>CM029769.1:827500-3227500 GCA_017562165.1 Ectropis grisescens
ATTTTACGGAAGGGACGCGTGCCTGCCTTTCACTTTTTATGTCTGTCTCTCTCGCTCTTAGGCGGGCTAACCATGCCCGAGTGGAAGGGACGCGTGCCTCTCACTCGCTCTCTCGTTGTGAGCGCATAACGTGAGCGGAGCGTAACGCAGTTTCTTGAAGTGTCACCCGGCAAACCAATTTATAAGACGTTGTCACGTCAAAATGTGAAAGTATCGACGTTTAGATGTTTGTAGCTCAATCACGCGGGAACACCGAATCGGGGGTCAATAACGGGAACCACGTGAAACCGCGAGGCGCAGCTAGTATCGCATTTATCTCCGGGTGACGAGCGCAGTGGGATACCCATGATGAAACTGTTTTCATTTTAAATCGCAACATTATTTTAGAAGCAATTAGCATATAGTGATGTTTTCATATTACTGTTTGGCGGTGGTACTTTCGCTGCAAAGAGTCCAGAGTTGTAGTGGTAGGACTCTTGGCAGAGTCCGCCTGGGGAAGTACCACACCTTTGCCAGTTATTCTACCGCCATGCAGTAAAGTGCAAACATTACTGTGTTCCGGTTTGTTTCCAGAGAAATTACAGGGCTTAGAGATATAACATCTTAGATCTCTGGGTGACGAACGCAGTGCAGTGCTAGGTAATGATTTGGACTCTTCATGTTCCAATAGGTGCGTGTCATTGTGATGTTATGTGGCAGGCATGTTGCTTACCATCAGGCACATGTCCTGCTCGTCTCCTCACTTTTATATTTAAAAAAACACTGCAAAAACATCCTAACGGGGTTTTCGTACATAACTACAAAGGTGCGAAGGTACTTCAAGTCTGAACAGTTGCTCACATTGTATCAAGCACAGATTCGCTCCTGTGTGAGTACTGCTCGCACCTTTGGGATGGATCGGCTAAGTATCAGCTGGAAGCCCTGGAATCGATCGAGAGACGTGCCAAAAGGCAATGACACTCTTTGCGAAAAAGACTACAAAGTCTTGATCATCGCCGAAAATTGCCAGCCTATCGGTTTTTTATCGGATACACTTTGGAGAGTGTGCGACTGATTTGCATGATCTGATACCACCTTGCCCTTTTTTCTATCGGAATGCTCGTAGCTCGAAAAAGCGACATCGTTTCATGGTTGATGTTCCAAAGACACGAACGAAAAGATTTGACTCTACTTTTGTGATAAGAACGTCTAGGATGTGGAATACGTTGCCTGAGTGGGTTTTCCCCGATGGTTACAATCTTTGTGTCTTCAAATCGAGAGTGAATCGGTTTCTTCTAGGTAAACACGCTCCATCGTAGACCGCATCGTCGCTTAACATCAGGCGAGATGGAGGTCAAGTGTAAACCTATAAAAGTAAAAAAAAAAAAACTAATGCTAGTTACTACGAGTAGTACTGTGTTCTACTAACTACTAGTAGTACTAACTATGTTTTGTTATTTTGTTCCCGGAGCAATAACGAAAATGTTGTTACCGCGGGAACTAGATGGCGCTGCCGTCGAGATAGCTCGCGCTGGAGGGGTTCAGCTCGAACACTGGGACACAGAGGAATATTCCTGGCATATTTATCCTTGTATACGATCACTTTTAACTTTTGTAAGTGGATTTTTTTACAAGAGTGCACTTGTGTACTCATTTGACACTAAGCATGTGGAGTGGGGTCCTGAACGTGCCCACGTTCAATGATATTATAAGAGTGATAGAATAGAATAAAATAAATATGCTTTATTGTATAAATTGTGTACAGAGCACAAGATATTACTATACGCGCACCGTTATGTTGTGTGCGCTGTATTATTATATAGTGTTGTAGGTTCGTTTGTTGATTGGAGATAGTATGGAAACCATTAGGGATTATTTTATAACTTTATTCAACACTTCGTCACGTTTTTACAATTCCGCCATTTTTTTACCAAGAGAGCGTGGCAAAACAGTGTTGCCAACGCGAAAACATAAACTTACATTAATTGCCAACATATGAAAACTAAAAACAACAAAAGATGCGTTCCCAATCTTTTATAATTACAATTTCTATGAGTTCCAACAGTTTTGTCCATTTCGAACATACAATATTTTTGACCATTTTGAAAATAATAATTAATGTAACATTTTAAATTCTTAATTAACATTAAAACACAAATTAAAACAGCGTGGCACAAAGAGTGACTGTATATTTACTATTTGAAAACGATATTTACGTTACTTATTGAATATATATATATATATATTCTTTGAGATCATAATATGCTTCAGAGATCAACCATTTCTTAAGACTGTTTTTAAATGCATTGCCAGTTAAAGTTTTCAAGTTTAGTGGTAAGTGATTGTAGATCTTAATGGCACTTGCAAATGCACTTTTTTCGTACACTGTGTTGTTATTTTGATGTACACACAAATTATATTTGTGTTTGGTGCGTAGATTATCTGAACGAGTCGATTTGTCATTAAAATATATTTGTTTGTTGTTTTGAACAAACATGCACAATTCTAGAATGTAAATGCAAGTTAAAGTTAGAAGATTATTGCTTTTAAATACATCTCGTAAGGTGTCAGTATTTTTCATTCGAAATATGTTGCGTAGACTCCTTTTTGATGTTTCAAACCGGCACGATATCGTGACGTGGTTAGGTACGTGAGCGAGGGCTCTCCCTCGCTCATCTCAAGTCTCCATTAATAAAAATAATTATTAATAAACATAAAACTGTTTAAAAATTACAGACATGTCGATATTGTCACTCGTCGTCATCATCTCATATAACGATACATAATATTCAATTTGGAAGACACTGTAAATATTAGGTGGTTATCGAACCATAGACAACAGAAGTATCGCCCAGATTCGTATATTTATTTATTAAAAATGAATGTAATTGTTTTTTAAAGCAATTTTAATTAATTAATTAATAAAAAAAATTAAAGCTATTCTTTGAAGCTTTTTGTGGGGGGGAAATCATGCTTAATAAAAGTAAATGAATTGTAATAGTCTTAAACAATAATCGGTGGCGTCGCAATTCACAAGCCCGTAAGCGTAAAGACAAGCTTAGCAGGAGAGACCTCGATTCTACTCGTATTCAATTAATACGCGAGGTGTCTACACGTATATTTTTATTTTTTAGCTATTGGATAGCTTTTATCGCGGGCCTGGGGGCCGAATTTTAGTGATCGTGCATCTCTTTCTTATGTTCACAAGAAAGAGGGATGGAAGACCGTAACGCCGTCCTCCCCACTCGGTCATTCGACTTTGAATCTTATTTGTATTGGCTTTACAGACTAAATGCTCTAACCAGTGTTGCCAACTTAACGGATTTCCCGTGATATTTTTTATGGTAAACAAATGTCACTCTTCAAAATAAAAGCAATTCCGAAAAATTATTAACATCCCTTTTGCTTATGTTGATAAAAATGCATGCAACATGTATTAAAAATAGCTTTAAATAGCTTTACCGCGGCAGTCCGCAGTCCGAGTGCCGCATTTTTTATTTTATAGTAAATAGTGGTGAGACAAGCATACCACGTGCCTGACGGTAAGCAGCATGCCTGCCACATAACCATAGAATAGATAATATAGATAGAACGGACGCTCCCCACCCCCCGCCAATTTCAAGCTTCCTCACCCCTCAGGCCGTTTCGAGCACGCTAGGAGCACTCAACGATGGGCTAGTATCGAACGGTATCCGTTCTTTTGAAAAACTTTTTTTCACAAATCTACACCTGATAACCAACGTTCGACAAACTCACGGGTCGTCAAATGATTATTACACAAAAAAACATTTCACAAATTGGTTACATCTCAAAATATTTATTTGACAAACTTTCATTACATAACGTATTATTTGACAATTGATTCGTTTAATATTTTAGTTAACTAATAAATGTTTAAAAACAAAACCAACACTTGACACATTTTTATTTTACAGATTGTTGTTTGACAAACATTTCAAATTATATTTTAATTACTTAACAACTTAAACATAAAAACATTTCATTTAACAAAAATTAAAATTAAATTCTACATCATTGGCAAATTTATCTTTTTAATTCATCGGACCGGTTAGGTAACTTAGGACCCAGATCCGACTCAGAGCACCCCGACTTCACCTAGTCTTGTCGCTACTACCCCTAGAGTGTATATAAAAAGTGCGGGAGCCAGAAGCTCAAGGGAGATCCTGAGTGGAGCGAGCCATGCGAGGTCAAGCGTAGCGAAGGGGGGAGGTGGCGAGCGAAGCGAGCCGGCGACCTCCGTAGTGGAGCGCAGGCCGAGTATGGAGAAGCGACACTCAGGGCTGACTGCAGAGCTTTTCTGGCGGAGCCCACCCGAGTCAAATCTTAGTAATAGATCCTAATCGGACAGGTTAGGTCAAAACTCTGTGACAGGACCTAATCAGAACGGTTAACTCCTATGGACAATTTAATGGGTACTTTTATGATTTTGTACCTAATTTCACATCGGAAGATTTTTTTGGTAAATGTTAAATTTGTAAAATGAATAGTATATAAAACAAAAAAATGTACAAATAACAAAATATCATTCCATGCATTGTCTAAATGTAACGTTTGCCGGATAAATGGTTATAAAATGATGGTTTGTAAAATAAAACATTTGTTGATGTAAGACATTTATGAAATAAATATTATGCAAAACGTTGTTTTTAAAATGAAACATTTTTGTGGTGTAAAGTTTTCGTAATGAATATTATACGACTAGTTGGTTTTAAAGTGATGTTTTGTCAAAAAATGTTTGTGAAACATTAGTGAACCGTATCGAACATCTAATTCCTAACGAAATATCATCATGGTGGGTTGTTGTGCTGTTTACGGCTGTCCGTCAACTAAACGGGACAAAATTAAAAGCTTTATTTAATTTCCTAACGATAAAATAACGTAAGATTAGAAACTATTACATTACGTTGCTTTGTAATAACGTAGTAATTTTTTAACTCAAAGTTCGTAACTTTCAAATCTAGTTTAGGGCACGGTTTGATAATGCCTGGAGGAATAATTATAGTGACAGAATAAAGTTTCCTTCTTGGGTAACTGTAAAATAATATGCGAATGTGTACCTACTAACAGAAATACTTAGATATCTAGGTACATATCTATCAACGGTTTCGTTTGATTTTACGTGGCAATACATACATCCTTTTAATTAGAATATTATAATTTGGCTCCATTCTATTTATGTAACTCAACATTATAGTAAATTTATAGACTACTTTACGTCACCAGGTAAACTCAAGGGGCACAACTATTCAATAAAACAATTCAGTAGCCCTAGCGCTAACGCACACATTCACGCGTGTGCAGCACGAACGACATCTGCGTAGTTGTGTGAAGAGTAGGTAACTCCACAGCGGCGTTTGTATGGAGTTTTAGTGGAGTGTCCGGAGTGTGATATAACACCACAGCGACACGCAGCTATTGGAACACGACAACTTCAAATCATTACTTAGCACTGCACAGCGCTAATCTTCTTAAAATATAAGATGTATCTCCATCTCTTGAAACATTGCGTTTCAAATCGGAACAGTAAGATTGTCTGCACATTTTTGTTTGGCGGTGGAATAACTGGCAAAGGTTTGATACTACCCCCGGCGGAATCTGCAGAATCCTACCACTACAAAAATGGCCGCATAGAAAAGTGCCTATATCCAAATCGATTTTTAGATAGGCATAGAATCACGCAACTGTTGTGTGTGAGAGCTTCTAATTCTAACTGATAGCAAACTTAGTTTTAACTTAAAGTTATGTAAGCCCGAGCTGTGTTAAATAAGAATAAGGATATAAAATTAAAAGATTCAGCACTATGCAACTATGCCGGCTTTTGTAAGCTGTCCTGCTGAGTGCGCGTTGAAGGGGGGTGTTGTTTTTTAACGATTTTTTACAAATTTCCGTGGCCGGCTTGAACAACTTGACATCTTGGATCCACGATTTTTTGTTTGCCTAAATGTTTTCTACGTATTTTCTTTACACGTATGTCAAAATCACAGATTACTGAAACAAAACGGTCAAAATACATATAATTTTTTGAGATGGGTTTGTAATTTCAAGCAATGTTGATATCTGGAAGTATCCAACTTTTGCGTGTTTAGGTTGACAGTACCTGGTTGACCGAGCTTTGCTCGGTTTTTTAAAATGATATTTAGGCAGGTACGAATTACGTAGTGTTGACTTACTTAGATACGAATTAAATGCGTTTATAAAAGGCTCTAAGCATAAGATTTTCTCAGACAAAAAAAGAAAAGTCCCGTGTGTAACCATCAGGATTCGAACCGGGGCCTGTTGACTTCGAGGGTGAGCATATTCCGTCTGAACCATTTAGACTTAAAGAACAGTGACGAAATAAGTTATCGTATGCTAATGACATTGTAGGAGTTTTTCATTGTCTAAAACTCGCAATAAATTAATGTTTTAAAAAATAAAACCTAGCTAGATCGATTTATCGTCCCCGAAACCCCCTGTACCTATACATAATTTCATGAAAATCGTTCGCGCCGTTTCCGAGATTCAGATGATATATATATATATACCTACAAGAATTGGTCGTTTAAAGGTATAAGATAAGATGTACGTATATCAACTTATCAAATATATCGCTTTGAGAATAATAGGGTGTCATACCTATTACTGGGTAATTAATAGCACAGTCTATTATTTATTTATCTTATTTCTCTATACTGTAGTAATAATCAAATAATAGTCTAGAGTTTATACCTAGTCTTGGATACTCGAAGTTCAATCGTTACTGCATTAGGTACCATGTAATAATATAATGATAAGAGGTGCTCGTTTGAATAATAGTTTAAGTATTAGATATAGTTATTATATTGCGGACATCAGCATGACTCTTACTAGTTTAGATAATTTTTAATAATGTGATCTCATTTTCTAGTTTGTATTTTAGGTCATTAGTCCATTGAAATGTAACAATTTAAGGGCATACATTTTTTGTGGAAAGTATAGTGGTCAAGTGCGAGTCGGGCTCGCCCATGAAAGCTTCCGTAGCAGCAAGTAACATAATAAATAAGTTCTTGTAGTTCGTTGTTACTTTAACCAGTGTTTTAAAAATAGTGAATTTATGACGTATTAAAATAAAACTACTTACTACATCTCATTCAAACCAATTTTCTTTGAAACTTTACATGGTAATGTACATCATCAATTTTTTTAGTTTTGTCATTCTCTTATTTTAGAAGTTACAGGGGGAACACATTTAACAACTTTGCAAGAGACTCTCACGCAAACTATTCAGTTTTGTAAAATAATATGTTAAGTACCTCAAAGTCATTTCTGAAGACCTATCCATAGACAGCAAACACGTATGATTTTAATGGAAAAAAAAAATTGAGTTTCAGTTTTAAGTTTGGGGCACCCCAAAATGTATTGTTTTTTTTTTTGTATGAAAATCTTAATGCAGTTCACAGAATACATCTACTTACCAAGTTTCAATAGTATAGTTCTTATACTCGTAATTTCGGAGAAAAGTGGCTGTGACGGACGGACAGGCAGACAGACAGACATGACGACGACATCTATAAGGGTCCCGTATTTTGCCAATTGGCTACGGAACCCTAAATCAATAGAAGCTTAATCCCAAGTTTGTGGGGTTACCGCTCTTGTACCCGAGCCGCCATCTTGGAAATCACCTTTTTTAATATATCTTTCAAACTACCAACCCTGCAAAAAATGTATGGACTTAAATTGTAATTCACGCCGCAAACCGTTGGATTGCAGGTGGCGCAAGACCGGTCTGTGTGGGAGATCTTTAGGGGAGGCCTTCGTTCAACAGTGGACGACTTTCAGCTGATATGGTGACAATTTTTAAACGTTCGTGATTTAAAGTCATACTGATAACAATACACAGAACTGTGAATTAATTCGATTGTAACATTTAGATTCCGGAACGTTGCCTAAGTGGGGTTTTCCCGAATCTTGGTGTTTTCATTTGAATTCAATATGTTGAATCTAACCAACCCGCACTGGGCCAGCGTGGTGGATTATGGCCTTAACTCTATCTCTTTGCGAGAGAAGGCCCCGAGTCCCAGCAGTGGAAACATTTTTTGGATGTTGAGTCTTGGTGTGAATCGGTATCTATTCTGTGTTCCAAAATTCATCCGACGTTCAAACGTTCCGACGTGATTGAGCAACAAACATCCGAACTTACGCATTTATAATAACAGTAGGTTGAAATAATTACGTTGTAGGTATACGCGGTAATTAGCAATACACGTGCCAGCCGATATTAGTAACATAAACACAATAAGTGATTATTAATCCGGTATCAATTACCGCGATAAAGCCATACCACTGAACGTATTATTGTAGCCAGCCTTTCTCAAAGTGGGCGCTGCAGACCCAAAGGGAAGCAGTGATACCCAGAAAAAATATGGGGGCGTTGTGTAGAGGCTGAGGCCGTTGTGTACTACCTACAGGGCCTCAGGTCTTAAGTTAACTCTTGCGAGTTATAGCAAAAGTGTAATTTAGAATGAATGTTTAATCTCCGCTAATATAATTTAATTTGAGGTTAATGTGATTTTCAAGTACCTATGTGAAAAAATGGGGGCGCTACAAAATAATTTATTCTCAAAGTGGGCAGCAGACAAAATAAGTTTGAGAATCTCTGTATGTAGAGGAACCATACAACTACACCCGACGATTACTAGCTTATATTGTTTATCATATTATGTTTAGCTTTTACTACCTACGAATGATATTTTATGTAAAAAACTATAATGTAAATAATTATGTAGCATCTCATTAGGCATGGTGACAAAAAATCTAATTAGGATAGTACTATTTTTTTTTGTTTCGCTAATAAAAAAAGTTGAAGATATTATAAGTAAAATAAAAAAATTAAGACCTCTTTTTTCGGTTAAAACCGATAAGCTAGCTATTTCATTAGATGTTCAACTATAAAGTATTTTTCGAAGGAGGCTGTCGTTACGTCTGAGTCTTTGGGCTCGTCTCTCGAAAGATTATATCAGTTATATAAGTAAGATATTATCAGTTATCAGTCAGTTAGATATTATCAGTTATCAGTCAGTTAGATATTAAATAAAATAAATAAATATTGGTGGGCAATTCACACACAACACCATCTGACCCCAAACTAAGCAAAGCTTGTAATATGGCGGCCAGATAGCTGATATTTTCAGTTATCAGTCAGTAAGATATTATCAGTTATCAGTCAGTCAGATATCATCAGTTATCAGTCAGTTAGATATTATCAGTTATCAGTCAGTTAGATATTATCAGTTATCAGTCAGTTAGATATTATCAGTTATCAGTCAGTTAGTTATTACTCGTATTATATTCTGGAAAAACACATAGGTAAGCAACTTTTCAAGTGAAAACTTCTTTCGGCGCACCCCACACAGATTTTTCGTGGGCTGTGAATTGAGCTAGTACGTCACGCTCGTAAATGAAAGACATCATCGGGTGAACTCGGGACCATGGACATCTAAAAAAAGCATTACCATTTCTAGATAGCTATGGTTAGCAGCATGGTCATCTTGTCTAGATGGCCATGCTGAAAAGTTATTCAGACCACAATGTTTTGAAGATTTATTGCAGGCCGCGTAGTTGCCAAAGTGAGTTATTAAATTCTAGTGTTATAAGTTTCCACTTCTATCGGCAGTTCCTACGACTTGCCAATTTTTTTTATCCCGAAAAAAATACGGAAACTACAAATAAGCGGGTGAAAACGCGGGACACTGCTTGTAATACATAAATAAATGTATCAGTGGGACTATCTCCAAGGTTAGAGAAAAACTCAATTGAAACAAACATCCCCGATCCTTCACAAGTACTGTGGGTTCGAGTCCCGGCCCGGAAACTCGCTCAATTTTTTCAACCGGAAGAGTTCTTTGTCTCCATAATTGATCGTCTTCGGATAAACAAAGCACTTCGGGAGAGACGATCAAAAGACCGGGACAGCGAGAAAAATAACGGTATTCAGTGAACGGAGTTTATAAATGGCCACTTAAATTTTTCTTTGAAAATAAACTGTGTGTTAACCGTGATTATTTATATTTTTTATTTTATAGCATATATAATATAGCGTGACGTGACAAGCAAGACGTTCACCTGATGGCAAGCAATAAGCCTGCCCATTGGAACAAACTGACATGCAGTTATTTTAGCATGAAGACGCCAAATTACTGCCGAACGCTGCCCTCCTCACATAGATTAATCAGATCAGACGACATATCTAATGCCCTACAAACAATACAAATTGCGCCCTACAGATTGCTACTCAAACAAGACTGTAGTAATTTTTGCACATTACTGTTCTGAGGCAGAATAACTGGTGACGGTATGGTACTTTCCCAGGTGAGTTCTGCAAAGAGATTCTTCCATATTTACAATTTGGAGTTGTTGTATTTGGAGTTTTAGGTACTTTAATAAAGTAGAATTAAGTAAGTCGGAAGAGTATTTCTATGATACAAAAATCCAATTTCTAAAACTTCACTTAATCAGAACTGGCCTCCCATAGTGCTCTTGATGCCAAGAGCACTATGGGAGGCCAGTTCTGATTAAGTGAAGTTTTAGAAATTGGATTTTTGTATCATAGAAATACTCTTCCGACTTACTTAATTCTACTTTATTAAAGTACCTAAAACTCCAAATACAACAACTCCAAATTGTAAATATGGAAGAATCTCTTTGCAGAACTCACCTAATGTAAGAAGATAATCTAAAACATCAAAAATGTAATAGCTTTTTGAGTCACGTAAGCCTTCAGTACAGGCCCGAAACACAGCAGTGAGATCTTTGTTATACTTCACAATATAATACAAAACATTTTATAATGTCACAAGAACAATACAGAAAATGATTTAAATTTAAATGAAAACGTTTTGGTCGTGACAGGTGATGTTTTTGTAAATACCGATATTCAAATCCCACCTACACTACTAAGTATTTTTTCCAATTTCAAATGTATGATTCTGGTATCATAACTGAATTTAACGGTACACGTTAATAGTGATGAAAACAGCGTGTTTCAAGAAAGGCATCATGTGTCATCAGCAGCTCATCAGCTAAGCCGCACTCGGTCAGTGTGGTGGAAAATGGTCTCGATTTTCTCCTGGCGAGAGAAAGCCCCAAGTCGCACAGTAGAAAGATAAAGTTGGCTACTTAAGCATTCATGTTTAGGCAATGGTGTGGTTTATTATAATAATAAAGATGTAATTATTTATAACTTTTAGAATTTCATTTACTGATAAAAATACAATTTATTTGATTGATTCAGTGAAATATAATTTGTAATAAATACCGGTTATTTCAACTTATTTTCGGTCCTCAGCCGGTAAACGAGGATCAAAGGGTTGCAGTGTACACACGTCCACGCTCAGTATTTACGGTCGGTATCGGCCGGTCGTCCATCACCCGATAATGCGCGGAAGTGTAGGGGGCGCTTTAGCTTTCTTAAAGGTACCGTTAGTGCTCTTAAATCAAACTTAAATTACGATAGTTGACGTGCGGAGGGCGCGAGCAGTGGCGGCTACCGTTTAGCACCAAAAACCAAAAACTTAAGTTGTGTTATTTTCATTAGTGACGAAAAACGAAATTTGCTTGAACGAAGTACATGTTTGCTATATATTGTTGTTTTTAGAAGGGGAAAATCCTATAGATTCGCGTCACAAACATGCTCATGTTAATTATTAATTTAGTAGTGTATTATGTTTATGTGGAAAAGGTGTGACTTAGGTAATGGTCTCTGCAGTCTACCTGGGTACATTTTTTTGTCGATGATCTTGCACTAACCGCCTCCACGTCAGGCGGTAACGTGCTTAACTAAAAGAACCCAATTTATTCTCGTTTTGAAGACGCCAAAGTTTTATTCATCGGGAATAGACACTCAAGCATCGCATTCCACAACCTAGACGTTCTTATAACGAAAGTGGAGATAAACCTCTTCGCTAGGGTTGTTCTGATCTTGACATGCAAGTCCGTGCATGGAACTTTCGCGTATATTTTGTAGAACATGCAACATGGTAGCTTGCTAAGTACTTTCAATCAAATATTCAACGTAGGTGCATTTGAATTCTCATTGTTGTTTTATCATAGGTTTCGGTATTGGTAACGGGTAACGGGTAGTGGTAGGACTCTTAGCAGGGTCTGCTTGGGGAAGTGCTACACCTTCGCCAGTTATACAACCACCAAGCAGTAATGTGAAAACATCACTGTATTTTTATTTAAAAGGCAATCACTCTAGAGAAATTACAGGACATAGAGATTCATCATTTTAAATATATGGGGGTTGTGCACAGTGCTCGTAGGTAATGAGGCGTATTCCAGGCGCAAAAACACTTGTCAAATATAGTTCTAAATATTGCCAAGAGTGACACCACTGTTAGTTTTTGTGAAATTTATCTAACAAAATAAAACAGTGGAGCCACCAACGGTGAATTTGGGAACTGTCTTTGACAGGTCTTTTTGCATTATTTGAACTTTTCATGTTCCAATAGCTGCATGACACTATGGTGTAATGGGTAGGCATGTTGTTTACCATCAAGCACCTGCCCTGCTCATCCCATCACTCTATGCTACAAAGGCTCAGTAAAAGCCGCCGCTGCCAGTCAGCGCGGGTACGGACAGACAGACAGGCCGATAATTACTCCGACAGTTACCGGCTCGATCTTAAACAATGCGCAAGCACAACTGTACCTCTATACAGCTTGCATACAGCTTCACTACGCTCAGCTTAATGGGGATTATGAATAATCTGCGTAGGTATCTAAGTCCTACTAAATATTATTAATGCGAAAGTTTGTAAGTATGGATGTTTGTTACTCTTTCACGTAGAAACTACTGAACAGATCGAGATGAAATTTGGAATATAGATAGAAAAACACACATGCTACTTCGCGGAAAAACCGGGAACAACGCGAACTACGCGGGTAAAACCGCGGGCACTATACTAACTCTATACAAGCGTATATCATATATTATGTTTAACTCCAGCAAATCCCAGACATCCACATCAGGATATTGATGTCAGTTTGTCGTGTCTATAAGCGCCCACACACGAGTTCTAAAATCAGAGGAAATTACGTAAAAGTAGTGGGGCGGAGCCTACATCAAACCATAAATCACCAAGCTTATCCTGCATCGCACCATATGATTGGTGATTTATGTTGCGATGTAGGCTCCGCCCCACTACTTTTACGTAATGTCCTCTGATTTTAGGACTCGTGTGTAGTCGCTTTATGTCTCGAAATATGGTAGACGGCGGGCCCTTCGAGTGGGACCAAGGAAGTACAGATGCGGGGCATCTGGCACCCACTTACTAATGCGACCCCGAGGTGGTCACGCGTATCTGGGGTTCAAGTGCACCGGTGACAAGGAGTGTCCCATTGTGTCCGGAGACGGGCCGAGGAGGCATTTGGCAGCAAAAATGGAACCTCGTGGAAGAATTAGTCGGTAGGGGTCCGACATAACCCGATCGTCTCTCCCAGGCGGTAAGGTATACCTCCACGAAAGAACATTCGGAGGTGTAGTTGTTGGTTCGAGATGCTTTTGACCTTGGTGACCTAATATAACCAGAATGTTTGATTTAACAGTATAAAAAAGGGATGAGAAATACACGCGCCTGGTGGTGAGCAACAAGGCTAGCATTAACAGCTGAATTGCATAATGTACAGCATTGAGTACCTATCCCCCAATTATTATGTGCAACTACGTGATGACTCGAACAGATGGCGTCTCAATAGGCGATATAGTTTAGTTGTTCAACCCAATTGAAGTTGAGACGAGCCTAAAAAATTGGTTGCCTGTAAAGTCGGTATACGGGCGAAAGTTTTACGTGACAACGACTTTGAGTGGTAAAATAATTTTACGGAAGGGACGCGTGCCTTTCACTTTTTATGTCTGTCTCTCTCGCTCTTAGGCGGGCTAATCATGCCCGAGTGGAAGGGACGCGTGCCTCTCACTCGCTCGCGTTGTGAGCGCATAACGTGAGCGGAGCGTAACGCAGTTTCTTGAAGTGTCACCCGGCAAACCAATTTATAAGACGTTGTCACGTCAAAAAACTATATGTTATCTTAATAATTCGCTGCACGTTGCAAGGTCCATGTTATCGTGGTCCGGCTGTACCGTAGAGGCTAACTGTACAACCAGTTGGAAAGGTCACTGCAGCTTTGCGGCATTAGAAATTTGAACAAAGTGCGAGAAGCGCTCACTATCGCCAGAAGCCACTTCGAGCGCCACAAAGAACAAAATTATCGACGACGTACCCCCGACAACATCGTTTTTTTCTTTTATAGGTTTGCACTTGGCCGCCATCTGATGTGGTCTACGATGGAGCGTGTTTACATAGAAGAAACCAATTCACTCTCGACAAAGATTGTAGCCAACAGGGAAAACCCACTCAGGCAACGCATTCAATAGCCTAGAAAAGTAGAGTCAAATCTCTTCGTTCGTGTCTTTGGAACATCAACTATGAAATGATGCTTTTTCAAGCTCGTAGCTCGAAAAAGCGACATCACTCATCACGTATCACTCTCTAAAACACTCTCTGTATGTCTGTCTATTCAAACCTGATTATTAGATAGTTTGAGACCTACATATATTGAGGGATTTGTCAATAAACAAAATGTAATTCGCCAGTTTGTAGTGGCGGCCATCTTGAACTGATTTTAATCAAACGTAGCCAAATAGCACACAACTAATTCACCTTTCAAAGCCAAAAAAACAAAATCTAAATCGGTTCCGTTTAGGATCCGTCTAAGTCATACACATACGGCAAACTTAAAACATCCAGTTGTTTTTGCATCGAGGGTTAAAAACTACAGAAATTATGGCAAACATATTGTCTTCATGGAGTATAAGACTTTTTTTATAATGTTGAAAGACGAGATGACCAGGACACGTACCCGATGGTACTTGTAGATAGATAAACTCTTTGTTGCACTTAATTAGAACACAAAAATATACAAAACTTAAAAAACAAAGTAGCAATTGGCGACCTTATTGCTAACATCGATCTCTTCCAGGCAACCGCAGGATACGCTTGCTTAAAACACCAGTGTCACGCAGCCATTGGAACACGAAGAGTACAACCATTATCTAGCACTGTAGTGCGCTCATGACCCAGAGAAGACAATTTATGTCTGCACCCTGTGATTACTCTGGAAACATTGACCATTAAACTAGAACACAGAAATGTTTGTGCGTTATTGTTTGACGATATAATAATTGCAAATGCGGCGATATAATAATTGCAAAAATTTTAACACTTCACAAGGCGGACCCTGCAAAGAGTTCCTCTACAAAACGATTACCAATGCCCTATGATAAATCAACAATAAGTATTGCAAAGTAAGCCGTGTATTTGATGGCAGTATCTCGTGGATATCTGAACAGACAGACAGCCGGTAGGACGGTAGGAGGTGTAAGCGTGCGTTTTCATTTAGCTGGGCGCGGCGCTTTCTCGGCGCCGGCGCCGCCGTTAGAAAGCCTTACGACATGTGCCGCAGTGGAGAGACAGTAAGAGAACTTGGTACAGTCAAATTATAAATCTTAAAAAAAACGAAATATCTTATAGTATATTAGACTTATACATAGACTATTTTTAGTTTTTTTTAGAGCAACGGCAAGTACTCAAGTAAAATCGTGGGGGCACTACTAGTAAAGTCTTTTTTACTCGATTTATCGTATTTCTACTGGGAACCCCCCCAACCAAAAATCTGAGTCTGCATACAGGTGACCCCCTCCGAAATTCGAGGCTGGGACCGCGCCTCTAACCGGTAACGTTAGGTTTGTAGGATCCTGCGCCTTCTTTTTTTTTGATTCTTTTTTTTATTTGTAGGATCCGATCGACGTTTGGGAGGCAGTAGACACTTAAGAACAACTGCCATAGGCACCTTAAAAGTGGCTTAGTTGGCAGTAAGCCTGCCTGCAAAACTTGTGAGTTTGATATTATTTATGAAAATATCAAACCAGCAACTGTGACCCCAGTGAAAATATTTATCTGATAAACACAAATACTTTTGTCTGTTTTTGCTTGTTTCTATGCATAAGTATATTTTTACAACGTTTTAGTAATCAATTAGCTATCTGACTCCCATCGTAAGTCCAAAATTTGATTAGCTTGGAGTCAGAAGGTGTTGTGAGGTATTTTTTTATTTAACTTGCATTTCACACTGATATTTCTTTATTTAACTAACATCAATAACATAATTATGAGAACGATTTTTTTTCAGTTTCACGCCATTTGTTACACTGCAGAGCAAAGGCCTCCCCCTAATTAAGTACCACCACTCAATCCAGTCGTGAACTTTTTTATCCCCACAGATATTTTTGTGATGTTAAAATTTATTTAAGCTCCCCCAAAACTAAGGAGATTTTGTTGTAGAGTAACCCTCACTGCGCGCACCCGCACCTTCCTGATAAAAATGGCATGTAAGTGCTAATTGATCCATGTAGCAGTATAATATATTCTGTAATCTCAGACAAATTAATGTTCAATACACAAAGGCTGTCCTAAAGATTATTATTAAACTATCAAAGACATTATGTTTCTGTCAATTGAAAACTCGTTGCTTCAGCAGTTTTCAAGGTGTCGTACTGCGACTGGCGTGACTGTGGCCCTCACAAACGCCAGAACTTCGCCTCTGGCTCCGACGCAAGCCTCTAGATACGCATAATTATTCATCCGCAGAGATAACGACTCAATATTAATTCTCTTAACCATAAACACTTATGTTAATGCAACGTTATGTGAAATATTGGAAACAGATATCTTCGGAATGGAGCTAAATACAGTTAAAGTTTGCTTTGTTTAGGAATTAATGGCATTTTTGTATTTAATATTTGTTAATCAATAAAAAGACATTTGACAAAGAGGCTGGAAGAATACGTCTGGGTTGGACAACGTTTTGGGAAGTCGCGTCTAATTTTTGAGTCGCCACCTCAATGCCTGAAGTCCAAAGTGTATAACCTCCCGTTTCTAAACTATGAGGTGGAAACATGGACACTGACAACCTGCACTCCAAGTTGCATAGCGAACTATGGAGATGGCTTTGCTCGGAGTCTTCCTGAAGGACCGCCGCATCTGGTCCGCAACGGGATATCCGACGGAGAACTAAGGGACCAACATATCCTTGAGAATAAGCCAACTGAAGCGGGAGTGGGCGGGCCACATATGTCCCAGAACCGATGGAGGTTGGAGAAGGCGGGTACTGGAATGAAGGCCACGTTCAAGACGCCCCTTAGGATGACCTCCCGCTCGGTGGACTGACGACCTGAAGAAAGCGGTGGGAAGCGGATGGATGCGGAGAGCCGAGGACCGGATTTGGTGGCGCAACACTGGAAAGGCTCATGTACAGCAGTGGACGACTACGGGCTGGTGATGATGATGACGAATCAATAAAACCACGCGCACCGCTGTCTTTTCGAAACCATGTGCGTAATGGTGGATCTTAAAACGAAAAACGTTATGGATAGTCTTCTTGATCTTTAACCTAGGTGGTGATGACAAAGTTGATAATCTTAGAAAATCAGAAGTGCAGGTTTGATTTCAATTTACTATCTCATGCCGTAAAATTTGAAAAATTTGAAAGATAATTCTTGTAAAGCCCGAAGAAGTGGCATCGTTTCTTGGTTGAAGTTCTAAAGACACGAACGAAGAGGTTTAAATCTACTTTTGTGATAATAACGTCTAGGGTGTGGAATGCGGTGCCTGAGTGCGTTTTTTCCGATGGTTTTAATCTTGGTGTCTTCAAATCGAGAGTGAATCGGTTCATCATACATCAGCCGAGAGGGCGGTCAAGTGTAAATCTACAAAAGTAAGAAAGTAATATCAAAATAATAGGTATGTCTTAACCATACCGTGTTTCGATAAAAAAATACACATCGGATATGAGAAGAGGAAGTGTTCCATGAATGTTTAGGTGGCACGGTGGCAGCTCGCACGCCTGGGCGTCTTCGGTCGAGCGGCGGCGGCGTGCGGCGTGCGGCGTGCGGCGTGCGGCGTGCGGCGTGCGGCGTGCGGCGAACAGCGCCGGAAGGAAGAGCTAACGTAAATACAGGACTGCGCAGAAACTGTATACTAAGTGCATTAATTATGCTCAACATTATTCTGAACGTCTATTTAGGATAAAGGTAGTGAGTGCCCTAGTGGCTTAGTTGGTAGTAGCTCTGCCTGCAAAGCCGAGGGTCGTGGGTTCGATCCCCACCCAGTGCAAATATTTGTGTGATGAATTCAAATGTTTGCACTGTGTCTGGGTGTTTCTATGTATAATAAGTATGTATTTAAAACTATATAAGTACTATATCTCAGCTATCGGCTGCCATCACACAAGCTTTGCTTAGTTTGGGGTCAGATGGTGTTGTGTGTGAATTGTCCACCAATATTTAAAAAAAAAAAAAAAAAAAAAGTGAGTGGATCTATAAAGTCTAAACTAATGTTTTTGACTTGTAGTTATGATATGCAATTCTGTTAACATAACTGTACTTACTTTCTTTGGAACAATAAAACATATTCTATTCTATTCTATATTCTATGACTGGCCTCGGGGCTTGGTTTGTAATGAATCTACAAAGCTACCACCCAGGACAAGTATTTGTGTGATAGGTCTGGATGTTTCTGTAAATATTTAATTAAATAAATATTGCTGGACATTTTTCACACAACACCATCAAGCCGCAAACTAAGCAAAGCTTGGACCTACTATACAAGCCAGATAGCTGATATAATACTTATATAATTGTAAATACATACTTATGATTCATACATAGAACGCATCTAGGTGTTTCCGTGTATCATATTTAGAATTACCCGCCAGAATTTGGATATCACGATGCGTTCATTCTCTAATGTTCGCTATCAGGTTTGGATAGCTTGCCGTCTACGTAAAAAAAATTGGAAAAAACAGGGACTGCCAAAAAAACTTATTTTTTTTATATTAAACATCGCTAAAACTACACAATACATAGCGTGCATAGCCACAGATAGGTACCTACACTACGTATGTCAGTGGCTAGAAATAACATACTCACAAAATTTTATCCACCCAAAAAACTCCCTTGGTAGTGAAGTCTTTATAATGTTGAGTATTGCACCTCTTTCGGCTTACTAAACTCTTTCATTCGAACCCTGCATAAGACGTAAATACAAAGTGAAGGTATATAATGGGATCCCCGGCCGTCCTAACACAACACCGAACTTACATGATTCTGTAAACATGACCCGTCTGATAATCTTCAAAATTACGAGTATATTTAGGGAATAAGCATAAACAGGTAACATGACGGTCCGTCCAGCCGACTTACAGACCGTCGGATGCGGGGGCTCAAACTGCAGTTAGACTACATGATCATACCAAGTGAGAGGTACCCAAGAATTAATTAAGAATTTATCAGACAAATTAAAATTAAATTATAAAAATTCTTTATTGCTATTTTCAGGTAAGATAACATGATATAAAATATTTTAAAAGTTGAACCATACAAACTGGCCTCTACTTCTAGAGGCATGCAATATGTCTCGCAAAACAATTTGTTGTAGTCTTAGTCCATATAATGAAAAAAGATTATGTAAATAAAATAATAATTACTAATCAAAGTCATTTGTCGAACGCTAGCTAGGGTCTCGGGAAATACTGGTGGCTTTTGAAAGATTATTTTTGTGTTGGATAGTCCATTTATCCAGGAAGGCTTGGAATAGCATAAAAAGGGATATAAGGATGCATCCTTAAAATATAGACACATGCTGTCACGGACTTCAGTGCACGTCAACGCACGCAACGAAAGCTCTCAAAAAGAAACATTTTTCCCGCTTTTGTTACGTTCTTCATTCATGCTCCGCTCCTATTGATAGTAAAATGATATTATATAGCCTTTCGCGATAAATGGACTATCCAATAGAAAAATAATCTTTTAATTCGGACCAATAGTTTTTGAGATCCTAGCGTTTTTTTAGGGTTCCGTAGCCAAATGGCAAAATACGGGACCCTTATAAATTCGTCATATCTGTCTGTCTGCCTGTCTGTCTGTCCGTCCGTATGTCACAGCCACTTTTCTCTGAAACTATAAGGGCTATATTTCACCGGGACACCATGGCGGCCCAACCAGTCGCCGCCACCAACAAAATGTATACAGCTTTATAGAGAGTTACTCACCTGGTGTCCATTTGGTTGCGCAACCAATTTGGCGGCGCCACCAACTCGGACGCGTGCACAGAATGTTACTGGTTGCGCCGCCACGCTGGTCGCGCCACCACTAACATCTATAGCGTTGTATGGTGTCTCACTCACTCGGCCGCCAGTCCGGAAACTTTTCTTCAGGACTGATTGATTTTCTTAGTATTGTGTCTTTCTTCAACAAATCATTTTCACACAAAGTCAGTAACTCATCAAAGGACTTCACGGACATCCTCACATAGCTAAAAACTTATCCGGATATCTTCGTAGATCGTCGTAAATGTTGACGAATTGTCCTTTGTTACAGCGATCGGCTAAATAAGGATGAACCCACCACTGTTTTTTTCTCTCTTGAACTCTCTTTTCCTACGTACATACAGCAGTAGTGCTATCTCTTCGAGGTCCATTTTGATACTGTCTTCAGTGTGGCGTGGCGACTCTGGTGTCTGTATGGTGATATGGTGTCTAGTTTGGTAGCTTACGGACACCACGGTGGCGCAACTGGTTGCGCCGCCATGGTGTCCCGGTGAAATATAGCCCTAAGAGCGATACTATTGGAACTTGGTAAGTAGATGTAATCTATAAACCGCATTAAGATGTTGATACAAAAAAAAACATTTAGGGGTACCCCAACTTAGAACTGAAACTCTACATTTTAAAATCAAAACCATACGTGTGGACTGTGGATCTATGGATATGGTCATCAAAAATGAGATTGAAGCCTCAGTAACATTTTTTTTTTCTAAACTGAATAGTTTGCGTGAGGGGGACTCTTCCAAAGTGGTAAAAGTGTGTAACTTCTAAACCCCCACGTAACTTCTAAAATAAGAGAATGACAAAAATAAAAAAAATGTGTATGACGTACATTACCATGTAAACTATCAACGAAAATTGGTTTGAATGAGATCTTGTTAGTAGTTTTATTTTAATACTAGCTGAACCCGCTACTTCGTTCGCGTAAGCAGATGTTACTGACTTACACATTAATTGGAAGTATCGTACGTCAAATATTTGGATAAGTAGTCATTGAAAAACCTTTGAGTTTGAGTGAATTTGTTTTTCCACACAAAAATTAATTAATTTTTTTTATTTCTTAATTTTTTTTATTTATTAATTTTTTTAAACAAAATCAAACATACTTAGTAAGGTTTCGTAGTATCGAACATAGCCGCAAGTGTTAAGTTTGTAGGATTTTTATAGGATACATTATGAAAAGTCTGAAGCTAATGTGCATGATCTGATACCTACTTACCTATTTCTTTTTATCCGCAAGCTGTTTTCTAGCTGTTACCCGCGACTTCGCCGTAGTAAAATTTTGAACGAAGCTTGTGTGGAATCAAAATAATTAAAATTTTGAGTTTCAATGATATTCAAGCAAGTTGAACCCGTAAATCTAAGCTAAGTCCTAGTGAAATGTGATGAATCACATCAAGTTCCTTACGAAAATGTATGCTTATATTAATATGGAGTTAAATGAAAAAGTAGACTTATTAGCCCATGTGAAATTTTAGACTCTAAACTATATGTGTTTCGTATGTCAACCCATATCGCTGTGCCGTTTTGACGTGATAGTTAATATTTGTTTCCTTAGGGCCCATGCTTCTTTTCAGGTTGATAGGTAATAAATACATAAATGTGGTATTTCAGACTATCAGTTATTTCTGTTTCAATTTTCTACCAAATTTGCTTAGTCTTTCCTACGTCACAGTAACCTATAAGTAACCGATTTGTTATTTCTGAGTTCAAACTACGTGTGTTTCGAATTCCATCCAAATATGTTCAGGCGTTCCAACGTTGTCCTGTAAATATTATGAATGTCACTGTTTGGATGTTTGTTACGTAATACATAGAGTACTTATACATAGGCAGTGTTTAGCCTATGTGTTCTTCCAGACTGTAATCTAATTCTATTTCAAATTTCAACCCGATCACTTGATACGTTCCGCCATGATTTTTGTGCTAATAAACATTTTCATTCATTTTCATGATTAAAGCGGCAATAGAAAGACATCATCTGCAAAAATTTCAACTGTCTAGCTATCACCGTTCTTGAGATACACCCTGGTGACAGACGGACGGACGGACGGACGGATATAGAAGTCTCAGTAATAGGATCCCGTTTTACCCTTTGTGTACGGAACCCTAACAACGGTCTGCTTCGGTCACCGAAGCTTGTTGAACACTACCTTTAAATTTTAAACAGTATTTGGATTGAAATAATACGTTTTCTAATAAGTTACGGCTGGTCTAGTAAGTTACAGCTGACCTAGTCGGGAGAACGGCGACTGTCGATCCGGAGACCCAGGGTTCAAAACCACGCGCACCACTATCTTTTCAGAGTCATGTTCGTAATGCCGGTAATTAAAACGGTGAACGAAAACACCGTGAAGAAACCGAAATCTACCTATAATCTAAGTTCTAAGTCATATGTCATCCACCAACCGACACTTGGCCAGCGTGGTGGATTATAGCCTTGTGTCTCTCTCTTTGCGAGAGAAGGCCCTGACGCCCAGCAGTGGGAACATTTAATGGGTTTTTATGCTGCTACTTATTATGCTGATATGTTTTCTCCAAAATACAAAAATCTACTTCAATGACAGATAATTTAATTCTGTCATCCGACTAAATTTTATAAGAAGGTATAACTATGTCGTACAGATAAATTTAAGCTGATTTTAGTTTTTTGTTGATATTTGAAAAACTACCTCCCTGTTTTCGATATCTAAGATCACCTCTGAAGTATTTTCTACCAAACAAAAAAGGAATTATCAAAATCAACTAACAATTAGCGGTGTTATCGCGTAAAATAAAACCAAATAAAAAACATGCAACCCGATTGAGAATATCCTCCTTGTTTGAAGTCGATTATAACCGAATGATGTTTGTTTTTCCACACAAAAATATATTTTTGACAATTATTTTGTCATCCAAGACGACGCGACGCGATCACGTGGGCACTTTCTAGAATCTAGATATTCTGTGGATCGTCTGTGATACACAGAATACTTAGAAGTTAGTATGTACCGAACGCGCCGCGCGTGTCGTTGTTATTTAATGTTTGTGTAATTTCCGAACCAACAGACCGATATTGTTCAAATTTTGACGGGACAATATAACAAATGTGTTCTTTCTAACAAAAAAAGAATTAATGAAATTAAACAACGCAAACATGAGTTACAACCAAATACACATTCTGACTTTCACCCCCTCCCGCAAGAAAACCGATCAGAATTTGGGGATGAAAAGTAGCCTACAGCAATGTCCTTAGTATAAACTAAAATCATGCCAAGTTTCAGCTGAATTGAATCAGTAGTTTCGGCGTGATGCGTGATCCCTATACAGAAAGACAGACAGACAGACAGACAGACAGACAGACAGACAGACATGAAAGAAAAAAAATGCAGTTTCGCCATCAGTATCGACTATGGAGTGCCCCAAAAAAAAAATTTTCAAAATATCTTCAATGTACAGAATTCGACCCGTTACAGTTTTATTATAAGTATAGACGTCATAAATTGACTATTATTAAAACACTGATTAAAGTAGGTAACAACGAACTACAAGAACTTTTGTATTATGTTAGTTGCTACTACGGAAGCCTTCATGGGCGAGTTCGACTCGCACTTGACCAATTTTATTTTTAAATCGGTGGGTCACGAGGTTAACGCGTTCAAACCAAACAAACTCTATATATAATATTAGCATAGATCTACCAAAAGATATGCGTAAAAATATTACACATTCTAGAGTCGTGTCTCACGTTTTCACTTAGTCTGCCGAGAGCGTCACGAGTTCGTCCCTTTTTCGGAACAAAAGCCCACTTCAAATATCAGACGATGAAATCCTGCAGGGATTCAAAGGTTTCATAAAAGTTAAAAGAGTTAATCAAAATAATAGTATGTATGATACCTGATTTCCTTCATTCATAATTTAAGAGCGACGCTCTTGTCGGTGGAGTTCCTTCCATGTACTTCTACACTCCGCCTTGTCTTTGACTTCCTGATACGACACTACATTTATCTTCTCCTTCACTTGGTTCATGTAACTTCTCCTAGGTCTACCTCTCTTCCTCCTCCCTTCTAATTTACCTTCCATTATTGTTCTAATGAAGTTGTCGTGTCGTATCAGATGTCCCAACATCTTCCCTCTTCTGTTTTCTATTGTTTCCATTAATGTTCTTTTCTCCTCTACCATCTTCAAAACTTCTTAATTGCTCTTCATTTCCTTCCAGCTGATTCTCTCCATTCTCCATTTCCTGATTTCCTAACTAGCCTTAATGACATACAAATGTTTTTGCTAAACATAATAGTGATACTTACCTAATTACATTTTCAATTTAAAATTAAACTCAGACATTCGACAAATTGTCATAATTTTTGTGAAATCTACGAATTTGAATTATGTCATCTAGGTAAAAATAAGGACATTTTAGTTTTTCGTTGATATTTAAAAAAGGGTTTTATAACAATTTATTATTATGAGACGACCTCTGAAGAATTGGATATTTATTATCTATCAAACCAAAAAATAATCATCGAAATCGATTCACTACCAGTAGTGCAGAAGCTGTCGCAAAACAGAACCTTCTTCTATTCTGGAGTCATATAAGTATGTAGTCTTTTTTATAGCATAATGACTGGACAAGCAGGGCATGTCCCTGATGATAAGCAACACGCTTCCCCACAACACCGCAGACACCGCAGTGCCACGTAGCTATTGAAACAAGAAGAGTGCAAACAAGGGCGGGTCCAGCTTTGGCTGCAGGGGTGGTTACATAGTTCCAAGGGGTCATATCAAGGGGGCAGATAGTCATATCACAATCAAGTCACGAAAATTTTAGGAGAAGAATCCACCTAGGTATGGGACCACGCCCGTGGGGATCATGTCCCCCATGACTCTCCTCATAGATCTGCACTTAAGTGCAAATCATTACTTAGTATCGCACTACGATCGTCACCCAGAGATATGATTAATCTCTAACAGAATAATATTCCCCCATCATGGCCGAGTTAATTTTATAAAACTTAAATAAACAAAACGTTCAACAAATCCTTCGTTGTTTTCAAGGAAAATAGCTCGAACACCGTTCCTGGGCGTACGACAATTGCAAGAAAGTAACAAAAGGAAAACGCTGTGTTTCGACGCAACCTTTTTTAATAATATTTAGTTGAAAAAGAGGGATGTCGGAAAAAAACCGAGCGGTGTACAGCATGGCCAACTTATCTACAGAATGTATCGATGGCGCCACGATCGGAAAGTGTTACCATCATAGATTAATAAAACCTAGATGGATAATCTTCAAACAAACGTATATGACAAACGCTTTATCTTAAGTGAGGCAAAAAGCAGATCGATTTCGGCGTAAGAAGTTTGTACTTACTGAAGTTCGACAAACAAAACTTGAATGTCGTGGAGTATGTACAGTGGAGGACCACACAAAACATCCTAATGTTTTAAATTGTCGGAGCATGCACTAGCGCTAGACCTTAAGCCAATCTATATCTATACTAATCTATACTATCTATACTAATATTATAAAGCTGAAGAGAGTGTTTGTTTGTTTGAACGCTAGGATCTCGGAAAGTACTGGTCCCAATTGAAAGATTCTTTTTCTATTGGATAGTTCATTTATCGAGGAAGGCTATAGGCTATAGAATAGAACATAACGCTACTTTCAATAGAAGCGGAGCATAAATCAAGAATGTAACAAAAACGGGGGAAAATATTGCTTTTTGAGAGTTTTCGTAGCGTGCTTTGACATGACAGCATGTGTCTAAGATTGCGTCATTGAATATAAACCTTCGCTAATATTGCTTTTTGCGAGTTTTCGTAGCGTGCTTTGACATGACAGCATGTGTCTAAGATTGCGTCATTGAATATCATCATCATCATCATCATCAGCCTATCTTAGTCCACTGCTGGGCATAGGCCTCTCCCATGGCTCGCCACTCACTCATTGAATATAAACCTTTGCTAATCTTTGTTTCTAAATCTGAGTTGGTACGACCAATTTCCGACAGGTGGCGTAGCAGGTAGCTGAAGTTTTTTTCTTTGAAAGCGATATTCTCAGGAATGACTGAATCGATTTCAGTCATTCTTTCACCGTTGAATATGTACGGGATCCCGATGAGTGCTAGATATGTACCACGGGCGAAGACGGGGCGGGACATCTAGTATACACTATGTTTTGCCTCACTACTCTAGCAGGAACCGGCGCGGCGGGTCTACCATATAGCTAAAACTGCTTTAGTTTTATTATTGCTGGCTCTGTCATTTTAAAAGAAAAGAAAAGAGAGAGCAATCTTGAAGCTAAGACAGTTTTAGTTAGCCGGTAGACTCTCCGGTTTCTAAGCGTTTTTATTCTATAGTTGCCATCTAATACAAAATTAGGCGACTTCTATGTTCTTTAAATTACGCTTGGTCTTGTTGAGAGAACGGCGACTGCCGTTCTGAAGCCTTTTTTTTTTATAAGAAGTGACAAGACGAACATGACATGTGCCTGATGGTAAGCAACATGCCTGCCACATAACAGCACAGTGACACGCAGCTATGGGAACATAAATAGTCCAAATCATTACCTAGCACTGCACTGCGCTCATCACCCAAAGATCTAAGATGTTAATCTCTAAGCCCTGTAATTTCTCTGGAAACATTGCCCGTCAAACCGGAAAACAGTAATGTTTTCATATTACTGTTTGGCGGTAGAATAACTGGCAAAGGTGTGGTACTTCCCCAGGCGGACTCTGCTAGGAGTCCTACCACTACAAATCAAATCGCTCCCGGGATCAAATCCCACGCACACTACTGTTTTCGAAGTCATGTGCGTAATGGCGCGAGCTTAAAATTGTGAGGAAATCGACATGTACCTAGAATCTTTAGAAGTCATGAGTCATCCACAAATCCTTACTAGGACATGACCTTATGTCCTCGACTCTCTTCTTGCGAGTCTTAGCATATGTAGTGGGCTACATATGCTTATGCTTGCTTTTAACTGTACGGGTAAAGTGATTATGAGCAAAATAATAACTCAGTAGTTTCGATTTTGGCCGTTCTCCAGTTAAGTTGGCAGCACTGTAGTCAGAGTGTAGTAATAAAAGTCTTTCTGCTTGACGTTTTGTAGACAAGACAATCCCGATAAGACTGCGTTGAATGAAAAACGCACGCAACGCGCGTATTCTTTGCTTATTTATTTCGTTACCAGTTTTCTTTTTTCATCAACAGTTTGTCTTCGAGAATGTGATGGGGCGTTAGTCGAGGATGTGGCAGCTTGTTTTCATGTAAATGCGCGTGGGGTAAAACAGAATTACAGTTTTCTTTTACATTGGTGTTTAAATCAGTTTTTTTTCTTTTGGTAATACTTTTTAATTTGCATTTGTGAAAGTTACGTTTGTGCAGTATCAAGTAGCGATTCCCGAATTTATTGCACTATTAAAATATAGTTTAAGTCAATGATAATTAAAATGTATACTTCTATAGAATAGTTAGTTTCGATAATATTATTTTTGTATTTAATATTATTTAATAGTTTTGTATTTAATGACCATCTTATCAACGTCTAGTTTATAATATGACTTTGCGTGTAAATCTACCGCCAAGCAGACATATGCAAACAATTGCTGTGTTCCGCTTTGAAGGGCAACGTTAAAAAATTTGGTACATACACGACAAGGAGACAATGGAACACATTTATTACAGGACGTTTCGAAATATAGAATCCGAAGATTCGAATTAATTACTTCATTTGAGCATGAAGCATGTACCATTTAAACGTAAAATTAGACTAAACATATGAGAGCCAAGTTCTACTAAGTTTGTCAAATTGCATAATTACTTACGCCCTGGCATTGTATCAAAATAATTGCAGTTAGTGAGTAGGCCTATGATTAATATCGGCCATTAAAGACGGGTCGGCGCCATTTTGGAAGGCGCCGGAAACGGAAGCCGTTTCTTGCGTTGATTAGTTTTGAGTTTGGCCTCGTTTGGGTATTAATCGGTTCGAGATATTGGGGACTACTGGGCCCGGAGTTGTTTTAAAGCCCCGACGAATTAAACTGTTTTTAACTTGCGTAGATCGCAGTGCAGAGCTAGGTAATAATTTGGACTCTTCATGTTTCAATCTCCGCGTGACACAGTGACGTTTTGGGCAGGCATGCTGCTACCAGGTCTTGCTCGTCTCGTCACTCTAAATTATGAAAAACCCTAGGTTCGTCATTGTTCTAGCCTGATAAATTTAACAAGCACTGTACAAAACATAAGATAACTAGCTTTTACCCGCGACTTCGTCCGCGGGAAATAATTGTATAGATAACTGAGGCAGTATCCGTACATCTCTGAACTCGAACAGCTGAACCATGGGACCAGCTCTAAAAAATGATCTACCAAACAAAAAAAAACTTGAGAGGTGTCAAGGGACACCCGGATGGACCGAAGTTCCTTTCGATTAATTAGTGAAGGAATTATTATTATTTTTTATTATTTACAAAAAACCTGTATACACTCAACAAAAATAATCGTCGCGACACCACACTGTTCAATGCGAAATAGAAATGAAAATATCTGGCTTGCTTTCTATAAGAGAGAGAGAGACAGACAGAGAAACATACGACGCCGCACAGCTTACAATAGCAAAAAGTGTCGTGACAACTTTTCGTAAGAATTTTTCCGTCTAGCCCCCTTTCACAACGCGCGATAAGGAACTTCGTTCCAAAAATAATCAACAAAATCGATTCATTCGATCGTCAAAATTGCCACACTGCGTATTAACGTACAAAGAAAATATAAAACAATCGTTTTTAGAACCTCCTATTTTAAAGTCGGTTAAAATGAACCGTAGTCTTTTACATATAAAGCTATTTTCAATTTATCACAAAACATACAATTTCAACGTGCGAAACCCGTCATGTGAGGGTCGTAGGGTCACTTTTCGCACTGCCATCAACGACCCTGACCGCGAGCCACCGCCCTTGTGGTCCCACCTCGCAGGGGTGTCCACATCCCGGGATTTGGATCCATCGACGCGCCTAAAACCTGCGGCACGTGACCTCCACGAGAAGGCCTATCCCTAGTTGGGGTGTCGGACTGCCTCCATGGTCCGACGCCCCAGCCCCTCTAGTGGAGATGGCTTTCAGGCTCGCCCCCGTCTTTTTTTTTTGAAATAAAGAGTGACACGACGATCAGGACATGTGCCTGATGGTAAGCAACATGCATGACACATAACAGCACAGTGACGCGCTATTGGAACGTGAAGAGTCCAAATTATTACCTAGCACTGCACTGCGCTCGTCACCCAGAGATCTAAGATCTTATATCTCTAAGCCCTGTAATTTCTCTGGAAACATTGCCCTTCAAACCGGAACACAGTAATATTTGCACATTACTGCTTGGCGGTAGAATAACTGGCAAAAGTGTGGTACTTCCCCAAGCGGACTCTGCCAAGAGTCCTACCACTACAAAACTGTGTCTGTTTCCGCCTCAGTGAAGGAGCTAGAGGCTTCCAACTCTCACGATCTTTCACTGTCGAGCATCACGGTTGAAGAAGGTTGGCAGCGAGAGGTCCGCCCTCACTACCGCGGCTAGGGATAGTCGCGGTTCCACCTCTATGGCCACATCGACTTAGGAATTTTACTTAGCCAACATATCAGCAGAGTAACCTTCCCAAGTCCTCCAGCCCCTGTCCCCAACCTCTACACTCACTGCTAAAGGAGGAAAGGAGCGCGTGTAGAAGTTCCCAGCCTCGGCCGGCATTCGCCATCACACAAAATGATGCCACCGAGGCAAGCCGCTGTGTGATGCCCAGGATGCACCACGTGGAGGTTCCCGAGCCACGCACCCCGTCCGCGATGTACCGACTCCTAAACTACTTAACTAAATTTACCGTTAGCAATTAGATCCGACTTAAAATGTACATTAGTTTTTTTACAACTAGTTGTACCCTGCCAAGCTTCGCTGTGGCACATTATGATACAAAAATTTGATAAAACCAATCCTTGATGATGATTATGTATCATTGTAAAATTTCAACTCGATCGGTGCAGAACTTTTTGAGTTTTTGAAGCGTACACAGACCAACATAATATTTTTATATATAGAGATAATAAAAACTATTGATAAAATGACAATATTAATTGAAGGGGAATTGTTTGAAGGGAAATGTTTCCAGAGAAATTACAGGGCTTAGAGATATAACATCTTAGATTGGGTGATGAGCGCAGTGCAGTGTAGGTAGGTAATGATTTGGACTCTTCACGTTGCAATAGCTGCGTGTCACTGTGCTGTTATGTGGCAGGCATGTTGCTTACCATCAGGCACATGTCCTGCTCGTCTTGTCACTTCTTATTAAAAAAAAATATCCAAGCGTAGCCGAAATGCCGCTATTCTTTGAATGAAGATTAAATAGCAAAAAAACAGGGCAGTGTTTCTGCCCCACCCCCGTAGATACCGGAGCTTTCGATAACTAATGTATCCCATAAGTTTTCTTTCATTCCGCACATCAAAGCGGAAACTTATCCATAATATAAAGAATGGGATGAAGGTGGCTATTTGTTAAGCAGAGCATCATCAAAGGTGGGTCAGCCGAGGCCGCGAGATATATTGCTCTCTTTGATCGGGTAAATGAACAAAAAAACATCAATGTTTTTATAGAAAGAGCTTGTGTAGTTTTTGCAATGTGTTTTATTTAACGGCGTTTAGAAAACATTAGATGGTTATTTTTAGATGAAAATTCTTTATTGTTCATCATTAAAAGGAAACATTGCCCTTCAAACCGGAACACAGTAATATTTGCACATTACTATTTGGCGGTTTAGGTACTGTCAAAAGCTATCGTTAAAACTTGAAACATTTTGAAAATTAATGGGGCGCCCCAGATACTTAGCTTGGCTTAGCTTAGCTTACCCAAGTTTGGGCCCTATGCTAGTAGAATATTATTCCGCAATTTCACCATGATGTTAATGTGCTGTATTGTGTTTTTTTGGAAATAAACGTTTAATTATTTATTTATAAAACAATAATTAAAGAAAACAATATTGTTTTTCGAACTGTTTTTTTTTTAAATATGTTCAAGGGCGTCCCCTGAATGTAAATAAATCCAAGTTGGCGCGGCGGGGTTGTTCACTTCAGCCACCATCTTGGGAAAACACATTTTTATTGAATATCTCGCGAACCGCGCATCGTACGATAAAAATTGTAGAGATCATCATTGTAGATAATAATATTTGTCACCTGTTTTATTTGAAACTTTTATTATATAACGCATAGGTTTTTAATTATAGCGCTTCAAAGTTTTCACAATATGATTTTTACTAAATGTTCAGTTGATAAATTAAAAATAATGGTAACTGAATTGTAGAGCATGAAAGTACCTAAGTAAGATTTGTCAACATCTTCCTAGAAGTCGGTAAAGATGCATTGAAGTCGCTCCGTGACTTTAGGAACTTATATAGATAGCTTAGATAACTTAGGAACTTAGATAGACATATGATCAGGCATCAAGCGCGATGTCAGTCAACTTATTATTTAAAAAAGCACAGAGCAGAACTGTACTATGCAGAAAATATTTCTCTTTCCATGTCATAAAATTTCCCCCCACATTTCCACAATAGCGAAAATTACTCGATACTGATGGAACAAAATTCGATTACGGGATTTACGGCAGGTTGTGTAATGCTCCCAAAACGATCCCTGGGGAACGCTTTAAATTATTTTGCAACCAAAGGGATTAAGCTAATACCCCTAGATTAACGAAGGAAAATAAATAAGGAAAGCCTGAAGATAAACTGATAGTATTATGTACACCAGTTTGTGAACCACGCTAATATAATTGATTACACATTTTTGGCGTGGTTTTATAATGGAACGAACCCTCTTACATATTTTGTAATGATACTAGGTAAACTAAACGGATTGTTTTGCCGCAGACAGGAACACATAAAAGCAGTAAAGAACAATGAGCGACCCAAATCTGCCACAGCAGAACATCTGATAGACTCTAACCGATGGATTGAACTTCATTAGCCATTAACCTACTGACTAACGTTTTGCCCCTGGACTACTACTGTTTGGCGATATATTTGACAAAGGTACTTCCCCAGGCGAGCTCTCCAAAGACAACCACCATAAAATTAAGGCTTGTTCAAGTGAACACTTATTTTAGCGCGCCACAGACAGATTTGCCTGTGAATTGAATTCTAGCGTCACGCTCGGAAATGATAAGAAATCTTCGGGTAAACTCTGGACCATGGTCATTGGCCATCTACTAATGCGTCAACATTTCTAGATGGCTCATGGCCACGCCCTCCGGTTTCACCCGCATAGTTACGAGTTATAAGTTTTCACTTCTATCGGCAGTTCCTATGACTGCCAATTTTTATTTATTTAAAGAGATCAGCACCATAAAAGAAACCAGATTACACAGATCTGCGGTAGTTGGATGGTTATTCCCATTTCGGGCACGAATTCTCGCGTTGTTTATCATATTTACATAAAAAATGCAATTACTCGTCGCGTCCTGGCTCCCGCGGCCGCCATAAACGTAAATATATGATCAGCGTGCGCCGTGGTTTATGGCGGGCGAGACAAATGTGCGAGAGATTATGTGTGGAACGTCTGGATAAATGATGGCCGCTTTATATGGAGCTGTTGTTTTACGCTGCGTGAGATTGAAGGGGCTGGCTTTGTTTCTTTTCGACGCGACCGATTTATCGTTTTTTTATTTAATTGTAGATACATACTTACGTTTTTGTATGGTATGTAATGACGAGATGAGCAGGACATGTTGCTGATGGTAAGCAACATGCCTGCCATGACATGTGGTACATAAATAGTCCTTTGCACTCATGTACATGTACATAACCAACGGAGACATAACTTTTGAAAGTGGTCCAGTAGTTTCTGAGATAGGTGCGTTCAAACAAAAAAACTCTTTAGCTTTAGAATATTAGAATAGATATTTTAATAGATAGCTACAATATACAGCTAATACTCATTACGCTCATATCGCTTATGCTCATATTTCGCTGAGAAACAACATCAGAGTATTCGTGTTGACGTGGTAGTAAGTGAATCTCAAGATCTTTGAAAGTAAATCGGCTGTAATGTTCTCCGACAGCAGATTCCTTCAAAACACAATATTTTTGTACGCTTTATGCCATAAATTCGGTAATCTCTGTCTTATTTGCAGAAACCAGCGAGCAACACGGAAGGGAGTAGACATACACAGCGTTTCCCCTCTGTCAAAGTACAAGTCCACGTGGACCATGGAGTTTGATAATAAACTGTGGCGTGAGGGCGTGGCGAGATTTGTGAATGGTGCTTTATTTTTTATGTGTTAGTGATTTGGCTGTGTGAGTATGATTGGCAATGGATCGGTACAGGTTTGTTTTGTATGTAATAGTGCGGCTTTGCGCTAGTGTGCAACTTGAAGAAGAAAGAGAATGACAACCCGCAAGAAATGACAGAAATATTTGAACAATATTTTTTAGCTAAGGCTACTACTCGCCCCTTCCGTGCTTGCGCGGAAGACCAAGTTGCTCGATGGCAGAAACTCATTTGGAAAGACGTACCAGAGCAAAGGGCTCATAATTGGCTCATAAGCAACGACCTCTATGTTTGACAAAGCTTCAGAGTCTGTATCCAGAGACAATATACCCATTTGACCAAATAGCAAAAAATATCGAAATCTATGCCTTTGAGTGAAGTGTGAATTTGAGCAACATTTGTTTCATCGCCGATCAGCAGGCTATTTAATCTGTGTCTGTATGGGACACATTTCGCACAGTGTGAAGCTGAACTACACGATCTAACACTTTTTTCTACCAGACCACTCGTAACACGGAAAAGCGATTCGTTTCATGGATAACGTTCCAAAAATTTGAACTAATCGCGTAGTTTGACTCGAATTTCGTAATAAGAACATGTAGGCAGTGAAAAGCGACTCTTGAGTGGGTTTTCTGCAATGAATTGAATCTGTTTCTTTTAGGATAACGCACTGCATCGTTGACCACACAGGCGCGGTCCCAGCGTCGAATTTGGAGGAGGTCACCAGTACGCAGCCTCAGGTTTTGGGGGGTCACCAGTAGAAATATAAGAAGCCGAGTAATAATACTTTACTACTAGCGCCCCGCGATTTTACCCGCGTAGTTCCCGTTACAGTTTGTTTTCCCGCGTAAAAAAATAGTCAATGTATAATATATGTGTAGATATTTTGATTTTTTTTAGATTTTTTATTGAACATATACGTTTTGGGGGTGTCATGTCCCCTATGACCAGCCCCCCCCCCCCTTCGGACCACATCATCGTTTAAGATTCAGGAAGATGTTGTGATACAAACCAATTGTCGATGGAATAATATTGGAGGTGGTAGACAATTCCCACACAAAACCATCTAGCTTATATAGCTGATATAATACTTACATAATATATTAAAAATATATATACTTATATATCATGGAACATGTCCTGCACACACAGTACAAACACTCGTACAACTGGCTTAGTTTCGATATTGCTCTCTCTTTTCTTCTCGCTTGAAATTATAGAGACAACAATAATAGCAAAGCCAAAGCCAATTTAGTTGGGCGGTAGAGGAGCCGGGCTGTTGCTTGCGCGTAAAAAAGTCGTAAAATCTTTAATTAGCTTAATTTAAAAATATTACCCTTTCCAGAGGGTTCATTAAGAATAGATGGACATTTTACTTTACTATTTATAAGCACGCGGGTCACCCTTTACGTAGGGACTTAATTTTAACTCTGAGAGTGTTTTTGTTTACTACTTACCGATAAAAATAACCGGCAGAGATGTTTTCGAAGAAAATTACATTTAAATATCTCTAGCAAAAGATATCCTTACAATTCTTATGTAATTTTTTTTTTGAAGTGAAACTTTTTATGCGACTTCCAACAAAGTTGCGTTAAACGTTTAACGCTACCATGGAGGATGTAGGGGGTATGAAACCACTGCTGCGGGGAAGGGGGAATAGAACGAGACAGAGCGAGAATGAAAAGTTTCACTTCTTCCGCGCGGAGGGACTCCACGCACAATTTTTTTTTCTTTGTAGGTATGTGGGGTCGGTACACCATGTTCGTTTCCTCCATTCGTCTATATCATTGTGAGTAACTCACTACTTGGGCCCCCTACTGTCTGCGGTCGGTCGCGGCAACCGTGCCTCGGATCCTGCTACCCTCCATGACTAGCTTCTTGACCATGACTTTATTGATTAATACTGCCCTTGATGCAATAGATAGTCGGATTTTTGCGACAATGCTTACATTGTCCCTTGTATTTGTAGAAATAAAGTGGCCGATATTGTCATACCTTTGCTTCAGGGCCTAGTTGCTCTCGGGTTTTTAAGACATGATTCATGTAAACAGTATGCTTCTAGTTTTTATACTTTGACATAGAGCTATGACAGTTTGAGCCTGAAAATCTAGAGAAGCTTTTTCGTTGCTAAATTGATATAAATAGACTGCAGGCCCGTGAACAAAATTTATGGGTCAAATGTACCACCAGGAGACCTATGTAGGATGCTAGAAGAGTATAAAGGAATAAGCTTCAGCACTATGCCGTCACTTGTAACCTGTCCAGCTGAGTGCAGTTGAAGATGGGGAGTTGCAACCCTCGGTCATTTCTCCTTGTCGCATGATGTTTTTACGGCGTTGCGAAATAATAGATTAGAAGAGGTATTTTTTAAGAGGTATATCTTTGTATAGGTCATCAAAAATGATATTGAGGTTTCTAACAATTTTTTTCTAAACTGAATAGTTTGCGCGAGGGACTCTTCCAAAGTGGTCAAAGTGTGTCCCCCCCCCCCCCCCTGCAACTTCTAAAATAAGAGAATGACAAAAATATAAAAAGTGTATTATGTACGTTACTATGTAAACTATCAACGAAAATTGGTGTGAATTATATCTATAAAGTAGTTTTATTTTAACACCCAGGTACTGGTTCTGAAAAATGTTTCTTTTCATTCTTCATTCTATACAACGCCAGAACGCAGCGTGGCGAGCCACAGACAGAGTTTTCGTGTTCTGTGAATTGAATTCTAGCTCCACGTTCCATGGCCATTGGCCATCTATAAAAACGTCAACACTTCCCATTGGCCATCTAGAAATGCATGCGTCAGCATTTCTAGGTCGCATGATCATGGCCAACTAGAAATTCGGAACTCCGGTTTCACCCGCGTAGTTTCCAAGGTACCTAAGCTATCGAATTCTGAGTTATACGTTTTCACCTCTATCGGTAGTTCCTATGACTGCCAATTTCTTTTATAATAATCATTTATCTACCAGTTTGTCTAACGTTGGTCAAAGTCAAAGTTTTTTTATTGATAAATATATATTTACAAGTCAGGCATAACAAAGTGTATACCTAACAATAATTATACGGTATACACACTTATAGTCATGCGAAGTTTTCGTCTTTTCATTGTAAATTTCTGAAATCTGAAAATGGTTGTTACTTACATAGATTCTAATCGGTCAGTCGGATCGAAAAAAGTTGAGAAACTAAACACAAAAAATATATTGTTTAACACCTATTCAACGATACCCCTTTATTTTTTTTCATTTTTAACCGACTTCAAAAAAGGAGGTTTCTCAATTCGACCGTATGTATGTTCTTTTTTTTTTATGTGTGTTCGCGGATAACTTCGTCGTTTATGAACCGATTTTGATGATTCTTTTTTTGTTGTAAAGGAGATATTCCAAGGGTGGTACCATGATAAGGAAACCAGGATCTGATGATGGTATCCTAGAGAAATCGAGGATAACTTTCGATAATTGTAAAGATGACTAGTGCGTTAGTTAAGTTTTTACTTGAGCATTTTAAAGCAGTATAGTTTAAAGATGGTCTGGAATCGATCTGATGAGGGAACGGGAAGACGGTCGAGGGGAACTCCTCGACGGTACATAGTAGTTACCTTGTGTTTGGGCTCGTAGAATTTGTATTGATGAGAACTTTTTACATAGATGGGTTGTGACTGTCATTAGTGGTCTGATGATGAAGATAAAGGACAGTCAAGGGAATTTCTTAACGGTTTACAGGAACTACCCAGTGTTTGGGTTTAATTCATGTATTGAGATCTCAACACGAAATCGTGTAAATGCATTAGTGAAAACTTGTTTAGCACTAAAAAGGGTAAAATAAACTATTTTTTACAAAAAATTAAACCGACTTCAACACCACAAATAGGCACTCAAAAGCGAAAAATAATTTAATATAGGTAATTATTATAACCTCTACTCACTCATCTATATGAAGTCGGTGCCAGCCAACTCTAACAGGTAGTAGATAGATACTACTTCCCTATGCCTACTTACTTACTACCTCGTACATAGTATATCTACTAACTTTTTAACTAGCCTGGCACCGATTTCATATAGATGAGTGAGTAGAGGTTATAATAATTACCTATATTAAATTATTTTTCGCTTTTGAGTGCCTATTTGTGGTGTTGAAGTCGGTTTAATTTTTTGTAAAAAATAGTTTATCACAATTTGGCGTCCTGTAGTCGCCATATTGATCTTATTTTTAACGTCATTCATGTCTTTAGTAACACTCACCGGACTGAGATGAATCGATTGACGTGTGAATCATAAAAACCGACCTAGGCGTTTGGTCTGTATAATGCTCAAAGGTCATACAAACATAATTGTATACATCATTGGCTGATAAACACATTACCACTCCTATGCGTCGCACAGTCGAGTCGGAGGAAAACGATTGAACCCTCGACAATGATCCGAGGCTCTCGCCGAGTTCCGCGTTCCGAGCATAGCAACAACCGACCAATTCTAATCGCAGCTAAAAAAAACGTAACAGAATAACAAAACAATTTCCCGGAGAAAATAATATAAAGACGTCGAGATCTCGTCAAGTGTTTCTTGTTAAAAGGGAGAACGGTCCACGATTGATAAAGGGCCCTAAAAAGGCCCGGTGGGGAGGAAAAGGGCCGAGAAACCCGGCAGGGGGAAGCTCAAATAATACTGTTGGATGAGGAAAAATTTCCTTTCGGGAAATCTATTTTTAAAAGAAATACCTCTGAAACTAGTTATTTGATAAAACATTTTATTTTTCATACCTTTCATGGTCGGCCGGGCTTTGGATGGGAGTAAAATGCGTTGACGTCATTGGAGGAATGAAGGTACCTGGCTACGGAGCCAGGTACGTAGGTGCGGGGGTCGATGTTCGGGGATTACAGACCTTTGAAAGGCTTATTTCATATTCTGGGAATGTTAACTCAGATTAATATAAAACGGAAATACAATGATGCTTGTGAGAGCTCGACTGTTCACGGTATATCCGCGTTTTTCATTTAAGTATAAGCAGCCCACTAAATATCCCCGCTGCTGAAACTCAGATTTAACTCGCGAGTCGCGAGGAGACAGTCATGCCATATTCCACCACGCTGGCAAAGTGCGGGTTGGTAAACGACACCTGACCTAGAAAGATTCTGGGAACATATCGGTTTCCTCACGATGTTATCCTCACCATTCTAAGTTTTACGCACATGAGTTCAAAAAGACAGTGGTGTGCGTGGGATGTGATCCCGCGCTCCGGAACGGCAGTCGCCGTTCTCCCGACTAGACCAGCCGTAACTAACCGTAGCTGTAGTTTTTTCATTTACATAAACTTACTTTTTTCAGAGAAAATTAGGGTTCTTGTGTTAAACACACAGAGCTGTATGTATCTGTCATTGGTGTGTGTGTAGTTGGGTACCTACAGTAGAGGGAAATACAAAATGGTTACGCATCCGAATAACTCTTAACAACGGTCCGACAATAGAGTCCTAATCCCTTCTAGCGGCCGTCATCCTCCGTCCAAATATAATTAAACCGACCCAGGGCCGGCTTCAGTACTATTGGATAAGGGCCGCAAGGGGCTAGCCCGCCTTGGGCTTATTAAAAGACGGACCACTCAATATTGCTGCCAAAAAATGACAAAACTTATATTGTAACAAAAACTTAAATGTAAAAACTATGTAGCAGGTCCTACATCTCTCTGAGTGCACGTTTCAAAGTCAAGGTCATCCAGAACCCGTCTCTTCTGACTACAGATGTGACAAGAATAATGACTGGTCTCGTGGCTTAGTGGGTAGTAACTCTCCCTGCGAAGCCGAGGGTCGTGGGTTCGATTCCCCCCCCAGTGGAAATATTTGTGTGATGAATTCAAATAAGTATTTGTACTGTGTCTGGGTGTTTAGTTCTATGAGACGATCTTCATAGCATTCCATGGATTCACCGTGCGGGTGCCGGGTCCATCGTGTGGCAGAGAGAGAAATAAGTAAGTATAATAAGTAAGTATTTACGAGTACAACTATAAATGTTTTAAGTATATCAGCTATATGTATATGACCTTTGCTTAGGTTGGGGGTCTGATGGTTTTCTGTGTTAATTGTCCACCAATACATATTTATATTTATTTTATAACTGATATTAGTTAGGAAATAATTAACAGCCATTCATAATAATACTTCATAGCAGGTTCTATAAACGTGCTAATTTTTAAATTCCGACATAAAAACGATTGGATGTTAAAGTTTGGTGTGTCTGTAGCATAGTAGCTCCCGAAGCGACGATTTTTTAATTTTAATTATTTTGATTAAAAGGTGAAATAGCTGTGTTTTAGGTGTGTTTAGTGAAAACTTGTCCAGGATGGCTGCCACTACAAAATGGAGGATTACATACGTTTGTACAATTTCCTCAACAATGGTATCAAATTAAAGAGCCAGTAGACACTTTAAATTCTAAATTTCCGGTAGGTATCATAAAGTGTCGCGGATTAAAAATAGTTATTTGTTATACAAGAGTGCAAAGTTTATTTTTAACCGCGTGCTCAATTTTGATGACCGAGCAAGCGAAGGATTCTAAAATTCGCTCACTCGCTGCGCTCGTGATTCAAAATTAGAATCCTGAGCGTAGCAAGGGAATCAAAAGAGCGCAAGGTGAAAAATCTTTGCACTCGAGTGCAACACGTAACTTTTCATTCCACCTCAGCGAGGAAATGACTAAATGCAAATTTTTAAATGTTTACGCGCTAAGCAAATTAAAAAAAAGTAAGTACACCAAGAAGGTTCCGAGTCTGAGTTTTTAACATATTAAAAAAAAATGTATGATGCATTCGGCACCAAGGAGGTAGAAATAAATAGGTTGAATTATGTTTTGAATTCAAAACCTCAGTACACACGATGTTCTAAATTGAAATTTACTTTAACCTCTAGAGGGTAAAAACGACTTTTGTTCAAATTTTATCAAACCCACTTCGCTCTTGCATGGAGTACGTATAGTTAGGATGGGTCAGCTAAGTACCAGCTGGAAGTCAGCTGAAGGCTATGTGCTATTCCAAATCAAACTCTTTATTCCAAATTTCAACTCGATCTGTTCAACAATGAACAACGTGATCGAGCAACAAATTTCCAAACACTTTTAGGTGTTTGCACTTGTGGTCCTTCACATGTATGGTATTAGTGGCATAAAAAATAGTGCTTAATACCCCACTCATCCTTGATCCTGGATCCGTCCCTGTGCAGTGTCCATTCTAAGGGCGGCATCGGGCCGGAATTTCATTCATGAATGAGAATATGAGCCGCCCTGGGGGGCAGTTCCCCGGCACGTGAAGGCAGCCGGTGCCCGGTGGTGGGGCGGCATGGGAGCTCCTCTTCTTTATTTATGTTGTTCTTGTGAAGGAATGCGCATGTATTATCATTGTTTGACGTAAAGTATGATTCAGAACTCCGTTGTACCAGAGTCTATTAAACCACACAGTCGTTCAACGAAACATATGCGGGGCATGCGGGGCGTGCGGGTGAGACGCGAGAAGCGCACTCCCGCCATTGCCAACATTACAATGTTAGTATTTCGTGAGCGCGGTTCAGTTTTCGGTTTTATCTACCCGTGATCCAACTACTGTCTTCCAAGATGAAAGGCAATGAGCTACTGGTAGTATTTCTTTATGCTGTGGTTGTACGCAGCATACTAGTGGTATACCTATTACAACAAAAGTGATATAAATATAATAGAAACTTCGGCACATCTTTCAGTTTAGAATACCCCAATGCCTAAAGATGAAAGTCTTTACCAGTGCGTGTTGCCAGTGATGGCTTATGGAACTGAGACGTGGTCCTTGACTGTGGGCCTCATAACGAAGCTCAAAGTCACACAGCGAGCTATGGAGAGGGCTATGCTCGGAGTCTCTTTGCGCGACAGAATCCGTAATAAGGAAAATCGCAAAAGAACGAAAGTGGCCGACATAGCTCAAAGAGGAAGCAAGCTGAAGTGGCAATGGGCAGGCCACATCGCTCGCAGAACTGACAACCGATGGGGAAGAAAGGTTCTCGGGTGGCGACCACAAACCGGAGGACGCAATCTTGGACGGCCTCCCACTAGATGGACAGATGACCTCATAAAGGTCGCTGGAAACCGCTGGTTGCAGGTTGCGCAGGACCGTTCGTTATAGAAATCTAGGGGGGAGGCCTATGTTCAGCAGTGGTCGCCTAGCGGCTGATCATGATGATGATGAAATATAATAGTTATAATTTAATAAGCACTCGGTTAAAGATTAAAGATTGAATTACTACCAGCACCCCGCGATTTCACCCGCGTAGTTATCGTCCTCATTATATTTAAATAGGATAAAAAATAGCTCGTGTGTTATTCCAGACTAACATCTATCTATGTACCAAATTCCATCCAATTCCCTTCAGTAGTTTTTGCGTGAAAGAGTAACAAACATTTATCCATACATTTTCACACTTTCGCGTTTATAATATTAATAGGAAGTAGGATTTTATTTCTTTATTATTTAAATTCGTATCGTAAATATTACTTATACCTATTTATAAGTAGATTGGATGTAAAGTCAAACTGATTGGATTTATCAATGGATTTCAAACAGCCAGTCCGCCATATTGGATTTGTAATGACGTTTCTTAGCTAGTCATGTTTTCTCACCAGAACTCAGAGCGTGTGCAAAATTTCATAATCGAAAACCAGGAAGTGGGTCAAATTAAGATTCCAAGATTTTCTTACATACATAGTTATTCTAGTTACAAGTCAAGCTAATAAAAGCGTGTTAATAAATAAACTAATGCTAAGTAATAATAAAATACTGAGTAATAATATTGTAAATTGCAGCAACTCTCATGCTACGTTTCGTGTTACGAAACTAGCCATAAGTGTCATACGGATCATGCTCCAGCGCTTAGAGTATAACTTAACATATTCTCGACATATTTACCAAAACGAAAGAAACGACGAAAGTTCACTCTTGAACATGGTGCATGGACGAGCATCGACGAAACAGTGAAATCACGAGAAGCCACTGCCCACGTTCGGCCCAGAACTTTTTGAATTTTTGAAGCGTATACAAACCAACATAACGTTTTTATGAATAGAGATTGTAGACTTTTTGCAGATCCTGTGATCCGGTTTGAAGGACAATATTTCCAAATAAATCTGCACGGCAAAGAGGCAAATCGGTTTACTTTGGGTGACGCGAGTAGTGGAGTTCAGTAATTTTGAATAAAACCGTGTTCGTATAGCTGCGTTGGACTGAGGTATTTTGAGCTGTAAGTTACGGCTGGTCTAGTCGGAGAAACTAGGAGAGAGGAGGGCGTCTGGCACCCGCTTACTGGTTGGTGTCCGAGGCGATCACGGCTTATCCTGGGTTCAGGAATCCAGAGAAGGGTCCAGAGACGGGCAAGCCGCGGTGGGTTCACGGAGTAATTCGAATCATAACCTGGCACTGCACTGCGCTCATCACCCAGAGATCTAAGATGTTATATCTCTAAGCCCTGTAATTTCTCTGGAAACATTGCCCTTCAAACTGGAACAGTAATATTTTTCACAGTACCTACTGCTTGGCGGTAGAATAACTGGCAAAGGTGTGGTACTTCCCCAGGCGGACTCTGCTAGGAATTCTACAACTACAAAAGGTTTTAGTCGATATGGGCATCATATCCATCCATGGTGTCGAGCCGACATAGCCCGGCTGTCTCAATTAGGTGGTAGGGTATGAGGAAATGCATTTACACCTCGTTTTATAGTGGTAGGACTCTTGGCAGAGTCCGCCTGGGGAAGTACCACACCTTTGCCAGTTATTCTACCGCCAAGCAGTAATGTGCAAACATTACTGTGTTCCGGTTTGAAGGGCAATGTTTCCAGAGAAATTACAGGGCTTAGAGATATAAGATCTTAGATCTCTGGGTGACGAGCGCAGTGCAGTGCTAGGTAATAATTTGGACTCTTCATGTTCCAATAGCTGCGTGTCACTGTGCTGTTATGTGTCAGGCATGTTGCTTACCATCAGGCACATGTCCTGATCGTCTCGTCACTCTTTATTTAAAAAAAAAAAAGTAAAAAAATGTCTAGTCGGTAAACGACAACAGCCTGTGAAGTCAACCGACCCCCAACTTGGCCAGCGTGGTAACTGTAGAACTCAACCTAACATAGCATAGCTAAGCTAGACTAAGAATGCATTGCCTGTTTTAACCTTCGAGTTAAAAGCGAATCGGTTTCATGACAAAATCGTAGACCGCATGGTCGCTAAAATCAGGCGAGATTTTTGATCAACTATACGATCAATGATTTAATAAAAAATAAGGTTAAACCCAATATTTTACTGGAAATACAAAACATTTGGAATAGCATTTTTATATTTTTATTCAAATTAAAACGATTGTTACATCACATGAAATTCCCATATACTTTGACACATAATTAATTAAAATTCACCTGGAAAAAAATACTAGGAGAAAAAAAAATACAAATAGTAATCAAACTAAAAGTTAAATATTGTTTACTGATTATAATTAACAAATGGTTATCTAATTAAACATGAAATTTTGTTTACTGACTTCAAATAACAAATATAATCCAAACAAAACACAGGCAATAAATAACAAATGGTAGTTCAATTAAAGGTGAAACTTTTTTTCAATGATACAATGCTTTATTGGCCTGTGACGACTAGGTTATGTACAGGTATATTTAGTTTTTACTTATAATTTAACTAACATGAACTAACTCAAGTAACATGAAATTATAAATTTAGGACAGTCATCTTCTAAATATATAAAAATCAATGCCACTTTTCGTTGTAAGTGAACTCCTCCTAAACGGCTCGACCGATTTGAATGATTTTTTTTGTATACGTTTGGTTAGGGCCCTGGATGGTTGAGATTTACAAATCAGCGCGGCAAATGGTATCTTGGTTATTATACGAGCGAAGCAGGAACGAACCGCTAGTTACATTAATTATATTTAATTAACATAATTATTAATATAAACATCTAAATTTAACTACAATCAATAACTATGAACTAAACGTCTAGTCTGAGAGCTGGTAGCAAATTTTGGGAGGTATTTGAGACAAGACCCCAACACGGAGGTGTATACCTGGCTGGTGATAACCGGGGCAAAATAAATCGCTCAATTTAAATCACCTGGCAGGTAGAAAGCCCCACCAAAATTATCTGTCTTTTTGAGAATCCCTGTTTTCAGTTATAAATAAATAACACGTTATTAAAATTTCAAACTGCTAAAAATACACTTTTTGTATTTTATGCATAACATTTTTAAAACGCGTCTGGCAACGTTAAACCCGACTAAGGCTTTTTTTGTTCTTTAAACATCAAACTACAACATATAAAAATCACGTAATGCCTCATACAATAAATAAAAAATTGGCAGCCATAAGGACTGCCGATAGAAGTAAAAACTTATAATCAGAATTGTATAGCTCAGTTTGGAAACTACGCGGGTGAAACCAGAAGGCACTGTTAGTCTGGAATCAAAGCATTGGCGTCTAAATAAGTCTGCTAACAATGGCCATCTAGACTCGGAAATGCTAACGCTTTTCTAGATGGCCATGGTCTAGTTCACCCGAACATTTATTATTATATAAACTCGTATATTTCTTTCGTTTACGAGCGTAACGGTGAGCTTTCTTCACATCACACGAAAAATCTGTGTGTGGTGCGCCAAAAGAGTTTTCACTTCAAAAAAATGTTTTTTTTTAATGTAGTTTGAAATTTGTTGAACACCAAAGATAGAAAAATGTACTCTGAACGTCTTTTTTCCACTGGTATAAAGTGCTAACATTTCTACCAATAGCTTTCCGTTGTTGTTTTAATTACTGTTCATTTTCTAAAGATAAAACTTTGTTTTCACAAAGCAACTCATCTTGTTTAATTTTTGGTCGCCAAACTAGAAAACGAAAAAGCTTGCGTTTTACGTAGGGATTCATCTTGACTCGCCACTCACCGGCCAGGTCTGCACATCCGTGTCTTCTTGTCGTGTCAGCGAATCAATTTTGGGCTGGCTACATCTAAAACTATTTTTTAGATTTTATAAAAAAGAAATTGTCTTTTGTTTTTAAATATTTTTTGTATTTTTTTTTACCTCCGTGTTTGGGTCTTAACTATGTGACAGGTTTTCTGCTGGGCTCAAATACCTACCTAAAATTGCTACCAGCTCTCCGAATAGCCAATTGGAATGACAAATGGGTCATAAATATCCAATTCATTAAAAAAAACATTATAATTAATCCGTCAGATAGATTCTGGAAAAATATGTTTTAATTTATAAAATGATTAAAAACAAAGAGATAGGTCATCAAACTTCTGGAGTGAGAGATTGTAACGGCTCTTATTCGCGAAAATTGTACCATGAAGTGACGTCACTCGAACCATTTATGCACTGTTTCTTCGTCATATTTTGATTGAGAAACAAAAGTAAAGGTGTTTAATATTTTCATAACATGACTGACGCACTAACTAGATCGTTTTAGTCGTTAACAAGCTTCGTAGGGAAAAAGATTTTGGTATAATTCCATTACAATCAGCCCCATACCAAATGTTGTCAAGTAAGTACAAAGAGTACAAAGAAATCATACCAATATTATAAACGACAAAGTCTGGAACATTTGTTGCTCAATCACTAAAATTTGTTGATCGAGCTAAAATTTGAAACCCTAATATAATATAGTCCGTCTGGGGAAGTACCACACGTTTGCCAGTTATTACACCGCAAGCAGTAATGTGCAAAAATCATTGTCTTCTAGTTTGAATGGCAATGTTTCAAGATATATTATAGGTCATAGAGATAAATTATCTTTTATCTAATGGGTATTTCTATGTATAATAAGTATGTATTTACTATATAGGTATTATATCATCTATCTGGCCGCCATATTACCAGTTTTGTTTAGTTTGGGGTCAAATAAACCGTGTTGTGTGTGAATTGTCCACCAATATTCAATATTTATTTATTTATTATCTCTGGATGACGATCGTAGTGTAGTGCTAGATAATGATATAGACTTTTCAATGCCCATTTCCTGCGTAGTACTGTGCTGTGATGGGCAGACGTTTTGCTGACCATCTGGTACATGTCCTGTTCTATACTACAAACAATGTCTGATAACTAGTAAAGGTGTGGTACTTAGGCGGACTGTAAAAAGAGTCCTACCGCTACATAAGTATAGTGTAAAATGTTAGGAAGATTAATGGTGAAGTTATTACTCCTTCTCAGTCGGGCATTCTTGGCAGAGTAGTCGTGGTTATGTGTGTGGGTCCTGTTGAATGACGGCTCTTGCTATGCGTCTCCATTCAGCTCTATTGGCGGCATTGTGGATTTTATTACATGTATATAAAAATATATCTTAACGGGAAAGCGAGACTGCTGCGTCCTAACGCTAAAGCAAATAACTAACGGCATGATCTATTTAAGCGAATCTAATACAAAACAAAAGTTAAAAACGTGATTATCAAGTTCATTTTCGTTTCACCAACTCGCCGGGTGGCGTGTCCATTACTTCCGAGGAGATCTCGTACTGTGTGTCTAGCCTGAAAAAAAAAACATAATCAACAAAAACAGTCTAAAACCGGAACTGGGTCAAAAATAAATCATTTTAATTAGTCTGTCAGCTAGACCATGGAAAAATATGGGGCACGTATTTTTGTTTTATGAATTTTTTTTAAAACTGGCAAAGACATATACTCGTATATCATCAAACTTCCAGAGTGGGGGGGTCGTGACGTCAGTTGTGGGTAAAAATCGTACCCACAAGTGACGTCACGCGAAACTTCTGCACTGTCTCTTCGTCATTTTTTATTTGTGAAACAATATAAAAAATAAGTGTACAATATTTTATAGCTGACGGACTAATAGGCATGACGACTCATTTTTGATGTAATGTGTCATCAAAAGGCTACTCAAGCACTGAAACATAGGTGAAAGAATTACTTTGTTATCGTAAAAACGTCTCGTGATATCTCGATTTTAAAATCACAATTTTGGACTTTCCCAAAAACGCTTCATACAAGAACACTACTAAAGCGTGACGTCACTGTCTTGTCTGTCGTTATTTTCTATGCGTCGCGCGTAAAGTTTGTATGTTAGTTATATTGAATATAGCGTTTAGGAAACTGGTTTCATAACAAAAGGCACTTTAAATTGAATGGGTTATCCAATAGTAAATACATTTTCTAAAAAAATCGTACTTTTAAATTGGATAAAGTAAGTTAAACAAAATGATATCAAAAATAAAGTTGGTACATATTTTATTCTATTTAAATACTGTCATAATATCAAATAATTTAATAAAATTGCAGGATCTGTGGTCATGCCTATTAGTATTGTTTAGGATTGTAGTATATTAAAAAAGTCTTAGGCTGGCCTTAAATACATTCGAAATAGCTATCTGTATTCATGATCTAAATTCTGGTACTTTGCCTCACACACTATGCCTAAAAAATTCAGATTGATCAGTAGTCTCGTTTGGAAATGTAAGACCGAGGATCGCGCTGAGTGGCGTATTATGTGAGAGGTCATGTCCAGCAGTGGGCGAACACAGGCTGATGACGATGATGAGTAGTCTCGTGATTATTTTATGGAAGAGGAATTAATAATCGCATTGCTTTTGGCTCTACAAAATTTAAATTAAAAATAAAAACGAATGCATATAAATTGAATATATTAAACACAGAGACACGACAGTGACAGATGCGGCTGAAGGAAGGGAGGAGCCATGTCCAGGAATCAATTTAAAAAAGACAGTAACAGCAGACCGACAACAGACAGACAGGCGCAGCTGACTATCTTTTTCGCTCTGACACACTCGGCGTTCCTGAGTTCACTCGAACATTGCTTTCATTTCCGAGAGTGTCGCTGAGCTTCATTCACATCCCATCAATCCCAAAAATCTGTGTGTGGTCCGCCAAAAGAAGTTTTAGAACACTCGTCAGTAGCATTATTACCGATAGAGCTGAGAAATTCATATCTGAAAAAAATCAGAACGTGGATAGAGCATACTTGATGTTGAATGGTATTCTGGTCTTGTGCAATTAATAAGAAATTAATCCAGAGAGCCATTCCGGATGTATGAGGCCAGGCTATGTCAAGCTTTATCCAGTCGCCTGGCAAAGCTAGCATGCTATACCAAAAAGACTAAGTGCCGGTAAAGTCTTATATTGATTAGAACGGTTTTAGTACAATATAACATTCTGTTCAAATAGACCGCAACCAAAATATCAATTGTGTTATGTAAACAAACAAATAACTTCCATTCCCAAAACAAATTACTTATCTAGCGTGTAGCCAGCGCACGCGTAGGAAGCGTCTATTAGCCGTAATGACAACAGAAAAAGTAACAAAACAGGACAGTGTCCAGCAAACAAAGTATAATTCTTATAACACTGGCGTCCGCCATCTTTTTTCTCTACCCTCAATTTCGACAGCGCGCGAAATTCTATTCTGACGTGACGTGATAGAGTCTAATGTAGTTTATTCGGTGGAATGATTTTTGTGTAAAAAAAATAGGGAATTAAGATAAATGTCCCGTAGTTGGTAATGGCTGCTTGTGAGCTCGCGGCCCAAATGTTGTTTTTATTGGATTAAAGAGGTGTCAGGTCGTCCCGGGCCGCGTCGGTCTCCGCTCCTCCAATTCCTCCGCGTAGGTGGCCGACGCCGACGCCACGAATCATGTTAACTTACATTAATTTAACACCGTGTTATTGTGATCAATGGACGAAACTAAACGAGTTCATGACTTGCAGCTATTACGGGGTATCTTTGTAATTGGATATGACGGAATTGCATGACTGACTCTGCATAGGAATACGTATTTTTAGGTTTACGTACAAATGATTACTAGTAGAGTGTAGAGTCATCAACCAATTTAGACAACACACAAACATTAGTCAACATAGTACAGTGGATTCTGATTTACAAAAGCCACTGTATTTAGTTACGACGACAGTCGAGTATGTATTACTGACATCGAGCAACCCGATCTTCCGCGCAAGCACGGAAGGGAGTAGTAACCTTAGGAAAAAAAATTTGTTCAAATCTTTCTGTCATTTCTTGCGGGGAAGTTGCACACTAGCGCAAAGCCGCACTATTACATACAAAACATACCTGTACCGATCCATTGCCGATCATACTCACACAGCCAAATCACTAACACATAAAAAATAAAGCACCATTCACAAATCTAGCCCCGCCCTCACTCCACAGTATATTGGTCAAACTCCATGGTCCACGTGGACTTGTACTTTGACAGAGGGGAAACGCTGTGTATGCCTACTCCCTTCCGTGTTGCTCGTTGCTCGCTGATTACTGATGACATAATAATAAATTTAAACAAATAAAATGTGTCAACTATGATAATAAAATTCTAAACTGACAATATACGTAATGTTCAAATATAAAAATTATTTCTCAACCTAAAAAATTATGAGTTTGGAGTTAAACAAGTCCTATGTCATTGAAAGGTTCCCCAGTTCCCCAGGTTCCCAGTACCTTAATAATCATTGGTTTTATCAAAATAAAAGCAGTATTTTATAAAATAATCTGTTAAGGTATGCCTGAATTTTTTATGTTTATTTTATTTTATTGGATAACTTGTTATAGATTTTCTCTGTCACAAACTACGTATCATAAAGTACAACAAAATGTATAAGTTATACAATGTTGTTGACGTTATGATTTGATTTTTCTGGCCTGCCATAATCGTCTTAGAGCGAGTACGCGAATAATCAGTTTCCAGTTTATGTGTTCGTCAAAATGGGTTCCTGAAAAAATTGTGCAATTCTCTATTTTGTTATTCACATCCATGTACCAAACTAAATTCTGCTTAATTTGTGTTCTGAATTCTATTAAATTAATTTTATTAATGTCAATATTCAATCCGCCATTGTTTAGCCAAATTGAGTTAATTGTCGATTACTGCGTAAGCCTTTTTTGGATTTTCCTACATTATTGCATTTTATCAAAATAGTTATATCGTCGACGAATAAAATGCATCTGTTTGAAGTAAAACCAGCCAGATCTTTCAAATAAGACATGACAAGTTGAGGTTCTCCAATGCTACCTTGGGGCACCCCATTTTCGATAGTGGTATACTTTGTTGGTATTTACGACTCTTGTTTCAATATTTTTTCGAATCGTACTATCTCGTTAAATTGTTTTGTCTTTTAAGTATGTACCTGAAAATCCTGTTCAGGGTTTTACCGTGTACCAAACTTCTTCTTTGCCATAATTTCTTTAAGAGAAAATCGATATTTCGATTGTTGTGATTTACGATAAGATATTCAATATGTATTTTACTTGCGTTTCTGATTTCGAAAAACAAACATTTGACTGTATAAACGGCCGTACCCCAAAGGGTATTGAACGGCATCATGGAATTTTACTCTGACGGACAGTTCATAAAAGTTCACGACAGTTCAGTGGCAGCATCCATCAAGTATGCAAGTATGCATGATGCATCAGGGATTCATATATGCATCAGAAATGCATGTATGCACGCAGGACGCACAGCTGTTCCGACAAAACAACATTACTTATGCGTTGACACCTCGGCCTAGGGCCCGGGGACGGTCAACTCGAACTTCGCCCTTACATACATGTTTAATGGACAATCAGTTTGTTTGTTTGGCAAGAAGCGAGCTATTACTGAGAATGACTCAATTTTCATAGGATATTAGCCATGGAGGGTAGAGGTAAGTGGATCAGTATCTGTGTGTGAAAAATTATACGTATTGATACGTAGGTATCCGACTGGGTCACAAATAAACCATTCAAATTAGTCGGTCAGCTACATCATAGAAAATATGAGACACATATTTTTTTGTTTTATCAAATTATAAAAAATCGACAAAGACATAATATGTATATATCATCAAACTACTTCACTTGTGGGTAAAACTCGTACCCACGAGTGACGTCACGCGAAACTTCTAAGCAGTGTATCTTCGTCATTTTTAGGGTTCCGTAGCCAAATGGCAAAATACGGGACCCTTATAGATTCGTCATGTCTGTCTGTCCGTATTTCACAGCCACTTTTCTCCGAAACTATCAGAGCTATACTATTGAAACTTGGTAAGTAGATGTAATCTGTTAACCGTATTAAGATATTGATACAAAAAATAAAAATAAAAAACAAAAAACATTTAGGGGTGTCTCATACTGAAACTCAAAAAATGTTTTTTGATCAAAACCATACTCGTACGTGTGGCGTATCTATGGATAGGTCATCAAAAATGATATTGAGATTTCAAATATAGATATCAGATAGCTCCGGCAGTTGTGAATCGATTTTACGATTCTTTTTTTGTTTACATGAGATCAATATTATAAAAATCAGTATAGCGCTTTTGGAAATATTAACAAAAATCTAAAATTCGCTTACCCTCCCTTCTGCCGCCTAACTAAATCGGTTTTGGCTTTGCTATAGCTGTCTCTATAATTTCACGCGAAAAGAAAAGAGAGATCAGTGTCAAAGCTAAGACAGTTTTAGTTAGGCGGTAGGGTAGACCCTCCGGATGATATACGTATTTCCATAAATCCATTATGATTTATTAGTTTGCTTCAAGACCTCGTTGCCTCATTGGAAATACTAATTATTTAGTTGAATTCTCATGAAATTTAAATTATGGAATTTAGTCGAGTTTAATTTTAAATTGAGGTCAGTGTTTAATTTTTTCGGAAAAATAAATTATGTAATTGACTACCGTATGTATTTAACTAATTGGTTACACAAACTTATAACTTAGCTTTAATTATTCCACATATATTATATCACAAAAGAAATATTGACTAGCTTAGTTGATGATAGCTGGACATCTAATCTCTTTCTAAGAAAAATGAAATTTCGAAACAAACTCGAGACTTTCCTACTCCGATTCTACTACGACCCGTCGTTTCGTCCGTTTAAATGTTCGATAAGAAGTACTACTATGGAATATATGGAATACTATGGAAGTATGGAACACGTACTAGGAAATGGATTGTACCTAGACTGTTTAATGATTTGCCTGCGGGGTTCGATGACCAATTTAAAAATAAAGTATGTTTTAAAATAGCTTTGAAAAAGCTTATGTTGGGGAGAATAAGCTAATTGACTTTTTTCTAAATCACAACAGTTTTTAACATACCGCAGCCCCACAATGTAATAATGTATACCCACAATATCCGTGTGTATAAGTACATACAATTAAATTCTGAAATCAAAATGTTTAGTATGCAAAGATAGATTTAATTTAAAAATGATCTGAAAGCATTGCTGCCTACAAACAGCCGTGCAGTTTGGCAGAGTTATATTTAGGTAAATGTTATTGTATATTTTGTGGATTACATTAAAAAAAAAATTGAACCGGAGTAGTCGCAAGTTTATTTAGAAATTAGGTTTTTCGTAGAAAAAGAGTAGACGTCCAAGTCTGCCTGCGAAGCCGTGGACCGTGGGTTTGATTCCCATCCATGGCAAATACTGTATTTGCGTGAAGAATACCACTATTTATTATGTATCTGGCTATATCATATAGTAAGTATGTACTTACAACTATAAGTATTACGCGTATATCAGCTATCTAGCTTCCATAGTATAAAGCTTTGCTTGAAGAAATGACCACGATTTTTTATTTTTTTTATTTGTATAAACTACTTGGTGTCTTCAAATCGAGAGTGAATCGGTTTTTTCTAGGTAAGCACGCTCCATCGTAGATCTCATCATCGCTTAACATCAGGCGAGATGGTGGTCAAGTGCGAACCTATAATAGTTAAAAAAAAAAAACTACTAACTGTACCCTGCTACGCTTCGCTATGGCACATTGTGATGCAAAAAATAGATAAAAACAATCCTTTTATGCGGATTATATATCATTGCAAAATTTAAGCTCGATCGGTGCAGAACTTTTTGAGTTTTTGAAGCGTACACAAACCAACATAACATTTTTATATATTTTATAGAGATAAGCATTTGTTTATGTTCCTACAGTTAGGACTCGGGCCTTGTCTCACAGGAAGATAGTCAAGGTCGTAATATAGCACACTAGCCAAGTGCGGATTGGTGACTGACAAACATCTTCGAAAAGGTTTTTTTTAAATAAGCTTCACCGTTCCTATGGTGATAACAAATTTGATTCGAACCTACGACCGCACAAATCTACTACTAGCTCACAACGGTTAATTTATTTTTCTGAATCAAATTTAATTTAATTGCTTTTTTATATTTTTTTCAACTTTAATAGGTTTACACTAGACCGCCATCTTGGCATTTCAGTTTAAAGTAATTTATTTTGTTCGTTATACGACGAAATCGGGTCAAAAATATACCATTCTAATTAGTCCGTCAAGTAGATTATATGGGAGAACATGGGACACGTATTTTTTTGTGGCTTCTTTTTTCAGGAAAAATTGGATTTGATAAAATCGAATTTTTCCTGTTAATATTATAAATTTCAATGTTTGGTTGTTTATTAGTCAATCACGTCGGCGTCGTAGCGTATAAACCAAATAGTTTACATTTACTACGTATAGAGTTGGCATAAACGCTTTACACCGAAGGCACGGGTAGCAATTTTTCTTGCCTTGTCGCTCTTGTGGAAGTGTCATACTTTTGTCGCGGCACATCGCTCTGTTGCCATAGAAAGTATGCACCTCATCTGCTTACGATTGGCACAAAGGAACCGTGCGGAAAATCTAACTCTATACGTAGGATGTATGTAAACTATTTCGTATGAACGGATTGAGCTGAAATTTTAAACAGATTTAGTCTAGAAAAGCACATAGGCTACTTTTTTATCCCGGAAAAATAACGAGAACTAAACGAGTAAAACCGCGGGCCGCTACAAGTTAATAATAAATAAACGATGGCATGGATTGGATATAGTTCATCAAACTTCCGGACTGGGGGACTAGTGACGTCACGTCTTCCTAAAATTCATACAATGAAGTGACGTCACACGAATCTGCTAAACATTGTATCTTTGGTTTGTGATACAAAATAATTAATACGTGCCCAATATTTTTTAAGTTAACTAACGGGCTATCCCGTTACTAAAAAAACGAAGTGACATGAGGCTTAGTTTTTCAAGCTAGGATAGCAAGCTAGTGTTAGTAAACACAGAAACGGTAACAACATTACAGATAACAAACCCGAGGTAGTCTATCCTAGCTTGAAAAACTAGCCTCGTGTCGCTCGGACATAATTCGTTTTTTTTTAGTCGCGATACCGATTTTATGTATGAATGTTTGGGATAGCAACGAAGCCACGCGCGTCGACCAGTCCAGTTATTTAAATGAGCCCACGTCGTCTGCCCGGCTCCGTGCTCCGGGCCGCAGGAATCGTTGAATTTGATACATTTTCATGATTCCAGAGAATTCGTCCGTGCGTCGGGCGGGGTGAGCGCCCGCTCCGGCGGCGCTGACCTGCCTCTACTATTCTTTGCATCACATCATCGACATCATCAGCCACAAGACGTCCACTGTTGAACATATGCCTCCCCCCTAAATTTCCACAACGAACGGTCCTGCGCAACCTACAACCAGCGGTTTCACATAAAGAGACTGAACATTGTATCACATAGAGAGACTGAACAAAGAAGACATACGCATGATGGTAAACAAGTTGCTAGCTTCCCGTTTCTTTTATCGAATCCATTTCGAAGACATTTCGAGAGTAACGCTCGTCTGCGTGCCACTTTGCACTTTTTGAAGTGAAAACCTTGGCGCACCACACACAGATTTTTCATGGGCTGCGAGTTCAACCATCACGTTCGCAAACGAGACAAATATTCAGCTGAGCTCGGGACCATGGCTGTATAGAAATGCGTTAGCATGGCCAATGCTTAGAAGATTTATTTACATAACTTAAAAGATCGCATATATCTGGGTAACGAGCGCAATGCAGTGTTAGGTAATGATTTGGACTCTTCATGTCTCTAATAGTTGCGTGTCACTGTTCTGTTATGTGACGCGCCCTCCGGTTTCACCCGCGTAGTTTCCAAAGTGATCTATCAAATTCTGAGTTATTTTCACTTCTATCGGCAGTCCCTACGACTGGCAATTTATTTCTATCAGAATTTTTGTATCAGGAAGATGCAGCAACATCGTTCCATAGTTGATGTTTGAAAGATTCGAACGAAGAGGTTTGACTCCACTTTTATAATCTGTGGAATACGTTGGCTGCATTGTTATTTCTTAATGTTTACAATCTTGGAGTCTTCGAAATGAGAGTGAATCAGTTTTATCTAGGTAAGCACGCTTCGTCATCAGGGGAACCGGTGGACATGTGCAAACCCATCATTGATTAATAAAAATATAAACACAATAACAGTAAAGTCAACCGCTATTATTCAAATACGAAGAGTCCAAATCATTGCCTAGCACTGCCCTGCGATCATCGCCCAAAGATATATGATTAATATCTTAGCCCTGTAATTTCTCTGGACACATTGCCCTTCATCTCGGAACATAGTAAAGATTGCTTATAACTGCTTGGTCGTAGAGCAATTAGCAATGGTATGACTGTTTCCCAGGCGGACCCTTCAAAGAGTCTTCCCAATGCCAAGTCAAGATGTTTTGGAAAACAATTGAAGCGCAATATATTATTGTGTACTGCGACTGTAAATTGTACCTATCACCAAACGATACGGTTCAGAATCCCGCAACAAACTACGTCAATATTTAAAAGGTTTTATAGCAATAAGAAGTCATTGAACCTATCTAGAAACGAAATCAGTCGTAGGGACAAAAAAACTACATCAATATACGAGATCTGGGAAGAGACGAGGAAAACAGTCAATTTTCAGAAACTGCCGTGAGTGTTACAAAAAAGTGAGAAATACATATGTAAAAAGGCGACCGTTTTAAATGACTCCGGCGACAAAATCACGCCGTGTTATCGAACAAAGGCTGACAGATTTTTTTTCAGAACGTATTAAGGGAAAATCTCTTGTCACCAAACCACTCGATTATTAATAAGTACACAAAAAAATGGGAGAATAGGATAGCGGACTGGGTCAACAACAAACCATTTAAATTAGTCGGTCAGCTACATCATGGAAAAATAAAGGCCACATATTTTATGTTTTATCAAATTACAAAAAATCTACAAAGATATTATGTAGATCACCAAACTTCTAGAGTGGAGGGTCGTGACGTCACTTGTGGGTAAAAATCGTACCCACAAGTGACGTCACGCGAAACTTCTAAACACTGTGTCTTCGTCATTTTTTTTTTTGTTTGTGAAACAAAAGAAAAATTCGTTTACAATATTTTTTGCAATCCAACTGACGGACTAATGTTTTTTTAAGGGTTGTACCCTATTTGTGGGTATAAAAGTATTGATCAACAAGAACATAGATTCGGAGACCATTGGTAAACCTTTAAAAAAGAGAGCTTAGCAGCCTAGACAGAAACTAAGGGAAAATAAATTTAGCGAATACTTAAAAGATTTAAATTGCGGATAATTAGAAGTGTATTATTCCCGTCGCTTTGTCTAGAAGCGGTTTGAACGCGCGCGCGATAATTGCGTGATTAGGCGCCCGGCACGCGACCCGGCGGTGGAAATAGGCGGTTAGGCGGAAACTAGGCCCTTCGTCATTATAGATGAGAACGTTCGTCTGCGCGTATTGTCTGTTGTTTATCCTACGAAGATTACAAAAGCGAAAATTTGTGAGAATGTATTTGGTATTTGTTACTGTTATCTGTATCTTCAAGAGTGAACAGAGAGTGAATCGGTTTCTTCTAGATTTCTTCTACACGCAATCGCCAGATAGCTGATATATTATTAAACAGGCACAGTACAAATAGTTGTATTCATCACACAAATAGTTGCACTGGGCGGGGATCGAACCCACGACCCACGGCTTCGCAGGCATACTACAACAACAACTGAGCCACTGGCCCAACAAATTATTAATTGTAATGCAAATTTTTTATTTAATAATCGGTTTGGTATATGATACAAATCGAGAATTCATAGCAAATTTTTCACAAATGTACAGCGTCATACGATCACGATTAAATAGTTAGGGTACAAATTAACATTACAACAAACTTTGATTAAACTAATTACTTTAGCCTTCCTAACTCACTTATCCGCTTCTCGAATCTGCGAAATCGTCAGCATATCACAAATTAGTTCATGCCCTTTTGCACTACAGTGTTCCACTTTGGGTCTTGGTTTCCGATCAGAGGCTGATAGCATCGTTTCCTACATAATCCGATGGCGGTCTTAATATTATTTCTAACGTAAACACAATCTGTCATCAACCGATTCGATCCGGATTACGTGTGACCGGTCATTACAGCGGCGTCTCATCTCTAAACCGAAGCATGCGCTAGTAAACCTCGAACGTTTCAAATTAATGGCGAATACGAATTAATTGAATAGCGCAAATATCCCTGGAATTAGGGCGAAGCTCTTCTTTGTCCCACTGAAAGCTGCGCGCTACAGAACGGGGCAGTAGCTCAACTTTGCGTTCATGCAAACGTCATTGGCGCATCACATTGCCGGCTTTTACCAATAAACATAAATAATATTGGTAGAATTTTTTCAGACAACACCATCTATCCCTAAACTAAACAAAGCTTATACTATGGGAGCCAGATAACTAAGATACCTAAACATAATTATAAATAATATACACTTATTGACGTGACAACGTCTTATAAATTGGTTTGCCGGGTGACACTTCAAGAAACTGCGTTACGCTCCGCTCACGTTATGCGCTCACAACGAGAGCGAGTGAGAGGCACGCGTCCCTTCTACTCGGGGCATGGTTAGCCCGCCTAAGAGCGAGAGAGACAGACATAAAAAGTGAAAGGCACGCGTCCCTTCCGTAAAATTATTTTACCACTCAAAGTCGTTGTCACGTAAAACTTTCGCCCGTATACCGACTTTACAGGCAACCAATTTTTTATAAGTTGTAAGTACGTATAAAAGTGGTCAATTGCGAGTCGGACTCCCCCATGAAGGCTTCCGTAGCAGCAAGTAACATAATATAAACAGTTCTTGTGGCTCGTTGTTGTGAACTTATGACGTATTAAAATAAAACTCATCTCATTCAAACCAATTATCGTTGAAAATTTACAAGGTTATATATCATACATTTTTTTTTAGTCTTGTCTTTCTCTTATTTTAGAAGTTACAGGGACATTTTACCACTTTGGAAGAGTCTCTCGCGCAAACTATTCAAGAAAAAAAAAATGTTAGAATCCTCAATATCATTTTTAATACCTATAACCGACACATACGGTTTAGATGGCATTTTTTTGAGCTTCAGTTCTTAGTATGGAACACCCCCTAAATTTATTGTTTTTGTCGTTTTTTTGTATGAAAATCCTAATGCGGTTCACAGAATACATCTACTTACCAAGTTTCAATAGTATAGTTCTTATAGTTTCGGAGAAAAGTGACTGTGACATACGGGCGGACAGACCGACAGATAGACAGACATGACGAACCTATAAGGGTATATCTATTTTGTGATTAGGTACGTCGTATATAGTTATTTTATTTTTTTACACAGATGGCAACCCACACAGACCTGAAAATGGAACGCATTTTCGGGGGAATGGGTACCAATGTTTACATAAACATTGGTACCCATTCCCCTTCATACGGGGGTCAATAATTGCAATAAATCTGATTACGTAAAACTTGAACGGACAAACACTATGACGCGTAATCCAGATTTATTAAGATTAGGATTATTGGGACTAGGATAAACTAAAACGCGTCTAAACTTGAATAGATGCTCGTATCCTGTACTGCGTCATAGTTCGTCCCCCTTTGATTAAAACGCGTTCTCGATCGAGTGGGCCCCTCCCGGCGGCCCCTGATTTGATGGGCCCTTGTTTCGCCGACAACGTGTCGACTTGTCCCATTGTCGTGTCGAATGCTTTGTCCACACGTTACCACGACATGGGGAAGAAACGAAACAGTTTTTGCGACGTAGAGAGAAATCAAAAACGTAGCTTTTCATCGTAATGTGTTCTTTTTAACCCCCGACCAAAAAAAGGGGTGTTATATGTTTGACGTCGATGTCTGTCTGTCTGTCTGTCTGTCTGTGTGTGTGTCTGTCTGTGGCACCGTAGAGCTCAAACGGATGGGCCGATTTGGATGCGGTTTTTTTATTTGAAAATTAATATCCGTGCGGATGTTCTTAGCTATGTTTGGTTAATATCGATTCAAGATGACCGCCGGCATAAAATGACGGACAAAATATTTCTTCACAACCTACCTCAATATGGGTATCAAATGAAAGGGCTTGATTAGTAGAATACTGTACACTATAAAAAAAATCTAATCCAAGATGGCCACCACCACATAATGACAAATTAAATAATTTTTCTACTACTAAGTACCTCAATATGGATATCAAACGAAAGGGCTTGACTAGTAGAATACATTGCACTATGACAAATTTCAAATTCAAGATGGCCGCTGCCACAAAATGGCGTAATACATTTCTTTTTTCACAACTCCCTTAATATGGGTATCAAATGAAAGGGCTTGACTAGTAGAATGTTGTACAGATAGCAAATCTGAGGCAGTCGGGGGTTAATCAAAATTTTTAATTTTGTTCTTGTTCGTATTATTATCGGTTTTGCAAAATCGACGAGCTCTTAACAAAGTCGAATTTATTCATTTAGGTTTACGATTCTATATAGGACATATCTAATATACAGGCATTAGTTTTTTAACCACCGACCAAAAAAAGGGGGTGTTATAAGTTTGACGTCGATGTCTGTCTGTCTGCCTGTGTGTCTGTCTGTGGCACCGTAGAGCTCAAACGGATGGCCCAATTTCAATGCGATCTTTTTTATTTGAAGGTTAATATCCGTGCGGATATTCTTAGCTATGTTTGGTTAATATCGGTTCAAGATGGCCGCCTCCACAAAATGACGGACAAAATATTTCTTCACAACCTACCTCAATATGGGTATCAAATGAAAGGGCTTGACTAACAAAATACTTTGCACTATGAAAAATTTCAATTCCAAGGTGCCCGCTACCACAAAATGGCGAAATACGTTTCTTTTTTCACAACTCCCTTAATATTGGTATCAAAGGGCTTGACTAGTAGAATTTTGTACAGATAACAAATCTTAGGTAGTCGAGGGCTAATCATAATATGTAGTGGACCCAGGCGGACTCTGCCAAGAGTCCGCCTGGGGAAGTACCACACCTTTGCCAGTTATTCTACCGCCAAGCAGTAATGTGCAAACATTACTGTGTTCCGGTTTGAAAGGCAATGTTTCCAGAGAAATTACAGGTCTTAGAGATATAAGATCTTAGATCTCTGGGTGACGACCGCAGTGCTGTCCTAGGTAATGATTTGGACTCTTCATGTTCCAATATATGCGTGTCACTGTGCTGTTATGTGGCAGGCATGTTGCTTACCATCAGGCACATGTCCTGATCGTCTCGACAATCTTTATTAAAAAAAAAAGTTCTTGTATATATAAGTTGATTTCTTAATCGCGTCGCGCGGAAACTTGACGAATTTCAACCTCCGGGGCAGGCTTAGTTTCGCTCAGGGCTTGGTACCATAGACCACACAGTCAGATAAATCATACAGGAAACTGAAGAAGCCTTTGCATCTTGCCTTCCACGGGGAAATGCTTCGACTCGGTTGAAACTTAGCCGTTTAGCAACCTTCGTCAAGTCTTCAGGACGTCTATTCTCTTTCGACGAAAAACGTAATTGCGAAATAAATTCTCGACTTTCCTACTCCGGTTCTACTTCGATCCACCGTTTCGTCCGTTTAAACCACACCTTTGCCAGTTATTCTACCGCTAAGCAGTAATGTTCCAACATTAATGTGTTCCGGTTTGAAGGGCAATGTTTCCAGAGAAATTACAGGTCTTGAAAGATATAACATCTTAGATCTCTGCGTGACGACCGCAGTGCAGTGCTAGGTAATGATTTGAACTCTTTATGTTCCATTAGCTGCGTGTCACTGTGATGTTATGTGGTAGGCATGTTCCTAACCATCAGAAACATGTCCTGCTCGTCAAGTCACTCTATACTACAAAAAAATATGTCATCAATATACATAAAACGTATTGATATCCTTGCAAGGCCTTTATGAAGTCTCCACACGAGTAATATCTAATATAAAACGCGCCACAGTTGAATAGGTCCCGCGCATGTTTGGCCAAAGACAATAGACCGGCGGAGTAACAAAGAGCAAAGAGGCTCAGTGCAGTTCAGCGCTCCGCCTGACCCACACACCTGGCCGCGGCGCGCAGGGCTGGCGCGAAGGGACTACGGTCGGCGGTTTATATTTTACCTATTTATGTATACAAAAAACTAAATGGTAGTATCTGTATGTAATGGCCAACTAACATCTTTTTACTAAGTTCAAATGAAAGTGTAGACGGTACCTGTGTAACTGTGTATATCTGAAGCACTATTTTTTATCTGTCTGACTGTCTGTTTGTTCCGGCTAATATCCGAAAAGGCTGGACCAATTGTGATAGGATTTTCCCTACTAGATAGCTGATCCTTTGAGGCATAATGTAGGCTACTCTTACTTGAGAAAAATAATTAGGGTTCCGTGCAAAAAAGAATAACCTTAAAACGCGGGTGAAACCGCGGGCGCAGCTGGTAATGAATGTTTTTGAAGTAAAAACTTATTTTTAGTTTTCACTTCTGACGTGCGATCTTATGCACACATATATTTTGTTTAGAAAGTATTATTCCTTGTCCGCTATCTCGCCGCATGAAACGTACTTAACTAGAAAAAAACGATTCACTCTCGACTTGAAGACCCCAAGATTATAATCATCGGAAAACCCCACTCAGGCAACGCATTCCACAGCCTAGACGTTCTTTTCACCAAAGTACCGTCAAACCTACTTGTCATTAATGTTAGATGGCGAACGTGGTGGGACTGCAGACTGCAGGGGCAGAGGAGTGTCAGTATTGTGGTGCGCTGCACTCCCATCCTCTGCTGCCGAAAAATGGTAGTCGACGGAACCACAGACCTGACCCGTCGCGGGGGACCAAAATGTGCAAGTGACTCTTTTGATAAAATTAAAAAAGTGAATAAGTATAATTTTTAATTTAAAATCGGTCGTTTAGTATTTTTTTTTATTATCATAGTAATTTTTAACGGAGTTCCTTACAGCTTCGAGGAGATATTGCTTTTGCTGCGCGACATAACTAAAATAAAATATGAGACTAAAACCGTAAGAAAAATATATGACAGAAGTGACGCGTAAGAACTCCCCGTGACCCGTGTTGACAAGGAACTTCTTTTCTACCTGATGTCCCATGACACCAATCTTCTTTTTATTTTATTTTTTTCTTCTGGAAAAGTGACAACCCTGTGTTTACTCTTCAAGTGTCCACATCAATAAAGCGTCGCATTATGACCTGCATTGATCAAATACGAGTTTATAACCTCCCCTCCCGCTCCCTCCCCCCTTCCCCCTGAGGTACGGGAGTACGTCGCAAGACAAAAGGTAAAGGGCAATGCACTCACCTGACCTTACCGTATAGGGTGTACCACTTACTGTTGCTAGGGAGGACCCGTCCTCCCTAGCAACACTTTACTGTTATGACAATAATTACTACATTAATATTGAACCATACCTATTTTATTTACCTTTTTACCTATTTTATTTATTTGATTTACCTACTTATAGGTAGACTGCAAGCCCGTGAACAAAATGTATGGGTCAAATGAACCACCAGGAGACCTATGTAGGGGATAATAGAAGAGTATTAAATAATAAGATTGAACACTATGCCGTCACTTGAAAGCTGTCCAACTGAGTGCTGGTGAAAATGGGGGGTTACAAATCCATGATTTTTGTACGGCATTGCGGAATAATGGATTAGTGCAACGTGCGATTAGAGCAACGTGCCCTTCCCATAACACCGCAATGACACCAGCTATCGGAACACGAAGAGTTCAAATCATTACGTAGCACCGCATTGCGGTCATCACCCAGATTTTTAAGATGATAAATTACCCGTAATTTTTATGTTAATTAAAATGATATATACTCTGTAATTTTTCTGGAAGCATTGTCCTTCAAACCGGAACACAGTGTTAATTAACTTAAAATAACTGGAAAAGGTCAACTTCCAGGCGGACTACGCAAAGAATCCCACTACTTTCTCTATTAATTTTTTTTGTATACTATTTTCATTTTTTCATTTCGATTCATTCACTGTAATAAATAAATTGTTATGTTTATTCTGCAAGAGTAACTCGTATAATGATGTGATCACCCTGTGTAGCGAGCAGCGCGGGTAACCCCGATCCTGGTATTTCGGCGCTGCACGTGCACTCTCCAAGTGAGTTCCCACGAGTTCCACGGCAGGGTGTATTCTTTCAGGGGTCGCACGGGAGGGCGCTGGCTTGTCAATGGCCCATCATTGTTCGCTCCTGAATAGCTGCCTCGGTATAATTCAGGTGCGTACCTCCGCATTTATATCCCTACCAACTCTACTTATAATTATAAACTAGTTGCATCCCGCGGATTTACTTGCCTAGTTCCCGCTCCTGTTGTTTACCTGATGCTGGCATGTTTTTTTTTTAATAAAATTGACGAGTTGAGCAGGGCATGTGCCTGATGGTAAGCAACATGCCTGCGACATAACAGCACAGTGACACGCAGCTATTGGAACATGAAGAGTCCAAATCATTACCTAGCACTGCACTGCGCTCGTCACCCAGAGATCTAAGATGTTATATCTCTAAGCCCTGTAATTTCTCTGGAAACATTGCCCTTCAAACCGGAACACAGCAATGTTTGCACATTACTGCTTGGCGGTAGAATAACTGGCAAAGGTGTGGTACTTCCCCAGGCGGACTCTGCCAAGAGTCCTACCACGACTGGAGAGTAGTGGGTACGTTTGTGGATGAATCGAGCACTAGAGCCGCTGGAACTTATTAGAAGCACAACCCAAAAAAATCATGGCCCTGTTTGGTCTGGTATCTTAGTATCTACAGTAGTGGGCCTTAGTATCTACGCCCAGTGCCTGGGTACCGGCGGCGCCGCGGTGTCGGCCTGGTGCTGCTAGTGTAGGTAGGGAGGCGGCGCACCTGAGGTTCCTGAGCCGGCAGTCGGAGATGACGCTGACCCTGGAGCGGGAGTCCAGCGCCGGCAGGATGGTGCCCCGCGACCGCCCGTTCACGCTGCAACAGAGACACGCCCACGTCACACGCCAGAACGATCTCAATACAAAGATGTGCCCTTCCAAACTTCAGTTCGCACGGAATCTTATTATCGTCGGGAAGAGTGCGCTCACTCTTGCCTTTCTTGTCGGTTGTAGGAAGCTGTGCACGCCGGACGTTTTTAACAACCTTGTAGTCAACAACCAAAATAAGTAGAACCACAGCATACATCGCCAAGTCAAGTACATTGACGATGTGTAAACCACTTACAACACACACAACACACTTACAATTTGAAGGTGCTCAGGGCGCATCTAGCGGTTTATATCGATGACGTCACCCTACTACTATTCCGAGAGCTGGCAGCATATTTAGTGTACGTATTTGAGAGGCAAGTTATAAATAATAAATAAATATTTGTGGACAATTCACACACAACACCATCTGACCCCAAACTAAGCAAAGTTTGTGTGATGGCAGCCAGATAGCTGATATAATACTTATATAGTTTTAAATACATACTTATTATACATAGAAACACCCAGACACAGTGCAAACATTTGAATTCAACACACAAATATTTGCACTGGGTGGGGATCGAACCCACGACCCTCGGCTTCGCAGGCAGAGCTACTATCAACTAAGCCACCAGGCCAGTTAGACATGTCACATAAAACATGTCACATATATCTCTCTCTATATCTATATCTCTCCTATGAGTATTACGCCCCAACACGGAGGTGCAGACCTGCCCCTCTACCGTCTAACTAAATCGCAGAGATGTGACGTATCTTAGATAAAAGTATCTAAAATACAGATACAAGATACAAAATACGTATCTACATCTTGTATTTCAAATACTTTTTAATTTTTGTATTTTGTATCTTTTATTTAGATACATTTTCCGGTTATCTTAGTATTTTGAAGATACTTTTTTCCGTAAGATACTTTTACTAAAATAAACTTTAAAAAAGCAGTTTTTCTCTCCGAAAGCAACTGAATGATGCGCGTCGTTTAAAAAAAAGTCGCGGGTATGGTCGGGAACCAAATGATAGATGGCGACACTATCGTTCTACAAATGTCATCGACTAAGATGTCCCATCTTCATTCCTGTCACTGTCACTCATTCCGTATTTTTTTCGTATGCACGTGTTGTATGGTGTTTCGAATAGAGATGATCGATATTAGAAAAACACCGATGTTAACATCGAACGTAAAACATCGATGTGCAAAAAACATCGATGTCTAAAAATATGGATATTTTCTGTACAAAAAAATAACGAAATTTGTTTACTGTTGTTTTAATTTAAACCGGCACTGGAGTAGTAATAGACCATATATACATACTAGCTTTTACCCGCGACTTCGTCCGCGCCACATCTATACTAATATTATAAAGAGGAAAGATTTGTTTGTTTGTTTATTTGTAATGAATAGGCTCCGAAACTACTGGACCGATTTTAAAAATTCTTTCACCTTTGGAAAGCTACATTATCCCCGAGTAACATAGGCTATGTTATATTTAAAAAAAAATTAGGAATCCTTACTAAAACCCAATAATGTAACATAAGGTGTAAAAAAAGACCTGAAAATTCCTTACGTCGCGTGCGCTGCGAAAACTATTAATGATAGAACAAAATCATTTACTACGACTTTGCAGAACTCATCATTATCTACAAAAAGTGTCGCGAGTCAATGTAATAAAATAAAGTGCCGCGCGGCTCACTCGCGCGATCGGCTCCCTACGCAGCGGTCGTGTGCGTGATCGTAGCTTGAAAATTTTTTGAATTCGCTTTAAATTCGTTTCGTAGGTAAATAAGTATATGACAATAAATATTATATTTTAATGTAACTTTTCAAACTGCTTATAGTAGCCCCATACGCCCATATTTTTAATTTTCTTTCAATAAGTACCTACTACTTACCTGATAATAAATATTATATTTTAATTATTCAAACAGCTTAGTACTTCATATAGTTCAATAAGCAAAAATTTAGTAAAAGCCTGTTTAATTATTTATTTCCTTCTATTTTTCATTTTATAATGCCCTAAAATGCCAAAAGATCAAGATATCAACTTTCTAAACATAGTTCCCAGGCGAGGGCAATAAAAATACGGCGTAATGAGGAATCTTCATCAGAAACTGAAAATCGCCTTACAAGTCGGAGAGAATACGCGTCGCAATCGCGTGCTAGAGAGTCAAGTATCGAGCGTTCGCAGCGGCTTGCTGAACAAAATTTTATCACTGGCCCAGCAGCTGGTCAACTAGCTCATATACCGAGGATACCGATGATTCCAACTGATCTGCCAATCCCTTTTAAACGACTTCAGTTTCCGGTGAAATCATCTTTCGCGTTAACTATTAACAAGTCCCAGGGCCAAACCTTCGAATTATTAGGGATCGACCTACGAAAAGAATGTTTCACTCATGGCCAACTGTATGTTGGCCCACGTGTCGGAGCTCCTGAAAATAAATTTATTTTGCTGCCACAAAATAAAACTATTTCAAATATCGTTTACAGGGGAAGCTCTGACTCACTAAAACTAATGGCTTTTTTTTTGTAAATAATATTATATATGTATAAAATTTTAAAATAAAAAATACAAAAAAACATTAATAAAAAAAATCATAAAAAAAATTCAAACTCCCTTTATAATTTTACTTTTTTTTAAACCCGATACAAAATAGGGTGTGTGTGTGTATGTACCCGTGCGAAGCCGGGGCGGGCCGCTAGTATTTATTAAAGTAATTGAGGCAGTACCTACTCGTATGTCTACTACCATACAAATTCACGTTTCTTAATCAAAATCGGTCTAAGTCAAAGTTTTATATCTATACTTATAATAAAACTGTAACGGGTCGAATTCTGTACATTGAAGATATTTTGAAAAATTTTTTTTTGGAGCACTCCATAGTCGTTACTGATGGCGAAACTGCATTTTTTTTCTTTCATGTCTGTCTGTCTGTCTGTCTGTCTGTCTGTCTGTCTGTCTGTCTTTCTGTATAGAGATCACGCATCACGCCGAAACTACTGATTCAATTCAGCTGAAACTTGCCATGATTTTAGTTTATACTAGGGAAATTGCTGTAGGCTACTTTTGATCCCCAAATTCTAATCGGTTTTCTTGCGGGAGGGGGTGAAAGTCAGAATGTGTATTTGGTTGTAACTCATGTTTGCGTTGTTTAATTTCATTAATTATTTTTTTTGTTAGAAAGAACACACTTTTTATATTGTCCCGTCAAAATTTGAACAATATCGGTCTGTTGGTTCGGAAATTACACAAACATTAAATAATAACGACACGCGCGGCGCGTTCGGTACATACTAACTTCTAAGTATTCTGTGTATCACAGACGATCCACAGAATATCTAGATTCTAGATTCAAGAAGTGCCCACGTGATCGCGTCGCGTCGTCTTGAATGACAAAATAATTGTCAAAAATATATTTTGTATGGAAAAAGGAGGAGGATGAGAACATCCTCCTTCAAACAAGGAGGATGTTCTCAATCGGGTTGCATGTTTTTTTTTGGTTTTATTTTACACGATAACTCCGCTAATTGTTAGTTGATTTTGATAATTCCTTTTTGTTTGGTAGAAAATACTTCAGAGGTGATCTTATATATCGAAAACAGGGAGGTAGTTTTCAAATACCAACAAAAAACTAAAATCAGCTTAAACTTATCTGTACGACGTAGTCATAGCTTCTAAAAAATTTAGTCGAACGACAGAATTAAATTACCTGTCATTGAAGTAAATTTTTGTTCTTTTGGAGAAAACATATCAGCATAATAAGTAGCAGCATAAACAACCCATTAAATGTTCCCACTGCTGGACGTCGGGGCCTTCTCTCGCAAGGAGACAGACTACGCTGGCCCAGTGTCGGTTGGTGGATGACATATGACTTAGAACTTGGATTCTAGGTACATTTCGGTTTCCTCACGATATTTTCCTTCACCGTTTAATTACCGGCATTAAGAACATGACTCAGAAAAGATAGTGGTGCGCGTGGTTTTGAACTCTGGGTCTCCGGATCGACAGTCGGCGTTCTCCCGACTAAGTCAGCTGTAGCTTACTAGACCAGCCGTAACTTTACGTATTATTTCAATCCAAATACTGTTTAAAATTTAAAGGTAGTGTTCAACAAGCTTCGGTAACCGAAGCAGACCGTTGTTAGGGTTCCGTACCTGACTTCGCTGTCCGTCCATCCTTCCGTCTGTCACCAGACTGTATCTCTGAACGGTGATAGCTAGACAGTTGAAATTTTCACAGACGATAAATTTCTATTCCCGCTTTAACAAAAATACTAAAACTAATAAATATTTAAGAGGGCTTATTTCCATACAACAAACTTGACTTTTTACCGTTTCTTGCTCGATACTAATAACGTACCTGTCACAGGTTGACGCTTGCACTATTCACATAATATTAAGTTTTATGTTCTCTTAAAATGTAATTAATTAAAATAAAATAAATCATTATTATCTATACTTATAATAAAACTGTAACGGGTCGAATTCTGTACATTGAAGATATTTTGAAAAAAATTTTTTGGGCACTCCATAGTCGATACTGATGGCGAAACTGCATTTTTTTTCTTTCATGTCTGTCTGTCTGTCTGTCTGTCTGTCTGTCTGTCTTTCTGTATAGGGATCACGCATCACGCCGAAACTACTGATTCAATTCAGCTGAAACTTGGCATGATTTTAGTTTATACTAAGGACATTGCTGTAGGCTACTTTTGATCCCCAAATTCTGATCGGTTTTCTTGCGGGAGGGGGTGAAAGTCAGAATGTGTATTTGGTTGTTACTCATGTTTGCGTTGTTTAATTTCATTAATTCTTTTTTTATTAGAAAGAACACATTTTTTATATTGTCCCGTCAAAATTTGAATAATATCGGTTTGTTGGTTCGGAAATTACACAAACATTAAATAATAACAACACGCGCGGCGCGTTCGGTACATACTAACTTCTAAGTATTCTGTGTATCACAGACGATCCACAGAATATCTAGATTTTAGATTCTAGAAAGTGCCCACGTGATCGCGTCGCGTCGTCTTGGATGACAAAATAATTGTCAAAATATATTTTGTGTGGAAAACAAACATCATTCGGTTATAATCGACTTCAAACAAGGAGGATGCTCTCAATCGGGTTGCATGTTTTTTTATTTGGTTTAATTTTACGCGATAACTCCGCTAATTGTTAGTTGATTTTGATAATTCCTTTTTTGTTTGGTAGAAAATACTTCAGAGGTGATCTTAGATATCGAAAACAGGGAGGTAGTTTTTCAATTATCAACAAAAAACTAAAATCAGCTTAGATTTCCTTAAGGGCCTTCTCTCGCAAGGAGAGAGACAAGGCTATAATCCACTACGCTGGCCCAGTGTCGGTTGGTGGATGAGATATGACTTAGAACTTAGATTATAGGTAGATTTCGGTTTCTTCATGGTGTTTTCCTTCACCGTTTTAATTACCGGCATTACGAACATGACTCTGAAAAGATAGTGGTGCGCGTGGTTTTGAACCCTGGGTCTCCGGATCGACAGTCGGCGTTCTCCCGACTAGGTCAGCTGTAACTTACTAGACCAGCCGTAACTTATTAGAAAACGTATTATTTCAATCCAAATACTGTTTAAAATTTAGGTAAAGGTAGTGTTCAACAAGCTTCGGTGACCGAAGCAGGCAGTTGTTAGGGTTCCGTACACAAAGGGTAAAAACGGGACCCTATTACTGAGACTTCGCTATGCGTCCGTCCGTCCGTCCGTCCGTCTGTCACCAGGCTGTATCTCAAGAACGGTGATAGCTAGACAGTTGAAATTTTCGCAGATAATGTATTTCTATTGCTGCTTTAACAAAAAATACTAAAAATAAAATCAATATTTAAGAGGTGCACCCATACAGCAAACTTGATTTTTTACCGTTTCTTGCTCGATACTAATAACGTACCCGTCACAGGTAGACGCTTTAACTATTCACTTACGTTGGAACGGCTGAATGTATCGAGTTAAAATTAAAGACACATTCTTGGTTTAGCTTAAGTAATACATAGAGTACTTATACATAGGCAATGTTTAGCCCATGTGTTCTTCCAGACTGTAATCTAATTCTATTTCAAATTTCAACCCGATCACTTGATACGTTCCGCCATGATTAAGTAACAAACATCCAAACAGTGACATTCATAATATTTACAGGACAACGTTGGAACGGCTGAACATATTCGGATGGAATTCGAAACACACGTAGTTTGAACTCAGAAATAGCAAATCGGTTACTTATAGGTTACTGTGACGTAGGAAAGACTAAGCAAATTTGGTAGAAAATTGAAACAGAGATAACTCATAGTCTGAAATACCACATTTATGTATTTATTACCTATCAACCTGAAAAGAAGCATGGGCCCTAAGGAAACAAATTTTAACTATCACGTCAAAACGGCACAACGATACCTATGGGTTGACATACGAAACACATATAGTTTAGAGTCTAAAATTTCACATGGGCTTAATAAGTCTATACTTTAATTTAACGTCATATTAATAGAAGTAGGTATATATTTTCGTAAGGAACTTGATGTGATGGTAAGGTGAAAGCCAAAAAATGAAAAATATATGCCACCCGTTTTGGCGTAGATAATATAGGTGATTTGCGTTCACAATCAAAATAACAAGCAACATAATATTCTCATTAGACGGCGCTAACGCCAGTTTAAATCTAAAAGCACTAAAGGCCATTTAAATCGATGTTTTGCTATTGTGGTATGTATTTTTTCTTTCATCACTAGGTGGCGTTACTGGTATTCTAAATTGTACTAATAAGTTTTTGCTGCTAAAAGGATTATGATGCCGAATTTGGATTCTTTCGTTCTTGATTTTTTTCTGTGTTACCCACAATTAAATTCATACATTAACATTTCACTAGGACTTGGCTTAGATTTACGGGTTCAACTTGCTTGAATATAATTAAAACTCAAAATTTTAATTATTTTGATTCCACACAGGCTTCGTTCAGAATTTTACGCCGGTTAAGTCGCGGGTAACAGCTAGAAAACAGCTTGCGGATAAAAAGAAATAGGTAAGTAGGTATCAGATCATGCACATTAGCTTCAGATTTTTCATAATGTATCCTATAAAAATCCTACAAACTTAACACTTGCGGCTATGTTCGATACTACGAAACCTTACTAAGTATGTTTGATTTTGTTTAAAAAAAGAAAAATAAAGATGATAAAATTAAATAAATTTTTTGTGTGGAAAAAGAAATTCACTCAAACTCAAAGGTCAATGACTACTTATCCAAATATTTGACGTACGATACTTCTAATTAATGTATAAGTCAGTAACATCTGCTTACGCGAACGAAGTAGCGGGTTCAGCTAGTTTATTAATAAATGTACAATTTACACGACAAATTACAAAAAAAAAACTATGTTCTCAAAAAATAAATCAAAAACAGACTTTAATTTAAAATCATATTGGGACGGTCCACCAAATTTTATTAGAGTCTATTAGTAGATATTAGTAGATATATCGTCTGATTACATGAACGCAAATTTTAATTTGTTGTTCATATTTCAAAAACCGCCCCACTGATTTCGATAAAATTTATATGACCACCTCTGAACTATAATCTACCAACCAAAAAATAACCATCTAAATTGATTCACAATTGAAATACAACTGGATTGATAACCTCCTCCTTTGAAGTCGGTTAAAAATAGCATACAAAGAGTGCAAAGATCCTTCCATGCACACTTTTACTCCTCATTTCCACTCTTTTCAACTCTTTTCTCTGTGATAAAAGTCGCCGTTGTCCTTTCCTAAGTCTAGTCTATCTGTGCACCAAATTGTAACAAACTCTTTAAGTGGCTTAGGCGTTAGACGGCAACGGACAGAGAGAGCTACTTTCATATATATAATTTAGTATTAGAATTGAAAACAGGTGTTCCTGATCATTTTATAGGTGGCAGTTGTAAAAGATTACCGAAAAGTAATACGTTTACTCCTCCAAAAAAACTCATTTTCGCAGTTCTTAATTTGCCTTAATCGAGCGTCCATCATGCATAACATTTGATAAGACACCATCGAAATCTCGTCGACTATCAAAAATTCTGTCTGATACGCCATTTAGTGGCTGCGCCCATCTTAAATATTGAGGTTGTATAGTGCATTGTATTCTTCATGTCAAGCCCTTTTATTTGATACCCATGTTGATGGGATTGATAAAACCTAAGTTATCCGCCATTGTGTAGAGGCCGCCATCTTGGATTTTAATTTTATATAGTACGTTGCATTCTACTGGTTGAGCACTTTCATTTGATACCCATATTGATGGGATTGATAAAACCTACGTTATCCGCCATTTTGTAGCGGCCGCCATCTTGGATTTCAATTTTTTATAGTATATTGTATTCTGCTTGTTGAGCCCTTTCATTTGATACCCATGTTGATGGGATTGATAAAACCTACGTTATCCGCCATTTTGTAGCGGCCGCCATCTTGGATTTCTATTTTTTATAGTATATTGTATTCTGCTTGTTGAGCCCTTTCATTTGATACCCATATTGATGGGATTAATAAAACATAAATTATCCGCAAATAAAAGGTGGCAAAAAAAAAAGGTAAAAGTAAGGTGGCACTTCATATGCCGAAACATACACACCGCACTTATGTAACCTGACACCCGTTTTCCCGCCAAATTTGTTAAACTCGAAAAAACTCGAAAAGCGGCCAGTGTATCAAGCGGTTACATAAGTATCCCCGTATAGTTAGAAATTATAAAATTGCTGGAACAAACGTTTATCGACTCCATTTCAAGTGTCTAGATACAAAGTTTCATGGTTTTATCTTCAATAATATTGAACTTCCAGACTTTCACCCCCAATTCCACCCCCGTAGGTACAGTTCGAAACTACAAAACTGCTTAAATATACATTTTATGGTTTCGTGTTAAATATCTAGACGTAAAGTTTCATAGTTCTTCAACAATGACGAAGTTTTCCATATAAACTTTCATCCCTTATTTTAACCCTTTTAACCCTTTTTTCGGAACAAAAAGTAGCCTATGTCCTTTCTCGGGATCTATTCTATCTATGTATCAAATTTCATCAAAATCTGTTGGTTGGTTTAAGCGGTAAAGACGGACAGACAGACAGACAGACAGACAGAGTTACTTTCGCATTTATAATATTAGTATGGATTATATCGATGTTTTTAAAACACTTAATGTTTTCTTACGATGCATCGAATCAAACCTATGTATTGTTAATTTTAAAATATCGATCACACATCGATATTTTAAATAATAAATATAGTAAATAAAGTGAGTCAGTAAAAGTGATATACTCAGATAAATATTTTATATTAATCCAAGTTATGTTCTGTGCAAAATAAGAAAAAATGTATTTAATCTCTCGCACTAAAGAATAAAATCTTTTCTTTTTATGATATTAACTAGCAGTACCCCGCGGTATTACCCGTGTAGTTCCCGTTATTTTTAACCCCCGACCAAAAAAAAAGGGTGTTATAAGTTTGACGTCGATGTCTGTCTGTCTGTCTGTCTGTGTGTGTGTCTGTCTGTGGCACCGTAGAGCTCAAACGGATGGGCCGATTTCGATGCGGTTTTTTATTTGAAGGTTAATTTCCGTGCGGATGTTCTTGGCTATGTTTGGATAATATCGATTCAAGATGGCCGCCTCCACAAAATGGCGGCCAAAATATTTGTTCACAACCTACTTCAATATGGGTATCAAATGAAAGGGCTTGACTAGTAGAATACTATACACTATAAAAAAAATTAAATTCAAGATGGCCGCTACCATAAAATGGCGAAATACATATTTTTTTCACTACTACCTCAATATAGGTATCAAATGAAAAGGTTTGACTAGATAGTATAGATAACAAATCCGAGGTAGTCAGGGGGTTAGTCAAAATTTTTAATTTTGTTCTTGTTTGGGATAAAAATGTCTTCCAGACTGGAGTTGAAAGTGTTCCAAAGTTACGACGTGATTGAGCGACAAACATCCATACAACATTTATAATATTAGTAGGACTAGCAGGATATATCGATGTGACAATCGGATGTTACATCGGAAAAAACATCGATGTTTTATTTCATTTTCGATTACTACGACGTAATTGAGCAACAAACATCCAATATATCTAATGTTAAAACATAAAATAATTTAATAAACAAAACCAAAATTTAAAATTTGGTTAACCCCCGACTACCTCAGATTTGTTATATTTACAACATTCTACTAGTCAAGCCATTTCATTTGACACCATATTGAGGTAGTTGTGAAAAAAAGAAATGTATTTCGCCATTTTGTAGTGGCGGCCATCTTGGATTTGAAATGTAACATAGTGCAAAGTATTCTATTAGTGAAGCCCTTTCGTTTAATACCCATATTTAGGTAGTAGTGAAGAAATTATGTAATTCGCCATTTTGCGGTGGCGGCCATCTTGGATTTGAAATTTGTTATAGTATATAGTGTTCTACTAGTCAAGCCCTTTCATTTGATACCCATATTAAGGTAGGTTGTGAAGAAATATCTTGTCCGCCATTTTGTGGAGACGGCCATTTTGAATCGATATTAACCAAACATAGCTAAGAACATCCGCACGGATATTAACGTTCAAATAAAAAAACCGCATCGAAATCGGCCCATCCGTTTGAGCTCTACGGTGCCACAGACAGACAGACAGACCGATAGACAGACAGGCAGACAGACAGACATCGACGTCAAACTTATAACACCCCGTTTTTTGGTCGGGGGTTGAAAAAAAAATCCTCGTAAAAAAAACAAGTCTCGCCAGTTGTTTTTTACATTTACTCAGAACTTTTTACGTTAGACGTAAAAAGTTCTGAGATCCATGTAATACCAAGTCAATTATTATTAATTTGGTCAGTCCGTACATACGGGACCTTCTGTTTTAAAAGGTCTAATAGTAGTCATTTTAGTACAAAAAATCTTTAACATTTAAATAGATATATTGACTTGGCCATCGCATGAAAACAAACACAAGTTCACTTATTAATTAACTGCATATGAAATAATTACTTTGCAGTATTATACATTTATACATGGGATTACAAAGTTAATTATTTATTTAGTTAGTTAATGCATCTGGAAAACTGGACCGAATAATTATTGAAAAATTAGTTTAGAAGTTTAGTTTTTCCTTGATTTATACACTAAACACTAACTATATTCTCATTTACCTGATCCTTGTTATCAACGCGATATATTTATTCGAAAATTGTTTTCTCGGATGAATAAACTTAAGTTCAATTATACGTTGTTTTCTTACAAAAGTATTTTATCTTTAAAAAGTATTTGTAAGATACGTATTTTGTATCTAGTATTTCAGATACCTTTTTAGAAAAGTATTTGTATCTGGTATCTGAAATCCTTTTTTCTTAAGTATCTTGCATCTTGTATTTCAGATACTTTGTATAGGGTATCTTATACATCTCTGCTAAATCGGCTATGGTTTTGCTATTGCCGTCTCTATTATTTCACGGGAAAAGAAACGAGACAGCAATAGCAAAGCTAAGACGGTTTTAGTTAGGCAGTAGGCTGGTAACCAGCGAGCCACAATAAATCCATACATTTTTAAATCTAATATAAACTCTCGTGCCACCGTGTCAGTCCGGGATTTCCTCCGAAACAGCTGGACCGATCATTATGAAATTTTATATGTACTTATTACAGATATGAGATTCGGTGAGAATGTTTAATAAATATGTTTGAAGCAATATGCAACTTTTAAATGTCGTAGTAGTTGCAGAGAGAGACGATCTTCTTAGCATTCCATGGATTCACCGTGCGGGTGCCGGGTCCGTCGTGTGCCAGAGAGATAAATCCCAAGTAGATCCTGAGACTTGTGACTCGGGCGTAGGTTTAAGGGGCCCCTTTCTGACGTACATCAACACTCACCTTCACTACTCGTTTTTCTCTCCCTGCCCAGCCAAATCTGATATGAGACTACAAGTACAGCTTTAAATACTCGGTCTAATATAGAACTTACTGCACTTTTGGATAAGCCAAGGTTTTCAGCAGGCTATAGAGAGATTTTGCTGGTATGCCTCTCGCTCCCACTTCTACAGCGTATAAACTATAATAAATACAATACATAACAAGATACAATAACTAATGATAGCTATTATTAAGGAGCACCTTGCATCCCAACAATATGTGCCTTGCTGTACGTATCGCCTCTCCACAAGTATAGCAACATTTTTCAGAGGCTTTTCCCTAACTTACCAAGTTACTCCGGTCAGGGTTATATGTTTTATTTTGTACACATTTTTTCTCGTAATCAAATTATTTGTATTTATTGTAAAAATAAACTGTTTCGGGTAGAGTATTACACCAGTGGAGTACAGCGCAGGGAGTTACCTGGTTCGGCTGAAGGAGCGGATCTTGTCGTGTCTCTTCTTCTGGCGCGGCACGCCGGAGTCGCCGGCGCCGCGCAGCGAGCCCTCCACGGGGGTCGTGGTCTTCAGCGCGCTGAACGTGGAATCCTGGACACAACGCATCACAGATTGCGACTCACATTGGCTACATTTATTTTTTTTTATCGGATACACTTCGGACAGTCTACAACTGATCTGCATAATCTTACCACCTTGCCTTTTTAACACCCTTTTATTTGTATGTATACGGAATGCTCGTAGTTCGCAAAAGTGACATCGTTTCATTGTTGATACTCCAAAGACACAAACGAAGAGATTTGACTCTACTTTTGTGATACACGTCTAGGCTGAAGAATACTTTGCATTATTGGGTTTTCCCAATGGTCACAATCTCTGCGGCTTCAAATTGAGAGCGAATCGGTTTCTTCTAGTAAAACACGCCCCATCGTAGACCGCATCGTCGCTTAACATCAGGCGAGATGGCGGTCAAGTGTAAACCTATTAAAATTAAATAACTCAGAATTTGATAGATCACTTTAGAAATTACGCGGGTGAAACCGGTGGGTGTTGCCGTGACCATGGCCATCTAAATCATCCGAGTTTACCCGAAGATTTCTTTCATTTACGAACGTGACACTTGAGTTCAATTTACAGCCCACGGAAAATCTGTATGTGGTGCGCCAAAAACCTTCTCTATCCCAGTGCTGGGTATAGGGCTCGCTCTTACTTTGCCATCTGCCTCGGTCCTGTGGCAATCGAGCCCAGGTACGACCCGCATATTTACAATACCGACCCATCTTACTGGTGGACAATTACTACTACTTGTTTGTCCGCTAGAATATGAGAAGTGGTATTATTGTAGTGGTAGGACCGTTGGCAGAATCCGTCTGGTTAAGTGCCACACTTTTGCCAGTTATTTTACCGCCAAGCAGTAGTGTGCAACCATTACTGTGCTCCGGTTTGAAGGGCAATGTTTCCAGAGAAATTACAGGGCTTAGAGATATAACATCTTAGATCTCTGGGTGACGAGCGCAGTGCAGTGCTAGGTAATGATTCGGACTATTCATGTTCCAATAGCTGCGTGTCACTGTGCTGTTATGAGGCAAGCATGTTGCTTACCATCAGGCACATGTGATGCTCGTCTCGTCACTCTTAATTTAAAAAAACTGGGTGACCTTGTTGGAGAGCTCCTCGGCGCTGTAGTTGGTGACCTTCTGCAGCAGCTCGCTGTCAGCCGCCAGTTCCACCGGCGACTCCGGCTCCTGCAGGGGTAGGGAACTGCCATCATCATCCTACATCCTACGTCCACTGCTGGACGAAGGCCTCTCCCAAAGATCTCTCAAAGACCGATCTTACAACATAAACTGTCCATCGATATAAATCAATGGATGTGCCCTCCCAAAGTTTGGGCGCACGGAATTATGTTATCGTTGGGAAGAGTGAGCTCACTCTTTCCGTTTTAGTCGATTGTAGGAACCGATGAACGCCAGACGTTTATACCTATCGCTATTCGTTGTCAACAACCAAAATAAGCAGAACTGCAACATACCTTGCCGCTAGCGATTCTAGGGGTCAAGTTTGGTAGTTGTAAACCACTGACGCTACCCACAGAGACGCAGTTTGTGAACAATGTCAACGTGCTCAGGGCACATTTTTTTATTTATATCGATGAAACAGCCCACTAAATGTTCTCACCGCTGGGACTCGGAGCTTTCTCTCGCAAGGCCATAATCCACCACCTTGGCCCAGTGCGAGTTGGTAGATTTATTTATGTGTTTCGTTTATTTATTTATTTGTTTCGTTTATTTATTTATTTTATAGATAACACATGACCTGGAAAAAATCTTGGTACATGTCGGCTTCCGCACTATTCTTCACCCTTCAAAACCCTTCGAAATGACAGTGGTGAGCGTGGGCATTGAACCCGGAGGCTCCGGATCGGCGGTCTCCGTTGTCCCGACTAGACCAGACGTAACTTCAATCAACATAGGTCTTGCAACGCTCGCATCCAAGAATTCCGGCGATCTTCACCAGACCGTCGGTCCATCTTGCGAGACTGTCGACGCTGCGTCTTCAAGTACGTGGTACGTTTACCTCGCTATAGATTGGAACTTTAGGACTTACTAACGCCAACACACATATCGGCGCCTCCATTTAAGCGATAGCAAAGTACAGTTATCAACAAGCGATACAATTTTAGCAGGCGCTATCTTGCTTTTCTTTTCGTTGTTTGAAGAAAGTATATTTTGCAGAGTCCGCCTGGGGAACTTTTGCCAGTGATTCTACCGTAATCACGCAAGCAGTAATGTAAATACATCACTGTATTCCGGTTTGAAGGGCAACGTTTGCAGTGAAATTACTGGGCTTAAAGATAAAACATCTCGGTAATCTTCTACAAAACATACATACAAGAACATTTTAAACAAAATATATCTGGGACGATCCCAGTGCTGTGCTAGGCATTGACGATGACTCTTCATACTCCAATGGCTGCGTGACATTGTGGTGTTATGGGGAGGCGTGTTGCCTCGCTCTATAAGTATCTTGTAAAAAAAGATCGCGATAAAGTCCTGTGTAATGTCGACAATATGAAACAATGTTAAGTATCTATTACTGACACTTGGAAGCATCCGTTCTTCGGCTTCTCTGCGCTCCGTCTCACTGTCGGAGTACAGCTTCACTCTGCCGGGGAACCTGCCGGAACCAGTTCACCATGTATTTGTCATTAACTAATAATCTAGTTTTTATTTTTAGCGAACAATGATTTGAAAACTAAAGATTTCACGTTACTATTTAAAAACGCCCTCACCAAAAGAGTGTCAAAACGGTAAGTTTAAAACTCCACGACAGTCGTTATTTATTTGAGCTTACACAGCACCGGATGTATTGCATGGTAAATCCTCCTTAAATGGTGTTTTATGGATTTCGTTGCGAAAGAACTACTCTAAAACAGCAGAAAAAGAATGCTGGTGTACCATATTTTCAGTAAATATTATGTACACCATTACCCACTCAATTCCAAGCGTAGTGCATTAACAATTCTAAACATGAACATATATTAAATTAGACTATTTCAAGTGTCTAGTTGTTAGATTGCTTGCTTAAATCAACACAAGTATTTGTACTGGGTGGGAACACCAACTAAACCACTCTTTGCAGTATTTCGTTAAACCGGATGGTCCTTACCAATACTCCTGAGGAATCGGCTCCACAAGCGGATAGTCCAAAGACGTGTCGCTGGGCCACCGCTTCAGGGGTTCCTCTGAAGCGTCCTCGAGCACGGCCAGGTCCTGGCGGCACCACGAGTCCATGGGCGAGGGCCCCGGGCGCGGGTCCGGGCGCCAGGACTCCGGCCGCTGGGGGGATGTGGCACGGCGGGCTGGCGCTCGCCTCCTCGCCGGGGTCGTGCTTGTAGAACTGCCTGGATGCACCAGGTTACTTACATTTTATAGTTGTCGCAGCCAAGTATTAGTATTAATCATCCAATCAACAGCCGAGCATCTTTACTAAACAGTGCCGTTTCTATCGGCCTGAATGAATATTAAACCGTAACTTTTGCTACAACATTAAATAAACTGGCTGGCTAATGCTTACGCCGTTCTACGACAGGATGAGAATTTGACGAAGATAAAAAAAGATGTAACATCTTATGAAAGAAATTAGATATGTGAACGTTACCAGTTATTTGCCAAGCTGTTAAATATTCCCACTGCGGACACTCGAGGCCTTCTTTTCGCAAGGAGAGGGCTAACGACGTAATCCACCGCCATGACCTAGGGCTCTTTGGTGGATGACGACCTCGAGAGATTTTGGCAACACGTCGGTTTCCTCGATAGGTTTTCCTTCGCCGTTTAGTGTTAGCGACTCTACAAACATGACTGCGAAAATACGGGGGTGTGCATCAGACTCAACCCAGGGGCTCCGGATCGGCAGTTGCCGTTCTCCCGACTAAACCAGCCGAAAATATGTTATAACCGTAACATGACAGACTTGGAGTTCTTTTTTTCACTACTATAAGCTTACACTTGGCTGCCAACTCCCCTGATGTAAACAAACGAAGCGGTTTACGATGGAACGTGCTTACCTAGAAAAAACCGATTCACTCTCGATTTGAAGACACCAGTAACCATCGGGAAAAAACCATTCCATAATCTAGACATTATTTTCACAAAATTAGAGTCAAAGCTCTTCGTTCGAGTCTTTGGACCGTCAACCAAGAATCTTGCATAGAAGGGTGCAGTTATCCTCAACTCGCCAGGGAGGTCTGAAGGTCCTCACCAGTCAATGAGGCTGACCCAAGCCTGCGCGGCGCAGTAGACGGTGAAGGGAGCCTCCTGTCGCCGCATGTAGCGCTCGTAGCCGACCTGAAGCGCCTCTTCCAGGAGTTCCTCGCGAATCTCGAACACCACCAGGTCGTTCTCTTCTTTTTGCAGGATTTCTGCCCTGCACCATATCATTACTCGTATAGCATTGTAAAAACCATTTTCAAAGAATATCTCTCTCTCTCTCAAAGGAAAGTAGAAGAAAAAGGCTGGGAAAGCTTTTTATAGCTAAGTACTTATTTTTTAAGTGAAAACTTTTTGGCACACCACACAGATTTTTCGTGGGCTGTGAGCTGTGAATTGAGCTCAAGCGTCACGCTCCTAATTGAAAGAAATCTTCGAGTGAACCCGGTACTTTGGCCATCTAGTCTAGAGGGCCATGCTTAGAAGACTTACATATTTAAACGACAATGATTTGAAGATTTATTCCAGATTATAGCAGCGCCCTCCGGTTTCACCCGCGTAGTTTCCAAAGTGACTATCCAACTCTGAGTTACACGTTTTTAAATTAAGTGACGGAACAAGCTGTATATTTGCCGGATGGTCAGCACCACACCTGCCCATAACAGTACAGTGTCGCTCTCGTCACCTAGAGATACGAGACGGCTTATCTTCATGCCCTATAATTTCCCTGGAAACAATGCCCTTCAAACCGGAACACAGTAATATTTCTCCATTACTGCTTGACGGTAGAATGAATAATAAATGAAATTACGCATACCATCGGAAGGCATATCGCACATTAGTTATAGTGTCGAGTGTATTATTGCATTGCATTTCAAAGTGTTTCTTTGTTGAATTCACCCACCTGCACTAATAATTAATGCATTTCAAGTTAAGCTCGTTTTATGTTAGTAGACAACCGTTCAAAACAAGTCAATATACATACTTTTGTTTGGTCGGTCAGCGGTCAGCGTAGCTGTGTTATGTTAACACAGTCGGATTGATCTAGACATGGAATCAATCCTCATATTCTCTGACTTATCCGCTGAGAATGACAGACTGTTATTCCGAATTTGAGTCTTTCGGAATGAGTCCAGAATCAGTACGTAGTCTATCCCTACTAATATTATAAAGCTGAGGAGAGATACTTTTACGCATCGTTCGCTGTGTATGTGTAAAGGAGGCCTGTGCAGGTGCTCCTTTATATCCGGCGCCCTGGGCGGTCACACGACCGTGCCCTGCGCCCTGGGCGGTCACACGACCGTGCCCTGCGCCCTGGGCGGTCACACGACCGTGCCCTGCGCCCTGGGCGGTCACACGACCGTGCCCTGCGCCCTGGGCGGTCACACGACCGTGCCCTGCGCCCTGGGCGGTCACACGGCCGTGCCCTGCGCCCTACCCTAACCCCAGTACTGGTACTGTACTGGAAACTGTTTATGCAGTTGGCAAAAATATACGAGATTAGGATGGCCTTAAAACAACTTGTAGTGGTAGGACTCTTGGCAGTGTCCGCCTGGGGAAGTACCACACCTTTGCCAGTTATTCTACCGCCAAGCAGTAATGTGCAAACATTACTGTGTTCCCGTTTGAAGGGCAATGTTTCCAGAGAAATTACAGGGCTTAGAGATATAACATCTTAGATCTCTGGGTGGCGAGCGCAGTGCAGTGCTAGGTAATGATTGGGACTCTTCATGTTCCAATAGCTGCGTGTCACTGTGCTCTTATGTGGCAGGCATGTTGCTTACCATCAGGCACATGTTCTGCTCGTCTCGTTACTTTTTTATTTAAAAAAAAAACTTAAAAACAACAAGGCACCTGGCGACGACGGACTTATGACTGAGCTTCTGAAAGCAGGAAAACCGGTACTTAAAGTCCTCCGTAAAGAAGCTATTTGACTCCGTCATACTTGACGGTAATACGCCTGAAGCGTGAAGCAGAAGAGTGATGGTGCTCTTGTATAAAAAAGGTGACATCACTTTGTTGAAAAACTACAGACCCATCTCACTTCTGAGCCACGTTTATAAGTTGTTTTCGATTGTAATCACGCAATCGTCTCGCACGCGGGTTTGACGACTCCCAGCCACCCGAACAAGCCGGTTTACGAAAAGGCGATAGCACCATAGACCACATCCATACGCTTCGGCAGACAGAAAACCGAGACGTATAACCGGCCTGACTATGTATAGGGTATGTGGACTATGAGAAAGCCTTCGATTCCATCGAGACCTGAGCACTGCTTCGGTCTCTCCAGCGATGCCGCATCGACTATCGCTGTATCGAAGTGTTTAAGCGTATATAAAGCAAAGCCACAATGTCTGTCCGATTACAAGACCAGTGCACAAAACATATCCGGCTACAGAAAAGCGTGAGACAAGGAGATGTCATATCTCCGAAACTGTTCCCTGCCGCGCTGGAAGACCTTTTCAAGCTACTGGACAGGAACAGATATACCATCAATGTCAACGGCGAATGCATCACTCACCTTCGGTTTGCCGACAATATACTCGTAGTCGTTGCGACGCTGGAGGACTTCGGTGCTATGGTCAGGGACCTAAGTAGAGTATCCCAATAGATAGGTCTGAGGACAAATATAGACCCAAACAAAGATTCAACAAGATTCGACAAAGAGGTCCAGCGAAGGATCCAACAAAGATTCAACAAGATTCGACAAAGAGGTCCAGCGAAGGATCCAACTCGGATGGGTAGCGTTTGGGGAACTTCGGCTCATCTTTGAATCCAAAATACCCCAATGCCTAAAGACCAAAGTCTTTAATCAATGCATGTTGCCACTAAGACGACGTGGTCCTTAACTATGGACCTCGTAACAACGCTCAAAAGTATGGAGAGTGGAGAGAGATATGCTCCGAGTCTCTTTGCGCGACAGAATGCGTAATGAGGATATTTACAAAAGAACGAAAATAGCCGATATATCTCAAAGAGTAAGCAAGCTGAAGAGGCAAAATAGGCTGGCCACTTCGCTCGCAGAACTGACAGCCGATGGGGAAGAAAGATTCTCGAGTGGCGACGACGAACTGGAAGACACGGTGTTGGACAGCCTCCCACTAGATGGACAGATGACCAAAGGTCGCTGGAAACCGCTGGTTGCAGGTTGCCCGGTTCGTTCGTTCGGTTCGTTGTGGAAATCTAAGTCGGAGGCCTATGTTCAGCAGTGCACGTCTTGCGGCTGATGATGAATTAATGACCTTGTTATCACACCGTTTTATGACTTGACTACGACTATTTATGGAATGGAGCCAAAGCTGGATCCACTCTTGATGTACGTATCATCAAAAATAAACACAGTGAAGTAATGAAACAAGTAACTCTGTCTACGAAGCCGAGGGTCTTGGGTTCGATTCCCAGATTCCCACCCAGAGCAAATATTTGTGTGTGCCAATATTTGTTTTGTGTCTGGGTGTTTCTATGTAAAATAAATATATATTTCCAACTATGTAAGTATTATATCAGCTTTTTGGCCGCTATGTGACAAGCTTTACTTAGTTTAGGGTCAGATGGTGTTGTGTGTGAATTGTCCACCGATATTTATTTATTAATCTGTTGTTCGTTGATCCCTTGAATTCACAGCCTACGAAAAAATCTGGTGTAGGTAATGAGCCAAAAGAAGTTTTCACTTCAAAAATGGATACGATCGAATTGAGAAAACTTCTCCTTTTTGAAGCCGGTAAAAAAGAACCCACTACTGGTTTACCACTATTTATGAAAACATCTAATTACTCAAAATGTTTCATCATTATCTACAAGTACCTGCTTCTTCCCATCGAAAAGTATGTTTTCTTACCATAATTTCTCTGGTACTTCCTTTGGTAGAGCTACTAGAGTTCTGGAATCGTCAGAAACGTGAAGTTTGCGTCCTCGTCTTGATATTCTATACTTACTGAATTGTGAGGATAGGTTGTTCATAATTTCAATGATTCGAAATATTAGAAGGAACCTGATAAAAATACTCCAAAAAAAGTTTTCAATACAAATAACACTCTCATAAAACCGTCGCAACAACGGTTTAACTTTTTGTTGCTCCCTCCATGCCACAATGACAACTGACAACGATAAAACGTTATAAGTTTGTCACTGTAATTTCGATAACTTGTATGAAACTTTTTCTGGTTTCCGCTTTTCCAAAACTTTACTAGTAGGTGGATACCTAGATTTTGTTATCTATGTACTTCGCATTTTTATCCTAATTTTATCAGCTTGGGATTATTTACCACGGCAATACGATTAGTAATCAGTTGTTAGTAAGCCCTTACACTAACCTGTTTTACCATTATCCGAAAAAATTACAGTTTAATCTGAGTACCTATTATTAGTATTTAATACCAATGATAAATGATATGGAAACCGGAAGTAACCAAAAAGGTCAGCGAAAACTAAAAGTGGCCAAAAACAAAATGTGGTCCACATAAACCATAAACAAACCGGTTTGACAGCTGTTTGAAAAAGTGACAAAAACCGAGCGCAACTTACATTTTGAATATTATTTTAGAAAATATTTAAAAGTATCAAAAGATGAACAATTACAGTGATTAGAAAAGTGTACTGCCTAATGGACCCTAAATAATGAGTGCTTATTTTCTTTGTTTGGATTTTATTACCGTATCATTGTAGCAATGTATACTTTGAAGGGTATTTTTCCTGAGCCAAGTGAGTATTTTTCATTTGAAGTTTTACGTCAATTTCCATTTCAGCATGACTGAAAAACCTACTTACGTTTCAGAGAAAGAGCAAAAAAAAAACTTCATAAGGGAAAATATGAAGCAATTAAAATTAATACAAGGAAAATCAGCGAAAGAACCAAAATATGCCATGAAAGCAGTGCGCCCTCCTCACGCGACGCACCCGATTGCCGCGGGTAGCTCCCTCGCTCAAGTGAACTCCTCACCGTCCTCTAAAAGCGGGAAAACCGCTCTCTGCATCGGAAAGACCAGTTCCACTAGCACTCGTAAGAAGCATCCTGAGATAAGGATTAAAAAAGGTGACATGGCAGAGTTTCTAAAAAGGAAAGAGTTGAGGCAAACGAAACAAGCCGAGGACTCTGCGGATGATGATGATGATCTCAAATCTACAGAGTCCATGGGCCATCTAAGGGACATTGGTTGTCAGACTATTGAGTCAAACTTAGCTCAAAAATTAAAAGAAAGCACGAAATTAACAGTACTGTACCCTAAAAAAGAGGGTGATGAGGAGGCGAAGATAAAGGCTAGTGGGGACAGCAGCCACTGTCGGAGTCCACCACCATCATCGGTGACCCCACGCCGGGCCGGGGATGAGGCTCTCAGTGGTGAGAGAAACCACAGTCGCCTCAACTCTATACTAGAAAGGAAAGACAATAAGGACCCGTATTTACCTTCAGGTACCTATCATAAATATTGATGAATATTAGTAGTAGTTCCCTTACATTTAATTGAAGCAGAAATTTAATTAAGAAAATTGTAACAACTAGATTTTTCCATCCTTTTTCAAATTGAATAATCTTCTCAATGTAGCAATCAAAATATTTGTTACGTCCATTTATTATTAACTATTACTGGTAAACTTGTATAATATTTATTAAAATTTTACTGTAACATTGGCAAGCCTAAGGTTCTTATTTCGGCAAAGATGTCGAATTGTAATTAAAACTAATTAAGCAATTTTTTCTACAATATGGTTGCCGCTTGGCCCCCATTCCACCTGGTCTTATTCAACGATGTGGTCTATGATGAAGCATGCTTACCTAGAAAAGAATATGATTCACTCTTGTCTAAAGACACCACGATTGTAACCATTAGGAAAAACACACTCGGGGATTGCATTCCACTGCCTAGACATTGTTATCACAATATCAATGAAATATTTGTATACCTAAAGCCTAAAGTTATGCTTCCTTAGTGACCAAGCCATTGGTAGCAAAACCAGTACAGCACAGTTTTTTTTTTATAGGTTATGGTCAACTTCAACTTTTTACTATTTATTTAGTCAATTAGAACGGCATAACACCAATTATACTAATGATAGATACATTCATTTACTAACAAATTTTGTGAACAAAAGTAAACAAAAAATGTAATCAATTTATGTCATGATACAATAATTATGTTATGATAATTACGCACATTCATATATTAGGCAAATTGAAAATAATTCAAATGTTAATTAAATTAAATTGAAAAAAATTCCATTAGATGTCAAAAATTAAATAATGATGTAAAAGTAAACATAAACATGGATTATCTATACATGATCTCGGAAACTACAAATGCTAGAAGTCTAAAATTTTAATTAAGGTGCCTTTAAGCATGTAGGCACTTACTAAGATGGGGTGAAACCTGGGATGAATGGTTGTATCGAAATACTGTGTAAATGAAGCCGCGGATATCAGCTAGTTTTTAATATGGTAATGTTACTGTAAAATTACAGTAAGCTAGTGTCCAGCATTTGATCATTGAGATCAGTCCTCTGAAGTTTATTTAGAGTGGAAGAGATAGGATGATGTCTTACTGATGATAGATGATGATCAGTGCATTTCAGTATTCTTGAGTTTGATGATCGGGATCGGGAGAAATGTCTGGTATTTGGTGAAGAGACAAATAGTATTTGTGGCTCTGATGATCAGTTGGGTTATAGGCGATTCGCCACAAAGTTAATTCGCCACAAAAACAAATGTGTGTAAACTCGCCACAATTCTATTTTTTTGATAAATACTCATTTATCAATTGTAAATTCGCCACAGTGTTTTTTTCTGTATAGACAGCAGAAAAATCAAAGAATAAATGTGTAGTATTTGATATATTATTTGATAGCGTAGACTGTGGTCTACGCTATCAAATAATATGATGATGTGTCATTGCTTTGCATCAGGAGAGATGGCAGTCAAGTGTATCGCTATCCCGCGGTAGCCTACACTAGTGAAAAACAACTTTTATATAACAGATGTAAAATTTACCGAAATGGACACCACATACAGTAATTATCGTCTTTGAAATTGATATGATAAATGTCCTAAAGACAGGTTTTCCTAGTATTTAACTACAAAGATGTTGGTAACTTTCACTTTAAACAAGCCCTGGCCAAGAAAGCACACTGTACATTTGAATGGCATCGAAGAGAGAAGAGAAGGAACACTTAGCCATCTGTGCTGCATTTGCCTGTATAAAGAAAAAATATATTGAAGACGCTTTGTTTGTTCATTACGGAGGTTGTTTCACAAAATGAAGCAATCTAAATTCAATTACTATTTTATTTCCCAGTGATTAAAAATAACTAATGTATACGGACATACCCATGTCATAGGAAAATAAATATAGTAGATGCGTGGCTGAAACATTTGAACAATAAGATGCATAATATAGAATCTAAGATGCATTAGTTTCTTGTTACACCAAAAAAATGAACATACATACGGTCGAATTGAGAAACCTCCTTTTTTGAAGTCGGTTAAAAATAAACTGAAAATATAGATTAAAATTGAATCTTGAATTGAAAAATATCACATTTGGTATATCCCTATATTAGAAAATATGTCAGTCAACTTTATTGCATATGACATCAAATTTAAAACTATTTTGGACAATTACGACAACGTGTAATGTAAGTTAATCAGATTCTTAAGACACTTTCCGTGATACAGCATCTTACAAACTTCTAAAATGTTGCAGTACAGACAGACAGACAGAAACGCTTTATTATGCACACCAGTAACAAATCCAAACATACAAAACAAGAGATACTTATAACTAGTGCCATAAATGGCGGCCTTATCGCTAATAGCGATTTCTTCCAGGCAACCATTAGTGGCAGGAATCAAACAAAAAAATAATAGATTAAAGATAGGGTGTGAAGAAAAAAAAAACAGTATGGCAAAAAATAATAAGTCGTCACTTAAGCTACTTTCAAATAAATACACAATACATATACTACACACCAATATTACACATATATAATAGCTAAAATACATACGTTACAATAAATACATAAACAAAGAATATAGAACAAATAATACAGAAAGTTTCTTAAGAACTTCAGCCAAGGACATGTTGTCATAATTGTCCAAAATAGTTTTTAAATCTTTGTCATGTGCAATAGATCGAGGTTTTCTTGTATTTAGGGGTATACCAAATGTAAAATTCTTTAATTTCCAATCTATGTATTCTGCTTCTTGTTTCAGAGCATCAAGAAACTGAAGCAATCTAGGTTTGCTTTTACCTATCTTCTCTCTGTCTCTGTCTAGTTAGAAAATTATATACTAGAATTTTCTAACCACTGAGCTACAAAATAGTCATTGAATTTTGTAACTGCTTCATTCTGTAGAGCATCTTCCATGATGAGCAACCAAGCGTCTTCAATATCATGTTTCTTTATATGAGCCAGTGCAGCACACATGGCTAATATTTAGTATTTTAGTATTTAGTATTTTAAGTTATTGCAGCCACACCCTTACTTTTACCAAATATCACTATCCTACTCAATATGTAAGATTTAATAATAAAAAGATTACCTGATTTTTCGTTTCGGGTGTTACAGTGCCCAAGTAATTAGTAAACATACTTATATCGTGAAAATTAACAAAAAATCGGGACTGTGCCACAGTCCACCAACACTACGATAAATTACCTGCAATCGTACTTTGGAAAAATCACTGATAGATCGACAGTTACATTTTATTTCGTATTCCCAATAGATAGAGGCACAATGGTCATTCAGCTGGTTCACTTGAGTACAGACTTTAAAGTCTAATTAATTTAAAAATTACGCATATTTTCTAGATTTTTTTTTGCAGTGTGTTTTAATTTGGAGTGTATTCTTTAAAATTTCATCAAATTTAATGCTAATAGAAGATATTTATTTTTTCACCTTCAGTAGCGTTTGTCATGGAATGAGCCATTAGTTATTTGTTGTCATAGTTTAAAATCTTTGTATCATTTCGAGTACTTACCTAACCCAATAAGTTGTGGCGAATCGCCTATAACCCTAAATATTACTTGCTAACCCTACTTTATGCAAAAATGACATAAAACAAAAATCTGTGACGAATTTACAACAACTTTATTTGCCTGTGACATTGTTCATTTGTTTTTTTATAACTTGTGGCGAGTTTACTTTGAATGTATGGAGTATACAAATTGTGACGAATTTACTTTGTGGCGAATCGCCTATAACCCGATCAGTTTAATTTGGATACTTTTGTCATCATTCATGGATACCTTCAGTCCATCTGATATAATTTTTTTGACAGTATATAACTACAAATATGTGGTATACAGGCATTTTCACAAAATGTATACCCCCTCTTGGCACTTGGTATTTTCCAGAACATAACATCTTGTTAAGTACCCGATTTTATATCAAATTTGTTTTACAGTAGGAACATTTGTTTTGAAACAAACAAACACACAGACAGACCACAACTTTGGTACAATTTTAAAACTTATTTGTAAAATCTGGTCACAAAATGGAATGTTCCAAAAATAGCCCAGTGCCAAGGGTCTACATTTTTGTGAAAACGCTCATATACGTATGACCAACTATCCCGTATATAGATAATAAAAAAAATCTTAATATGTTTGCTCCAGGTTACCAAAAAGGCGATTGTAACCATTAGGAAAAACACACTCGGGGATTGCATTCCACTGCCTAGACATTGTTATCACAATATCAATGAAATATTTGTATACCTAAAGCCTAAAGTTATGCTTCCTTAGTGACCAAGCCATTGGTAGCAAAACCAGTACAGCACAGTTTTTTTTTTATAGGTTATGGTCAACTTCAACTTTTTACTATTTATTTAGTCAATTAGAACGGCATAACACCAATTATACTAATGATAGATACATTCATTTACTAACAAATTTTGTGAACAAAAGTAAACAAAAAATGTAATCAATTTATGTCATGATACAATAATTATGTTATGATAATTACGCACATTCATATATTAGGCAAATTGAAAATAATTCAAATGTTAATTAAATTAAATTGAAAAAAATTCCATTAGATGTCAAAAATTAAATAATGATGTAAAAGTAAACATAAACATGGATTATCTATACATGATCTCGGAAACTACAAATGCTAGAAGTCTAAAATTTTTAATTAAGGTGCCTTTAAGCATGTAGGCACTTACTAAGATGGGGTGAAACCTGGGATGAATGGTTGTATCGAAATACTGTGTAAATGAAGCCGCGGATATCAGCTAGTTTTTAATATGGTAATGTTACTGTAAAATTACAGTAAGCCAGTGTCCAGCATTTGATCATTGAGATCAGTCCTCTGAAGTTTATTTAGAGTGGAAGAGATAGGATGATGTCTTACTGATGATAGATGATGATCAGTGCATTTCAGTATTCTTGAGTTTGATGATCGGGATCGGGAGAAATGTCTGGTATTTGGTGAAGAGACAAATAGTATTTGTGGCTCTGATGATCAGTTGGGTTATAGGCGATTCGCCACAAAGTTAATTCGCCACAAAAACAAATGTGTGTAAACTCGCCACAATTCTATTTTTTTGATAAATACTCATTTATCAATTGTAAATTCGCCACAGTGTTTTTTTCTGTATAGACAGCAGAAAAATCAAAGAATAAATGTGTAGTATTTGATATATTATTTGATAGCGTAGACTGTGGTCTACGCTATCAAATAATATGATGATGTGTCATTGCTTTGCATCAGGAGAGATGGCAGTCAAGTGTATCGCTATCCCGCGGTAGCCTACACTAGTGAAAAAACAACTTTTTATATAACAGATGTAAAATTTACCGAAATGGACACCACATACAGTAATTATCGTCTTTGAAATTGATATGATAAATGTCCTAAAGACAGGTTTTCCTAGTATTTAACTACAAAGATGTTGGTAACTTTCACTTTAAACAAGCCCTGGCCAAGAAAGCACACTGTACATTTGAATGGCATCGAAGAGAGAAGAGAAGGAACACTTAGCCATCTGTGCTGCATTTGCCTGTATAAAGAAAAAATATATTGAAGACGCTTTGTTTGTTCATTACGGAGGTTGTTTCACAAAATGAAGCAATCTAAATTCAATTACTATTTTATTTCCCAGTGATTAAAAATAACTAATGTATACGGACATACCCATGTCATAGGAAAATAAATATAGTAGATGCGTGGCTGAAACATTTGAACAATAAGATGCATAATATAGAATCTAAGATGCATTAGTTTCTTGTTACACCAAAAAAATGAACATACATACGGTCGAATTGAGAAACCTCCTTTTTTGAAGTCGGTTAAAAATAAACTGAAAATATAGATTAAAATTGAATCTTGAATTGAAAAATATCACATTTGGTATATCCCTATATTAGAAAATATGTCAGTCAACTTTATTGCATATGACATCAAATTTAAAACTATTTTGGACAATTACGACAACGTGTAATGTAAGTTAATCAGATTCTTAAGACACTTTCCGTGATACAGCATCTTACAAACTTCTAAAATGTTGCAGTACAGACAGACAGACAGAAACGCTTTATTATGCACACCAGTAACAAATCCAAACATACAAAACAAGAGATACTTATAACTAGTGCCATAAATGGCGGCCTTATCGCTAATAGCGATTTCTTCCAGGCAACCATTAGTGGCAGGAATCAAACAAAAAAATAATAGATTAAAGATAGGGTGTGAAGAAAAAAAAACAGTATGGCAAAAATAATAAGTCGTCACTTAGCTACTTTCAAATAAATACACAATACATATACTACACACCAATATTACACATATATAATAGCTAAAATACATACGTTACAATAAATACATAAACAAAGAATATAGAACAAATAATACAGAAAGTTTCTTAAGAACTTCAGCCAAGGACATGTTGTCATAATTGTCCAAAATAGTTTTTAAATCTTTGTCATGTGCAATAGATCGAGGTTTTCTTGTATTTAGGGTATACCAAATGTAAAATTCTTTAATTTCAATCTATGTATTCTGCTTCTTGTTTCAGAGCATCAAGAAACTGAAGCAATCTAGGTTTGCTTTTACCTATCTTCTCTCTGTCTCTGTCTAGTTAGAAAATTATATACTAGAATTTTCTAACCACTGAGCTACTAAAATAGTCATTGAATTTTGTAACTGCTTCATTCTGTAGAGCATCTTCCATGATGAGCAACCAAGCGTCTTCAATATCATGTTTCTTTATATGAGCCAGTGCAGCACACATGGCTAATATTTAGTATTTTAGTATTTAGTATTTTAAGTTATTGCAGCCACACCCTTACTTTTACCAAATATCACTATCCTACTCAATATGTAAGATTTAATAATAAAAAGATTACCTGATTTTTCGTTTCGGGTGTTACAGTGCCCAAGTAATTAGTAAACATACTTATATCGTGAAAATTAACAAAAAATCGGGACTGTGCCACAGTCCACCAACACTACGATAAATTACCTGCAATCGTACTTTGGAAAAATCACTGATAGATCGACAGTTACATTTTATTTCGTATTCCCAATAGATAGAGGCACAATGGTCATTCAGCTGGTTCACTTGAGTACAGACTTTAAAGTCTAATTAATTTAAAAATTACGCATATTTTCTAGATTTTTTTTTGCAGTGTGTTTTAATTTGGAGTGTATTCTTTAAAATTTCATCAAATTTAATGCTAATAGAAGATATTTATTTTTTCACCTTCAGTAGCGTTTGTCATGGAATGAGCCATTAGTTATTTGTTGTCATAGTTTAAAATCTTTGTATCATTTCGAGTACTTACCTAACCCAATAAGTTGTGGCGAATCGCCTATAACCCTAAATATTACTTGCTAACCCTACTTTATGCAAAAATGACATAAAACAAAAATCTGTGACGAATTTACAACAACTTTATTTGCCTGTGACATTGTTCATTTGTTTTTTTATAACTTGTGGCGAGTTTACTTTGAATGTATGGAGTATACAAATTGTGACGAATTTACTTTGTGGCGAATCGCCTATAACCCGATCAGTTTAATTTGGATACTTTTGTCATCATTCATGGATACCTTCAGTCCATCTGATATAATTTTTTTGACAGTATATAACTACAAATATGTGGTATACAGGCATTTTCACAAAATGTATACCCCCCTCTTGGCACTTGGTATTTTCCAGAACATAACATCTTGTTAAGTACCCGATTTTATATCAAATTTGTTTTACAGTAGGAACATTTGTTTTGAAACAAACAAACACACAGACAGACCACAACTTTGGTACAATTTTAAAACTTATTTGTAAAATCTGGTCACAAAATGGAATGTTCCAAAAATAGCCCAGTGCCAAGGGTCTACATTTTTGTGAAAACGCTCATATACGTATGACCAACTATCCCGTATATAGATAATAAAAAAAAACTTAATATGTTTGCTCCAGGTTACCAAAAAGGCGTGTTGCCGAAATACTTGCGTGAGCGCAAGGAGCCGTCGCGGATCGGGGCCGCGGAGCCGGCGGGAGAGCCCGGGCCCGCGGCCGACGACGAGTGCCCGCCGGGGCACGTCGTGCTCCCGGACACCGAGCGCAAGGAGACGCTCAGGATGCTTAGAAATAGTTAGTACCCGTTTTTACGCCCATAGCACAGTCTACTAAGTCATACAGCCGTTCGACGAAACCGTCTAGGCGGGGCAATCATCCGGGGCGTCCGGGGGAGACGCGGGAAGCGCGCTCCTGCATTGCCTACATTACAATGTTACGATTGTAGCAGTGCGGATCAGGGCTGACATCTTCCAATGTCTTCCAAACAAACGTTTGTATGTTTCAATTTTATTTGGTAATAAGCATTTTTGTTTTCGACAACCCTACCTGTGTCTAGACATTACCGGTGTTTCTTCCAAGATCAAAGGTGATGAACTACTGGTAGTATTTCTTTATACTGTGCCCATAATTAATGCCGGTCTTAGCACTACCAGCGTCCAGGGCGAGATTTTTGAAGTGAAAAATTATTTTGACATACATACAGATTTTCCCTGGGCTATGAATTAACCTCAAGCGTCACGTTTTTAAATTAAATATAATTATTATTATGTAATAAAACTGATGATCTAGATGGCCATGCTCATGGCCACGCCCTCCGGTTTCACCCGCGTAGTTTCCAAAGTCAGCTATCAAATTCTTATTTGATATTATTTTTGACTTCTATCGGCAGTCCCTATGACTGCCAATTATTTTTTTTTAACCTATGTGTAGAGGTTTCAACTTGACTGTTCAAAAAGGACATATTAAGTTTTCTTAACATAAATGTGTAATGTACAGGTTACAGGCAATCTTATTTCAGGAAAGATTTGTCTTATCTCTCCATTAATCTTAAACTAATATGAGAAGAAATCAATTTACAAAAGTTTGTCACAAAACTCTTAAGTTATACTGTTGGATGAATCTTGGTGATCTTTTGTCTCCCTATAATGGCTTTCTGGATTGTTGGAACAATAATTTGGAGCCAGTAAGTGGTATTTGTGTTATGCAATCTATGTGTATATCACCAAAGTTTACAAAATACACAAATATATACAGATCTACACAGAAGAATTGAAAGACAGGTTTTTCTCTAGCACTTCCACAAAAAAAGATTAGAAAGACAATAAAGAATTATATAATTCAAATATTGAGTTAATTTAATTTAAAATAACAGTGAGATATCTAAGAAATATGACACAATAATTATTTCATTTGAAACAATCTCTGGCCAGTGTAACGTCCACTAGTTATAATTTTCGACACTGTAGACACATTAACTTATCTTGCAAAATTTTACGCATAACAGTACTACAGTCTGCTGTATGAGCACATGTTTTTAAGATTTGTAATACACGGCATAAATATAATAAAGTATAATAATGAATTCAAATTTATACAAGGCTATTATAATATCACATAACTGTAGATTAGTTTATATCAAGGACTACTCTATGTCACCAATTGGATCAAAACTATATTAATTGTTGCAGGTTTTGCAGAGTTAGTAAGTGAATTGAACAAGCTACCGGTGAAGACGGACACGTTGCGGATGAGGAACAGGAAGATGGAACTGGAGAAGCAGCTGTCGAAGCTGGAGGAGGGCATAAAGGTGTTCTCGCGGCCAAAGGTCTTCGTCAAGATCGGAGAATGACCACATTGTACATAACTCGTTGGACGAATAAACTTGACTAAATTCATGTGACAAAAATAAGTGAGAAGTGAATGGCAGCAGTGCAGTTTCTTTCTGATTAAGAAATTATGAATTTTTAAGTCTATTTTTTTAACTTTTATTAGTTGTTAAGACTAGTTCTGAGCCAAATTCAAATGTTACATATGTATTACCTGCTCCGCCAAACAAATTTATGTATTACCTGCTCCGCCAAACAAATTCCTGTGATCTCATGTAACCTATGACCCTGCATGGATTATTAGTATAATTGTATGTTATTGTTGTATCTAATATAATGTAATGTTTGTATGGTATACAGTGTTTCTATGAGTTTTTGGATATTTAAATACAATTTATTGTGTTATCCAAACATTTGATTCTTTGGAGAAAATAAAAGGGGTTATTTTTGTATAGAAATTGTATTTCTATAACTTTAAATATTTGAATTAAATTCAACATAAAAAACAATTATGACTATAAACTTGACAACAATCTATTTGCTGAGAAGAACTATCAAGTGTTTGGTCTTGTTTGATGCTAAAGATCTGTTAAACTGTTACTAAATTAAATCTATATGGAGTTTAGCCTATATAATGAAATCTATATTTCTTAGTGTCAATACACTTTTTTGCATTGAGGACATACTGAGCAGATATCTTCAGGGGTGTTGCAATAAACAAAACCAAACAAGATTACACATTTCACAATCCTAAACAACTTGTGTTTGCACAAGAATTTATTCACATTATGAGGCACTACTGCGAGGCCTACATTGTTCCTATTAATTAAAAATGCCTACTATAGCACAGATTATTTTTTGGTAAATATCACCAAAATAAAATGTATTATTGGTAGCAAAATAATAATACTACAGAATATAACAACAACCATCTTGTACTGGTAACTCAAATCTTTACTAAACCTTATAATTTTCTAACATGTTGGAACAAATGGTTGTTGAACACTATCGGGCCCTTCCTGTACAGGACTTCATCGTCGTGGTGCCATTTATAAAATGAGAAGTCTGGGAAGAAAAACTTTATTTCTCGCTCTGCTGATGATGGGGAATCTGAAAAGTGAGTTAATATCATTTTATTATGCTATATTAAGCATTTTTTTAGTAATACAGAATAATTCTGTCAAAACCCTAACAAGTTAGTAATTTTTCAGCAAAGTTTAAGACTTCAAAGTCTTTTTGAACAAGGATTTTGTTGCATATGAGCTTTAAGACATGTCTCTCGATTAATTCCAGAGCCTTCACAGAGATTCAGAGATTCCACTTAGCCAACCCATCCCAAAGGTACATCACATACATAAAGATTTCACTCTAGATTAATTATATTCCTTCAAGCTGCATCGAGCACTGTGTTACATAAATTGTGGATACTTAGTATTATTTTTTCCTTCCTATTCATTGGAATCTTATAAACCAATTTATTCAATTTTGTGCAGTTTAACACTCCCTCTTATCAACTGATAAGCTGATTTAAATTGAAATTCTCTTTGTCAAGTATATTTTTGCTTGAATCCAACGAAGTCTGTCTCTAAAAAATGGATTAACCAATATTATTTATTAAAAATATAATAAATAGCTGCTATTTGCATGTTAAAGTTTGGGGTAAAATTTTAGAAAGTTACCAGATCCATGTGCCACATTTCTGGTGTCAGAAATGCCAAACATGCCCCTCAGGCAGTATGGTTGTTGGAACTGAGCCTTGTACACACTAGTCGGCCCCAGCATCTGTCGCCACAGCTGCACTGCATCCGTGTGCCCTATTACATGAAGATCTATGCAGCCACTGAAAAAAACAGATATTTGATGAGTATAGTTTTTACGGTGAAGTAATGAAATTATAAAGAGATTACATTGAAGTTGAATTTTGGAAAAATTGTAAAGCGAGGATTACTATCTTGACTATCTCAGAACAGTCAAGATCGATCAAAAGGAGGCCCGAAGACCCAATCTGCTTTTATTATGTCTGGATTCGAGATATATATTGTCTGCAAACGTACTTGCTGGCTGTTTCAGGTGATTTTCAACATTTTTCTGCAGATATACACACGTACCTAGTCATAAAAGTGACGAGACGATTAAAGAAGAACTTGCCGACGTGTTCCTTGTAAAAATCACTAGCTATTTTTGAATCCAAAGTAACTCTTTTTGTCTTCACAACCACAAACTTATTCCTCAGGAGGTTTCTGATGTAAGATATTGCAACAGGGTTTTTAACAGCATGTGGCTTTATAATAGCTAATGTTAATCCTAGCCTTGTCATTATTTGGTGTGGATTTCAAGTTTTTATTTCATCTTTTTCTAACTAAATCTAATTTTCATTCTAACAGAGGCACTGAGACATTTTCTTGAAAAAAAAAGAAAGTGAAACGTGAAACTGACGTTTGAGTTTGAGGGATGATCATAAGATTTAAGCACAGACTAAGTAGAGACTAATTTAAGCGTCTTTAGACTACCTACGCGTTGACCGTTGACGGCAAAGCTGCATACAGAAGCCAAATATAAAAGTTGAAGTTGACTACGCGTTATTCAGCACACGTTATTCAGACTATCTTAGAATCTGACATCTCAGCTCGCTATTACACCAGTCTGAAAATCGCGCGCTCTCACGCTTACGCGATACAACTCTAGGACTTTTAATTGTACTTATTTTACTTTACTGCACGCTATTGTGGTATTTATTCATTTAAATCAATGAAAAGAATTTAAAGTATTTAAGATAGGTACCTACAATAACAGCAAGATCAAAAATAAAATTATGGCTATGATAAACTCCGAATACCCAAAACACAAAATAGGGATGCCCGTTACGATACGATATATCGGAATATCGATACAGCACTATACGATAAATCGATATTTGATGCGATATTTTGACCATACGATACGCTTCGATATATCGCATTCTTATAAAAATATCGCATTACCATATCGTATCAAACTATGTCGGTGATTAATTTGTAAAATTTTAAAGTACCTATTACATCATCACTAAACGATTAGACTTATAGATAATTAGACAGTGCCATTGAATATATTGTTATTAGTAATAAGAGAATGATAACGTCGACAAAATTGTTCATGGAACAAGAACAGCCGGCTTTTATTTAGACTTGGAGGTAGATTTAAATAATCTTTGAACTTTGTAGTACCATCAAATATGATTAATAAATGTTTAGTTTATGTTCTCCTTTGTCATTCCGTTCGTAGCTGGGCACACACTTTCCGAAAGCCGTAATAGGTTAAATCCACAGCGCTTATCAAAATTATTATTTTTGCGTTGTTTAAGTGCTGATCAATGGCAATTGTGATTTATTTGTTGAATAAAACTATTCTAAATACATATAATTATTTGTTTCTTTTTAAAAAATAAAATAATATAGTAAAACTACTAAAAAGATAACCCTTTGCACGATATATATACTTATTATATAGCATATTAAATGAAAGGCATGCGATACGGTTACGATACGATATATCGATCCAAAGGAAATCGATAAAATCGCGTATCGATACAACCAAGTTCGATACAGTTACGATGCGATATATCGATACAATACACTTTTTTGGGCATCCCTAACACAAAAACAAAAATTACCGCGAATATCAATGAACCAATTACGAACCAATGAAATTATATTTAAGACTATATTTATGTCAATGTCAGAGTCATATATTTGTCGGGCCAACTAAATCGGTCCTCTTAGTACAATAGCCACTGTTGCCAGATTGGGGGGATTCCCCCCAAATTTGGGGGGTTTTAATAGCCATGGAGGGAAATTTGGGGGGACAAAATGTTAGGGGGGATTTACGGGGAGAAAAAATTGCTTGTGGGGGGAAATTGGGGATTTTTCATTACCGAGTTTTGCAGTTTTTTAGCGAATACAGCACTTATCCAATTGAACTTAGTACAAAAATTTAACCGTCTTTTGTTATGGGAACTTGTCGAAACACTTTATGGAGTAATAGTAGCTATTTCTGAAATAGCGTTATATTGTGTTTTAAGAGTTACGAAATGTTTATCAATTTTGGGGGTTTTTTTTCTTGAAACCCTGTTTTTGGGGGGATTTTGAGAACATTTCGGAGAGAAATTGAGGTGGCCGTCAGCGTAAAATTATGTTTTAGGGGTAAACGAATGGATAATTTACTTTGGGGGCTTTTTTCCAGAAAATCCGCTATTTGGGGGGATTTCGAGAACATTTTGGGGGAAAATTGGGATGGGCTTCTGACAACACTGTACAATACTCATAGGTAGAGGTACTATGTAATCAATGCATAGGTATTACTGGCAACTATCTCTTTGTTTGACGGCCTATCATCTAACGTGTCTTTGGCGGAATTGTGAGGCTAATCCACAAAGAGCCATTCATAAAAAAAAAAAACAAAAAAAAAACTCATTGAATTCATTGATTATGATTACTTGATTACATGATTACACACCTCGAGCCTCGAGATATCCAAATCCAAAGCACTGTTGCCAGATTGGGGGGATTCCCCCCAAATTTGGGGGGTTTTAATAGCCATGGAGGGAAATTTGGGGGGACAAAATGTTTGGGGGGATTTACGGGGGGAAAAATTGCTTGTGGGGGGAAATTGGGGATTTTTCATTGCCGAGTTTTGCAGTTTTTTAGCGAATACGGCACTTATCCAATTGAACTTAGTACAAAAATTTAACCGCCTTTTCTTATTTGAACTTGTCGAAACACTTTATGGAATAATAGCAGCTATTTCTGAAATAGCGTTATATTGTGTTTTAAGAGTTAGGAAATGTTTATCAATTTTGGGGGGTTTTTTTTCTTCAAACCCGGTTTTTGGGGGGATTTTGAGAACATTTCGGAGATAAATTGAGGTGGCCGTCAGCGTAAAATTATGTTTTAGGGGTAAACGAATGTATAATTTACTTTGGGGGCTTTTATCCAGAAAATCCGCTTTTTGGGGAGATTCCGAGAACATTTTGGGGGAAAATTGAGATGGGCTTCTGACAACACTGATCCAAAGTCAACACTCAACATTTTAATTTTTAATTTGTGATATGTGGATTTTGTGTTTTGTGGTGACTATGAGTTCTATTGCAAATTTCATCTTTCTGATATGACGAGAAAGATATTATAAACCACTACGTAAGCTTCTATTTAATTTGTGGCAGAAATATTAACGAACCCTCGTACATTGGAGTGATAAATATGGACTAAGTGCCTACTGGGCTCCTAATTCACCTAATTTTGCAATCAAAACAATGGTTGTTTGCAAATTCTTCCAGCAAGGCAACTGTCGTTTTGGGCAGAATTGCAGATTTGAACATGTATATGGATCCAAATACACTTATCATGGTAAGTATACTTCATCATGGTAACTACTACTAGGGTCATTTGAAAAGTTCTTAGCCTAACATGGTCATTGTTTTTTTATAACTACCGTCATTTTGTAGTTACATTATTTAGCAACAAGTATGCACAGTTTAGTTTATTCATAGTAAGTCATTGTTCATTTACACGTGATACCGTAAGTCAGTCAGAGCTATTTTTGAAAATGGGTAAAAGTGAACATTGTGCAGTGATAAAATACCTGAATTTGAAAGGTTTAACTCCAACAGCTGTACATGAAGACATGTCTGCTACTTTAAGTGAGTCCGCTCCTTCGTATGCGACTGTTAAAAACTGGGTGGCAGAGTTTAAATAATGTGGTTGTGAGACCATTCAAGATGAGCCTCGTAGTGGCCGGCCTTCGACTGCTTCCACTGATCAAAACAAAGAAAAAATGTGTGATATAATTTTATCTAATCAAAGATTTACTGTTAAGCAGATAGCTAAGACTGTATCTCATCTGGGGTTTGCAACCCTCAATCTTTTCTCCTTGTTGCATGATTTTTGTATGGCATTGCGGATAAAGAATTAGATTAGGAGGCATTCCTTATGGGTTTTTGAAGTGAAAACTTCTTTTCCACTTACAGATTTTCCGTGGGCTGTGAATTAAGGAAAAGAGCATCACATTCGTAAATGAAAAAAATCTTTAGGTAAACTGGATGATCTATAGATGACACGCCCACCGGTTTCACTTGCATAGTTTCCAAACTTAGCTATCAAATTCTGACTTATTAAGTACTTTTCACTTCTATCGGCAGTCCCTATGACTGCCAATTTTTTTGTTGCAAATTTGTGGTGCAAATAAAGTGTTTTTGTATTGTGTTGTATTGTGTGGAGGTTTTAAAATCCTAAAAAATCATGTTTATGGAGTTGAAATATTGGTGAACAGCGAACGCGCCGGCGCCGGCGGCTCCGTCCAGCTCGGAGGAGCAGCTCCTGCAGCTGGTGCACGCGGACGTGCAGGCGGCGCTGGGCGGCGGCCAGTGGCTGCTCTCCTCGTACGCGCCCTTCAAGGAGAAGCCCGCCTTCCCCGGCCTCAATGACCTCTCTTTTGAAGAAGCCAGGCTCTTCATCTACGAGGCTAAAGCTAATAATACCTTGGACCAAGCTGTAAGTAACCTAAACTTGAAGTTACTTGTACCCAGAGTTTTTTGTCGCTTCTCTATATAGTCTACTAGCAGCCCGCCCCGGCTTCGCACGGGTATTATGGAAAATAAGTATAAAACAAAATTATTAGACTTACAAATTTTAACACACTCTTGGCAGAATTGCCATGCTTAGGACATAAGACAAAACAAACAATCCCAATCATCTGTTTATCATTTAAAACGCATGTTTTTTTGCCTATTTTACTTTATAAAAAAAATGCGGGAGAAGCTCAAGGAGGTCCTGAGAGGAGCGAGCTAAGCGAGGTCGTCGCCGTAGCGAGAGGTTACACTCAAGGACATAGAGCTTCTGGCTCCAGGAGCTCACCCGGAGTCGTACCTCAGTGATAAACCATAATAGGACCAATTGTTATGTTTAGGTATTGTTATGCTTCTCTCAATATGTGCCTTTAAACATTATGCTAAGTTATGTTTATGCTATATACGGTAGCAAAAATTATGCGAAAACTGTTATGCGTTAGTTGTTATGGTATATTATCATTAGTCCTAAAAACTTTAGGCGTGTCTGGCGTCGTTGTTATTCCCTTTACTTTTACGCATCAAATCAAAAATTAAATCAGTAAATATTTAACTGTTGTAATTTAGTGTTAAAAATCTGCTAATGCCACCTACGACGTAGTTTATGGTTGTGCAATGTTTTATGTAGGTACTAAAGTCTATTAGTTCTAAATACGTACTAAATAGTTACGGCTGGTCTAGTCGGGAGAACGGCGGCGGCCGATCTGGAGCCCCGGTTTTAAATCCCACGTGCACCAGGCACCCTGTCTTTTCGGAGTAATATGCGTAATACCGCTAACTTAAAACGGTGAAGAAAAACATCGTGAAGAAATCGCCATGTACTTAGAATCTTTTGAGGTCATGTGTCATCCACCAACCCGCACTGGGCCAGCGTGGTGGATTATGGACTTGACTCTCTCCTTGCGAGAGAGGCCCCGAGTCCCAGTAGTAGGAATATTTAGTGGGCTGCTTATTGAATCTATTGACACAGCTAGATTTCTGATCGTCTCATCATCGTAGTCCTTAATGCTCCGTTTTATTCTACTTTAGTAGGTAGAATAAAGGGACCTTTGGGGATGACCTATATCGTATCCTATCCCCAGCTCAAATTACACGCGCATCACTATTTTTCGAAGGCATGTCCGTAATGCCTCCAATTTAAAACGGTAAAAGAAAACATCGTGAGGAAACCGAAATGGAATAAATTTAATGTAATACTGTGTAGAAAGTGCGAGAAAACTTGAACAATAACAGTAAAGGTAGAATAAACTTATACAAAAGTAGTTCGGAAATGAACATTTTGATAGGAACATAAAAAAGTGTTACGAAAAAAATGTTTAATATTTAATATCATTTGCGTCCACTACCTACGTAGCGAGGCGACCACGCGAATTAGTAGACGCGCGCGGCTACTCGTACTTACCTATTTCATAGCTGCGAACACCTCTCCCCCGTGCCTCGGTGTCCCCTCTATCGGTGTTGCGCCGCGCGCTCGCATTTTGATAGGATTGATATTTTTAATTTCGTTAAATATTTTGAATGGAATGTCCGACTTCAATAATTCAAAAGTAATCAATAGGTATTAAAAGAGTCTTGAATAAGAAATAATTTATTTGGATAAGAATAAATACAAATGTGTTGATAACATGGTCTGAATTTGATAGGCATTTTTACTTACTTTTAAAATGTAAAAAAGTAGTTGTTGCGAGGTAATTACTGAAGTTAGACATATGGTCTCGCGAGGTTTTTTGTAGATTTTAATACGCTCTATAATATTGTAGAACATTGTTTTGGTCTATCATTAGTACTTTCCGCAGCGTATGCGATGAAAGCCATTTTATGACTGTTTTTTTTATACCTTGCGTTGGTTTTAGTAAAATTTACGTAGATATCTCATTTTTTTTTCGTGATAAACATAGCCTATGTTACTCAGTGATAATGTAGCTTTCTATTGGCAAAAGAATTTTTGAAATCGGTCCAGTAGTTTTTGAGTTTATTCATGCCATACAAAAATACAAAAATACAAATCTTTCCTCTTTATAATATTAGTATAGATAAGTATATAATTTATCATAATGGCTACAAAACTGATTTGTTGTTTTTTTCAGATGGCACATATGAACAGCCTTTATGCTGAAGCACGATCAAAATATGAACAGCTGCTGCTAAAGAACTCCAATATAACTAGAGCCATTCGAGCTTTATCCAGTGGTGAAAATGTATCTTTCTCATTCTCAACTACAACAGAAAGCTCTGGGCTCGTGAACAATGCTGCATCATCAGTCTTCCGAAATGCTGTCCAAACACCTGTAGTACAGAACAACCAGCCTTCAATCTTCAGTCAAAACAACTCTACATCTATTTTCAACCAAAATAATGCGCAGTCAATATTCGCACAGGCTAATCAAAGCTCCTTTAACCAAGCCCCTAGTGGTTTTTCTCAGGCTCAGCCGACAAATGCTCAGAATGTGTTTAATCACCAGGATCCTGCAAAGTCTATATTCGCTCAAGCGAGTCAAAACATTTTCAATTCTCCAACACAAAATACAACAAATCTAAGTGACCCGGCGAACATATTTGCAAATGCTTCAAAATCGGTGTTCAGCCAAAACCAGCCATCTCCATTTTCCAGTCAACCTGATGCTTTTGCACAGAACAATATGCTAGAAACAAAATCAGGGTTTGGGCCACCCCAGAATATTTTCCAGCAGGGAAGCACTGCTGATGCTAGTTTCTACAGTACTATGGAAGCTTTATCTCCGGAAGACATTGATGCATTTAATGGCAATGACTTCAAAATGGGTTTTGTACCAGAAGTAGCCCCACCACAATCTTTCTGTTTTTAACCCAAAGAGCAGTGCGTCATTTTGACTTATCTTGTAGATTAATATGATAGCTACTATACATTTTAATGTGTACAAGACTCGCCTCTTCAAACTTAAAATTAATTTGTTAACTTGTGATAATTCCGTTTTAGGGTTAAGTGTTGCAGACTGATAGAATATGTAAAGTAAACACAAGGATACTTAAATAAATCATTTTCTTATATACCTATTACTATCACCTTAAAATTAACTTAGCCATCTAACATTTACACATTCACAAGTTTTGAAAATTACACCTCATAGAAATATGTTGGTTTTGAAAATGTGTGTAATAAAAATCACTGGGAAACTAACTTTAAATTTGAGTTTAGTTTGCCAAGACTGAAAGTGGAATCTGAACACAATGTGTTAAAGGCAATTTTTTAATGATAGGCTTCTACTAGACAACTCTCACATCTAATCAAAAGCAACAATTAATTTTGGTTCACTCAACATTTTTAAATGAGTACTCGTATTTATCCAGGTACCAATCACACAAACATTTTCTTTAACAACAAATTTAACATAATCTAAGATTGTTTTAGCATTTTTAGACTGTTCACTTGAAAGTTGCTTCACCGAAACTTTTTAAAAGAATCCAATCACTTAAAATGTTGAAGTGATGTTTAAGCTATCACTAGTGTTCACTCACATTAGTATTTTTTATCATATTGACTGTAGTTTTATGATGGATGATGGGAGGTGGTGTGAGGGGGTGAGGTGGCGCTAGGTCTCCGTCTCGAGGTATTGGGTTTGAAGGGCGCTAGTTCTCCGTCTCGAGGTGTGAGGGGGATGAAGGGCGCTAGTTCTCAGTCTCGAGGTGAGAGGAGGTGAAGTGCGATAGTTCTCCGTCTCGAGGTATTATAGGTGGTGAAGGGCGCTAGTTCTCCGTCTCGAGGTATTGGGGATGAAGGGCGCTAGTTTTCTGTTTCGAGGTATTGGGGGTGAAGGGCGCTAGTTTTCTGTTTCGAGGTATTGGGGGTGAAGGGCGCTAGTTCTCCGTCTCGAGGTATTGGGGTGAAGGGCGCTAGTTCTCCGTCTCGAGGTGTGAGGGGTGAAGGGCGCTAGTTCTCCGTCTCGAGGTATTGGGGGTGAAGGGCGCTAGTTCTCCGTCTCGAGGTGTGAGGGGGTGAAGGGCGCTAGTTCTCCGTCTCGAGGTATTGGGGGTGAAGGGCGCTAGTTCTCCATCTCGAGGTATTGGGGGTGAAGGGCGCTAGTTCTCCGTCTCGAGGTGAGAGGGGGTGAAGGGCGCTAGTTCTCCGTCTCGAGGTGAGAGGGGGTGAAGGGCGCTAGTTCTCCGTCTCGAGGTATTGGGGGTGAAGGGCGCTAGTTCTCCATCTCGAGGTATTGGGGATGAAGGGCGCTAGTTCTCGATCTCGCCGAGGTAGAGCTGTTTGTCGGCGCCGGCGGAGAGCACCACGGGCTCGCGCGGGTGGAAGCGCACGTCGGTGACGGCGCCGTGGTGGCCGGGCAGCTTGTACAGCACGCGGCGCGACGTCGTGTCCCACACGTACACGTGCCGGTCCGACGAGCCCGCCGCCACCTGCGGTCACAACATACTTGTTTAGCAACTTCAGACTCCGGGCTCCATGACACTTGGGGGGCGTTCAAGTTTAACGTAACAACATTTGATGGAAAGTCCTGTAACTGTAGCCGTCTTGGAAAACGTAACGGTGCGTTATGGAGGATTATTTTAAATTAAAAAAAATTGGTAAATGAAAGTTTCCAAGTTGGTAATTTGTAAGGTAAGGTACTTTTAAATAAATATGGTCACTTGGATCTTACGTAATATTTGTCTTGACGAGATAGGTGCGATAAAAACGACAAAGTTCTTTGTTCATAAATGTACAATGTACCATGTAAATGTACAAGTTTCTTTTGTTTTTATTTAACAAAAATAAAAACAAAAAGAAAGAGCATACAAATTGTATACATTTTCAAAATTTGAAATGATCACTGCATAATAATAAGTATCGTACACAAAGCTGTTAATCATTTTACGACTATAATATGTTCTTATTAACCCACGTCAATTTTTTCACTGTAACTATACCGATATAACTATTGGGGGCTATAACTATAACTTGAGGCCGATATAACTATTTTAGAAAGAGTGTTATAAACTTCCGGTCCCACAATGTGAAGTCAGCTTCCGTGACCTCGAGAGAGAGTGTGGTAACATCCAGCTTGTCGGCGTTGCGTATGTTGCGAGAATGTCTTTTTCCTCGCGTGTTGTACGATTCTAGATTATGTCTGGCATACAGCCAATTGGTAGATCAAGATAGCAGGTAACGTAAGTCAGGCGCGGTCCCATCCTCGAATTTTAGAGGGGGTCACCAGTACGCAGCCTCAGGTTTTGGGGGGGGGGGGTCACAAGTAGAAATACAATAAATCGAGCAAAAAATACTTTACTAGTAGTCCCCCAAGATTTTACCCGCGTAGTTCCCGTTCTGGTTGTTTTCCCGCGTTAAAAAATAGTCTATGTACTATTAGATATTTTTAATTTTCTTAGATTTTTTGTTCAACGTGTACGATTTTGGGGGGGGTCATATCCCCTGTGCCTGACGTAAGTATGCCAAGCTCTTTGAAATATGGTCTGATGGGTGTACATTGCGATACGCCTACGATGGCACGTACGACACGTTTTTGGGCGCGGAACGCACGCTCCCAGACGGCAGCGCGCGCGTATAGCTCGGCGCCGTACTGTGACCAAGAATGCACTGTGGCAATGTAACAGGCACGCGACACTTCCGCAGACACCACTCGGGATACTCGTCTTAGCGCAAAGCACGCACCGCTTACATTATCCCACATCTTGTCGATGTGGTGTTCTGTACCTGCTGTCAAAACTGGGTAAAAATAGTTTGAAAGTAATGTGAGTCCAGGCGCGGGCTACCTTGCTCCCGTCGGGCGCCCAGGCGCAGCGCAGCAGGTTCCGCTCGTAGTTGTGCGCGTGGCCCGCCAGCAGCTTCACGCAGCGCTCGCTGGCCGCGAAGGGCCGCACGTCCCAGATCCGCAGCGTGCTATCCATCGCGTTCGACAGCAGGTACGAGCCGTCGCTCGACAGCGACAACCCTGCCGACATACCATAAGTATTATATCAGCTATCTGGCTGCCATCTTACAAGCTTTGCTTAGTGGTTTTGTAGTGGTAGGACTCATGGCAGAGTCCGCCTGGGGAAGTACCACACCTTTGCCAGTTATTCTACCGCCAAGCAGTAATGTGCAAACATTACTGTGTTCCGGTTTGAAGGGCAATGTTTCCAGAGAAATTTTTTTTTTTTAAATCATTTATTTCAGTAAACACCATATACAATAAAATTACAATGGCATTAAATGTCACACAAATTAATTACTTCATTTAAATTCATTATTAAAAACATTCCGGACAACAAAAACACATATTAACATCACAACTTATGTCCTAAAACAACATTCATCCATTTGTTTTGAATGGGGCAATCCAGTCTATTGTATATCACTTTCAGGATACTGTTGCTACTGACTCGCACACGCTGTCGTAGAGAGGCGACTTTCTTGCGGATAACCGCGTGAAAATCGTCTGTGCGCGCCTCAGCGAACATCAAAGATGCGCTGCACCAGCGAGGCAGCCGCATCAGCATCCTGAAAATGTCATTGTATTGGACGCGCAGAACGCTGGCAGCCCGGCGAGTATGACTCACCCACAAGCTGCTCGAGTAGAAGGACTGGCAATAAGCCTTGAATTACAGGGCTTAGAGATATAAGATCTTAGATCTCTGGGTGACGAGCACAGTGCAGTGCTAGGTAATAATTTGGACTCTTCATGTTCCAATAGCTGCGTGTCACTGTGCTGTTATGTGTCAGGCATGTTGCTTACCATCAGGCACATGTCCTGATCGTCTCGTCACTCTTTGTTTAAAAAAAAATATAAAAAAAGTTTGGGGTCAGATGGTGTTGTGTGTGAATTGTCCACAAATATTTTAGCGCACCACACATAGATTTTTCGTGGGATGTGAATGAAGCTCATCGTCACGCTCCTAAATGAAAGAAATGTTCGGGTGAACTCGGGACCATGGCCATGCTAACGCATTTCTAGGTGACGATGGCGCCCATGGCTTGTTACCATGGTTAACATTACCATTATTGAAATTTGAAATACTTTTTATCACGGGAAAGTAACAGGTACTGCGCGAGTAAAACCGCGGGGGTGCTGCTAGTCATGTCATAATTAAATCGACGGAAAATCCCACTAACTCCGCGCAGTCTAGCACTTTGAAACTATATTATGTAGATAGTAATTGTAGATAAGTAGTATATTATTTTTCTGCTGTAAACTTCATTACTAGGCTGCTGTTTTGAATGAATAACTACAGCTATTTATTACCTGTGACCGTGTCTGTATGTCCCTTGATGGTGTACGCTATGTTATTATTCCTGATGTCCCACACTTTGATCACATTGTCCACTCCGCCGGATATTATCTGAAATATCATTGTAAAAATTTATTGCTATGGGCTGACTATTGATTCTTTTTTTGAACCAACTTAATGCAATGTTCTCTTGAAAGTGCGACTGTACTTGTGAGTGATGATGGCCACTTCACATAAAGCCTAGTTAAGGGTTACACTGTATAAAATAATTCTATATGAACTGAGACCAAAGCAGGCACGGTCCCAGCCTCAAATTTTGGAGGAGGGTCACCAGTACGCAGCCGTTGATTTTGGGGGCGATCTGCAGTAGATATACAATAAATCGAGAAAATAAATATAATTTAAAAACTCAAAAGACCCAACTACATAAAAAGCGAACCAAACTATGTACTTACATACTAAAAAAACTGAAAAGAATAAAACAAGCACTTAGATTTCAGGTGGTCTAGAATAGGGATGTTAACAATTTTTCGGAACTGCTTTTATTTTGAAGATTGACCCTTGTTTACCGTAAAAAATAACATTTTATTTCAAAATATTAGTATTTTCGATGAGTAAATATACAATATTAGACTGATTTTGAATTTTGCCGCTAAAACACTAACGACTGACATGACGTCACTAGTCGCAAAACATTGGTCGCGATTCATGATTGTATGCCCAGTTTATGTGTTTTCTTATCATTACTTGAATACATACAATCAAAATCGTCGTCGCCAAGATTGCAAACTATAATAAAAAATCAGAAAAGTAAACAGTTTAATCAGTTTCAACAGTTTGTTTTGCGACTAGTGACGTAATAATTCATATTGGTGTTTCCAGTCACGTGACAACAGATTAAAATATAGCATTTAAAATCATTTATATTCAGTAATATTAAATTATAATAATGTGATTTCCGATGTTCTATTAATGCAAACTATCATAAAATTAACATTAAACATAAATGTGTGATTAGTGTTAACATCCCTATTCTATGTTATCGAATTAATACTATTGGAGAAAAAAAAAATATAGCAACAGTTGGGATCCATTAATTACTATTCGACAGCCAATCTAATTGTTTTCATGTAACCTGTGATATTCCCCTTCCCCCTTCGGACCACGCCTGGACCAAGAGCGGATCCAGGGGGGTCATTGAAAATTTAATTGGCAAAATTAAATTACGTAATTGTATGTATCGTTGTAATAAAGCGTGATGTTACCTTCTCCGCGGTGTCGTTGAAGAGCACGGCGGTGACGGGGTAGGTGCTGGCCAGGCTGACCACGGGGTTCCGGCGGCGCGCGTCCCACAGCTTGATGCTGCCGTCGTCGGAGCCCGACACGAGCAGCTCGGGGCCCGCGCCGCGCCCCTGCCGACAATACACGTTTATAAATTACTAGGGCCCTGCGATTTCCCGTTGCCGTTATATTTTTGAAGTGTAAACTTGTTTTAGCGCACCACAGACAGATCTTTCGTGGGCTGTGAATTGAATTCTAGAGTCACGCTCGGGAATGATAGGAAATCTTCAGGTAAACTCGTCAGTATGTTTTTTTTTATGTCTACCCTCGGTTGAAGAAACAAGTGTTGAAATATCGTCGTATTTTACATTTAGACGAAAAATTGATAAATTGCTTTTAAAGGACTGTATCAGTGTTTATCTAATTCCTTGTTGCTTAAATATCATACACAGTGTTCAATTTTCGTGAAATTTAATCTCTGTTTTGAAGGAAATCGTGACAAAAATCGCAACCGTTTTTCCTTGTCAATTTTTCTTTTGTGTTCTGAGCTGAAACTTGTTAATTGCCGAAATGCAGTGTTTCAAGTGTGAGAGTCACTTAAATAATGACGACAACAATGTGCAATGTGATGGATGCAAGCGGCACATCTGCTTGCAGTGCAGTAACCTCACTAGTAGTGAGGCGCGCGTCATGGGACTAAAGGGTAAACGAACGCTCCTTTAACTGTGCGATCCGTGCAGGGAGGCCCTTTTCTCCAGGTGCCGAAATTGATTAAGTCTTATGATGGACTAAAAGCGGAGGTCGAAGAAATTAAAGTGCTTCTGCTAGAGACGCGTAACGGTAGGCAGGATACACCCGTGCCTGTGTCGGGAGGTCAGGATGGCACGTCAGTGGTGTCGCCGTCCTTACCGCAACCGTCGCCGATTACGGTTCCAAACACTAATTCTATAGTCGAAGAACTATTGGAACGTGAAAAGAGAGCAAATAACCTGATAGTGGTCGGTGTGAAGGAAAGTGCAGCTGATGACGGCAAGGCTAGGAAGTTATTTGATGAAAAATGTGTGAATAAAATTCTTCATGATGCAAATGGTGGCGTTTTTGACGATAAGGTAGTGTCAGTGCAGCGCCTCGGTCGCCGTGAGGCGGGGAAGCAGAGGCCTATGAAGGTAATCCTCAAAAGTCGACAAGATGCCCTTTGCATATTGAAGAATAAGGGCAAGGCCAGCCGGGAGGTAAGAATATACGATGACAAAACACCAGAACAGAGGGCAGAGCTTGGTAAGCTACGTGAAGCACTTAAGCATAGAACGGAGAATGGGGAAACTAATTTGACCATTAAATATATAAAAGGCACTCCCAAAATAGTTCCAAAAAAACTAATCAATCCTAGCAATCGAAATCCATACGGTGACTTTACTATAATGTACACAAACCTTTTCTCGTTACGCCCTAAATTTGACCTTTTCATGGCCCATGTTAACTCTTATCAACCATCAGTGGTCGTAATCACTGAGACTTGGCTTAATTCTAAAGACCGTAACAGCTCATTTAATATACCAAATTACACCTTATTTAGATTAGACCGTAAACACAAAAAGGCTAAATCTGATGGTAAAACGAGGGGTGGAGGTGTTGCTGTGTATGTGAGGGATCAATTGAGTGGTGTTCCTATTGTGGCGAGAAAGAACCATAGGTACATGTGTGATGAGGTGGAAGCACTTTACATTGATATCCAATATGGCTCTAATCATTTTTTGGTAGTTGGGGTTTATCGCCCAGATGATACGGAGGAAGTGACTTGGAAGAGTCGTGACAACAAGTTAATGCAGAATCTTCTGTCTGCCTCTCAGCATAACACTATAGTGATAGCTGGGGATTTTAATTATGGTCACTTGAAATGGCCTATCACTGTAACTCAACATCGCAGTGGTGACCAAATGTCCAAACCGGAAGATCTTTTCATCGACATGTATTTATCCAGTAATCTGCATCAGCTAGTGAAAGGTCCTACTAGACACCAGGTTAATCAACAGCCATCAATGTTAGATCTTATTTTAGTTAATGAGGACACTCTAATTCATGATGTCGCTCACTTGCCTCCCATAGGAAAAAGTGACCACTCAGTGTTACATTTTACCATTCAATGCTTAACACATAAAGAAAGTTCTATACCTCGGCTAAGAAGGAATTACAATCTTATTGACTATGACAATTTTAACACTGAACTTAGCAACAATTTGGAAATGATATCTATATCTAATGATCCTGAGCAACTATGGAGTGGTATTTTAAATGCAATCAACATCACCACTCATAACCATGCCCCATTGCGGCAAATAACATCCAAGCCAAAAAATAAACCATGGATTAATAATAGTATTCTTAAATTGATCTCTGAGAAAAAAACACTATGGGTTAAGTACAGAGCTTCTATGAATGTAGATGACTATCACAAGTTTAGGGAGGTGAACAACAGATGTGTTGCACTGTGCAGAAAACAAAGGACCAATTATGAAGCTGGAATTATCAGTAGGGGTGATAAAGCTTTCTACTCCCACATGAGACGTTGTACTATGTCAAAAGTTAGCATACCTCCGGCAATTAGGAATCACAATGGAGACCTTATTACCCAACCTTGTGAAATAGCTGATGCTTTCGCTGATGAATTTGTAAAAGCCTATTCAAATGAGCCTACTCTAAATCCTGGTATGACAGTTTCATCTATTCCACGTGTAAATGATAGCTTGTGTGACATAACCTTTTCTGAATCAGATGTGATAAAACTCTTAAGAATTTTAACACTCAGTCAAGTCCAGGGCCAGATCAGCTTCCAGTCTGTGTTTTAAAAAATTGTGCTCACACACTTGCCCCTGCTCTCTCGGTTCTGATGAATGCGTCCTTTGAAGCTGGGCAACTGCCTCAAGATTGGAAGCATTCTGTGGTCACTCCCATTTTTAAGAAGGGAGACAAAAAATGCATCCAGAGAATTATAGACCTATAAGCCTTACTAGTATTGTGGTTAAAATAATGGAAAAAATTATAAATGGGCAACTGACACGGTTCCTCAATAGGCATTGTATTATATCTACCAAACAGCACGGTTTTGTTGAGAAAAGATCCACTATCACCAACTTGTTACAGTGTGTCCACACTTGGAGTAAAGAAGTGGACGAACGAAATCCAGTGGATGTTATTTGCTTAGATTTTCAGCGTGCTTTTGATAGAGTCCCTCATCAGCGTCTCCTGATGAAATTAGACCATTATGGTATACGTGGCAGGCTGCTGAAGTGGATAGAGCATTACTTGACTGGAAGAACTTTTCAAGTTCGAGTCGGAGATTCCCTATCACAACACAGGAATGTGTCCAGCGGCGTGCCACAAGGATCGGTGACTGCTCCTCAACTTTTTGGGATCTACATAACTGATTTAATGGAAACAATTGAAAGTCAATCAGCATTCTTCGCTGATGATGGTAAATTTTTTGCAAACCCATTGGTTGGTTCTGGGCAGCTTCAAAGAGATCTAGATCAAGTGCAAGACTGGACCTTGGACTGGATTGTCAATGTAAATGTTGCAAAATGTGGGGTCTCACATCTAGGCAAGAATAACCCCCTAATAACCTATTATCTCAATGGTGTTGCTTTATCTTCAGTGAATCAGCAAAAAGACCTCGGTGTTATAATTACATCAAATTTAAAATGGGAAGAACACATTTCTGCAATTGTAAAAAAAACAAACTCTTTTCTGTATGTCATTCGTGGATCTTTTCAATCTATAACTGTAGAAATGTTTCTTAAATATATAAAACTTATGTGAGGCCACTACTAGAATATGCTTATCAAATTTGGAGCCCCTACTTAAAAAAAGACATTGATTTACTTGAAAGTGTGCAAAGAAAAGCGACAAAATTGCCATATGCCCTTCGACGCAAATCTTACACAGACAGGTTAAAAGCCCTACGCCTCACTACACTAGAAGAGAGAAGGTTGCGGGGAGACTTGATCGAAACATTTAAAATACTGAATGGATTTTATAATCTCCCTCACATTAGGAACCTGTACAGATTAAAGGAGCATAAGAGAGACAGTCGGCGTCATAAGTCCCAGTTGTCCCACGCGCCATCACTGACGAACACTGCACATCACATCCTCAGCAACAGAGTGGTTTACAACTGGAACAGGTTGCCTGAGGATGTTATTTCGGCAAAGTCATTAAACTCTTTTAAGAACAAACTTGACAAATGGATAGTAAAAGACAAAATCATTTTAACAGACAATTACCTATAATTTGTTATTTCAACACTGAGATATAGGCACATCAGCAAAAGCTGCTCGCCTATTATTCAATAAATAAATATTTCCCATTGGCATTCATTGTCAGCATTCCATTATCTAGAAATGCTTAAGCATTTCCCATTGCCTGACGCATTTCTAGATGGCCATGCTCTGACGCTCTGGGTACTGACCACAGCGCAACGTGCACAGCAAAACGCAACAATGTTGCGTTTTGTGGATTCAGGGCGGCTCTGACTTATTTCATTCAAACACACGCCAAGCACGTCCAAAATTACGTTCGGCACTGCGGGGTTCGGTGTGCCATACCTTGCGTCCGCCCGCATCCACGCGCGAGTTGCATATTTCTAAACATGTAGGTGCGTGACCTGCATGAACACGCGTGGATGCATTTTCGGCGTGTTGAACTGTGCGTGTTTTCTATTCAAACGGAGATATTTATATACAACGCTGGAACACGCATTAACGCACTACGCTACGTGGTGCCACGGTGCCAGTGTTATGATCGTCTAAGACGTTATTCAAAAAGCAGATGCAGAATTACCTGAGACTGAGTTGACGAAGTTGGTGTGCCCCTTGAGCTTCTTGACCCGAGTCCCGGTGGGCACGTCCCACACGGCCACGGTCTGGTCCGTGGCGCCCGAGTACAGCCGCCCGCCGTCCGGGGAGAAGCAGAGCTCCATCACTGCCCCCGTGTGACCCTTCATCACCATCACGTTCTCGCACTGACCGTACACATTCCATATGACTGGAAACAGGGCAAAGTTTAAGATTATCAACACGCTTTTATTACCTTCACTTGTAACTATGTATGTAAGAAAATTTTGAAATTTTAATTTGACCCACTTCCCGGTCTTCGATTATGATGAAATTTTGCACACGCTCTGAGTTCTGATGACAATACATGACTAGTTAAGAAACATAATGTTTATAATGTACCTGACTTAATCACGATTTAATTCATTGTTTAAATACCTCGACGTTTCGGCAGCGTTACAACCGCCGTGGTCACGAACAGACTGACGTTTGACTGACTGACGTTGACGAGAAGACACAAGTGTTCTCGTGACCACGGCGGTTGTAACGCTGCCGAAACGTCGAGGTATTTATACAATGAATTAAATCGTGATTAAGTCCTGTACATTATAAACATTATGTGTTCAAATCGCGAAAGTTTAAAAACAATAGTTAAGAAACGTAATATAAGTCCAATATGGCGGCCTGCCCAAGATGGCGGACTTATAAAACACAGACAGACAAATAACTTTATTTAAGTAAGCAATTTTTGTTGGTAAAGTCAAAAATATAACTCAGTGGATATGGATCAGTGAGCATATTACTATAACGTCAATAATTAATTCTGTATATTATCTCACAACTCTGCCAATGTCACTAAGTAAGAAAGAAAGATAGACTGTCCAGTGAGATTAGGGGGCTGGAAATTGGTAATGCACGGTCAACTTTTTTGAAGTGAAAACTTCTTTTGGCGCGCCTAGACAGATTTTTCGTGGGCTGTGAATTGAATTTTAGCATCACGCTTGGGTACGATAATAAATTTTCGGGTAAACTTGGGATGCTAGACCGAGAAAGAAAATATGGTGAACAAGTGTGTCAGAGCGAGAAAGATATTATAGTCAACAAACTGCTCTTCGCTATTCTGTCCCTTTGTTTAGTATATATATATTCTTTTTTTTTCTGTTTCTGTTTTATCACGGCACTTACACTACTTAAACACACAAAATGATATCTATTTTCATTCCAGTACTAACACATACACTATAACACAACATAGTTATCCATTTTTAGCGAATTACCTACAAAATAATTTACCAACTTATTTGCGAGGAAATAAATAAACCTCTAATGACATTTTCAAATAAAAACAACACAGTGGAAAAAAAGCGCGCGCATCAGCACTTTTTTCACAGTTAAGAAAATAGTTACTTCGGCAAAGGCACAATACCAGCCAGTACTACTAATAAAGTAAATTCATATTTTTGTGTTTTGTTACAGATACATTGTTGTAAAGTTATGGTCAAAATTAATGTTTATTTATTACATTAAACTCCCAAAGTTAAATTTATACATAAAATGTTGAAAACTTTTCTGACATAAAAAATATTTTAGTTATTATTAAAAAAAAAGTGCCATTAGTTTTAGATGGAGCATTATGATAAACCGTGTATTTTACATTACATTACCGCACAAGTACGTAATGAGATACATTACGATATTGAGATTGGTGAAATAAGATACCCTTTACGAGCAAATGTGAATAAATAAGTAGCAAATACTAAAAACATTGCAAGTCAAACGCTATTTCCAACTCGCATAAAACTTGGTTTTAATGAATATCGCTTCAAATTAGTAAAAATCGTGATAATTTTAACAGAGCTAAACACGAAGTAGACTTTGATAAAAACCCTTTTCAATACTCCAAAAATATTTTCAGGGAGCAAAATGGAAAGCTTATCTTGACTAAGGCGCAAATTTACGATCACTTTAAAAGCACATACGAAGTGCCTAAACGCGGGAGCTCGTACGTAGAACCAAACATCCAAAGACCTAATGATCCTCTGACAGGCTTTCAAGGCACCCCACCTAGTGAAGAGGAAGTAAACTATCAAATTAAAAAGAAAACTACTAAATCAGCTCCTGGCCCAGATGGCATTCCTTACATAGTGTATAAAAAGTGTCCATCAGTTCGTAAACATATCTTGAATATATTCATTAAGATCTGGTCAAGAAAGCAAGTCCCAGTAGCATTTGGAAGAGCAATTTTGTCCTCATCCCTAAAAAGCAGGAAGTAACTCATCCCAAAGACACCAGACCGATAGCCCTAACCAATACAATTTCTAAAATCTTTTCAGTATTTTGCAAACAAAAATGACCACATTTATGACTAGCAATAGGTTTTTCAGGCCCAATCACCAGAAAGGGTTCTTGCCTGGTATTTCTGGATGCCTGGAACACAATACATTACTAGCAGAAAGTTTGAAAGATGCCAGAACACATGAGAGGCAAATTACAGTCTGCTGGATAGACCTAGAGAACGCGTTTGGTTCTGTCCAGCATGAACTTATGATATTTGCCCTAAAATGGTATAACTTTCCTGCTGAAATTATTGACATAATTAATTCTTATTATTGCCACTTAAAATTCGTCATAGCAGTAAACAAGGAATACACAAAACCACTTGAATACAATGTAGGACTATTCCAAGGGTGCTGCTTATCACCAATAGCATTTAATATAGTTATAAATATTTTAGTAGACAAATTAATATCCCGTGAAAAGAAATGGGGCTACCGGTTTAAAATCAACAATAAGTACACTGAGTCATTCTTGGCCTTTGCGGACGACCTTGCAATACTTACACGTAATCCCAAACAGTGTCAAGAATTGTTGAACGAAGTCGATGAGTTCTGTACATGGACGGAGGGAATGAGGACAAAACCATCTAAATGTCATTGTCTTTGTCTGGGTAGAAGAAAAACCATATATACGTCTTACGATCCGGGACTCTCCATAAGTGGCCAAGGAGTTGCCACAATTGCAGAGGCAGTGCCTTTCAAATTTCTTGGTAGAAAGATAGATCACAAAGGACGTACACCATCATTAGAGGTGGTTGTTGAAAATTTCATGAACAACCTCAATAAGGTAGACCAGCAGCCTATCAGCAATATCAAAAAGCATGGATATATGACAACTACCTCACATCACGTCTCACTTGGCCTTTCCTAGTATATGACATCGGTAAAACTCTCCTGGCAAAGATAGATGCCAATGTCATAAAGATATTGAAGTCATGGTTCGGATTGGCACATCCGGCTGATCCCTCTACTCTTTTTAGGGATCACAATAGTTTTGGGCTGAAACTAAAGAAACCGTCTGAACTTTACAAACACCTAAGAGTTACAAAAACGCATGTTTTGGGAAAGTCGCAAGACAATTAATTACATCTCTCCCAAAAGACAAAACTGCTTCAGACCTGGAATCTAGACTTCAATTCCATAAACAATTTATGGCAGGTGCACAAGTAAATACTGCTGGGTTGGGTGCGAGAAAAAAAAAAGGGAAGACCGAGACATGGTAAAACCTTTCTACAACAAGACGAAAATGACGGTTACAAAGTGCACGCTATGAATTTAGAAATGCAAAGTGAGTGGTTAACCATAGGTGAGTTCTGTATCCCATTAGTTCTAAAATGGCGCACCTTGATCTATGACTGGTCCCCTGCCTTATTAAAATTTTATCTAAATGCATTCCAAATGACCCTCCCTGACCAGAGTAACTTGGTAAGGTGGGGAAAAGCCTCTGAAAAATGTTGCTATACTTGTGGAGAGGCGATATGTACAGCAAGGCACATATTGGTGGGATGCAAGGTGCTCCTTAATGGGGGTCATTACTCACGGCGTCATGACAGAGTACTTGAAATCATACGTGAAGCCATGAGCCTTTCAGTAGCTAGAGCCCAAAAGGGATTGACGACAAACAACAGACAAATTAACTTTGTGAAAGAAGGCTCAACTTCAAACTCCAGGAACAAGCCTTACTCAATCCTGGGTACAGCACCTGATTGGACTATTTTAATGGACACGTATGAAAAGCACTACAAAATCCCAGAGGATGTGGGTGTTTCGTCATCCAGACCAGACATTTTCCTTTTTTTCTAGAGCTACGAAGTGCATAGTCCTTGTGGAACTTACCGTACCGTGGGAAACTAATATACCTAAAGACCACGCGATGAAACAAAATAAGTATTACGACCTCCTGAACGAATTAACAAAAAACGGCTATGTAGTTAGTTTATACGCTGTAGAAGTGGGAGCGAGAGGTATACCAGCAAAATCTCTCTATAACCTACTGAAAGACCTTGGCTTATCCAGAAGTGCAGTAAGTTCTATACTAGAACGTGTATCTAAAGCTGCACTAGTAGGCTCATATCAGATTTGGCTGGGCAGGGAGAGAAAAACGAGTGGTGAAGGTGAGTGTCGATGTACGTCAGAAAGGGGCCCCTTAAACCTACGCCCGAGTCACAAGTCTCGGGAACTACTCGAGTTTTTCTCTCTCTGCCACACGATGGACCCGGCACCCGAACGGTGAATCCATGGAATGCTAAGAAAATCGTCTCTTCTTGGCCATGGATACTAGTCATTCAACTACATGTTATTCTCGTGTTCAAACCGGGAACACAGTAATGTTTGTACATTACTTCTTAGTGGTAGAATTACTGGCAAAGGTCTGGTATTTCCCCAGACGGACTCTGCTAAGAGTCTAAGAGTCCTACCACTACTAAATGTCAACTTTAACTTTTGGTTTATGGCTTTTATTGTGGTTTAGCCTCACAATTTCGCCAATGTCACGTAGAAAGATAGACCGCCAAACGGGGAGATTGGTGTACGGTAACTACATACTAAACTTAGTTGTAAATTCAAACTATTTCTTTAGTAAAACTTACATATCTGTCTGTCAAATCCGGCGGAAGCTAGGTGTCTTCCCTCGGGATGGAAATGAGCACTAAATATTTCACCCTGGTGGCCTTCTAACAACATGATTGGTGCATATAAATTTGAGGTACGGGGGACCTGAAAGAAAATGTCAGAAATTCGGCATTTGGGTTACCTAAATCAAGTAAAGTTTTTCAATGTTTTGAGGATCAGCTAATAAATAGCGTTACATGGTATCTATATTTCCGTAGTGCTTGAAGTGTTAGGTCAGAAATCAAAAAAACACCAAGTGAATTGTTAGTAAACAAGAGAAAAAGAAAATACGAACGGCTGAAGTTACAACTGCTTTTTCTCTCGTTCCAACTACTGATATTTCAGTGCGAGTCCGTTTTGATGGGACGACTGATAAGTCGTCCGCTTTACGCTTCGCCTCCAATTCAGGCATGATGGCTAAAAACAAAATAAACTATTTAAAATATTGAGATTCGAGGAAAACAACAACTATAACCTTAAAATCCTCGTATCAATTATAGACAATAAACCATGACGTTTCTATTTTTAATGTTTTTCTTTCATAGACAAAGTACAACTCGATAATTTTGAATTTTAAACTTTTATTACACTTGGCTAAAAGTCGACTGAATCTGAATGTGAATTTAGTCGTTACTGATTTCTATGAAGTGTAAAGCTTCAGTAAGATTGTAAGATAGAGGACTAAATTCAGATTTCAGAAGCGAGGATTGCTAGCTAGCTTATATTATTTTAGAAAAGTCCTTGCTAGTCTCTTCTTGGTCTCTTCAGTCGACCAAACTTAAGCGCCTTTAGACTACGCGTTATTCAGCACACGTTATTCAGACTGTCTTAGCGTCTGACTTCTCAGCTCGCTATAGGCTTGGGCAAAAAAAAAATCGATATATCGAAATATCGATTTTATTTTCGAAAATAATCGATATATATCGTCGATTTTTTTATTTCCGATATATCGATTTTCGATATTTATTTTCGGATATCGAAAACGATATGTTTTGCCTCGAATTTTCAAGCATATATACACTTTAATTCTCCAATTGCAGTATTTAAATGCTATATGAAACACAAGCAACTATATTCGCTCAGAATATTCTTCAGTGTCAAATTTATTCAGCACATCGTTCTCCAGATGTGAGGTCTGACCGAGCAACATCAGCAAAAGCAAAATAAATAAAACGTCTATATGATGCAGACATGAGCAGCTTTTAAATCTGAAAACAGCTACGCCAGAGATTCCGAGCTCTGGATCTGTCCCAATAAGCTTAACCAGTGTCTGGACCAACCACTTTTTTGAGCAGAAGTCAGATCGGATACACATCGGAGAGTGTGCGACTGATTTCCACGATCTAATACCACCTTGCCCTTGTTTTAACCCTCGACCAAAAAAAGGGGTGTTATAAGTTTGACGTCGATGTCTGTCTGTCTGTCTGTCTGTGGCACCGTAGAGCTCAAACGAATGGGCCGATTTCGATGCGGTTTTTTTATTTGAAGGTTAATATCCGTGTGGATGTTCTTAGCTATGTTTTGTTAATATCGATTCAAAATGGCCGCCTCCACAAAATGGCGGACAAAATATTTCTTCACAACCTACATCAATATGGGTATCAATGAAAGGGCTTGACTAGCAGAATACTATACATTATAACAAATTTCAAATCCAAGATGGCCGCCACTACAAAATGCCAAATTGTATTATTTTTTTCACTACTACCTCAATATGGGTATCAAATAAAAGGGCTTGACTAGTAGAGCACTAGGACAAATTTAAATCCAAGATGGCCGCCACAACAAAATGGCGAAATATATTTCTTTTTTCACAACTCCCTTAATATGAGTATCAAATGAAAGGGCTTGACTAGTAGAACTGATACAGATAATCCGAGATCCGAGGTAGTCAGGGGTTAATCAAAATTTTTAATTTTGTTCTTGTCTATCGTAATGCTCGTAGCTCGAAAAAGCGACATCGTTTCATGGTTGGTGTCCCAAAGACACGAACGAAGAGATTTGACTCTACTTTTGTGATAAAAACGTCAAGGCTGTGGAATACGTTGCCTGAGAGAGTTTTTCCCGATAGTTACAATCTTTGTGTCTTCAAATCGAGAGTGAATCGGTTTCTTGTAGATAAACACGCTCTATCGTAGACCGCAACATCGTTTAACATCAGGCGAGATGGCGGTCAAGTGTAAACCTATAAAAGTTAAATAAAATCCAATTGATTTTTGGGTGAATTGCCAAATTTTTACTCCGGTTCTTTTGGAAATCGCTCTAATATCCGAAAGGGTAGCTTCAGTCGTTAATTTAACAGTGCCGGATAATAGGAGTAGATTGACAGGTAGGCACTTTAAAGAAAGATTGATGCTGATGTCTATATCAGACTATTGTATATGTAGGTTGGAGCGGAGCTAGTGACAACACGGTGGGTAAATGCGCACTCATGCACCTACATAACACAGACGAATACTGGTTTCAGTGATGGTTAATTTTGAACATTAAAAATGTACGAATTATGAATAAATAATAAAATTGGTTGTCTGTAAAGTCGGTTAGTTTACGAACGACAACGTAAAACAAAACACTGATAGATGCGGTGCAAACGTACAATGAGCGTAATGGGACACTTTTTCGTGCACGCAGTCGGCGTTCATCGATTTATTAGTCGTTGTCTCGTCAATAATATGCCAGATATTATGTATTTTCATGTATCTAATTAATAAGTGCTTAATATTTAAGTAACCTTCTCCTGAAAAAAAATCGATATATCGAAATATCGATATTTTTTGAAAATATATATCGATACATATGGTAAGTATCGATACTATTAATATCGATTTATTTTGTTTATTTGCCCATCCCTAGCTCGCTATTCCACCAGTCTGAAAAACGTGCGCTCTCGCCTCTCGCGCTTACAGTCCCACCATCTTATCTGTTCCGTTGACAGCGTCGCTAGTGGAGAATTTGGTATTGCCATATAAGAAATTCACCAAGAAACAAAGGTAATTAAAACATGTCTTGCAAGTCAGTCTATAGATATCATTAAAATTTAAGAAACTACAATATCAATCATACAAAGCCTAACTAACATAGTATAGATTCAATATGGCTTAATTATAATTACCAGCTTCGATCACATCGTCACTTACCATCAGGTGAGATAGTGATCAAACAGGTCAAAATTTGCGACAGGCTCACAAATAAATAAATATAACATTTAGCTATGAATCTTATTAACTACATAAATAAACAATAACGCGGCACAATAGGATTTTATTTATATTTTATAAAAATAATTGTGGTCATGGTCTCTGAGCTCAAGCGGCCGCACTCCAGGAATTCCGGTCGATGTTCCTGAACCATCTGCTGATTCCCACAATTCATCTTCGGAGTCACTCGAATCGCTTTCACTGTCACTCTGTAATTGAATGATAAAAGGTTCATCTAAATACGCATCTTTTTGTCTGTATTTATTTTCAATTTTTTTACATGATCGCAATGGTTTTCCACTCTGCCTGTGTGATTTTGCGGAATGCATCTTCAATCAATTGAGGCATATGTGCACTTGATTTTCCGATATTTTTCTCTGCTACATTCATCTTCATCGAGCTCCATATCATTTCAATTGGATTCAAATCACAATGATAAGGAGGCAATCGAAGAATGTCATGACCATGGCTTTTCAATATGTTGTCAATTTCATATTCAGGTGTAGGTTTATTTCTTTTATTAACTCGTAAAGCTGAGGCTTTGTCATTTGTTCGTAAACTCGACCTTGTTTTCTACCAGCCACTTTTGCATATCAGCTTTAGTGTGGTTTGAGTTAGGACACCTATTTACGCAAATACTATGATATGGCGCATTATCCATCACAATAAGTGTGGGTTGACGCAGATTTGGCAGTAATTTTCAAGAACCCATTTTTGAAATTACTATTGTTCATCTCGTCATGGTAGTCCCCACTTTTGTATTTGATTTGAAAACGAGAAGGGCATTTTGACAAAACCTTCTTGTCCACCAGCATGAACAATGATCCACCTATTTCCTTTCGAAACTGGTTCCAAATCGCCGTCAACTTCAGGACCTTGCCAACATTTGCCAGTTGAGTGAGACGAGTGTATGTAAGTTTCATCTAAATAAACAACAGGCTTTTTTTCTCCTCGCTCATTTTCCTTAATTTTATGTAGATAGGATGCCCGCCAGGCAACTACGTCGTTGCGTTCACACAGCACTTTTCTATTCGATTTTGTTTTTTTAAAACGAAACCCTATTTTGTGGAGCAATTTTCGAAGAGTTTCACGTTTTGCTTGAAAATTTATGTCTTCCCTGAGAACAGTCAGTAACTTTGGTAAGGTCGGAATTTCTTTTTTTACTGAATAAAACTCATGTATCTTTCTTCTTATAACACCAATGTCAAAATCATCAATATCCAGTTTCCCTGTTTTTCTTTCCCTTTTCTTGCCAGGGGTAGAAATTTTTGAATTAGTTTCTTGAGCCTGTTTTTCTTCATTGATTAATTTGTAGACAAACCGTTCTGAAATACCTGTAACAAAAAGAACAATTTAATATTTTATAGGTTTTTAATGAACAACCATAAAATAAAATACAGCAACCGCTTTAAAAAGTTAACATTACTTTCAGATTGTTTCCGACCAATCAGGATAAATATTAAACAAAATTTTGACTACGAAATCGATTTCGAAATAATTACTGTGTGGACCACCTAAAAAGTATACCTTTCAACAAAAAAAAAACAAATTTAAATCTATCCACAATAATAATTGACGGAGATGTCGAACATAGCAATAGCATAGCAGGATAATTATATCCTGTTTTTTAAAGTCGGTTAAAATATACTCAGGTGGCAATTTTATTTGAATATGTTTAGCTTATTTTATATATTTTAAAATATAATCACCAGCTATAAAAATGATTTTTTTTTTAAATGAGTGATTAAAATTTCCATATCTGGCTACACTGACCTGTCGCGGCAGCAACGCGTTCATTCAGCTTTTCAAATGGTATTAATGGAGCTTGGAGGCGTTTCTCTTCTTTCACAAAAAATAAAACTTTTAAAATAATTAGCCGTGCATCACTTTTGAGAGGTTTCGGCATTTTATTTGCTTTTTTCACAATGAAATCAATAAAATAACACGGGAGCACTCGCACTAGACATCAACTGACAGTGGAATACATATGAGTCGTTCACGAACGAACGAATCAAATAACCCGGGTCGCGAGAACCATAAGAACCATTGGATCAGTAAGCTTAAAATGATTCGTTCGTTCGATTAAAAGATCAGGTTACGCGGGAAGTTAAGGTCGAATAAGCCGACGAACGGTACGAACTATATTTGACCGAACCATGAGTTATTTGTTATTATCGTTTATCTTATCTATTGTGTGTTGTTTATTTTTTGGCGTCCGAACTGTTCATTTTTCATTTTAATCTATCTCCATTCATTATAGCTACATAACATAAAACCAGTTTGCGTCTTAAAAAACTTACTAAGATCAAAATCAGATTAAATGGTTGCCAAACGATCGTCAAATCGTCATGAATCCCGAAACGTAATTCATAAACTGTTATTAGTTTATGTTTATGAACCAATGGTGTGATTGAACGGTGAACGAAACGAAAAGCAACTGAACGAGTAGTTCTATTGACTAACATATGTAGCACTGGCTCAAAAATAACCAATGGCTCGTTTGAACGGGTCGAACGACCCGGGTCTCTTTATCTATGGTTCAGGTGCGATCCAGTTCTCTCAAATTGAACGAACGACACATTCTTACAGTGGAATGACGTTTAGAAAATGGCGGCTGACGCGGCTGTAGTTCCCATTTCGCCCACCTGAACAGTTAAGTTGGTGGCACTATACGCAATACCACTCTAGGACTTTTAACAGTACTTTTTTCCATCAGTTGTTATTGTCAGTTGTCAGAGTTTCTATCACTCATCAGTCAGTCAACCGTCAGTTGTATGGATATTTTGGAATGTTTTGGAATTTGATTGTTTCGGAGTTTTGTACTTTTGTAGGTTATCCTCATAAATCCTAAAAGCCTAAAACTGATTTTGGTATGTAACTTGTTCTTGTACTATAGTTCAATAACACACACCATACGTTTTAAAACGCAACTTAATAAAATATAAATAATTATTCAGTTATAAGTAACATTTTGGCGACTACGATTTAGTGATATTTTACCTTTGTCCTTTTTGTGCCGACTAATGCCCTCCTAATCTATTCATAGTATAATTACTAAGCAAATATTTCTATTTGTTAGGTACCTTAATCTCCGAGTGACTAACGCAGTGCTATACCAAGTCTATAAGCTCATACTATAGGGGAAAAGGTGTCTCCTTTTGCTCGTTTTATTTATAGTACAGAGTTACGGAACGAGCAAGACCTGTGCCTGATGGCAAGCACCATGCTTGCCCATAACAGCACAGTGACACACGCACAGCTATTACATAGATATTATAGAGTCCAAGTCATTACCTAGCACTGCACTGTGTGCTTCATTCTGAGATGTATGATGATTTGATGATTCATCTTTATGCCCAGTAATATTTCTGGAAATGTTGCCCTTCCAACTAGGACACAATGTTTGCACATTGCCTGTTGGTAGAATAACTGGCAAAAGTGTAATAATCTGGGCAGACTTTTTTAAATATTCCATTTATAAACTACCCATAAGTAATTATGTCAATGTTGAAGTAATAATCTTTACAACCACATAACCATCACTATAAAAAATAATCTTTCTGTATAGGTATGAGAAGGACAAATATCAAAATTGCTGCAGTCAAAGTAGTTTTATTAGTAGATTGATGTTTACACTTTAGCCACCATAAGTTATTTAAAATTATTTTATTTTATTCTAAATGGAAAACAAACAGCTTTACACAATCAAAAAAGTTAGATGAGTAGTGACACTGAAGCCAAATACAGTTTTCACTGATAAAACAAACAGAAAGAAAAAAATATGGTTAATACAGATAGAACAAAAGTAGCAACAAGTAGATACCACATACGGGGAGCGAACAAACACAAGTATCACTAGGTAGGAATCCACAAAAATAATATAGAATTAAACGAAAATTAATCAAATGAATGGTTTACATCAATTAAATGTTTACCTTTAAACCTGCGTTTTTTTGATAACAAATTCTTACTATTTTCGTATTTGCCCTTGGTTATATCAAAGAACCGACATAATTATATCAATTCATGGCTATTACTTGCCATGAGTAACTCACTAGAAAGACATGAGCTTTTAAATCGACTCAAAAAAAAAACTAAACCAAAAAAATGTTCTATAAAAACAATTGTGGAAAAAACAAATGAATTACAGTTTTCAAAATATTTATGTGGCCAGCAATGAAACTTGGGTAGATTGAAAGAACAGCATAAAGTGAGCAAAAGGTTATAATGGGCACATTCCTCTAACCACCACCCTTTCTCAATACAAAAGAATGAGTAAATAGCTGCATAAATTTGAAATTGGAATTCCTAACCAAAGATGAGTATTGAAATCAAAGTGGCCAGTACCTAGTACAATAAAACACCAATTTTATAAATATGCAAGGACCTAAAAAAAAAAAAAACCTAATATTACTGACACTTAACTTTTTTTTCTCCATGATATTCAGGAATCGCTGATTGATCTTATTTTAAATTCACAACACAAAATGCATACATACAATCTGGGCCGTGGTTAGGACTGAACTCTACTAGTGTGAGGTGTTAGATTCAAGTCCCACTTGCACCTTTGAGAACAAATAATAATTATATTAACTTATAACTTAAACTTATTATTATTAATTGTGTAAACTTAGAAATTAAGCAAAATGAATAAATGACAGAATACATATAAATATAAATAATACCAAAAAATAATGTCAAATAAAAAACAAATCAGCTGTAACAAGGCCTAGTCAATTAGATGCAGATGTAAATAGGCTGTGTCATAGTGAAAATACAAATTAACCAAATCTATATATATAAAAGAAAGTCGTGTTAGTTACACCATTTATAAAACAAGAACGGCTGTTTTTAAACAAGAAAGGAACTGATTTGGCTGAAAATTTGTGAGGAGGTAGCTCAGGACCATGAAAAGGATACAGGATTTTTATCACGTTCCCGTGGGACGTCAAAAAACGACAAACGACGAATATCCCGTTCGACCGCGTTCCCGTGTAACGAGACTTAAAACGTAAACGACAGCTAAACGTCATTTCATCGTCGTCATGTCAATGGTGACATCACCGAATGGAAGCCAAAAGAAAAAGTTGAAGTTGAAGAACCTTTGCTAATCTTTGTTTCTAAATCTGAATTGGTACGACCAATTTTCGACAGGTGGCGTAGCAGGTCGCTGAAGAGGTTTTTTTCCGGAAGGCGTGGCCATGAGCATGGCCATCTAGTATGTGAAATGCTATGAAACAACCAATGGCAAATGCTGAAGCATTTCTAGATGGTCAATTGCCATGGTCCGGAGTTTACCCGAAGATTTCTTATCATTTCCGAGCGTGACGCTAGAATTCAATTCACAGCCCACAAAGCCCCAAAAATCTGTCTGCCGCGCCAAATGAAGTTTTCACTTCAAAATCTTACACCGTTGGATATGTACATATTATGTACATGATCCTTACATATACTCCACCAAAGCGGAGATGTGCGGAGATGTCTGAAGCGGTAATGAGAAGACGTTACGAAGGTACGTTTATCAGCTCGGGTGACTCCACCTGAGCTGTGCCTAAAGGTACAAGTTCGCGCTGAGACCGCGACAGGAGACCGCGACCGGAGACCGCGACAGGCACTTGACTCTATAGAATTGTATGAGCGCCAGTTCGCGCCGAGACCGCGACACGTGTCTCGGTCTCGGCGCGAACTGGCGCCCATACAATTCCATAGTGTCAAGTGCCTGTCGCGGTGTCCGGTCGCGGTCTCGCGTCGCGGTCTCGTGTCGCGGTCTCCGGGCAAACCGCTACCTTAACGCTGCGCGTCGTCGCCTGCGTACAATAGGCATGTCGACTCATTTTTGATTTTTAGTGCCATCAAAAGGCTACTCAATAACTGAAACATAGGTGAAAGAATTACTTTGTTATCTTAAAAACTTCCCGTGATATCACGATTTTAAAATCACAATTTTGGATTCTTTCAAAAACGCTTCATACAAAAACACACCTAAAGCGTGACGTCACTTTGTCATATTTTCTATGCGTCTCACGTTAAGTTTGTATGTTAGCTAAGTATTAAATATTACGTTTAGTAAACTGGTTTCATACCAAAAATCACTTTAAAATGAATGTGTTATCCAATAGTAAATACAGTTGCTTACAATTTCGTACTTGCGCATCCAATTTTGACCATAAAGTAAGTAAAGTTAAACAAAAATATATCAAAATTAAAGTTGGTACATGTTTAATTCTATTAAAATACTGTCATTATATCAAATAATATAATTGCAGGACCTGTCGTCATGCCTATTCTCGTCCCCGCTGCGCGTCGGCGGGCACAGCTTACATCTCCGCTTTCATACAAATATAACAGATCTCCGCTTAGTGGGCTCCACTGGAGCTGAGCGGAGACGAGATGTGTGAATAACGAAATTCTATTAGTGGTTAAAATAACACCTGTTTTCCGCCCGCACATCTCCGCTTCGGTGGAGTCTCAGCCTTAAGTGCCAATGGCTATGTTATTTACCACGGGCGAAGCCGGGACGTACAGCTAGTATTAAGATGTTACTCAGAAATGTAAGATGGAATTAATGGATTATAAACGATTTATTTTTGACAGGTTCGGGCGCCATGGCTGACAGCTATGGCTACTTCGTGCAAGTGCTGTGCTTCGCCGGGATAGCGGTGGGTAAGAATCGACTCATATCAATTCCCCAATTACTATACACTAGCTGCGATCCGTCGTTTTGACTCGCGTAGTACCTGTCCTGGAAATTTTCACGCGATCAGAAGTGGCCTGTGTTACTGGTGGAAGTGTGGAACTACGAGTAGTATGCCAAGGCCGTGCTCGCTATTTTAAAGAGCTAGGCTGGTTTGGGTAGGCTGGCCGGGGGGAAGTGCGCAATACACCACTAGCGGGATGTCAGTGCAGGTCTATCACCCCCACCCTGAATTAGAATTAGCCTAGTGAGTTACTGACTACAATCTGTCTACAATTTCGAGTCGATCAGTTACAATGAATATACAACATATATGAATATACAAACTTTCGGTTTCATAATTTCTGGTAGAACTAGCGGCGTTCCGCGGCTTTACCCGCGTATCTCCCGAGCCCGTTATCTCAGGCGTGTGGTTTACCAGGTCCATTTCTATCTGGTCCTGTCACTATTATATGTATAGGTACCTACCAAAGAGTTTACATATGTTACGTATAGAGTTGGCACAAACGCTTTACACCGAAAGCACGGGTAGCATATTTCTTGCCTTGTCGCTCATAAGGAAGTGTTATACTTTTGTCGCGGCACATCACTCTGATTATAGGAAGTATGCACGTCATCTGCTTACGATTGACACAAAGGAACCGTACGGAAAATCTAACTCTATACGTAGTATATGTAAACTCTTTGGTACCTACCTACTTAGATCTATCCCATAGGCACAGATAAGAAAAATAGTAACTTCGTAATCGTAACAGATACAGCACTCCCATACAAAAGTGAAAATACCTATACGATAACGATACGATACGGCGCGGTTTCTTTATGCAGTAACGCCGGATGGCTTTTTATACTACTTAGATTGTAATATAAAATACGGTTTTATACGATGGCAGAGTTTTCGTTCGTACTTGCTGACGCGCGCAGATGCTACCGTTGATTAAGTATTTTGTAACCAGTTTATTCAGGAATAATCACCTAAACTGTCGTATACAACTTACCTACTGTTACTTACAAGCAAAAGTACCTTTAAATAAAATAAAAATACCTTTGCACACGCACGCGGAGTTGTGAGTGCCGTGTGGTTCTGTCACTCAAATATATATTTAGATCGATCTATGAAGGTATAAAAAAAGCCCGACGTAGTCTCCCTAAACACAAGCACAAAATTAAAAATGTTGATTAACCCACGACTACCTCGGATTTGTTATCTGTACAACATTCTACTAGTCAAGCCCTTTTATTTGATACCCATATTAAGGGAGTTGTGAAAAAAGAAATGTATTTCGCCATTTTGTGGTAGCGGCCATCTTGGATTTGAAATTTGTCATAGTGCAAAGTATTCTACTAGTCAAGCCCTTTCGTTAGATACCCATATTGAGGTAGTAGTGACAAAAAAATAATATAAATCGCCATTTTGTGGTGGCGGCCATCTTGGATTTGTGTTTTTTGTGGTGTATAGTATTCTAACTAGTCAAGCCCTTTCATTTGATACCCATATTGAGGTAGGTTATGAAGAAATATTTTGTCCGCTATTTTGTGGAGGCGGCCATCTTGGATCGATATTAACCAAGCATAGCTAAGAACATCCGCACGGATATTAACCTTCAAATAAAAAAAAACCGCATCGAGATTGGCCTAACCGTTTGAGCTCTACGGTGCTACAGACAGACACACACAGACAGACACACAGACATCGACGTCAAACTTGTAACACTCCTTTTTTGTCGGGGGTTAAAAACTATGTCTATAGAGTCGGCCAGTGCGCTGTCACGTACAGGCTGACACGCACACATACACACTTGTATTTACATGTCAGCCTGTCATATACACCCTGCCGCACACACATATACAACACACTGGCCGACTCTATAGACACAGTTTTTGTTTTAGCGAGACTACTTCCGACTTTTTTTAACCGACTTCAAAAAAGGAGGTTTCTCAATTCGACCGTATGTATGTTCTTTTTTTTTTTTTATGTGTGTTCGCGGATAACTTCGTCGTTTATGAACCGATTTTGATGATTTTTTTTTTGTTGTAAAGGAAATATTCCAAGGGTGGTACCATGATAAGGAAACCAGGATCTGATGATGGTATCCTAGAGAAATCGAGGATAACTTTCGAAAATTGTAAAGATGACTAGTGCGTTAGTTAAGTTTTTGCTTGAGCATTTTAAAGCAGTATAGTTTAAAGATGGTCTGGAGTCGATCTGATGAGGGAACGGGAAGACGGTCGAGGGAACTCCTCGACGGTACATAGTAGTTACCTTGTGTTTGGGCTCGATGAATTTGTATTGATGAGAATTTTTTACATAGATGGGTTGTGACTGTCATTAGTGGTCTGATGATGAAGATAAAGGACAGTCAAGGGAATTTCTTAACGGTTTACAGGAACTACCCAGTGTTTGGGTTTAATTAATGTATTGAGATCTCAACACAAAATCGTGTAAATGCATTAGTGAAAACTTGTTTAGCACTAAAAAGGGTAAAATAAACTATTTTTACAAAAATTAAACCGACTTCAACACCACAAATAGGCACTCAAAAGCGAAAAATAATTTAATATAGGTAATTATTATAACCTCTACTCACTCATCTATATGAAGTCGGTGCCAGCCAAATCTAACAGGTAGTAGATAGATACTACTTACCTATGCCTACTTACTTACTACCTCGTACATAGTATATCTACTAACTTTTTAACTAGCCTGGCACCGACTTCATATGGATGAGTGAGTAGAGGTTATAATAATTACCTATATTAAATTATTTTTCGCTTTTGAATGCCTATTTGTGGTGTTGAAGTCGGTTTAATTTTTTGTAAAAAATAGTTTATATACTTCCATGGATCTTATCTTATAGGTTTTGTTTCTAACTATTTCTAAGTAATAATACAAACGCCAAAGTTTGTAAGAATGTCGGATGTATGTTTGTTGCTCTTCACGCAAAAACTACTAAACGGACCCGGATAAAATATGGTACATAGGTAAATAAGGATCTGGAATAACACATGGGCATAGACGTATAAAAAAGCCGGACGTAGTCTGGCTAAAACAAAAACTGTGTCACTAGAGTCGGCCATATTTGCACGTGTGCGTTGTCAGGCTGTCACTGATAGGCTGACACGCACACATATACGCAAGTAGCGTGTGTAATGACCCACTGATGTGTGCGTGTCAGCGCACACGTGCATATTCTGTGGCCGACTCGATGGACACAGTTTTTGTTTTAGCGAGACTACGTCGGATTCTTTATACGCCCATGCACATGGGCTATTTTGTATCTTGGAAAATAACGGGATCGGGTACTACGCGGGTGAAACCGCGGGGCACTGCTAGTTTCTCTGTAATACAGACTACTATACTCTGTATCGGCTGTAGTGGTAGGACTCTTGCAGTGTCCGTCTGGGGAATTATCTACCACTCCCTTGCCAGTTATTCTACCGCCAAGCAGTAGTGTGCAAACATTACTGTGTTCCAGTTTGAAAGGCAATGTTTCCAGTAAAATTAAATAACATAAAGATAAGTTTGCCAGCCAGCCAGCCTGCATTGTACGACTTTTTCGAAGACGACATCACGACCCCCTCACTCCTGAAATTCAATAATCTAAATGTTTGTTGAAAAAAAATTACGTGTCCCATGTTTTTTCATAATCTGCCTGATGGATTAATTAAAATGTTTTTTTTTGACAAAGTCATCATATTTTTATTTTTTTTACTTTTATAACTTTAACTATAATCCCACTCAGGCAACGTACTCCCCAGCCTTGACGTTCTTGTCACAAAAGTAGAGTCAAATCTCTTCGTTCGTGTCTTTGGCACATCAACCATGAAACGATGTCGTTTTTACGAGCTACGAGCATGTTTACGCGGAAAATACCGCGGGTCATTGCTAGTTTAAATGAAATTCAACCCGGACGAAGTCGGGCGGACCGTTAGTATTTAATTACTTTATAGTACACGGACGTCGCTTAGTATAATTCCCAGAAGCACATAAAACGTGTTTATAACCATTTGTAATATAAGTACGTACATAATATGTGGTCACACTGACCACATATTATGTACGTACCATAACAGGTCATTGTTCGTTCTATAACAGCTCATTGTTCGTCCTACAAGCATCCTTTGTTCCCAGAACCCGCTCTTTTAAGATCACTTTTAAAATATAATTTATTACCTGTACAATCGCTAACAAATTTTACAATTCAGCCTCTTAATAATAATGATGGCGCAAACTTCAAAACGGTGAAGGAAAACATCGTGAGGAAACCGGCATGTATAGACTAGAATCATTCGGGGTCATGTGTCGTCCATCCGGGTCCAGCGCAGCGTTGTGGTTATGGCCTAGTCTCTCTTGCGAGAGAAGGACCTGAGTCCCATCCGTTGAACATTTAGTGGGCTGCTTATGCGGTTCTATCTCTTGCTCTGGCTTTTCTTAATATTATAAAGACAGTAATAGCAAATCCAGAGAAAAGATAAGAGAAACTCTTTTCATAGATCAGTCTGACAGTACCCGACCGTCACCCAAGCGGCAAGGGGGGGTGGTATGCTTGAGTAAACGGAATTCATCAAGTATAACAAGAACAAAATTAAAAATTTTGATTAACCCCCGACTACCTTAGATTTGTTATCTGTACAACATTCTACTAGTCAAGCTCTTTCATTTGATACCCATATTAAGGAAGTTGTGAAAAAAGAAATGTAATTCGCCATTTTGTGGTAGCGACCATCTTGGATTTGAAATTTGTCATAGTGCAAAGTATTCTACTAGTCAAGCCCTTTCGTTTGATACCCATATTGCGGTAGTAGTGAAAAAAAATATATAATTCGCCATTTTGTGGTGGCAGCCATCTTGGATTTGAAATTTGTTATAGCATATAGTACTCTGCTAGTCAAGCCCTTTCATTTGATACCCATATTGAGGTAGGTTGTGAAGAAATATGTTGTCCGCCATTTTGTGGAGGTGGCCATTTTGAATCGATATTAACCAAATATAGCTAAGAACACTCGCACGGATATTAACTTTCAAATAAAAAAAACCGCATCGAAATCGGCCCATCCGTTTGAACTCTACGGTGCCACAGACAGACACACACACAGACAGACAGACAGATAGACAGACAGACATCGACGTCAAATTTATAACACCCTTTTTTTGGTCGGGGGTTAAAAAAAAACAGGCAGTCATAGGGACTGCCGATAAAAGTTGAAACTAATAACTCAGAATTTGATAGCTCACTTTGGAAACTACGCGGGTGAAACCGGAGGACGTGGCTATGACCTTGCCCATCTAGATCATCCGAGTTTACACGAAGATATACGAATGGGACGCTTGAACTCTAGGCTCTTGGTTTTCATTTCAAAAACTTAGGCTTAGTTTATAGTCTATTTCAACTAGAGAGCGAAAAACGGACATTGACCTTTTAGTGTTGCGCAGGGAAGACCAACCTTCTTTGCATCAATAAATTATTTTAATACTTAACAACTATTTTGTCACTATCAAATTTCAGGTTTTCAGTTTTTACCTAACAATTATCATTATATTACTATTATCACTATTTAACTCAAAACTGTAGAACAAGTTTTACATGTAACTATCTACCTACAAATTAGTAAATTAATCATCTGACATTAACAACCAAACAGTCAAATAGCACACTAAAACAAACCGAATCCAAGCGCATTCCAGAGCGGAATATGGGCCCAGTCAGGACTACGTAATACACGAGCTCATCGCTAGCTGCCAGTATCTCTGGTAGCTAGCGATGGCTTGGCATTTGCCTGGTGTAAACAGTTTTTCAAGGCAAGCCAACACTGGCTGCCAACGCTGGCGAGTATAGAGCTCTATTTTTCAAGCCAGTGAAAAGACACACCCGAAGAAAAATCCGTAAATAAATTGGCCTCGTCTAAACAACAGGGGCCAGGCAAAGGTGGCGGGCGTGTCTGGAGAAGTAGCGCCAGCATTACTGGCTTCGTATAAACTATGCTTTAAGAACTATAATAAACTAGTTAGGCTGCAGAAGGGCCGATAGGAGTCTGCTCGCCTCGGTGAGCTGGCTTCGCTTTGGACCGAAACCGAGGGATTTGTCTTTACAATTGTGGACGAAGTTGTCAAGACCAAAAACAATGGGAAATGCAATAAGGGAAGGGCCGATATTTGTCAGGCATGCTAGCGTCCAATTTCCCACTGTTCCTGTCTTACAAAGGGCGAGTACTTGCACAGGCACAACCTACTAGCCGGGATCATCCAACAGCAAGAAGGAGCGGTCCCAGCCTCAAATCTTGGTGTCACCAGTAATAATACAATATTATGTACATCCTCACACTCACATACGTATCTACGAGGGGTGATCCAAAAGTAATGATAATCAGTTATTTCTAGTGCACACAAAAATACAAAAAAAATACAGTCACTTGCTCAATTACCCACTAGTTCAGGAAAAAAAAATCATATATATAGGCCACGATTCCCGGGAGCTACATTCATTTGAATACGGACTGTCAAGGAGTGAACATCAAAATGGAAAAACACGAAATCAGAGCTGTCATTAAATACCTCTGCTTGAAAAAAATGTCTACCAAAGACATACACAGCGGCTTGGTGGAAACATTAGGGGACTGTTCTCCTCCATATTCCACAGTTGCACGCTGGGCTAAGGAGTTTAAGCTGGGAAGAACATCGACGGAAGACGAACACCGCGAAGGGCGCCCATCGACGTCCCTCACTGGAGAAAATGTGAAAAAAGTTGAAGAAGTTGTATTGGAAGATCGAAGAGTGACTATCAGGCATGTAGCTGAGGTCACAGGGATTTCATATGGCAGCATTCAAAGAATCCTTGTGAACGAATTGCATATGAGAAAGGTCTCCGCGCGTTGGGTACCGAAAATGTTAAACGACGAGCAAAAGAAGAAACGAGTCGACATGTCAAGAGCAAATCTCGAAAAGTTCCAGGCAGACAAGGATAATTTTTGTCACGTTTTGTGACCATGAACGAAACCTGGATCCACCATTTTGATCCTGAAACAAAACAACAATCGATGACACATGGAAACGATCCGATGAACCGACGCCGAAGAAATTCAAAGTGTCAAGCTCAGCAGGAAGGTTATGGCGTCTGTTTTTGGGACGCTGAAGGAATAATCATGGTGGACTACTTGGAAAAGGGGCCACTATTACAGGCTCCTACTATGCAGAACAAATAAGAAGATTGCGGGAGGCTATTAAGGAGAAAAGGCGAGGCAAACTGCGGGCTGGAGTGCTGTTCCATCAAGACAACGCACCGGTTCACAAAGCTGCAATTGCCATGGCTGCCATTCAGGAAGCGGGCTTTGAGCTGGTGGAACACCCCCCCTATTCACCAGATCTAGCCCCCAGTGACTTCTATCTCTTTCCACGACTCAAGGAACACCTCCGGGGCAAGAAATTTGACGATGATAGCGACGTGATGGCCGCGGTTGAGGACTTTTGAGAGTCAAGATAAAGATTTTTTTCTAAGGGAATTTGGGTTTAGAAAAGAGATGGACTAAATGTATAGACTTGCTAGGAGACTATGTTGAGAAATAAATTTAGTTTTTGATTTTATTCATTGTGTTTATTATTGATTATCATTACTTTTGGATCACCCCTCGTATATTAATAATTTCGTCAAGGGGTACGGTAGACTTGATCGAAACCTTATATGGATAACAAAACATAAAAAAATATTGGTTTTGAGTCGACAACATATGTCCACAAAATTCGGATTATGGAGAATTTCGTTAAATTCTGATGGCACTGACAAACAAACCGCTGTCGCCACCATTGGTGTGAAGCACGTTTCGTTCCATCAATCAACACATTACGTGCGTCCGTAAAAAAAGTAAAAAATAGCGTATATACCCACAATTCTAATTTCAAATGTTTTGAATTCAAATGTTTGCACTGTGTCTGGGTGTTTCTATGTATAATAAGTATGTATTTAAAACTATATAAGTATTATATCAGCTATCTGGCTGCCATCACACAAGCTCTGCTTAGTTTTGGGGTCAGATAGTGTTGTTTGTGAATTGTCCACCAATATTTATTTATTTATTTAATTTTTCGATTTAAGGTTTCTGCTCACTATCCCGTAGCATACCTTGACCATGCGGGGAACGTAACGTGTCGGGTACGAAAAGCAATACGGTACGCTGTACTTTGCCACGGGACGGTGTCGGTCGGTGACGGAACGATCTAGTGGTCAAGTGTTTATACTTTACAAAAAAAAATTTTTTGGCCTTTACGTCATGGTATGCTACGGCATAGTGAGCACTGAGCAGAAACCTTTAACGTATACGAGTTTGAGGGGGGTGGGGCCAGGACCACACGCCTTCACGCGAAAACTACTTAACACACAAATAGGTATTCTTGGTGGTATTACAAATATTGTTAAGTCAAATTACAGAACGAGAATTGTTCAGGTGGTACCGTGGGGCGCTGCGGAGATCAAATAATTGAAACAACGAATTAGATAGCTAGTAATAAAGTAAGCATGAAAATAAAATGTTTCTTTTTCTGCATTTATATCAGGGTGACGAGCATAGTTCAATGCTAGGCAGAGCTTTGAACTTTGAACTCTTATCTAGCTAACTTCAGGGTGTCTGTTTTTCGTGATGACGTTCGCTTTGAAAAAAAAATACTATAATAATTTTCCATAACTCGCTAAAAGAGGTATAACCAAAAACTTCTGAGGCCGACTGTACCCTTATCAATATCGCGTAAACAAACGTAGCTCAGTTTAGTTAAAATAAGTTAACGCTCTCTGCCTAGTTTAGTTTAGTTTCGTGTTTCGTCGTGACTAGCGAGTAGCGACCCTCTAGCACCGGGCTCCAGCGACGCAGCTTGAAAGCTCTCAAACTCTCAACACAACTACTCCAAGCTCTAAGGCTAAGCTCTGCGTTTGACTTTTTGTAAGTTACCACAAGAGTATCTTTCAAAATAGATATGATGACTATAGAAAAACTAATTAGTACGTCAGTTAGATAGTAATTTAAAAATATTGTTCACAATTTGTTTCTTTTGTTTCACAAAACCAAAATGAGTTTCGATTGACGTCACTTCATTGTACTCATACTCATTTATTACATACTATCCGTACATGTCAATATCAGTAAATTAATAGTAATTGTATCGTGAAAACATAGGTACTAATCCTAAATTGAAGTTCGTAACTTTAAATTGTACGATTTTAACGAACACATGAGTTCTTTGTCGAGTTTTATCATTTCAATAAAACGAAAAATACGTGTTCCTTATTTTTTTATAATTGTTGCATTATTATAATCTACCTGAAATGGTATATTTTGAATAATGGTTTTTTTTTTATGGTTTGACCAATTTTTATAAATTTTGAAGACAGTTCAAAAGTTGGTACTTAATCAATTCAAATTTTATTTTTATTAACTGAGAAATTTTGACTGAATAAACCGATTATAGTAACATAAATATATTTTTTTGTTCAATATGGATCCATATAAATTTTATCGAAATAGCTTCAGCTATTATTGTAGCGGCAGATATTATCTGGAGATATTTTTGTAAACGCAGATAATAATCTCACCATCTTTCCCTATATGTATATTTTGTGTGTGTCGGCACAGAATAAAGTGTCGGTTCCCACTTACGATAAAATATAAATTATCTGCGCTGTGTGTTAGTTCATATGAATTAAGTACTAACTGGGCATGCGGTTCCACCCGCGTTTTAAGGGTTTCATTTATTTTCATGGCACCCTTATTATTATTTATATTTGTGTTAAGAGTAATCTATGTTACACCTTAGAAGATCGGATATCTAGTAGTGAAAATCCCGTCATAATCGGCACAGCCCTTTCGGAGATTAGCCGGAACAAACAAACAGACACACATTCCAAAAAAATAGTGTTTTAGGTGTAGGTACAGTATTCATTTGAACTTGGTAAAAAGCTTTTAAATTTATATTACATACACACAGACACTACAATTTTATTTATGTGTATAGAGAGATATACGATATCGAAAGATATACGCCCAGTGCCCTTACCATGAGTTTACGTAGATCCTATTCGCTAGCGACTGCGTAAAAGATTATTATGGCGAAATTAACCGCGCCCCTAGCGGTCACTGTCAGAACTAAAATCGGCAGTATGAGTCAGTAAGTAGAAAACCTATCGAGTTCAGACTCGCTATCGAATAAAGTTTTTTAGCAATCGTCATAGAAAACGGTACCATGAGTTACAAATTTGACAGTCGCCTTCGAATAAAACTGTTTCGATAGCAGTAAAGTTACTCACTAGCTTATTGAAGCGTGAAAGTGTTGGTTAAAGTGCGTCTAGACAACAAATACATTATTTTTAACTAGATTGTGTATTGAGATAATGTCGGGGAGAAATAATTTAGCTTGGCATATGTTAATGACGGCTGCTCATGAAGACGAACGACGCAATCAAGGAAATTTTCAAGCAAGCATGCGAACGAAACTTGCAGAAATTAATTTCTAAAAAAATAATTAAAAAATGGTGAAAATAATTTCAGTAAAGAATATAGGCTTCAGTCAGGAAGCTTTCGAAGATTTATGTGGATTACTAAAGGATCCACTTGAAATCCACACAAAGAGTATCACTTCTATCATGGAGATGCATAATTATGTACCAACTTCTGCCAGAGTGCTAATTGAAAATACTTTTGGGCAATTGAAGAACCGTTGGCATTGTGTACACAGGGATAGAACATTGCATTATCAGCCAAAACATGCCAATAAAAGCATGTTAAAAAAATATATGTAGGACATAAATTATATTAGCATGTTGCGTGTTGCACAATATTGCTATAAACTACAATGTTCCAGACCCTGAAGATGAAAATGATGAACTACAAGGTATTTTACTAAAATAATTTACTCTGTACCTACAAATCAAAATTAAGAGTAATAATAATAACTAACTGTATTTATTTCTTGCAGAACCATTTAAACAACATGAAGTGGTGTTGAATGAAACAACAGTGATTTATTACTAAGGGGCCGAGCATTACGGGATCAAGTAGCTCAGAGACTCTCTCGAATACCATAATTGTTGACCAACACAACATGTGGCATAGTTTGAAGTTTTAAGTGTCCACATTAATTATAAAATAAAACAAGTTATGTACATTGAAATATTTAATTTAATATAACCAGCAAGTGTTACAATGTAGGAAGCTTAATTTATATGGTTAAATAGATGAAAATATTTTATATATTATTACCATACTCTAATTGATTTACATAAAAGACAAATACAAAAAGTCAAAATATTTTATTGTGTACAACAGAAATTTAAAATATACAAATAATAGATTTAAAGCTAATGCCATAAGTGGCGGCCTTATTACTAAATTCGATCTCTTCCAGGCAACCATTTAAATTGATGGTTTTATGTAATCATTGTAGCTGACCATAATAAAATTATCTGTATAATTGTTTACTTGAAACAGATCTAAGTGAACTGTAGGAAATTTCGAAAATGTTTTAATCGTAACAACAAAAAACCACCTTTTAAGATTTTGTTAAAAGTGAATTGAATGTCTTAAATGTCTTACAGAATTATGTAAGTTTATAGGAACTATGTATTTTAATTACTACAGGAACAACCCAAAAGAGCTTGTAGCACTTGTACAACAAATTTTGAATTTGAATTGATGTAGTTAAAAAATATATATATGGGTATCTTGTAGCCTAACTATTATTTACCCTTCTAATTTAGTTACTATTTATAAGTTTTAATTCTTATTTACTAGCTGCGCCTAACATTAATTATCTTATAAAATATAATATCCTACCAATTTTGTCTTACTTATTTCCTAAATTCTCAGCTATTTTATTAAAAACAGCTAAAAATGCTTGGTACAACTCCAGCCACCTTTCTTGCATCCTTAACTCTTCTTCCCTTAACCTAATCGTCTCCCGTTCAGTTTCCTGCTGAAATGCACGCCATTCACAGTCAGATCTGACAAAAGCTTGCCTTGCCAGATCCGATTGTGTCTGTGTCCGGGTCCTTCTGCGGATAGGAGAGGTCAAGTCTTGCAGGCGACCTCTCCGCCGCCAATGAGGCGTGGCAGGCAAGGCCGTGGGTCTCTGCGGCGCACGAAGCTCTGCACTGGCATGAGGCAATGTAGATGGTAATGTTGCCGTGTCACTATCATGATATCCGTTTCGCTCCTATTCACGTATGGGGCTGAAATAATACATAAATATCACTAATAGAAAAAAGTAATAGTAACAGTATGTAATAGTACTAGTACATAATTGTTCAAAACCTGGCTCTCGTAACATAGATGCCAGTGAAGCATCAGCAACTGAGACTGTTGGATGTATTTCTGGCACTATCCTATTACCACCATGTAAAGGCGGGAACACTGGTGGTCGAGTGAATGGTCCAGCTTCATCCCAGGCTTATTTTCTAGTTCGGCCCAGAGTCGTAAGTTTGTCACCCTTCCTTGGGGTCCGTCGGTGGATTTGCTAAGGTCACCATGTCTAAAAATAAACATTCAATTCAGAAAAGTCCACTCAAAGCCACATTCCTGCAGAACACTTGACACTACTAGGTACTATTGTAAAAAACAGTATGCTTACTTTTCCATGTACTCCACCACTGTTGGACTGGTTCGCGTTTTATTAACTTTCTTATAAGTAGTTATAATTAAATTTATTTCTATCTGAAACCGAGAATATTTTTGTTGCACTCACTGCACTGCTCCAAAAAGCCAAATACATAATATCAAAGAGGATGTAATACACAACGAAACATATGTTAAGAACGCCGCAAGGGCGCAACAAAATTGACATTGAAACATCGACTGTTTAGACAAATTTAGAAACACATATAAGCCTTAGATTATCCACTACTTTAAGACGCTTTCAACTGGTAGGATTATTGGAGTTACCTGCCTTCTCTTTCTTTTTAGTGTAGCTAGAAAGAGGCAGCTTCATTATGTGTGAAGTTAGAAACATTACTGTTTTTGTACCAACATAACGACCCACAAACCAGATAAACAATCGAGTTGTCGCTATCGAGTCCGTTTAGCTCATGGTACGTGATTATTAGAAGTCTATTCGACGTTCGGTTTGCTCGCTATCGACTACGGTTAAATAGTAAAATGTTTCGATAGCAACTCATGGTAGAGGTACAGATGTCTTAACGTATCTGAGTCGTGTGTGGACTCGCGGCGGCTTGGCGCTACGTCCGCCCATACTCCTTTACCATATCTCCGCTACGAAACTGAAACAGCGAAACCGCTAGTCCTACTCACGTCCTACCACTACAAAAGTATTAAGTACCACTAGTAGGTACTTCTCAACTTCCTATCCCCTTAGTGACGAAATTGAATGTAATATTTTTTTTTCAGGAACTCAAGCTCTTCAAGTGGAAGACAAATTAAAGTGGCTGAGCGTTGGTATGTTCTTTTTTTATAACAACTAACTGTGGCTGTGTTTTCACGCGCTTTTTACCCGACTGCGCGACGCAAAGGAGTGGTAATGTGTTTATCAGTCTATACTAGGATGTGAAGGTCCCCGTGTGCCGTGAGACTGCAACAACCGCATGGGGCACGCTCTCGTGCAGCTTCATGTTTGCCTTGGTTTTGATTTCGATTACCGACTCGTATGTCGGGGGTGAATAAATTTTATTATTTTGTTGTTTTGTATAGTAGATAGAGGTGGTCCCATGTAATTTTTTTATATAGACATCAGTGCGGTGATTTTGGATGTACAAATAAAAACAAAATTTGCATAGTTACCTTTATGTGGACGATGTAATATGTAACGGTTGATTTCCCAAAAATTATGAAAATTAGACGAGTGTCGTAGTTTAATTTTGAATTAAAGTCGGTTTTGATTATTTCGGAGAAGATTAAATTATTTGAGTAATTAAATATGTTAGAATATGATTCCAGCTCGGTACGTGGTGTACATCCTGAGCATCGCGTGTGTGGGCGAGGCCAGCTCGCTCGCAGCGGGCCTGTGGCGGCGCGAGCGCGGCGGCGCGCGGCGCGCGGCGGCGGCGGCGCGGGGCTACGCCCTCCTGGCGCTCGCGAGCGTGGCGGCGCTGCTCCTGTGCGACCAGCCGGTCTTCCAGCAGGACTTCGTGTTCGTGTTCCTCGGGTACCTGCTCGTCAAGTATCCGGAGATGGTGAGTACGCTTCGCGGCGGTAGTGTGGCGTATTACACAAGTACCTACTAGTTCTGTGTAACCTTCGTTCATTGTGTTCCTAGCGGATAGATCATAAACACTAATCACAAGTACCTTTGGGGTGGATCGGATAAGTATCGGCTGGAGGCTCTAGAATCGATCGAGAGACGTGCCAAAAGGCTCATAGGGAACGACACCCTTGCGCGAAAAAACTTGTCTTGAACATCGCCGCAAAATTGTTAGCTTATCGGTTTTTATCGGATACACTTCGAAGAGTGTGCGATTGATCTGCATGAACTAATACCACCTTGCCCATTTGTCTATCGCGCTGCTCGTAGCGCGAACAAGTTTGGTAGTATTTTTGTTTTAACTGTCTGAAAAAATGGGGGCGCTAAAAATATTTTTTTTGTTGACCAGTGTAATAAATGGTATAAAATGTTTAGTAACGTATATTTTTTTTATTATTGTAATTTATTTTCAACATTGTTAAGTATCAGCAATATTATTAAAAAATATGTATTATTGTTAATAATTAAGAATTGTTTATAGCCCTAACCGGTAACTTGGCCTAACTTCCCCTTCTGCAGCACCCTAGTTTCTAAGTTTTTTATAATGTTTATATTTTTTATATTTATTGTAAAAAACTTAGAAAGTAAGAAAATGATTAAATATACATAATAATAAAACATACGTCATACTGCAGGCCAGAACCACGCTCCCGAGCTACTAACACAGTCGTGTTCGCAGCGTGGGAGCGAGCTGTTCACGTCTCGCCCCGCACTCCCCGCTCGATTGCCCCGTCTAAAGTCTGAATGATTTATTTATTAGACTGGTATAACATAAATTGTAAATTTGATTTGTTCCTAGGCCGAGGGTGGCGATCAGTCGTCGCCGGCGGCGGCTCGGAAGAACAGAGACACGGGCGAGCTGACCAAAAAAAGCATCAACTACGGCGTGGGGATGGCGTGCTCCTACTTCGAGGGCTACCTCATGCATATCCTGCCCTCTGATGGACACAAGTTCGTCGGTTTCGAGGAGAATATCCGCTCGCTGGAGGTTGGTTAGCTTACTTTATTTATGTCATTCTGCTCTAACAGCACATTAGGTCACTTAGGTCATCGCTCGCGTTTCCTAAGTAATTGGCGTAAGACCTAAACCTTTTACATGAAATGTTCATCCCCTGTACAACGAGCAAGAAGTTTTATTGATCCCCTATTTCACCCCCTTGGGGATGGAATTCTGATAAATCCTTACGTAGCAGATCCTCACATCATAGGACGAATATGTGTGCGAAATTTTATGTTTCTAGCACTAAAGGCTTGTTCGCATTAGGCTAGCAAATTAGTCTGTTATATACATATAATAATACAAAGTCTCCTCCTTTGTTTGAAATGAGGTTGTGCAAAATTACATTTAAAGTATATATTTTCCGATTTTGCCTTTCACTCAATGATGTCGAATACGGAAATGTACACAACACTATTTTTCCAACCGTTCCTGAACTGTGAAAATCTACTAATGATTCTATACAATTAATAAGATCCTTTTTTGTAGTACCCAATGAATTACCCATCATTATTACAACATTTGATTTTTGCTTAAATTTGCTGTCCACAACTTTAGCAATTAGTTGTTGAAAATTTACATTTGTAATACATGTGTTAGAAAATTTACTATCATTATTTATACTGTTGAAAATGTTTCCAAAACCTATGCCAATTCCATCAGAAAAAAGTTCAACTTTGCCAATTTTTAATGTTTTTCTATTTCACTAAAATCATGTTCAGTTTGTTGACAAGTCTCTTGAATCACGTCAGCATTGGTAGTCATCTCTGTTGTTGTATTTAAGTTAGATTTCTTGTTGTTACACAGTACTGATGATGATGTAATGTGGTCGGGACGTATCATAAAGGATAAATCATTTGTGGGAGTCGTTGTTGTGTCAGACAATAAGTCTGTAGCTGAAATCGAGTATCGTTGCTTAGATGGACTCGGACCTATTAGACTATTCATCGCACCTATTAGCTGTTCTATTTCTCTTTGTGCTATGCTATATTTATTCTTCAAATCTTTGAGTTGCTGTTCTAATCTATTTATCGTTATAGCATTCTCATCATAGCGTTGCTGAATAGTCATTATGGTGATTCTGTCATCTCTGATCACTTCCTTTAACTTAAGCTTGTCTTTGATGAGTTCTAGTCTAGTAGAGAGTAATTTAGTAGCTAAAATACTCGCTACTATTCAAAAATCGTTCGCACCGTGCTTTAGTACAGTTCACAAGTGAGTAGCGTTTCGCGACATGAAGATCATACAACGCAATAAAATAAACGAATGAATAAGCTAATCTTATCGAATCGTAATGGCTATTCTAGAAGAGGTGAATGAGGAAATTTGTGTGATCAATAAAATAAGTTATTCCACAGACAATGTCGCATTTGGAAAATTTTTGATTAGTTTGAAGTTATTTGTTATTTTTTCGAAATTCTTCTAATTCGACAAGTTCGAACCTGTTTAATCGGCGAGCCAATGAGCGCACCGCTCGCAACGAACGCGTGGTGGGAGGTGCTACTCGCCCGTTGAAAATAGAACAAAATGGATTGACTCGACTAAATCACTTCCTAAACTACTCGACTAAATTTTCACTGTTCATACACGTTTAGTTGCTAAATTACTCGCAACTAGGCTAAATTACTAGCCTAGTGCGAACAAGCCTTAAGAGCTTGGCATGTATGTTAATGTAAAGTTTCATCCCCACGCCGTCTCAGCGAGCGCCTACGTACGTTAAAAGACACGTCCTTGCAAAATTTGAGATTTAGCATCAGTAGTTTCTGATATATTGTGATGAGTGACCTTTCGCTTTTATATAAATAGATTTATTTATATTCCTTTTAAAAAACTCTAAAATGAAGAAAATAAATAAATGAGTGAATATTAATAAAGCAGCTTTGAAAAAATTCTTTTTTTTTTTTAAATAAAGAGTGACGAGACGATCAGGACATGTGCCTGATGGTAAGCAACATGCTTGACACATAACAGCACAGTGACACGCAGCTATTGGAACATAAAGAGTTCAAATCATTACCTAGCACTGCACTGCGCTCGTCACCCAGAGATCTAAGATCTTATATCTCTAAGCCCTGTAATTTCTCTGGAAATATTGCCCTTCAAACCGGAACACAATAATGTTTGCACATTACTGCTTGGCGGTAGAATAACTGGCAAAGGTGATGTTAGTTGTGAATCGTTTCTCTTGTTAGTATCAGAACATCTGTTATGTCGCACAGGGAGACGACAGCGCTGCCCAAGGACGTTCGACAAACAGACCGTCCGTAAAACAAGACCAAACTTCACATATTTGTCCAAAAAATCTCCCGAGATACACCAAGTGTTGCCAGTGTCGCAAATGTAACGTGAGATGCGGTGCAATCATTGCGTCTTATTACTTCCAAGACCATCTAATGTATCTCCTGCTGTCAGATGGACAGGGGTACAGTTTCGAGGGCAATATAACAAGCTTAGAGGTGAGCAATACAAAAAAGTATTTACACAGATAGAGCACAGACTTTGCTCCCGCGAAACGTGTGGCTGTAGCTAGAATTATTTCAGTTTAGATAAATATATATATTATATATTATCCCGATTGAAGGCCAAAGTTTCTAGAGAAATTATAAGGCATAGAGATAATTTCTCTGAATGTTATAAATATGATAATTTTAAGATAATACTCCCATAGGCAGCCAAAAGTGGGCATCCTATTCTTAATATAAAGTTCTTTGCCTATGTCTACGAGTATATACAGTAGCGCCTCACCAATCTATACTTCAAAAACCACCATGTTTGTAATCACGGACTGTTCGTTAATATAATAAAACGATAATATAATAAGATTACAAATAATATAATAAGACTTAGACGAGTTTGGTGTATGAATTCACATTGAACATTTTGCAAATGGCTGAATTGCGATTGAAATAATTCTAATTCAGGGTGGGGGTGATAGACCTGCACTGACGTCCCGCTAGGGGTGTATTGTGCACTTCCCCCGGCCAGCCTACCCAAACCAGCCTAGCTCTTTAAAATAGCGGAGCACGGCCTTGGGGCGCTGGCATACTAGTTCCACACCCATTTCGTCAGATGTTGTTACACTACATACTTTATTTGGAACTCCTTCAAAGAATCCTGATTCTAATCTTATAGTTTTAGTGGCCTCACAGCGTCGCAGCACGTGCTCCACAGGTTCATTCTCCCGCAAACAGCCTCTGCACAGGGGACTGTCCGTAGATCCTATTTTGTGAAGATGGTAGTTTAACTCACAGTGACCTGTGATCAAACCTATCATATCGATTGAAATAATAATTATTATGTAACTACCTCCACGTTTCGGCAGTGTTGCTACCGCCGTCGTCAAGAGAAAACCGAAGAACATGCGGGTATGCGGGCCATTTTATTGGTAAATGAGGAGATCCCCATGTCTACCCTCATTAGATCTTCAAAACTCGTACGATTGTCAGGATCACCAGGCTTCTCTAAACGTACTCCTCGGTGCAGATATTTATTTATAATTTTGTCCTGTGTAATATTTTCTATAGGGTAATGGACTATTGAGGCACTGTGCACACAAGATTAGTTTCAACTGTAAAATAATATATCCATAGATAAATATTAAAGAATGTATATTTATATGTATATCTACAACAAAAGTTTTTATTTTGTTTCAGGACCACGAAGGCGTGCTGTTCCCGGTAAAGAAGATGTTTATCGTGGTTACCAAGAACCTGTACTCGCCGCCAGACCTTAAGGAGTTCAACCGAGGCACCGACGTGCCTTATCTTGAGTCTTTCAATGTGAGTACGCACTTACCTCGAGGGGTTCACTGTGAGTACGCACTTACCTAAAGGATTGCAATGTGATTACGCACGTACCTCGGGGCTATCAATGTGAGTACGCACTTACCTCGAGGGGTTCACTGTGAGTACGCACTTACCTAAAGGATTGCAATGTGATTACGCACGTACCTCGGGGCTATCAATGTGAGTACGCACTTACCTCGAGGGGTTCACTGTGAGTACGCACTTACCTAAAGGATTGCAATGTGATTACGCACGTACCTCGGGGCTATCAATGTGAGTACGCACTTACTTCGAGGGGTCCACTGTGAGTACGCAATTACCTAAAGGATTGCAATGTGATTACGCACGTACCTCGGGGCTATCAATGTGAGTACGCACTTACTTCGAGGGGTCCACTGTGAGTACGCAATTACCTAAAGGATTGCAATGTGATTACGCACGTACCTCGGGGCTATCAATGTGAGTACGCACTTAGGGCAATTGTCCACGTAGCTGCACGTTATAAGCACGCTTTAGTCAAATGACGGTTGCAACACGACTGCATGACGAATGCTTGCATCTACCGTAGAAACAATGAAATCTGTGTCCACGAAGCTGCAAGGTCGTTTGCCGATTCGCGGTCTCCACTCCAGAACCCGTCTCTCTGATATATCTGATTGCCTCGACAGATATAGCCGGCCCACTACCACTTCAGTTTGCTAATACGCTGAGCTGTGTCGGTGACTTTTGTTCTCTGACGACATCCGCAATGAAGTATCATAGCGGATGCAATCCAACAGAGAAACCCCAAGCATTGCCCTTTCCATAGCTGGATGAGTGATTTTGAGCTTACGGACTTATTTTGACTGTCAGGGAAAATGGCCACGTTTCAGCACCGTAGGTCATAACGGGTAGAACGCACTGGTTGTACACTTTTGTCTTGAAACTTGTAGTGGTATTATTATTGGCAGAATCGTCTGGGGAAAGACGGGGAAGTACCACACCTTTGCCAGTTATTCTACCACCAAGCAGTAATATGCAAACATTACTGTCTTCCGGTTTGAAAGGCAATGTTTTCAGAGAAATTACAGGGCTTAGATAACATCTTAGATCTTTGGGCGCCGAACGCAGTGCAGTGCTAGGTAATGATTTGGACTTTTCCAATAGCTACGTTTCACTGCTTTTATGTGGCAGTCATGTTGCTTAACATCTGGGACATGTACTGCTCGTAATTACCTTAAATAAATGGCAGTCATAGGAACTGCCGATAGAAGTGAAAACCTATATCTCAGAATGTGATAGCTTACTTTGGAAACTACGCGGGTGAAACCGGAGGGCGTGGCCATAAGCATGGGCCATCTAGAAATGCTTCATGCGTCATTCATTTCTAGATGGTCAATGGCCATGGTCCCTAGTTTAACCGAAGATTTCTTATCATTTCCGAGCGTAACGCTAGAATTCAATTCACAGCCCACGAGAAATCTGTCTGTGGTGCGCCGAAAGAAGTTTCCACTTCTTTTTTTTTTTTTTTTTAATTTCTGTCGACACTACAGTGCACTTAGAAACGTCATACATACAATAATATCTTAGTAAGCCATTTTACAATTTTACATGCAGTTTATTTTACACTGAAGAGGTGTCAATCGAGATTTCTGTCAGTTTCTTCTTCTTCTTATCCGGTACGCTCTTGACAGAGCGGTCGTGATCGCTATGAGCTCGTAGCATTATTGGAGGGGTCAGATGTGATCCGCTTCACGACGTTTCGCCATTGCTGCCTGCTAGACGTCATCCTGCTGCACTCATTCAGCGAGCCTCCAATCGCGGACTTGATCTGGTCAGTCCATCGTGTGGGTGACCTTCCGCGCGGTCTTGTGCCTTCCACTTTTCCTTGAATGACAAGGCGTTCTATGGAGTGGTTGTCACGCCGGGAAACATGTCCAAAGAATGTTAGGATACGAGATTGTACCACAGAAAATAGACGCTGCTTGATGCCGAGTTCCTGAAGTATCGAGACGTTTGCGAGAAACTCGGTCCACGAGACTCCCAAGCATTCTTCTCCAGCACCACATTTCCAAAGCGTCCACCTTCTGTCTCTCCACTTCTCGCAGAGTCCACGTTTCAGCCGCGTAAGTTTCTGTCAGTTTAATGTTATACAAGTGAAAAACTGAAAACAATACCAATAGTGATATTATCACCAACCCACAGAAAATCAGATGTTATTTTTCCCATAGGACAGTAGTGTTGAAAAAACTTTGAGGGATGGGTGACGAGAATAACGGATGATGTCGTTGTGTTGTGTCAGATCCTGCCGGAGATAAAGAAGTCTGTGGCGGGCGTGAAGGACCGCATCTACCACAACACGGCCTACAAGGTGTACCGCGCCGGCGCCGCGCCCGTGTGCCTCACCGTGGAGTGCGCCTCGCCGCTGCACACGCTCTACAAGGTCATCTCCAACCGCCGCCTCTACGACGGTCTGTACCTCTGTGCCCGCCACCAGTCATCAGCATCAACAGCCCATATTGTTTTTAAGCTTTCGCGATTTGAACACATAATGTTTATAATGTACAGGACTTAATCACGATTTAATTCATTGTTTAAATACCTCGACGACGGTTGTAACGCGTTGTGACGGTTGTAACGGTTGTGGCCACGGCGGTTGTAACGCTGCCGAAACGTCGAGGTATTTAAACAATGAATTAAATCGTGATTAAGTCCTGTACATTCGAGGTATTTAAACAATGAATTAAATCGTGATTAAGTCCTGTAGATTCGAGGTATTTAAACAATGAATTAAATCGTGATTAAGTCCTGTACATTCGAGGTATTTAAACAATGAATTAAATCGTGATTAAGTCCTGTACATTCGAGGTATTTAAACAATGAATTAAATCGTGATTAAGTCCTGTACATTCGAGGTATTTAAACAATGAATTAAATCGTGATTAAGTCCTGTACATTCGAGGTATTTAAACAATGAATTAAATCGTGATTAAGTCCTGTACATTCGAGGTATTTAAACAATGAATTAAATCGTGATTAAGTCCTGTACATTCGAGGTATTTAAACAATGAATTAAATCGTGATTAAGTCCTGTACATTCGAGGTATTTAAACAATGAATTAAATCGTGATTAAGTCCTGTACATTCGAGGTATTTAAACAATGAATTAAATCGTGATTAAGTCCTGTACATTCGAGGTATTTAAACAATGAATTAAATCGTGATTAAGTCCTGTACATTCGAGGTATTTAAACAATGAATTAAATCGTGATTAAGTCCTGTACATTCGAGGTATTTAAACAATGAATTAAATCGTGATTAAGTCCTGTACATTATAAACATTATATCAACAGCCCATTAAATGTTCCCGCTGCTGGGACACGGCCCTTCTCTCGCAACCAGAGAGTCAAGTCCATAATGATGATGAATTCAAATATTCACTGTGTCTTTCTATGTATAATAAGTATGTATTTACAACTATATAAGTATTATATCAGCTATCTGGCCGCCATATTACAAGCTTTGCTTAGTTTGGGGTCAGATGGTGTTGTGTGAGAATTGTCCACCAATATTTATTTATTTAATTTTTAAACAATAAATTGACGCTACTGTATGAATATTTTTTTGTTCTGTCGGGGTTGTTATACAGTAAATAATAATTAATTTAAAACATGAACACATATCTTAGTCTCTTAAATATATGCCTTGCTCCAAAACCACTTAACATCCCAATAACACTTATTCTCAAGTGTCAAATCTGTTAGTTTAAATTTGAAGTGCAATATTAATTAATAAGCGAAACTGTTAGAATCGTATGCAAACGCCCTTGAGAGTCATCAAATCATGGGTTCAAAAGGTCACATAACTTCAAAAGCCAAATTCAAAGTCCTTTATTCATAAATGTACAATTTACACTTCAAATATTAAGGAAAAAAAAATGAAATTAAGCCAAAGCGTATACAACGGACTGGCGTAACCCGATAACCGTTTGCTCGCAACTTTTGCGCCAACATGCGCGGTTCCTATAACACAAGCCTTGTTCTATAGGAACAACTACACCAGTTTTTAAAATTTATAATTTTTTTATCTAATTCTATCTATAGGGCTACGGTAGACTTGATCGAAATTTTATAAGAATAACAAAACATAAAAAAATATTGATTTTGAGTCGACAACAAATGTCCACAAAATTCGGATTATGGAGAATTTCGTTAAATTCTAATGGCACTGACAAACAAACCGCTGTCGCCATCTTTGGTGTGAAGCACGTTTCGTTCCATCAATCAGCACATTACGTGCGTCCGTCGCGCCAAAAAAGTATCCATCACAAAAAACTGTGACTTATGTGACTACGTAAAACGAAACGTCTTGCCGCCGGACTGGAATTTTATTAGTATGTAGTATCAGCATTGCACCCGTGTGAAGCCGGGGCGGGTCGCTAGTTTTTTATTAAATTTGAAGTGTTAATTTTCTTTCAATTTTAGTTTAATTTGTTGTGGTATATATTTACTTTTGAATAATATGCATTATTTTCATTTCATGCATGAGTTTGCGGATAGATGTTAGGTACTAAGTGAAAAATGTCAAAGTTTATTAATGTTTACTAGCACGGGTTTACCCGCTTAGTTCGCGTTCCCGTTATTTTTCCGTAAAGTATTGATTGCTTAAAATTTTCCCGATAAAGGTAGCCTATGTGCTATTCCATACTACAATTGATAATCTGTGTCCCGAGTTGAAGCCCGATCCGTTGAGACGTACCGACGTGATTGAGCAACAAACATCCAAACATTGACATTTGTAATTTTATTAAGATTTTGGAATTAAAATACTTACAAAAATGTTTGTTTTTAAATTGAATTTGTTTCTAGAACTGGCCGAGATCGACATAGAGGAGGTGAAAGATGACTTCTGCTCGACACTGAAGTCCATCCTCGAGAAGAGCCACGAGTGCAAGGGGAAATGCGAATTTATATTCTACGACCGTGAGTGCATTTTTAACTGTCAAAGTAAATCTCTTAATGTATTTTTTCACTTTAAAAAAGGAGGAAATTTTCAATTCAACTGTATTTTTAGGGTTCCGTAGCCAAATGGCAAAATACAGGACCCTTATAGATTCGTCATGTCTGTCTGTCTGTCTGTCTGTCTGTCCGTATGTCACAGCCGCTTTTCTCCGAAACTATAAGAGCTATAATATTTAAACTTGGTATGTAGATGTATTCTGTGAACCGCATAAAGATTGTTATACAAAAAATAGAAAAAAACAATAAATTTTAGGGGTGTCCCATACTTAGAAATGAAACTCAAAAAAAAATTTCCATCAAAACCATACGTGTGGGTTATCTATGGATAGCTCTTCAAAAATGATTTTGAGGTTCCTAACTTATTTTTTTCTAAACTGAAGGTGTCTGACTCGAAATCTGTGGAGGGTTTTTCAAATTGAAATTTAGTCTACTGAATTTAGTCCCTCGGATTCAGTGAAGTGTGGTTGCAGTAAGCTTTTATTAAATGCAGAACCGAGGATTAAATAAAATAAATAAATATTGGTGTACAATCCACACACAACACCATCTGACCCCAAACTAACCAAAGTTTGTAATATGGCAGCCAGATAGCTGATACAATACTTATATATGTGTAAATACATACTTATTATACATAGAAACACCCAGACACAGTACAAATATTTGGATTCATCACACAAAATTTGCACTGGGTGGGAATCGAACCCACAATCCTCGGCTTCGCAGGCAGTGTTACCCACGAGGCCAGTCATTTCTTGCGTGGTTCTAACTTGCTTCTGTATTCAGTCGTCTAAATTTAGCCAAGTGTACTGTTTAGTACTTAAAAAATACATGAAGAAATAAAGAAAAAGAAATCATAAAATTAAAAACAAACGACAAAATTTTAAAAATGGATATAAAAAAAATTAGATGTAGACCAAATTGGTTCGCTGACACGACAAGAAGAAGCCAAGTGTAATTTATTTGCCTTTAAAGTTGCACGTTTGGTGAACTTGCAGACGAGGATCCGAGCCAGAACCTGGCGGAGATCCTCCTGAAGAGGATCGCGGAGCTGTGCCCCGGGTTCGACGAGAAGATACAGCGGCGGCGCGCGCAGAACGCGCCCGAGTAGGCGGAGCGCGAGCGCGACCACTGCACCCCGCGCACCCGCCACCCCCGCCTGAGGGCATCGATATAATTAGAAATATAACATCTTTGATCTCTGGGTGACGGCGCAGTTCTTCACGTTCCAATAGCTGCGTGTCACTGTGCTGTTATGTGGCAGGCATGTTGCTTACTATCAGGTACATGTCCTACTAGGATCTTCGCTTAAAAAAAACTCAATGGATGTGCCCTCCCTAACTTCAGGCAATTACACAACAATTAAGCAACACGGAATTATGTAATCGTTGGGAAGAGAGAGCTCACTCTTTCCGTTATAGTCGGTCGTGGGAAGCGGTGAACGCCGAAAGTTTTTACCTATCATGTTGTCAACAATCAAAATAAGTAGAACCACAACATACCTCGCCGCTAGTGATTCTAGGGGCCACGGAGATTGGTTGTAAATCACTTAGGCCACACCACACAGACACAGTTTGTTAACAACTTTAAGGTGCTCAGGGCACATCTTTTGATTTATGTCGATGCCTGAGGGGACGTTCGTTATAATACGTAACAATACTATACACATATATTAATACATAAAATAAATACTAACCTAACATAAATGTGGCCATTTTTAACTAAAAGATGCCCTAGATTAAAAAAAAATACGTTGTCTCTTACGTAATCACCCCCAATAACAAACCGTAACGTCTTACAAGAGACCCCCTCCCTCCAAATTGCGTTACGTAATATTTGAACGTCCCCTAACATCAAGCGCAAAACATTTTTCTAATCATAAAATATGTCGCAACGGTCTATTTCCTTACTTTTAAAATTCATTTTCATATGACCGAGTGAATCTTGTAAACAGTTTACGATATCAAACGAAAATAGACTTTAACTTACTTACCTTAAGTGTTTTTTAATATTGTAAGTAGTTAAACTGCTAAGTCTATTCTCATTTCGTCATATATGACGCGTTTTTACTGATTTGGGAGTTTGTAGTGTGAAGTCGGCGAAGTACGAAAGTTAGCGTCACAACAAACAACCTTGAAAACTTTCTAATATATATTATAAGATTAGTAGGATTATCGATCCGTCTTGTTTGTAATTAACACCTTAAGCTAATTTTAAAATCAAAATTAAAAAACTGTACTTTTCATACAATGGCAATTGATGGCGTTATGTGACGTTAACGGAAACGCTAATACCCGTATTTCGCATGTTATACTTTTTCGATGCTCACTGTTAAGTATTTCATCAATGCAGCGTTTTCAGAATGTCACATAAATTATATAAAATGTACGGAATAACCTGTCGTTACTAATTCTCATTTCCGCCACAAGTCGCGCTAATGACTCATTTTGTTACAGAATTTGAATGAGCATACATAAATGCTAGTAACATTTCTGAAACGTGCGATTTTGATACCGCGATTGAACGGAGCGTGTCGCGACAACGTAATGCAGAACCGTTGCAGTCGCAAAATCGTCGATCGCCGATGCCAAAAGTATAGATTTACGATATATTATGTGCCCTGTACATCGTTGTGAAATCAAACATAGGTACACTCCGCGAGGCATAAACTGAGCTTTGCATTTGTGTGAGTGTACATGGATAGTGTAGGTGTGACAACCGGCCTTAGGCGCGGCGCCATTCTGTCTCGCCGCGCTCCTGCCTGATTGGTGATCACTCACACTAATGCAAAGCTCAGCCTATACCTCGCGGACAAAATTTCAAGCTCCTGCCTGATTGGTGATCACTCACACTAATGCAAAGCTCAGCCTATACCTCGCGGAGTGTACGTGAGTTATCCGGGCCGTCTACCTTTACTCCGTGTACTGGCTTAGCTATAGCTGTCTCTATCATTTCAAGCGAAAATAAAAAGAAAAATATCAAAGCTAAGACAGTTTTAGTTATGCGGTCGACTGGAATTAATTAATTATTTATTAATTAATTATGTGTAACAAGCACGTCAGTTTTCGTATTTGTCATTCTGAAAACGCTCTATATTTTAAGTTTTATAAGCATTTATGAGAACTAATAGTTTTAAGTATTTTTTTAATGTGACTGTGTTCATATTTTTATATTTTCTAGACAATGTTTATGTAAGTTTGTTTACGAGCTAGTCTGGGGTTAGGACTGATGACGTAACGAGGGGCTTTATAGTAATAAGTATAAAGCAAAGAGTTTACATATACTACGTATAGAGTTGGGACAAACGGTTTAGGCCGAAAGCACGGGTAGCGTCTTTCTTGTCGCTCTTGTGGAAGTGTCACACTTGTCGCGGCACATCACTCTGTTGCCATAGAAAGTATGCACGTCATCTGCTTACGATTGACACAAAGGAACCGTGCGGAAAATCTTAACTCTATACGTAGTACCTATATGTAAACTTTTTGGTATGAAGGTTTTCGCAGACCACACTTTCTTAAGACGAAATACGTGCTATAAAAATAGTGTGTATGTACTCATGTACGCACACAAGTAATTATTTATCTTGATTCTACGCGCTAAGAAGTCTAACTTTAATATAATAGATAATATCTTCTACGCCAGTATTAACCTGAAGTTTGTTACGTACAATGTTGACTTGAGTGTTGCCTAGCTGACTTCAGAGTGTCGATATGCGCGCGCATCTTAAAATTTACTACGTTATTACGATGGACGTATAAAAAAGTCGGCCGTACTCTCGCTAAAACAAAAACTGTGTCACTAGAGTCGGCCACATTTGCACGTGTCCGTTGTCAGGTTGTCACCGACAGGCCGACACGCACACATATACACAAGTAGCGCGTGTAATGACCGAATGATGTGTGCGTGTCAGCCTGTATGTACGCACTCGTGCATATTATGTGGCCGACTCGATGGACACAGTTTTTGTTTTAGCAAGACTCCGGCAGACTTCTTTTGTACGTCCATGGTTGTTACGTAATTGAGTATAACTTCGTAAATCCATACATTTGCTAGCGTTGACGGATATGTCGGTACTGCGACTACGGTTATCTTGTTCTAGTTAAGTTTTACTATAAGTGTAACTGATTCTTCGTTTATTTGACGTCTTATTTTAATTGGGGTGTAAAAGTAACGTGAGATGGAATCAAACGGGCTCTACGCTCAACGCTCGTTTTATATAAATATCTTTCTAATCACCACTAAGAATACAACAAATCGAGTAAAAAATACTTGACTAGTAACGCCCCACGATTTTATCCACGTAGTTGCCGTTCCAGTTATTTCCCCGTATTAAAAATAGTATATGTACTATTAGCTATTTTTTTTTGTTTTAGTTTTATACGATTAACTTATACGATTTTGGGGGGGGGGGGGGGGTTCATGTCCCCTGTGATCCCTTCCTTGGACCGCGCATGGTTTAGCCTCGATTGGATTTGACCAACCGCTGTACAATAAGAAGACTTGACTGAGGCTCAATTTTGTCTTGTTGAGTACATTTGACGTCACCAACGTCGAGAACTTAAACAGGTTTGACTTTGCTCAAAAAGAAATAAACGAAGAAGCAAATATTGTATTAATTATTGTAATATTACCTGTCCAAGATAGTTGTCAATTTTACCATTGGTGGTGGTAGTGTTTCGTTTTGTTAGGGAAATTTGAGAAAAATAAATAATGCCGGCATAGTTGCCGAAATTGAAGTAAGATAAGATATGAACATTCATCGCTAAAAGCCACGGGAGAATAATCTTTAACTAAATATAAAAGTCATTTCAATCGACGGGCTAACCTTAGAGCGATTTTCTAGGCAAACCTTGCTTGGATTGGATACGAAAGATTATTATTATATTTTAAGATTTATATCTTAAAACTTACTAATTGGAATAGAGCGGTAAGAGGCTCCATTTGATTGCATTTCACGTAGCGTTGGCAGGTACGTTGTGTCTTTGAAGAGATTTTACTCAGTAAAAGATCTGTGATGGTTTGAATGATTATGAATCGAAAATAGTGTAAGAATTTAGTTTTAAGTATTCGATTATTAATAGAGGAATCGTATAACAAAACCAATTGGTAGACTTATTACGATAAATGTCAATCGTAAAGACAATCGGGCATCTCGTTTGCTCCAACTTGTACTCTTTAGATAAGATAACACGTTTTTGTTCCAGTTAGTTTAACTTATGTAGTTCCTATTCGTTTTTAAAGGGACCTGTGGCAGTAGTTATCTGAAGGCCTCTACTGCTTACAGAACTTCGGAGAGACTGCCGCCTGAAACTGTCTTAGCTTTGATATTGCTCTCTCTCTTTTCTTTTCGTTTTTTTTTTTTTTTTTTTTTTAACTTTTATAGGTTTACACTTGGCCGCCATCTCGCCTGATGTTAAGCGACGATGCGGTCTACGATGGAGCGTGTTTACCTAGAAAAAACCGATTCACTCTCGATTTGAAGACACAAAGATTGTAACCAATAGGGAAAACCCACTCAGGCAACGTATTCCACAGCCTAGACGTTCTTATCACAAAAGTAGAGTCAAATCTCTTCGTTCGTGTCTTTGGAACATCAACCATGAAACGATGTCGCTTTTTCGAGCTACGAGCATTCCGATAGAAAAAAGGGCAAGGTGGTATTAGATCATGTAAATCAGTCGCACACTCTCCGAAGTGTACCCGTTTGAAATGATAGAGATAGCAATAGCAAAGACAGCCGATTTAGTTACGCGGCTCAGCAGAAAAGGTTCGCTAACTTACCTCTCTTGATAGTTGTCGTAATATGGCAGCGTAGAGTATGATTGTGATAGGTGTTTTCAGTGTCAGATGAATGTGAAAACCTGTGAAATAATGCCTTTTATTTTATTTTTTTACGCAATTTGATAGAACAGTTATACTCGTATATATACCTCGATGACATCAATGTTGATAATTTGACACATGTTGTCACGCATCTGTCACCTGCATTGGCCATTTTGAAAACTCCTCGTTTCATAGGGTAGTCTCTTAGCCAATACTAGATTACACAGATCAATGGTATTTTTCGTAACATTATAATTATTTCGGATATATTACGCTGGTTGAAAGATTCACTCTGGTGAATAAAAGGTACTTTAAAGAACCTTAACCTTATTAAAGATTTAGCAAAAAACCAAAAATCTTAAAAATCGTACACCACAGTATCTTTGTAGATATATTCGTGTCAGTTTGAACCGATATATTCATAATGTTTTATCCGGGGTAACAAAAAAAAGAATACGTAGAGCTGTGTTATCTATTCGGACAAAGAATGACAATATTAATTCTACAGTACGAAATTTACCCATAGTCTGTAAGACTAATAACGAAACGAAAAGAAATGTCATGAAACTAAAATTAAAATAAAAAATCTTTAAACTTTTAAATTACTTATTTTGATAAGCGATTTAGAACTGAAGTGCCATGATGATACGGTCGATGGCACTATGGTGCTTTTTGCCCTTAGCACTTTAAAAACAAGCGCAACCACCCAAAGTGTTACTTAAAGTTTTGTAGCGTTGCTATGTTTACTTTTTTATATTTGACCTGGGAGTAGTTACTGCAATCAATTGATACTATACAAGAAATGCACAAATAAATGTAAAAGAAACATAATACAGTAGAACCTCGGTCATCTGAACAATTACTTAGTTTACCCTGAACAATTATTTTATCCATCCAAACGCTCAATTATTCATAAATATTTGTGGAAAAGCTATTTGTTAATATACTATTTATTTTATTTATTTATTGAGATAAAAACGGATTTCCACTTACAATTATCTCACACAATACTCACATTATTAACTTTAACATTTATCAATAGAATACAATTAAACTATGTTTTGGTTATTCAAACATATGGTTGTCCAATCTAGTCTCAGCCCCAATTAGTTCGGATAACCGAGGATCTATTGTATTATAAACCATTTAGAATTTATTTTCAGAACTGTTATGGTAAACCACAGTAAAAAATCATAAGACATTTTATGGATTTGATGATCATGATAGATCTAATGACTGATTGAAGAGTACTAGAGTACTCATATATTAAACTGATTATTGTTTGTGAAAATTGTAATAAGTAAATATTTTATAAAAGAAATTGTTTTACTTGATTATCTTTTTGCCATGTCCTCATTTGACATTTGAAGTTGATTTAGGTTCACCTCCAATTTTTTTCGAAATGTTGATTAGGTTGGAATGCATTTGTTGTACTAGATGCAATAAAATTATTGTTGAAAAACACAAAAAAGGGTGTGCGTTTGTGTGCACACACGCACTTTGGGGATTTACCAGAATAGTGTGTCTGAGTTGTGTGCTTATGTATAGTGCCGTAAATAGCCTTTTCAGCGCCCTGTGCGAGTAGAGTTATTATCACCACTGGCATTCACTGTTAAACGGTGAAAGAAAACATCGTGAGGAAACAGGCGTATTCCAATATTAAATATAATAAAAATAACAAGAAAATTAAAAATTTAGATTAACTCCCGGCTACCTCAGATTTGTTATCTGTACAACATTCTACTAGTCAACAGTCAACCCCTTTCATTTGATACCCATATTGAGGTAGGTTGCGAAGAAATATTTTGTGCATAGGTAAGAACATCCGCACGGATATTAACCTTCAAATAAAACAAACCGCATCGAAATCGGCCCATCTGTTTGAGCTCTACGGTGCCACAGACACACACACACACAGACAGACAGACATCGACGTCAAACTTATAACACCCCTAAAGGTTTAAAAATATTAAATAAAAAAGATAATATTTTAACCGGATACGCAGTCTGACAATGGGCCGTTTTCCGACGAGACAAAAATAGTGCGTACGTTAGGCATTAGATGGCGATAGTGTGGATTCAAAAAAAATTGTCTCTACCATTACTTGAAAAAATTGTATACTAAACAATTTTTATTCTTTTTTGTGTTAAAATATTGCGAATAAAAATAGTCAATTAAATACAAATACAAAAATCTTTATTGCTGTGTAGTGTAAATTGATAATGCAATAAAAAATCGTTACTCGATCACATTCGATTTTCAAAAAAAATGAGCCGTTTTCCGACGAGACAAAAATAGTTCCAAAGTACGCACTAGATGGCGGTGTGGAATTTCAAAAAGATTTGTCTGTGGGCATTTTCACAAAAATGTATACCCCGTGTTTTACGCCTGTCCCTCGAATTCAATTGTAATTTCTTACGAAATAGTTTTCCCTATATTTAATTTTTATTCATGAGTGCATAAACAAAATATCATATAATTGACTCACAACAAATTTTTAAGAAAAAATACAACATTTGACCCTAAAATAGTAAAAAAACTATTCAGAAATGGTTAATTTGTTGCTGTCCCCAACTGGTTCTTACGCACAATAATCTCTGTTTATAAGTTTTTTTTCAAGGAGCACACTATTTTTGTGGTTAATATAATAAAAGTACATGATTTCCGTAATATTATAAGCCAAAGATTTACAAATTAAAAATAAACTAGTTGTTAAAACAAAATAAAGTAAAAATCAAAAATATTGATAATTCCGGAACATTCCATTTTGTGACCGGATTTTAAACTATATTTGTATTACAGTAATAACATTTTCTTTCGTTGTTGGCAGCATATTTGTATATGCTTTTGAACGAAACTAAATGTAACCATCAGTGTTTTTAGAACTGCTTGATAAGGAGACATGTGTCTCACAAGCCGGTGCGTGACGAATTTTTCACTCAGGAATGTGACCATAATTTGTCCTGTTCCAATCTATTTTATTGTGTTCTTTTTAATAAATTAGTTTGAAAATATTATTGTTTCTAAGTTATTCAAAAGTTCGTATGAATAAACATTTACATTATTTTTTAAACGATTTTTATGTGTCAGAGGACATTCAAATGTGACTTCCGTTGTGTGACTATTTGAGCGGTCACATATAAGCGGAACAGAATGTCACTACATTTCTGAACACTAAAGCTCAGTTTACATTGCAGAATTCTTAAAAAATTTGTGACCTTTTTTTGAAGAATTAGATTTTTTTTATAGTAAACAGTGACGAGAGAAGCAGGACAGGTTTTTTTTTTTTTAAATAAAGAGTGACGAGACGATCAGGACATGTGCCTGATGGTAAGCAACATGCCTGACACATAACAGCACAGTGACACGCAGCTATTGGAACATGAAGAGTCCAAATTATTACCTAGCACTGCACTGCGCTCGTCACCCAGAGATCTAAGATCTTATATGTCTAAGCCCTGTAATTTCTCTGGAAACATTGCCCTTCAAACCGGAACACAGTAATGTTTGCACATTACTGCTTGGCGGTAGAATAACTGGCAAAGGTGTGGTACTTCCCCAGGCGGACTCTGCCAAGAGTCCTACCACTACACCAAGTGTGTGTACTGTACTATTAACGCGTCATGTAAATGCGCCCTTACCGTTTTCTGGTGTTCGGTTTTGTGACTGTCCCTTAATTTCAAATAACTAAAATATATTTTAAAGATGCCAATTTCATATTTTAAGTCTGTTAGCCCTTCCTATGGCAGACGCCATCGGAAAACAATATGCCATGGTGGCAGCCTCCCGTTCCGGTCGTGATAAAATAAACGCCCAGCTGGCAGGCGACCGGAACGGTCAGTAATTTGATGCCGCTGTTTTCATTCGAAAAGCGCACTTTAAAACACGGTATGCACTATTCTAACGCATACAACTGCTAGAACGTTAAACAAAGACTGAATATAGACGCTTTCTTAGGTAGACTTACATATGTTTAAAAAAAAAAAACTCATTGATTCCGGACTTGCTATCGCCGAGTGGTTGGAAGTGTTTGTGCGTCTATTTTCAAGTGTTTTTAAGTGGTTGACGACAGTATAACGAGATAAAGTTTTGAAAAAGCGATGGAAAGGTATGTAATCAGCCTATTTCTTTGTTTTTGTACGTGTTGTGATACGCTTTTCGTGGTAAAACATTGAAATCTAACACCTACTCAGGCTTAGCACACGCTCATGTCGGCCAAACAAACCATTCATTTAGCACCAAATATTGGTAGATTTGTGGAATTTATGGAAACAATGAAATAATTACTCATCCATTAATCTTTTCCAAATTGTAAATTTATTCAAATCTTTCATTAATTAGAGAAATATCGAAAAAAATAACACGCGTCCCTCCACTGACCGGACCGGGACGATGACAGTTATATTTCGGGCACCGCGGCCATTTTGTTCACTCGCTATCATATTATGGATAAGACTATTGAATCTACTTTTATATGGTGTTTGGTTTGCTTTGTATTTTTGTGGCCGCAATATTAAAAACAAAATAAAATAAATAGTTATTTAAGGGGGGCTCCCATACAACAAAGGTGATGTTTTTGCTATTTTTTGCTCGATATTAATAATAATGGTATTGGAACCCTTCGTGCGAGGCCGACTCGCACTTGGCCGGTTTTTATATTTATATAGTGACACTGCATTTCATAAGTAAATGTGCATTGATTTCATCATCATAATTAGCCTGAGTCCACTGCTAGAAAAGCTTCTCCTAAAGCCTATAAATGTGATTGTATTTACAGATTTAACCTTATTGCAATTGAGGATTTGCCCGCTGGGGAACCGATAGAACAGGCATTGACGGAGCGAAGTAAGCGTTCATGGAACCCGTAAGTATCAACCCCCACCCAATTTATTTTTATTTTATTTGCCAACTTTATCACCATCAACATTTAGCTAACTGTCAATATTATAATACATTATTATTTTCAGCCGAAATTATGAACCTGACGGAGAGCACATCCCAGTAATTTTGTCTTCAGCTGCGATGCGATTCCGCCATCACCGGCAATGTATATATTTTTAAAATAAACTGAAAAAAAAACTTTTTTTTATATATATTTTTCTAAGAACAAATAAATAATATTCTGAAACAACAGAAACCATATAAATACAGTAACTGACCGGATCCGGTCGTTCGCCAGACGGAGGGTAAAAAAGTCGCATCCATGTTAAGACAGCCGTTTTCGCGTGCCATCTTAGAAAATAATTGTTGTTTTATTTCATCATTTTCTAATAAATGTTCTATGAAAACACCTTTTTTATATCTTACAAGCCTTTTGCAAATTTATTCATGTTTTAGGAAAATACATTATTAACTCATAAAAATAATTAGATACTACAGTACAGATCATTGTTTGAATATACCTAATTTTTCTTAGTTTACACAGGTTTTATTTGAATCTTAATATCTTTATAATCTTACATATTTCAGACGTATATATTTAACACAATTGAGATTATGAACCAAACATCAATATAAACACACATTTCAACTCACTTGATCAATATATTTCTCAGAACTAAGCTTGTAACATGAGCTATTTTCAACATCCGGCGCAAGATCTACCACTGCAGCCGATTTTTTGTAAACGTTCTACTGATATTTTTTTGTATAGAATGATGTGCAATTCTTAGGATTATGTTTTGAAGTAGTGTTTGTCAAAGCAAATTATATACAAATATGATCGCTTAGTTGTTTTATTAAATATTTCTGTTAGTATTTATACCTAAAATTGGAACAAAATCTAAATCTGCATATTTGACTCAAATTAATTTTCTATTTTCACACCTTTGCAGTTATTATTAGTATAAAATCTAATAGCTTGGTTCTTTGTGATTCTAAACCTATAGCATAATGCACTGGTTTTGAACAATAAAGCAGTTTAATTACAGTTTTTCTAAAAAGTATCTTCTAGAATTAAGGGGGAAGATAGACCTCTGCCAGACAAGGGTTTTTTTTCATTATGGCGGCCGCCAGATAATATAGCTGACCGGACCGGGACGCTGCCATCCGAAAGGTTAGAGTACTCTCTGGAACGAAAATGATTTATTTGTATATTATTTTGTACCTCATCCTCTAAAATATATATTGTAATTTCAAAGGCAATGATAATTCTGATTCCGTTGAAATCGCAAAAATCGTCTCTAGTCTCAAATCAGAAAGTGCTTCCGGCCCAGATCGTGTCTCAGCTAAATTTATAAAGATGGCGCTTCCTTCTATAATATGTCCGATGACCCATATTTTTAATTTAAGCCTGGAGACAGGCGTTTTTCCAGAGTGTTGGAAAGTCGCTGCCGTAACTCCGATCCATAAAAACGGTGACAAACACTCTCCTGACAATTACAGACCAATTGCCTTGCTCAGTGTGGTTTCTAAAATTTTAGAAAAAATTGTTAATGTTAGACTTGTAAACTTCCTTGAAAAACAGAAACTAATCGCTGATAGGCAATTCGGATTTCGTCAGGGGAGATCAACCGAAGATGCAGCATCACTACTAGTTGATCTGGTGTCGTCATATGTTGATGCGAGAGAGAGATGCATTACTGTATTTCTTGATATGGCACGGGCTTTTGATGGGTTGTCAATTGGTCTGCTCTTAAAAAGCTTCAGGCGTTCGGTATAAGGGAGTGACTCTGGATTGGTTTAAAAGTTATTTAGAGAATCGTAGTCAACTTGTTAGGATAAATGGTGTTGCCAGTGACCAACTACCAATAAATTACGGCGTACCACAAGGCAGTATCCTCGGACCAACTCTGTTTGTTCTGTACATCAACGAAATTGTAAACATGAAACTCCCAAATGCAGAAATTATCACCTATGCCGACGATACTGCCATTATTTTCCATGGAAAAAGTTGGTCGCACGTATTCAAGTTAGCAGAAAACGGTCTAGCTGTTCTTGCTCGTGCTCTTCACGAAAGTCTACTAACATTAAACACGAAAAAGACCAAGTACATAGCTTTTACCAAAACTAGTGCCTCTCGCCCACCCACCGATCTGCGTCTCAAAATTCACTACTGTGTCAATCTCCCTCACTCCCCCGTCTCCTTTGCGCATGTAGCACCATTGATGGCACACGCAGCATCAAATATCTTGGCGTAACGATTGATGAACATATGTCTTTTAAACAACATATAGATGATTTATCTTCTCGCACCCGTAAATTAATCTACGTTATGAAAAACCTCAGAGATTGCGCTCCCTTACCCCTCTTAAAGCAAATCTACCTAGCACTTTGTCAGTCTATAATTCAGTACTGCATCTCTATATGGGGCAGCGCCGGTAAAAGCATCTTTGTGAACGTAGAAAGAGCACAACGAGCTCTCCTCAAGGTTATGTTGAGAAAACCTTTTCGTTTTCCTACGGACACATTATACGCCGATTTTGGAGTTTTAAGAGTTAGACAATTGTATATCTATAACGCAGTCCTAAAAATCCATTTTTCCAAAAAATCGCGTATTGACTACCACTACCTATCATCCAAGCGCGCAGCAAGACCCAACCTACTTCCGCTCCCGCGCCTGGTCGCTACTGGCCAAGCGCGCCCCCGCATACTCTCTACCTTGTACATACAATAACGTGTACCACAGGCGACTCAGGGACTGCGAGGACCTTCCTAAACACGCATTTAAGTTTAAACTCAGGGACTACCTTTTGCGATTGTCGTATGATGAGACTGAAGACCTTATCCACAGTGTGTATAAAGCGTAACAAAAATTGATAGTTTCGAGAAGTGTTATTTGTAACAGGCAACACTATTATTTTATGTTAATTTGTGTATAATTATTTATTATATTTATTGTGTATAATTATACGTGTTATAAATATATTTTAGTGAATGTGAATTGGAATGTAATACCTTAGCAAACTCGCACTTGAGCCCCAAGATACAGGCTTTGCCTAGTTTGGGGTTCACAGAGTAACAGTTGTTCTGTACAGAGTAATTTAAATTTTACCTATTATAACTTATTATAAGCATCGTTTTATACCTAAGTACTTAATTTGATTACTTTTCTGTAAATGTACAATGTTTTTGGTAAATAAATATTTCTATTTCTATTTCTAATTAAGGGCAAGAAAATACCAAGAGTCACACAACTGAAGAGTTTATTGAATTATTGATGAAAGTACAATAAAAAATGCAAATATTTACAGTTTTTTATGTTAAATGTCCAATTTATAAGTGGTAGACGCCAAAATTATCCAATAAATAAAGTGGATTTTAACGTTTTTTAGCTCGAGAATATAGTCACACAACTGATATTAAATTGTGTGACTTTCCATTATGTTTTAGTATATCTAACACTATTTACTTCTAATCTCATAACATTCCAGTGTTTCCAAAAATATATAAATTTTATATCATAATTTCAATTTTTCAATTTTCAATTTATTCAAAAATACTAGGAACATAAATGAAGTTACACATTAACATAGTTTCAATAGAACAATAGCAGTGATCAGCATAGTTAACTTCATTTAGGAGGTGGACCCTGCATCCCACACTAGGGATGTCCTGTGTTGTGGGATTCAGTGTTTTCTTCCATATAGTGAAGTTGTTAGTGATATTGTAGTAGGTACTTGGTTACATTAGACATGATGGTACATTCTTGTTCCAGAAAAGAGAAAGTAAACAATAAAAAAATAAAAACAGATAAGGGCAATGTGGAATATTAGAGATCAGGGAAGGCCCGTATCAGTAAAACAAACAAACAAAAAATAGACAGAAAAAATACTATAAATAAAAATATCTCAAGTTCATGGCTTCCATTTCATGGCTACTTATTGTGTATGAGGGGGTGTGTGTGTGTGTGTGCATGTATGTGCGTGCATGAGAGTATGGGATTGCGTTTGTGGTCTGCTTATACCTACTTACAACTCAAATTTTGAGACCACACTGCTGAAGCATCTATTGAGCAGCTGATGCTACGAGTATGGTGGATTAAATTTTGCTCTGGCTCAAACTGTTGCAGTACGCCCAGGGTCATAATACGTTTGACACTAGTATTTTCTCAGTTTCGATGTAGTTTAGAGAAAATAACCAATGTTTTATTTTCCTCTTACATAAAAATCGCGACAGGTTCAATATAGTCAGAGAAGCATCAATGTTTTGGTATATAGAAGGACCCATGAAGGAAAAGGAGCGTCGTGCAAACGAAGTTTTAATGGGAGGGAGTTTCCAAACATTACGTCTGGATGATCTTGTGGTTTGGTTAATTGAGACAATAGCTGTTTTATGAAACTTTAAGGTGACCATTAGAATGTATAGTTGGCGGACTGTCATATATTTTGTCTCGCTATATAGTAGGCTTGTGGGGTATTGGTAAGACTTTTTGTAAGCAACTTTTAGAACAAGGCGTTGTGCTCTTTCCAATTTGATCATGTGAGTCTTATTGGCAGAACCCCAGCAGATGATGCAGTAATTAAGTATGGATTCACATAGTGCTGTGTATACAATTCTTAGGGTACTAGGGTCTGCGACAGAGCCAATCGTTTTAAACAAGTATGCCATTTTACGAAGTCTTGTGCATAAGTTTTTTATGTGGCTGTCCCATTTTAGTCTATGGTCTATCGTGACCCCCAGGTATTTTAATGTCTCAACACGTTCTAGTTCCGGGCACATACACATCTGAGTTCCATTTGAAATCACATTACATGTATGCAGCTCATAATGAGACCAAACACAACCTCAAAACTAATACTTCTAAAAATACTGTAATTTTTTGTTGGAGTATACATTTTTGTGAAAATGCCCCTGTACCATAGACTCTCAAAAGTGTAATTACTATGAACCCGATGTTCCCGATGTTCAGGGAAAAAGTGTAAATCTAAATTATTTGCGATAACTAAAAATGTTGGAGGTTTCCCGAACACATCACTTATTTTAGATAAATTATAATTTTCTTCTCAGCTCAGCTCAGATGTGTTTAGTTTGTTTACCTTCTATAAACCCTAAATACTCAAAGAAAATATTTCATTGTAAATCAAATTGTCTTCTTTTTTAGTTTTAAAATATTGGGAATAAAAATAGTCAATTAAATTGATAATGGAATAAAAGATCGTTACTGATCACATTCGATTTTCAATAAAAATCTTTAAAACTCGATGCTGAGACACAAACTAAGCACAAGTAAAAGGAAGAATCAAAAATATAAATAGCAACACTGATACGAAAATATTTATCTGTGGCTGAAGGACTAGTATCTATTCTCTCTACTTAGTCTGTGGTATCTATCTAGTGTTTTGTGGTATCTATGGCCAAGAATAAACAAAAAATTAATAGTGTTGGGACATTAGTTACCAAACCACGAGAATACAGAACAGCTCCTTAAGTTTTAGTGAACTATGCGAATTAGCTCATCGATTATCTGGTTCCGTGACCGTTATTTTTCGGCGATCCACTATTGTTCAGTAATGCCGCATGGTCAACTGACTGATTTAGTTCGCTCTTACCCGAATTGTGTGTTACGTATTTAACGATTTTAATATATTTCGAATTTTTGTGGTGAACTTTTCTTTAGCAGCGTTGTGATTTGAAAATCATTGAAACGAAAAAGCGACAGTAAAAAGAAGATTAAGCATTTCTAAAGTATCATTTCTAACACGTATTTTTTTTCTAGATACAGATTTTCTAGACATTTGCAAGAGATTAAAACGAAGAAATGATAGATGGCGCTTATATTACGTCTAACATTACTTAACATTTCTGTCCAAATCTTAGTTAAGGTTTGACAATTTCCGTATATTGAGATAAGTGAAATTTTTAAATCAGACAATTTATAGTTCTCTTGAATTTTAATGCATGTACAAAAGAGCGTTTCCGAGTTTGCAGATGTTCATAAGCAATAGCAACCAACAACAATAACAACAATCGTAGACATCTACGGGCAGGTAGCAAAAGCATAAGCAGCCCACTAATTGTTCCCACTGCTGGGACTCGGGCCTTCTTTTGCAAAGAGAGAGTCATACCCATAATCCACCACGCTGGCGCAGTGTACCGATCCACACTGATGACACAGTCATGACCTCGAAGAATTATCGGTACATGTCGGTTTCCTCACGAAGTTTTCCTTAACTGTTTTAAGTTAGCGACATTACGTACATATTATTATCTTCAAAACGATAGGATACCAATCGGCAGTTGCCATTCTCCCGACGAGACCAGCCGGAACTTTTCTCAATTCATGTGAAATTTTTGTATTTTACATTATATGAAATAGTTAAATATTGGAGCGCAGTATGAATTAAACAATTGCAATATTGTCTTCTAAAATATTTAAAAAAAGACCGAACGAACGAAAGAAGGGAGCGAACTAGTTCGACACAGGTATGCGAACTAAGTTCAGCGTTCCCAGTGGACCTCACTATGTGGCTCAGTGGCTTTTGACATTGACATCACAAACTAAAACTTACAAGCGCTCTCTATCGGCCTTTTTTCGAACCATTTTTTTTATCTCGTCGGAAAACGGCTTATTCTTAAAACTCTCGATGCAGAGACACCAACAAAGCAGAAGTAAAAAGGAAGATTCAAACATATAAATGGCAACACTGGTACGAAAATATTTCAGTTCAGTTCAGTTCTTGGTTTCTGGCTTGTACGACTTTGTCGTTAATTCCACCAATGTCCGTTTCCTGAGAGTTTCGTAAACGGTAATAATATATTGAACTCGCGGTTTACGAAAATATTTATCTGCGGATGACTAGTATCCTTGGCCAAGAATAAATAAATAAATATTAGTGTTGAGACATTAGTTACCAAACAACGAGTATAAAGAACCGCTCCTTAAGTTTTAGTGAACTATGTGAATTAACTCAACGATTATCTTGTTCCGTGACCGTTATTTTTCGAGGATCCACTATTGTTCAGTAATGCCGCATTGTCAACTGACTGATTTATTTCGCTCTTACCCGAATTGTATGTTACGTATTCAACGATTTTAATATACTTCGTATTTTTGTAGTTTACATTTCTTTAGCATCGTTGTGATTTGATGAAACGAAAAAGCGACATTAAAAAGAAATTTAAGCATTTCTAAAGTATCAGTTCTACCACGTAATTTTTTCTAGATACAGATTTGTTAGACATTTTTAAGAGATGAAAACAAAGAAATGATAGATGGCGCTTATCTTACGTCTAACAACATTACTTAACATTTCTGTCCAAATCTTAGTTAAGGTTTGACAATTTCCGTATATTGAGATAAGTGAAATTTTTAAATCAGACAATTTATAGTTCACGTGAATTTAATGCATGTGCACAAAGCGTTTCCGATTTTCCAGGTGTTCACAAGCAATAGCAACCAACAACACAACAACAATAGCAAATAACAACAATCGTAGATATCTAAGATCAGGTAGCAAAATCATAATTGTTCCCACTGCTGGGATTCAGGACCTTCTTTTGCAAAGAGAGAGTCAAGACCATAATCCACCTCGCTGTGTGGATTGGTGGATGACACAGTCATGACCTCAAAAAATTTTAAGTACATGTCGGTTTCCTCACGAAGTTATCCTTAACCGTTTTGAGTTAGCGGCATTACGCACATATCTTCTAAACGATAGGATCCCAATCGGGAGTTGCCATTCTCCCGACGAGACCAGCCGGAACTTTTCTTAATTCACGTGACATTTTTGTATTTTACATAATATGAAATAGTTAAATTTTGGAGCGCAGTGCGAAAAAAAAATGCACAAATAAATTGCAATATTGTCTTCTAAAATATTTGAAAAAGACCGAACGAACAAAAGATAGGAGCGAACTAGTTCGGCACAGGTATGCGAGATAAATTCAGCATTCCCAGTGGTCCTCACTATGTGGCTCAGTGGCTTTTGACATTGACATCGCAATCTAAAACCTACAAGCCTACCACAGACTAAGTAGTACACTAAGCCTACTAGTCTGTGCTACCTACCTACCCCTCCTATCGTCGTTTTTTCGAACCATTTTTTTTGTGTCGTCGGAAAACACCTCATTACTTAAGACAGGCTGTTTTTCCACCTGAGATGTGCGAGGATGCGTAGCGAGAGATGTGTTTGTAAAGAATTAATACCTACATTTACATTCTCTTTGCAATACTATCGCTTCATTTACCCTCACAATGAGGCGTTTTCCAGATGCAAATTGACTTGTCAAATATAGTTCTAAATTTTGCCAAATTTGGCACCACTGTTTGTGTTTGTGAAATTTATCTAACAAAATAAAACATTGGCGCCACCTATGGTGAAATTGGGAACTGTCTTTGACAGGTCTTTTTGCATCTTGAAAACGCCCCATTCCGCCAATGTGCGGTGTCACACCAGCTAGTATTTTCTATCGTAGGTAGGTAAAAATGGAGTTGCGCTAGAGATGGATAAGACTGTTAAAAAACTATCGACATCTCGATATTTTCCAGTCGTCATCATCATATTGTCGTTTTAACTATAATTATTTTCAGCTGATATTTAAGTATATCCGATATGTCGTTACAGAACTGATATTGAATAGTGGAAATCATAACAAATACCTACTACGTGTTGAAGTGATAACTTCTTTTGACGCACAACACAGATATATTTCATGGGCTGTGAATGAAGCTCATCATCACGCTCGTAAATGAAAGAAATCTTCGGGTGAAGTCGGAACTATTACATGAGTCATAAATCGTAAAGGGTAAGTTTTACACTAAAGTTTACTAGAAACAAAAGATCCAAAATTGCATTTTCTACAATAACAGTGTCTGTGATTTTTACCCTAAACTGCAAGCACCATTTTGAAGAAACGTATATATCTCTATCCCTCGGTATCTTGAAAACTATGCACTTTCGGGCAAAAGTTATGGAAACTATTATTGTAGAAAATAACATTTCGCATCTTTTGTTTTCTATTTATTGAACCAATTAAGCTGATATTTTAAGAGTTATCGGCTGCAATAGAAAAACTGGTTCAGGAAATAAGCAATAAATCGTAAACGGTAAATTAAACAAAAAAAATGTTGGAAATTAAAAGATGTAAAATTATATTTCCCACAATAATGATTCCAATGATTTTTGCTCTAAAGTACGTAGGTTTTGATATATCAGCCAAAACGTTTTTTTGCAAAATGGCGCCGGAGGCTCCACCTAGATCTGTCAGTATTTTGTGATTTTATGCTCAGCAAATGATCCTAAACCTGACAAAAAATATTGGATAATTTAGTGCTAGTTTCCAAGATCCAGAATTCGCCTCAAGCGCTATCTTGAAAAAACTGTTTTGCCGATATCTCGGAAACTATACCTTTTAAGGCGAAAATCATTGAGAGTATTATTTTAGAAAACAACATTTTGCATCTTTTGTTCTCTATTGAACGAACCAATTAAACTGATATTTTAAGAGTTATCGGCCGCAATAGAAAAACTGGTTCAGGAAATAAGCAATAAATCGTAAACGGTAAATTCTACAAGAAAATTGTGAGACATTAAAAGATGTAAAATTATATTTCCCACAATAATGATTCCAATGATTTTTGACCTAAAGTTCATATGTTTTGAAATATCAGTCAAAACGTTTTTTGCAAGATTGGCGCCTGAGGCTCCACCTAGATCTGTCAGTATTCTGTGATTTCATGCTCAACAACTGATCCTAAACCTGACAAAAAATATTGAATCGGCAATTTAGTGCGAGTTACCAAGATCCAGAATTCGCCTCAAGCGCTATCTTGAAAAAACGATTTTGGCGATATCTCGGAAACTATACCTTTTAAGGCGAAAGTCATTGAGAGTATTATTTTAGAAAACAACATTTTGCATCTTTTGTTCTCTATTGAACGAACCAATTAAACTGATATTTTAAGAGTTATCGGCCGCAATAGAAAAACTGGTTCAGGAAATAAGCAACAAATCGTAAACGGTGAGTTGTGGAAAAAATGTTATCCAGAACAAAAGATGAGAATGGTATTTTCTACAATAATCATTTCGATAATTTTTGCCCTAAAGTGCATGGTTTTCGAGATATCAGCTAAAACGTTATTTCATGATGGCGAATTCTTGATCACGGAAACTTGCACTAAATTGAAGGCCAAAGTAATGGAGGTCATTATTGTAGAAAATATATTATTGCATCTTATGTTTCCAGTAAACTCTTTTAAACTAACTAACCGTTTATGATATATGAGTTATTTAATAGTTCCGAGTTCACACGAGGATTTCTTTCTTTCATTTACGAGCGTGACGATGAGCTTCGTTCACAGCCCAAGAAAAATATGTGTGTGGTGCGTCAAAATAAGTTTTCACTTCAAAAAGTAGAATTTGTTATGATTTCCACTATTCAATATCGGTTCTGTAACGACATATCGGATATAATTAAATATCGGCTAAACATAGTTAAAATGATAATATGATGATGATAACGACTGGAAAATATCGAGATGTCGATAGTTTTCTAACAGTCTGCCCTGCCCTTGAGTGTGTCAACAGTATCAAATATCTGGGTATGGTGATTGATAGCGGTGGGCGATTATGAGATATACTAATGAAATCATTCGATTATGAGAATGTCTCGAGATATCTCGATTATGGCCGTTAGTAATTACTAATTAGTAGTCTATCCCGGCCCGGCCCGGTCGCGAGTCGCGAGTCGCGCGCGACTTGACTCACTCACACTCGCAGCACACGCACAGCCGCGTGGGGCGAGGAGGGGACAACACGATGCGGTCTCTCGCTCGCACGGGTGTCGCTCGCCACGCCACGCCGCTCGAGTGCAAGCGCGTCTTGTATAATATCGTATCTCGTACCTATCTAACTTTTTTGTAATAACAATAAATAACACTATGAATATTCCATATTGTTATTCGTTGAGTGACTCCTTCTACATAGACATGAGGTATTGTTTATACGGAAATTTCCCGCCCATTTTATGTATGTCGTCATAAAGAGCGCAATCGTAATTCTTAGTGTGCGTGGTAAAATATGCGGTTGTGTGTCGTAATTATTACTTTTGTTTATGTAGTAATTATTTAGGTGGGAGAAGACCGGAGACACTAGGTTTCGAACTAAATTCGCAATTAAGGCATATCCCCCGAATATCTGTGATAGAATAAACAAACCACAAAATTGTAAATTAATTCATAGGTACTACACAAATGAAATTAATGAACATTTCTTTATTTTAAGGTTATTTGAATACCTATGAAAGCGGGAGAGCGAGCAAAGAGTTGCCTTAAAAAACTTAAAAGTCTAAAAAATCTATCAAAAATCAGTATGTAAACTTACCGTTAATTAAATCCACTATAAAAGTTAAAAGCGTCACATACACGTACGTCATACCACCGTAAACCAGTAATAAAAACAAAACAAACTAAAACTAAACCAATGTCTATACTACTAATCTAGTAATCTACTAAAGTCACGGAACAACTGTCGTCCACTTCATAAAACAAGATTAGTAATTACTAATTAGTAATTTCGTTCGATTATGAAAACATATTAGTTACTAATTCCATAATCGATTATCAAGATTAGTAATGCAAAATAAGTCGATTATGCCGATCATTCATAATCGCCCACCGCTAGCTGATTGATCACAGACTAACATTTAACAATCACATTACCACCCTGCGATGTAGACTGCGAAAAATGTTGCACATTTTTAAGCGCCTACGTACTGTTGCTGATGATAAAACACTGCGTATGGTCTACATCACCTTGTGCCAGTCTGTGATCAATTACTGTATTGTCTGTTGGGGCTCTGCTGCAAAAACTTACCTGATTAGTGTAGAACGAGCCCAAAGAGCAATACTGAAAGTAGCATACAAAAAGCCATTCAGGTACCCAACAGACAAACTTTATGAGGTGACTAATTATCTATCAGTACGAAGGCTATTTATACTCTCAGTCACTCTAAGGTTCCATAAAACATCATTATTCACTGCGATACACTCAAAAGGAAAGGTCAGAGACGTAACACATGGGCAATACCTAAAACGAGGACCGGTTTTGGCCAAGGTGCATTTTCTTTTACTGGACCATACCTTTACCAACTTATTGACAAAGAGCTAGACATTATACGTACGTCACATTACGAGTGCAAGAAAAAGGTCTCGGTTTGGCTATCTACTCAGGGCTACACAGAGATAGAAAAATTGTGACATCGTTCAATTAACCCAATTTTCCCTTAGTAAATTTGGAAAGTGTAAAATTATAACAAAGACTGGCAAATCCATTTGGGCGTCAAAGCTTTATACACGCACACATTACCACATCCACTCCTGCACACACATATTATCCCCAGTAATTCTCTCTGTCTTACACACACACCTACACCGACACATGTACGCACCCTCACACACACACCCTCACACACATCCACATATAATATAAATATGTATTATTCAAACACAACCATCTATAATCTTCTACTATTTTCATATGAATTCCATATTAGTGTAAAATATAACTACGTATTAAATATATATTGGGTATAGATATATAAGTATGTATATTAGTTGTGAGTATTACTTATATGTTTATTCTTCGTCTGTATTTTGTAGCTATACAATACAATATGTTTAATAATGTTTTGTTTTTTCTTATTGTTTTTCATAAGTTTCTATGAATTGTTGTTTTGTAATTGTTATGCCTGGTACCCACGACACAGGTTGCCCTAGTGTGAGTACCAGTGTACATTTGTTTAAATATCTTTGTGTTTATGAATAAGTAGATATTAATCTGTTTTTTAAGTAATAGTGCTCTTGAACCGAATAAATTTCATTTCATTTCATTTCAGTCTTAGCCATCTCTAGCGCAACTCCGTTTTTACCTACCCACGATAGAAAATACTGCCTGGTGTGACTCTCCACTGTGCGGTGTCACACCGGCCAGTATTTTCTATCGTGGGTAGGTAAAAATGGAGTTGCGCTAGAGATGGATAAGACTAAATTGCAAATTGCACTAAATTCCTAAAAATTAATAATAATATAAAATTAATTAATAAAAATTATGCATACATGAGTTTCTTATTAAATACCCATAGAAATGCTATATCAAATGTTACCGAGAGGAAAAAAGTTATTCCTTTCTTCTCAAGAACCATAGCCATCAACTTTTCATAATTTTGTATTAAACTTTGGTGTAAGGACTACAACGGTTAAAATACTGCTATAGCACTTTATACTTTGTGACCCAATTGTTAGTCACTTTTAGAGTACGAAATCTTAAGCATTCTAGCCACTTTTTGGACGTGTTTGACCATTTTTTTTATGTCAGTAACTTGTCAGCACTGTGCTTCGCCCACCTGCATCCTGCATCAACGGCCATTGTTTAAAGTGTAAATTATTTTCGATTGTTGTTTCGTTGTTTGACGTCCAGTACATCATAAAAATGTAATATATATTATTTTAAATAAGTTTAATTGGTGTAGTTATTTATTTTATTTCGATTAAAAATGCATATTTATTCGATATAGATATATAGAACAAAACGATGACATAATATCGATCATAAAATCGATATATCGTTCATAAACTTCGATATTTTTAACATCGATATTTTCCTTATGAAAATATGCATATCGTCGTTGCGCGTGCGATACCGCGGAAGAGCACTTGGTAAATACCGCGTATCTACATTTTTACAATTTTACAGGAGGAAGAAAAACTGAATAACTTGGTAATTTATAACTATATTACCGACTGAACTTTATAGCAGCTTCTTTGCTTCTTATTTCATAGAAATTTAACGTAAATATACTAAGAACTTGTTTAGATTTTGTGTAAAGTCACTTACGCGGTTTTGTTCCGGAAAATTACCTTGAAAATGCTATCCTTTGAGCAGATACGCAGTCAAATAAAATATGATATTATTTATTTCAATTTATTATTATAAATTATTTTAGAACCGAAAACATACAAAATTAAACACCTTCTTATAAAAAAAACACAAACTCTTAGGTACTCTAGTTATCTAAACTTATTTTTTTATAATCAACTTGAATTACTTTTACTTATAAGCATGTTAAAGAAGAGGAATCTCCTCATAATATATGTTTAACTAAATTAAGACATGTTAAATCACGAAATCCCTGAATTTTCTAATTACGATGAAATAATTATGTGCACTTAATTAAGAATATTAAACTAAACAGTTCCCTCAATCTTTTGAAACCACAGCATTTCAATCTTCGTTAATTAGTTTCTTGAACACATACAAATAAAATTAAAAGACCTAACACTTAGATATGGCAATCATTACCTAGATACTCTTTTAATCTTATTATCTTAAACATACTAAAAGTATTTATAATGTATCAACAATTTTAAAAAATAGGTTTTTTAGTCACAAATTTCCATTAAAACGATTAATAATCACAGTATTTAAGATCTTGGTTAATAGGAACATTATTTAAAAGGTAATTTGTCATAAAAAACTATGACAGTCTTTGGGTATGACACTCTTCAGCTCCTGTAGGTGATCATACTTTGTTTTAGATATCGGTTGTCTGGATTCATACAATGAACCTACGCTGTCAATGCAAGAGTCAGATGATATATTTTTTGGTCTCCGAGGTAAAGTAACAAAATCGTCAGCAAAGTGGAGTTTAAAATCGATTGTACCACTTGGATTGTACCTTAGGGCCCTTATGTCCACGACGACATGATCACCCGCCCCACGACCAGGTCTTATTGAGTCATAAATGAGGTTATCCTTATGAGCATAATTTTTAAAAAAATGATGGTCTGGAGTAATCACTTTGTAAGGACTCGGCACTTTTCTGGCCTCTTTTGTGATTCCTGCGTATTGTGAGGGCAGGAATATTTCTCTATTTTTTAATTTTCGTTCGATCACTGAGTGCACCGAATCAACTTCCATCTGCGTGTGCCCCCTTTCCAAGTATTTTTGAGTAATGACTATGTTCTTGGCCATGGCCAAACGGAGCAAAGCATTCGACACAATATTATTCCTATTCTGGGCTGTGCAGCCGTCTGTGAACAATACAATATCCTTGGGCTCATTTTCCAGTAATTTAGTTAGATAATCTACAAGAATTGATGCGTATGTAGTAGCTTTTAAGTCGCATGCCGTCTCATCGAACCAGTAACACGTCACTCCATTGGTTCCTAGGTTGTAAATTGTAAAGTTGTGGACGGCAAGTTTTGTCTTAAAATAAAGTGAACTGGCATTGAGTGAAGGACACAATTTGACGGCTTGAAGATCTGCTGTTAATGCATGTATCGTTCCTTTCTGTGCTGCTTCTTTGTCATGTGTTTTTTCTGCTCTAGCTAAGTCTTTTAGCTCAATATGTTTGATATACTGCTCATCGGACATGTTACCTGCTTTGTGAGCACAGCACTGGTCGCAGGCATCTTTCTTTGGTTGAAATAGACCGATGTTTTCTTCGTTTAAAACTCCTTCAAATACCTTCCTAGAGGCCACGGGTTCATTTCGCGAAACTGAGTAGTCTGCATATAGACGATACAATTGTGATTTTGTTTGTATGATGGGTTCTAAATATAACCTTGAAGTAGATTGCCTACAGTAATGAGACGGTAGTTTCGGTAGTGCCATCAAGTACTTTCTAGCTGACTCTTTTTTTGTTTCTGTGGTTACTGATGCACTTGGTTCAGATTCATTGTCAATAGTCGTCTTCTCTCCTAGCCAATATCGAACTGTCCATTCTTTTATGCCCAATGTTGTCAAAAATGTTCTTAAGCAAACTCTTTCCTTTTTGTCATTTACTTTTAAATAGTAAACTTTGGTGTTACTGCGTCTTGAATTTGAGTTTTTAGTTTTTCTAGTTGTAGACCTTTTATCCACCATTGAAGATATATACATTCTCTTTTCTTGCCAACTCATTTTCCAAAAGGTTTTAAAAATTTCTGACCGCACTGCTTCTGATAACTTTGGGCAATACATAACTTTACCACTGAAACATCTCTTTGACATACATAATGGACCAATAATTCTTGCGGGTTTGGGATCATTTTGAACAAATTTATCGCCATCCTTTTTAAATCCAAGGTATTCCTCGCCCATCATCCTTTGGCGCTTATTTATTATTCTTTTCCAGTTATTAGGATTCGCTTTGTGCTTTCTGCAATTTTTCTTCGTCGAGTTTTCTATTTCCCTTTCGGGAAACCACTCCGCATTTTCTGATGATAATGGTTCTAAATTTGTTATATCTGAGAGGGCGACAAAAGAATGATCAGTGACTGAATCATCGGACGAAAATTCAAGGTCATTTTTATTATGCTTCTCTGTATTATTGCTTATTTTAAAAGGAGTTAAAATATTATTATCGCTATTCTGTGTTATAGTAGGATCCAATACTGTTGTAAGCGTGGTAAACTCGGAAGTCAAATTTTGGTTCAGAGGTTCTGCATCTAATTTCCCTGACAAAGGAACAGAAACTATTTCTTGTGGCTGGTTTCCGGCAGTAAGTTTATTTTCATCGTATCTTTTATTCAATATTTCCTTCTTTTTTTGCAACAGTAATATTCGCTTTTCATATAGATCTCTTAAAGTTACCACGTCATCGTTAATATGAGCATTCTCTAAAAATAACTCGTCATTTTCTTCGTCCTCCATCATATTTAGTTACTTTAAATTATGTGTATCTAAAAACAAAACATATATTTAGAATAATGCAATACCGCGTAAATGGCAAACACAACTTTTATAATGTTATGTCAATACCGCGTAACTACGTGTTACAGGTAATTATTACTCAAAATCTCAAAAATATCAAAGAATTATACTTAATTACTCTATTCAAGCATAAACATTTTAAAAACGAAACCCTACACAGAATAAAAACGTACTTACGTGGTTGTTATTCAGTACAATTAATTATTTTACGAGAGCACGCACTAATCGTGTTTCAACTTGTTCGCCCATCCTGTAAATACGCGGACTTGCGCCAACTTCAAACACAAGCAATGTTCCGCGGTATTGTTTTTATTGAAATATAAGGTTTTTTATTGGCTAATTCAAATTCTGTGAGTGGGGGTATAAGCAAATCAGCGCTAAGGATCTGTAGCCGCGATATTTCATTTTTGCACCTTTTGCTGTTACGCGGTATTTACAAACTGCTCTTCCGCGGTATCGCACGCGCAACGACGATATTCTGAAATTGATGTTTTTTATGAGCGATATTGCATCCCTAATCAGGAGACGTCACCTGATTTTATAACGCCATCGTTGAGGAGCGTGTGCCGCTTCTTCCGTTTTTAATTCCATGGGTGTCAAGCTACATTACAGACATTTACACAAATAAACATGTGTGCGCTTAAGACCGCACGGCAGAAGTGGGAACTAAAATAAGAAATACTTATATTTAAAGTCCACAAAGTCCACCAATTTTAATAATTAAAAATAAAAGTTATTTAGAACTTGAAAATTTGAATATAACTAGCGGCTGATTATCTAGTGTATTTATGGCCAAGAATAAATAAAATAAAAAAATACGCGGGTCTGGAGTTTGACTAGCAAATTTTTTTAGTTTTTGCTATTTATTTATTTTACAGGTATTTCGCTAAAATTGCATTAATATGTTGTGTTTATAGTGTATGTGTAAGTGCTGTGATGTAAATAGGTATCATTTTGTGTGTTTACGTAGTGTAAGTGCTGTGATAAAACAGTAATAAGAATATATTACAACAAAAACCTTTTTTGCAATGGATGTGACATGCAAATTTAATATTTCGTGACAAGTTCAATTAATTTGTTCACTGTATTTTGTTTCTCGCTCTAGCATCCCGAGTTTACCCGAAAAGCTTATCATACCCGAGCGTGACGCTAGATTTCAATTCACAGCCCACGAAAATTCTGTTTAGGCGCGGCAAAAGAAGTTTGCACTTCAATAAAATATTCAATGAGGCGTTTTCAAGATGCAAAAAGGCCTATCAAAGACAGTTCCCAATTTCACCAAGGGTGGCGCCACTGTTTTATTTTATTAGAGAAATTTCACAAAAACCAACAGTGGTGCCACACTTGGCAAAATTTAGAACTATTTTTGAGAAGTAAATTCGTATCTGGAAAATTCCTTATTTTTTCCTTTAAAACTGTCAGTGTCAAGTGTCAGTGTCTATTCGTCATCTTGTCGTTGTCAAGTTGTTATTTTGCGATTTGCGTGCCATTCATTTTCAAAACAAACTAACATGCAGCAGTCCTTATATGATGTCATCCCCCCAGATATTCCTCGTCCTACCTCCCTTAAATCCCTCCTCTCCCTAGTTAATACTCCCTTTGTATATATTTTATGTAAATATATTAAAAAAAATAAAATAAAACTATAACTATCTATACTTGTATATATTTTAATATATGTGGAAATATAATATGTGTGTGTTGTCTTGTGCTCGTCCTGTAGTTAGAACTAACCCCTTTCTTTTTCAGAAAAGGGGGAAAACAAATATACACGAATTACATTCAACAAAAGTTACCGTACACCAATCTCCCCGTGTGGCGGTCTATCTTTCTACGTGACATTGGCGAAATTGTGAGGCTAAACCACAATAAAAGCCATAAACCAAAAGTTGTTGTTGTTGTTGTTGAAAACAAACTAACGTTGCTTATCTTAGTTAATTTTAATTAAAAACTACGTTTAAATGAGTCGAGATGGGAAAGCGAAAGTACGATAATGAAAAAGAGGATATTCCTAAAAAGTCAAAAACCACTGTTAGTGAAACGGATGAAAATGACGAACATCCTCAAAATTATGGAAAACCTGATGAAGAAAACCAGCAAAAGTCGCGTGTTTTTAATATCAAATACTTCAGAAAAGAGCTGGCTAGTAAGCAAGGGCAGACTATGGGTAAGTTACATATTGGTTTAGTTCTTATTCGGGTGAAAACCTAAAAAGAAACATAGAAAAACTAACCTCAATTCGTGGTCTTTCTTTCTTTCCTTTCTTGCATCAAAGGTGAAATTATTTTTTTAATTATTGCGTATGAAACTTGCGCCAATACACACCAGCCTAATGGAAGTAAAGATAATTATAGACAGTGAAATAATTGATAATTTTGCTTTTTTTAGTTCTAACACAATTCCTACAAGTCTGCTTGAATCCAGACAGTGATGCAGACTACATGCTGGAATATCTAAAATCTGGTGGAAACTCACACGAAATTCTTCGCCAAATAACAGGAGATGGGAAGAAAAATCTCACATTGACAACGCCGGCCTTCCACCTGTTCCACTTGCTTATATTGAAGGTGCAGTCTTCCCTGCCTCATATGACCACTATTACAGAAGAAACATGCCGATACTTCCTCAACACATTTATGTCCACAGTGGAGATAATGATCAGTGAAAGCTCTGGTCCGAGGCATAGAAAGATTGTCTTGAAGCTGTTAACCTCCATGGTAACACTAAACTCAGATCTCGGGATTGAAGTTCTTAACCAGGCTCCATTGACTCCAAAACATCTCCAGCATATTGTTGAGAAATGTAACTACAAAGAAAAGGATAATGTGAGAACTTGCTTCGTTCATTTCATGACTTCGTTCCTAGTTGAAGGACATCTGCCTCTTATAAAAGCTTTGTTGGAAAAGCAGGGCTTGCTCGGACTCGTCATCCCGGGGGCTGTTTAACGATGAGGCTGAAGCAGTTCTGATGTTTCTAAATATATTAAAGAAAAAATGTTATTGACAATACTCTCATTTCAAAGAGTTTGAAATTGAAAACATTTAACCAACACCTGCTGCACAACATGTTTCGAATCTTCTCCTGGAAGGGGCCTCCGGAACTCCCTCATGTAAATAGAAATGAGTCTAGACAAGAAATTGTGACCCTTTTATCTGACATTCTAATAACTTTGTTTACAAACCACAAGATTGGCCTACACTTCATTGACACTTCACTGGGGATGTCAGATGCCAATAAGAATCCCAACTTATTTAAAGCATTGCTGAGCTTGAAAAGGCCCTGGGAGAACGACACTGAATCTGAAGTGGTCCTCGAGATTTTGTACAAATGTCCAGATCTCCACCGAGCTATTATAAGTGTTATTGAGCAAAGTTTTGAACCAAAGCATTCTCCGATTTGGGAACGAACCATAGCATTCACTCTAAAGCTGTTAAATAAATTGAAGCCAGAGGAAATTGTACCGAAAATGCAAAATTTGCCTCCTCCTCAAATAGCTAATTTAGTGCGATTCCTCACTTTACCGGTTCCTTTACTGAAATTCATTCAAATTAATTTGGAAAAAGATGAAACTATTGCACTGTACTGTATCAGGGTGTTAGTGAAGATGCTTCAATCTTTGAAAAGATATCTACAGATCCTTGAAACAAATGAATCATCAGCTCCTGTTACAGATTTGAAGAATCGACTAGAGTATTTTATGCCAAAACATATGCCAGCACCGACAACAATAGTTACACTTGTGAATGATGTTATCACTGGCAGGAAGAAAACAGAAACCAGCAAGGATTACACACTTCCAAAAGTGTCAGACACAGATGCTCTGATATCCCTGATAGACCTTCTGCTGCTGTACAATGACATTCATCCCACATTCTTTGAGACCCTGGAAGGAACTATTGATATGAGAAAGATTTTAAACTTCTCAGTTACACTTTCTGATGGCAATGTGGCTCTGCTGAAGTTCAAGGTTGTCTCGCTCTGGCTCACCTTAGACGGCTCGGCCATATCTTTAAAGAATCCCATGTTTAAAGATCTGTTGCGTATCATGTTAGATGTGTATGCGCGCGCGCTGATGACGCGTGCAGCGAGGCTAAAGACACTTTGAGGACCTTCTTCAAAAACACGGGTATTTTTGAAACAGATGAAGACGAAATTGATTTACTTCTCTACACCCTCCGCTATGCTAAATGGGAGCCTCCATCGCTGATAGGGGATGTTGTAGAGTATATATTGGAAAATATCAAAGACTTGTCAAACTATGCCCGGGAGTCAGTTGGTAAACTTCGAAATTTCAGATGAAAATAGTGCAAATTCCCTAGACAAGTTGTTTGATGACTTAATGCAGAACCGAACTGCAGAGGATAACTTGTTTTTAGAGAATAAAGTCCCGTCGCCTTTTATTGTCGGTTGCATTCAATATCACCAAACCAATAAGAATACCAAGAAATTGAAACCTTTCATGTCTTCATATGTGGTTAACTTACTTCACAGCAATTATTCACCTGAGTTGACTGAGGTTCTGATGGGCGATTGCAAATTAGAAGCCAGGAACTATGTTGCCGGTTGGACAAATCAGCCCATTTCTATTCCGGACACTCCCGAGAGCGACAGTACATTTATCAAAATTTCAAAATCCATCATCGACAATGAAAATCTAATCTTACCAGAAATTTTCAGTTTTATCAAAGAATCTTCAGAAGATGATAATGAAATTGTACTAAATGGGAAATCATATAGATTTGATGTTACAAATGAAGTGGATTCATCTGAGCTGCTGATATGGGCTAAGTATCTCCTATTCTGTACTGTCAGACTAACAGATATGAAAGAATTGACTCAGGAACGGTCAGATAAAATAAAAACTTATTTCCAATGCATAATTACACTTTGCAAGAGACATCACAAAGTTGATGTATGTCGGACAATCATGCTGAACTTGCTAAAAAATCCTCATATCTTGAAAACTTATAGACCAATAGATTTGAAAGGAGAAGAGAGTTTGCTTGCTACAAAGTTTATTTTGCAAGTTGTTATTGACAATACAGATATTGTCAATTATTTGAATGTAAAACATAAAGTTCTCAATTCATATCACCAGAAAAACTATTTGGAGATTGTGAAGGCATTTATCAAGATAAATAAGAGAAGAAATATAAATTCAGATCATACTATTGATGTGTTAACAACAATAGGGCTGTCCAATGAAGATGATGATAAGGTATTTAAAGAAATATTCAGTACAGATGTCAGCAATTGTATTAGGGATGATAAAGAACCTAGCTTTGTACTGGAGCTGTTGAGAAATCTCATCAGTAAGTATGCTAAAACTGTGGCTATGGAGCTCCAACCGCAAGTAATTCGAAAATGCATGATATTATACACAAGCCTATTGACAAACAAAGATTTTAATGCTAATTTAACCAAGCTCGAAGACTCTTTAGCAGAATATTTTGAGAATAAGCCACACCAGGTAAACAAAATCTCCGATGAACTTTTCAAGAAATTCTTTGAAGCGAGCATCATAAGGAAAACTACATCTCACCTTGCATTTGTTTTGCTAAAGAACAATATCAAGTTTTGTAATGCATTTAAGGAACAAATGGCAAAACCAGATATGTTAAGCCAAAGAGAACTGGTTTTACGGCCCTGCGTGACACTTCTCCATACTCGACATACGCTCCGCTACGGAGGTCGCCGGCGTCTACGCTTGGCCTCGCTTGACTCGCTCCTCTCAGGACCTCCCTTGAGATTCTGGCTCGCGCATTTTTTTCATAAAGTAAAGTAGGGAAAATATATGCGTTTTAAATGATAAACAGATGATTGGGATTGTTTGTTTAATTTTGGTCGTATGTCCTAAGCATGGCAAGTCTGCCAAGAGTGTGTTAAAATTTATTAGTCTAATAATTTTGTTTTATACTTATTTTCCATAATACCCGTGAGAAGCCGGGGCGGGCTGCTAGTAATAATATAAAATTAATTAATAAAAATTTATGCATATGTGAGTTTCTTATTAAATACCAATAGAAATGCTATATCAAATGTTAAGAGAGGAAAAAAAAGTTATTCCTTTCTTCTTAAGAACCAGATCCATCAACTTTTCATAATATTGTATTAAACTTTGGTCTAGAGGACTACATAATAAATCGGTTCAAATACTGCTATAGCACTTTATACTTTTTGACCCAATAATTGTTAGTCACTTTTAGAGTACGAAATCTTAAACATTCTAGCCACTTTTTGGACGTGTCTGACCATTTTTTTAACCCCCGACCAAAAAAAAGGGTGGTATAAGTTTGACGTCGATGTCTGTCTGTCTGTCTATCTGTCTGTCTGTCTGTCTGTCTGTGGCACCGTAGAGCTCAAACGGATGAGCCAATATCAATGCGTTTTTTTTATTTGATGGTTAATATCCGTGCGGATGTTCTTAGCTGTTTGGTTGTTTGGTTAATATCGATTCAAAATGGGCGCCTCCACAAAATGGCGGACAAAATATTTCTTCACAACCTACCTCAATATGGGTATCAAATGAAAGGGCTTGACTAGTAGAATACTATATACTATAACAAATTTCAAATCCAAGATGGCCGCCACCACAAAAAAGGCTAATAATATTATTTTTTTCACTATTACAATAATATGGTTGTCAAACGAAAGGACTTGACTAGTAGAATACTTTGCACTAAGACGAATTTCAAATCCAAGATGGCCGCTCCCACAAAATGGCGAAATACATTTATTTTTTCAAAACTCCCTTAATATTGGTATCAAATGACCGGGCTTGACTAGTAGAATGTTGTACAGATAACAATTCCGAGGTAGTCGGGGGTTAATCAAAATTTTTAATTTTGTTCTTCTATGTCACTAACTTGGCAGCACTGAGCTTCGCCCACCACAGCATCCTGTATCAACGGCTATTGTTTAAAGTTTAAATTATTTTTGATTGTTGTTTCGTTGTTTGACGTCCAGTACATCATAAAAATGTCATCATAATCAGCCCACATTCGTCCACTGCTGGACATAGGCCTCTCCAATAATACGCCACTCAGCCCGATCCTCGGCTTTACGTTTCCAACCGCTACCAGCTACCTTACGTATATCGTCACTCCACCTAGTCTCAGGGCGTCCTACACTACGTTTGCCGATTCGTGGTCTCCACTCCAGAACTCGTCTACCCCAACGGTTATCGGTTCTGCCACTTCAGCTTGCTGATGCGCTGAGCTATGTCGGTAACTTTGGTTCTCTGACGGATGACTTCATTACGAATACAATCTCTCAGAGAAACACCAAGCATAGCTCTTTCCATAGCTCGCTGAGCGACTTTGAATTTTCGGACTGCTTTTACTGTTAGTGTCCACGTTTCAGCACCGTAGGTCATGACTGGTAGGACGCACTGATTATACACTTTTGTCTTCAGACATTGTGGGATGGGTGACGAGAAGACTCGGCGAAGTTTTCCGAATGCTGCCCAACCCAGCTGAACTCTCCTCATGGCCTCACTCTCAAAGCTATTTTTACCCAATTCGAGCGTCTGCCCTAGGTAAACATATTTTCGAACAACCTCAAGAGTGATTCCATTTACGGCAATCGGTCCCGGAGCAACGAACTCGTTGCACATGACTTTGGTTTTGTCCAAGTTCATCCGAAGACCGATGCGTTGAGAAGAGTTGGCCAAGCTGTCCAGTATCAATTGCAAGTCTTCCAGCGATTCAGCCATCATGACGATATCGTCTGCAAATCTTAGGTGAGAGATGCACTCGCTATTGATGTTGATACCACGTCCAGCCCAATCCAGCGTCTTAAACATATCCTCTAGTGAATTGGAGAACAATTTCGGGGAGATTACATCCCCTTGTCTCACGCCTCGATGGAGAGGGATATGTTTCGTCTGCTGGTTTTGAACTTGGACCGTCATCGTGGCGGCTTCATATATACACCTCATCACTTCGATGTATCGCCAGTCAACTTGGCATCGCTGCAAAGTCTCCAAAACAGCCCAGGTTTCGACGGAGTCAAACGCCTTTTCATAGTCCACAAACGCTAAACAAAGGGGGCGATTGTACTCCTTTGTCTTCTGTACAATCTGCCGCACCGTATGGATGTGGTCTATGGTGCTATAACCACTTCGAAACCCAGCCTGTTCCGGGGGCTGAAACTCGTCGAGTCTTCGGGCGAGACGGTTCGTGATAACTCTCGAAAACAACTTATAGACATGGCTCAGAAGCGATATGGGGCGATAATTCTTCAAAAGGGTTTTGTCACCCTTTTTGAAGAAGAGGACGACCAAGCTTCTGTGCCATGCCTCTGGAGTTCTCCCGGTGAAGAGGACGTCATTAAACAGTGCTTGGAACTCTTTTATAAGTGGGGCTCCACCTGCCTTTAAGAGCTCTGTTGTAATTCCGTCCTCGCCCGCGGCTTTTCCATTTTTAAGTTGCCCAAGAGCCATCACGATTTCGTCGAGACTTATCTCAGGCAGGTCTTCTGTGTAGTGGCGAGTCAAAGTTTCTCTTCTGTCTTCATCCTGCGGGAGATGAGGAGCATGTGAAGCGTACAGCTGGCCATAAAAGTTTTCCACTTCCGAAAGAATGTCTGCTTTGGATACAACAACTCTCCCCGTAGAAGAGGTTAACTTTGTTAGGTGGCTTCTACCCAATGGCTTGACGAATACTTTTGACCCCCGATTTTGCTCGATTGATTTTTCAATCAAGAGCGTGTTTGCTAATCGGAGATCACGTCGTACAAGTTTGGAGATTTTTTTATTTAGAGCCCCCTAGGTCTAACAAAGTTAACATGGGATTTCGTCGTTCCTCCATGAGTTGCAGAGTTTCCCTCGAAAGCTTCGACTTTCTGCCTTTGTGTCGCATTTCATTTCATTTCATTCAAAATTGTGTGCCCTCATCTCGCAAGACGCCTACCACTCTGTCGAGTTTTTGGTCAACGCTTTCTGTGGTTTCCAAGGCAGCAAATCGGTTCTTCAGTTTTAACTGGAAAGTTTCAGACCCAACTACGGTTTGGAGAAGGTTCGGACGGAGTGTTGACTTCATCAAGCGGACGCGTTCAAGCTTGTAATCAATATTCAGGGTGCCTCGAACAAGCCTGTGGTCACTCCCTGTAGCAAACCGAGAAATGACTGAGACATCCCTGAACATACGCTTTTTGTCCGCAATGATGAAATCAATCTCATTTTTCGTCCGTCCATCGGGGCTTCGCCAAGTCCACCTCCTCTGCGGCTGTTTCTTGTAGAACGAATTCATCAGAAACAGCCTTTCCTTTTCAAGGAAGTCGACCAGCATTTGTCCCCTGTCATTCCTTCGCCCTAAACCATATCCACAAACCATAAAAAAAACCATAAAAATGTAACATAAATTATATTATTATGAATAAAAGTTTGATTGGTGTAGTTATTTGTTTTATTTCGATTAAAAATGCATATTTATTCGATATAGATAGAACAAAACGATGACATAAAATCGATATATCGTTCATAAACTTCGATATTTTTAACATCGATATTTTACTTATGAAAATATCGATATTCTGATATCGATGTTTTTTATGAGCGATATTGCATCCCTAATCAGGAGACGTCACCAGATTTTATATCGCCGTCGTTGAGGAGCGTGTGCCGCTTCTTCCGTTTTTAAGAGTTCCATGGGTGTCAAGCTACATTACAGACATATACACAAATAAATTCAAATAAACATGTGTGCGCTTAAGACCGAACGGCAGAAGTGGAAACTAAAATAAGAAATACTTATATTTAAAGAACACAAAGTCCACCAATTTTAATAATAAAAAATAAAAGTTATTTAGAACTTGAAAATTAGAATATAACTAGCGGCTGATTATCTAGTGTACCTATTTATGGCCAAGAATAAATAAAATAAAAAATTACGCGGGTCTGAAATAGCGTTTGACTTGCAAATTTATTTAGTTTTTGCTATTTATTTATTTTACAGGTATTTCGCTAAAATTGCATAAATATGTGTGTTTATAGTGTATGTGTAAGTGCTGTGATGTAAATAGGTATCATTTTGTGTGTTTACGTAGTGTAAGTGCTGTGATAAAACAGTAATAGGAATATATTACAACAAAAATCTTTTTTGCAATGGATGTGAAATGCAAATTTAATATTTCGTGACAAGTTCAATTAATTTGTTCACTGTATTTTGTTTCTCGCTCTAGCATCCCGAGTTTACCCGAAAAGCTATTATCATACCCGAGCGTGACGCTAGATTTCAATTCACTGCCCACGAAAATTCTGTTTAGGCGCGGCAAAAGAAGTTTGCACTTCAATAAAATATTCAATGAGGCGTTTTCAACAGTGTTTCCACTTTTATCATTTCTTTTCCCCTCGCTTCAATTAAGATTTCCCCTTTTTTCCCCTCAAAAATTATTCTGGTATAGTTTTGACACCCCCCCCCCCCCCCTCAAGAGAGATTCAAATTTTGATCCCAAATGCCTCATCGAAAACCATATTATAAGAAACATCGCCATACTGAAACTGATATCTGTATGGACTAATTATAGGAAATTTTTCCTCAAAATGATGAAGTTTTTGTATTTGTTTGATTAGGCATGATTTCCCTTTGCATCTGTTTCCCCTTTTTCTTTCCCTCTGGACCCTAATTTCCCCTCAAAAGGGGAAGTTCCCCTCATTGTGGAAACACTGGTTTTCAAGATGCAAAAAGACCTATCAAAGACAGTTCCCAATTTCACCAAGGGTGGCGCCACTGTTTTATTTTATTAGAGAAATTTCACAAAAACCAACAGTGGTGCCACACTTGGCAAAATTTAGAACTATTTTTGAGAAGTAAATTCGTATCTGGAAAATTTATTATTTTTTCCTTTAAAACTGTCAGTGTCAGTGTATTCGTCATGTTGTCGTTGTCAAGTTGTCATTTTGCGATTTGCGTGCCATTCATTTTCAAAACAAACTCACGTTGCTTATCTTAGTTAATTTTAATTAAAAACTACTTTTAAATGAGTCGAGATGGGAAAGCGAAAGTACGATAATGAAAAAAGAGGATATTCCTAAAAAGTCAAAAACCACTGTTAGTGAAACGGATGAAAATGACGAACAACCTCAAAATTATGGAAAACCTGATGAAGAAAACCAGCAAAAGTCGCGTGTTTTTGATATCAAATACTTCAGAAAAGAGCTGGCTAGTAAGCAAGGGCAGACTATGGGTAAGTTACATATTGGTTTAGTTCTTATTCGGGTGAAAACCTAAAAAGAAACATAGAAAAACTAACCTCAATTCGTGGTCTTTCTTTCTTTCCTTTCTTGCATCAAAGTTGAAATTATTTTTTTTGACTATTGCGTATGAAACTTGCGCCAATACACACCAGCCTAATGGAAGTAAAGATAATTATAGACAGTCAAATAATTGATAATTTTGCTTATTTCAGTTCTAACACAATTCCTACAAGTCTGCTTGAATCCAGACAGTGATGCAGACTACATGCTGGAATATCTAAAATCTGGTGGAAACTCACACGAAATTCTTCGCCAAATAACAGGAGATGGGAAGAAAAATCTCACATTGACAACACCGGCCTTCCACCTGTTCCACTTGCTTATATTGAAGGTGCAGTCTTCCTTGCCTCATATGATCACTATTACAGAAGAAGCATGCCGATACTTCCTCAACACATTTATGTCCACAGTGGAGATAATGATCAGTGAAAGCTCTGGTCCGAGGCATAGAAAGATTGTCTTGAAGCTGTTAACCTCCATGGTAACACTAAACTCAGATCTCGGGATTGAAGTTCTTAACCAGGCTCCATTGACTCCAAAACATCTCCAGCATATTGTTGAGAAATGTAACTACAAAGAAAAGGATAATGTGAGAACTTGCTTCGTTCATTTCATGACTTCGTTCCTAGTTGAAGGACATCTGCCTCTTATAAAAGCTTTGTTGGAAAAGCAGGGCTTGCTCGGACTCGTCATCCCGGGGCTGTTTAACGATGAGGCTGAAGCAGTTCTGATGTTTCTAAATATATTAAAGAAAAATGTTATTGACAATACTCTCATTTCAAAGAGTTTGAAATTGAAAACATTTAACCAACACCTGCTGCACAACATGTTTCGAATCTTCTCCTGGAAGGGGCCTCCGGAACTCCCTCATGTAAATAGAAATGAGTCTAGACAAGAAATTGTGACCCTTTTATCTGACATTCTAATAACTTTGTTTACAAACCACAAGATTGGCCTACACTTCATTGACACTTCATTGGGGATGTCAGATGCCAATAAGAATCCCAACTTATTTAAAGCATTGCTGAGCTTGAAAAGGCCCTGGGAGAACGGCACTGAATCTGAAGTGGTCCTCGAGATTTTGTACAAATGCCCAGATCTCCACCGAGCTATTATAAGTGTTATTGAGCAAAGTTTTGAACCAAAGCATTCTCCGATTTGGGAACGAACCATAGCATTCACTCTAAAGCTGTTAAATAAATTGAAGCCAGAGGAAATTGTACCGAAAATGCAAAATTTGCCTCCTCCTCAAATAGCTAATTTAGTGCGATTCCTCACTTTACCGGTTCCTTTACTGAAATTCATTCAAATTAATTTGGAAAAAGATGAAACTATTGCACTGTACTGTATCAGGGTGTTAGTGAAGATGCTTCAATCTTTGAAAAGATATCTACAGATCCTTGAAACAAATGAATCATCAGCTCCTGTTACAGATTTGAAGAATCGACTAGAGTATTTTATGCCAAAACATATGCCAGCACCGACAACAATAGTTACACTTGTGAATGATGTTATCACTGGCAGGAAGAAAACAGAAACCAGCAAGGATTACACACTTCCAAAAGTGTCAGACACAGATGCTCTGATATCCCTGATAGACCTTCTGCTGCTGTACAATGACATTCATCCCACATTCTTTGAGACCCTGGAAGGAACTATTGATATGAGAAAGATTTTAAACTTCTCAGTTACACTTTCTGATGGCAATGTGGCTCTGCTGAAGTTCAAGGTTGTCTCGCTCTGGCTCACCTTAGACGGCTCGGCCATATCTTTAAAGAATCCCATGTTTAAAGATCTGTTGCGTATCATGTTAGATGTGTATGCGCGCGCTGATGACGCGTGCAGCGAGGCTAAAGACACTTTGAGGACCTTCTTCAAAAAACACGGGTATTTTTGAAACAGATGAAGACGAAATTGATTTACTTCTCTACACCCTCCGCTATGCTAAATGGGAGCCTCCATCGCTGATAGGGGATGTTGTAGAGTATATATTGGAAAATATCAAAGACTTGTCAAATTATGCCCGGAGTCAGATGGTAAACTTCGAAATTTCAGATGAAAATAGTGCAAATTCCCTAGACAAGTTGTTTGATGATTTAATGCAGAACCGAACTGCAGAGGATAACTTGTTTTTAGAGAATAAAGTCCCGTCGCCTTTTATTGTCGGTTGCATTCAATATCACCAAACCAATAAGAATACCAAGAAATTGAAACCTTTCATGTCTTCATATGTGGTTAACTTACTTCACAGCAATTATTCACCTGAGTTGACAGAGGTTCTGATGGGCGATTGCAAATTAGAAGCCAGGAACTATGTTGCCGGTTGGACAAATCAGCCCATTTCTATTCCGGACACTCCCCGAGAGTGACAGTACATTTATCAAAATTTCAAAATCCATCATCGACAATGAAAATCTAATCTTACAAGAAATTTTCAGTTTTATCAAAGAATCTTCAGAAGATGATAATGAAATTGTACTAAATGGGAAATCATATAGATTTGATGTTACAAATGAAGTGGATTCATCTGAGCTGCTGATATGGGCTAAGTATCTCCTATTCTGTACTGTCAGACTAACAGATATGAAAGAATTGACTCAGGAACGGTCAGATAAAATAAAAACTTATTTCCAATGCATAATTACACTTTGCAAGAGACATCACAAAGTTGATGTATGTCGCACGATCATGCTGAACTTGCTAAAAAATCCTCATATCTTGAAAACTTATAGACCAATAGATTTGAAAGGAGAGGAGAGTTTGCTTGCTACAAAGTTTATTTTGCAAGTTGTTATTGACAATACAGATATTGTCAATTATTTGAATGTAAAACATAAAGTTCTCAATTCATATCACCAGAAAAACTATTTGGAGATTGTGAAGGCATTTATCAAGATAAATAAGAGAAGAAATATAAATTCAGATCATACCATTGATGTGTTAACAACAATAGGGCTGTCCAATGAAGATGATGATAAGGTATTTAAAGAAATATTCAGTACAGATGTCAGCAATTGTATTAGGGATGATAAAGAACCTAGCTTTGTACTGGAGCTGTTGAGAAATCTCATCAGTAAGTATGCTAAAACTGTGGCTATGGAGCTCCAACCGCAAGTAATTCGAAAATGCATGATATTATACACAAGCCTATTGACAAACAAAGATTTAAATGCTAATTTAACCAAGCTTGAAGACTCTTTAGCAGAATATTTTGAGAATAAGCCACACCAGGTAAACAAAATCTCCGATGAACTTTTCAAGAAATTCTTTGAAGCGAGCATCATAAGGAAAACTACATCTCACCTTGCATTTGTTTTGCTAAAGAACAATATCAAGTTTTGTAATGCATTTAAGGAACAAATGGCAAAACCAGATATGTTAAGCCAAAGAGAACTGGCTTTACCTTTGGGCAGTGCAGTCATTCACCACAAGTCATTCTTGCTGCAGAATCGACAAGTCCTGACCGACTTTTACAATGAGTACAAATCCAACATCAGCAAAGTCCTAGAAAAGCCTCACAAAGCTGGACAAGTGTATATAACGAATTGGAAATTCATCAGAAAGTTAGTTCTCGAATGCATGGACTTGTCAGAGTGTGAGAAACTGTTTTCCAAAACTCACAAGTTCGAGTCTGTTGAGCCGTGCCACGTTCACTTGATGCAGGCTGTTTTCTTGAAGCTGTGCGCGTCAGAGACCGCCAAAATGGATCACCTCGTAAACTACTTCTCGTCGATGCTGCTCCTAGCGACGATCGCGTTAAAAGAAGTGAAGGACACCGCGCTCGTGCTGGAGATCGTAACTAACATTTACAAAGTCATCCAGATCAGCAAGATCGCCAAGAGCCTCGACGTCACGCGAAAAGATGAATTCAAAAGAGTCACAGAAGGTGCGTTATGGCAGAACTTTTGCAAAGCGGTTCTCAAGGATTCCCTAAAGATTAAAACTGCCGATCAAGCTACCACCGTCGGCCCGCAACTTCTCTGTCTCCTGACGAACTTAGTGAGACTGTTCTATCCGAACGACCACGAGGATGTCGCGTCGCTCTTCGACATGGTGACGTCTCATTCCGAGTTTCTGAACGTGATGTTGAGCTACCGCAGTTCCGAGATCAAATCGCGGCTGATCGAGTTCCTCTACACGCTGGTCGTGATGAACAAATCTGTGATGCGGACGCAGCAGATTCCGGTGTACCTGAGCTCGTACCACGCCACCCGGAGCCCGAGCGACCGTCTCCTCCTGGCCATCCTGCACCACTACGAAACCAGCGGCCTCCCGGTCAACGAATACAAGCCCTACGTCTGGGGAGACTCCGGCGCCAACTACTACGCCATTCGCAAGAACCGGACGTCGTCTCTCTGGGCGCACCCGACCCCGAACCGAGTCCTGAATCTGCTCGAGAAAGACATCGTCGAGCGAACCGTGCGGAACTTCCCCGTGATGCAGTCATTGGACTACCATTACCAGCTGCCTTCAAACATCGACGGAAGCGCTGACTCTGTCAGGAGTGTGTTGGATGGTTTGAAGGACGGGATTAGGGTTGTGAAGGATACTGAGAGTGCTGTTAAAGCTTTGGAGTATAGGGTGTTTAATTCGTCGATGCAGAGAGTCGTGTCAGGGGATTTGTCGGGGTGTTCGCACGAGGAGGAGGACGAGGGTGTGTACGACCCGTTGTTCGTGCTGCCGCTGCTGTCGCACGTGGCGGCGCCGGGCTCGGCGGCGGCGGGCGCGCGGCTGGCGCGCGGCGGCGCGGCGCTGGCGGCGGCGGCGCTGGCGGCGGCCTGCCCGCGCGTGCGCGCCGCCGCCGCGCACGTGCTGCACCGGATCTGCGCGCTGCTCGACACGGACACGTGAGTACATCGCTGACGTGATGTGTTGTCTATTTCAGTGTGCACATTGAGAGGGAATCGGCGCTGAAGTGTGCTCCATTGTAGACTGCATTGTTGCTGGCCTCACTGGTACTCATACACATCATGATATGACAATAAAAAATAAAGTAATCCATTAGTTATTATACTGTAAATGGTAATGTTTGGATGTGTGTTACTCGATCATGTTTGAACGAATCGGGCTGAAATTTGGACAGAGTAGTCTTAAAGAACACATAAGCTATTAATATACTATCCTGGGAAAATATCGGGAACGGGCATTACGCGGACACGACCGCGGGGCGCTGGTAGTAAAAAATATATGATGTGTGACTAAGTACTTTTTAACCCCCAATCAAAAAAGGGTTGTTATAAGTTTGACGTCGATGTCTGTCTGTCTGTAGCATCGTAGAGCTCAAACGGATGGGCTGATTTTGATGCGGTTTTTTTTCTTTGAAGGTTAATATCCGTGCGGATGTTCGTAGCTATGTTTGGTAAATATCGATTCGAGATGGCCGCCTCCATAAAATGGCGGGCAACATATTTCTTTACAACCTACCTTAATAATCAAATGAAAGGACTTGACTAGTAGAATACTATAGTACTATACACTATAAAAAAATTCTAATCCAAGATGGCTGTCACCACAAAATGGCGAATTACATAATTTTTTCACTACTATCTCAATATGGGTATCAAAAATGAAAAAGCTTGACTAGTAGAATACTATATAGACATACATACTTACATTATGACAAATTTCAAATCCAAGATGGCCACTACCACAAAATGGCGAAATACATTTCTTTTTTCACAACTCCCTCAAGATGGATATGTTTGAAATGAAAGGACTTAACTAGTAGAATGTTGTACAAATTACAAAACCGAGGTAGTCGGGGGTTAATATATTTTTTTAATTTTGTTCTTTTTGTAAATGACTTTGATGAGGATTGCAAACCAATGAATTAGCAAACTAAATTTACTTTGTTCAGTACAAAAATTATCTTTACCCTCAATGAAATAATGAGACAATTTTTTGCACCATTTCATAGCTGTAACCAAGAACCAAGAATAAGTATTCTTGGTTGAACGAGAGCAGCAATATATTTATTCTTTTATAAGAATATATTTATAAGAATAAGTATTGTTGGTTGATTTTACCCATAACTCTCTATAGAATAAATAATAATAAAATATATTTAATCTAATATCCCTGTCAGGAACCTTGATCTCTTATTCAGTCTTGTAACTAACTTACGAAAGCAATTTTCGTTCCAGCCACCGCAAGAACGACAAGTTGTTCCTATCGGACTACATGAGCACGGTGCGGCGCAGCGCGGCGGCGCACGCGCGGCTGCCGGCCGCGGGCGCGCAGTACCTGGCGCGCGCGCTGCTGGCCGCCACCGCGCCGCACCACGCGCTCTACAAGCCCGTCAACAACTTCCTCATCGCCAAACACAGCCTCGACCTCACCGTCGTCCCGGACTTCCTCAGCCTCTTCCACGACAGCGACGTCGAAGCCGCCGAGAGAAGAATCTGGATCCTAGACGTCATCCGAGACGCGACGAAGACATTCGCAGACGTGAATGTCGTATTTAAAACCATGTGCATAAAGATGATTATGGATTACTACTCGTCGGTGTTGGGCGATCGGAGGAGTAAGGAGAAGATATTGAGTGTTGTGAGTGGTTTGGTGGCGGTGCCGCGAGCGTTCGATATCCTGGTTGAAGGGTATGGGCTCATGTCGTGGCTCCACGCGGTGGCGAGAAAGATGACTAGCCACGATAAGTCGCTAGCTAAAGGCGTGTTGGACATCGTCCGCAGTTCAATCTATAGCATGAAGACTAACTCGCTAGCGAGGAGTTTGCAGCTAAATGGGACCAGAGGCAAACCGAAAGAGTTCCCCGAGCTAAAAATCAACAAAGATATTGAGAAAGAATTTTTGACGATAGTTTACGATAGCTACAGGAACATAGATGGGCTAGAAGCTGATGATCTGTTAGAATATTTGAAAGTTTACAATTCGATGACAAAGAAGACGGTAAAGTTGTTGTCTAAAAATCAGATTATTAATATTGTGAATGCGGTGGCAACACTGAGGAATAATGACGGTGTTGCCGTCCTGGCGAAAACTGTCTTGGCAAATGACTGCAATATGTTGAGGAGCAGATTCGTGGACGACGCCAGAGGAGACGCATTAGTGGAACAACTGATTGTATTTGTACAAACTTATGTTACGTAAAATTAGTTTATAATTTAGTGTTAATATTGTACAGATTGTTTTTAAGATAATACAAATACATATAATTATTGTTCAGATCTTTTTATTTTGTTAAATCCTTGAAGATTAGGAAAGTGTATTGAAATCAGAGTTTTATGCTAAAGACGAGATGATTTATTGCTAATATACCTAATGAATAAGTTGAATGCACAGAAAGATTACAAAATCTTGTATCATTAAAAAAACTATTTGTTTAATGTAAAAAATGACACCCCAAAATTGTAGAAGCCGTCTGTAGTCGTCGGTAACGACGACATCAGATCATAAACTACCCTAACTTAAACTACGGTAAGATTATAATCTGAGAGTGTTTACAATTTTACGGTGTCATAAACCACAAGTCCCAACTGCCAACAAATCTTTAAATAAACGGAATAGGTCTTTAGTTGAGTGCGCAATTGCACTTGTGCTAAATAACGGATTCATGTTGCCTTGCAAACCAGTTGAATGTAGGTATAATATCTTAGCAATTTTAGTTTTCTCACGATATTTGACTGCACCATTCTTAAGTTAGCGGCATTACGCACACGCATGACTTCGAAAAGACGGTGGTGCGCGTGGGATTCGAACCAGGAACTCTGCGGTTGCTGTTCGTCTGACAAGACCAGTCGTAACTTAACAAGAACAAAATTAAAAATTTTGATTAACCCCCCGACTACCTTAGATTTGTTATCTGTAGAACATTCTACTAGTCAAGCCCTTTCATTTGATACCTATATTAAGGGAATTGTGAAAAAGGAAATGTAATTCGCCATTTTGTGGTAGCGGCCATCTTGGATTTGAAATTTGTCATAGTGCAAAGTATTCTACTAATCAAGCCCTTTAATTTGATACCCATATTGAGGCAGTAGTGAAAAATATTATATAATTCGCCATTTTGTGGTGGCGGCCATCTTGGATTTGAAATTTGTTATAGTGTTTAGTACTCTACTAGTCAAGCCCTTTCATTTGATACCCATATTGAGGTAGGTTGTGAAGAAATATTTTGTCCGCCATTTTGTGGAGGCGGCCATTTTGAATCGATATTAACCAAACATAGCTAAGAACACCCGCACGGATATTAACTTTCAAATAAAAAAAACCGCATCGAAATCGGCCCATCCGTTTGAGCTCTACGGTGCCACAGACAGACACACACACAGACAGACAGACAGACAGACAGACAGACCGACAGACAGACAGACAGACAGACATCGACGTCAAACTTATAACACCCCTTTTTTTTGTCGGGGGTTAAAAATGTTATCGCGCGACATTATTTATACCAACGCTCGCGACTAAACTAGGTAGGTATTTACGCACTATGAACGTAACGTAGAAATTGTTTCATTTCACGTCCTCTAGAGTCGCTGTTCTAATTTCTTTCATCCAAAACCCCCAGGACAGAAGTTTTTGGAACGAAGTTCCTTATCGCGCGTTGTGAAAGGGGGCTAGACGGAAAAAATTCTTACGAAAAGTTGTCACGACACTTTTTGCTATTGTAAGCTGTGCGGCGTCGCATGTTTCTCTGTCTGTCTCTCTCTCTCTTATAGAAAGCAAGCCAGATATTTTCATTTCTATTTCGCATTGAACAGTGTGGTGGCGCGACGATTATTTTTGTTGAGTGTATACAGGTTTTTTGTAAATAATAAATAATAATAATTCCTTCACTAATTAATCGAAAGGAACTTCGTTCCATCCGGGTGTCCCTTGACACCTCTCAAGTTTTTTTTTTAATGAATGGCTCTTTGTGGATTAGCCTCACAATTCCGCCAAAGACACGTTAAATGATAGGCCGTCAAACAAAGAGATAGGGGCAGGACAGAACTAAATACAAATACCGCAATGTAGCATTTCTGTTTTAGGTTATAGGCAAAGAGTTTACATATTCTTACTACGTATAGAGTAGAGTTAGATTTTCCGCATGGTTCCTTTGTCATTCGCACAGACTAAGTAGTACCTACACTGTCATTCGTAAGCAGATGAAGTGCATACTTTATATGGGAACAGCAGTTATGTGCCGCGACAAAAGTATGACACTTCCAGAAGAGCGACAAAGTCAAGAAAGATACTACCCGTGCTTTCTGTGTAAAGCGTTTGTGCCAACTCTATACCTACGTAGTACCTATATGTAAACTCTTTTCTTCTCCTAATCCAAGAAATTTGTAAAAAAAAAAAAGATAATTGTAATGACAAAGGTCACGGACCCCAGAGTCTGTGGAGTGGCTAATTTAAATTAAAAAAAAAATATATATATATGTAAACTCTTTGGTTATAGGTTTACACTTGACCGCCATCTGGCCTGATGCGCGATCTACGACGGAGCGTGCTTACATAGAAGAAACCGATTCACTCTCGATTTGAAGACCCTGAGATTGTAGCCATCGGGAAAAACTCATTAGGCAACGCATTCCATATCCTAGACGTTTTTAGTTTATACTTAAATTACTTCTTACGCCGAAAAGTTTGCCTAAATCAAAGGTACTTGTAGCTAGTGAAAATACGAACTGCTTACGTAGGTATATTACGTACTCGTAGTTATCTACGCTATATTTCGATAACTAGCCTCGGTAGCCTAGGTAGCTACCTATTCTAATATAATAACATGATTCCAAACCACCAATAACCATAGCTTATTCGACTACATCGTGGAGTTAAGAATACAAGAAGCTATAGACAAAATAAGCCATAAATAAGTATAATTAATTCCAATGCGCCATGCGTCTTGTGCCGTGCAATTTCGCGCGGCGAACCGCGGGCGACCAAACAGCAGATAATTGATTGCAGTGGGATGTCCAATGCCCTCTGGCTGATTTAATCGGTTTGTATCAACGGATACTCGATTCCTAGTTATTGATTTCAATTGATACGCACACAAAGTACTTAATACAAATTATATTTTTAAAAATTGGCTGTCAGAGACTGCCGATAGAAGTGACTTGCTATTTTGGTATAGGTACACAACGATATTGAAACGTAATGTTTTACAATACTATTTTACAACCAGCACTACGGATTCCTTGATTTCTACTTGTGAGAGAGAGAGAGAAGCCTCCGATTTCTAGCAGTGGCCTACTAAGGTAGGTCTCTTAAAAGAGGCCTACAAATACCCTGATAGTTTGGGTCAAGTGTATGACGGTGATGTCAGTTAATGCCAACCCGACCTTACCTTGCCTTACCTATATTCCGGTCCCACCTGACCCGTACCACGCCGTGCGAGGTATTGCACTCGATCATTCCATAGCAAAGCTGCTCAACCTATTTATCAAACCGGCCAATTTCACGATTCAGAAATTATCTTTGCGGGTAACAGATGGGCGCTGAAGTCGAACAAGTCGATAACAATTTAAATGATTTGCCGATAAAAATAACTGTGTTGCATTTTTGAGTAGGCTGTTCTGGCTTATTTTGTTTGAGACGCAAAGCTAGAGGATAGGACTGAGTGGCCAGTCACGGGAGAGGCTTATGTCTAGCATTGGACTAAGATAGGCTGATGATAATGATTTATTTCTTAAACGATCTCCCTAGCGATTCTTCAGCATAAACCTGAAGCAATTCTAAATCCAGTCGACTTGATCCGGCACGAAATTTCATCTCTGGGGCTTTGTATGTCTGTTTAGAATGACAGAGACAAGAATTGTCATTTCGAATTTGAGCCGTTCATGGGTACTTACTACTTAGTACTTACAATTTGGTCGCAGGTCGCATTATGGGCTACGGGCCCGGGGTTGTGCATCCTCGCCGGAGAGCTATTGGCAGAGGGTTATCTATCGGGGACATCGGAACGACGCAACACGCCAATTGTACCATTGACTCATTCACGATACAGTCCGCGCCGTCACGCTAATCCTTTCAAGATAAATTGCAACTAGATTTAACTACCATCTATAAAAAAATATAAACGTATCTAAATCATGTTACAGCTGGGATCGACAGTAGAATGGCGACTGCCGAGCTAGAGCCTATGGTTAGAAACCCACGTGCACCACTGTCTCTTCGAAGTCATAATTCTGCTAAAAGAAGGTGAAGGAAAACATCGTAAGAAAGCCGAAATGTTTCTAATACCTTTCGAGGTCATGTATACATAACCACATATCTGTAACAACTATTTTTTGGCTTTTATTGTTATTATATTATTATTATGAACGGGGACAGTGGGGTGTGCCTATTATGGCTTTGACTCTCTCCTTGCGAGGGAAAGCCGCGAGTCCCAGCTGTGGGAACATTTAGTGGGCGGGTAATATCATGTGCTCGCCTCTTATTCGTAAGACGGATAGAAATTATTTCAAACCGCACTATCTAGCTCCAATGTTGCAAACTGCGTGCTTTATCTTCGATCAGAGCTTCGATCACAGACAAGCGAGCTGGTGGTCGAACGCACTCTTAAGAAAAAAGAGTAATAAAGCTCGTACGTAAAATACGAACATAATACTTCCTACTAATATCATAAACGCGAAGTGTGGATGTCTGGATGTTTGTAGATTAATAATGTCGGAAAGTCTCAATGCATTTTGAAGTTAAACAGTGTCCTCGTACCTCGTACGAAAGACTACAAATCTCGTATTTGTACGAGGAACCTCGTACGGTTAGCATCGCTGGTTGCTACAGAACTATCCGAATGGCGCACGATAATTCACGAAAAGGGCCGACAGCGTACGTCAAAGCGTTGCCGCGGATAACAAAGTTAAGTGATCGTGAACGTGCTTGAACTGGTTAAGTTTCGGTTTCGGCAAAAGTTTCCGCCGATTTTGGCCGAAACCGAAACTGTGGCCTCAACTTGATTTTTGGCCGAAACTCGGCCGAAACCGAACTTTCGGTCGGACACTAGTTAGAATACGTTAGAACATAAAAGTACCCAGGTAAGTACAAATGAAATACTTTTTGTTCTGAGAAAATAACGAGAACGGGAATTATGTATTGCTATGTATATAATGGCCAAAATCACCAAGACGCAGAAAAAACCTCTGTAGGAATTCATCAACAACAACAAATACGACGTACCTAACTATTTATTTTGTGTTGGTAAGTATATATACAATTTTGATAAAGTATGTACTCTGTTATATCAAAAGCGTCGTTTGATTCATAGTAGTCAGGTCGTAGGTTCGAACCCACCTGCACCTCGTAAGTAGCTTTCCAGGTGTAAATACAAGGTTGACATCCGACGTTTGTGAATTTGCGGCGATGTTCAAGACTTTTAAAGTCTTTTGAATAAACGAGTGGTTGCTTTTGAGCCTTTTGGAACGAACCTTGATCAACTCCTAACCTTCGTGCTGGTAATTAACTGATCCATCCCAAAGATGCGAACAGTATTCCATACGAGAGAACATGTGCTTGATATATCACTAGGAACTATTCCAGCTTTCTCTTTACTTTCGTTTGGCAACCCTCCGGAATACCAACAGCCCCGGAACTGTCAGCATCATCTGAAATTCAGAAGAAATCTCGCATTATTTACTGGCTTTCTGGGTGAATAAAAATACTCCCAGGCGAACACGCACATTTTTATACAAAGCCTATTTTTTCAAATTTTTTGAGCCGGACCAATCGCCACCACTACTACTACTCTACCATCTATTACCTATCATACTTTGGCTTAGTACAAATGGCGCAAGACCAGAACAACCTAAAACCAATGATGAATGCATACAACTAATACCTGAAAAATAATATCGGATTAGAATGCTATAGGGAACCGCTAATAATTATTATTAACCGTTAATAAGTATTGTGGCGCCGGTTGTCACTTGAACGCACAGATTAAATACCCTGTCGATCGGCGATGAAACGAATCTCGGCTACATCCACAACTCACCAGCGGTAGCGGTAGAGGTAAAAAACCCGCGCTGTGATAAGCCGAATATCCGTGTGACGTGCACTGCTTTCCACCAATGATCGGACAAAACGAGATAGAGGAAGGAGAAAAATTCTAAGGACAGAGGAGGAAAGCAAAGAAAGACATCAACGGGTTCCCATTTCGTTATTTTTTAATGTTCCATGGACGTATAAAAAAAGCGGATGTAGTCTCGCTAAAACAAAAGCTATGTCATTAGAGTCGGCCACATTTGCACGTGTGGGTTGTCAGGTTGTCATTGATAGGCTAACATGCACACATATACACAAGTAGCGCGTGTAGTGACCAAAACGCTAAGGAGGGGCAGTGAAACGATCAGTCAAATTGGTATATTGTCTTTGCTTGAAAGGTACATTTTGTAGTTCAGATGTACTTACAGCTTATCTTTTGAGTTGTGTGCTATTAACAATAGTCCGATTCTTCAGACTACTCTGTGATAAATTCTTCGTCGCTATACCTACATACATGGTCATAATGGCGAGTTCCAAGGTAATCAATAAGTCCCTTGTAATTTGTGTCCATAACCATGTCCAAATAAATAACTAAAGTACCATTTATGTTAATACTTTTGGAATTCAAATTACAATATTTTGGTCTCGCGTCAGTAGCGTAAATAAATACAACTATTTGGTTAGGTACCGTAAGTTCTTTCAGTAGTCGGGAAAATAAGCTTTCTTCGAGTGAAAACCTCAGACGTGGCTGTCAATACGCTACCTTTCCCTTTCCGACCGTAACAAATCAATCACAGTGTGAAAAGGACAGAACAGGTCACGGACTGTAAGCCACAGACTAAACAACAGTTAGTGTTAGGACCTACAATAAAGCACGCGTCTGTCGGAAACGCACGAGTGCTGTTCCAATTTCAAATTATCACGAAAGTTTTTCTTTTCCGTTTTTTTTTTCACAAGTGGCTAGTGTAGTGAACTTGGTATTAGCTGTTTTGTTGAGATATTTCCTGATAACTGATGACTTTGATTGGGTGTGTGCCCCATATTTTGATTAATAGGTAAGCTAAAATTAGTGGTAAGTTAAAGGGAAAATCTTCTTATTTTTTTACGATGTGGTAGCCCTGTGACAACAACGTCCGATTTGTAAGAGTTAGGTGTCGATTCGGAACGTATTTATTTTTGCAACGGTGGATGTGCAAAGTACTTAATTTATCGCTGACTCTAACAGAAAACATTTTCGAAAAAAGACATTTCGAGGACGTGTAGACAAATCATATTTTTTTGTGAATATCACAACATAGTGAGTTGAACACACCATATATCTTGAAAGTACTGCGTTGTGCTGTTACGGCTATGTATGAGTTCACTTGTAAGGTAATAGGCACTTAATATTTCAAGAAGTGTGGTTGAAGCTCAAAGCTAACATAGCTAAAGTTTCATTCGCAAAATTAACATAAAATGTAAATTCAAATGTCACGTCTAAGGACAGCCTTCTCCTGCTAATATTACAGATTGGCAGCGGCTTGTGGTTTTACCCGCGTTCTAGTATTTTTCTCACGACAAAAAGAACCCTTTGTGCTATTCCCGATATATTAACTTCCTATACATATAGAATATATCCGATCCGTTCCTACGTGATTGAGCAACAAACATACAAATTTTCACATTTATAATATTATAGTAGAATAAGCCACAAGAAATTTGTATATTTGCTCTATAGTGCATGGTTTAATTGTATTTTTAATCAATAAATACATAATAACATACATTGTAGTAGTTCTGAATATGAATTAGGTCCCTCAAACAAAAATACACAATTGGAAAAACCGGCATTCTTTACAAAATTGTTTTAGATTATAATGATTAATATAACCTATTTAATCTGCAACAGTATCTCGGTTCGTTACTGATAAAGCTAAAAATAAAAACGTAATGTTTTGCCATTGGCTTTAACAGTTTTTATGGTCGTGTTCTTACGGGAATCAGGTTTAGTTGGCGAGGTGGCCAGGTGCGGGGTAGAGTTACGTCTGCACTTGCGAGTTATCGGGGAATCGATATCGCGACCGATACGTCCGGTGTGCGGGACACGCTGACGCGCCACGCGGGGAGATTTAGCTAGAGACGCGTTATGAAGATAACACTTTTGACTTTTGAGGACTTTGGTTTAGGAAAATCTCATTTAAGGCCAGGTAATTCTGTCAAAGTAGGCATTTACCGCTATCTTGTTCTCGCGACCGTCACCGACCGCGGAATCGGTGCCACAGTGCAGAAATAACATTAAAATATTGGACTATGTAATTTAAACTCATTTTTTGTTCAAGATTTGTTTATGTTTGTTTGTTTATGATAAGAGTTTTATTGCTATATAAACGAAGAAATATTAAATATCTATAAGTACTCGTAGGTATACAAAACTCAACCGTTTCTTTTTTGGTCACACTATAAGTTGAGAACGGCTTTTCCAATTTCATGCATCTTTTTAAAATGTTTCCTAATAATTCACAAGTTCGTCAAAAATTTTAAAAAATGTGCTGAAACGTAATGAAAGGCCAGTAATAGTTATTTGTTATACAAGAGTGCAAAGTTGATTTTTAACCGCGTGCTCAATTTTGATGACCGAGCAAGCGAAGGATTCTAAAATTGAATCACGAGCACAGCGAGTGATTCAAAATTAGAATCCTGAGCGTAGCAAGGAATCAAAAGAGCACAAGCTGAAAAATCTTTGCACTCGAGTGCAACACGTAACTTTTCATTCCACCTCAGCGAGGAAATGACTAAATGCAAATTTTTAAATGTTTTCGCGCTAAGCAAATTAAAAAAAAGTAAGTACCAACACCAAGGAGGTTCCGAGTCTGAGTTTTAACATATTAAAAAAAAATGTATGATGCATTCGGCACCAAGGAGGTAGAAATAAATAGGTTGAATTATGTTTTGAATTTAAAACCTCAGTGCACACGATGTTATAAATTCAAATTTACTTTAACCTCTAGAGGGTAAAAACGACTTTTGCGCCCCGATATCGAGGAGCAAAAGTACTCTTTCCGAGCTGGTGGGATGAAATAGTTATTTGTTATACAAGAGTGCAAAGTTGATTTTTAACCGCGTGCTCAATTTTGATGACCGAGCAAGCGAAGGATTCTTAAATTGAATCACGAGCACAGCGAGTGATTCAAAATTAGAATCCTGAGCGTAGCAAGGAATCAAAAAAGCACAAGGTGAAAAATTTGCACTCGAGTGCAACACGTAACTTTTCATTCCACCTCAGCGAGGAAATGACTAAATGCAAATTTTTAAATGTTTTCGCGCTAAGCAAATTAAAAAAAAGTAAGTACACCAAAGAGGTTCCGAGTCTGAGTTTTTAACATATAAAAAAAAATGTGTGATGCGTTCGGCACCAAGGAGGTAGAAATAAATAGGTTGAATTATGTTTTGAATTCAAAACCTCAGTACACATGATGTTCTAAATTTAAATTTACTTTAACCTCTAGAGCAGGGGTCGGCAAGTAGTTTTAGGCGGGGTCCGGATGAAGTGCAGAAATTTTAACGAGGTCCAGAAAAAAACTAGTGGTAATAATTGCTTAAACAGCCCACTAAATATTCCTACTGCTGAACCTCGGGGTCGGGGCCTTCCTTCGCAAGGAGAGACTCAAGACCATAATCCACCACGCTGGCCCAGTGCAGATTGGTGGATGACACATGACTTCGAAAGATTCTAGGTACATGTCGGTTTCCTCACGATGTTTTCCTTCACCGTTTTAAGTTATCGGCATTATGAACATGACTTCGAAAAGACAGTGGTGCGCCTGGTTTTGAACCCAGGGTCTCCGGATCAGCAGTCGCCGTTCTCCCGATTAGACCAACCGTAACTTGGTAATAATTAAGTGCCACTTATTTATTGCATGGTATCACACTCAACTTGTAATTATAAAAAACACAAGACCTAAAAACAAATGCGACAAATTACACCGATCCTCTTAAGCCAGCTCTTTATAGATTGGAGTTTGGAGTCGGTTAATCTCGAAAATTATTTGTTTAAAATTTTTTTAGAAAGATGACCCACATACGTAAGTCCAACCAAACATAGTAGTCAAATTGATAGCTAGTTTTTGCGATTCCGATACAGGATACAGTTTTATACATCTGCAAAGATACATCTACTTGAATATCAATTATTTATATTTGAAGTAAAGCCTTTGACAAATTGAACAATGTGGCAGTGTGTCAGCCACAATGGCTCCAAAATGGTTCATGAGAGCTTCGTCCACCAAAAAACAACTGAAACATGCAGACTGTAACTGAAACTCCAACTGAAACTGCAACTGAGGCGTTCCGAAACTATTTACCAGAGCAGAATCTGTGGTTCGGACTCTGGTTTTGTTCAGGTGCGATAGCTTTTCTCTTAGATCTTTTGGTGCCTTAGTTGTTGTGGTGATGATGGTGTTCTTATCCACGTGATTAGAAACTTCAGTTTCTAATCACCCATGTTGTCTTTCCACATCCTGGAACTCCGTTGACGGACTGCATTCTCAGTATCTCCCTGTTTTCCTAATCAGATTTGACGTTTGAGTTCTCTTCGATGGTCTTGGCCTTCCATCTGGTCATCTCTAGGATTTTATCGTCCAGCATAATCTTGGTGCATCGGGCAGTAACTACAATTGGGTCGTTTGGAGGTGTCGCATAAACAGGTATTCCCATTCGCTCCATCTCTTTTTTTCTCAGTGTCACAAAGCCATTTTTTGAACTCTTCCCTTTTCTCTTGATGATCCGGGAAGTGACATTATATTTGTTTTTGTATTAAGTATTGTAAATGACTGCTTCAGTCTTCTCGAGTTTTACCTTTAGGAGGTTTTCACTTCCTAACTTATAGGGCTGCATGATGTTTTCGCAGATCTTGAGATTGACTTGTCTTGTCGCTATCAGTGGGGCTATAAATTCGAAGAAGGCATAAAGTTCGTGACTCTGTCGTTGGTTGGCCGCGGCTGTCCTCAGCTGGGCTCTTTCAGCGAGGGTTTGGATGGCCGAACTAGAAACAGGTGTCCCCATATGTCAGTTGCATTTGTTTGATCGTGCAAAGGGGTCTGAGGAAGCTCAGATTTTTTCCCCTATCTTCGTATATGACAACCTCATTATGTTTACCAGCACTTCTGCTCAGATGTGCGAGCAGCGCTCTTGCGTAAGTGCAAGGTTTTCGACCTTTCGAGTAGGTACTGTATTAATGCAATCGTTTTGTTTTTCGATCGCACCTTCGCACCGAAATCGGTGGCCGTCTACCTCGCACACATTACGTCAAAGGTTTCCCTCTTCATTGTGACTTTGCGGTACTGCCATTGAGCAGGCAAGACAATCCAGTTGACAAACGGGCTCGTTTTCGTTCCCAGGTGAAGCAAAAGCTTATTTCCAGTCTTTCTTTGTTGCTGTCCATGAAGAGAGCCACTCCGCGGATACGGATCTCTGCCTCTCTTCGGTCTGCGTTTGCGGTTCGGTCTGTGGTGGCGAAGAGGAGCGTATATTTGAAAGTGTGGAGTATCTCTTAGACGCTTTGCGGAAAATATTTAATAGAAAAATAATTTATTTACTAAGGTAGATTCTATGTGGCAATAAAATATCATTTAAATTAATAAAGGTACAGTGTACCTTATCGACATTTTAAAATGTTTACTTGGCTTACAATACAATACATTTTTTTTTATTGGCGGTCCGAGGTTCTACCCTTCGCGGTCCGGATACGGACCGCGGTCCGCCTGTTGCTGACCCTTGCTCTAGAGGGTAAAAACGACTTTTGCGCCCTGATATCGAGGAGCAAAAGTACTCTTTCCGAGCTGGTGGGATGAAAAGGTTTTTTTTTGCACTACATTTCTAAACCAATTTTTTTTAAAAACCGCCGAAAATTTAATAGACAGGATAGCGTTAGCTCTGGACACGAAGAAGACTGGAGCAAGAGTTGACCGAGTGCGAAAAGCTCGAAACAGGAAAGTCATCCTGAGTTGCAGCACAGAGGAAGACCTTGGTCTGGTCAGAAATCGTGTGCAGCAGGACAAGTCTTTAAAGGTGGAAACTGCGAAAGCGGGTAATCCACTGATTATCATACGAGACGTCCTGTCTTATCACAAAGACAACGAAATAGTAGAAAACCTTTTGGCGCAGAATAAACATTTGCTACAGGGGGTCAATTTGCAAGAAAGCGCGATCAGAGTGCGGTACAGGAAAAAAGCACGTAACCCTCATGAGTGCCATCCGGTGATCGAGGTCTCACCTCGCATTCACAGAGCGTTTTGGATGCCGAAAAAGTCTACATAGGACTTCAGAGGAGACCAGTGGCAGACCACTCGCCCTTGGTGCAATGCTCGAAGTGTCTAGGTTTTGGTCACACAAAGGCGATCTGCCGGGAGAGGATGAGTACTGCAGTCACTGCGGGAAAACCCACTCTTGGACTCAATGCAAGGCAAGGAAAGAAGACCTGCCCCCCAAATGCAAGAACTGCGCGACTGCTCATCCCAACAGACCCCAAAAAGAACTCGAACACAATGCGTTTAGTAGCGAGTGCCCTGAAAGGTTAAAATGGGATGGGATAGCGCGGTCTCGAATATCTTATTGCTAAAGGCACTCATGAGGAACGTGGCTCAATCTCCCAAAGAGTAGGCGAACCAGGTATGCGTTTCATTCAAGCAAACCTGCAGCGCTCCCAGAATGCAACAGCAGAACTCCTGAAGGTCGCGAGAGAAAGGGGTTTCAGTTGCCCTTGTTCAAAGAACCCTATGTGGGAAACAAAGGCGTAATGAAACAATATCCTGGAACTCGTGTTATTCAGTGCAGTTTAAATAGGCAAAAACCAGTTAAGGCAGCCATAATAGTCTTCGGTGACAAACTGGGTAATCCATGACCCCAACTTGTTACCGAAACGGAAGCGGCTGTCCTGTTGGTCGGCACAGGCCTAAGACTGGGAGTTATTTCTGTCTACTTAGAAGGAGACCAAATAGTCGACCCCTACCTCAGCAGGATTAAAGCATTCAGTGAAAAACTAGCGACAAAAGACCTGATTGTTGCCGGTGACGTGAATGCGTGGTCCCACTGGTGGGGAAGTACATCCCAAAATGAGAGAGAGAAGCCGTAAACTCTTTCTTCAACGAAATGGACTTATTTATTCTCAACTCTGGCGATACACCAACCTTCGAGATCGTTAGGGAAGGTAGACTTTGCACAAGCATAGTAGATGTAACAACGTGCAGCGAGTCTCTCCTGGGAAAAATCGAGGGATGGAATGTTGACAAAAGTATTACAACATCAGACCACAACGCAATTACCTTCACTTTGCGCCTAGTTAAAGCTCTCGAACAACAGAGACCAATAACAACACGCAAATACAACACCAAGAAGGCACAATGGTCAAACTTTATGTCACAGTTAAAATCCTCCCTTGTAGAAGGAAACATCTCGCCGGAGTCAGTGGAGAAATGTGAAAGTCCATTGGAACTCGAGTCGATGATTACGAGCTACACAGCTAATATACATGAAGCCTGCGAACAGACCATCCCACTGGTAAGCTCGCCGAAGGAAATCCAACCCCCATGGTATACGAAAACGCTCGATAATCTGAAAAGGAAGTTCTCAGAAGAAAGAGACGGATCAGGAATGCCGCCCCGACAGAGTTGAACTTGTAGTCGAACAGTATCAAATTGCTCGGCAAGACTACAAGTCAAAAGTCAAACAAGCTCAGACGGTAAGTTGGAAGGAGTTCTGCACGAATCAGGAGAAAGAAAGCATGTGGGACAAGATCTACAGAGTGATGAAACAAACTTCGACAAGACAGGAAGAAATACTCCTAAGAGACACCGAAGGTAACACTCTATCCCCGCAGCTATCTGCAGAACTACTTGCCAAAACTTTCTATCCCGACGACTCTGAGAGCACAGACCAACCTTGTCATACAGAGCTACGGGAGCGAACGACAGAAATGCCTATGGGCTTACCGGAAAATGACCCACCATTCACATCAGCGGAACTGGAATCAGTACTGAGAACTCTGAATCCGAAAAAAGCTCCCGGTACAGACGGGCTAACCGCTGATATCTGTGCAGCAGCCATACGTTGCGAATGGAAGGTTTTCTTGGCGATAGCAAACAAATGCTTGTCGCTGAAATACTTCCCAAGCAATGGAAAGAAGCGCACGTGGTCATACTACGCAAACCCGGTAAGACAGATTACACACATCCAAAATCATACCGCCCCATAGGTCTTCTGTCCGTTCTAGGAAAAATCGTCGAAAAGCTTCTGGTAAACCGTCTCCAATGGCATCTCCTCCCAACTATTAGTAGGAAACAGTACGGTTTCATGCCCCAGCGAGGCACTGAAGACGCCCTCTATGACCTGGTAGAGCACATCAAAAAAGGAGTAGACAGTAAAGATACCGTACTCTTAATCTCCCTGGATATAGAAGGCGCCTTCGACAATGCATGGTGGCCCACCCTCAAAAATCAATTAGCGAAGAAGAGGTGCCCAACAAACCTCTACGACATGGTAAACTCTTACCTCAGCGACCGTAAAATCAAGGTCAACTATGCAAGAGCAGTCTACGAGAAGGAAACAACCAAGGGATGCGTCCAAGGGTCCATCTGCGGACCGACCTTTTGGAATGTGATCCTAGACTCGTTACTGCGAATGCTAGAAGCAGAGGGAGTGTACTGTCAAGCGTTCGCAGACGACGTCGTTCTCGTGTTTACAGGCAACTCGAATATCATCGAACAGCAGGCGAGCAAGGCGCTGAGCATGACAGTGCAATGGGGTAACACTAACAAACTCAACTTTGCAGCGCATAAAACCAACGCGATGCTTTTCACAAAAAAGTTGAAATACGAAACTCCAAACATAGTCATGTCCGGCGTCCGGCTAAATCTGGTCGAGGAAGTTAAACTGCTAGGCCTACTGATCGACCGCCGGTTCAACTTTAAAGCACATGTGACCGCCCAATGTAAAAAAGTGGCGAACATTTATAAACAGCTCGCATGTGCAGCGAAGGTGAACTGGGGATTAAATGGCGAAATCACGAGAACTATCTACGTCGCGGTGGTGGAACCTATCATCATGTATGCCTCAAGTGTATGGGCGCAAGCGGCAGACTTCGAGGAAAACAAGTCTCAGTTGAACGCTATCCAAAGAGGTTTTGCCCAGAAAATCTGTAAGTCGTACCGTACTGTTTCCTGAAAGCATCACTTGCCCTTTCCGGCCTGCTCCCCTGGATCTGAGAATACAGGAAGCGGCAAATTTGTACAGAGTAAAAAGAACCTCTCCCAAGACTACCTCCCACCAGAAGTGGAGCTCGAACAGAATGTTAACTGCCTAGACCAACCCCATCCGTCCACGCAGTTATCCGTAGAGTACGAGCTCCTAGAAGACACCTCAATCTTCCACAAGGGCCTCAAATTTATACTGATGGCAGTAAAATTGAAGGTAAAGTTGGAGCTGCTCTAACATGGTGGGAGAATGGCAGAAGGTCAAGAACTCGACCTTCAAGCTCCACTCCGAATGCACAGTCTTTCAATCGGAACTTTATGCTCTTTACCGGGCAACTCAAATGGCGTTAAAGAGCAAGGACCCAGAAGTCAATGTCCTGAGTGACTCCCGATCTTCACTCGAACTGCTAAGTAACCCAAAACGAGCCACCCCTTGGTTAAGTGCGTAAAGGAAAACATTGAACAGATAAATGCTGAAGGAGATCTCTTCGTCTTTTCTGGGTGAGAGCGCATGTTGGCACCGTCGGCAATGAAAAGAGCCGACGAATTGGCCAAATCGGCGGCACTCACGGAGTCACCAGGGACTACGAGGGGATCCCTTGTCCTACGTCAAAAGGAAAATCCGCGAAGAATCGGTCAAGAAATGGCAGGATCGATATGAGACCTCGGACACCGGAAAAGTCACCCAGACGTTCCTCCCTGATATAGCAAACGCATATCGGGTGATGAGAACCACGAAACTGACTCCCTTCCAGGTACAAGCGTTGACGGGACACGGAGGAATAGCAGATTACCTGTACAGATTTAAGCTCAAGAGCAGTCCGGCATGCGAGTGTGACCCCGACCAACCCGAAACGATCTGGCACGTGCTGGTCGATTGTCCCCGATTCATGGTCGCAAGACATGAGCTCGAATCTATGATCGACAGAAGACTGGTTGTCTCGGATCTCCACAACATCTTAGTAGATCCAGATAACAGAACACGGCTCCTGTCCTTCATGGAGAGCTCATTCCGCATAGCGGCCATGAAAACTCCACTAAATCAAATACGCGCCCCCATCACCACCACACTCTGCCCCGCTGTCTGTGGACGCCGCGCGGCATGCGGTTCCCGCCAACATAACTCCTCGAAGAGCATCTCCGTCAAACAACTACTGGAGAACGCAGACCGAGGAGAAGCAGGGATCCGTATCCGCGGGTGGCTCTCTTCATGGACAGCAACAAAGAAAGATTCGGAATAAGCTTTTGCTTCGCTTGGGAACGGAAACGAGCCCGTTTGTCGCCTGGATTGTCTCGCCTGCTCAATGGGAGTACCGCAAAAGTCACGATGAAGCGGAAAACCTACGACGCCATGCCGGTGTGCGAGTTAGACGGCCACCGATTTCGGTTGGTGCGATCGAAGAACAAAACGATTGCACTAATAGAGTACTCGGAAGGTCGGACGCCTTTCACACAGGCAAGTGCGCTGCTCGCACATCTGAGCAGAAATGCGGGTGAAACACCCCGGGTGATAAGCGTGGATGCGATGGCAATCAAATATTCAAGAGCGAGTCGCAGACCGGCTGGGTTGCATTGAGGCCTCTAAACATCATGAGGTTGTCGTATACGAAGACAGGGGAAAATCTGAGCTTCCTCAGAACCCCTTCGCACGACCAAACAAATGCAACTGACAGCTGGGGACATCCTGTTCCTAGTTCGACCATCCAAACCGGCTCCGAAAGAGTACAGCAGAGGGCAGCCGCGGAAAAAGCCTCAGCCAATCTAACTGGCAGCCGAGGCACCAACACGGCGTTCGTGACTGCTTTCAACGCAGCGGCAAGGAGCGTACTCGAATCACATCCCATTCATCACCCCCTCGACGTCAAAGACCCCAAAGCAGCTTCACAGCAACAAACAGCCCGAACGAGAGCCGACATGGGACAGGTTGAACCGCCCCGCTATGTCACGGCTTCGGGCCGCGGAGCCATGCACGTAACGCCTTCATCGAATTCATAGCCACACTGAGCGCGACACGACAAGTCAACCTCAAGACCTGCGAAAACATCATGCAGTCCTATAGGCTAGGAAGTGAAAGCCTTTTAAAGGCGAAACTCGAGGAGGCCGAAGCAGCCATTTACAATAATGTCACATCCCGGGTCATCAAGGGAACCATGACAGGACAGTATATGGCAGCTTACAGTGCTGAAAATGGCTTCGTGACACTGAACGAGAGAGAGACAGAGCGCGCGGGAGTGCCTGTTTATGCGACACCACCAAACGACCCAATTGTAGTTACTGCCCGATGCACCAAGATTATGCTGGACGATAAGATCCTAGAGATGGCCAAGACCATCGAAGGAACGGAAACGTCAAAGCAGATTGGGAAAATTGGGAGGTACCGAGAATACAGTGGGTCAACGGGTTCAGGATGTGGAAAAACAACATGGGTGATTAGACACTTCGACGTGGACAAGGACGCCATCATTACTACAACAACTGAGGCAGCAAAAGATCTAAGAGAAAAGCTATCGCACCGAATCGGAAACCTGGTCAAAACCAGAGTGCGAACCATGGCTTCTGCTCTGGTAAATGGTTTCGGTAGAAAGTTTCAGCCGCCTCATGGTGGACGAAGCTCTCATGAACCATTTTGGAGCCATTGTGATGGCTTCAAGGCTGTCTGGTGTTGGCGAAATTGTCCTCATTGGAGACGTCAATCAGTTGCCTTATATCGACAGGGAAAATCTCTTCGAAATGAGGTATCATCGCCCGAACCTGGTAACAAAGATCAGCCAGGAGTTGCTCTGCACATCGAAACCCAATGGACGTCGCATATGCACTGAGGAAATATACTCCGGTATGTACTCCTCAGCGTCCCGTATAAAGTCCCTAGAGCAGAGAAGATATAAGGGAGCGCAAATACCCAACACCCAACCAAACACCCTCTTCTTAGTTCACACTCAAGAGGAGAAGGAGACCCTGACAAACCAGGGTTATGGGTCAGGCACCGGGTCACGCATCCTTACCATCCATGAAGCTCAGGGACTAACATACGAGTCGGTAATCGTAATCAAAACCAAGGCAAACATGAAGCTGCACGAGCGTGCCCCATGCGGTAGTTGCAATCTCACGGCACACGGGGACCTTCACATACTACGCTGACGACACCGACGACGCCATCGGTCGGTTCGTGCGGCGAGCGTGGGCTGCATCATCGAAGACCATCCGCGATTTCAACCTACAGATGGCCATCAGGGACAGAAATGCGGCCGTTGTGGAGGCTCTGGACCGGGAGGAGGCAGCTTAGGCAAATGGCAAAAGGCAATTAGGCAAACACTCGATGTCGAGTCGATTACTAGCGGAATCCCAACTGGTAGTGATCGGCTCTACAGACGAGCACTAGAATTAGATTTTAAATGTACCCAAATCCCTTCTATTTTCCTCTTCTCCTTATCCAAGAAATGTGTAAAAAAAATAAGATTATTGTAATGACAAAGATCACGGACCCCGGAGTCTGTGGAGTGGATAATTTAAATAAAAAAAAAAAAAAACCAATTTTTTTCTATGAGGTAAAGATCACTAACTGAGCATAAAATTACAAAATGCTTACAGATCCAGGTAGAGCTTCAAACGCCTATTGAAAAAAAAAAACTGTTTTAGCCGATATTTTGGAAACTATATATTTTGACAATAATTGTAGAAAACAAAATTTTGCATCTTTTGTTGCTAGTATCTTTTTTTGTAAAACATACCGTTTACGATTTATAACCCATTTAATGATACGGTTGCGATGATGCCGATAATAGTGGATGAAAATGATGTGGTCTACGATGGAACTTGCTTCTCTAATAGAAACAATCACAGTGTACCTCGTAACCCCAAGGTTCGAGCCTTCGACAAAAACCCACTCTGGAAATGCGTTTCACAGCTTAGTTGTTCTTATTACAAAAGTGGAGACCAAACTCTTCGTTCAACTCTTCAATCATGATGATGAAAAACATAACCCTTCTTCCATTCCGGTAAAAAAAGACATGTTTATGCTACTGGGAACAGAATTCACATCTTATTTTTTTACATTGTTATCATTAAATTCGACATAATAAATCGTAATCGGTAAGTTCGAAAAAAAAGTTTACTGGCAACAAAAGATGCGAAATTTTATTTTCTACAATAATAATAGGCTTTATAACTTTTTCGGAATATCGGCTAAAAACGTTTTTTCGAGCTCGCGCTTGAAGCTCCACCTGGATTTGTTATTATTTTGTGATTTTATGCTCAGGAAATGATTCTAAACCTAATATAAACAATACGAATCGGAAATTTAGCACAGAGTTAAATTCTACGAGTAATTTTACTGCCTAAAAGGCTTCTTATAAAATTTGGTCGAGTGTCTAAATTTCATTTTAAATAAGTTTTAAATGAACGAAGTTGGGTTTTTAGGGATTCGTAGACAAATTTTTACATATACGTTATGTCTGTCCATCCGTATGTGACATCCATTTGTCTCCGAAACTATAAGAAGTATACTATTAAAACTTGGTAAGTACATGTATTCTATGAACAATATTAACATTTTCATACAAAAAAAGAAAAAACAATAAATTTTGGTAGTGTCACAAACTTGGAAAAGAAATAAAAAAAAATCTATCAAAACCATACAAATTGTATTGTAGAATAGTTTGTGCAAGAATCTCTTCCAAAGTGGTAAAATCTGTATGTGAGGACTTTTCTTCCAAGTACTAAGGACCTTACTACCAAAGAATTTACCTAAATGGCATATAAATACAAGTTAGGTATCATTTATGATACCTAACTTGCATTTTAAGCAGGGGATTTCTCCCCTCTCATTATTTCCTTATCCCGATCTCTGATTTGACGGACGAATATTGTACCGATACTTATCTATTTTCCATTGCATCCGCATTGAATTTTTACTGATGTGCTATCGACGTCAGTTTTTGAGACTCCCCTATTGGTCTACAAAATAAAGTGAACTCAAAGTACTAATTAGTCTATTTGCAATTCCAATGAAAACGGTATCAAAAATCAAGATCATATCGTGCTTCATGCATTAGTAATACCTACTGATATTGTTATACTGTGGCACTATGATCGTTATATTTAAAATTTATTGGTTGTCAAAATTGCAAAATCAAGCACAGGCCCGTCGTCCGTGAGCGCCGAAACGCGACTGATCAGGCCTGCCGAACGGCGCGCTATATATATGGTAGATATTAAAACATAGTGAATAACTGATACTTTTTATCAAGTCAAACTCTGCGAATGCATCTATAACTTTTTAGTGGCTTTCATTGAGTACAAAAATATAGTAAAAAAAATTATTAGTTTAGTTATAAACTTGAAAAAACTTTTTGAAAAGGGGTAACTTTGGGATTTTTTTCTATCAAGTAAAATTTATTAAATCGTGTTATTGACTGCGAATTGCACTAGATTAGATCCTTAACTAATACATATATTTTTTTCAGAGTTTAATACACTACTTTAAAGGTCTTAAAGTTGTTTTAAAAAATCAAAATTACGGCCCACACGCCCTTAAGTGGTCGCGTCGCGTATATCGTAGCATCGGATCATCACAGTGGACGTTTACACGTTTTTTGGGATGGATGAAGTTTGGCGTCACCAACATGCATAATAGCAGTTTAGCTTTAAATTTTTTCTAAAAATATTCTCCAAGTTGCCTAGGATCCTAATACTTATTACAATCTAGCCTAATTTTAATGGTTGATGTTCCAAAAACGCGAACGAAGAGATTTGACTCCACGTTTGTGATAAGAACGTCTAGGTTGTGGAATGCGTTGCCTGAGTGGGTTTTCCCTGATAGTTACAATCTTGGTGTCTTCAAATCGAGAGTGAATCGGTTTTTTCTAGGTAAGCACGCTCCATCGTAGATCTCATCATCGCTTAACAACAGGCGAGATGGTGATCAAGTGCGAACCTATTATAGTTAAAAAAATATATATACTAAGTCTAGGCTAATGAGTACTTTATGTCTAACTTAAATTGCTACACAGTTTATATACAAGAAGGTGTCCATCAGAACATTTCTTTTTGACTCTGTTAAGGGGAAGTCACTTATTTCACTTGACTTAGTACATTTAATTGTTTTATTATAATTAGTGTTGCACTGCCAGTACACTATGTTAACTCCAAAGGTTTTGTTCTTTTAAGTCTCCTCACTGTGTCCGTGTTATTAAGGAGCTGGATAGCCTCGACATTCACACGATGATGAAGCCTGCGTTCATGTGCATTTGCGTACTTTTTTATCGCTTTGCCGACAAGATCTCGATGTATGTCGGCATTTCTCACATACCAGGGCACATTGACAATAGCCCTGAGTACTTTGTTTTGAAAACGTTGTAATATGACGATGTTGCTATTTTTAGTACAGCCCCACAACTGTGTACCATCATAGGTCCACACTGGCATTAGGACTTGTTTATATAATAACAACTTGTTATTTAATGACAGCACTGAGTTTCTACCAAGTAACCAATACATGTTCAAGCAAGCTCAAGGAATACTCTGACAGGCTTACCAAATTCAAACTGAAAAGTCCTAAGTGTCGTAGAAGCGTCATGGATCTGTGTACATTGTATAAAATTGTCAATGGTACTGCTGGAGGTGAGCTTTTACAAAATATTAACTTTGAAGTTCCCACACGATCTGTTCGCAAGGTTCAGCTATTTAGCTCAACACTAACCCAAAACAATGTATCTTGGAATAGTCCCTTACACAGAATGTGCCGCACCTATGATAATCTGGCCGATCCAATTGATATGTTTGCTAATAGTATAAGAAGTTTAAAATCTGCCAACAATTGATTAATATATTTTTTTTCAATTTATGTCATTTTTTTAATAAGTATAGTATAGTATAATAGAAAGGGAAAAACATGGCGCATGTCACGATCATTGCAATTAAATGAGGCGTTTTACGGACGCTGAGGGGCTTGTCAGAGATAGTTCTAGATATTGCCAAGTGTGGCGCCACTGTTCGTTTTTATGAAATTTCTCTAACAAAATAAAACAGTGGCGCCACCTACGGCGAAGTTGGGAGCTGTCTTTGACGGGTATTTTTGCCTCTCGAAAGCGCCCCATTAACATTAAACTTATATATATACTCGTAAGTAGAGTATGGTTGTTATTGGGCATGATGTTTAAAAAGCTGTTTTTATGTAAGTAACTACTTTAAGTTTAAGATATGACTTTGTACCTGTTGTCATTCCAAAATAAATAAAGGCAGTGTTTGCTTCGGGCTCGACTTGGCAGGGGCACTGCCGTGCCCCCAGATAAATGTTTTTGTAGCGCATGGCTAGTTCTTCGCTCTTTTTTTGGACGTGAGTTTTCCATCGTAGCTTTGCATCAAGAGTTATGCCTAAATATTTGTCTTTATTTTCGTATGGTATACATCAATTGTACTTGACGTGTTATTGCACGATTTTCGTAGTCGTTTTTTAAAGTGGATCTCAACGGTTGGTCACAAATGCAAATGCTGTTTTTCGATATTATAAGTAAGCGCATAAGGTCCAGAGCCCTTTCCCAAGTTGTGTTGTTTGTTGTTTTGTAGTTGAGAGTTGTGAGGTTTGACGCAACCCCGCTGCCGCCTCCTGATATCAGCATGTCGATGATTTAACCCCAATAATTACCTATATTTTCACATATCAAAAAGTTCTCAACGAGTATACAGCGTATAAGTAAGATTTCAATTTAAAAAAGTGACCTTTTTTTAAAATCAAGAGTGACGAGGCGATCAGGACATGTGCCTAATGGTAAGCAACATGCCTGACAAATAGCACCACAGTGTCACGCAGCTATTGGAACATGAAGAGTCCAAATCATTACCTAGCACTGCACTGCGCTCGTCACCCAGAGATCTAAGATCTTATATCTCTAAGCCCTGTAATTTCTCTGGAAACATTGCCCTTCAAACCGGAACACAGGAATGTTTGCACATTTCTGCTTGGCGGTAGAATAACTGGCAAAGGTGTGGTACTTCCCCAGGCGGACTCTGCCAAGAGTCCTACCACTACAAAACCTAACCTGACCTAACCATATTTTACATGTGTGTCTTTGTATCTACTACCTCAGTTCTTTAAGTAGGAAAATACGCATAGGAAATCTCATACCAGGTTTATGTAGGCCAAAACTGACAGAACCAGGTCAATCTATTGATTATTTGTTTGTTGCGTGTCTGTCTGTACGGAATACCTGGCTCTTTGCAGAGCGTGACGACCCTCGCACTCCGTACCATTGCGTACCAAAACCCTGGCTTACACAGTACTGAGCAACTTACACTTATGAACCAGGCCAAATATAGGAAATAATATTTTTTCACCACTAAAATGGAATATAGTACAAAAACTGCAACGTTGGCTCCGCCACTCAGCTCATTAATAAGTTTGTAGTAATGTGAATGTCATTCATAACTATTTTTGTATGTAACGTGTTATTGACTGACAAGACTCTACGAAAAGTAGAGCACGATTTATTTTGTGCTTTTTCGCGGTAGCCGTAAATCTACAGATAAAAGAGAGACAAAATAAGGACTATAAGAGAGAGCCAGAGAAATACTTATCCAGATTGGTGTTTTTGGACACATTTTATGGCTTCATTTGTTCCTTTTTTTTAAATATGCGTTTTATATTAAAGGACTAGCGGCCCGCCCCGGCTTCGCACGGGTACATACACACACACACAATGTGTGTGTGTATGTCATACACCTTTTTTTTGTATCGGGTTTAAAAAAAAAGCAATATGATAAAGGAAGTTTGAATTTTTTTTGATGAATTTTTTTTAGTAATGTTTTTTTTGTATTTTAAAATTTTATACATATATGATATTATTTACAAAACAAAAGCCATTAGTTTTAGTGAGTCAGAGCTTCCCCTGTAAACGATATTTGAAGTAGTTTTATTTTGTGGCAGCAAAATAAATTGATTTTCAGGAGCTCCGACACGTGATAGGCCAACATACAGTTGGTCATGAGTGAAACATTCTTTTCGTAGGTCGATCCCTAATAATTCGAAGGTTTGGCCCTGGGACTTGTTAATAGTTAACGCGAAAGATGATTTCACCGGAAACTGAAGTCGTTTAAAAGGGATTGGCAGATCAGTTGGAATCATCGGTATCCTCGGTATATGAGCTAGTTGACCAGCTGCTGGGCCAGTGATAAAATTTTGTTCAGCAAGCCGCTGCGAACGCTCGATACTTGACTCTCTAGCACGCGATTGCGACGCGTATTCTCTCCGACTTGCAAGGAGATTTTCAGTTTCTGATGAAGATTCCTCATTACACCGTATTTTTATTGCCCTCGCCTGGGAACTATGTTTAGAAAGTTGAGATCTTGATCTTTTTGGCATTTTTGGGCATTATAAAATGAAAAATAGAAGGAAATAAATAATTAAACAGGCTTTTACTAAATTTTTGCTTATTGACATATGCTGTCGCGACACTTTTTGTAGATAATGATGAGTTCTGCAAAGTCGTAGTAAATGATTTTGTTCTATCATCAATAGTTTTCGCAGCGCACGCGACGTAAGGAATTTTTCAGGTCTTTTTTTTACACCTTATGTTACATTATTGGAGTTTTAGTAAGGATTCCTAATTTTTTTAAAAATATAATATAGCCTATGTTACTCGGGAATAATGTAGCTTTCTAAAGGTGAAAGAATTTTTTAAATCGGTCCAGTAGTTTCGGAGCCTATTCATTACAAATAAACAAACAAATCTTTCCTCTTTATAATATTATATAGTATAATATTTATTTTCATATACTTATTTACCTACGAAACGAATTTAAAGCGAATTCAAAAATGTTTCAATCTAAAATCATACGATCACGCACACGACCGCTGCGTAGGGAGCCGATCGCGCGAGTGAGCCGCGCGGCACTTTATTTTATTACATTGACTCGCGACACTTTTTGTAGATAATGATGAGTTCTGCAAAGTCGTAGTAAATGATTTTGTTCTATCATCAATAGTTTTCGCAGCGCACGCGACGTAAGGAATTTTTCAGGTCTTTTTTTTACACCTTATGTTACATTATTGGAGTTTTAGTAAGGATTCCTAATTTTTTTTAAATATAATATAGCCTATGTTACTCGGGGATAATGTAGCTTTCCAAAGGTGAAAGAATTTTTGAAATCGGTCCAGTAGTTTCGGAGCCTATTCATTACAAATAAACAAACAAACAAATCTTTCCTCTTTATAATATTATATAGTATATATAGTATAGATGAGCAAGAGCATCACAATAGTCCAGTTTTTTTGCTTCACAGACATTTGAGTTTGAAGAGTTCTAATCATTGCCTAAGCGCTTAATACTGCACTGCGCTAGCCACCTACAGATATAAGATGTTTCATGTCTTTATCCTGAAATTTGCCAGGGAACATTGCTTTTCTCACCGAAAGAATATAATGTTTACAAATCACTGCTTAGCGGCAGAATAACTGGCAAAGTTATGGTTCTGACTCTGCAAATAATCCTACCACTACTTTTATTGTGGCACCAAACCTAAAATAACCGTTGATTCATAAAATACTTTTTGGACTCGATAAACAAAATTATCAGCTGATTTGTTTTGTGACTTCAGGGTTGACCTCACAGTATCAGCAGTTAAGTGACTTCAGGGTTGACCTCACAGTATCAGCAGTTAAGTGACTTCAGGGTTGACCTCACAGTATCAGCAGTTAAGTGACTTCAGGGTTGACTTCACAGAATCAGCAGTTAAGTGACTTCAGGGTTGACCTCACAGTATCAGCAGTTAAGTGACTTCAGGGTTGACCTCACAGTATCAGCAGTTAAGTGACTTCAGGGTTGACCTCACAGTATCAGCAGTTAAGTGACTTCAGGGTTGACCTCACAGTATCAGCAGTTAAGTGACTTCAGGGTTGACCTCACAGTATCAGCAGTTAAGTGACTTCAGGGTTGACCTCACAGTATCAGCAGTTAAGTGACTTCAGGGTTGACATCACAGTTACAACAGTTAAGTGACTTCAGGGTTGACCTCACAGTATCAGCAGTTAAGTGACTTCAGGGTTGACCTCACAGTTTCAACAGTTAAGTGACTTCAGGGTTGACCTCACAGTATCAGCAGTTAAGTGACTTCAGGGCTGACCTCACAGTATCAGCAGTTAAGTGACTTCAGGGTTGACCTAACAGTTTCAACAGTTAAGTGACTTCAGGGTTGATCTCACAGTTTCAACAGTTAAGTGACTTCAGGGTTGACCTCACAGTTTCAACAGTTAAGTGACTTCAGGGTTGACCTCACAGTATCAGCAGTTAAGTGACTTCAGGGTTGACCTCACAGTATCAGCAGTTAAGTGACTTCAGGGTTGATCTCACAGTATCAGCAGTTAAGTGACTTCAGGGTTGACCTCACAGTATCAGCAGTTAAGTGACTTCAGGGTTGACCTCACAGTATCAGCAGTTAAGTGACTTCAGGGTTGACCTCACAGTATCAGCAGTTAAGTGACTTCAGGGTTGACCTCACAGTATCAGCAGTTAAGTGACTTCAGGGTTGACCTCACAGTATCAGCAGTTAAGTGACTCCAGGGTTGACCTCACAGTATCAGCAGTTAAGTGACTTCAGAGTTGACTTCACAGAATCAGCAGTTAAGTGACTTCAGGGTTGACCTCACAGTATCAGCAGTTAAGTGACTTCAGGGTTGACCTCACAGTATCAGCAGTTAAGTGACTTCAGGGTTGACCTCACAGTATCAGCAGTTAAGTGACTTCAGGGTTGACCTCACAGTATCAGCAGTTAAGTGACTTCAGGGTTGACCTCACAGTATCAGCACTTAAGTGACTTCAGGGTTGACTTCACAGAATCAGCAGTTAAGTGACTTCAGGGTTGACCTCACAGTATCAGCAGTTAAGTGACTTCAGGGTTGACCTCACAGTATCAGCAGTTAAGTGACTTCAGGGTTGACCTCACAGTTTCAACAGTTAAGTGACTTCAGGGTTGACCTCACAGTTTCAACAGTTAAGTGACTTCAGGGTTGACCTCACAGTATCAGCAGTTAAGTGACTTCAGGGTTGACCTCACAGTATCAGCAGTTAAGTGACTTCAGGGTTGACCTCACAGTATCAGCAGTTAAGTGACTTCAGGGTTGACTTCACAGAATCAGCAGTTAAGTGACTTCAGGGTTGACCTCACAGTATCAGCAGTTAAGTGACTTCAGGGTTGACCTCACAGTTTCAACAGTTAAGTGACTTCAGGGTTGACCTCACAGTATCAGCAGTTAAGTGACTTCAGGGTTGACCTCACAGTATCAGCAGTTAAGTGACTTCAGGGTTGACCTCACAGTATCAGCAGTTAAGTGGCTTCAGGGTTGACTTCACAGAATCAGCAGTTAAGTGACTTCAGGGTTGACCTCACAGTATCAGCAGTTAAGTGACTTCAGGGTTGACCTCACAGTATCAGCAGTTAAGTGACTTCAGGGTTGACCTCACAGTTTCAACAGTTAAGTGACTTCAGGGTTGACCTCACAGTATCAGCAGTTAAGTGACTTCAGGGTTGACATCACAGTATCAGCAGTTAAGTGACTTCAGGGTTGACCTCACAGTATCAGGAGTTAAGTGACTTCAGGGTTGAACTCACAGTATCAGCAGTTAAGTGACTTCAGGGTTGACATCACAGTATCAGCAGTTAAGTGACTTCAGGGTTGACATCACAGTATCAGCAGTTAAGTGACTTCAGGGTTGACCTCACAGTATCAGGAGTTAAGTGACTTCAGGGTTGAACTCACAGTATCAGCAGTTAAGTGACTTCAGGGTTGACATCACAGTATCAGGAGTTAAGTGACTTCAGGGTTGACCTCACAGTATCAGCAGTTAAGTGACTTCAGGGTTGACCTCACAGTTTCAACAGTTAAGTGACTTCAGGGTTGACCTCACAGTATCAGCAGTTAAGTGACTTCAGGGTTGACATCACAGTATCAGCAGTTAAGTGACTTCAGGGTTGACCTCACAGTATCAGGAGTTAAGTGACTTCAGGGTTGAACTCACAGTATCAGCAGTTAAGTGACTTCAGGGTTGACCTCACAGTTTCAACAGTTAAGTGACTTCAGGGTTGACCTCACAGTATCAGCAGTTAAGCAGAACGCAAAATTATAAACTAAACGCACCCCTTTTGGTTTGTTACAGGCATGTAGCCTTATCTGCGTTTTGACGGATAAGTATACTCGCACTCGTACATCCCAGAGAGTCTGCTTCTCTCTTCATGCTCTATCACTACCGAGCCCTTCTTTCTATTGATCATCCTATCGAACGGCTGACGTTCCACAAACTCAAACAAACTAATTACTTCCGTTATACGTAGTGCCAAGCAATGGTAAATACACCCCGAGTGGATCTTTCCCAATGCCCTAAAATCCCCTGCATAATTCATTTCATGAAAATAGTTTGGGTCATATCTGTGATTCAGATTTCATAATATATACAAGAACTAGCGCCTCCCCCGGCTTTGCCCGTGGTACATGATATATAGCTTATAGCATTCAGGGACTACATGAATAACCAACGGTGGAAGAATGTTAGAAACCGGTCCAGTAATTCCTGAAATTAGCGCGTTCAAACAAACCTCTTCAGCTCTAAAATATTAGTATAGATTGCTCGTTTAAAGTTATAAGATAGAGTAAAGTGAGCTCATGCGTTTGTGAATGCAACTACAAAATGAGTCATACTGAGCACTTCTAACTGAATAAATCGAGTGATATTGTGAACAATATATTCGATATTTTATTGTAGTTTATCGTCCGATGGATCTAATCAGCGGCACGCTGACCGCGCGGCCTTGGTAGGCGATACGGCAGTAATAACAACCAAGACACATGTACAAATCTGATTTACTTTATCCATATTAGTTTTGCCTTATCCAAAGACCTTCCGCGAGGAGAACCTGCATTAGATTGATACAGAACCGAAACAGATGGCAATGTAGCCTCTCCCAGCAATTGAATAAATAAGTTTCCTTATTAATCGACTTTAAAAAAAGACCTGGTTCTCAATTCGGCAGTAGGTATGTATGTTTACGCGATAGGTCCGCTAATTGTGAATGGGTTTCGATTGTTCTTTTTTTAGTAGATTTTTTTGTAGAGTTTAGTTGGTCCAATACAAATATTATTGAAATGTGTGCGGTGGTTTTTACCTTACACCCATAATACGAGTAAATCTTTAAAAAATCAGTAACTACTACATCACATTCAAAATACCCTTTCTCAATTCATAAGAATTAGGTACCGAACATAGTTCGAAATAATTACGTCTAGGTAAATATCCTGAATACTTAAAAACATCTTTCTTTTTTTAGGTAAATTGGGTATCAGTCCGTTACTAAGTTTGTATCGTTTAACTTTTATATCAGTTGTTCTACGACGAATATATTTTCGAAACCATTAAGTAGAAAAACGTTAAAGAATCCATCGTAAGAAAGTGTAACTGTATCTCAATTTTTGATTAACTCAATTTGAGCTAATCGCGTCGCGTAGATCTGTTGTTCACTGTATCCAATTTTATACCTTAGTTGGCCTGGCTATTACCTATACTTAAATTTTCTTTTTTAATTGCTCTCAACAAAAGAAGGAACCTGGAGGCCCGCTTCACAGAATCAGAATCAGAATAATTTATTGTTAAACTGTGTACAAACTAGTTGATAGGTTACAATATGTCCAGTACTTACAACAGTCTGCCCTTTGCGAGCATACAATAATTAAAGTTAAATAACATTTTTAAAAAGAGTACAGATCGTTAAAACTACTAAAACTTAAAATAATCCTGTATTCTAAGCCTTTGTAATAATTATTTACAGTAGACAATACTAGTCGTTCATATACTCTGTTAGTTTATAATACGCTTTTGAAATTAGCCATGGCTTTAGCCTAATTTTAAAATGATTACCAACCCAACAGATCACCCTAGTGTGGGATTCAATGTTCGCCAACGTACTCTGGTCTTATACCTACTTTGTGTACATTTATTAAGTTGATGAACGTACTTGTAATTAAAAGAAAATTGTGTGACATCAACATCATCATATTACATCATACATAAAACACTTGGAAATTGCCCTAATATTCGTATTTAAAGTTCCGACCACTGGTATACTCGTAAAGACCTATAAGCTTTGATAATTTAACCCACCTTTTGTTTTATCTAATGAAATGGGAAAGCTTCAGGCTATCGTAACTAAATGCACCACGCCTATCGCGAACCCTGCCTTATACGGAAACCTGATAGGAACTCACCCTAGCGCCAGGGTAATCGATATCAACAGGCTCTCACTGTAGTAATTCTTTATGTCTCAAAATAGACAAGTCGGTATTGCGTCACAATTACTCATCATACTCGCATAGCAAAGAATACGGGAAATCGAAAACAAACCTCAAATATACTCGTATTTTGTAGATTTTAATGTATTATCCTAAAGTGTACATTCGTTATCATTTGTTGTAAAGATATAGGTACTTGTAATATTCAAAGTCCTTAGCTTTATTTTTGAGATGGTCGTGAATGATCCTTAACATCTTTTGCTTTGCATTGTTATGTTCCGTTTTATCATCGAACTCGTTGGCCAGATCCAAGTGTAACCTCCCCCGTAGCGTCATCTGGGTTGTCTTCTACGAAGTATTTCAAACAGGTCCGCATATAATTGAAATGCTCAAGGAAACAAGAGCAGGACAGATGTGGGAGTAGGGGAGTGCTAGGGTCCAGCATCTGGCTGTCTTTCCTCGTCGGAGGAGGTACCTCCAGCTCCGACATCGGCAGCACCAAACCTGGATTCTTGGGTGGCGGATCACCATATTTCCTTAGGAACAATTTTCTTATCAACGTAGATGTTAAAACAGGCATCTGACAAATTTGTACTGGTAGAGTTTCTCGTTCAGATTGGAACCTGTCGATTGCTACCACTCGCTTCACCTCCGTGATGATGGATTCCAAGTCGTGGGTTGCGGCAAACTGATCGATCTTTTGACAAAGTGTTTGTATGAACCAGGAACCGTTGACCTCGTGTCGGAGCGCTGGGCTGCCCACGTAGCAGCTGTGGAGGATCAGCATATCGGCCTCTTCTGGCAAGTGGTAGGGCTCCAAGTCTGTGTCTGTGTCAGTTCGAATTTTCGCAGAGAGAAATACTGGTACCGGAGGCTTGATCTTTGTACCTCGACACGCCTGAATGATTAAAAACTTTGGTTTCGTCACTAGCGTTGGTTTGTTATGAACTTTCAAATGGTTGATGATTTCGATTTCACTGTACTGCTTATCCTTAGCTCGCAGACGGCCGTACCGCGAGCCATGCGTTAATACGGCCACGCCGACGCACCCGTACTCCGTGTAGTCTCTCTTCATAAACTCTTTTAATTTTGCAAAAAATCTCATCTTTCGTAAGATCATGATGCACATTATCTTTAACTTCGAAATTATACTTCTCAAACGTAGTTACGAGAGCTTCAACGTCTGTAATGGTTCCATGTCTCGGTTCATCGTCAATATCTTCTTGATTAAAAATAATTAGCGCATGTTTTCTATACTTCTCTAACTCGTACGTCGCCGCAAACCTGGTCAGAGCATGTTCATTGAATGGTATTAAAGGTTCTACAATTTCTTCTTCTTCTTCTAATTCTTTACCAAATTGTAGCTCCTCTTCCTTATCTAACGGTGGCGGAGTCGCTCCTTCCACTGGTCTGAGGAAACTAGCTTCGTTTATCGACCTAAATCCATCAAAAGACATCACTTCTTTTAAAATTTCAACGCCCTTTTCTACTCCGTTCTCTGTGACATCAGCATCTAAGATGGATTCATCAGATTCACGATCTTTCGACTCATCGGCATTAGTTTTAAGACAAAGATTTGGTTTTCGTTTTCTTCTACCCTTTTTCTTTCTATTCTCGTACTCCATGTTTGAATACTCATGAAATCGTTCGTCGTCCGCCATTAATCGAGTACATTTAATAAGTCACTCAGAGTCAGTGCACTCGCGAAGGCATCGCGCCGCGTAATAGTCAGATGAGTATCGACACTGTTAAAATAACTTGATCACACTGACGTACAAAGATAAGAGAATTCCAAAGTTTTTCAGGAACTAAACACTGAATTTATGAATCTTCTTTGTTTAATAACAGCATGCTCGCGTCCGGCATGTAGTCTGATTCAGTGTTACTTTGCATTATCGCGTATCTTATCGAACCACCGCTCGATATCTATTGCAGCGATAGGGGATTTATAAGTGATGTCATGTTTTCTTCTTCAGCTTGTCAAGTGGGCCTATATTTGGAAATACCGGAGACTGGGTGACTGCGTCCTCGGCATTTTCCCACCGTATCGAAACCTCTGTACGTGATCTATACCTTCTTGCACTTATATACATTTCCGGCTGATTTTTTGGCGTAATTATGACTGTGCAATTTTTATATATTTTGCCAATGAACCAATAGGTACTTATATGTGTAGATAGATTTAATATATCGCGGCTCTTTTACTACAAATGTAAAAATTAAATGGTGCAATATGAACCTATATTGCATTTTTTTCATTAGTCATGTACTCATAATAATTACAACGTGTAAATAAAATTGTACATGAATTTAACTCTTTACAAGTACTTACTATAATTACATTACAAATAGATGCAACAAGCTAGCTTTCATCTCTCGCATCACTAAAGATTTCAAATATCCTTCTAGTTTGTAAACTCTTTATTCGACGATATTAATTCGCAGCATGTGAAACCTCGCTAGTTGGTTGAGTTAAAAGATAGAGAGAGTATCCAAGCTAGCTCCGGTGAACATGAGTAGAAGTAATTAAAGGAGTTGTTAATAAAAACCGCGAGTTTAACTAATTAGATTTTATTATCGTATAAAGTTTACAGTTACCACTGGATGGGTGGTCTAAATGTAGTAGTAGTTCTGGGGGTAGTATAAGTTGAAATTATAGAGAGGGTCGGGGTCGTCTGCAAATCGAGGGAATTATAGTGCAATTCTGGTGGGACACACTGGCCTGTGTAAGCCGCGGAGAGTCGGGTCGCAGTCCTTCCGGGGGTTCAGTGGTGGCAGCTGGACATGGCGATGGTGCTCCTTGTGTCCTACACGGGTAGCTCTTCTGTTTCACCCGAAGGGAGTGGAGGGCTGCTACCTCAAGATTTGTAGTTCCCTTGGTATATCAGCCGGCCATAAGAGTTGGCCGTTAGGGACTCAGCCCGGTGCTGGAACCCCTACGGGGTTTTCGTTGCACTTATAACTTTTAAGCTTTCGGACAGTATTTAGTTTTATTTCACTTTTTATAGTTATTAGAAAAATTATTTGTAAAATGGCTCCTGCCTCAAGTCAGCTTTTCTTTTATAATTGTATGCCCTTCGGCGTCGTCTCTCGCCATTGGGTGATTTGAATTTGTCGCGTCCCGATTGGTCCGCGACACCGTTCCGTTTACCATCTACGGCCGTTTTACGATTTAAAGGTTTCCTAAGACGGCAAGTCTATTTTTGATTATTTTAAGGGAACGGTGGAATTGAACACCGTTACACATGCTAGAGTAGAATATTGGTTCCGAAGCTGGGGGTAACTGGGGGTAACGCCCGTGGGAGTAAATCAGATATGTAGGTGTAACTTGTGCATATGCAAATGCCTTAGAATTTGGAGTCCCAGACTAGACTAGAACCGAAGTCTACAATAATACAAAGATAGATAGACCAAACTTAAATACCCATTTAAACTCAGACCTATGTTTAAATATTGGTGGACATGTCACACACAACACCATCTGACCCCAAACTAAGACAAGGTTGGCGTTGTCTTGTTTGACAAAACCAAACAAGACAACTATAGCTCATATACTTAATACTTAGTACGTTTGTAATGGTAGGGCTCTTTGCAGAGTCCGCCTGTGGAAGTATCATACCTTTGCCAGTTATCACTATGTAGTAGTGTGCAAACATTACTGTGTTCCGGTTTAAAGGGAAATTTTTGCAGACAAATTACTGGGCTAAGAGATAAATACCTTATATCTCCTGGCGACGAGCACAGTGCAGTGCTAGGTAATGATTTGGACTCTTCATGTTCCAATAGCTGCGTGTCACTGTGCTGTCATGTGGCAGGCATGTTGCTTACCATCAGGCACATGCCCTGCTCGTCAAAATACAAATAAACAAATACAAAAATCTTTATTGCTGTTTGTAGGTAAGATAAGATGATACAAAACATTTTAAAAGTTGCCCCATACAAACTGGCCTCTGCGAGAGGCATGCAATATGTCTGGCAAGACAATTTGTTAGTAATTTAGAAATAAAAAAAAATTAAATAATAGTCAGCTGATTAAAGTCTTCTTCTTCCTCATCTTCTATTAATTTCTGATTTTTATTTATGTCATCTGATTCTTCATCTTAGATTAATTTCTGGCTTCTATTTGGTTGTGATATATATTTGTGTGAGATAAATGTTTGGTGAGCACAATTTCGCCCACATCTTGTGTTTCATCAGGATATTGTCTTGTGTTTTTGAGTTTGATCAATATATCCATCCAGGGTCTTGCATTAGTAGATCTTGCAGTTGATCGTCTTGTCACTCTATACTATAATAAAAAAAACTTATATAGCTTTAAATACATACATACTTCACATACACAGACACAGAACAAATACTTGTATTCATCACAAAAATATTTGAACAGGGTGGGAACCAAATCCATGATCAAACTGATTTGCTTAGACAAAATTATGCGTTCTAAATTAAACTCATCTTCTCTTATCTCTAGCATACAAGAACAAAATTAAAAATTGTGATTAACCCCCGACTTCTTCGGATTTGTTATCTGTACAACATTCTACTATTCAAGCCCTTTCATTTGATTTCCATATTAAGGGAGTTGTGAAAAAAAAATGTATTTCGCTATTTTATGGAAGCGGCTATCTTGGATTTGAAATTTGTCGTAGTAGTTTGTAGTAGTGAAAAAAATAATATAATTCTCCATTTTGTGGTGGCGGCCATCTTGGATTTGAATTTTTATAGTGTATAGTATTATACTAGTTAAGCCCTTTCATTTGATACCCTTATTGAGGTAGGTTGTGAAGAAATATTTTGTCCGCCATTTTGTGGAGGCGGCCATCTTGAATCAATATTAACCAAATATAGCTAAGAACATCCGCACGGATATTATCTTTCAAATAAAAAAACGCATCGAAATCTGCCTATTCGTTTGAGCTCTACGGTGCCACAGACAGACACACACAGACAGACAGACATCGACGTCAAACTTATAACACCCCTTCTTTTGGTCGGGAGTTAAAAAGAGAAGGGTTTGCGAACTCTTTTACATTAGGTGTTACAATAATAATACTTCGTACTACATTCACAACGAAATATTATTTACGAGTATATACGTGTTAAATAAATGGTAAGTATTATAATACTTACCCAATAAAAAAACTAAGTTAGGTTAAGTTCATTTTTTTTATTTCTGTTGGAATGCATAGGAAGGTACACTAGTCAGATAGGTATGTTGTGTACGAGTAATACGAGTATACCTAGCTAGGAGTATACAAAGCTGTACAATAACTTTAAATCTATTGTTATCAGTACATTGTACCTGTGTTTTGTATACGTGTCTAAACAAATATCGATTCAAACGTAAGATTCAGGAATCTTTGTAACGACTTCAAGTTAGGTGATGATCATCATCAGCCTGTATTCGTCTACTGTTTGACATAGATTTCTCCTGTAGTACGCTACTCAGCTCAATCCTCATTCTTACGTTTCTAACCGCCACCAGCCGTCGTATATTGTCACTCCATCTAGTCTCAAGGCGTCCCACACTACGTTCAAGTTTTAATTTGATGCTGATGACTCCTGATGATTACTTAATCATAATTATCATTGTATAAATAAATGCAATGAGGGACCCTACTCTCACTTTTGATTATTATTTCTATCTATGACGTAAGATGCGTGTGACTAAGTTCTCGTAGGTACCTACCTATGCCTTCTGTATCGTGTTTATCAGGGTATAGACGCAGTTGCGATAATGCGCCAAAACGCAGTTTGTTATTTTGATTGAAATAGCCCAAAGAGGCCATATTTTACAAGGGGCAATGTGTGACACATTGCACGTATGATCTGTGTATTTGTTACGAATTTAATTTCATTCAAATCCGTTCTACTGTTACATAGATAAGTGGGAACAACCATACAAACTTACAAATACGCAATGTTATTATACCTTCTTAGTTCTTTGTTGAAGTTGACCACAGACTAAGTACTAAGACCTAAGAGATAAAAGTTTCTGCTAACCATACATTTCGATTTTTGACGTGGCAACTTCTTTTGGCGCGCCACAGACAGATTTTTCGTGGGCTGTGAATTGAGTTCTAGCGTCACGCTCGGGAATGATAAGAAATCTTCGGGTAAACTCGAGACCACGGCCATTGGCCATCTAGAAATGTAGATATGCGACAGCATTTCCCATTGGTAATTTAGAAATGCGTCAGCATTTCTAGATGGCCGGTTTCGGTAGTTTCCAAAGTTCTTACTTTATCAAACTCTGAGTTCATAAGTTTTCATTTCTAACGGCAGTTTCTATGACTGCCAAATTTTCTTTAAAAAAAGTATCCTCGGTGTTTTCGAATATTAACAAACATTTATTTATTTAATCAATTAGAACGGCTTAACGCCAATTATACTAATGATAGATACATTAATTTACTAACAAAATATTGTGAAAAAAGTAAACAAAAAATGTAATCAATTTATGTCATGATGCAATAATTATGTCAAACAGAAAATAATTCAAATGTTAATTAAATTAAATTGATAAAAATTCTATAAGATGTCAAAAATTAAATAATGATATAAAAATAATACCAAACAAAAATAACAGATACATAAATATTAACTTTCGTGTTTTCTTTATTCATGTATCGCTTTTGTAAGTCAAAATATTAGAGTATTAGAGGAGGGAATGAGTAGTTATTATTCATTATACATAATCTCATTCCATTTTCTCACAAAAGTATAAGCACTTAGACATCAATTCTCTCCAGTCGTCGTCAAATACATCGCACTTTGGCTGTGCGTCTAGCATGGCGTTGAGCGCACCAAGAGACCGCGGCACCGGTGACGCAGCATGCGCTACCGTTCTGCACCTAGGGAGAGCAAACAGCTGGTGCCCTCTACCCCGGAGATACTTATTGGGAACAAATAATAAGGATGCCAGCTGGCTACAGAGCTCCGGTTAACATGGAGTTAAACAACTTACGAGTATATTTCTGGATGATGTACGCAGTGCAGTGCTAGACGATTCGTGTTCCAGTAGCTGCGTGTCACTGTGCTGTTACTCGTAGACGGCTGGGCAGACATGTCGCTTACCATCAACCACGTGGCCTGCTAGTCTCGCCACTCCATGCTATATGAAATAAAAAAAATCTAGAGTAGATAAATAGGTATTTTCTAGGTACAGTTCCACAACCTAGGCGTCGCTATTGTAAAATATCAAGCAATATGCAGTCAAACAATAATAATATACTAGTCGTATTATTAAGCAATACCTACTCATTTTTATGGTGTCTGTTATAGTTGGTTGCATAACAACATAAATATCTCTTAAGCAAGTTTAATTAGATTCTTTGAGTAAAGCGAGCAAGTTTCGTGGAGTAGCCTTGTTTCGATTGAATTATTGGCCCAGCACTCCGCGTCCGGCGCGGCCATTACCGCCGGTGACTCGGCAACTCCGCGGCTTGCGCTGAGGGGAAGAGCTGCCTGACTATGTTAATAAGGTGCTCTTTTTATTATTACTTGCTAGCTGTGTCCCGAGGTGTAACCCGTGGTGTAATCTGACCTATTCGTAGGGAATTTACCCCCTTAAACCACGCTTCGCTGTGGCACATTGTGATGAAAAATTAGATAAAAACAATCCTTGATGGGGATTACATATCATTCTAAAATTTCAGCTCGATCGGTGCAGAACTTTATGAGTTTTTGAAGCGTACACAAACCAACATAACATTTTTATGTATAGAGATGTGTAATAACCACGTTAGTTTTCAGATATATTATAATTTTATTCTGCTGAGTTCTCATCTATCTTGTTCTTTTTCAAATGACTATCAAAAAGGACGATTTCTTTTTATTGAATTTTTTTTATGTTAAAACGCCATAGACGTACATTTTCTCTCATGCACGCTAACCAGCATCAGTATGATTTAGAAAATAATAGCTGACCGGTTAACGTTATTCTACCATATAAATAAATAACAATGTGTTGAAATTCAAGCACCCTTATCTAAAAAGTAAGAAGCTCTTAGTCTACAATGGCTATAAGTAATTACAATAAAATCCTAAATTACAGGTATCACATACATCGCTATTATACTGCTAATATACACTTACTATTAAGCACATTTTAACATTCTTATCCATTCACTCACATGTAGCCTCTTTGTTATAATATAAAGTACTTACGAGTTAAAGAAAGCTACCTAAGTATATCTTTGTGTCTTCAAATCGAGAGTGAATAGGTTTCTTCTAAGTAAGCACGCTCCATCGTAGACCGCATCATCGCTTAATGTCAGGCAAGATGGCGGTCAAGTGTAAACCTATAAAAGTTTAAAAATACAATTTAAAGAATACGGTGCTAGCGCGAAACTCCTAGACGTAACATTACATTTCCTTTGATACGTCTCAATTTGGATTAGGTTTTTATTAAAATTAGCAGAGCTTAATGATCCCACTGCTAGGAGCCGGGGCCATCTCTGTCATCTCTCACAAGAAAAGAGTCTCTCTGGCCCACTGGCGGGTTGGCGGATGACGCATAACCTCTAAAGATTCTTGAAACATGTTGGAGTCTTCCCGATGTTTTCTTTCACCGTTTTTAAGTTAGTGCCATCACATACATTGCTTCGAAAAGGCAGTTCGCATTCAATTCTGAACTATTCCTCACGAGGAGAGAGTTGGGGTCATTTAACACATTTCACAAAGTCTAACTGTTTGTTATGTTTGAATGTTTTATTATCTAGATGATTCCGCTTAGCTGCTCCCTTCGGGATCAACAGCAGCTTACGAATTCTTCACAGTAATCTATTGTCTCCAAAAAATAATACACAAGGCTAAAATTTCATGTAGTCAAAAGCCCAAAAAATAAGTTTCTAACTTCTATCTTCAAAAATGACGAAACCTCCACACACACTTTCATCCCCTAACCGATTTCAGCCATTTGTTTCCGTTAAAAAGTAACCTGTGTCCGTTTTTAAGATATGGACTACTCATTTCTGTTTTAAATTTAATTTAACTCGATTCCGTATTTTCAATTTTAAAGCGTTACATACAGATATACAGAGTTACTTTCACATTTATAATACTAGTGGGAATGTTGGCAGGGATTAGTTATTGCCTAGTAACCTACCGTTACTAAGTTAATGTACAAGTATCATCTCACGGTTTCGCCCGCGTAAACCCGCCCCATTATTTTCCCGAGATTAAAAAAAACCTATGTTTTATTCCAGAATATGATCTAACTATGTAACAAATTTTATCCAAATCCCTTCAGTAGTTTTTGCGTGAACGAGTTACAACCATTCTTCCATATATTCTTACTAAGTTTCGTCTTTAAAATAATATTACTAGGATTTGCATATTTCATTCGGCTATAATGTCCCAGCCACAGCAGATTTCGAGCGCAGAGCGTTTTTACTAGAGCTTATAGTTCTAACTAGAACTATAAATCCTCATTGAATGATTGTGATTTGATAAAACCGGTCACAAAGGCTTTCTTTTCGGTGATGTATCGTTTAGAAACTCTTGATTTATGAAGCCCGGGCTTATTGTTATAAATAATGCATCGGAGACGATCGCGGCACGAATATACAAATTATGAAATATTTATCAGAGTTTAATAGCGACCCGCGGTTTTACTCGCGTAGTTCATATTTGTATATTTTTTTTCCTTTTTTTTTGTAGTGGTAGAACTCTTGGCAGTTTGCCTGGGGAAGTAGCAGCACACCTTTGCCAGTTATTCTAACGCCAAGCAGTAATGTGCAAACATTACTGTGTTCCGGTTTGAAGGACAATGTTTCCAGAGAAATTACAGGGCTTACAGATATAGAAATATTATATCTTAAATCTCTGGGTGACGAGCGCAGTGCAGTGCTAGGTAATGATTTGGACTTTTCATGTTCCAATAGCTGTGTGTCACTATGCTGTTATGTGGTAGGCATGTTGCTTACCATCAGGCACATGTCCTGCTCGTCTCCTCACTCCTTATTTAAAAAACACAGTAATTAGCATTTGCTTACTTCTGAGCATTTTTGCAAGTGCTAATCTACAAGTTTATCATGACCACACGCATTAACAATGAAGGAAAACATCGTGAGTTTGAGAAATAACTAAAAACTTTTTTGAGGATATCTGTCATGCAATCGACACTGTAACAGCTGCCTTTGATTTTGGCAAGGCAAGACCTGCCGAGAGAAAGTTCGACTCCCAGCTGTGGGAAACATTAAGTGGGCTAGTTATGCTGAATGCTTGTTTATTAGATTCAAGGTAGAATTGTAGAATTAGCTCGCGTATACCTCGATTAAAAAAAATTTTGAATACGGCTGCCGGAGATAAAAACCATGTTAAGTTTTCAAACAATATTTCAAAACTTAACATGGTTTGCGTTGTATGGATATCCGATTGTCAATAAACAAATCTGTGGCGCGAACGACCGATTCTACACAAGGCCGTAGGTTCATTAGGTCTACACCTCTGACTATTTATCAAATGGACATCCACAAGTTTATCACTGGATTTAACGGTCGCGGAAAATGTCGTGAAGAAATCGGCATATTACAATAACATCATCTTTCGAGGATATGTCTATTCATCCGCCAACCCACACTAGACCAGCGTGGTGGATTATCGCCTAGGCTCTCTCCATGTGAGTTAAGACGCCGAAACAGTCGTGAGAACACATAGTGGGCTGCTTATTCTAAACATAAAACTACGTGAAAGTTGATGATAAGAATGATGTGGTAGACTGAAGACACTTTAAAGATTTTATTAGTTCAGTCTTCGCAGTTAGAAACGATCCATGCCCATGAGTTAGACGGACAAGTCAAGTCAAGCGCAAGCTTCACAATCATTCTAAACCGTGGAAACATGACGCCAGCTAGACCTTAGCGCATCAACGTCAACTTGTCTATTAATTTCTGTAAAAAATACCTTAAATAGATCCGAGCATTAAGTATCATATTTAACCCGAGATACAGCTGAAGCATGACCGAATTATTGCCGGATCCACAGAAAGTATTGAAGTGGTGGAGCCATTACAGTATTCTTACACCCTAGTTATAGGATCGCTCAGATGTCTATAATGTAGTTGGTTGTATTTTGTACAGTGTAAGCGCACTTTTAGTATAATCTTTGATCGTGATTTTCACCGCTTTCTAAATGATGAGTTGATTTGAAACTTTGCACACTTATCAAGGACCGATTGTAATGCAATATAGTGAAACATGAACCTGTGTTCGCGTTCTAAAAACGCCATATTGTGAAGTTTTTTTTCCAAAGAAAACACTAAAAAAAAACAATACAAAAAAAAATACGCATGAATTGCGGGTTGCTTCTTCAATGTATATAAATGAAGGATAGTGTAATAACAAAAAAAGTGGTAAAAAGCGTATTAGTTCCAGCACTTATCCACGTCTACCAAACGTTGTCAGGTCGGCGGGTACCTGGTAGTATCGCATGTCGGGCCGGTAGCCGGCCCCCGACCGGTGGTCCGAGGTGTCAAACTGATTAATCTCTCCGATTACAATCCCGCTTCTGACACAACAAGACACATCTTGCCTAGCAATAGGAATATCGCATCTAAACCCCTAGCAATAAAGCTTACGAATCGAGAGCAACGTTTCAAAAAGCAAAGCGAAATACTCGTATTTGAGAGTCAATGAACAATTATTTTGACCGCGATCAAGGTACTGTCATATTAAATTCGTATTTACAAGAAAGAAAGCCAGGAAATTAATTATAAAATAATCCAGTAAGTTGGTCAGACCAGTCCAATTTAAAGTGGCTTTGATAAGGCTTTTTTTTTTGTTTTTCCACCTGTACTTCCCCCCCACATAAGTCGGGGACATTGTCAAGCTGAACATGTTGCTTATGCGTTTTAATATGTTTTCAATCAATTGGCCAGTTAAGCATGCCTTAATCAGATAATCAAACAACAGTCATAATATATTAATATAGTAATTTTACAAATAATTATAACATCATGGGATTGTTACATATTTTATCAAATATATTCAATTTTTTTTTTTTTTGATAAGGCTTTGATAAGGCTTCGCTTATATTTATAATGCATATATGTATTTGAAAGTGCTGATTTAGAGGTTACAGTTTTTTTTCTCGGGCGTCTCTGGTCTTAAACAAATAGATAGAGAAACCCTTTATTGCACTAAATTAAAACAACACTTCAATTGAAAAAAAAACATAACCTAAAAATTTAGTAACAATTGGCGGCCTCATCACTAAAAGCGATCTTCCAGGCAAACGTGAACAGGACAGAATGTCCTAAGAATGTTTTTGCTAACATAGTTTAAAGGCGAATCTAGAGCTGGTTGGACAGAAGTGTACTCCAAGTCTTCGTCACTAGAGTGCCCCGTGCTGGGAATGCACATTCAGCTCATTATGTTCTCACCAGTACCACGGAATCAACGCGTGGCTCTGTGAGGGCTAACATTGTTTTACGTTATCACGGTTGTTCACATTTATCTTTTATGATAGAGCGAGACCCCTCCGGACCCCTCCTCCAGACTCGTGAAAATAACTCCGTATATCCAGGACTCACTCCACCCTTTAATCACGATACACATAGACAGCCCACTAAATACTCCCACTGTTGGGACTCGGGCTCTTTTCTCGCAAGGAGAAATCAAAGAAATCCACCATGCTGGCCTAGTGCGGGCTGGAGAACAATCACAATAAATATCCCGAAAGAAAGGTTTCCAAGCGTCAAAATTTAATTCGGGCGGGGCTGATAATTTCACACGTGACCAACCTGTGAATTCAATAAAAACATGTCTAAGAATCACGTTAGTTTTGATTACAACATTTTTGTTAGAAGAGCATCACCCGAGCAGCACAGGAGCCAGGAGCACCAACTCTACTACAACCAAGTTTACTCTAAACCGCCACCTCGCCTGATGTTGAGTGACGATGCGGTCTACGATGAAGCGTGTTTACCTAAAAGAAACCGATTCACTCTCGATTTGAAGATATCAAGATTATAGCTATCGGGAAAACCCCACTCAATTAACTCATTCCACAGCCAAGTCAGGATCGGGGGACCTGGCTGTGGAATTATTAAATTAATGACTTTTAATAATTCCACAGCCAGGTCCCCCGATCCTGACCCGGTCAGGAGCCGGCCTCGTGGCGAGCCTCTTCGCCGGGATCGGGCTCCTGGGCACACTGATCAAGGCTAGTTTCTCGTACTCGTACACACGGTGAAACATTTTTTTAAATCGGTCCAGTAGTTCTTGAGATTAGCGCGTTAAAACCTCTTCAGCTTTACAATATTAGTGTGAGGTTTAAAGAGTAATTTCTAAGTTTGTGAACGCATCTTCATACAGCCTAAGTCTGTGGACGCACTCGTTCCGCTCTCCCCTTTCGTTCTGTCATTCTATGTAGCGGTGGCGCCTCTCGTCAATAAATTAATTAATTCTATTAATGAGTATTAATTTCATATATTACAATTAGTATAGAATATATGATAATCACAATCGCTACATAAGCTAGCATAACCTCTCAGAGATATTTTAAGATGTTTACCATTTAACTTAAACTTTTTTTTTTTTAATTTGATTAACCCCCGACTACCTCGGATTTGTTAACTGAACATTCAATTTCGGAACATTCTACTAGTCAAGCCCTTTCATTTGATATCCATATTGACTTGTGAAAAAAAAGTATTTCGCCATTTTTTGGAAGCGGCCATCTTGGATTTGAAATTTGTCATAGTGCAATGTATTCTACTAGTCAAGCCATACCCATATTGAGGTAGTAGTGAAAAAAATGATATAATTTGCCATTTTGTGGTGGCGGCCATCTTGAATTTGTTTTTTTATAGTGTATAGTATTATACTAGTCAAGTTCTTTCATTTGATACCCATATTGAGGTAGGTTGAGAAATATTTTGTCCGCCATTTTGTGGAGGCGGCCATCTTGAATCGATATTAACCAAACATAGCTAAGAACATCCGCACGGATATTAACTTTCAAATTAAAAAAAACGCATCGAAATCAGCCCATTCGTTGGAACTCTACGGTGCCACAGACAGACACACACACAGACAGACAGACAGACAGACAGACAGACAGACAGACAGACAGACAAACAGACAGACAGACATACAGATAGACAGACAGACAGACATCGACGTCAAACTTACCTTGACCTTTTTTTTTGGTCGGGGGTAATAAAATGTCACAGATAGAGGCGGGATTCAAACCTGTGCTCGTCTCCAGAGTCAGAAGATGACTAGTACTGCTCCGCAGATTTACCGAACATTCAACATTTCAAGCCAATCGCAACAAACAACAAAACTGTTTATTCATAAAATTCATTAGTAGGATTTATCTCTTTATCCTGTAACTGAGGTTGTTTAACGCATTTTATCGAACGACTGATGCTTTCCAAAACCACTGAAATTACAAAACAGATTTTAGTTTTCAATCTTGTTTTTGTATCAATGCCATAAAATCGATAGTGTGTTTTTGACTATCGATTTGATCGCATAAATCCGAAGGATATCGGAATATTCTGTCCGAATAAGTTCGAAAATAACTTGTAAATGTCATTTATGGCGGTATAACTCAGCGCCTAATTTCCATAACAATATGAATATGGAAATTAAATGTTGAGTTATCACTCGACAGAAACTAGATATCTAAAAGGTTTTATTGACTATTCTTTAAAGGTGTCGCAGGAAGATTTGATAAGCAGTGTTTTTGCAAAAATCGTAGGGATTACGCGACAACTCGGAAATTTAGCTTATTAAATATTGGCTATGACGGTCCTCAATCTGACTGAAGAATTGTAAGATTTTAGCAAAATTACGTTTTTGTAACCAGTTAGCAAAGTATCATCGAATATAGTTAACTCTGACTTTGGGTTACAAGACAAGCTTTATCGTGATTGGTTTCTAGTTTTACCTTGTTGATTTGAGGTATTTCTAATAGATATTAACAATGGTCTATATCGTGATTAAGTCCCGTATAATGTTAACATTGCCTATGTTTCTAATAGAGTTATAAAGGGCAAACAATACGAGTCGCGCGAGATAACAATCATACGGTAGGTTAGGTTAGCTTTTAAAGTAGGAAATGTTGAAATCGGATGGAATGTATAATTCGACGGCGAAGAATAATCTCAGAAAATTAAAGACCACTTGTCAAACAAAGGATGTAGTCGAATTATCAACCAATCAGAAAACATTTACGGCTTAGAGTGACTAATCGGCCAACCAAAGATTCTTTTTGTAATCTTCCTAAGGCGACCAGCTTTTTTGCAAAAACCCTAATTTTTTTCAGTATGAATCATACAGAAGAAAATTAGGGTTTTTGTATGATTGAGAAATCTCATAGAGATTATTAAGTAACCGTGATTTCTCGAAATTCCTAGTTTCTTTTTGTGAAAATACGGTTTATCAAATCATCCAACGACATATGTAATAAAATTGAGACGTAAGTAACGCGGGGCCCGCGCGTGGGAGGGTCACATGGCGCGAGGTATCGGGGACCTCTCGCTGGTGGTCCGAGTTCATAATTAATTAATTGGAGGTAAACTTTCGTGTTGCCTGAACATTACTCGTTATCGATGGCGGATATTACAATCATATTAATAATATATGTTTTTTATTAATTCTTAGTTGATGAAACTATTACGTCAATCCATACTAATATTATAAATGCGAAAGTAACTCTGTCTGTCTGTCTGTCTGTCTGTCTGTCTGTCTGTCTGTCCGTCTTTACCGCCTAAACCAACCAACAGATTTTGATGAAATTTGATACATAGATAAAATAGATCCCGAGAAAGGACATAGGCTACTTTTTGTTCCGAAAAAAGGGTTGAAAGGGTTAAAATAAGGGATGAAAGTTTATATGGAAAACTTCGTCATTGTTGAAGAACTATGAAACTTTACGTCTAGATATTTAACACGAAACCATAAAATGTATGTTTTAGCAGTTTTGTAGTTTCGAACTATACCTACGGGGGTGGAATTGGGGTTTTCTTTTTAATTATTTATTCTTGGGTCAAACGTAATTCAAATTTCACCCTCTTCCTGTCCACCGATTAATCTGAAATTTTGTATACACTTTGGATTTTGGTGACAATACAATTATGTTTATTCATTATCATTATAAATTCAAGATGGCCGCCGCTACAAAATGGCGGATAATTTATGTTTTATTAATCCCATCAATATGGGTATCAAATGAAAGGGCTCAACAAGCAGAATACAATATACTATAAAAAATTGAAATCCAAGATGGCGGCCGCTACAAAATGGCGGATAACGTAGGTTTTATCAATCCCATCAACATGGGTATGAAATGAAAGGGTTCAACAAGCAGAATACAATATACTATAAAAATTGAAATCCAAGATGGCGGCCGCTACACAATGGCGGATAACGTAGGTTTTATCAATCCCATCAATATGGGTATCAAATGAAAGTGCTCAACCAGTAGAATACAATGTATTATATAAAATTAAAATCCAAGATGGCGGCCTCTACACAATGGCGGATAACTTAGGTTTTATGAACCCCATCAACATGGGTATCTAATAAAAGGGCTTGACAAGAAGAATACAGTGCACTATACAACCTCAATACTTAAGATGGGCGCAGCCACTAAATGGCGTATCAGACTATCAGACAGAATTTTTGATAGTCGACGAGATTACCATGGTGTCTTATCAAATGTTATGCATGATGGACGCTCGATTAAGGCAAATTAAGAACTGTGAAAATGAGTTTTTTGGAGGAGTAAACGTATTCATCATCATCAGCCCGTGTTCGTCCACTGCTGGACATAGGCCTCTCCTATAATACGCCACTCAGCCCGATCCTCGGTCTTACGCTTCCAACCGCCACCAGCTGTCTTTCGTATATCGTCACTCCATCTAGTCTCAGGGCGTCCTACACTACGTTTACCAATTCGCGGTCTCCACTCCAGAACCCGTCTACCCCAACGGTTATCGGTAAGTAGTATCGGTAGTAAACGTATTACTTTTCGGTAATCTTTTACAACTGCCTCCTATAAAATGATCAGGAACACCTGTTTTCAATTCTAATATGAAATTATATATATGAAAGTAACTCTCTCTGCCCGTTACCGTCTAACGCCTAAGCCACTTAAAGAGTTTGGTGCACAGATAGACTAGACTTAGGAAAGAACAACGGTGACTTTTTATCACAGAAAAAAGAGTTGAAAAGAGTGGAAATGTGGAGTAAAAGTGTGCATGGAAGGATCTTTGCACTCTTTGTATGCTATTTTAACCGACTTCAAAAAAGGAGGAGGTTATCAATCCAGTTGTATTTCCAATTGTGAATCAATTTAGATGGTTATTTTTTTGGTTGGTAGATTATAGTTCAGAGGTGGTCATATAAATTTTATCGAAATCAGTGCGGCGGTTTTTGAAATATGAACAACAAACTAAAATTTGCGTTCATGTAATCAGACGATATATCTACTAATATCTACTAATAGACTCTAATAAAATTTGGTGGACCGTCCCAATATGATTTTAAATTAAAGTCTGTTTTTGATTATTTTTTTTTTTGAGATCATAGTTTTTTTGTAATTTGTCATGTTAATTGTACATTTATTAAATATAAAACTTTGACTTAGACCGATTTTGATTACGAAACGTGAATTTGTATGGTAGTAGACATACGAGTAGGTACTGCCTCAATTACTTTAATAAATGTGTGGCGCGGACGAAGTCGCGGGTAAAAGCTAGTTTAATATAATACGTTATAGTCCAAGATCTCTCTTTTTTCTAATCTAGTGTCCTCCTATGTTGACAACGGCAAAAAGATGTCTCTCTGTATTCCTCGATATGGCAAAGGCTTTCGACTCACTTTCAGTTGGCTTGCTACTGAAAAAGCTTAGCGCTATTGGTGTCAGAGGTGTAGCTCTCAATTGGTTTGAGAGTTATCTGTCAAATCGCAAACAATATGTAAAATCTAATATCTCTAACGTACCGAGCGATATCTTACACATCGAGTATGGCGCGCCACAAGGTAGTATTTTGGCTCCAACTCTATTTATTTTGTATATTAATGATATCCTTAACATTAAACTAGAGAATGCCGATATCATTGCGTATGCAGATGATACAGCCATCATATTTAACGGAAAAACTTGGAAACAAGTATATGACTCTGCCAGAGATGGATTATCGATCGTTGCGAAAAGTCTAGACAGAAACCTTCTCACATTAAACACAAAGAAATCAAATTTTATTGCCTTTTCAAAAACCTGTGTGTCTCTTCCTCCTACTAGTTTAGACCTAAAAATCCACTATTGCAGCTCTGTTTTCACATCCCCGCGTATCTCTTGCTCGTGTAAGTCCATTGATCGTGTTGATCACATAAAGTATCTGGGGGTAATTGTTGACGAAAACCTATCATTTAAACAACATGTACTACACGTAGCAGGACGGACGCGGAAACTCATACATGTTATGAAAAATCTCCGAGATTGTGCCTCAGTACCACTCTTGAGACAAGTTTATTTTGCGCTGTGTCAATCAATAATACAGTACTGTATTGTTGTTTGGGGCAGCGCCGGGCAGACCATATTTATGACGGCAGAGAGAGCACAGAGAGCTCTTATTAAAGTCGTACTCCGTAAACCCTTCCGATTTTCAACGGACTTACTTTATAAAGAGTTTAAAGTGCTCCGTGTTCGACAACTCTTTCTGTATTATGCTGCCTTGAATACTCACAGAAGTTTGAGGTCTCGTCCGGACTACAGCGTAATAAAGGACAAGCGTGCTCTCTCTTGTAGGATCCCAGTGCCTCGGGTTGGCTCTCTTATTGCAAAACGTTGCCCACTGTACTCTTTCCCATGTGTTTACAGTAGTATCTGTAGAAAACTAAAGAAAGACCAACACGACCTTCCTCTGTACTCATTTAAAACTAACGTTAGGGACTTGCTCCTAAAATTGTCTTACCATGAAACTGAAGGTTTGTTCCACGGTATTTACAGCGACAAGTGGACACGGTACTGAGTGAAGCGGTAATAACTTTTTTTTTTTTTTTTTTTACGTTTTGGTCCTTCAGACAAAAACGATAATTCTTAGCTTTTTGTTAGATTTTAAATTATTTTATTACAAGTACCTAGTAATATAACTATTTATGTTAGTGTTACGGTTTTATAATTATGTTGTATGTAATAAGTTAATGGTATTTAATAGTTTAATAACTTTTCCAATCGTAAACAGAAAAATATTTGTTTTTATGCACTCGGGTCTCAAGATACAAGCTATGTGCTTAGTTTGCGGCCCACTGATTATACTTGTACCCACACATACGGACCGTATAAGCATTGTAATGTTGGACTTGAAAAACTACTTATGTATGTGTTTTGTTAGTCTGTGTGTTAATAAAATTTTCTTTCTTTCTTTCTTTCTTTCTCAGAGCCGCCAGACGTCACGTATTTTCTGATGGATGAAAAATGGACGATTGAGTAGAGTTAGTACGTACTAAGAACACATGATTACCCGCTAACTAGCTTAGACGGCCAATTTTGAGATACGGGGTCCAGAAGATACATTACTTACTTCACGTATTTTCTGATAACTGATTTTCACGTATGTTATAGGCAATATCTTTAAAAATAAGGCATCATTACTCCCAGATACTTTCTGTGGGCCGTTTTGCTTAACAGACGCTTTAAAACCACATACCTCAAAATTGGCCGTCTAAGCAAGTTAGCGGGTAAGCATGTGTTTTTAGTACGTACTAACTCTACTCAATCGTCCACATTTCATCCATCAGAAAATACGTGACGTCTGGCGGCCCTGGGATCTTACTCTATTAACATTCCATTATAAATATTTTTTTCACTAAAATTAAATTTTGCCGTTTAATATAGATTTAAGTTTTTTAGATTTTACTTTTCTTTTTGAGGTTGGTGTTGCTGAAGAATGTGTCTATCAATGGATAAACTAAAAAATCTGATCTTTCAAAAATAATGCTGTGTCGCTCTTGGGCCAGTACGGCTCACTAAACTGAAATGTTTATTGTCAATAAACCACACTAATGTTGTAAAAGAGAAAGTTCGTGTTTGTCTATGTTTGTTCTGAACATATGTATATCTGCCTCTGTAACGGCTGTACAGATTTGTATACTCACTAACAGCAGCCAGTGATTTTACCCGCACAGTTCCCATTCTATAAATTTTCCTGTGATACAAGAACAAAATAAAAAATTTTGATGAACCCCCGACTAACGCAGATTTGTTATCTGTACAACATTCTACTAGTCAAGCCCTTTCATTTGATACTCATATTAAAGGAGTTGTGAAAAAAGAAATGTATTTCGCCATTTTGTGGAAGCGCCGATCTTGGATTTGAATTTGTTTATAGTTATATTTATATAGTTATACATTTGATACCCATATTGAGGTAGTAGTGAAAAAATAATATAATTCGCAATTTTGTGGTGGCGGCCATCATGGATTTAATTTTTGTTTGTTTTAGTGTATAGTATTCTACTAATCAGGCCCTTTCATTTGATACCCATATTGAGGTAGGTTTTGAAGAAATATTTTGTCCGCCATTTTGTGGCGGCGGCCATCTTGAATCGATATTAACTAAACATAGCTAAAACATCCGCACGGATATTAACTTTCAAATAAAAAAACCGCATCGATATCGGCCCATCCGTTTGAGCTCTACGGTACCACAGACAGACACACACACAGACAGACAGACATCGACGTCAAACTTATAGCGCTTCTTTTTTTTGTCGGGGGTTAAAAAATGAGTTGATGTGATATTTTAAATAAAATAAATAAATATTGGTGGACATTTCACACACAGCATCATCTAACCCCATTCTAAGCAAAGCTTGTACTATGGAATCTAGATAGCTGATATAACACCTATATATTTTAAATACAAACATGGAAAACACTCGGGCACAGTACAAACATTTGAATTCATCACACACATATTTTCACTGGGTGGGGACCGAATCCACCAAACTAAGATTTTGTTAACTAAGTTTTAGAGCTTTTGCCAATTAATGCCAATTATGCCTTTGTCTCACCGAAGATGCGATTAATAAACTCTATGTAGCCGTTAGCTTTATGTGTCATGTTGTATGACGTTTCGATGGATGGAGTCGTGTGTTGTTTTCTTTAGTTATGATTTGAAACGCGCCGAAAGCCCCGCGGCGAATACAGAGAACCTATAATCAGAAATACAGTCCTCGCCATTATTCTTGTACGTTTACACATGGCGCTATTGTTCTATTATACTTTGTCATTAGATAGCTTTTGTCATTCCCATGCGTAGTTCAAGATTTTCGCCGGAAGACTTGAGTGATACAACATAGGTAGTAACTATAGTATTAGCTGTGTGTTTCGGGACGCACGCATGCCTTCATAATGCTCGGTGCGCATGCGCCGCTGCGTTTCGATACGATACGAAGCTGTGTTGCATTTTTGCGTAACTTTGTTTTAGTTATCGAATCACGTCGTTGGAGTTGTTTAAACGGGCTCCTTTGTAAAGCTTGACACTTTTGTAGTGGTACCACTCTTTGCAAAGTCCGCTTGAGGAATTGGATTTTTCTCATACAACACCGAGGACAACTCGGCTTTGCTTAGTTTGGGGCTAGACGTTCCAATGTGACAGCGAGGTAAAGTACGAATATAAAGTCGAGTTAAGCAAGTTTTAGATTTTTGCTTAAATTTTTGAAACTTTATGTATTTGAAACTTTATTGGATACTAAATTAGCAACCATGTATTCCATAAATGGCAATAGACAGTACTACACTAATAAATACTTATATTACACAACAACTAAATTGCAAATAACATACCTATATTACAAACTATTTTTGGAAGGGGTAGTAGTCTAATCCTGAATTATATTTGAATTTATATGTAAAACGGTTAACTTGAGTCTTGCCGATTTCGACAAAAATTGCTACACCAATTTCGATAAAATTTAATAAGGGACCATCTGTGAAGTATCTTTCAGCAAAATTGATGCACGATTGGCGGAGCTATCGCATCACATACAACGAAACTGAGAATCTCCGCCTTTTTTGAAGTCGGTTAAAAATATTTATTATAAGGGGGTCAAAAAAATTTGGAGTTGAGATAAATTTTAAAATAAAGAAAATGTATTTATGTGTATCAATATTATTTGTACTTTTTTGTATGTATTAACACAAAGCTCGGATCAAGGTGATCGCGTATGAAAAAGTGCTCGTTAAAATGCGTCTAGTAATTTGTATTTTATAAGATCCCGCTATACAACGACCTTCACCGAGCTGTTTATGGGATGAAAAGTGTTTTGTATGTAATTTAATATGTCAAAAAATATATTGCAAATGGGTTGCCCAAAAAATTTCAGTCCAGAATATGATTAATTAACATTTAAAAAAAATTCACTTAAATTGATTGAATTTTAGAAAAAAACTATAAAACATAACTTATTATTTTGGCTTTACTCAGTGCTTACGAAATCTCATGCAAATATTTTCAAACAATAAAAAGTTTCAAATAAACTTTCATCCCATATTTCACCCCTTTGGAGGTTGAGTTTTGAAAAATACTGTAATACATAATTCATTATTTTGATCATGCTCAATTCGAGCGAAATTTTATGCGAACACGTTTAAGGAATAAAATGTTTCATACAAACTTCCATCCCGTTTTTTACACCCTTAAGGGTTTAATTTCGTAATGATATTTCGTAAGCATTGAGTAATAAAGCCAAAATAATAAGTTATGTAATACAGTTTTTTCTAAATTTTGTAGAAACTTTCCAGGACACCATATATACATACTTCTCGGAACATTACCCACCATCAACTTGTTATGCTCAAAATAGCAAGGAAAATATGTTCAAAATGAAATTGCGGAGGAAGAAAAGAGAGTTAATAAAACGTCTTCGTGTAGCTAAAACCATGGGCGATAACCATCTAAGTCACCAACTGTCCAGGGCTCTAAGATCAATCCTTAAATTAATACAAGGAATATCGCTTCAAATTAGTAAAAATCGTGATAATTTTAACAGAGCTAAACACGAAGTAGACTTTGATAAAAACCCTTTTCAATACTCCAAAAATATTTTCAGGGAGCAAAATGGAAAGCTTATCTTGACTAACGCGCAAATTTACGATCACTTTAAAAGCACATACGAAGTGCCTAAACGCGGGAGCTCGTACGTAGAACCAAACATCCAAAGACCTACTGATCCTCTGACAGGCTTTCAAGGCACCCCACCTAGTGAAGAGGAAGTAAACTATCAAATTAAAAAGAAAACTACTAAATCAGCTCCTGGCCCAGATGGCATTCCTTACATAGTGTATAAAAGTGTCCATCAGTTCGTAAACATATCTTGAATATATTCATTAAGATCTGGTCAAGAAAGCAAGTCCCAGTAGCATTTGGAAGAGCAATTTTGTCCTCATCCCTAAAAAGCAGGAAGTAACTCATCCCAAAGACACCAGACCGATAGCCCTAACCAATACAATTTCTAAAATCTTTTCAGTATTTTGCAAACAAAATGACCACATTTATGACTAGCAATAGGTATTTCAGGCCCAATCACCAGAAAGGGTTCTTGCCTGGTATTTCTGGATGCCTGGAACACAATACATTACTAGCAGAAAGTTTGAAAGATGCCAGAACACATGAGAGGCAAATTACAGTCTGCTGGATAGACCTAGAGAACGCGTTTGGTTCTGTCCAGCATGAACTTATGATATTTGCCCTAAAATGGTATAACTTTCCTGCTGAAATTATTGACATAATTAATTCTTATTATTGCCACTTAAAATTCGTCATAGCAGTAAACAAGGAATACACAAAACCACTTGAATACAATGTAGGACTATTCCAAGGGTGCTGCTTATCACCAATAGCATTTAATATAGTTATAAATATTTTAGTAGACAAATTAATATCCCGTGAAAAGAAATGGGGCTACCGGTTTAAAATCAACAATAAGTACACTGAGTCAATCTTGGCCTTTGCGGACGACCTTGCAATACTTACACGTAATCCCAAACAGTGTCAAGAATTGTTGAACGAAGTCGATGAGTTCTGTACATGGACGGAGGAATGAGGACAAAACCATCTAAATGTCATTGTCTTTGTCTGGGTAGAAGAAATACCAAATATACGTCTTACGATCCGGGACTCTCCATAAGTGGCCAAGGAGTTGCCACAATTGCAGAGGCAGTGCCTTTCAAATTTCTTGGTAGAAAGATAGATCACAAAGGACGTACACCATCATTAGAGGTGGTTGTTGAAAATTTCATGAACAACCTCAATAAGGTAGACCAGCAGCCTATCAGCAATATCAAAAAGCATGGATATATGACAACTACCTCACATCACGTCTCACTTGGCCTTTCCTAGTATATGACATCGGTAAAACTCTCCTGGCAAAGCTAGATGCCAATGTCATAAAGATATTGAAGTCATGGTGGTTCGGATTGGCACATCCGGCTGATCCTCTACTCTTTTAGGGATCACAATAGTTTTGGGCTGAAACTAAAGAAACCGTCTGAACTTTACAAACACCTAAGAGTTACAAAACGCATGTTTTGGGAAAGTCGCAAGACGAATTAATTACATCTCTCCCAAAAGACAAAACTGCTTCAGACCTGGAATCTAGACTTCAATTCCATAAACAATTTATGGCAGGTGCACAAGTAAATACTGCTGGGTTGGGTGCGAGAAAAAAAAGGAAGACCGAGACATGGTAAAACCTTTCTACAACAAGACGAAAATGACGGTTACAAAGTGCACGCTATGAATTTAGAAATGCAAAGTGAGTGGTTAACCATAGGTGAGTTCTGTATCCCATTAGCTCTAAAATGGCGCACCTTGATCTATGACTGGTCCCCTGCCTTATTAAAATTTTATCTAAATGCATTCCAAATGACCCTCCTGACCAGAGTAACTTGGTAAGGTGGGGAAAGCCTCTGAAAAATGTTGCTATACTTGTGGAGAGGCGATATGTACAGCAAGGCACATATTGGTGGGATGCAAGGTGCTCCTTAATGGGGTCATTACTCACGGCGTCATGACAGAGTACTTGAAATCATACGTGAAGCCATGAGCCTTTCGGTAGCTAGAGCCCAAAAGGGATTGACGACAAACAACAGACAAATTAACTTTGTAAAGAAGGCTCAACTTCAAACTCCAGGAACAAGCCTTACTCAATCCTGGGTACAGCACCTGATTGGACTATTTTAATGGACACGTATGAAAAGCACTACAAAATCCCAGAGGATGTGGGTGTTTCGTCATCCAGACCGGACATTTTCCTTTTTCTAGAGCTACGAAACGCATAGTCCTTGTAGAACTTACCGTACCGTGGGAAACTAATATACCTAAAGACCACGCGATGAAACAAAATAAGTATTACGACCTCCTAAACGAATTAACAAAAAACGGCTATGTAGTTAGTTTATACGCTGTAGAAGTGGGAGCGAGAGGTATACCAGCAAAATCTCTCTATAACCTACTGAAAGACCTTGGCTTATCCAGAAGTGCTGTAAGTTCTATACTAGAACGTGTATCTAAAGCTGCACTAGTAGGCTCATATCAGATTTGGCTGGGCAGGGAGAGAAAAACGAGTGGTGAAGGTGAGTGTTGATGTACGTCAGAAAGGGGCCCCTTAAACCTACGCCCGAGTCACAAGTATCGGGAACTACTCGAGTTTTTCTCTCTCTGCCACACGATGGACCCGGCACCCGCACGGTGAATCCATGGAATGCTAAGAAGATCGTCTCTCTCTACAGAAATATTTTAAAAAAAATATTTAAATGTTAATTAATCATATTCTGGACGGAAATTTTTTAGGCAACCTATTTGCAATATATTTGTTGACATATTAAATTACATATAAAATACTTTTCATCCAATAAACAGCTCGCTGAAGGTCGTTGTATAGCGGGATCTCCTACTATAAATCTTGCATCAATATGTGTTGTAATGACTTTTCCATGCAATCAGTTATATTCCGATTGTAAAATAATTACAGTCTCCGTGATCGGTACATGTGATAATCTAATCAATGCTCAGTTTAATGGCAATAAACTAATCTCCAATCAAGAGCCACTAACAGTTTTAATTATTACTACTTAAATACTTTCTTATTAGACTGAATACCTGGTGATAGCAGAAAATAATATTATTACTGTAGAATACAAGGAATACTAGTGTTTTATTGTCACTTGTTGTATGTATACTATATGACTATGTGTTTGTGACTTTGCGATGTAGAAAAAGGCTATGAAAAATACATTAAGAACTCTACATTTTATTTTATTTTGTCCGAACGGTGTGGATTACCAGCCGTTCACGTAATTCCTACAATTAAAGAATTCTGTGTATTATGTAAAGAAGTCTGTATTCAATTTTTTTTGTATTATTACCAATTTTATAAATGTTAATGTTTGGATGTTTGTTGCCATGTTTTCTGCTAAATGATTGTTGCTTGCTCTTCGATAATGTGCCTGATGGTAAGCAACATGTCTGCCACATAACATCACAGTGCATGCACGTATTAGAACATGAAGAGTCCAAATCATTGCCTAGCACTGCACTGCGGTTGTCACCCAGAGATCTAAGATGTAATATCTCTAATACCTGTAATTTTTTTGGGATACATTATCTTTCAGATATGTTAATAAGAATTGGCTAGGCAAGCTCAATGTTTGATAATCAGCATTAGAAGCCGTTGGAGGCAAACTAATTCAGGTCCCTTTGCAAAAAAATATACATTTCGAATACGATTTGTTGGTGACAAAAAGCTTTAAAAGTTTAATAATCTTATTATCGAAGACTTTCGATAATTACTGAGAATCCAATGTCGCATTACGAAGTTCCGTTACGTACAAATATGTTTATTCTTCAGTACTGCCTGATAGCTATTCTCAGACAATAAGATATCTATCAGATGTTTTACCTTACAATATTATAAGAGAGAAAAAGAACAGACACAATGTCGATTGCTCTAGAATTGTACGTCAGTACTGTTTAGTGCGATTCGACCTCCATATAAAAATTACAACTTTTTTCGTAACGCATCAAAAGCTTTCGGTCCATCGAAGCCTCAATTAATCATATTTCTGTCTTTTTCAGACGGGCGGGACATGGTCCAGTAGTGGGAGGGAGAGGGCGATATGGTCGAAGGCTGCGCATGCGTTGCGCTTGTGGCGTCCTCTGCCGTCAGTCATTGAGTAGCAGTGACGGGTAGCGGACGCGCCGCGCGCTCCTAACAATTTTCTTTGCATTTTCCTACCTGTGCCGGAGAGTAGTGATGCGAGTAATTGCTATTAACGTATTAAATGTGTACCTATGACGGTGGTGTAAGGAGAGCGCTGCCGAGGGTCGGACGGCGAGCAGTGGACGGTGTGATGGATAGTGTGCATTGTTCCTTGATCAGTGTTTAGTGCAGTGGTGTGTGTGAGATACGTTATATTGTGGAAACACTGGGATCTTATTGGATGAATCGAAGGTGAGTGATGTCCAATATTTTCACGAAACTTCGTAACGATATTGAGTGCACTCAATTCATATTAAAGTAATCCTTCAAGCGCGTCAAAATTTAATACTACATTTCGAGCCTCAGTTTAGTGGTGAACTGCGTCGCAATTTGAAGTCAAAGAATAAATCCGTTTCTTTTCCCAGTATTTTTGTTGGAAGCGTTGCCTTTCAAACCGGAATACACCAACGTTTGCACATTACCAACTGACTGTCGGTAGAATAACTGACAGGCGTATTTGGCCAGACGGCTTTTTGCAAAGGAGTATCTTGTATGGTACAGTTAGCTGGTATAACACTCATATAATTGTAACCACATGATTATGATATACCGAACACCCAGATACAGAAAAACATTACACATTCATCATACAAATATTTGTTTAGGTTGGGAATCTACCAGACGACCTACGGGTCTGCATGCTGACTTACTATCCACTGAGCCATAATAGCCAGTCAAAAGTAGTGGTAGTACTCATGGTAGAGTCCACCTGGGGGAAGTACCACACCTTTGCCAGTTATTCTACTGCCAAGCAGTAATATGCTAACATTACTGCGTTCCGGTTTGAAGGGAAATGTTTCCAGATAAAATCCATGGCTTAGAGATATAACATCTTAGATATCTGGCAGACGAGCGCAATGCAGTGCTAGGTAATGATTTCGACTCTTCCTGTTCCAATAGCTGCGTGGCACTATGTTGTTCTGTGGCAGGCATGTTGCTTACCACCAGGCACATGTCCTGCTCGCCTCGTTACTCTTTATGTTGAAGAACAAAAAAAATCAAGTATCAATCAATCAAGTTTTTTTGTATGCCATAGGTATTTACAGGTAATTGATTATTTGGTTTTACTCAAGAAACATATGTAGGTATTCATTACTAGCAGTGCCCAGCGGTTTTACTCGCGTATTTCCCGTTTCTATTATTTTCCGGGAATAAAACTTTACTCTACATATTGTTCCAGGCTATAATCTAACTGTGTTTCAATTTACAGCCCGATCCGTTCATACGTTACGACGTGATTGAGCAAAAAACATCCAAACATTGAGATTGATCATATTAACCAGAAGCGCCCCGCGGTGTTACCCGCGCAGTTCCCGTTATTTTCCCGGGCAAAAAAGTAGCCTATGTGTTCTTCCAGAGTATAGTCTACCTTTCTGTTTTCCGAATTTCAGTCCGATCCGTTTATACGTCACGACGTGATTGAGAAACAAACATCCAAACATTGACATTTATAATACTAGTAGGATAGGATAATAGGATCATGTCCACCACAACATTAAATACTTTAAAGCACAATTACGATTTCTTAAATCATCTTTTTTCTATTCCATTGAACTCGCAGCTTCTCGAGTAGCTTCCGTGCCCATTATTTTGATACAAAAGTCTGTATTCTTCCAGACTAAGAGTTTGAGCTCGATCCCTTTATACGTTACGACATAATTGATCAACAGACATACGTACATTGACATTTATAATATTATATTCGTAGGACGACAAATACGTCAGCCTGATGGTAACCCCTTCAAACCAGATCACAGTAATACGTAAGATAAGATAAGATAATTATTTATTTCCTTTAAGAGATATCAATACAATTCACTTATAACTATAATTGCCAGGTTTCTTTGTTACATTGTTTCGCTTTGAGATATCGATGGACCCCAAACTAGGCAGAGCCTGTATCTTGGGCGCCCACTGTTCGTATTGTACAATTCACTTTTAAACGCGACTAGCCGAAGATATCATGAACATGTTGTGTGTACAACACATTCCATGATGGTACATTATCTAGCAAAGGAGTTATACTTTACCCTACAAAGAGTCCTACCACTACAAATAAACAAATATAAATTAAAGAGTACAGTTATGTTATGTTAGTAATTATGTTAGTTGTTACTTAAAAGCTCGCAGTAATTAATCAAAATATCCATAAGTGTAGCGTCAGAGAGGTCCTTAACCCCGCTATAGACAATAAGGCAGAACCTTACCTTATTTAGAATACAGATAACCCGACCTCCTTACTGAAGGGGCCTGGGAAGGAACTAAGATTTCTAATGATTTGATTTTGATTCGCTAAATTGAAATATTTACAAATATTTATACTTTCATTTTTGATTGATTTGTAGTGGTAAGACTCTTTGTAGAATCCGCCTGGGGACCACATCTTTACCAATTATTCTAACACCAAACAGTAATATGTAAATATCACTGTGTTTTCTTTTGAATAGCAATAATTAGAATATACAGGACATAAAATCATCATAAATGTCTGAAAAACGGCCGCAGTAGAGCGCAATGTTATGATTTAAACTCTTCGTGTTTCAATAGCTGCGTGATACAATACTGTTATGTCAGGCGCGTTGCTTACCATCGGACATATGTTCGGGTTATTTATCCTCTATTCGTTATAAAAAAATCTTTTTTAAGTTTAAGATTTACTAACCAAAATCTATTAACGTACATACCTTTATAGTGTAGTACATACGTTTTTGTAGTGGTAGGACTCTTGGCAGAGTCCGCCTGGGGAAGTACCACACCTTTGTCAGTTATTCTACCGCCAAGCAGTAATGTGCAAACATTACTGTGTTCTGGTTTGAAGGGCAATGTTTCCAGAAAAATTACAGGGCCTAGAGATATAGATAGATCTTAGATCTCTGGGTGACGAGCGCAGTGCAGTGCTAGGTAATGATTTGGACTCTTCATGTTCCAATAGCTGTGTGCCACTGTGCTGTTATGTGTCAGGCATGTTGCTTACCATCAGGCACATGTCCGGATCGTCTCGTTACCATTTATTTTAAAAAAAAAACCTACTAGTCACACTATTAACTCGAAATTTTAATTGAGATTTATCTTATTACGTAAATCGATATGAGCATTATGAGGAAATTAACATAAAGTAAAAGCAAGAAATGCTAAATTTAAGCTTTTATGAGATAGTGTGATGGGACGAGCAATACATGCGCTTGATGGTAAACAACTAATATTATAACAGCACTGAGCTTCTCAAATAATTAAACATGAAAAGTTGAAACAGCTTTCTTGTATTTCGCTAAGTTTATCACCCAGAGATATTAGATCATTCATCTATTTGCTCTGTTTTATTATCTTGAAACATTGCCCTTCAAATCATGTCACTGTAGTGTTTGCACACAATTGTTTAACAGTAGTAACTGGCAAAAGCTACATTTCAGTTTTACTACAGTTGCAAACTGTATATAGTATTATAGCCTTTAGCCATCGTAAATATATTGTTTTTTCGATGCCCGGTTTAGTTTTAGACTGATATAGCCCAAAAGCACGCACTTTATTACATTATCACATTTTATGACCGCAAAAACTAAATTTTATTTCAATAACGATAGCATATTCAAATATTTATGGCAGGAGGCTAAACAAGTCTAATATGCATAAAATCTTAATAAAATATCACGAAAAAAGTCACAATAGCTCCGAAAACATTATATGAATAGTAAGAGAGGCGAATAATAGACGAAATAAACAACCAGTTGGAGCAGAGGTTGTCAGACTGAGGGCTGCATGGATGTCGGTCCCATGCTTACATGGCTGGCCATGTAAGCATGGGACAGTTTGGATGTTACTCTTAAAGTTTGAAATATATATAAATAATAATGGTTAATATTTTTCACGCAACACCATTTTTTTAGACTAAAGACACTTACACTATACCATCTACGCTAAGCAAAACCTCTACTGTGGAAGTCGTGTGTATGTGTGTAACTAAAATGTTTTTTTTTAAAACATACTTGTGATAAATAGAGACTCATAGACACAGAAATTTACATCCGTATTTTGACACAAATACTTTTCCTGGCTGAGAATTGAATCTACGACATACGCGGTATATTAGAAAATGTAAGTTCCTTTAGAAGTAGTAAGTAAATTCTAAGCTGTCACGGTTAACTTTCGGATTCTTTACAATTAGAATAATATGTTAAAATAAGCAAAACTTGGGCCTGACGCTATACCATACTTGCGCACAACAGCTCTAAGTGCCACGTGCACGTGAAACTGAAGCCCTGCACTTAGCTCTGTATCCGGAGAAATAAGATGATCTGTTTCCCTATAATTTTCCTAGAAATATAGCCGTTCAATCGGGAATAAAGTAATATTACTCAATGCTTTCTAAGTTTAATACCTCAAACAAAAAGAAAAAATATAAAGTCAAACTTAGCAATACGAGTACGGCTATAAATCCCCCTAAATATATTTTATTTTATTAATTTGAAACACGGTGATGCGGGCCGCAATTCAAAAGCACTGAGGAGCACTGAGCAAGAAAAATATCTCTCGCGCAGTCTAAACGCAATCATCTGCGATCATCAATCAAGTTAGATACAATCTATAATGACAATGCGTAGTTTGGCTCGCGGAACACGCCCGGGCTTGCCCTAATATTATACACTTTAACTGTACGTTTTTTGCTATTTTTATTTTTTTAATTATACGATACAGTATTGAAATAAACAACAAATTGGTACCTGGTAGTTAAAATCAATAATTGAAAAGTTTGAATAGTCTATCTTATCTCTACAAATTCGGATTCTTGCAGTTCTATAATCACTAGGTGCTTTCCGTCAAGGTGGAATAAGTGCCCAATGTTATGCAATACAAGCTGCACCCCGCTGTTTTACCCGCATAATTCCCGTTCCCGGTACTTTCCCGAAATACGATTCGGGTTACATCAGAGTTACATAATGAAAAAGTTGAGATGATTTGACACTAGAGTAAATAAAAAACAGTTTTCGCTGATAAAACAAACTATAGTGAAGAAAAGGATCAACAAACAGCTTCATCTATACTAATATTATAAAGAGGAAAGATTTGTTTGTTTGTTTATTTGTAATGAATAGGCTCCGAAACTACTGGACCGATTTCAAAAATTCTTTCACCTTTGGAAAGCTACATTATCCCCGAGTAACATAGGCTATATTATATTTAAAAAAAATTAGGAATCCTTAGTAAAACTCCAATAATGTAACATAAGGTGTAAAAAAAAGACCTGAAAAATTCCTTACGTCGCGTGCGCTGCGAAAACTATTGATGATAGAACAAAATCATTTACTACGACTTTGCAGAACTCATCATTATCTACAAAAAGTGTCGCGACAGCATATGTCTAAATATTATAGTTATTATGTCACAGTAAGCAGTTTTTTATTCTAAAATACTAATTTATATATGCCGCCTCTTGAAAAGGCTCTTCATTTGTACCTTGGTATTAATCCTTATAAAAATAAATTACTTTATATTCAAGACGGCTTTAATACCTTTTTATATTTTTTTGAATTATTCAATTCGGACATTTCATTCGGAAGATATCACGAGTTTAAAAATGTAAGTATTAGAAAAAAGTCGCGTGGTTGTCGGTGTGCGTGATCGTATGATTTTATCTTGAAAAATTTTTGAATTCGTTTCGTAGGTAAATAAGTATATGATAATAAATATTATATTTTAATGTAACTATTCAAACTGCTTATAGTAGTATTCTATGGGTATTCCTGTTCAAAATTTCAGCAAAAAATTAGTAAAAGGTAGTTTTCTAAGCCCATATTTTTAATTTTCTTTCAATAAGTACCTACTACTTACCTGATAATAAATAATATTGTATTTTAATTATTCAAACAGCTTAGTACTTCATATAGTTCAATAAGCAAAAAGAACAATGGCAGACTTTCATACTTTAAAATAGTTGAGACGAAATGATAGCGTCTATACATCAAAAATATCTTAAAATGTTGAGCGTCAGCCCCTGAGTAATATATGGAAAGATTTGTGTTTTGAGAAGGCCGTGAAAAAAAGATATTTAGGTTTAAACTTTTTTTAGGTTATGTAGGTTTGACATTGGTTTGACATTGTATGTCGAGACGTCATGTTCTCACAACAAGAAAACTACTTTTTCTGAGGTCTTGGTTTGTTCCATAACTAATATAACTAATCTAACAGCAAATAAGATTGCCAGATTAATATGTAGGTGCCTTTAGGCACGCACAAGTCACATAAAACGATGGGAATATCAGTCCAGTAAACAATCCAAGTCCAATAATTATAATGAGATATTCAAATACGAAATCTACCGACACGAAAATCGCAGGAGCAACGAACTTGACACTTGACAGCGACAAAGGTATTTCCGATGTTACCATAACATAAAATAAAATTAATACCAATAGTTATTAGGGTAGGCATTAATATTGTAATCGTAATACAGCGGGAAGAAGTTTAAGTGAACCTTATTTCCATTATCTATCGTTTGTTTTTTATAAATACTGATATTTTATCTACTAATAGTAACCAACTCTAAATAAAAATGTTTTATGTCATTATTGTTTTAAAATTACTTCCAAAATAGTATGATTATAGTTAGTGGTCTCACTTGAACTGAGTAGGAAGTTATTTTAATCATTTAAAACCCAATAAATTGTAATATTTTTTGTGGCTTCTATTACCATTTATATTTATGTGAAAAATCTCAGCAAAAACAACAAATTACTTTTGTATAGATGGTATTTCTAGACGCTACCAACGATGTCAACTATTATTTTGCCATTGTTCTTTAGTAAAAGCCTGTTTAATTATTTATTTCCTTCTACTTTTCATTTTATAATGCCCAAAAATGCCAAAAAGATCAAGATCTCAACTTTCTAAACATAGTTCCCAGGCGAGGGCAATAAAAATACGGCGTAATGAGGAATCTTCATCAGAAACTGAAATTCGCCTTGCAAGTCGGAGAGAATACGCGTCGCAATCGCGTGCTAGAGAGTCAAGTATCGAGCGTTCGCAGCGGCTTGCTGAACAAAATTTTATCACTGGCCCAGCAGCTGGTCAACTAGCTCATATACCGAGGATACCGATGATTCCAACTGATCTGCCAATCCCTTTTAAACGACTTCAGTTTCCGGTGAAATCATCTTTCGCGTTAACTATTAACAAGTCCCAGGGCCAAACCTTCGAATTATTAGGGATCGACCTACGAAAAGAATGTTTCACTCATGGCCAACTGTATGTTGGCCTATCACGTGTCGGAGCTCCTGAAAATCAATTTATTTTGCTGCCACAAAATAAAACTACTTCAAATATCGTTTACAGGGGAAGCTCTAACTCACTAAAACTAATATCTTTTGTTTTGTAAAAAATGTTATATATGTATAAAATTTTAAAATAAAAAAATACAAAAAAACATTAATAAAAAAAATTCATAAAAAAAAATTCAAACTTCCTTTATAATTTTACTATTTTTTTTAAACCCGATACAAAAAAAAAGGGTGTATGTGTGTGTGTATGTACCCGTGCGAAGCCGGGGCGGGCCGCTAGTTTATAATAAACTGAATCAGAACCGGTGGCCAAAATCAAAGGTCAATTATCATTAATAAATGCAAGCCAATAACACGTCTCGTCACCTTCATTAAATGATAATTTATGAAACCAGTTAATTAAACTCGGTGTTCTCAAGAAACACTATAAATAATACACTTTCTACTTAGTTATGTCTAGACTTTCAATAATCTTAGTTAAATTAATGAGATACAGTTTTATAGTTATAAATATAAATAGTACCAAAATAGATAGAAATGTATACAAATTATTTGCTGTCGGGAATGTGTTCTTTTTTACTTTTGATTAAAAAATAATACTATTTTAAAACTAGTGAAACAATTGGCAACCTTTTTTTGTCTGTCAACAAATTGTTGTACAATAGTTATATAGTAATAGTTAGAACGCTTTTGAAATACTTAGTATTTTTTTTCGCCCAGGTAGTACAGATAGTAGTGCAAATCGAATTTATACGTCTCTGTTCGAATTGAAAAGCAACATTCTACGTTTCGAATTTCGAAAAGTATTTCCATTAGGTGCAAAGATTGCCTCAAACATATAGGTAAACAAATCAGAGCTCTAACTAAACTAGTATTCCCACAATAAAAGCACATGAACTTAATTTAGCCCGCAGTACAATCTTTGGCACAATCTTAAAACGCGCGGCGTGGGGCGATGCTATCGAACAAAAGACATCAACGCACTCCGCTTTCTATTTGCCCACGGCCGCGGTCGGGACCGCCTTACCGACGACGAAGTTAACTTAAAATACTTTAGTTTGTAGACCAGCTACTAATTTGTTATAGAAAAAAGTGAGGAGACGAGCAGGATATGTGCCTGATGGCATGAAACGCGCCTCCAAATAATATTAAATAATAATAATTAATATCGGTGGACAATTCACACACAACACCATAAAAAAAGCACAGTGTCATACTGCTATTGGAATAGGAAGAATCAAAATCATTGATAAACAACAATAAACATTTTTAAGTATACCACAAAACCACTAACTTATACGATAAAAAAATAACTCATATATTTATCCTGATAATGTTAAGTACATAAACAGGATTGTTTAATTTGACTAAAACTTGTTTTACCATTTCAGTTATACGTGGAAATAAACATAATACACACTTACGTCTTTATAATATGAATACTAGTGTGGTACGTAGTATTCTCTACAATACCAATAAACATATATTCAGTATCTTTCTCAAAAATAGATGTGTAAAACTAGCGTTACAACCAGCAGGTATCACTGAAGGCGATCACTTCCAGGCAACTTTAGGATGGAATCATATATTTTTTAGTAAATGTTTTTTATTTAGTACCTACTAGCGGTCCGTCCCGGCTTCGCTCGGATAATAACCGAGATACCAACTGCAGTGCCATCTGCCGGCCTGATTTGTGAAACTAAACCTTCCAGGGCCCTACCCAAGCGTATACAAAAAAATCGTTCAAATCCATCGAGCCGTTTAGAAGGAGTTCACTTACAACGAAAAGTGGCATTGATTTTTATAAATATAGAGATAGCTATAACTGATTTAGGTGTCGGACTCGGTCTATTTCTCTAACACATATAATTAGGCAACGACATAAAACTACTTTAATGAGTAAGTACACTATTAAAATAAGAAGTGTAACAAATTTCAAACTGTTCATTTGAATATGTAAAAATGAATTAGCAATTTCGCTGTAAAACTCGCTCTGCTGTCATAATTAGATAAAATAACGTCTTAATTATCTTGCACACTTTAGATTATTAAAATTGAAGATATTAAAAATGTTATTATCTTCATAAATATTCTCCGCATAAAACCGCTGTGACATTTGAAACCTCGCTCCTCGATGAAGCCATGAAATGTCAATCGGAGGTAGGGCTGCCAACCACCGTATACCGATCATTTAAAGCTTGGGAAATTCATCGGCTTTGGAGGTAAAAAAAACTCTAGGGATCGCCATTATACAAAAAAATGTTTAAAATATTTATTAAAAAAATGCTACTTAAGGCTTAAGCGAAAAAACATCTGTCAAATATTAATGAATTAAATCTGTTTACAAAGACGAATGGCAGACTTTTTATCAAAAAACAAAAAAAGTGTGTGAGATTGTCTTCAGAGGGTCTTGAAGAAAATATATTTCAGGTTGAACCTTTTTAAGTTATGTAGATTTGACACTTGAAAGTCAGGCATCTTGTTTTCAGAACAAAAATACTCCTTTTTTGAGGTTTTGTTTTGTTATTATAATAGATTATCAGATTAGTATGTAGCCCATTTGAGCCCATAGTTACGTGAACCAAATGAACGGATTTTTGGAACTTGTTATAAAAGTTATAAAGTTATAGGTGCTCACTTATTATAAAAGTTATAAAAAGAATTATTTCTTGTAGCTTCTATTATTTATTCGAAAAATCTTAGAAAAAACAATTTTTTAACTTTGGATAAACGTTATTTCTAGACGCTATCGTGAAGCTATCCATTATTTTGCCATTGTTTTTTCAACATTTGTGACATCGAACGAGCGATTTTGTTTCATATTGTGTCGTGACGTTACAAAGGCTGACAAATAAAATTGAGCGTGATTAATTTGCTTATAATACCATAACCGGTTTTATTGACAACTCTTTTAGAACTTTCCCTAAAAACGCGCCAACCCTAACCATAACCGATAACCGACTTTAAAACCTACAAAGTATGATTTTATGATCCGCAAAAAAAGAACTTTAATGTAAAGTAGTAGAGCATAAAATGAAATAAACAGTAAAACGCACGATATTTCCACAATAGCATATTTATTCCTCAAACAGCGTATCGCTTCAACGATATGTTTTATGCAAAATTCATTTTATGGTTTCTTCGACATTTTCTCTTGAAATTTATTGTAATATTAATGATTTGAATACAGATATTATCTATGTATGTGATTTGAAATATTTACGATTTTATTATATGGAGGTGTGAGAGCAGATACTTTTGAACTAATATTTTTGCTGTGATCAATTTGTCTGTAGTGACCAACAGGTAGTTGATATACTAGTTGTGTGTGAAATGTCCACCAATATTTATTTATAACGATGTTTTAACCGACTTCGAGGAGGAGGAGGTTATCGATTCGGTTTTATATGTTTTTTTTGTATGTGTGTTACGTGATAGCGCCATCAATTTTGATTGTTTTTTTGTATGGTAGATCATAGAAATGGCTTAGAAGTGGTCTCATCCAAATGTTATCGAAATCGGTATAGCGGCTTTGGAAACACCTATATGAATAAAAGAACTAAAATTTACTTTCATGTATTTAAACGATATTGTGATACATAGATTTTTATGAAATTTGGTCTAGTTCTGAATTTTAAATTAGTCTTTTTTTGTTTTTTGAGAGAAAATAGTTTTTTTTTAAATAAAATTCAGATCAATGGAATGAACAAGAAGTGTAACTTGATGGTAAGCAACACGCCTCTCCAAAAAATGTCATGAAGTAACTTAGAACATAGCCCTAAATTACTGTCAAGCACCCCACTATGCCCGTCACTTGTCGTGCGTCAAACATCATCAATGCTCTCCGATAAAATAACTGTCATGGGTTGTGCATTGATACCAATACAGCGAGTCCTAGCACTTCAAAAAACTTATTGAACGCCTTTAACGAAAACTAGTCGAACCACGTGGCCTGGAGGAAATCAACAAAGTAATAAAGCTAATTTTTTTTTACCAATTTATCAAAATCAAAAATTAAAATCATAGTTCCAAGCAAAAGACGTAGAATATTTAACATATTATGATAAATATTCTACCTCTTTTGTTGTGTGGAATAATAGTTCTATGGCAATTAGCCTCAGATGGACTCTATTATCTATCGAACTTTAGGTTAGTATAGAAGGTTCATAGCTCTACTAACTTAAACTAAACTATACTAACTCTTATGCACTTACGTAGATCATACCTAAAGGCATATACATAATATACTCAAAGCATACCCGCTGATGACGCGCCCGCAAAGAAGAAACTCTCGAAAAAGAAGCTTGCACGCCAAAAGGAGAATGTGACGAGGGAAGAGACATAAGGGTAAATTAACAACTTTAATAATAATACCTGAAAACTTTCCATATTCTTAACACGCTAACTTGTTTTTTTTTGTATAAGTAAAAGTTGTGACGTGATACTCCCACGCTCACAGCTATATATAAAATTTTATATCATATTGAAGACGGCAGTAAATGTCTACGTATTTCAAGATCTACGGGTTATCGAGATGTAACAAAACCTATTGGGTGTTGGGACTTATTTTACAGAATCATAAAAAGGCTTATTTTCTAAACTATATTATACAGCTTTAAAAATACACATCGTAAAATTAAGAAGTCCCTATTAACAGAGCGCACTCGGCAGTTTTAGTTGTTTTGTTGTGACAAAAAAGTAGCTTGTGTGTTGTTCCAAATTACAACTCTATCCGTTAAGCCATTCCAATGTGACTAGTCAACAATTATCCTAACTTTCACATTTATAACATTACTAGGATATGTATGTACGAGTATGTGTTATTGTGCAATAAATACTTAAGCCAGCTCTACATGCACCGCAGTGTTGAAATACAAATCTAGAGAGATCATTACAATACCGACTTGTTCTTCATTATTAAAGTAATTAATTCCAAATATCTTTTATAATACAACAAAACTGAACACGTTGAAAATGAATTTAAAATTTAAACTTCCTGGAATTTAACCTGGAAACTAGGACCAAGTTATCGCTTTCATCCTATTATTAATATTATAAATGTCAATGTTTGTATGTTTGGATTTTGTTGCTCAATCACGTCGTAATTTATGAACAGATCTGGCTGAAATGTAGAACAGTTAAATTACAATCTGAAATAACAATTAGGCTACTTTTTTACCCCGGAAAAAGAAAGAGAACTACGCATACATACGTTACCAAGTTTGGTGTTATCTAAAAAATATGTTAACCAATATAACTTTATTTACATAGCTTATATTATTGTATTTGTTTTTTTTTATTATAACGACATGGTAAAGACGCATAATGATTCCGTTTCAGAAAAATTCCTGTCAAGTTTTGGATCAAATTAAGTATTGAAGGTTTATCACATCGTTGATGACAGAAGCGCCATAATCTTATTACCCAAAAAACGTAAGCCATTTTACATAAAGTGGCATGTCTTTCTTGCTGACAATGTTGCCACAATGCGGTCGTAAAGCAGGAATACACGTCGATAAGACGACGCTGGCAACATTGTGGTTACACACGCGGGCTGAGTGAAACATAACGTTAAAAGTAACGCGTTCTTGCGCGCCATCGCAGCAACTGGCCGGTTACGAGTGCACGGTTACCTGCCCACTTAAAACAAAGTGCGTGTAACAACGTGGACAAGACGACATTTTATACTATGTATTTTAACTGATTGAGCTTTTATTAACCAAACTTAATTGCAATAAAAACTACACTACAAATCTACTACCAAATTGGTAGTATGGAAATTTCACACACACGACACCATCTCACCCCAAACTAAACAAAGCTATGGAAGCTAGATAGCTGATATAATACCTATATCTTAGTCATCTGAATTATCTGTAGCTCGATGAAGGTCTTCAGATTATCAATACAGACAGACAGACACATTAATTAAGTAGGTGCACGATAAATCAAGTCCATACATAGCACTCACTAAATATGAAGCTTAATGGTGAAAGAGTTTCAAAATAACAAACAAACAAAAAATTAAATCTTTCCTCTTTATTATGTTAGGTAGGTACTTTATTTTGTGGTAAGATGGAATACGTTGCAACGCTCAAAACACGCTCCTTCGTAGAACGCATTGTCACTTAACATGGCGGTCTAAGAAGGAGCGTGATTACCTAGAAAAACCGATTCACTCTCGATTTGAAGACACAAAGATTGTAACCATCGGGGAAAACCCACTCAGGCAACGTATTCCATCTTCCCACAAAATAAAGTACCTAGCTAACATAATAAAGAGGAAATATATTTTTTTTGTGTAAACCTAAAAAAATAATTATAAGACAGCTGTTTCTAAGAACTTATAGTTATCGTATTGCATTTTCCGTTTTTTACTTTCTACTGAAATATTTCTGCTATTGAACAAAAATGTCTCGACATGACTGTGATCTTATCTGCAATGTAATCTGGACCACTGTTACACAGGGTACGCAGAACGGGTACAATGAGCTGGAAGGGTTACTTGTACGTAACATTACGACTAACTTTTAATTTAAAACAACACGCCTGCTCATAGCAGCACAGTGTCACGCAGCTATTGAAACATGAAGAGTCCTAATCATTACCTAGCACCGCACTGCGTTCGTACCCAGATATATAAGAGTGTTATCATTATCACAATTGCTGCAATTTCTTTAGAAACATTACTCATCAAACCGGAATATAGTGATGTTTCTACATTGCTTGGCGGTAGAATAACTGGCAAAGGTGTGATACTTTATTAATAGTAGGTATATGATAATAGTAATGAGTTAGATCCCTACATTATAGTTAGTAAAGACTGATAACCTGTGTGTGCATGTCTATGGTTTATATATGCAATGTACGCAGGTCTATAGTCTATGAAATTAATTCAGTTGTTCTGGAAACTCAAAAAACATGCAGTTTCATTAATATACTTCCTCAGGCGGACTCTGCAAAGAGTTACTCTTTGATGTGGGCCAACTGTATAACCCTGTGTATAAACTTCCAAAGTAAACACTCCGTGTACTCGCTCATGTCGTAACAAATATGTAGGCAGCCGCTTTTTCTCTTCCGCTATAATGTAGTTATGGATTATTGTGTAACTATTGTAACTTTCCTTAGTTACGATGTACTGACACTATGTTAGCCAATCTGTTGAACAAAATCGAACATTGCGATTAAGTTATAATGATAGAAAACTTTTCATTTTGACGAAGAGTGGATGAGTGCCACAAGTGGTGGTCGTAACGCTAATCTGAACGCTCTTCCTGAATGACAGATGGGAGGAAAAATAGGCTTATCAATGACATAAACGACACATTGATTGAAACTATTTTTTTCTTACAATGCACACATAAACTAGCAAACTTCACAATCGCTATTGCGTCTTATAAATTATCAACTGAATATAAAGTCAGAGTGACAATGTGTGACGTTACTATAATAAAAGACACGTAGTAACATCCCGCGGCGTCACCCGCGTCAGTTCTCGCTTCTTTTATTTTCTCGTTGTATCAAGTAACCTATGTGTTATTCCAGACTATTATCTATATTTATGAAGCGGTTGGTTCTCGCCTCAGGGGATCCCAGAGCTGGCACTTACTTCGCCCAAAAACTAAGTTTAGCCATCCAACGGGGCAACGCTGCCAGCGTTCTGGGAACCCTGCCGCGCGGCAGCGATCTCGACGGCGTGTTTGATTTATAGAGAGTTTGTTTTAAATTTATTGATTGTTGATATTTTCCAACTAATACATTATTTATGCTAAATTTCATCCATATCCCTTTAGCAGTTTTTCCTTGAAAGGGTAACGTGTTGGGTCTTGAATCGAGCCGCCTGAATTTGGGGATTCTGCTACTGTGGAATGGTCAAAGGGATTTGTCTTGACCCTCCCAATTCGATTTTAGCTGCCGGAGTTACGCGAAAATATTTTAAATTAATATTTAATGTTTCTGTAAATTCGCACGACCGTTAGAGCTTCTGGCGGGAGCCCACCCGGAGTCCAATTCAGACCGGTGAGGTCGAAATTAGTGACAGATACAACTAGCCCCACTCCCTACCCCCTCCCCCCGTCCCTAAATTTGGGTGTAAAAGTGATTTAGTAGAGTAGCAAAAATGATCTTTGATATTTAATTTTAAAAAAATCTATGCGGTTTCGGCAGGAAAAAATGGTAGCGGAGAGTTTCCCTCTCCATTCCTTCCCCCCTCCACCCGCCCCTCCCTAAATTCAGGCGGCTCGATTCAAGACCTTACCCAGAGTAACAAACATCCATCTAACAAAAATAAAAACTTTTGAATTTCAAATTGTTCATTAAAAAAATAATCAAATTATTAATTTATTCTGTCACTAAAGCGCATAGGCATCGAAACGGTAAAAATATTCCTGTTTGAGAATTTTTGGTACTGTGCTTTGACATGACAGCATGTGTCTAAGATGGTGTCATTGAATATAAATAAACCTTTTTTGCTAATCAAATTTGTTGGTAAATCTGAGTTGGTACGACTAATTTCTGACAGGTGGCGTAGCAGGTAGCTGAAGAGGTTTTTTGTTTGAAAGCGATATTCTCAGGAATGACTGAACCGATTTCAGTCATTCTTTCACGTTGGCTATGTACGGGATCCTGCTGAGTGCTATATATGTACCACGGGCGAAGCCGGGGCGGGCATCTAGTATTTAATAAACAAGGTGGCGGTCGAATAATGTTAGACTCATATTGAAATGTTGGCTGCGAACCATCTGTCTCATGTTCCGGCAGATGCAATGAGCGCAATCAGCACTTCCATTCACTCAACAGTCGGCTGAGCACACGTTCTGCGTAATCTCCTCTTGCAAGTAGCGGATGTTTGTATTTCCATGACACCAGTTTCTATCAAAAGGGAGCTATGGCTGTTATCCTCAGATGCCCTCTACCGAACTTTGGCCTAGCGCTGAAGAAGCAGGGCTCTATGAATCTAAACGAATTAACTAGCGAGTTTTTGTATAGTGATGGCAAACTCACAATAAAATTGTAAAAAATTGACATTGTTAATTACAATTGTAATAAGGACATATATTTTAATTTTTGACACTTATTTGTACGATACTTATTATCGTGCAATATAATGTTCAATTTAAACTTTAAAAACGTATACTCTTTGTATGTTTGTGTTTTTTTATAAAATTGACGTGTAAATTGTACATTTATCAATAAAGAAAATTGGCTTTGACTTTGACTATACTAACGCACAAAACACAAAAGTTTGTGTGTGTATGTTTGTAACTCTTTCATGCAAAAGCAAAAACTACTGAAAAGATCTGGATGAAGTTTAATGCATAGATCGATATAGTCTGCAATTGGCTACTTTTAATAATCTGAGCATGTTGCAACTATCCATAGAGCGAGTGGTGTATAGGGACATTCAAGATGATCAAGCCCACTACCAGCTGAAAGCGTGTCGAGCATATTGGCGACACCGTGCCAATTGAAAAACCTTTACTATTGAGTCTAACCTGCAATCGTGAAAAAGAAACGATTCTATGTATTTGTTTCTTATGAATAACAGACTAAGAAAATTGTTAAAAAAAAATTTCGAGAACGATCAAATTTGTTTGCGACAAACATATATACAAAACGGCGAGTAAATAGTATTTTTCATTTAATACTGTGAATTAGTGAAAATGTTGGAACAATGACTGTCTATTGACTCCGTAGTAAACCTACATTCCGGCAGAGCGGACTCTCTCCAACGCCAGAGGCAAACATACAAAGCTCCATGTTTCTATACCAAACGTTTCAACAAAAATCTTCTACGAAACACTCTTATTCTTGTCAAGAAATCACAAATGTGGCTCCTCTATCACCTACACAGATATTTTGGCCGCACCAAACTTACTTGACCAAACTTAATCCATTGACAAGCATTGAGCAATTGTAGATTCTATCCTTTTGTCTTAGAGGTGGTTTTGGAAAACTAAACTTGAAGTGTTTGATAGATACTAATTTTCACTTGTTTTCTTTTATGACTTGCAATAACGTAGATGTTAAACAAATTGTAGCTGGGACTGCAGACGCGGAACACAGTTATTTTTTTAGCAATTTTTGAATTAAAAAGGTCTTTTGTTACTTTGTTTTTTTTTCATAGTAAAGAGGTATGAAGTGACAAGATGGGCAGGACATGTGCCTGATGGTAAGCAACATGCCTGCCACATAACAGCACAGCGACACGCAGATGTTGGCATGAAGAGAGCAAAACATAACCTAGCACCGCACTACGCTCGTCACACGGAGATTAAAGGTGTTTTATCTCTTAGCTCCGTAATTTCACCAGAAACATTTCCCTTCAAACCGGAACTCAGTAATGATTGCACAGTACATGATTGGTGGTAGAATAACTGGCAAAGGTGTGGTACTTCCCCAGGTGGACTCGCAACACTGTTTGTTACCAGTGTTGCAAGTTACTGACACCTCTGTATAAAAGTATACATTTATTGGGTTTTATACTCCTGTCACACTCCCAGAGAGGCACTAAGTTTTGAAATAACACCTTCATTGTCTTTTAGTTACTATTTCAGCTTTATCATAATAGATTCGTTAATATATTGAGAAGATTATGCAAACATCAACATAATTTATAGAAGCGGAAGGTAAGCGAGTTTTTTTTTAATGTTTTCTGTAGGTTATAGTTACAATACCCCGCACCGAGCGACAGATGTCTGCGTAAATCGTTAAACTTGAATACTTAATTTATATTAAATTTGGTTGTGTCTGAATAAAATTTTAATTGAAGTCTGTTTTTGTTTATCTCGGAGAAAATAAATTATTAAAACAAAAACACATCGAAAACTTAAAATCTATTTATACTTACAATCAACATTATTAACATAATTAATTTCAACGTTTGCAAGAAAAACTATTTCCACAAACCTTCCTTCGAAAATCTTCTTGCTACTCAAGTTTAGACAGAAAATCCACAGATCTTATTGTACGTACAAATTTTCGCAAATAAAGAATTGATTTATGATTAATTTTTTTTGTGCCTAGTAAAATATTAGGAACTTTATAATATGCAGTGGCGTATCTCGTCTGCAAACTCTTGTGTGAATATTAGCTTGTACATCGCGTGTGTGCGCGGTGGAGATGTTTGAGTAAGACGTTAGCGCTGCGCCCGCGCCGGTCTAATGTGGGGAGGACGCTACAATGGCAGCTGCACACACGGCTTCATTGTCCTTGCAATGAGGCTTTGTTTATACTCGTATCTTCGTGTTAAGTAAGTTTCGCGTTATACTTAATTTAATTACTTACCGCCATATTCTAACTAGCGGTCCGCCCCGGCTTTGCCCGTGGAATAACCAACGGTGAAAGATTTTTTTAAATCGGTGTAATAGTTCCTGAGATTCGCGCGTGAAAACGAGAAAACCTTTTCAGCTTTATGATTTTAGTATAGTAGGAGATCCCGCTATACACCGACCTTCACCGAACTGTTTATTGGATGAAAAGTGTTTTATATGTAATTTAATATGTCAACAAATATGTTGCAAATGGGTTGCCTAAAAATTTCAGTCCAGAATATGAATAAATAACAATTAGAAAATATTTTTTTTTTATATATTTAACTTAAATTGATTGAATTTTAGAAAAACTGTATTACATAACTTATTATTTTGGCTTTACTCAATACTTACGAAATCTCATACCGAAATTCAACCCCTAAGGGTATGAAATAGGGAATGGAAGTTCGCATGAAACATTTAATTTCTTAAATATATTCGCATAAAATTTCGCACGAATTGAGCATAATCAAAATAATGAATAATGTATTACAGTATTTTTCAAAACTCAACCTCCAAAGGGGTAAAATAAGGGATGAATGTTTGTATGAAACTTTTTATTGTTTGAAAATATTGGCATGAGATTTCGTAGGCACTGAGTAAAGCCAAAATAATAAGTTATGTAATACAGTTTTTTCTAAAATTCAATCAATTTTAGTGAAATATTTAAAAAAATATTTTTTAATTGTTATTGAATCATATTATGGACTGAAAGTTTTTGGGCAACCCTTTTTCAATATATTTGTTGACATATTAAATTACATATGTAACACCCTTTTCATCCAATAAACAGCTCGGTGGAGGTCGTTGTATTGCGGGATCTTAGACTAGTATGTTTAGAAGTGATATTTGCTTTAGGCATACGCAAACCCAAAACCTGATCAATTTTGATTAAGTAAAATAGAATGTAATTTGAAACAAACTCAAAGAGACATAAAATTTGAAAATACATGACAACTTGGATTTTAAACTACATATTTTTGAATGTAATGACATACATTATATTTTTATTTCATGTGATTTGTGTGTTTTTTTGTAATATTTTGGCTGTATATTTTTACTTTTGTTAACTAGCCAGAGTTTGCTTCCTTAGAGTTATTTATACTGTTATTAATTCAGTCTACAAAGAACGTTCCAGGAAATTAACTTCTATCTTCCAAAGCAGCAAGCTAAGTTTTGGACATTAATGTACTAATTAATTCTTCACGCTCAGTTGATTACCAGATTTAATTGAATTGTTACTACACTAGTATTACAAATTATGGAATATTAAGTTTGGTTACGGTTGGTCTAGTCGGGAGAACGGCAGATTTGGAGAACCTAGTTCGAATCCCACGCGCACTACTGTCTTTTCGCAATCATGTGCGTAATGCCGCTAACTTAGAAACGGTGAAAGAAAACATCGTGAGGAAACCGACAAGTATCTAGAATCCTTCGAGATCATATACTACTATATAAATACTATACAATACTCGCACGGGCACCGTGAAATGTTTGCCTTGTCTCTCTCCTTGCAAGAGAAGGCTCACTATAATGTTCCCACGTCCCAGCAGTGGAAACATTTAGTGAGGTGCTTATGAGCTGCCGTGGGTATAATATAGCGGAGTGAGTCTCCAATGTTTCATACACCGTGTTCAGAGGATCAATTTACGTGGGGATCGCTCCATTATGTGTTCACGGTAAATATTCAGTTATTAGCCTATACCTTTGAAAAAAATCAATTATTTCACTGGGTAGCAGATAAACTAATACAGCTAATCCATAAATATAAAGAGTTGACCAGTTGCCCATCAAGGGGAGTGACCACGGGTCGCTGACATCGAATGCCCATTTATATTTTTTTAAACTGTAGATAGCTAGCAGCGCGCCACGCTGGAAACTACGTAGGTAAACCTACGTAGTTTCCAGTCCCGTTATTTTCATGAGACGAACAGCCTATAGTAGTATTAGCCTAGCCTATAGTAGCCTATGTATTCTTCCAGACTATTATCTAACTGTGTTCCAATTTTCAACCCGATCCGTTCAAACGTTACAATGTGATTGAGCAACGAGCATTTATAATATTAGTAGAACTCTAGGACTATCAGATAACTGATGCTACAACCACTAAATTAGGTACTTTTATTAAAAAAACCTTCCATAGGTTAGAATAGGCGCGGGTGACACCGCAGGGCGTAGCTAGTTCACAAATAAAACAGAAGGAAGAATAAGCCCCGCTATGTCAGGGAACATGCGCCCGCGCCGGCGCCGCGGCCACCCTCCGTGATGAATGAATCCTGTGTTCTAGTGCCGTGTGACGTCGCCCCATTGTTTATAGGGCTCTGGTACTCGCTAATGATTCGGAACAAAGCTGTCCTGGAGCGAGCTCCCGACTACACTGCTCTAACTTCACCTTGGCGTCCAATTATTTAACGTAATATATTATTTTACCCTATGCCCTAGTAATTTTACAAACTCGAAACTTTCTTAATTATATAGACCGAAATTTGCACGAAAAGTGTTTCTTAGAACTCACTGACTGTTGTCTTGAACCAAAACTATTTTATTGCTGATTACTTTTATTGTTAATATCATAGAATTATCAATTAATTAACAATACTTACTGTATCTACTATATATGATCAAATAATAAATCCATAACATGAGCTTATAAAACTAGTGATATTTTTACACAGGTTCATACTATAAAGCAGTAGCACAAACAACTCAGTGTATTAGTGACAAGGGTAGGTTCACGGATATCACATGTCTCCGATATCCTTCCTCACTATGTTTTCCTTCACCTATAAAGTGGTAATGGGAAATTTTACATCAACTCAGGGAAAATACGCACGTTGTTGCAGACAAGTTTCGAACCTACAATCTTAGAATTCAGTTCAATTTTCATTCAGAAGTTTTTTTACTAGTATATTGAGTGATGCGACAAGCAGGGAATGTGCCTGATACTAAATTACACCCTTCCCTGCCCATAACATCATAGTGTCATGCAACTATTGGAACATGAAGTTCCTGCCACATGATATCATACTATATCGCACCAGTGCCGGATTAAGCCAGCGCGGGTCCTGTAGTAATTTCGGTGTGGGGGCCTTTGGTTTGCTTTTTTAGGAAGGGTAGGGTCAAGTTTTTTTTCCGGGCACAGACGCCCGGCCCGCTGCGCTTGTCCCCTGACGAATAGGATTGTCAGGTTACTCAATTAAGACACGTCTTAAATAAACTCAAACTATTATAATATGCTAGAGACATATTTAATGTAATGTGGTTTCCTAAGTTTTCTTCAATTATTTATTTTATTATTGTATTTAGGTGGGAGTGAACCATAGACTAAGTGCTTCGCGGTTAAGACTTGCAAGATAATTTCGCTCCTACTATAATTAAAGTCAGACAGACGTCGGAGCGCGGGGCCCTCAGATCGCGCGGGGCCCGTAGCATTTGCTATTTTTGCTATATGGGTAATCCGGCACTGTATCGCACTATGATATCATAGAGTATCACAAAGTGATTACGACTGCAAAAATAAAAAAAAACAGTCACAGGGACTGCCGATAGAAGTGAAAACTTACGAGGATTACTCCGAATTTGATTGCTTACTTTGGAAACTACGCAGGTGAAACCGGAGGGCGTGGATGGGAGATGCTGACGCATTTCTAATGACTAATAGCCATGGTCCCGAGTTTACCCGAACATTTCTTATCATTCGTCATCGTGACGCTAGAATTCAATTCACAGCCCACGAAAAATTTGTCTGTGGCGCGCCGAAAGAACTTTTCACTTCAAAAAATATTTTTAGGTTCAGTAAAATTTGCTACGAGTACAACAAAATACACTCTAGAAGGGGTCCAACAAAATTAATTGGTAGGGTCTTATTAGGTATTTTGTAGGTTCCCAATCACTTGTGTTGACTTCCTGCCGACAACTCCGCTTTGTATTGTACTTAGCATGTTCCCCACACATGTAGTTAATTGTTTTTCTCCGGTGGTTCAACTTTGTAAACCAGCAATGGCGCTGACAGCCTTCGGGAACTAATGAAGGGGCTTATTACATAAAGGCTTGCACGCCCTCTATAGATCGTTCTGAGAAAATGGAAGAGGGGAATCGTGCAGCTAAATATAGCAAGCTGGCTTTGTAACTACGTTTTTTAGTTAATAGATTGGCGCGTTGTGTAGTTGTCAAGGATAGGACGCGATATTTATTGTGCTGGGTTTCTGTTTTACTCGAAACGTTGTGAAACCGGCAACATGTTGAATTTAGTATGAAAATTAACGTGGTTATTACACATTTAAATAAATACACGGGTAACTCGCGTTTAATATAGTCAGTCCAGTCCGACTCAAGTTTCGATCGCGTCCGGCGATCTTTTTCAAGCAGAGTGCGCGCGGGTGTTCGCAGCTCGTTTATAGACGCGATCGAAACTTGAGTCGGACTGGACTGACTATATTATACGTGAGTTACCCGTGTATTTATTTAAAATGTTGAATTTATTTACGAACGATAGTGTATTCGAGTAGATCTTAATCATTTTATAACACATTTAATCAATCATTATAATGTTATGCACACTACCGTGTATTTTAGCCTAAAAGTAGCATCTGTGCTGTCATCTGTCAGACTATAATTTAACTGTATTCCAAATATCAACCCGATCAGTTCAGACGGTTCATCGTGACTGAGCTACAAACATACACACTTTCACAAAAATAACATTAGTAGGATAAAGATTAGTTGCTCAACCAGGATGAAGTTGGAGCCCACCGCCGACACAATCATAAATACTATACCGTGGACGTATAAAAAAGTCGGACGTAGTCTCGCTAAAACAAAAACTGTGTCTAAAGAGTCGGCCACATAATATGCACGTGTGCGCTGTCACAAACAAGGCTGACACGCACACATCAGTGGGTCATCACACGCGTAAACTAGGGTGTATGTGTGCGTGTCAGCCTATCAGTGACAACGGCCAAAATTAGTGGCCGACTCTATAGACACAGTTTTTGTTTTGGCGAGACTACGTCCGATTTTTCATATTGTAGGTCCATGTACTATACAAAATTAAACGGGTCATGGAACACCAGGTAGATACGTGTCACTTCCGTTATATACTTTTATTACGGTTTTATCTCACATTTTTTCAGTTCGGACGCATAGCCAAATCCCTATCTCTTTCAAGCCTGCCGCTTACGGCAGGCGGAACGTTCTAAGGAACTTCGTTCCAATAAGTATACATACATCTCCCAATCTTCCCCCACATCTCCCAAAGGGAAGTGAGTCCTTTCAAAAGCACTTTCACTGCGCCGGCGCAGCGCACGTGATCAATGCGCGCGCCGGCCGGAACTGCGATAACTCGATAAGCGTCACACGTCACGTCCGGTTCTTTCACGCCATTACGTCATAATGTAGCTGTAGTTTGTGCCTCCATTGTGTGAATTCGGTGGCATTTAATTGAAAATTTGTAGAAATAACATGACTGTGAAAATTAATTCAAATGTTACGCGTGGATAACGTTGTTAATTTTAATGCTTTTCTTCATTTAGCATGTTTATTCCATCATATTAGCATACTCAAATTGCCCACTTTGTGTTTCCACTGCTGGGAACACTCTCCCAACACTAATTATCACAAGAAGACTTATTATAAATCGCAAGAAGAGAGCCATAATCATAATAACGCCCCAATTTCTGACTTGTCCACATTTTGTTTTCCATCCTAAGCTTGCCTGGAAGAGATCGCTTTTAGTGATAAGGCCGTCCACTGTCGCACTAATTTACTATTTTTTGTTTATTTTTTTGCTTTGTATCTTTTTTTTGGTGTGTCAATAAAGAGTGTCTATCTATCTATCTATCTATATAAGAATAACCCTGTTGTGCTTACTGTAAATACTATAATGAGTTTTTTTTTTTATATTATTTGTTTATATATTAATTGTTTCACACTGTTAATATACTTATCTGTTGTGTTATAATATTCTATGTTTATATCTTATTTATCTACTGTTTTAACGCATGTTAGTTTTTAGTTTTAAGTTCAGATATGTTGGCCTAAGTTTCTTTATGTATTATCACTAATGTAATGTTATTATGATCAAACCACTGAATTTAAATAATTGTTGTTTCTAGGCCCACATAGTTTGGAATGTAATACAGTTCTGTACAGTACATAAATAAATAAATATTGGTGGACAATTCACACACAACACCATCTGACCCCAAACTAAGCAAAGCTTGTGTGATGGCAGCCAGATAGCTGATATAATACTTATATATTTTTAAATACATACTTATTATACATAGGAACACCCAGACACAGTGCAAACATTTGAATTCATCACACAAATATTTGCACTGGGTGGGGATCGAACCCACGACCCTCGGCTTCGCAGGCAGAGCTACTACCAACTAAGCCACTAGGGCAGTCGAAACAGTATACTCTTATGTTATAGTTTATATTTATTACATTCTGTTTTGTGTGCTCATTGAATTAATAAATAATAAATATAGTCATAATCAACTGCGCTTACAGTCCAGCTTCGGCAAGCAGTACCCGTTCACGAGTATAACACACGTACCAGCCATGACTCTCTCTCTCTCTCTCTCTCTCTCTCTCTCTCTCTTCGATTATAAGTAGGTAGGTACACTTTCATCGTGAGATACGTTTTAATGAATGACAAAGACATCATAACAAATTGGCAGTAAATGGAAATGAGACAGCTATACATACCACAGTTACATGTTTGTTACATTGTTGTTACTTAAAGTCCTTCAGAAGTTATTTAATTCCGTCATCCTTGAGAGTACAACGCCAGAGGCGTGGAGCAAAAGTGTGGTGGTGCTGTTCTTTAAGAAGGGTGACAATACCCTCCTGAAGAACTACAGGCCCATTGCGCTGCTGAGCCACGTCTATAAGCTGTTTTCGAGATTAGTAACAAATCGTCTCGCTCGTAGGCTTGACGACTTTCAACCTCCCGAACAAGCCGGGTTCCGGAAAGGGTTTAGTACCGTAGACCACATCCAAACGCTTCGGCAGATAACAGAAGACGGAGGAGTATAATCGGCCGCTCTGTCTAGCGTTTGTGGACTACGGGAAAGCCTTCGATTCAGTCGAGACCTGGGCAGTGTTACGGTCGTTACAGCGGTGCCAAATCGACTATAGGTATATCGAAGTGTTGAAGTGTTTATACAACAAAGCCACCATGTCTATCCGTCTTCAGGACCAAAGCACAAATGCGATCCAAATGCAAAAAGGGGTGAGACAGGGAGACGTTATCTCTCCGAAACTGTTCACCTCTGCATTGGAGTTTCACCTCTGCATTGGAGGATATCTTTAAGCTTTTAAACTGGAACGGATATGGCATCAACATTAATGGCAAATACATCACCTACCTTCGATTTGCCGACGATATAGTCATTATGGCTGAATCGCTAGATGACCTTGGTTCAATGCTCAGAGACCTCAATGCTGTCTCCCAACAGGTAGGGCTAAAAATGAACATGGGTAAAACAAAAATCATGTCAAATGCCCATGTTGCACCCATACCGGTCCATGTTGGAAACGACAGTATCGAAGTTGTCGACCATTATGTGTATTTGGGTCAGATGATCCAATTAGGCAGGGCAAACTTTGACAAGGAGGTCAGCCGACGAATCCAACTCGGATGGGCAGCGTTTGGGAAATTGCGTCACATCTTCTCGTCAGAAATACCACAAACCCTCAAGACGAAAGTCTATAATCAGTGTGTGTTGCCAGTGATGACATATGGTACTGAGACGTGGTCGCCAACTATTGGCATGATATGCAAGCTCAAAGTTGCGCAACGGGCAATGGAGAGAGCTACGCTCGGAATTTCACTGCGTGACAAAATCCGAAACGAGGAAATCCGCAGAAGAACGAAGGTCACCGACATAGCTCTTAAAATTAGCAAGTTGAAGTGGCAATGGGCAGGCCATATATCTCGCATAACCGATAACCGCTGGGGAGTAAAGGTTCTTGAATGGCGACCACGAACCGGCAGACGCAGTGTAGGACGGCCCCCGATGGACCGATGATATTGTCTCGGTCGCGGGAAGTCGGTGGATGGAGGCGGCACAAGATCGGTCATTGTGGAAATCATTGGGGGAGGCCTATGTCCAGCAGTGGACGTCTGCAGGCTGCAGATGATGATGATGACATGTTTGTTTAAATATTTTTTTCGATAAGAATAGAAAGATATACGAATACACTGGCGTGAAAGAGAAGGAGTGTTTTACCCGTTATCACTGCAATCAACATATCGCTGGTCGTGTCCCACTCTTTCACGTCATGTATATCTGTCCCTTTTTACGAATAACAAATTGTTTACAACAGAAAATATTACTTTAATAGAAAGAATTAAAGATTTTGTGTATTTGCATATGAAGTTATCATCTATTTTAGGGAAGAGAGCGACACTGTCACTGCCGCAACAAGGATCCTTCCAGCAAATTTGTGGTCGCTTACTCTTGAATTTTGCCTTTAGAAACCCACTAAAAAGCATTTTCCAATAAATTTGGACTTTAAACCAATCATAACATTTAACATCACAATAGCTCTGATCCATTTATCTCGATAGCCCTCGATGTCGGGCCGCCTCGCCCGGCGCGGCCCAGCGTGGCCCAAGCTTCCAATTAACCTTTGCCCCGAGGCTGCGCCGGCCGACCCTCGTTACCATGGCAACGGGCACTAACAAACAAACCGGACAATCTGCAATTTTAAACCATAAATAGTGAAAAAATAGTGTTTGCCCATTTTCCCAACAAAGGTTACGGGAATCCAATAACTGTAAAATTGATAAGTAAATTCATATTGATATAGAAATGTTCGACTTCGAAAGTTCGAAAGAATCGAGAGAGAATGAATTCGAGAGTTTGAAAGATACTAGAAATAAAATCAGTTTTTTATTTGGTTGTTGATGAAAAAATAAATGGTTTCTTTATGTTGTGAAATGCTTCGTAGCAAAATATGCCAACTGATAAGTATTCTGTGTGACTGTTCGTTTTACTAAAGTTATGAAATATATAATGGTGAATCAGCTGATATGTCACGCAATATCAATAGATTTCTGACCAAGTAAATTTGCAAGAAAATACAAGAAGAGTGATCCAGCCGTATAAATATGTAAGTCGAATATTTAAAAACAATAATATTTGGTGGGCGCAGTTAGAGATAACTTAAACGTGTGAATTTTAGTTTTAATTAAATGTTTACTAGCAGGGTCCGCTGTTTTACCCGCGTAGTTTCCGTTCCTGTTATTTTACCGGGATAAAAAGTATCCTATGTGTTCTTCCAGACTATAAAACGGATTTGAATTCTGGTACATAGATAATGGTTTGGAATAACACATCTAGGCTATTTTTATCCAGGGAAATTAACAGGATCGGAAACTACGCGAGAGAAACCACGGGATGTTGCTAGTTTTTTTAATAATTGATAAAGCAAAACTTCAACCACAATGTTTATTACAATGTAATAAACATATACAAACAAAGTAAACAAAGTACAATGTTTATTTGAATCTGGAATCGATCGAGAGGCGTGCCAAAAGGCTCATAGGCAAAGACATTCTAGCGCGAAAAAGACTTCATAGTCTTGAACATCGCCGCAAGATAGCTAGCTTATCGGTTTTTTATCGGATACACTTCGGAGTGTCCAACTGATCTGCATGATCTAATACCTCCTTGCCCTTTTTTCTATCGTACTTCTCGTAACTCAAAGAAGCGGCACCGTTTCATGGTGGATATTCAAAGACACGGACAAAGAGGTTTGACTCTACGTTTGTGATAAGAACATCTAGGCTGTGGAATGAGTTGCCTGAGTGGGTTTTCCCCGACAGTTATAATCTTGGTGTCTTCAAATCGAGAGTGAATCGGTTTCTTCTAGGTAAACACGCTCCATCGTAGACCGCATCGTCGCTTAACATCAGGCGAGATGGCGGTCAAGTGTAAACCTATAAAAGTTAAAAAAAAGTCAGTTTATTCATGGTACCATACCTAAATATAACTATAAAAAATCAAGTAAAGCTTATCTGTGTATTAAGTAAGAACAGGCTGATAAAAGCAATTAACAAACCTGTAGGGTAGTAAAACGTAACGTCTGTTTTAATGTAATTGTGGATGCGCTTGCGGTAAAACGGGTGCGTAATCGAGTATTTAAATCTTAATATATATAAATCTCCTGTCACGATGTTTGTCCGCGATGGACTCCTAAACTACTAAGCCGATTTTAATCAAATTTGGACACCGTATGTAGATAGATCCAACTTAAAATATGGGATAGTTTTTTATTTCGATTAATGGGCTTTATGTGACAATATCCGAGCGCAGCCGGAACGGGCCGCTAGTAGGTAAATAAATAAATATTGGTGGACAATTCACACACAACACCATCAGACCCCAAACTAAGCAAAGCTTGTACAATGGCGGCCAGATCGCTGATATAATACATATATAGTTTTAAATACATACTTATTATAAATAGAGACACAGTGCAAACATTTGAATTCATCACACAAATATTTGCACTGGGTGGGAATCGAACCCACGACCCTCGGCTTCGCAGGCAGAGTTACTACCCACTGAGCCACGAGGCCAGCCAAATCTTGACCATCTTGATTATCTTGACTATCATTTAATATCCGATCATTACTTGCACTGTGATATACATATGTTCTAGGAACGAAGTTCCTTGTGCCAGCCTTGGAAGTTATAGGGAATTTGCTGCGCGATCGAACTAAAAAAGTCATAAGAACTGCAGATAGGAGTGAAAAAAGTATAAACTCAGAATTTGATAGCTTACTTTGGAAACTACGGAAACCGGAAGGTGAAACCGGAGGGCGAAGCTTTGAGCATAGCCATCTAGATATGCTGACGCATTTCTACACTTCTAGATGGCCATGGTCCCGAGTTTACCCGAAGATTTCTTATCATTCCCGAGCGTGACGCTAGAATTCAATTCACATACAACGAAAAATCTGTCTGTGGTGCGCCTAAAGAAGTTTTCAATTCAAAAATGTCAGACTAAAACCGTAAGAAAAAATATAACAGTAAATTTGAACTGTGTAATGTAAACAACTGAACATCTGCTTTTTTATGTTTTGACTTATTTATGACTAATCATTATATCACATGATCACACATAAATTAGTGTATACACCCGATATCCGTGGTACACACTCATGTGTTTTATACATTTTTGGCTCACATAGGGTTTGGGGTTAGTCATACGTTAAAGTGTTCACTAATTTATTTACTTTGCTTTACCTTATAAATCGAAACAGCTTAATCACCGTTTTCATATTTGGTTGTCTGCCAGATTCGATCCAATAAATAATTCAAATGAGGCAATCCGATCGAAATAGGAGCACGCCTGACAGCCGTGAAATCGAGTATGAACCGAGCGCTCGCCTTCGGACGCTGCTGTATTCTGTGTGCACGGTCTGATTAACACCCGATAAATATGGTCTTTGTAAATAACAAAACTTGACATAATTTATAACCGTAACGATAGAAACAACTAGCTAGGCCTCGCGGTTTCACTTTCTATACTCTAGTTATGGTCGCTCAGTTGTAGTTATTGTAGTGCGAAAAGTCCTACGACTTTTCAAAGAGTCCACCTAGGGAAGTACCACACCTTTGCCAGTTATTCTTTTTTTTTAAATAAGACGTGACGAGACGAGCATGACATGTACCTGATGGTAAGCAACATGCCTGCCACATAACAGCACAGTGACACGCAGCTATTGGAACATGAAGAGTCCAAATCATTACCTAGCACTGCACTGCGCTCATCACCCAGAGATCTAAGATGTTGTATCTCTAAGCCCTGTAATTTCTCTGGAAACATTGCCCTTCAAACCGGAACACAGTAATGTTTCCACATTACTGTTATGCGGTAGAATAACTGGCTAAGGTGTGGTACTTCCCCCAGGCGGACTCTGCCAAGAGTCCTACCACTACAAAAGCAGCAATGTACAAACATCACTGTGCTCCGGTTTGAAGGGTACTACAGGGCATAGAGATAAATCATCTTATATCTCTGGGCGACAAACGCAGTGTACTAGGTAGTGATTTGGATTCTTTATGTTCCTATAGCTGTGTGATATTACCATCGAGCACATGTCATGCTCGTTCCGTCCCTCTACATCTAAGAAAGTTGGAGCAGATTATTTGTTATCTATCATAGACTGACATTTGACAATTATCTCACCTGATATTAAGCGACGATGTGGTCTGCAATGATGCGTATTTACCAAAAAAAAAACAGTTTAAATTGGATCGCACTAATTGTAACCGACCCCACTCAGGCAACGCATGCCACAACCTAGACGTTTTTATCACAAAAGTGGAGTAGAACCTCCTCGTTGGAGTCTTTAGAACATCAACCATTAAACGATGAGTTGCTCTTTCGATCTACGAGTAGTCCGATACAAAAATGAGGACTTGAGCCATGGAAATACTTTGTAGTGGAAATATTGTGTAGTGGTAGGACTCTTGGCAGAATCCGCCTGGGGAAGTACCACACCTTTCCCATTTATTCTACCGCCAAGCAGTAATGTGCAAACATTACTGTGTTCCGGTTTGAAGGGCAATGTTTCCAGAGAAATTACAGGGCTTAGAGATATAACATCTTAGATCTCTGGGTGACGAGCGCAATGCAGTGCTAGGTAACGATTTGAACTCTTCATGTTCCAATAGCTGCGTGTCACTGTGGTTTTATGTGGCAGGCATGTTGCTTACCATCAGGCACATGTCCTGCTTGTCTCATAACTTTTTATAAAAAAAAATACTTGGGCAAATAAATTGCAAAATGATTTACAAACTGGATTGATGGTCGCGTGGATGCGTGTCCACATTGACTCACGGCTTCCATTGTTCGGTATTGCTTGTGTAACAGAGGTCAAAGAATGACTGACCTCGTGGCGCAGTTGGCATAGTGTCTGCTCGCAGATCTGTAGGTAGTGGGTTCTATTTCCAACCGGGATTAAATTTTTAGGTATTGGTTCTGTTCGGGTATTTTTGTGTATCAAAATTATGTATTTACAGTTAAATATGTTTCATATCAGCGGGGTGATTCCCATAATACAAGCATTACTTAGTTTGGGGCAAGATAGTGTTGAGTGACAAATGTCGACATTTATTTATATATGTACCACTAGCGCCGCGCCCCTCGGTTACCCGCGTAGTTCTCATTTCCGTAATTTAACGTAATAAAAAGTAGGCTATGTGTTATCCCAGACTATAATCTGTTCTAATATTATATTTATTCCAATGGGATTGATCAAATCTAAATACTCGTATATCTAATCTAAATATCCCAACATTGACATTTATAATATTTGTATGATAGTAGGATGTAATTAAATAGGTACCAAAGCAATATTTGCTATTTTATACTATGATAAATTGTCTCATAACTGAGTTTATGAATGAGATGGCTTCAATGTTTGCATCAAATTCCGAGATGGTCCGTTGTCAATATTACGCTAGTATAATACGCTCGTATCATACTTGCATAATACGCTCGTATCATATATAATACACTCGTAGCAAAACATTAAAATCTCATGTAGTTACAATAACTACAATTACCGCCGCCTCCCAATATTTCTCGACCTTAACTTTTTGTAGGTACTCATGAATAGTTGTTGGCCTCTGATAGCCTGCAGCATACCGGACTTTCAGCCGACGTTGATGGTGTTACATTTACAAGATGATACAAGGTCGTCCAAATACTCATTCTATTTAAATAATTTCAAAACGATTCGTTATTATTTAAGACTAAAGTTAGAGTGTATTTCATATTAATAATAGGGTATTATTACCTATTCACTTTAAATCATCGGCCAGCTATGATGATGACCTCCGGTGCTCTAAGTTCAGACGAAACATCTTATCACACATCGAGTGACTGTAAGATTGAACTGTCAGCCCTAACTTTACACAAATCTCTCGAAACAGAGCAATGAAAAATACAAATATCTACCTATAACCGTTGCTATACATTGTGACAACCAACCCACAGATTACCTGCCTCCTTGCGGCCCTCGACGTTATCAAATAAGATTAAAAAAATGTAGTATATAAATTATTCCCGGCACAAAAATATTCTATACACAAAGAAGTTTATAAATTCCCTACTAAGTTATGTTATCCCAAAGGATGGGGGACGGGGGGAGGTACAAATGAATTACAAACTTTTAGAATTAACTTTTTTTTCACCATCTGGCCCATGATTCCCAAAAGGTTGCCTGCTCTAAAAAATCATCAAAAATGTAATTTAAAAACCTACAGGACAAGATTTGATATTTCCCAAGGCAGATGAATCCTACGAGTACCACTATACTATCAGTAGGATTATGAATAAATAACATGTTTTAGCTTAACTAATCCAATTGGTAATTATTTAAATTAGGTAAATTTCCTCTCATCCTTGTGAAAAGTAGAATGAATCGTAAGGATGCCTTTATGAATTCAGTATTTTATTCAACTCTTGCACTAATGGCGTAGGAAACGCGCAGTGCTTCCTTTTTGGTCAGTGGCGTAGCGTGGGGGGGGCAGGGGGGGCCCATGGCCCCGGGCGGCACACGAAAGGGGGCGGCAGAAAAGGAGCATAACGAAAATAATACGTTGCATGATTGAAAAAAAAAAACTTAGATATAACATTTCTTTTCGAACAGATAAATAATTAAAAAGTGAGGTTAAGTAGGTAGAGAGTTTCTCGGATTTCATTACTTATTTTTCTTAGGTACTAGTATCTCTCGTTGTGTATTTTATAAGCATTTATTTAACTTGCCTTGTTAGGAAGTCAGTATCAGACAAATCTTGCGAGTTAAATTAGAACCACTTCCCGTCGTTAGATTAGGTTGAAATTTGGTTTACTTACGTAACTTCGGTAATAATGGAATAATATGGTACTATGACGCTGATTCCAAGATGAAGTCAGGAGGTGGTTATAGGAACTCCTAAACTAAACAAGATAAATCCACCAAATTTAGACTCGTTTGAATAGCCTAGGTATATAGGTATACGAACTATTTTGAGGTACTTTTGTCCTCCTCATGATGCAAAAACTATTTCACATTAAAATAGTCCATTTATTGAGACTTACGGGATACCAATACGTGTTCCAAATTTCATAACATACTTAAAGCTGTTATTTAGATATTAAAGTCCTAAAATCGTCATTATTAACATTGGACTGAAGTATAGACCAAAAAGATTTCACTCAGTTCCAGACGACCTAAAAAGTTCAAGTTTGGCATCCAGATAGGATCAAATACAGAGGAATAAATCAGAAACTAATCGTTTTTAACTGACTTCAAAAAAGAAGGTTTCTCAATTCGATCGTATATTTTTTTTAATGTGTGTTAGTTTATAAACAAGAAGGTAAAGAATATATATTTTTTTAAATTACGCGGGTCGGAAAAAGCTTTTGACTTGCAAATTTTTTTGTACTTGCTATTTATTTATTTTATAAGTATTACGCTAAAAATGCATAAAAATGTTGTGTTATGGTGTAAGTGGAAGTGATGTGATGAAAATAGATATGATTTTGTGTGTTTGCGTAGTGTAATTGCTGTGATAAAACAGTGATACGAGTATATTACAACAAAAACTTTTTTGCAATGGATGTGAATGGCAAATTTATTATTTCGTGACAAGTTCAATTAATGTGGTAAGAAATTAATGTCGTGAAAAAGAGACATAAATATAATAAACATAGGAACTATATTATCTTTCTCGTTTTGGTGAACTTGTGCACTGTATTTTGTTTCTCGCTCTAGCATCCCGAGATTACCCGAAAATCTCTTATCATACCCGAGCGTGACGCTAAAATTCAATTCACAGACCACGAAAAATCTGTGTAGGCGTGCCAAAAGCAGTTTTCACTTCAATAACTTTTTAGTTTCAGTTCTAAGTATGAGGTATCCCCAAAATTAATTGTTTTTTTTTATAAATACATCTACTTACCAAGTTTCAACAGTGTAGTTATCATAGTTTCGGCAAAAAGTGGTTGTGACATGTGGACGGACGGAGAGACAGACATACAGACTTGAAAAATCTATAAGGGTTCCGTTTTTACGTTTTACGGAACCCTAAAAAGTACAACACATTTTTAAACCAAATTGTAAAAAAATGTAACCATATTTTTATCTTGAGTTGCAATAAGATGGACGATATAGCTATATTAGTTAGGTATTAAATATAATACTTGAACTTTAAATTATTCATAATTAAAGTAGGGGGCGGCAAATTTTCGGTCGGCCCCGGGCGGCGAAAACCCACGCTACGCCACTGTTTTTGGTTCAGTTCATGCAGAGATGCATTTGATTGACAGCACTGCTATCTTTGAATACAGAATATTTACTGCAAAATATACCGGTCAAGTGTGAAACTCGCAATCCGAGGGTTCTGCCATCACAACCAATATTTTATAATATTTCAATATAGAGACGATTTTCTCGGCATTCCATGGATTCACCGTGCCGGGTTCATCGTGTGGCAGAGAGAGAAAACCCGAGTAGACCAATAATAATTTATTTACTCCGAAAAACAAACAAAAATTTACTTCAATTTCAAATTTAATTTAGACACTTGACCCATAAGAAGCTATCACTGAGTTCCAGATAAATGAAGTAAATTTTAGTTTTTGTTAAATTTTGTTGTAGTAAAACCACCACACCGATTCCGATGAAAAAAAATTAGGCTACCTGTGAAATATGAACTACCAAATAAAAAAACCATCAAAATCAATTTCCAATTGGCGGACCTATCGCGTATCATAGGTACATCTAAATTGAGAACCTCCTCCTTTTTTGAAGCCGGTTAAAACACGAATATTTTAGCAACCGCAAACGTGAAGAGATAGGAAAAGTTATGTTCATTTTGTTATGCATATTTTCCATTACCAGCACCATCCATCTTCCATCATCATTATTTACTCGTAGTCTCCAGGTCCCGCTTTGTTTTTGCCGCCATATTGATGTTGATCATAGACAATGGCTTCCGCGTGCTACAAACTCATACTTACCCTGTGGTGTAGAGGTTTTCCGGAATTTTAATGAGGTTTTTTAACGTCAACATATTGTCACGGAGTCGGAATAGGTTCTTTGACAGCGGCACTGCGTTTATTACACTTCATGCTTTGCGGAAAAGTGCGATAGATAGAGCCGTAACTACACCATCTGAGGCCTATTATAGCTGATTCATTTGATGAAGCCCCTTCTTGAAAATCATCTTGTTGTAAGTAATTTCAAATCAAATTTATTGATGCAATATATGAATTAGGAGGTTTCAAGGTGCAAATAGACTTGTTAAAGATAGTTCTTATTTTCACCATAGGTAGGCCAATGTCACCAATGTCTCATTTTGTTGGAGAAATCTCACACAAAATTTTATTGAAACATGTATGTATAATATCTTTGATGGCTTTTGGCGTAAAAAGTTCTTTTGGCACGCTATAGACAGTTTTTTCGTGGTCTGTGAATTAAATTCTAGCGTCACGCTCGGGAATGATATGAAATCTTCGGGTAAACTAGGGACCATGGCCATTGGCCATTTAGAAATGTGTCAGCATTTCCCATTAGCTTACGCATTTCTTGATGGCCATGCCATGATAGCCAGGCCACGCCCTCCAGCTACACCCGCGTAGATTCCAAAGTAAGCTGTCAAATTCTTTATAAGTTTTCACTTCTATCGGCAGTTCCTAAGACTGCAATTTTTTTTGTTTCGTATCTTGACAACGCTGTATACAATTTTTCTTTTCTTCTTTCTATTTTCTATTGAAGGTTTCTGTTCTTTTTCTGTTTTCTGTCAAATACATGTTAGTGTGTAATAATTTTTATTCATCATCATCATCAGCCTATCTTAGTCCACTGCTGGACATAGGCCTCTCCCATGGCTCGCCACTCAGCCCTATCCTCAGCTATACGTCTCCATCCACTGCCTGCCGCCTTCCGTATATCGTCACTCCATCTAGTCTCAGGGTGTCCTACACTACGTTTGCCGATTCGTGGTCTCCACTCAAGAACACGTCTACTCCAACGGTTATCGGTTCTGCGACAGATATGACCGGTCCATTGCCACTTCAGTTTGCTAATGCGTTGAGCTATGTCGGTTACCTTGGTTCTCTGACGGATCAGTTCGTTCCGAATACCTCAGAGAAACTCCAAGCATAGCTCTCTCCATAGCTCGCTGCGCGACTTTAAATTTGTGGACCGCTTTGACTGTCAGTGTCCAAGTTTCGGCACCGTAGGTCATGACAGGTAGGACACACTGATTAAAGACTTTTGTCTTTAGACATTGTGGAATAGACGACGAGAAGACACGACGTAGTTTGCCAAATGCTGCCCAGCCCAGCTGAATCCTTCTCATGGCCTCACATTCGAAATTGTGCTTCCCTACTTCGAGCGTCTGCCCTAGGTACACATATTTCTGAACAATTTCTAGAGGGACGCCATTTATAGCAACCGGTCCCGGAGTTACACGCTCGTTAACCATGATCTTGGTTTTATCCACGTTCAGGAGACCTATGCGTTGAGAAGCATCAACTAGGCCATTCAGCATCGACTGTACTGACTGTAGTCCTCCAACGATTCAGCCATTAAGACGATGTCATCAGCAAATCGAAGGTGTGAGATGTACTCGCCATTTATATTTATGCCACGTCGATCCCAATCCAGCGTCTTAAACATATCTTCGAGATCGTTTGAGAACAATTTGGGGGGAAATCACGTCAACTTGTCTGACTCCTCGACGAAGATGGATATGTTTCGTCTGCTGGTTTTGGACTTGGACTGTCATCGTTGCGGCGTAATACAGACATCTCAGCACCTCGATGTATCGCCAGTCGACTTGACACCGTTGCAAGGACTCCAGAACAGCCCAGGTTTCGATCGAGTCGAATACTTTCTCGTAGTCCACAAACGCTAAGCATAGTACTCATAGATTATACTCTTTGGTCTTCTGTATAATCTGCCTCACTGTGTGGATGTGATCTACGGTACTGTACCCGCTTCGAAACAATAGTTTTTTCATCCCACCAGCTCGGAAAGAGTACTTTTGCTCCTCGATATCAGGGCGCAAAAGTCGTTTTTACCCTCTAGAGGTTAAAGTAAATTTGAATTTAGAACATCGTGTGTACTGAGGTTTTGAATTCAAAACATAATTCAACCTATTTATTTCTACCTCCTTGGTGCCGAATGCATCATACATTTTTTTTAATATGTTAAAAACTCAGACTCGGAACCTCCTTGGTGTACTTACTTTTTTTTAATTTGCTTAGCGCGAAAACATTAAAAAATTTGCATTTAGTCATTTCCTCGCTGAGGTGGAATGAAAAGTTACGTGTTGCACTCGAGTGCAAAGACTTTTCACCTTGTGCTCTTTTGATTCCCTTGCTACGCTCAGGATTCTAATTTTAGAATCCTTCGCTTGCTCGGTCATCAAAATTGAGCACGCGGTTAAAAATCAACTTTGCACTCTTGTATAACAAATAACTATTATTGATTTAGTGTATCTAGAAATAATACTAGAATATTCCATTAAAACTATTTTGAGTGATCGTGAACGAAATTTTATGACTTCGATCGTATTTATCTTTATCTATACATGCCTCCATGCAGATATAAATGTCTCGGTTACATAAACGCATGAAAAATGTCTTATTACGTTAGATAATTTAATTCTCTCTAATTATCTAATTAAATTAATCGAAAAAAAACGATAGCCTAGGGCTATATCCGATTTCACAAATAAAACCCAACATTACGGGTCACACACATTTCGCAATCTGAAACTATAACGCTATTAAATAGAAGCTTCTAAATCAACACACAAATGCGCGATAACTCATGATTACAGGCTATAAAGTGGAGCGATCGTGTAATCGCCGAGTTCCGACAGAGCTGACATAAGTAGGCAGTAATGGCGGGCGTGCCGCGTCCTCGCCGTAAACAAGATGAACAGAGGAAGGAGCGCGTGAGGCAAGCAGGAAGGGCTGGGCGGCGCTCGAGCGTGGACCATTCCTTGTTGTCGACGACAGGCTGCCGCGCCCGTGCGGGCAGAGCGGAGCGACCAGCGATTAATTGAAAACTAGCAAAGCCTCGCTACTCTACCCAGGTCCCTCTGCCACAACCTGCGTAGACTCCTTTCCCTGACTCTCGCGGTGAAAAGCCTATGTGTTGTTTCAAACAATATACTACCTGTGTTTCAAATTTCAAACCGATTCGTTCAGACATGATCGAGCTACAAACATACAAATATCCAAACATCTAAACATCAATTTTCGTATCTATACTCTATATAAGTAAATACAATTTAAGTGTCTATTTGTATTTTTAAAATAAGCACTTTTTTAGTACAAACATATGAAGCATAGGAATGGACGGTACGAATACGGCCCAACCAAAATAACAATTTTTGTCTGTCTGTCCGTAAGTATGTCTGTCTGTCTGTTTTGGCTAATCTCCAACACGGCTGGGCCGATTATGACGAGGCTTTCACTACGAGATAGCTAATGTTCTAATAGATAATTTAGGCTACTTTTACTAGCGGAAAATAAACAGGGCTAAGTCAAAAAATTGGCAGTCATAGGAACTGCCGATAGAAGTGAAAACGTATAACTCAGAGTTTGATAGCTTACTTTGGAAACTACGCGGATGAAACTGGAGGGCGTGGCCATGAGCATGGCCATCTAGAAATGCGTCAGTCCAATGGGAAATGCTGACGCATTTCTAAATGACCAATGGCTATGGTCCCGATTTTACCCGAAGATTTCTTATCATTGCCGAGGGTGACGCTAGAATTCAAATCACAGCCCACGAAAAATCTGTCTGTGGCGAGTCAAAAGAAGTTTTCACTTCACACAAAAAAACCCTTAAAACGCGCGTGAAACCGCGGGCACAGTTAGTTTATAATATGTGATGTTTTCTTTATACTCGTATCTGTTGTACCTAGTACTTACTTACATTGGTCACATCCCGTACAGACAAAGATTTTGTAGAGTTCTTATTCTATTTTTGTCAATCGAACTCTACAAGCGCGAGCGATTCCCCCATTTTGGTCCAGCCCGCTGGCGCTTACTCAACGAAGCGTTACCCTCGTAATATTCGAAGTATCGTGCTGTATCGATGGAGTATCAACATTCTACATGTAATCCGCGACCGAGCTGCGACCATTAGCCCAGTATCGGTCACGCGAACCAAACGGGACACTTGCGCTTACGCTTTTGATAACCTGTGCTATTTACTAAAAACTATTAAAGCTATAAAGTGATAAAATATAGAACATAAACGACTTACACAAATGAGCAAAATGTGCTTAGTGAACTTTACCAAGTCTGCAACTCGAAGCAAATAACAAAATACTGTGGTGCCAATAAAACAAAACTGTACGTGCCCATCCCAGAATTTGAATCAAGCTTTATTAGGTAAGAAATACGTGAAGTCACGCAATTTATCGTGATCCCGATGTGTATCGATCGCTTACTTTTGGTTAGGCAATTTTATATTTTTACATTTTAGTCACGTTGTAATCTTGCATGCTAAAAAGGCAAGAATTTTATGGTCGGTTTTTGAAATTCGGCACGTGTGAACTTCCCATCGTTTCATAAACAAATAACGGACTTTTGAAATCGAAACTAACCGTTACAGCAAGGAGTTTCCTCATAAAACACTGCCCGTGAAATCGATCGTGCGTGTTCCATTACCGATTATTATTCTAGCCGCGCCATAAACAATAAGAACGTGAGCTTTTGATTATGTATTCGTATTTTCATAGTAGCCTATTCAATGTTGTAAAGTTACGTAAAAACTTAAATGTCTATTTTGTGCATCGTGGGAAATAATAGTTTTAAATTGAGGAATTTAATTATTCTACAATCATTTATTTTTCTTTGATATTTATAAAGAAGTACAATAAAACAATAATATCATAACCGAACGAAGCCGAGACGGGTCGTTAGGGTCCTGCGCCTTCTAGCCCAAACCAAGCACCAGAAACTGGAAAACTGCTAGAAATAGTGGAAACAGACAGATGGATAGTAAAAGACAAAATCATTTTAACAGACAATTACCTATAATTTGTTAAATCTAAAAAAATCTAATAGTACATAGATTATTTCTTAATGTGGGAAAACAACTGGAACAGGTTATTAGTAGAGCATTTTTACAGATTTATTGTATTTCTACTGGTGACCCCCCCCCCCCCAATCTGAGGCTGCGTACTGGTGAACACCTCCAAAATTCGAGGCTGGGACCGCGCCTGTACGTACCTATAGAGTATCTCTACTTAGTCTGTGGTACCTACATAACATTTGGCTAATATTATTCACGAAAAAAATAAACATTTTCCCGCCATCGATCTGTGTTAGAAGTTTGTTCGACCAAAGAGGTAGGGTACTAATTGCGTTTTTTTATGATGTAAAGATTGCGATTCTTCACACTTTTTTGCGTTTTGTTTGAACTTCATCGTTCTCATACATTAAAATAAAATTATTATGTTGATGTTATAATTGCCGTAACAGAACGGATACTTAATTGCTCTGATACAACGGAGTTTTTATCTTGATTTGAATAGGAATTCTTGATTGGCTCTCTAAACGTTCGTATTCCGATAATAGTATCATTTAAATATTAAATTGACGAGTTATTTAGATAGTAATATTAATGGTTTATGGCGGTTATTGGATTTGCATTAACACATGTGATAATATAAATTTAAATAAATCAAAATGGGCAGGTTGGATTACTACTACCTAATTTTTTATTATTAATAATATTACCATTACTATGATTAGTGGGTTTGAGCATGTTGTTTGTCGCTCAACCTTCACAGATCTATGGATAGTTTCGATATGGTTAGTGTAAGTACCTAGTTAAATATGTGATCACGGAAGCATGCGAAAGCGGACCCGCGTTCCCTCCGTACTCCGTAAACGACAAAGATGGAACCTCGTGGAGGTTTTAGTTGGTAGGGGCGCCATGTCCGTCCGTGGCGTCGAGCCCGGCATAACCCGACCGACTCCCCAGACGGAAGATAGATAAATAGATAGATAAACTCTTTATTGCACTTAAATTACAAACAAAAATTACAATAATACAGAAAAAAACATAGAATAAAGTAGCAACTGGCGACCTTATCGCTAAGAGCGATTTCTTCCAGGCAACCGTAGGATGTTAAAAAAATAATAATAATGGAAGACGGGGAGTACAATTAGGAGTATGTATATAGACACTTCCGAATGATAATTTGATAGTAATAACTAACAATTTATTAATTTTATGGAAGAGTATGCGTAAATACATTTTCTCTTAGTACAAAACAAAGTAATTAGATATGCTAACATTAAAACAACGCTTAACTAAATATTCGCTTCCTACAAAGCCCGTACCCTTAAAATACTGATTTTATACTTGATAAACATTTCAATAGCCTGCTGGGTAAACCCGCCGGATGTCCCGAGTGCCTAATAAAGCCTTCAGTACAGCGTTTCCTTATTCTAATTCATTCTGGTATCCTTCATTGTCGTTACCTCCAAGGAAACTAACCAAAACTAATTCTACTTAAATGTAGAGTTATATTGAAACCAATAAACACGGCTTAAGTTCTGTAATTGGCAAAGCTCAAACGTAACGTAAGTTGACCCTAGAGCTCTCATCGTTTTGTTATGTGTTTATAATCGAGTGGCGGGACGAGCATGACATACGCATGATGGTAGGCTGCATGACTGCACATGACAGCACAGTACTTCAACGTTTAACACGAAAATACCTAATCCAAATGAATGCTCTGCGCTCGTCGCCCAAAGATAGATATAAAGATATTTTTTTTCACCCTAAGGTTGCCTGGAAGAGATCGCTCTTACCGATAAGGCCGCCGATTGTCGCACTAGTTTTAATATTATAAAATGTTATGTTCTTGTAAATTATTTTTCTTTGGTGAGTTCAATAAAGTGTCTCCATCTATCTATCTATCTATGATTTATCTCTTTATGCTGTAGTTTTTGCTGGTTTCCTTTGGCCTTCAAACTAGTCCACAGTAATTTTTGGACATTACTGAGTACCGGTTTATTGAAAATTTTCGGTGACTGATATAACTTGCCCCTAAAAATCACGCCATATCGTAGTCGGGCAATGTAGCATGCCTTTCACACCTATATAGGTAGACCTATGATTTTGAATAGTTACTGCGTGTCATGGGTTCAAATTAAAGTGGAGCTGGTTTTGACAATTACGGTAATCGGACCAATTTAAGAGGTTAGCTGTGTTAGCTGTAGTTTGAAGCCGCAGCTTGAAGTAGCGAGGTAGCGAGCAGTTTACTCCGAGACGACCACAAGGTTGTTATTATGGGACTAAATTATACCCTTAAGGCCCGTTGGCACTGTCAACTACGTAATGGGTTAGTATTTTAAATCATTACGTAGTAGAGCATAAACAGTGGTATATATTAACGGACTTAGAAAAGAAGGTTTTTACTAACATTTAAGTCACCACACCACGCCAAATATAAGCACCTTTTTTTTACGAAATTAGAGTGAAACATCATTTGAGTTTTCGGAACGTCAACCTTAAGACGAATATTCACTAAAATGATGATTAGCTAACTTCAGGGTTAAGGTTTACGTGATGCGCGCGTGCATTGTAAAATTAAAATTCTAACGTCAAAAGAAATGGTAAAATTATTAACATTGACTTTATCAAGTTTCTCTAACAAATTGAAACATTAACGATACCTGTGGTGGAATAGCGAATTATTTCTGACAGGTTTTTGCATTCATCTGGCATAACGCCTCTTTCCAATAAAAAAGTAAGATCTAGATTCGTCGTGCGAAGATGTGGTTCATTCCGCGGCGACAGACGCCCGTCTAATGATGCCCATTCCCGGGAGGCGCTCGCAGCTAAATACATAATATAATATACTATACACATAACTGTGGCATTGTTCTGTTCGAGGGCACCGCATACAAAACAAATATAATTATTTAGAACTAGCTTATTCTAAAACCAGTGAAACTGTGCTTTCTAGTTATGCATAAAGTTTGTAAGTACTCCGTTTTACGAAAATTGCGCGGGCGGAAGATTAAGAAATTTCACACACAGGAAGGGGGTTCCAACCGCGGGCGGTGTATTGCCTAGCAATACAAAAATGCATATTATATATGTTTCCACCAACAAAGAGTCGAACAAAAATGTCAAAGAGGGCAAAACTTTTCCAATTTCTTTGGGCAAAACACTTTTTGGTCTCTTTGTAACTTTCGCAACAAAAAAACATTAATTTCTAGAGAAAGGACCAAAGTCATTAATAAGTCTTTCGATCTTCTTGCTTTTAATAACCTTCGATTTTTACATATTATTGTTTCTACCGTGAAAGAGATAAGGGAAGTCAATCACAAGAACGTAACATCTTTACCCAGAATCTCTGCTGCCCGATTGCGGCCTGAGCTACTTAAGCCACGCCTATTCGGATGAATTTTATCGGAATCATTGTCGGTCCGTCAGAGGCTCGTCTATTATCCAGCAGGATGACTATGAGCAGGTGAGGTTGACAAAAGTAAGAGGTGGAACTAAACTCACATACATCCTGTGGTGACCAACATACCCATAGTGACCAAGAGTAAATACATGCTAAGTAAGACCAGTCAACAACCAAAATAAGTAGCCCCTAGTAATTCTGAGCGTCAAGTATATTGGCGGTGTGTAAATCACTCCACTACACACAGGCATAGTTTTTTACCAAATTCAGTATTCTCAGGGTACATCCATAGCTCTAAATCGATGCAAGAAAACAAATACATTCACAGCGAGAGCATCGTTACAACAAGCAAAGCTCGCGTCGCTTCGTGAGATGAAAGTGTTATAACCAAGTTTGTTGTTCCAGTGATGGAGTGAGCGCGCATGGTCGGCGCTGGCGGCGCGGCGGCGGAGGCGGCAGCCCTGGCGGCGGCGGCGCGCGGCGACGCGGCCGGGCTCGGCGCCGCGCTCGCGGCCGGCGCGCGCGCGCACGCGCTCGATGAGGTACCCTCAAAAGACATTTTAAAAATAAGTATAGAAACATAACATTTTGAACACTAAGACATCAATAAAAACTTAATAGTGCACAGATAAACCCATCGTTTAGCTCAAATAAAGCGTCCACTACATTTGAAAAAACCTTTTTTTGAAGTGAAGACTTCCATCGCACCACCTACCGATTTTCCGTGGGTTGTGAATTTAAGCATCACGTTCGTGAATGAATGAAATCTTCGGGTAAACTCGGATTATCTAGATGACCATAGTCATGGCCACGCCCACCGGTTTCACCCGTGTAGTTTCCAAAGTAAGCTATCAACTTCTGAGTTATAAGTTTTCACTTCTATCGGCTGTTCCTATGACTGACATTTTTTTTTAAACTGAGCGGGCTTTGAGATTATTTATATAGATTGACTGAAAAAGGAATAAAATGAAAACTGTAATACGGTTCGTATTTCATTATTGCTATCATTAATTTAACTGTCATTAGCAATACTTAATAAATCTGTAAAGGAATGGCGCCCAACAGCGAACAAATTAATACTACGCAAAATTAAATACATTATTTATTCTTCGGTTTTATCACATTCGTAAATGAAAATGTGCTCTACAAATCTGAATACAGAGTCTAGTATTACAAATTGAATTCAAATCTAATAAATTAATAGTAGTTTTATTTATTGTGAGCTGTATTGTTTTATTATCTTATGGATGTCTTCTTCGGAATCGATTATCAATAATAATCGAATACTCGAATCGATTCACAGTTTCTCCAGTATCTATCTCGATTCCTAGCATTTCGACAGCTACGCTAAAAAGAACATGAATTTTTATCTCTTTTGCACTGGAATTCAAAATGAATAATTATTTATTTCAGAAATTAGATTTTGCGATTAAAATCGATTGTATTTCAAATAGCTAATTTTATTGTTAAAACAATTTCCCAATAGAGTCTCACGAAATACCTCTAGAAAACTAAGTATGTACCAAACTTATAGAAATATCAAAATTGATTACCAAGCAACCGAGCATCGGCTAGTATTTTCGTTTACGTAGAATTTAGAAAGAGGTTTAATCTCTCAGGAACGGATTCTGTTTCTTGATGCTGTTTTTTTTTCAATTAAAGAAACCTTTAATCCAGATTTTATTCTGTGTAAGTAAGAAACTTCTAGCCTGATTCGTTCAGTTTGTCATGTAAGTCACAACTCACAACCCAACCTTCACGTTTTACGTAACAAATATTTTTTGTATTGATCCTGTATCAATCAAACCTAGGTTCGATCCACAACGGTAACAACATCATCGACCTTCCATGGTACCGGATGAATGACGCTCCGATTTCCTTATCATAGCATGTTAAAAATAGCAATTTACCCAGCGCCCTGCAAATTACACGCTGGTTGGTATCTTCATAAAATTCCCGAGCACTTAAGTAATAATAAAATGCAACTCCCGGGTAAACGGTTGTAAAGTTTATGATCGCGACTGTCAGTAATATAATTTATAGTCTGAATAAACGCCATTATTTATCTACTTCTTATTCAATCAAGTACTTCTAATCTACTTATTGCTATAATGTAAACTATAAATTTTAGTTGTAAAATTTTGACATGTTAATTTATTAGTTAACTAGTAGCACCTGTTGTAGTTCCCTATCCTGTGAGTTTCACGGGATAAAGATAGCTTATACGCTGTTTCGACTATGTTGTCCCAATTTCATCCAGATCCTTCCAGTAGTTTTTCCGTGAGAGTGTAACAAACATTCATTCATTCATGTATCCTTAAAACTTAAAAATTTAGATAATAATAATAATACAAATCATTTTTTTATTGTGACAATTAAATAATCTTTATTGCCATTAAAATTATATGTTTCTGCCTGTTTTGTTTGAAGTGAAACTTCTTTTGGCGCACCACAAACAGATTTTTCGTAGGCTGTGAATTGAATTCTAGCGCCACGCTCGGAAATGATAAGAAATCTTCGGGTAACTCGGACCATGGCCATTGACCATCTAGAAATGCGGCAGCATTTTCCATTGGCCATTGATTGGTTTTTTTTTTAAATAAAGAGTGACGAGACGATCAGGACATGTGCCTGATGGTAAGCAACATGCCTGACACATAACAGCACAGTAACACGCAGCTATTGGAACATGAAGAGTCCAAATGATTACCTAGCACTGCACTGCGCTCGTCACCCAGAGATCTAAGATCTTATATCTCTAACCCCTGTAATTTCTCTGGAAACATTGCCCTTCAAACCGGAACACAGTAATGTTTGTACATTACTGCTTGGTGGTAGAATAACTGGCAAAGGTGTGGTACTTCCCCAGGCGGACTCTGCCAAGAGTCCTACCACTACAAAATGGTACAAAATGGTTGACACATTTCTAGATGGCCCATGCTCATGGCCACGCCCTCCGGTGTCATCCGCGTAGTTTCCAAAGTAAGCTATCACATTCTGAGTTATAAGTTTTCATTTCTATCGGCAGTTCCTAACTGCCAATTGTTTTTTCTCTCCGGTTCATTAACCTCGAATGCTATGAATAAAATCATATTCATAAATGTGATTATTTGCTATTTACAGTTTCTTATTTGCGAATAAATAATAATGAAGCATCTACGAGATAAGTTTGCATAGTATTCCAAGTTTCCACGTTTTTATACGAAATTTTATCAATTCCACAAACCGATTTCAGAACACATATTCTGACCTGAACCTAGTTTTTATTGCAAAGTAAGTTTGCGTTTGATCGTCATTGCCCAAATTTTAGCAAGAATACGGGCTAGGATGTAGTACGCCGATCTATAAGAACTCTAGAATTGAAGACACCTAAGTTGTACGCATCAGAATATTATATAGTAGAGCGAATGATAAACGAAGTCTAAACGCTTAGAACGATAAACCCAGTATACAGGACAGAGTCTGGATTGTTTGGTTGCCAAGTAGGTAATCGAAAGGAGAGAGCAGAATCAGTTGCATTTCCTGAGCACACTCACCGAAATGTACCCGAGAGACAGGCAACCCTACGACAACGCTCAATTTTTCGTAGTAATAAGTTGACGGAATGGAAGCCAAAAGAAAAAGTTGAAGTTAGGTTGACGGAGCTGACCGTGATTTGACTAGTTGGGCCAAAATACTTTTTGATGCCTAATCCGGACATATAAATTTCGATAAAAAATAAAAATAAAATATTAAATTTCTTTGTATTTTTAGGTTAATATAGATAAGTTATAGTTTGATTTATAATATACATACCTCTGCAGCGATCATTTTAATGAATTTATTTAATTTCTGGCAACTAATATGCAATGTGTCAAGAAATTAAACAACAGCGTTACTTTTTTACAAAATTAACTTTATTAATTAAAATCGCACAATCAGACTTTTCAATATGTCAGTTTCAAACTGTAACGCATACATTTAGCTCTTAGTAAGTAAAATAACAGAAATAATCAGTTTCATGGAATATTAATAATAATTAAGATTGCTGCGTTACTAAAGTGTCATTTTAAAACTTAAACTTTCCTATTAATGACAAAAAAACAACTTATATTTAATACCATCTAATGGCATAACCTTCCACTTTTGATTAATAATACGTACATAAAAGGTTAAGGCATTTAAGATCACTAGCAGCCCATGTGTTACTGAAAAAACTATAATAATCCGAGGGACACAAAAGTAACGCAGTAGTAAACTTAGTAACACAGTAGTATTTTCTTACATACTATACTTTGTACTTTTTATAGAGATCTGTTATAATGATAAAACAAAACAAAATTTTACTTCTTATGACGTGATATAGTATCAAGTAACTCAAATTACTTCAAAATCTACAAACTTAGTACATTTAATACAAATAATTCAGTCTTACTTTTCATATACGTTAATTGCTTCATCGTAATGAAAATATACCCTTTTACCTTTTACGATAACTTTAGGGTTAGGAACAATTTCCAAGATATTATCGTAAGGCTCATAAGAAATATTAATCTCCACTGTTTTGAATCTTTTGCCAGTTTTATCTACCATCTTGTAAAACATATTTTTTACGTCGCCTTCTACATCGACTTCACTTTTAGCAACGCCGAGGTAAGTGTAGTGTTTGTCTTTGGCAGAAGACACTTTTATTAAAACATGGACACCGTCAGATATCTTAGAAGGATGAACATTTTCCTTTGCAATTAGCTGCATTTCGTTTATATTAGAAACCGATGGTCGGCTAATGCTTGCTAAAGGTTCGTCTGCAGAGTTAGAAGATGAGGAATAAACCGTATTATAAAATGATCTTCTAGGTACGGCAACGACATTAGAAATGGCATCTAGGACTGATTCCTCATCCAATTCAAACGAAAGAATATCTTCTCTAAGTGTATCAATGACAGGAACAGGAACAGGCTTATATATTTTTGGATTCATGCAACGGCAAAAACTCCTTTCGCAAAAGCAACTGAGGTCTCTGTATTGAAGTTCACCGGGAGTGTCAGTAAAAACTTGATTTACTTGCATATAAGACTCGCATATCTTGATTTATGCATATATTGATGTCTCGCGTATAAGACTAATCCTAATTTTAGACTTGGCTATGCCTTTTCCTTGGAAAATTCATTTTAAGGCTTTCTTCTCTCTCACTGACTTCAAACTTTTGTAATGATCTTTGATTGCATTAGATAGCGTTGAATACTTGTTTTGGTTAAGCACCTTTTTCGTATCTTTGATTGTAATTTTAGCTCGTTGGTATCTCTTTTTGTATTTATTGCACAGCCGTTTCATCTTTTCGAGTTCTTCCTGAATTTTCAAATTTTTTCTGTAAACTGCAGAGCGATCTCTTCTTATTTGTCTTCGGCCTCTAGATCTTGGTGAAACTGGAGTTCCTAATCGTGGGCTGGACGCCGGTGTAATATTCATAATTTGTTGACGTTCTCGTCGTTTCTTGTTCGCAGTCTTCCATTTACGCTTGATAATTCTGTGTTGACGCTCTGTCATATCTTTTACAAGTTTTTTATGTGCGTGGTACCTTTCAAGATGTTTTTTTTGGCTTCAGCATTTTTTATAGGGTCTGACTTTAATTTAAGCCTATAACGACGTTGCTTTTCTGCGTTCGTTAACGCCATTTAGTGCAGAAGCTTCTTTCTGTGAAGAAAGAAAGAGTATTTTTGCATTTCGGTCTTAATAATGTATTTCTAACATTAAAATGAATAAAAAACACAACTGCGTTACCTTCACAACAACTGAGTTACTTTTTTCTAGTAACGCAGTATAGCAGTTACGCAGTTGTAAATTTTTGACTGCGTTGTAAATATTCACTAAAAAAAAGTAACAAATTGCAAATATTCTAACACGGACAGAAACTAAACATGACTAACTGCATATTAAAATAATAATAATGTAAATATCGTCAGTACATACCTTTCGACAGCGGTAACTCAGCGGCCACGCATTAAGGCGAGGTATTTCTGTCAAAGTAGGCATTTAACGCTGTCTTGTTCTCGCGACCGTCACCGACCGCGGAATCGGTGCCACAGTGCAGAAATAACATTAAAATATTAAACTATGTAATTTAAACTCATTTTTTGTTCAAGATTTGTTTATGTTTCTTTGTTTATGATAAGAGTTTTGTTGCTATATAAACGCAGAAATATTAAATTTATCTATACTCGTAGGTATACAAAACTCAACCTTTTCTTTTTTGGTCACACTATAAGTTGAGAACGGTTTTTCCAATTTCATGCATTTTAAAATGTTTCCTAATAATTCACAAGTTTGTCAAAATTTACAAAAATGTGCTGAAACGTAATGAAAGGCCATTAAAAATAGAAGGTTTTTTGGTCAACTTTGCACTAAATTTCTAAACCAATTTTTCTATGAGGTAAAGATCACTTACTGAGCATAAAATTACAAAATACTCACAGATCCAGGTAGAGCTTCAAACGCAAATTGAAAAAAAACTGTTTTTGCCGATATTTTGAAACTATAAATTTTGTCAATAATTGTAGAAAATAAAATTTTGCATCTTTTGTTGCTAGTAAACTTTTTTGTAAAACTTACCGTTTACGATTTATAACCCATTTAATGATACGGTTGAGATGATGCCGATAATAGTGGATGAAAATGACGTGGTCTACGATGGAACTTGCTTCTCTAATAGAAACAAACACAGTGTACCTCGTAACCCCAAGGTTCGAACCTTCGACAAAACCCCACTCTGGCAATGCGTTTCACAGCTTAGTTGTTCTTATTACAAAAGTGGAGACCAAACTCTTTGTTCAACTCTTCAATCATGATGATGAACGGTGCTGTTTATTCGAGCAACGAGCAATATGATAGAATAACTTTAACTTAAAAACCCCGACTACAAAAAAAACTACACGTTAAAAAATATTACCTACTATCTAAGGACACTTTGGCGAATGAGACTAGTCTTAGAATTTCTTAGTTACCAAAATACATCCAGCCGTTTGGAAGATATGTGGAAATAAAAGTTTTACAAACATAAAGATACGCCTGAAAAACATAACCCTTCTTCCATTCCGGTAAAAAGAGACATGTTTATGCTACTGGGAACAGAATTCACATCTTATTTTTTCACATTGTTAACATTAAATTGGACATAATAAATCGTAATCGGTAAGTTCGAAAAAAAAGTTTACTGGCAACAAAAGATGGGAAATTTTATTTTCTACAATAATAATAGGCTTTATAACTTTTGCAGAATATCGGCCAAAAAACGTTTTTTCGAGCTGGTACTTGAAGCTCCACCTGGATTTGTTATTATTTTGTGATTTTATGCTCAGGAAATGATTCTAACCCTTATATAAAAAATACGAATCGGAAACTTAGTGCAGAGTTAAATTCTACGAGTAATTTTACTGCCTCAAAGGCTTCTTATCAAATTTGGTCGAGTGTCTAAATTTCTATGAACAATATGAACATTTTGATACAAAAAAAAGAAAAAAACAATAAATTTTGGTGGTGTCACCAACTTGGAAAAGAAATAAAAAATAAAATTTCTAACAAAACCATACGTGTATCTATGGAAAGGTGTTCAAAATTGTATTGAAGTTCCTAACATTTTTTTTCTAAACTGAATAGTTTGCGCGAAAGTCTCTTCCAAAGTGGTAAAATCTGTATGTGAGGACTTTTCTTCCAAGTACTAAGTACCTTACTACCAAAGAATTTACCTAAATAGCATATAAATGCAAGTTAGGTATCATAAATGATACCTAACTTGCATTTATATTAGAGATTACGCAGGGATTTCTCCTTCTCATTGTATCCTTATCCCGATCTCTGATTTGACGGACGAATATTTTACCGATACTTATCTATTTTCCATTGCATCCGCATTGAATTTTTTACTGATGTGGTATCGACGTCAGTTTTTTGAGACTCCTCTACAACTTTGGTCTACAACATAAAGTAAACAGCGTACTAATTAGTATCAGCGTCTATTTGCAATTCCAATGAAAACGGAATCAAAAATCAAGATCATAGCGTGCTTCACTAGTAATACCTACTGATATTGTTATACTGTGGCACTGTGATCGTAATATTCAAAATTTATCGGTTGTCAAAATTGCAAAATCAAGCACAGGCCCGTCGTCCGTGAGCGCCGAAACGCGACTGATCAGGCCTGCCGTACGGCGCGCTATATATATGGTAGATATTAAAACATAGTGAATAACTGATACTTTTTATCAAGTCAAACTCTGCGAATGCATCTATAACTTTTTAGTGGCTTTCGATGAGTACAAAAATTTAGTAAAAAAATTGATTAGTTTAGTCATAAACTTGAAATAACTTTTTGAATAGGGGTAACTTTGGGTTTTTTTTCTATCAAGTAAAATTCATTAAATCGTGTTATTGACTGCGAATTGTACTAGATTAAATCCTTAACTAATACATATATTTTTTTCAGATTTTAATACACTATTTTAAAGGCCTTAAAGTTGTTTTAAAAATTCAAAATTACGGCCCACACGCCCTTAAAAAAATGGAATAAAATCGTTTCTTTTGGGTGGTAGGTATGTGGAAGAGGTAGAGATATATATAAAAATACGTTAAGCTCCCAAAATCCTATCTTTGAATATCGTGAGTTACAAGGTAAATTAGATAACTGGGCCAAAATACTTTTTGATGCCTAAAAACTGGTCCCTCCGAAAGAATAATTAATTTTATGAGATATTAGTGCAAAATTGCGCAAAAAGTATACTTATATCGAAATACAACATTATTTTCTAACGCAGAAAACAAGATTTGACCGGAAAAATAAGTTATTTATCTCAAAATTGCAGTAACAACGTTGTAATTTTTGGTAACGCAGTCGTTCTTAGTACAAAATATTGCTGTCCTTGAGCACAGTGTCAAGATGTACTTAGCTATTTCTCCAAATATTTCCTAGGTGGCGTTGAATCTTAAATGTCCTTATGAAAATGTAACATTTGAACCTTATAATAACGCCAATAGAAATTTTTTGCATTAAATATTTCATGGAATAAAAAAATATTTAGTATGTGTCCCCAACCAAGAACAACATCGTAACTACCTTGCGTTGCTATATGAAAATAAACCTTAAAGTGAGTGTGTTACATTATATTTCATTTCATTTGGTTCGACTTATTGTGACTATTAGAACAAAGGATAGCAACTGCGCGGGGGGAGACCGCTAGCCGGATCAGTCGCGTCACAGCCGTTGAGAGAGGTGCGTGTATTTAAGGGCGTGTGGGCCGTAATTTTGAATTTTTAAAACAACTTTAAGACCTTTAAAATAGTGTATTAAACTCTGAAAAAAATATATGTATTAGTTAAGGATCTAATCTAGTGCAATTCGCAGTCAATAACACGATTTAATGAATTTTACTTGATAGAAAAAAATCCCAAAGTTACCCCTTTTCAAAAAGTTTATTCAAGTTTATGACTAAACTAATGATTTTTTTTACTAAATTTTTGTACTCAACGAAAGCCACTAAAAAGTTATAGATGCATTCGCAGAGTTTGGCTTGATAAAAAGTATCAGTTATTCACTATGTTTTAATATCTACCATATATATAGCGCGCCGTTCGGCAGGCCTGATCAGTCGCGTTTCGGCGCTCACGGACGACGGGCCTGTGCTTGATTTTGCAATTTTGACAACCAATAAATTTTAAATATTACGATCATAGTGCCACAGTATAACAATATCAGTTGGTATTACTAGTGAAGCACGCTCTGATCTTGATTTTGATACCGTTTTCATTGAATTGCAAATAGACGCTGATACTAATTAGTACGCTGTTTACTTTATGTTGTAGACTAATAGAGGAGTCTCAAAAAACTGACGTCGATAAAACATCAGTAAAAAATTCAATGCGGATGCAATGGAAAATAGATAAGCATCGGTAAAATATTCGTCCGTCAAATCAGAGATCGGGATAAGGAAATAATGAGAGGGGGAGAAATCCCTTGCCTAAATGCAAGTAACTTGCATTTATATGCCATTTAGGTAAACTCTTTGGTAGTAAGGTACTTAGTACTTGGAAGAAAAGTCCTCACATACAGATTTTACCACTTTAGAAGAGACTCTTGCGCAAACTATTCAGTATAGAAAAAAAATGTTAGAAACTTCAATACAATTTTTGAACACATTATCCATAGATACACGTATGGTTTTGATAGATTTTTTTTCCAAGTTTGTGACACCACCAAAATTTATTGTTTTTTCTTTTTTTGTATAAAAATGTTAATATTGTTCATAGAATACATGTACTTACCAAGTTTTAATAGTATATTTCTTATAGTTTCGGAGAAAAATGACTGTCACATAGGGATGGACAGACATAACGTATATTTTAAAATTTGTCTACGAATCCCTGAAAACCCAACTTAGTTCATTTAAAACTTATTTACAATGAAATTTAGACACTCGACCAAATTTGATAAGAAGCCTTTTAGGCAGTAAAATTACTCTTAGAATTTAACTCTGTACTAAATTTCCGATTCGTATTTTTTATATAAGGTTTAGAATCATTTCCTGAGCACAAAATTACAAAATAATAACAAATCCAGGTGGAGCTTCAAGCGCCTGCTCGAAAAAACATTTTTGGCCGATATTCGGAAAAAGTTATAAAGCCTATTATTATTGTAGAAAATAAAATTTCCCATCTTTTGTTGCCAGTAAACTTTTTTTTTCGAACTAACCGATTACGATTTATTATGTCCAATTTAATGTTAACAATGTGAAAAAATAAGATGTGAATTCTGTTCCCAGTAGCATAAACATGTCTCTTTTTACCGGAATGGAAGAAGGGTTATGTTTTTCAGGCGTATCTTTATGTTTGTAAAACTTTTATTTCCACATATCTTCCAAACGGCTGGATGTATTTTGGTAACTAAGAAATTCTAAGACTAGTCTCATTCGCCAAAGTGTCCTTAGATAGTAGGTAATATTTTTTAACGTGTAGTTTTTTTTGTAGTCGGGGTTTTTAAGTTAAAGTTATTCTATCATATTGCTCGTTGCTCGAATAAACAGCACCGTTCATCATCATGATTGAAGAGTTGAACAAAGAGTTTGGTCTCCACTTTTGTAATAAGAACAACTAAGCTGTGAAACGCATTGCCAGAGTGGGGTTTTGTCGAAGGTTCGAACCTTGGGGTTACGAGGTACACTGTGTTTGTTTCTATTAGAGAAGCAAGTTCCATCGTAGACCACGTCATTTTCATCCACTATTATCGGCATCATCTCAACCGTATCATTAAATGGGTTATAAATCGTAAACGGTAAGTTTTACAAAAAAAGTTTACTAGCAACAAAAGATTTAAAATTTTATTTTCTACAATTATTGTCAAAATATATAGTTTCCAAAATATCGGCTAAAACAATTTTTTTCAATTGGCGTTTGAAGCTCTACCTGGATCTGTGAGCATTTTGTAATTTTATGCTCAGTAAGTGATCTTTACCTCATAGAAAAAAATTGGAATAGAAATTTAGTGCAAAGTTGACCAAAAAACCTTCTATTTTTACTGGCCTTTCATTACGTTTCAGCACATTTTTTAAAATTTTTGACGAACTTGTGGATTGTTAGGAAACATTTTAAAAAGATGGATGAAATTGGAAAAGCCGTTCTCAACTTATAGTGTGACGAAAAAGAAAAGGTTAAGTTTTGTATATCTATGAGTAAAGATAAATTTAATATTTCTTCGTTTATATATCAAAAAACTCTTATCACTTCACAATTCACAAAATTGTTATCACTAGTATAAACAAATATTGAACAAAAAATGAGTTTAAATTACATAGTCCAATATTTTAATGTTATTTCTGCACTGTGGCACCGATTCCGCGGTCGGTGACGGTCGCGAGAACAAGACAGCGTTAAATGCCTAATTTGACAGAACTACCTGGCCTTAAGGCTCTATCATATTTGCAGACAGTATGTGCTAATTATTTCTATCGAGAGTTTACTTATTTTCTCAAATATTATGCTTATGTAAGCTAACAACTCAGAAAGTGTAAAAACTTAAACTTAGGTTTCCCTCTTCTACTCATGCAAACCTTTCCTTTTCCAAATCATTCACAGTACAAGCTGTTTTGCTGTGGAATGATCTTCCTCGCACTATAAGACAAGCTAAGTCCCTTCCCATTTTCAAAAATCTTGTTTACCAGCATTACATTTCCTCTTCTTGATTGGTACGCTTATTTCATTGATTTTATATTTATACTTTATCGTTATATTCATTTATGTATTTATTTGATATACTATGTATGTATCTAATTATATATGGATGTTTTTGTATATTTTATGTATATGTAATATTGTATTATATGTATTTATCTAAGTAACCTAAGCTGTGTCAATCTGCTTATGAGTATTATATATTATTTATGTATTTTGGCTATATGTATATTTATTGAATTACACCACCTACAGTACACGATTTCTACTACTATTAGTTTATTCATATGTTGCATGGAAGAAATCGCTTTAAGCGATAAGGCCACCCTTTGCTCTATATAATTTATTATCGTTTTACTTAGTTCTAAGATTTATGGTGTAAATTTGTGGATGTAATAAAGAATTATATTATTATTAAAGTGAAACAAAGAAAGCTTAAACCATTCTGTATTACATCAGTATTTAAACTAATTTACCATTCTGTACAACATCGGTATTTAGACTAAATAATCAGATATCTATACATAATTAATTTCAATATCCTTCATTTTCCCATCTATCCTCTTTTGACATCCCAGATCTGACTCCCAAACGAATTCCCCATTTAATTTAAAATTTTCAGCCAGTAATCATATTTTAGCAAGGAGTTTTGTATAAGCCTATTTGAACCTTACACTTGTATCAACAAATCTTGCTTTCTTGGAAATACTGCATGAAAACAGATAGGTGCAAGTAAATTTACTAGGCAAGGTAAAGACATTGAAACCATTTTACTCAATTTATTCAAGCCAATTTATCTTTAACAAACAGACAGTCAGTTGTGACAGTTTATTTCTAACCGAGTTGAAATGTTTATTTGTAGAGTAAAAAGATAAAGTTGACTCTATGCACCTGCCGCGGCGTATCGAACCGTCACTCGCGTTCCGATACTCCAAACAATTAATTATTAATTCACTATCGTACGTTTTATCATCTGTCATCTAGCAAGCGAGCCTCGTATCGGAACGCACCATTAAAAAAACTAGTTTACTCGACCGGTTTTTGAACGCACTCTGTTTTATTTATTTTTAAATTTTATTCGGCACCGTCTGGCATTTTGTTAGCCGAACAATGTACATGCTGTAAGCCAGTGAGAAATGGTCCAGATTTAAAAAGAAGTTATATTCGATTAAATAAAACATTGGGTTCTGTATTACGTACTTATAGCAAGGAATCGTTTGCGTAATGTGTAAGCATTATTAGCCCACTTTATATTCCCACAGCTGGGGCTCGGGGGGTTTCCTCTCCCTCGTTGTGTGGTTTTATTTGAATAGCTCAATTTATAGTAAGTATTAATATTTTTTATTGCAAATTATTTGTTTATAACAACATTGACATTGCGAGCAAAGTCAGGAGTAGTTTTAATATGGGATAAAATATCTTTTTTTTTTTATTATTGGACTACTAATGACTATATCATCAGGTGCGGTCCGAAGGGGGGGTCACAGGGAACATGACCCCCTCCCCTCCCTCCAAAATCGTATACCCTAAATAAAAAATCTGAAATAAATCAAAATATCTAATAGTACCTACGTAGACTATTTTTTAACGCGGGAAAACAACTGGAACTACGCGGGTTATATCGTGGGGCGTTACTAGTAAAGGCTTTTTACTCGATTTATTGTATATTTACTCGTGACCCCCAAAATCTGAGGCTGCGTACTGGTGAACCCCTCCAAAATTCGAGACTTCTCCGCGTCTGTATACCATACCAATGAACTAAGTCTACGCCATAAGAAGATAGGATACAGAGGTTTTTCAAATACCTACTTTGTGAGCTGTAGTAGCTAGATATCGTTTCCCCACATTCGTCTCCGTCCGGCTCTCCCATGTTTTTGTGCCTCGTTTCCTAGGACCCGGCCATCAACGTCTCTCGGCGTCTTCTAGCCAATCGATTACATCGAGTATCACATACCGCGCGCGGCCGAGCGTCTGCGCTGCTACTGGAAAAGTCGGTATAGAAATGTAGCGATAGCTAGTAACACAATTTCCCCAAAGCTATCTAGTAATCACACCGTCAAACACCAAACTATGCAAAGCTCAACACTTAGGCTAAGAACTTAAACATTAACCTTGTACCATGGAAGCCACAGATAATTGATAAAATACACGTGTAGTTTTAAATACACACTCATGATTTTATTTATTTTTTATATGTTTCGTGCCACTAATTGTTCCCTGGACGAAAATAAAAGTAGTAGTAGTATCAGTCATAAGTCTTTTGTCTTTTGTAACGGTTTTATTTTTTCTGTTAAAGTGTTTCTCTCCGTATATCTGTATTATGAAACACTAACGATCCGCCTCGACTTCGCTCGTGGTGTATAGCACTCGGGGAACACGTGCATACTCGTATCTAACGGTGAAATAATTCTTGAACTTGAAATAATATATAATTCGGTCCAGTAGTTCCTGAGATTTGACCGTTCACACAAATACTAAGCTTTTCAATTTTATAAACTTAATATATGTAGTTTGATACATCCGTATTCATCACACAAATGTTTCCCTTGTGTGGCAACGAACCCACAACCTGTGATATCAGTGAGCAGACTAACTGCCGATTTGGCCAAGTAGTAGATAAGTCAAATAAAAGTTGATCTCACATGAAGTGGACTAGAAACATGAGACATAGAGCACAGCAAAAACAGGGCGAGCGAGGCCGGAGCCGCCGCGCAAAAACCGGGCTACGGTGCGACCGCGTCGGGGCGTCGGTACTACTCACTCTATAACTCTTTATCCACTGAGAACTGCGCGAATGTGGCTACTGGATATATGTACTACTGGAGCTCTAATAAAGAAAACATCTACAAATTATATTTAATTTTCTCCAAAAAAAAACTCAGACTTCAATTTAAAATTAAACTCAGACACTCAATTTCACAATTCTCGTGGAATCTACTACGTCATCCAGAATTTTAGTGTTTTTTCGATATTTATATAGTATTGGTGGAACTCTTTGGAGAGTCACCTCTTTGGGGAAGTATTACGCCCAAGTCAATTATTCTATCGCCAATCAGTATACGAACATTATTGAGTTTCAGTTTGAAGCGCAATGTTTCTAGTGAAATTACAAGGCATACAAAATACAAAATTCTTTATTGCTGTTTGCAGGTAATAAGATAAGGTATAATAAATATAGGTATTTAGGCCGGTAGGTAGATAGGTCTTTAAAAATGATGTTGAGATTCCTAACATATTTTTTTCTAAACTGAATAGTTTGCGCGTTATACTCTTCCAAAGAGGTGAAATGTGTCCCCCCCTGTAACTTCTAAAATAAGAGAATGACAAATATGAAAAAAGTGTATGATGTCCTTTACCATGTAAACTATCAACGAAAGTTGGTTTGAATGAGATCTATTAAGCAGCTTTATTTTAATACGTCATAAATTCACTATTGTCAAAACAATGATTAAAGTAACAACGAACTGTAAGAACTTTTATAATATGTTACTAGCTGCTACGGAAGCCTTCATAAGCAAGTCCGACTCGCACTTGACTACTTTTATTTTTCTTTTCTTTTGATATGGATAGATACTCTTTATTGTACACACCAAAAACAAAACAGAAAACACTTATACAGGAGAGAATTTACATTTTTCCTTTTTTTCTAATTATTGTATGATTTTATCGGTGAACATGTGTAAAATTTTGTAAATTCGAGTCGAGAACCGATCGTAGCACGCCGAGCCAGTATTGGCGACTACTTTGTCGAGTTATTTACGACGGCCAGTGCGGACCGAATCATAATCTACTTATTCCTGTCACGGTCACGCTAAATTATTGCATCAATAAATAATTATTTTTTGAATCTGTTTAATATGTAATAGTGTTTTAAAATGACTGGACTCGTGGCTTAGTGGGTAGTAAGACTACCTGCGAAGCGAGGATTGTGAGTTCGATTCCGACTCAGTGCAAATATTTGTGTAATTAATACAAATATTTTGTGTCTGTGTGTTTCTATGTATAAGAAGTTTATATTAAAAAACTACATATAAGTAGTATATCAGCTGTCTGGCTTCCATAGTACAAGTTTTGATTAGTTTGGGGTGAGATGTGTCGTTGTGTGTGAAGTATGTACCAATATTATTTATTCTAATTTTTTTTTAATAAAGAGTAACGAGACGATCAGGACATGTGCCTGATAGTAAGCAACATGCCTGAGGCATAACAGCACAGTGACACGCAGCTATTGGAACATGAAGAGTCCAAATCATTACCTAGCACTGCACTGCGCTCGTCACCCAGAGATCTAAGATGTTATATCTCTAAGCTCTGTAATTTCTCTGGAAACATTGTTTGTGTAGAGGTTTGCAGTTTTACCCGAGCTGTTAAACTGTTCCCGTTACTTTCCTGAGATAAAAAGCAGTTTATATGCTATTTCTGAGTATAATCTGTGTTCCAAATTTCATCGCGACCCGTTCAAACGGTCCGACTTGACTTGAGCAACAAATATCTAAGAACTCGAGCTTTTGTATTTGCTAACATTAAGTGGGATTACTTATTACTTACATTAGGTACCTATACCTACTCGTAATTATAACTGTTTTACAGAAAAGCTTAATTTTACATCGTAAGGAATCCGGCATGCTCCAATAAAGACTCTCTTGCCCGCCAACTTGAAATTGGCTGGCGTGGTGGGTTATGGACGTGAATGACTCTTTGTAAAAGAAAGCCCCGAATTCTAGCATTTGCAATATAAAGTTATCACAAAACATCAACTAGAATTTCCAAAATTTCTAGAAACTTGACAGTCTTATAATATTTATTCATTTTTGTTAACTCAAAAAAAAAAGATAGAATACATAATTTTGTGACATTTCTTTTTCATTAGGTACTAGGAAAATGTTGTCTGTTACAAGTATTTCATAATGAGACGATAAATACACGCCTCCTGCGGTGAGCGCGGCCAATCTTCATTCTCTTAAATCCACTCAGTTGATTGGTTTGCTTTGACGCTCGTGTTATAGCCTTAAATTAGCCGTTACCATTCTAATTGCTATCTCGAATTGATTAACTAACGGTGCACGCTTTTTTGGAAGCGAGTTAATAAAGAGAAAGAAATAATCTAGTTACAGTCCACAGGAAGCGCCCAATTTTATTACAATGATTGATTTATGACCGAGTAATAAAAATAAATTGGCAATCTTTTTTTTCATTTTTACACCTGGCAACACAGCGAAAGCACTTTTGTTACGCACACTACATAATCGTTACACACGATTCATTACATTTATATTTCAGAGTGCATTTTTATTGCTAATCTAATTTTCCGAACTTTTTTTTGACGTGACAACGTCTAATAAATCGATAAACGCCGGCTGCATGCACAAAAAGTGTCCCGTTATGTCCCGTTACGCTCATTATACTCTTGCGCCACATCTATCAATGTTTTGTTGTCACGATAAACTATCTTCCGTAAACCAACCGACTTTACAGACAACCAATTATTTTGTCTTTCAAACATCTCGAAACTCGAAATAGCTTCACTGGTTGACATTTAGAAAACTCGAACATAGTAGTTTGATTTCAGTTTCGTTACAGCCAAGCACTGGAGTATCCTGCGTGAGTAGATCTTCACTAATGTGTACCATTCAAATCGAGAGTCAACCGGTTTCTGCTAAGTAAGCACGCTCTAAGACCGCATCGTCGATTTATATCAGGCGAGATGGCGGTCAACCGCTGATATAAATATCTGCTCTATCTTTGATGAAAAAAAAAAAGTGTGTGCTTAAGACCACACGGCTGAAGTAAATAAAAGTGGTCAAGTGCAAGTCGGGCTCGCCCATGAAGGCTTCCGTAGCAGCAAGTAACATAATACAAAAGTTCTTGTACTTCGTTGTTACTTTAATCCATGCAGGTCCGAAGGGGGGGTCACAGGGGCATGACCCCCCCAAATCGTATACGTTAAACTAAAAATAATCTAAGAAAATTAGAAATATGTAATAGTACATAGACTATTTTTAACGCGGGAAAACAACTGGAACGGGAACTACTCGGGTTAAACCGTGGGGCGCTACTAGTAAAGTATTTTTCTACTCGATTCCCCCAAATCTGAGACTGCGTACTGGTGACCCCCTCTAAAATTCGAGGCTGGGACCGCGCCTGCTTTAATCAGCATTTTAACAATAGCCAATTTATGACGTATTAAAATAAAACTACTTACTAGATATCATTCAAATTAATTTTCGTTGATAGTTTACATGGTAACGTACATCATAATTTTTTTTTTATTGTTGTCATACTCTTATTTTAGAAGTTACAGGGAAGTTACAGGACACTTTTTATCACTTTGGAAGAGTCCCTCGCGCAAACTATTCAGTTTAGAAAAAAAAAGTTAGAAACCTCCATATAATTTTTGATGACCTATCCATAGATAGGTATGGTATTGTAAAATTTTGTTTTTTTAATTTCAGTTATATGTATGGGACACCCCTAAAATTTTTGTTTTTTTCTATTTTTTTGTATCAAAATCTTAATGCCATTCACAGATTACATCTACTTACCAAGTTTCAATAGTATAGCTTTTATAGTTACGGAGAAAGTGGCTGTGACATACGGACGGTCAGACAGACAGACATGACGAAACTATAAGGGTCCCGTATTTTGCCATTTGGCTACGGAACCCTAAAAATATAATAAGAAATAACTATTAAAGATTAGAAAAAACGATTTCACATGTATTGAAAATAACACACAGCGACACGACAGTGATAGATGCGGCAAAAGGATCCATGGCCAAATTAATTTACAAAAAAATACAGTCAAAGTAGTCTATCTCCTAAAATGACTTGGCCATATCTTAAGTTTCATCATTGCAATTTGAGCTATTCACGAGACTTTAGACATTCGCCACACAAAACCATGTAAGAATGTGTAGTTTACGTGAGGACTGTATATTTTGACACAGGTACAATAAATTAAGCAAATAGATGTAGTACAAACAAATCACTGGCGCCATCTACTACCTATGTAGTTTGGAACCATGGACATATGAAAAACATATTATTATTTTCATACGTCCATGTTTGGAACTATATTTTTGTTGCTCATCACAAATCGAAACAAAATATTTAACTTATAGGTTGACTTAGAGCAGAAAATAGAACTGTCAATCAAGGGCATTTGAATGATACCTACGATGGGCAATTTATTAAAATTAAGTCAATTATTTACTTACCACCTATCGAGAGAGCACAAATCGGTATAAATTATTCAACTGCTTGCGTATGCTTCCACCGGCACCGATTAGAATTTTAGTTAGAGCATTCAATTCGACATGGAAAATATATGTCTTGATTATGTAGACAAGCGTAGTTTTAATGTAAATGTCAACTTTTTTGAGAACAAGTTGTTGACCAAGAATTGCTCCGACTAAGATCCATGATAATACGGGGTCTAAAACTCCGTAATTATTTATTTTATGGGCATTTAAGATACATTTTACGGTGTAAAGTGAAAGCAGAGGTCGAGCATTTACGGCTTGTTTTGTCGTTTCGAATTAAACATTTTTATTTGCGGCAACACTTTTATCTTTACAAATTGTTATGGCGGGAAAGTGTGATTTTAAATTAGGAACTTTTGAAAACGTTATTTATTGAGTTTTTTTCGAGATTTATTCGTTTGATTGACGATCCGGTTTATACTGATTGGAAGATTGGAACACGTGTTGTGTGGGCTAACAGCGTTATGTTGATTTATTGCAACATTAAATAAATAATTATGTAAGTACCTAACATCCAAATTCATTTCTTACGAAAACTATAAGCTGTGAGCTGTGGTAGTCCTAACTACACAAGCGGGATGTTCTAGGTTCGAATCCCACCTCTGGCTTTTTTCCAAAAGTGCTGATTATAAGTTTGTCATCACCCCAGGTTTTAAAAGTGAAGGAAAACATTGTGAGAAAATCGGAATTTCCAAAAAACACTTCTCTAGCGTTCACAATTTATGGCTTTGTGTTTCTATTGAAAAAAAGTCCCCAATTCCCAACAGTATTATTAACCTGCGGGGCTAGCACGGGCAGTGGACTAATAGTCTTTCCACCATTTTTATCTATCTGTCAGTGGATATAATAATCATTTCCACCTTGCATAGCATGGCAACAGGGGAAAGGGATAAAATGTTTCCATTTGACGTTTGTCGTGGACATTATATCCCGCTACTCCCCGCAGTATAGCACGGACTCGGGAAAACGAAGATAAATACTCTTCAATTGACATATGACAGGGGACAAACTATCGTCTGATTTGGAGGTGGGGATATAAGTAAATCTCTCTCAAACATAATGTCGCGACCATATTATAATTATATTTTTACGGAACAAATGGAAACAATGGCCCGAAAATTGCATCGGAGATCAATAAGGGATGCTAGTAATCCCTTTGAGTTTCCCGACAATGAATTTAGGCGGTTATTTCGGATGCATAAAAATATGGCATTGTATTTCGACATAAAGTCGACCAACACCCGAATTTGGGTTTTGTTGAGAATAAGAAATTCTAAAGAACAGAAATGAAATTATTTATTCACATACATGTTACTAATATCTACATATGAATAAAATAATAATTTAGTATCTTCCGCTCATTTTTATAAATATCTAAATGCGTTCTCTTTACTAAGGTATGTTTCAACTTTTTTGGATTTAGATGAGAAAATGTTTTATAGTTGTTTAAAAAAAATAAATATAACGTCAAAACGCAGCACAGAAAAAATAAAAGTAAAAAGAACGAACATATTTGAAGGTTTGATAGAAAACTGATGATTAATACGTAATTTTTATTTCATTTTCTTATAATGGCAATACTGAAGTGATAACGCTACTCCCGTCGTATATCCACCGTGGAATAACTATCCACCGGCGAGTCCGTGCTCTGAAAGTGGACAAAATTGACAAGGGGGAAAGAGATTATTTCCTTTCCCGGTGGAGTAATTGTCTACTGCCCGTGCTAGCTCTGCTGAAGTTAGTTAGTGATTTTATAACGAGTGACGAGATGAACAGGACATGTGCCTGTCACATAACAGCATAGTGACACGCAGCTATTGGAGCATGAAGAGTCCAAATAATGGTTTGGACTCTTCATGTTCTAATGTAATGACCTAGCACTGCACTGTGCTCGTCAACCAGAGGTCTAAGATGTCATATCTCTAAGCCCTGTAATTTCTCTGGAAACATTGCCCTTTAATCCGGAACAGAGTAAAATTTTAGGACACAAATGTTTACAACAATTTTGACTAGCTAATTTTAGGGTGTCGGTTTTTCGTGACGGTGAGTGCGCATAGTAAAAAAATACTCATATATTTTGTTCCGTAACGCGCTAAAAGAAATGTAACTCCAATAAAATGCCAGTACAAACGAGTACTACAAAAATAAATCAGACAGGATGTAACAGCCAAATTAAATTTAAGTCAATTATATTTTTTATACGAACACAAGTGTGAAATGTATCTTACCTATCGAAATAATATAGTAGTGTTGTGGCGTGGTTTGCGCAAGCGCAGAAGCCTTGATTTGGTGCAGTTCAATTAGTTCACATCCGTTATTTTATGGTTCTGCTCGACGACCGAAAGAATGTATTAATTAACTCGTTAGCTCTGAGTATTGACTGCGTAACTACTTAATTATATAGGATTATACACTAGTGATAAGGTTAACCTGAGCGGTTGTTGTACTCCATTCTTCATCATTATTTGTTTCGTAATAAATTGCAAATAAAACCACGTCTTCGCCAGTTGTTCTATCCACAACATATAAACATAGACATGTTCTAAATGACCTCACATAGCCATCTAAATGTTCCCACTGCTGGGACTCGGGGCCTTCTCTCGTAAGGCGAGTCAAGGCCATAATCCACCACGCTCGCTTAGAGTGTGGTGGATTATATGTGGCGTGAATGACATGTGACCTCGAACGATTCTAGGGTACGTGTCGATTTCACGATGTTTTCCTTCAGCGTTTTAAGTTAGCGGCATTACGCACATGACTTCAAATAGACTATAATGTGGATGGGATTCGAATCCGGGGCTCCGTATCTGTAGCCGCCGTTCTCCTGACTAGACCAGCCGTAACTTGTAATGTATTCTACCACCAAGCAGTAATATGCCAACATTACTGTGTTCCGATTTAAAAGTCAATGTTTCCAGAGAAGTTAGAGGTCCAAGACACAGATTGTTATATCTCCTGGTGACGAGCCAGTCAGGGTAAGAGTCAAGCGCATGTTTTGTGGGTCTGGTATATTTAAAAATATGTTTTTAAAGAACTATGACTATGGCGGTCTGAAATGGTGAAAAACAATCGGTTCCGTCTAATCAATCCAAAATAGATTTTTAGCTAGTCTATTCAAAGTGCTGTTATGTTGTAAAAAAGGGGCCAATGTTTTTTCCGATTGCCTCTACCGCCTACCGAAATTTAGGCTGGTGCAAAAAGCATAGGACCCTAATGAAATGAAATGAAATTTATATATTCAGTTTAAAACATTACTTAAAACAATATGGCTTAGGTACTCACATAATATGTTCAGAAAAATCTAATTGTACTAATTAACTGTAGGTAAAGCATACCTAAAATCCTATTAAAAACATCCTACTAATATTATTACTGTCAAAATGTTTTAATGTTTGGATATTTGTTGCTCAATTACGTCGCAAACATTTGAACGGATCAGGTTGAAATTTTTATCCCAGTTCGATTATGATCTGGAAGAACACATACCTACGCTACTTTTAACCTCGGGAAATAACGAGGAACGGGAACTAGGCGAGGAAACCCGCAAGGCACAACTAGTTAGAGCCTAAATAAAAGAAAAAAGTGAAAAGGGCGGGAAGGCAAAACCAGTGATTCAAAGGAATCGAAGGCATGCACAGTGAGATCAGAACTTTAGTCTATTCAGTTGGTTAAAATAACAAAATCTACGTCTAGTGGCGTGAAATACGACCGGCGGGGTCGCTACACGGTCGGCAAACAGCCGCGCGACATCGACAACTTTATCGACGGTTTCGCATCACTAGCGTAGTGTTGTGACCGCGGACACGACGATTGCTGCCCCGAGGCAACCTCGCGGCCAATAGTGGAGGAGCTTACGACGTTATTTTATTACTAGGAAAGCTACGGTTAAACAAACACTATAACATTATACACAAAAGTCAGTATGAGTTTTCGTGAATTTTAGTTAAGTACTTGTGATTTCGAAGGAGTCTGCAAAGTTTACCTACCGTCGACTTTATATAACTATTATAGATTTACATTTGACTGCCATATAGCCTGATATTAACTATTTTATTACTATTAGACTTTAGACTATTACGCCGCGGTTCCCGATGGAACGTGCTCACCTAGAAAAATCGATCAACTCTCGATTTGAAGGCATCAAGAATGTAAAATCGGGAAAAACTCACTAATGCAACGCATTCCACCGCCTGGACATTCTTAATACAAAAGTAAAGACAAACTTCTTCGTTCATGTCTTTGGAACGTTAACCATGAAATGATGTCGTTTTTTCGAGCTACGAGCAGTCTAATAGAAAATTGGGCAACTTGGTATTAGATTGTGCAGATCAGTGCCACGCTCTCCGAAGTGTATCTGATAAAAGACCGATAAGCTAGCAATTTTACGACGATGTTCAAGATCTTGAACTCATACTTAAAGTTTGTTTTTTACAATTTTAATGGGAATTACCAGGGATCGGAATACCGTGGCGCCTTCTTTGTTTTCTGAGACTTACAACCGGGGTATCTACAAGTCGAACGTGAATAGGTAAATATAGTAATATATACTAAACACAACGTTGCTTGCCACCACGCAAGTACTGAGTGCGAGCTTTGGTCTTTGGTGATAAAAAAACGATAAAAAAGTGTATGTGTGTACCTACATGTAGTGAAGTGCTGTTGTCAGGAGTTTCAACTATTCCGTAAGCTAGGTATTATTTTATGCAGAGTTAGAGAAAAAAAGATAAAAATAAACAGTGCACTTTAGTACCTACGCTACAGAATGAACTTACGTTTGACATCGGCTTACCAAATAAAAGTGGTCAAGTGCGAGTCGGACTCGCTCATGAAGGCTTCCGTAGCAGCAAGTAGCATAATATAAAAGTTCTTACAGTTCGTTGTTACTTTAATCAGTGTTTTAACAATAGTCAATTTATGACGTATTAAAATAAAACTGCTCACTAGACCTCATTCAAACCAATTTTTGTTGATAGTTTACATGGTAATGTACATCATACACTTTTTTATTTTTGTCATTCTCTTATTATAGAAGTTAGAGGGGGGGGGGGGACACTTTTTACTACTTTGGAAGAGTCCCTCGCGCAAACTATTCAGTTTAGAAAAAAAAATGTTTGGAACCTCAATATCATTTTTGATGACCTATCCATAGATACACCACACGTATGGTTTTGATCAAATAAAAAATTGAGTTTCATTTCTCCATACACCATACACAAGTATCGGGCACCCCTAATTTTTTGTTATTTTCTGTTTTTTGTATCAAAATCTTAATGCGGTTTACAAATTACATCTACTTACCAAGTTTCAATAATATAGCTCTTATAGTTTCGGAGAAAAGTGGCTGTGACATACGGACGGAGAGACAGACAGACATGACGAAACTATAAAGGTCCCGTATTTAGCTACGGAACCCTAAAAACGCAGGGTATAAGCAATGTCTAAGATATAATACGCTTGGTCAGTACCTATTCACTCATCGTTTAAAGGTTTCCAGATAGAAAGAGAGTCAAAACACCGTTGCTGATAGAGTACTAAACATTTTCGCTTAAAGACTTAGCAGAAAGGCAGTGAGCAGTATTTTACAAAAACGAATATAGGTAAAACAACTTTTTTTAAATCTTGTAATGACTAAGTAATACTTTTAATGGGTAACAAATACATATGTACTTTATTCAACTTTAGGTGTTCCATCTACTTTTATATTGGCCTTGGTTGTGACAGTAATTAAATAAAATTCCAGTTCAGTAAACAAACTCGCCGTCAACTCCCGCACTAAGGACATAAATTCCATGCACGATTCAAACGTATTTCGTGTCCATTTGTCCCGGTACAGCACGGCTCATGACAATTGCATTCAGCTGTCGCGCGACAATGTACACAAATGACAGCTAGCTAAGGTGCAGTTTTGAATGCGCACAGGGAAACGCAGATATAACTGGCAACACTGGTATTGTCGAAGCCGCTGGACATGGCGGGTGGAATGTGAGAACTTATTTGCCAAATAAAGTTTTGCGTCACGAATAACTTTGCAATAAATCCTAGGTACTAATATGTATTTCTATATATGCAAAAGTTTGGATGTTTGTTACTCAATCACGTCGGAACGTGTGAACGGATCCGGTTGAAATTCGGGACACATACTAGCCTGGAATAGCATATATTAGCATATATACTAGGTTATTTCTAAAGGGAAAATAATATCTCAAATGTCTTAGATCTCTCAGATTTCTTCACGATGTTTTCTTTCACCTCAAAACCCGGTGGTGATGATAAACCCGTATATCTACCCTTGGGAAAATGCTCAGAGCTGCAAAAAAGGATTCGAACCTATGGCCTCATGATCGTGAAATCGGATATTACTAAGTAGGTTACCACGTTTTTATTTTATGTTAGGCAGATTTACAAAAAAAAAAAATACAAAACCAGCTGCAGCAGCCCGTGGTTTCAACCACGAAGTTCCCGATACCGCTATTTTCCGGCATAAAAAGTAGCCTTCGAATAACATAATTCTAGATCTAAACCATTCTATGAGCTCGAATTACAAAAAATAAAATACAAAATAATTTATTCCCAGAAAAAACAATGTGTACAGTATAAATAAGTAACCCTGTCTGCTGCTTTACCGTTAGCTGTGTTGCAGCAAACAGTGTCTTCCCAAAAATGTTCAACTAATTTAAGTACCTAAATTATTATTTAATAGTAGTACTCGTACATACATACATATATATATATAAGAATTTAAAAATATGAAGCAGTTAAAGTTAAATTATTACAAAAAAGAAAACTAAAACCACACCTTCTACACATTTTTCTAATATATTTTCCTATTCCACTCTCAGAAATAATTTCTCCAAAGCATTGCGAAAGTTCAAAGACTATATACTATAGACTACCTATATAGCTCTCAGCAGCATCTTAACAGTGGAAATAATATATAGCTCTCTCTGATTTAAAACAATCTAAACTGGTAAGTACCTAGATGCGATACCTCACGATGCGAGCTTGCGCACAAATCCGCCGATTGAAAAATATAATTTCTATCTAAACCTTCATAACGAAGAAACCTCCTCGTTTAAAGTCGGTTAGTACCTGGTTGATCGAGCTTTGCTCGGTTTTTTTTTAAAAGATATTTAGGCAGGTACGAATTACGTAGTGATGACTTAATTAGACCTACTTAGATACGAATTAAATGCGTTTATAAAAGGCTCTAAGTATAAAATTTTCTTAGAAAAAAAAGAAAAATTCCGAGTGTAACCACCAGGATTCGAACCGGGGCCTGTTGACTCCGAGGGCGAGCATATTTCGTCTGAGCCATTTAGACTTAAAGAACAGTGGCGAAATAAGTTATCGTATTCTAATGACATTGTAGGAGTTTTTCATTGTCTAAACCCCCCATAAAATGATGTTTTAAAAAAATAAAACCTAGCTAGATCGATTTATCGTCCCCGAAACCCCCGTATACATTATTTCATGAAAATCGTTCGAGCCGTTTCCGAGATTCCGATTCTATATATTTATACCTACATACATATATACATACCAACAAGCAGAGATGTGACGTATCTTAGATAAAAGTATCTAAAATACAGATACAAGATACAAAATACGTATTTACATCTTGTATTTCAAATACTTTTTATTTTTTCTATTTTGTATCTTTTATTTAGATACATTTTCCGGTTATCTTAGTATTTTGAAGATACTTTTTTCCGTAAGATACTTTTACTAAAATAAACTTTAAAAAAAGCAGTTTTTCTCTCCGAAATCAACTAAAGGATGCGCGTCGTTTAAAAAAAATTCGCGGATACGGTCGGGAACCAAATGACAGATGGCGACACTATCGTTCTACAAATGTCATCGACTAAGATGTCCTGTCTATTTCTCTCACTCATTCCGTATTTTTTTCGTATGCACGTGTCATATGGTGTTTCGAATAGAGATGATCGATATTAGAAAAACATCGATGTTAACATCGAACGTAAAACATCGATGTGCAAAAAACATCGATATCTAAAAACATGGATGTATTTTTTTTACGAGGATTGTTGTTTTTAACCCCCGACCAAAAAAAGGGGTGTTGTAAATTTGACGTCGATGTCTGTCTGTCTATCTGTCTGTCTGTCTGTGTGTGTGTCTGTCTGTGGCACCGTAGAGCTCAAGCGGATAGGCCGATTTCGATGCGGTTTTTTTATTTGAAAGTTTATATCCGTGCGGGTGTTCTTAGCTATGTTTGGTTAATATCGATTCAAAATGGCCGCCTCCACAAAATGGCGGACAAAATATTTCTTCACAACCTACCTCAATATGGGTATCAAATGAAAGGGCTTGACTAGCAGAGTACTATAAGTTATAACAAATTTCAAATCCAAGATGGCCGCCACCACAAAATGGCGAATTATATATTTTTTTTCACTACTACCGCAATATGGGTATCAAACGAAAGGGATTGACTAGTAGAATACTTTGCACTATGACAAATTTCAATTCCAAGATGGCCGCTACCACAAAATGGCGAATTAAATTTATTTTTTCACAACTCCCTTAATATGGGTATCAAATTAAAGGGCTTAACTAGTAGAATACTTTGCACTATGTTAAATTTCAAATCCAAGATGGCCGCCACTACAAAATACAATCTTGGATTTGAAATTTGTTATAGTGTATAGTATTCTACTAACCAAGCCCTTTCATTTGATACCCATATTGAGGTAGGTTGTGAAGAAATATTTTGTCTGCTATTTTGTGGAGGCGCCATCTTGAATCGATATTAACCAAACATAGCTAAGAACATCCGCACGGATATTAACCTTCAAATAAAAAAAACGCATCGAAATCGGCCAATCCGTTTGAGCTCTACGGTGCCACAGACAGACACACAAACAGACAGATAGACAGATAGACAGACAGACATCGACGTCAAACTTATAACACCCCTTTTTTTGGTCGGGGGTTAAAAACAACAATCCTCGTAAAAAAAATACAAATCTCGCCTGTTGTTCTAACGTAAAAAGTTCTGAGATCCATGTAATACCAAGTCAATTATTATTAATATGGTCAGTCCCTACTTTAATGCATCTGGAAAACTGGACCGAATAATTATTGAAAATTTATTTAAGAAGTTTAGTTTTTCCTTGATTTATACACTAAACACTAACTATATTCTCATTTACCTGATCCTTGTTATCAACGCGATATATTTATTCGAAAATTGTTTTCTCGGATGAATAAACTTAAGTTCAGTTATGTGTTGTTTTCTTACAAAAGTATTTTATCTTTAAAAAGTATTTGTAAGATACGTATTTTGTATCTAGGATTTCAGATACCTTTTTAGAAAAGTATTTGTATCTGGTATCTGAAATCCTTTTTTCTTAAGTATCTTGCATCTTGTATTTCAGATACTTTGTATAGGGTATCTTATACATCTCTGCCTACAAGTATTGGTCGTTTAAAGGTATAAGATAAATTCATTTTATTAATTTGTTAGTGAAAAGTAGATTTATTTTATTTCAATACTAGCTGCGCTCCATGCTGTAACCCGCGGCATACCGAGGTAAATTATTTAATATCATATTTGTTTATTTTTATTTCGCGAAACTACTTTTTCAACGATGTTTCTTTTAGCAGCCTTGGAGGCGAAAGGGATTTTGTTGCACTACCGACCTAAAAAAAAGAGAATAAACCGTAAGAAAAGGAAATAAGTATGTATCGCTCTACTTAGTCTGTGAAGTGTGTGATGATGAAGTATAGGTATGTCTATAAATATATATACGAGTAGTAGGTATATGACAGATATGACGCGTAAAAACTGCCTGTGACCAGTGTTGCCAACTTTACTCTTCAGATGATCGTACCATGAATAATAGATTTAAGCAACATTTTTTAGCAAAATGTGTTTCTTCTATACTCTTATTATCCCAATAAACTTCGGTCCTACCTGGTTTTCCATGACACTTGGCAATACACCTTTTTTTTAACAAAAAGTAGCCTGCGTTACGGAGGTTAAGTAATTACGGGAGTCGATCACATTAGCTACGTTGAGAAAATCTTATTCTCTTAAGAAAAATATATGTTGAAACAAAAAGCGTTTAACGATTAATTTCTTCTATATAAAGACATATTTTCATTAAAAAATAACCATTAAAATAAATTGGATTATGCCATCTGCGAGACAGAATAAAGTTGTCAACCGCCACATTATCCGCAGAGTTGATCATTTATTGTAACTTAATTGAATACGTAAGGAATTGTTGGATCGTTAAGAAAAGCGATAGTTGCTCTCTCATGAAATGTACAGGTAAATAAAATGGTGGTATGAGTTTATTTCTCGGGATTTGCGGTTCATGTCCAATTACTGCGTGTTTAAATGGGAAACGTAAATATTACGGTCGATCGTAAACTGCGCAGGAGTGCGCGCAGGCCTGTAATGGACGGCGTAATATCTTTGAACTAAATACGAATAAAACTAAATGTAAATAACTTATAATTTAAAAACCCCGACTGCGAAAAATCAGCAGATAAAAACATTATGTGAAACTATATATTACGAGTATTTAAGGACACTTGGACACTTCTAAGATATTTTTAGATTTGTCTCTGATTGAGACGGACCTAAAAATATCTTAAGTGTCAAAATCCATTCAGCCGTTTGGAAGATACGAGGGAAAAAAGAAATTTACAAACATACAAGATACGCGCGAAAAACATTCCCTTCTTTCAGTCGGGTAAAAAACAATAAAAAGAAAGGATTCCTTCAGATAATAATATAGATCCAACACATGTAATTTGCAAAAAAAAACATTACGCACATGACTTCTAAAAGACAGTGGTGCGCGTGGGATTCGAACCATGGACCAGGAACCAGGGGCTGCGGATGTGCAATTGCCATTCTCCCGACTAGACCAGTCAGTCCAGTCGGGAACTAGTCTTATGTGTACACAAAAGTCCAAAATATCTACAATTATCTGACTTTGATAAAAAAATATAGATTAGATTGGAATGATTAGATTTTTGGCTCAAGAAAGCATTAAGCAAACATAAAGAATACGACGATCAGTAATCCAGTCAATTCATCACCAATTACAGGTAACACTGAACTGGACTGGAAAGCCACTGGAATACCGTGAATCGGTCCTTACTTGATCTGGTTATTCTAAATATGTAGTCTTATATCAGACGGATAAATCGGATATTTCAATATGTATCTGTAATGAATGCAAATGAAATTCATTGCGTCGTGTTAATAACGACTGTGTCGAAGCGACCGCTGCGGGGTAATTTATAAATAGCTGAAGTTGTTGGTAACATATCAAATCTTAAGTAACTACTACACGGGAAAAGGATATGGCCATATTAATTTCTGTGCGTATCGGAATCGCAACTGGAATCAATGTATTGGTTGGTATTAGGCTACCATTACACAAATATACTTTTGTTTTGTTTTATGTCTTGTTTGCTAATACTATTAATGTCAAAGTTTGGATGTTCATTGTTCAATCACATCGGAACGCAATGGGATCGGGTTGAAATTTGGAGCACATTTTTGTATTAACGGAAATAGCACGTAAAGAACTGTAACGGGAGCTAAGCGGGTAAAAACGCGCTCTGCTAGCTAATTTATATTTGCATCCACGTAAAAAAATGCCAACGTAATGTCATTTCATTATCATCTATTTCTATGCTAACTCGGCATGCAACCCCTCTAACCACCGCGAATTGAAAACAGATAGTTTTTATGTATATCCATCAGTATCCTAATGGGTTCTTAAGTCATAGGATACGAGTAATTAGAAAAAATAATTGGTTTGACATGGCTTCCGTTCACTGCAAGCTGGGAGCATATGTATAAGGTGACATTTATCTACCCTTGTAGAGGCGTGGTGATAAACGGTTAATTTCTTGGTTGGTTTTTCTTATTGGAATAGTTTAAAACTACAACCGTTTTATGCTACCGCCTTGTCTTCAGTTGATTGAAATAGTATGATAGATTTTTTATATTATTTATTAGAATTACCACACCTTTGGTAAATATTCTATCGCCAAGCAGTATGTCAACATCACTATGTTTCGGTCTTCCGGTTTAGACGGCAATGCTTCCAGAGAAATCATTATAATATTTTGAGGATTATAGCAATTGAAATCCACAATTCATAGTTAACTAGGCTAGTTGCTAGTACTACTGAAATTTACTACATAATATTAGTGTCGTTTTACATGTGATATAATCTTTTACGTTTGTTTGCAGGTGGGACGAAGCGCCCTGCAACGCGCGGCCGCCGAAGGGCACGTGGAAGCGGTAGAGTTGCTGCTAGCGCACGGCGCAGACCCCAACTGCCAGGATCATGTGGTGAGCTGTTCTCCGTATTATGTGACTGCTCACATCATGTACTGGTATATTCAAGACATCGATCCCCCGCATCTCGATGGAATTTGGGAGCGGACGGTCCGAAGCTGATGTCGAGAATGTCCATACTCTTTCTAACTAGTCATACCAAAACAATCACCCCAAATTTTACATGATACATTCTGCAGAACATGCTACGAAGCTTTACAATTTAATATTGTCTCCCCTATCTATATTACTAGTCGTAAGTTGGCGTACTACCATCTATTCATATTTACTCTTTACTCTTCTCGAAATTTTCACGAAGAGATTTTAGTTAAAGAGAGATACAAACTGCCGGCTGCCGGCTTCATTGTTCCCGAATGGATTTAATCTAGAAGTTTCAAAGTCAGAGTGAAGGACTTCTTTTTGAAGGATTTTTGTGACCGCGCACAGAAACGCCAGCCTCGTCTAGAAATTCTACAATGTATGTAGGTAGTTTCATGATTTTATTTCTCTCTCCCGATATACACAGCTGGTATGATACTAAGTTTTTATCTCTCATCAGCATAATTAGCGTGATAATATCTACACTAATACCATAAAGGGAGAGGACTTGTTTTCAATCCCTAGCGCAAAGACGACGAGGTGTTAATTTTGTTTGAAAGTTTGTAATTGTCGGAGTATTTTAGCTATGTTTGATGAAAATCAGTCAATGATGGCCGCCTTCACAAAATGTGAGATTAAGAAAAAGTTATGATGCTAGTTATTATTATTTATTTTGGGAAAAAGCGTTTATACACATGACCGCCATGCAGAGATGGCGAGGTCGGGCTCGACATCATGTACGGACATGTGCATACCGACTAAAACCCCCACAGGTTTCTCCGGCATTGTCAGTCACAGGGTCACTCCTCCAACGAACGTCCCTGCCCCACTTGCCCCCACCCTTGCGGCCCACCTCACGAGAGACGTCTATACCACCCGCATTTGGATATAGTTACGCGGCGGACACCAGCGGCGAGTCACTTCGTTGAATGCCTATCCCTGAGTGAGGTGCCGGACGGCCTTAGACGTCCAACGCCACAGGACCTCCTGTGGAGACGGGGTGCAGGCCAGAGTGCCCCTCTAGGAATCTCCCGTGTTCACTTTCGCCTCATCGGATGAGCGAAATGAATTCACTTTCACTCCTACACCTCACACAAGCACACAACTTGTTAAGCATCTTGACTAAGAGATTCGGCAGTTAGAGCTCCGCCCTCACGAACACGGCTAGGCATAGTCACAATTCTGCCTCTGTGGCCACATCGCGGCCCTTCTCCTCCACTGAGCACTCTACTAATCGGAGTGCTTGCGGCAGACGCACCGATCAAAGGAGAGAGCGTTAGTGGAAGCTCTCTCCCCGGCCAGGATTCGCCATCTCACAACAAGGTGTCACCGAAGCAAGTTGCAAGTTGTTGTGTGATGCCCAGGGTGCACCACGTGGAGGTTACGGAGCCTCGAACCCCGGATCGTGCTAGCCTAGAAGAATCTGATTCAGATAGATTCGGACGGATAACGTTCAGTTAATTTGGCGTCAGATAATGGACAATGTTTCTTTTTTTAAACTTTTTGAAGTGAGAACTGTTGGTGCATCACACACAGTTTTTCGTGGGATGAAGCTCATCGTCACGAAATCTTCTGGTGAACTCGGGTTCTAATGTCTAGAAGGCCATGCTTAGAAGATAAATCTGGCCATGTTTATAATACTAATCTAGGTATTGCAGCCGCATCTGTCGCTGTGTTTTTTGTGTTTACTGTGATTCAATTTAAAATTTATCGTTTTTATTTTCAAATATTAAAATGATTCAATAGTTTAATGTTATTTCTTATTTTAATTTTCACTTCTGCCGTGCGGTCTTAAGCACACACATTTTTTTTTCTCGTCTGGAAACCCAACGTAGTTAACCCAGCCTTATTGTTCCAGTACGGCAACACAGCGCTCCACGAGGCGGCGTGGAAGGGCTACTCGTCGTGCGTGCGCGCGCTGGCCCGCGCCGGCGCCGACCTGCGCGTGCTCAACGCCGCGGGGTTCACGCCGCTGCACTTCGCCTGCCAGAACGGACACAACCAGTCCTGCCGCGAGGCGCTGCGGGCCGGGGCGGAGCCCGACGCGCACAACACGGTCGGTAACTAACCAGGCACATGGCCTGCTCATCTCGTAACTCTATTCTAAAAAATATATAACTACTTATCAAAGAGGACGTTACATTTGGCTGAAAAAAAAGTTTAAGAAAAATACCTACAAAGAGTCTGTTTTTGAGACTTAGTAGATTGCACTGGAGAAATAATTTGATTCTAATAATATATATATTTGATATTCTGAGATTTTTTAAAGAGTGATATTTTCATGAAATTTATTTGAGATTTGTAATTCCTACTGGTTCGGTAGGATGTACGAATTAAAAATGTGGAGCACAAAGTATTCTACTTTTTGTCACTAACACTATAATTTCTATTTTCAGTACGGTGACACGCCCCTCCACACGGCAGCTCGATACGGCCACGCAGGCGTCACCCGCATCCTGATCTCGGCGCAGTGCAAAGTCTCCGAGCAAAATCGCAACGGAGACACCGCTCTACATATCGCGGCCGCCATGGGCCGGCGGAAACTCACGCGCATTCTATTGGAAGCCGGTTGTGACAAATCTGTTCGCAACCTCCAGGGAGAAACCGCTCGAGACATCGCCACTAGGAAGAATCTAGACGAAATAGTCCAGATTCTAAACACCCCAGTTGCGAAACAAGCCAAGAAGAAACGAGACAAGAGCAAAGAACGAGTACTCGATGAACCAGACTCTTCCAGAAAGAGGGACAAAAGCAAAGAGAAGAAGAAGAAAAATGTTCACTTTGAGAACCCACCCCAAGTCCAGTGGTCGCCGTATGGGTGCCATTACTATCCGGATCCCAAGTTTTTCCCTAAGCCGAAGCTAAGCTCGCTCCCCACCGAACCTTTAAGGAAAGGCGAGCAGTATTACCTAGACTTAGCTGGAAATATTAAAAAAGGACCAATCGGTGCCGGCTACACCTGCTACTGTGCTCCTTTCTTCAAACATATGGAAGATAAATTGAATGAAGACAAAAAAGATTTAAAGCGGCATATCGATAGAGCTCATGAGAGATTGGATCAGAAGGTCACAGACCTGGAGATGAAAACTCAAGGGCAGATATCAGAATTGACGAGATTCGTCGCAGCTGAAAGAGCGTTGTGCAAAGAGAGACATAAACATCTGGAGCAATGGCTCACCCGAGGGATGATGTTCAGAGCGTCTGAAAGAGTCAAGAAACTAGACTTTAGTCCCAAGGGATCCCTAGATATACCACCTTTGAAACGTACGAGAAGTCTTGAAATTTTAGACACAGAAGAATGGAATAGAGTACATAGGATTGTGAAAACATTCAACAAAAACTGCGAACAATACGAGAGCCACGACAAAGACTTGAACGATAGCAAAGCTACGTCCAAGAGCTCTGAAATCCTGGATAGAAGGTCGCCTAGTCCGAGGAGAAGGTATATGAAAGGTTCGATGAGCAGTGACAACCTCGATGCGGGCCCTAGTCGTCGGTCACGCTCGCCTCGCAGGATCTCCAGTCCGAACCAGGATTTAAACCACATGCAAAATGTGACGGCAGAAATTCACGTCAAATCTAACAGGGTGTCCGTGTCGCAGTCTCCCGTTTCAATGGAAGTGCGCGGATATAGTCAATACACATCTCCTAGTCGACAATCGAGATCACCGATGAGACCGCAGACTGAACCCATCGACATTCAACGAGACCCGGGAACTTCGTGGAAAAGCCAAGTTTTGCAAAGAACGGTCGACGACATCAGAAAGCGAGCCGATCTAGACAAAGAAATGTCCGAAGTTTTGGCGAGAAATACTTCGAAATCTTTGGATATTTCTCAAGACGGATACGTCAAACTGAGAAAACAGATAGATGAAGGCGTAGAAAGGGCTCCGAGGAAATCCGTTCAGGAGCTAGTCGCCCAAGTGGAACGGCAGAGGAGCAAGTCCCCGGAACCGATTCCCCTGCCGATGCCGGCAATAAGGAAGGTCCAACCCACCGAGAATATTGAGCCGCCTATAGTCCCCGCCCCACCGAACCCCAGTATACTAAAAATGCCTCAGCAGCCGCTCAGGCCCGCACCAGTATTAAAAGAAAAACCACCGAAAAGCAAGCGGTTCAGCTTGCACAACCTCATTCCGTTTCCGACGAGAAAAACTTTCCAACCTCCGCAAAGAGACAATGGGAACCAGTCGGAGAGCAGCGACGAGGAGGATAATCCGATCCGAAGTACGACGCAGCCGTCGCCGATGAGAAACTCCAGCTTACTCCAGACGTTGCCCCTGCCGAATTACGAGGCAATGTCGAACAAGTCTCCGTCTCCGAGTCAGCCGAGCTTCCACGACTGCCGGCCAGCGGTGCCGAAAGACGCCTACTTCCACGAGATCCCGAACCGGCAGATGCCGTACCGCGAACTGGACAACCAGTACCGGTGCGAGTACAACCAGTCAGGGCTGCCGGCGCGGCCGGGGCTCCCGGGGGCGCTCCCGGGGGGGCCGGCGCAGCCGCGGAGTCGAAACCCGCTGTACCCGCCGCAGACCGGCGTGTTCGACGCCATGATGCAGGACCACATGCTGCGCGAGATGGAGCGCGGCCCGCACTGCTACAGCGAGCGGCTGGACCAGAACACGGAGGTGGAGATCGCGAACCAGAACGACCACTTTCGCGACATGTACTACGATAACCGTCCGTACTACCGGGGAAACTTGAAGCCGGCGCCGGATCACAGTTTGCTGCACACTCGGCTGCAGTCGCTGGCGATAAATACGCATTTGACGGAGACGCAGAGCCAGACCGATCGGGAGTCTCACAACGACTCGGGGTACAGCACGAAGGTGTACGGGAGCTCGCAGGGGCCGAGCCCGAGCCTGTCGGGGCACGTGGAGGGGCCGGAGGCGCCCGGCCGCGCGCCCGGGAAACCGATGGGGCAGATCGGAACATCGAGCCTTGTGTAGCAAGATAAACATTTCTGAGTTAGCCTTTGAATAAAATCGCCATTTCTTCCTGATGCGCTCACAAGTTAGATGCGCCTGGTCTGTACTCTATTTGAAATGGATAAAGACGCCGTGGCTATGAAAATACATGCAGTCTGACCTGATCAGACTGATGTGTAAAATATCAACTTTGTTAAAACTTCTTTGTTACTCAGTTATACAAGTACCTATTTTGGCTCGGTTTTATGGTTAGACTGCAAGGACCTTTTTATCTAAAGACTTGCCAGGCATAAATAGAAATATGAATAAATAGTCGATAACAACTACTCATTAAACACGATTTGTACCTCAGTCACTTTGCCAGTAAGTCACTAACGTTATGTTTTGTACGGGGCTTGGACTAGTCAACACTTATTACACCGAATATTTAATAGTTTACCTTTTGATATACAAGGTTACCATTGCTCACTATACAGTAGATCTTAGTACAGTGGTACTAAGGCGAAATGCATAAGCTATGCCGATCATTATGAACAAGTTACTCAATAAGACCAACCCTAAAATCGTGAAAATAATAACAGTTTTTTTGGTTGGTTGGATAATGGATCCACCTGGGAAGTATACCTAAGAGTATAAACCCTTCGAAACAAAAATGTTTTTCCAAATTGGCTCAGGCGTTTTTCCATAATCAATAAATATACATAAAAAATAATATGACGAATTGAGAACCCCGTCCTTATTTTAAAATCGATAGAAGATAGAAAAAATCGAAAATCAATTATGTTTTTGAAACAAGTCCAAATGCCCCGTTAATTGTTTTTAATATTTTAAGTCACATCACAAAGCACGAAAAAAATTACAATTAAAATGGAAAAAAATAATGTAAAAGTACAAATTATAACACAGTAAGAAGATGCCATGACACTAGGAGCTAGATGTTACTTGTAAGTACACGTGTTGATTGACACTTATAAATAACTTTTAAGTAAATCATTTATACAGGGATATTGACAACACAGGAATGGTGGGTGGTGGGTGTCCAAACTAAGCAAAGCTTGTACTATCGGTGACATACAGCATATATCATACTTATATAGTTGTAAATACATACTTATACCTAATACATGGAAACACCAAGACAGAAAAAACTTCTGTGTTCATTAAATATGTTTGTAATGTCATGTTATTCTAGTAGTAAGACTCCGCCTGGGAAAGTACAACACCGTTACTAGTTATTCTACTCCCAAGAAGTAGTCAAACATTACCGTACTCCGGTTTGAAGGGCAGTATTCAGAGAAATTACGGGATAAAGAGATAAACCATCTGATGTCTCCGGGCGACGAGTGCAATGCAGCGTCAGCAGTAACTTTGGCGCTTCATGTTTCAATAGCTGCGTGGCGCTGTGTCTATATTATGAGCCTAATTTCTTCCTCGTTCCATTACTCTACATTAAACAAATCTTAGTGGGAATCGGATCTACTCTCTTCTGCTCTACGGGCAGACCTACCTACCATCTCAGCCACGAGCTATTCGAATTGTGAGTAACCCTGTATAAATAAATGTGTGTTAGTATAATAACGAGTGCCTCTTGTAAACTTAATAATAAGTATTATTTGTAGTATAATAGTGTACACGCGTTTGAATTTGTATAATATATAATTTAATTTATTGTGTTTTGTACTGTTTGTAATTATTGATAATTAATTTTCTACTGATTTATTGATTCTAATAAAACAATGCACTTTGCAAGTGTCACAAACTAAAATGTCTTGGTTTTATTTTGTAGGTTCTACATTATTACATTTATGTACTAACTAGCAGTGCCCCGTGGTTTTATCCGTGTAGTTCCGGTTCTCGTTTTTTACGGGATAAAAAAATAAGTGGGAGCGAGAGATATACTAGCAAAATCTCTATAACCTGCTGAAAGACCTTGGCTTATCCAGAAGTGCAGTAAGTTCTATACTAGAACGAGTATCTAAAGCTGCACTAGTAGGCTCATATCAGATTTGGCTGGGCAGGGAGAGAAAAGCGAGTGGTGAAGGTGAGTGTTGATGTGCGTCAGAAAGGGGCTCTTTAAACCTACGCCCGAGTCACAAGTCTCGGGATCTTCTCAGGATTTCTCTCTCTGCCACACGATGGGCCCGGCACCCGCACGGTGAATCCATGGAATGCTAAGAAGATCGTCTCGTTGCTGTATCAACAATCTGTTGAAAGTTGGTACTTTTGGGTACCTACGCACCTGTTTGATGATAGCACCGTTGTTGAGTTACAGATCTAGCGCGAAAGCCAGTGGGCAACAAACTCGGGTACTGAGAGAGAATATAATCGAAATCTGAACTTGGCCCTTGGGGCAGCCTCTGTATGCCCTGTATGCCGATGCCAATATGACCTGACATTTGTCGTTCTTATTTTTTTAATAATTCAAAAATCCTACTAATATTGTAAATGTCAATGTGTGGACGTTTGTTGCTCAATCACGTAGTAACGTCTGAATGGATCGGGCTACAATTTGGAATATGAGTAGATCTTAGTCTGGAAGAACAGATAGGGATAGGTATATTTTGTTAAGTCGCTATGACATAAATAAATAAATAAATTTTTATCCCGGAAAAATGCGGTAGTGGAACCGCGGGGCACTGCTAGTTCATAATACGAGTATTAGTACCTAGTATGAATGTCATTCATAAGATACATTTTTTTATCTAATCAACGAGTTAGAGTTTCAACCGCATGCTGCGGTCTTTTTCTTTTTCAGCGGGACTGCGCGCGCAACCTTAGTCTTCCGAAAATAAATAGGCCTGAACCAAACATCACAAGCGGGTAATATGTTATTAAATAAAAAAACTAGCATTATAATTTACACAGTATTTTTATTTAATAATACAAACACTGTTGTTTCATCTACACATATTTTTAATTTACTTAATACAATATAATACAATAAAGTACTATCTACAATTTACAGAAGTGTCCAACAAACTATGTGTGTGCCCAACTCAAAAATCAGTTGAGAAAAACCACAGGTGAGAAAATAATTACTAGGTACATAGGCAACAGATACATCACTCTCGAACAAAAGTGCAAATACCTACGCGATAATTACTTCGCGGCCCTGAGATCTTTGCACTGTCGGGGGAACGCGGACAAATAGGCAAATAGCTCGCGACGTCGAGCGAGTGACGGAGCCCTGGCAATACTAGCAAACTGTGGACACTCTACTTCAATATGGAAGAGTGTACTAAACTGATACGCCGCTAGCTCGTCGGCCGCTAACAGTTTACCCACTGGGGACACAGCCTTAGAGTTAGATAGAGAAGGAACCTGCCTACCGCTGCCGTATGCGTGAGAGAGAGAGAAAGCCATTCAGACTAGCGCCGTAACGCGTTACGTAACGAACCGGATTTATACCACACAAGAAGTTACCACTTTTAATTACGCTCTGCCTCGGCCTTGGACCTCATAGAAAACAAGCGATTATTTTACTGTTTTAATGTCTCTAAATAAGATATATTTTGTTAAACAAATATTTCCTATCTCACTCTAACAGCCGATCTATCAGCCCACCCTCTCTCTCTATAGAACTCCGTCAAACTCGTCCTATACAGCGGGACTCCCGCCAAAACTGAAGATTTAGCTCCAACTATCCTAACAGCCACGTAATCACCTTTCTCTATCTCCCTCCCACCCACACAACCCCTATCAACCATTTCACTCATACGTATTCCGTTTTCAAAACTTCCAATATCTACATTGTCTATCTCGCTTCTACTCTCACGTATTCTTCTATCTATCTCACTTTCACGCGAGACACGTTCGTGGTCATATTTATCCATGAGTTTTTGCTGATCGAAAACGACCTTTGTGTAGAGTTCGTTACGGCCCATCAGCTGTCCGGTTTTCTTGACGTTTCCCCTCGACTAGCACGAGGTGCACGGTCCCGATCTCCGCTTCGTTCAGCAGCTGGCTCTTCCTCCGGTAGAGCGTGATCATGCGTTGGTGGCGCTCTTTCTTCACGTGGTCGGGGACGTCGTCCTTGTATCGGCGGTAGGCGGTCGTTTTCTGAAACCATTTATTGAAGTGAAAACTACTCTTGGCGCGGCACAGATTTTTCGTGGTATGTGAATTGAATTCTAGCGTCACGCTCGGGAATGATAAGAAATCTTCGGGTAAACTCAGGACCATTTGCCATCGGCCATCTAGAAACGTAGAAATGCGTCAGCATTGTCACATAACGATATGTCGTATGCAGTATGTATGTGTGTGTGTGTGTGTATTGAGCCTACTACAAACAAATATGAGCACACGATCAATTGGAGCCGTAGCCAGGCTGCGCCACTCTCTGTCTCCCTCTCTGTCCATGTCTCTTTTTACCATTAAACCTGAACACACGGTTGTACAGATACAGAGAAAAACGATAAACAAGAAAACTTTTTTGACGTGACAACGTCTTAAATTAGGTTGCGGCTGGGAGTCACTTATGAAAAAGTGTAACGCTCGGTAACGTTACGATGAGTCACCGAACGAGAGAGAGGCCCGCCGAATGCCTTGCGTCTCTCTCCCACTCAACTATGATCGGTCTGCCGCGCGCGCAGCACTAGAGAATTAGGCGCATTGAATCGGCGCATGCTTGTGTCTCTGTCTTTGTCTTTCTCGAACGTTCTTGGCGTTGGAAAACAAGAAAGCGTCATAATACAAGTTCACACGTGTGGTTAAAGTATCGTCAGCTGTGTCTGTAGTGAAAATGTGGAGTGCTTAGATTCGTCATTTACAACAACTACAACAATAAAGGTAAATAATTGTACACTGATATTTCATTATCGTAAACTATGATTGATTGATTAATTTCTTAATTTCATGAAAAATACGTATAATCTTGATTGCGTATCAAACGTTTCTAAGTCAACTACGTGAAAAGGAACAACTATCGACTTGACTTTCGCAAGACACATTACAGCAGAAACACTTCCTTTCATTTCATATTTCTCCTATCATCGTCCTATCCTCAACAAAATCACTCAAATAGGAATTAGTTAAGTTTAAGTTTACATGTACAATGTTTTAGTAAACAAAATATATTTCTATAGTTAAAATTTGTGCAATTCTTATTTTCATTCAATTCCTTGTTCCTATTGTGCAATTTAATTATATTCATATCAATAAATATTCTACCGAGAAAAAAGACGTTGTCACGTAAAATCTTCGCCCGTAAAACCGACTTTACAGGCAACCAGATTTTTTTATCAATTTTTTATTTTCTGATGTACTTATTATACCTCTTTAGATTGTTTACCTTCAAAATTCAAAATTATTATATAAAATAAAAATGCAAGTACTCAGAGTCGAAGAAAAAAAGTAATTTCGTTCCTTCGACCTCGCACAATTTTTTATATTATACTTATTCATTATTATAGAGAAATTTACAAATTCAGTTTTGTAATGTACATAAAGTAGTTATGACCAGCTATGACACAAGCCATCAGACGGTTTTCATCTTCTCCATCTTAAATGAATTAATTAATATGTTTATACCTAAAGTAAATTGGTCAATAAGCGCGCTTCATTAACAAATAATGAGCACGGTGTTACCTCTCTCATGCTGTAGGGGAAGAGGAAGGCCATGTGGTAGGGCACCAGCTCCATGAGGGGGAGAGCGTCTCCTGAAACTCTTCCTCGCTCTCCCCGCAGAACCCGCAGATCATGTCCGTGGACAGCCCCACTGCAGACAATATTATCTTTATACCATCACAGCCTGCATCCTTTTAAAGGCATATTCAGTACATTTAGCCAACCGAGTGTACATAACTGTATAATAAATTAAATACACATCATGACATTTACTCTAAAACTTACCACGAATGTAAACAATTTTTAACAAACTGGCTCTAACTAGCTCTTAGCTACAACGAAACAGAAGCACTCATTCAAGGAGTGAACTTCTGACAGATTGTCCATCTGTAATATGTAAGCGAGTAAATTAACGAGTAACGCCGCCATATTGGCCTGGGCTGCTCAGTCGTGCGCCTTTCACTTTACCCCCACTCCGCGGCCGACCGTCACGCGACATGCAATTGATGGACGAAAAAGTTTGAGGCGATGTAATAAAAGTTTCACGTTACAAGTTAAAAAATGTGTATGCTTTTATATGTTTTGGAAAAAACATAGAAATTAAGAACATACAAATACAAAAATCTTTATTGCTGTTTGTAGGTAACATAGAATGATACAAAACATTTTAAAAGTTGACCCATACAAACTGGCCTCTTCGAGAAGCATGCAATATGTCTGGCAACACAATTTGTTCTAGTCTTAATTTATACAGTAAAAAAATTGGTTGTATGTAAAGTCAGTTGGTTTACGGACGATACGTCTAACGTGACAACAAAACATTGATAGGTGCGGCGCAAGCGCACAATGAGCGTAACGGGACATAACGGGACACTTTTTTGCATGCAGCCGGCGTTCATCGATTTATTAGACGTTGTCACGTCAAAAAAATAATAATAATAGTCAGCTGATTGAAGTCTTCTTCCTCAATTCTGGATTTAATTCAGTTGTGTTCAGTATCATCTAATTCTTCATTTTCTATTCATTTCTGGCTTCTATTTGGTTGTGCCATCTTTATATATAAAAATGGTTGGTTTGTGTACGCTTAAAAAACTCAAAAAGTTCTGCACCGATCGAGCTGAAATTTTAGAATGATATATAATCCGCATCAAGGACTGTTTTTAACTATTCTTTGCATCACAATGTGCCACAGCGAAGAGTGGCAGGGTACAGCTAGTACCTGTATATATGTGTGTGCTAAATGCTTGGTGAGCATGATTTCGCCAAAGTCTTGCGTTATGTGTGTTGTGTGTGAAAAGAAAGGAATAAAATGGTGTAGTATCGTACCTCCCGGCACGGCGGCGCGCACTCGGTCCACGAGGCCGAGGTAGGCCTCCCGCGAGTGCCCGCGGCGCATGCGCGCCAGCACGGCGCTGGAGCCCGACTGCGCCGGCAGGTGCAGCAGCTTGCAGATGTTCGGGCGCTCCGCCACCACTTGGAGCACCTGCGGTGACCACTCGGCTGTTAACTATTGCTAAAATAACAGCTTTTTGACTATGACGAGACGAGGAGACGAGCAGGACATGTGCCTGATGGTAAGCAACACGCCAGCCACATAGCAGCGCAGTGACACGCAGCTATCGGAACAGGAATAGTTCAAATCATTACTTATCACTGCACTGCGCTCGCTACCCAGAGATTTATAAAGATGTGATGTTTACCTCTACGCCCTGTAATTTCACTGGAAACATTGCCCTTGGCACCGGAGCACAGTGATGTGACTGCTTAACGGTAGAATAACTGGTGAAGGCATGGCGTTATGTGTACAAGGGAGATGTTGTGCGAGCGACCTCATCGGGGAAGTCCTTGGGATGCGCGGCGGTGAAGCGCACGCGCAGGTCCGGCGCCGCGGCGGACACGCGCTCCAGCAGGTCCGCGAACCGGAGCCCGCCCAGCTTCGGCTTGTACACCGTCTTGAAACCTGACGAGATACACAACTTTTAAGAACCTTCTTTAACCTAATTCAGCACTTCTTGTTAGAGGTAAACCTTACGAGTTCGCGTTAGATTTTCCTCTACCGACATGCTAACGACGTGACGTAGCGTCGGAGCGACGGCGGAGCAGTGGAACGGAACGTTAGACGCTTTATGATGACACGGGTGACGTATTGTGCAATAGACTGTGACGTATAGAGCTGTTTTATATGAAAGTTCTAAGATATAAGTTTTCACTTCTCCCACTATGACTGCTTTTTCTCATTATGGATTTACCTATTATTCTATTACCAGCTTGTTCTTGTGAAGTAAGTAGGTAATTACACTTACTTCACAAGAACAACTGACAGGACTCACAGTACAAGACATATAGGCAGTATATTCATATATTCATAGGCAGCACGATGGTACTGGTATGGCCTATGAATTATCCTGTCAGTCTTGACTTGAACATGGTTTCAAATTAAACAGCTGGTAATACCAAAATCGGCAGCAAGTGTGACACGCGATAATCACCTGTAACTCCAGCCCCGTAGGTCCCCTTCCCAGTTACATCCCGGTAGCTGTTGACGTTCTGCCCTTGACGATGCAGTAGCTAACCAATCGGTACCAAGTCTTACACGCGATAATGACTCGTAACTCCAGCGCTGTAGGTCCCCTTCCCCGTGGTGTCCTGGTAGCTGTTGATATTCTACTCGTGACGATGCAGTAACTCTAACCATCCGGCACCAAGTCTTACACGCGATAATGACCTGTAACTCCAGCGCTGTAAGTCCCCTTCCCCGTGGTGTCCCGGTAGCCGTTGACGTTCTGCTCGTGACGATACTGTAACTCTTAACCAACTGGTGCAAAGTGTTGCACGCGATAATGACCTGTAACTCCAGCGCTGTAGGTCCCCTTCCCCGTGGTGTCCCGGTAGCTGTTGACGTTCTGCCCCAGCAGCGTGACTTCCTTGACCCCCCGCGCGGCGAGCTCCCTCACCTCGGCCAGCACCGAGGGCGCGGGCCGGGCGCGCTCGCGGCCGCGCGTGAACGGGACGATGCAGTACGTGCACATGTTGTCGCAGCCGCGCATTATCGAACTGCGCAAACACACAAATTGATCCTACTATTAATGCGATGGTGACTGGGTCAAAATATACTATTCTAATTAAGTACTCAATCAGGTTGACTAGGAAAGATACGGGACGCATATTTTTTGTTTTGTCAAATTATTCAAAATTAACAAAAATATAGAGCATCAAATTCAGAGTGGAGATGTCTGGGTGACGAGCACAGTACAGTGTTAATGATTCGGAGTTTTCATATACTAATAGCTGCGTGTCACTGTGCTGTGGCATGGTGGCTGGCATGTGGTGTGTGGCAGGGATATGGCTCGTCTTTTCACTGTATGCTAAACAAGAACAAAATTAAAAATTTTGACTAACCCCCGACTACCTCGGATCTTGTATTATCTGTATAACGTTCTACTAGTCAAGCCCTTTCATTTGATACCCATATTAAGGGAATTATGAAAAAAGAAATGCATTTCGCCATTTTGTGGTAGCGGCCATCTTGGATTTATATTTGTCATAGTGCAAAGTATTCTACTAGTCAAGTCCTTTCATTTGATACCCATATTGAGGTAGTAGTGAATAAAATAATATAAATCAGCATTTTGTGGTGGCGGCCATCTTGGATTTGAAATTTGTTATAGTGTATAGTATTTTACTAGTCAAGCCCTTTCATTTGAAACCCATATTGAGGTAGGTTGTGAAGAAATATTTTGTCCGTCATTTTGTGGAGGCGGCCATCTTGAATCGATATTAACCAAACATAGCTAAGAACATCCGCACGGGTATTAACCTTAAAATAAAAAAAACAGCATCGAAATCGGCCCATCCGTTTGAGCTCTACGGTGCCACAGACAGACACACACACACAGACAACAGACAGACAGACACACACACACACAGACAACAGACAGACAGACATCGACGTCAAACTTATAACACCCCTTTTTTTGGTCGGGGGTTAAAAAATAAAACTTACATAAAAGCTGAAACACTCCCTTCATTGAGTCTGACAGGTACGACGTCAGCATAGGTCTCGTCAAGTGAGAGTAGAACGTTGACGGCGGTCTGGCCGCTCTGCGTGACGGCCAGTAGGCGAGGAAGGTCTCTGTAGCTGTCGGGGCCTGCCACTGGAAAATATATATTTTTGAAGTGAAAACTTCTGTTGGGGCGCCTAGGACAGAATTTTCGAGGGCTGTGAACTGAAATGATCCGTCACACTTGGGTATGATAATAGCTTTTTGGGTAAACTCAGGATGCCAGAGTGAGAAATAAAATACAGCGAACAAGCGCGTCAGAGCAAGAAAGATAATATGGTCCCTGTGTACCTGTGTTTATTATATTGTCTTTTTATCGCGACATTTACTTTTACACTTCTAGGTACTTACCACATTAATTGAACTTGTCTTGAATAAATATTAAATTTGCATTTCACATCCATTGCAAAAAAAGTTTTTGTTGTAACATACTCATATTACTGTTTTATCACAGCACTTACAATATGTAAACACACAAAATGATACCTATTTTCATCACAGCACTTACACATACACTATAAATACAACATATTTATGCATTTTTTGTGAAATACCTGTAAAATAAATAAATAGCACATACTACAAAATTTGCTAGTCCAATACTATTTCCATTGTAATTTTTTGTTTATTTTATTCTTGGCCATAGATACTTTTGCCACAGTCATGTTATTCTCGTGTTGCTGTGCTTACTAGGTATATACTAACTTGCAATTTCTAAATAATTTGTATTGTTAATTATTAAAATTATTTAGTGGTCTTTAAATATAAGTATTTCTTACTTTAGTTTTCACTTCTGCCGTGCGGTCTTAAGCACACACATATTTTTTTTGCTATTCATTATAAAAGTTATTACTGGCTTAGTCAGAAGAACGGCGACTGTTGATCTGGAGCCCCCAGTTCAAATCCAACACACACCACTGCCATTACATTTAAATTTTATAAATGCTATTAGAAATGGAGAAGGAAACCATCAAAAGGAAACTGAAATATCTTTCGATGGCATGCATCACCCACACGCACTACCACTACCAATAAATATTATTCTCTGAAAAACTAAATAATCAAATAGATAACTTAAAATAAAATCAAACCTACACTATAGATTTTAATTTTGATTTTATATGCCTTTTTTCAACATTGGAAGATATAGGCACATCTACATAAATAAATTTAACTGAGTGTATTAAACATCTTACCAATATCCACAGCTTTCTCCTTCTCTATGAGTTTCTCCTTTAACCTCTCGGCCATACAACCCAGAATACCAATCTTCACTGCTCTATTATTCTTAGTCATCGCCCGCCGCTTAAACCCGCGCAAATGATCTAATCTGTGCCAAATCTTACTCTCCGCTCCTTCCCTGATCGCACACGTCATCACCAGGAAAATATCGGCGTCTTCTTCCACCTCGGTCTTTTCGAAGCCTTCCTTCTTCAGTATTGACCATACTATGTCGGTATCATTTAAGTTCATTTGACATCCATACACATCGAAAAAAACTTTCTGTTTTCGCACCGTTTCAACATTATCTCGCAAATAAGGTATGTTAGGGCGCGTAGTTAAGATAGGCTCTGATGTTCCTGCTATGAATTCCTTTAATCCTGGGCCCTGTTTGATTTTTTCTTTCATGGAATTCAAAGGTAAAGTGTCAGAGTAACATCGACATTTTCTGTATGAAGATTTGTTCAAATGTTTTATGAAACGATGAGACCGTTGTAAAATCCACATTTTTACGTATATTTACTCATATAAATATTACAAGATTTCTGTAAGTCTTGTTTTTTAAATTCAAATAAACAATGAAATAACCTAAAATTCTAAAATTGCCATCTACCATCTCCCCAGCTGATTTAGACTTAGACATATGAATTTGACAGTCACACAGTCATAAACGTGAACGTTGAGTTTTTTTTTTATTAGTCCTATTTGTGTGATAACACGAGCTAATTCATCATCATCATCATCATCAGCCGCAAGACGTCCCCTGCTGAACATAGGCCTCCACCCTAGATCTCCACAACGAACGGTCCTGCGCAACCTGTAACCAGCGACCTTTATGAGGTCATCTGTCCATCTAGTGGGAGGCCGTCCAACACTGCGTCTTCCGGTTCGTGGTCGAAACTCGAGAACCTTTCTTCATCGATTGTCAGTTCTGCGAGCGATGTGGCCTCCCCATTGCCACTTCAGCTTGCTTACTCTTTGAGCTATGTCAGCCACTTTCGTTCTTTTGCGAATATCCTCATTACGGATTCTGTCGCGCAAAGAGACCGAGCATAGCTCTCTCCATAGCTCGCTGTGTGTCTTTGAGCTTCGTTATGAGGCCCACAGTTAAGGACCACGTCTCAGTTCCATAAGTCATCACTGGCAACACGCACTGGTTTAAGACTTTCGTCTTTAGGCATTGATTACTCTGTAGGCATTGCAGGTCTCGATGGAATCGAAGGCTTTCTCGGTTATACTCCTCGGTTTTCTGTATAATCTGCCGAAGCGTATGGATGTGGTCTATGGTACTATAGCCTTTTCAGAAACCTGCTTGTTCGGGTGGCTGGAAGTCGTCAAACCTGCGTGCGAGACCATTCGTGATTACCCTCGAAAACAACTTATAAACGTGGCTCAGAAGATAGGTCTGTAGTTCTTCAACAAGGTGTTGTCACCTTTTTTGAAGAAGAGTACCACCACATTTCTGCTCCTCGCTTCTGGCGTATTACCGTCAAGTATGACGGAGTCTAACAACTTCTGGAGGACTTTAAGTACCGGTTTTCCACCCGCTCTCAGAAGCTCCGTCGTAATTCCGTCGTCGCCAGGTGCCGTGTTGTTTTTAAGTTGTTTGAGGGCCATCCTAATCTCATATCATATCATATCATATTGTAGGAGCACGTACGTGTACGTCCCAGATATAATACATAAGTAGATGACAGCGGAGAGTGAGTTAGTCTCTCGCCCCGTGTCACTTGCACAGTTAACATCAATATAATCAGCAGTTTATACAGTGACGTGGTTTCATTTCCATCTCCAATACCATCTATCTATCTATCTCCATATCATTTATTCAATTGCAACATGTGTACATGACATTGACTAAAACTTAAATCTAGTAGGTACATGACCCTTTCAGGTCGTAGCAGTACATTCAATTGCAATAAAATTACAACAACAACTTATTATTTCACTAAAATATCAAAATCATGCTTTTGTCCGGTAGGTAGCGTTAGTGACGTGTGTTTGAAACATATTGAGATTCTTCTAGGAAATCTTTGACGTTGTAGTAGGCCTTGGTAAGCAATATTTTTTTAAATTTTTCACAAAAAAAAAAACATTTTGTTCTTCTCTTATATAGATTGGTAATGCGTTAAAAATTTTAATTACCATGTACTCTGGGCCTTTTTTTATTATTTCTAGTCTTGGTTCAGGGGCTATAAGCTGATATTTACGTCGGGGGTTGCCGTTAAACGTGAATAAGTTAAGGTGCTTCTTAATGAACATACAGGCTGACTTCCGGGATATCTTCGGTAAAGTGTGGGGTTAGCTTGGCTCTGGGGTCTTTTGCCATGCTAACGACAGATTGTGCTTGCGTAGAGGTGTATAACTGTTCATAGAACCTCTCAATCTCCTCAAAAATCTCGGGCTTCGACGAGACGACGTTACCACTATCGGTCTTCAGTTTGGTCAGCTGACTTTGCCCAAGAGACAGATTTCTTGCGAACACTTTCGAGCCTTTGTTCTGCTTGATTGCTTCTTTAATACTCGTAGTATTGAAGCAGCGTACGTCGCGTCGCACACAAGTAGAGATCTGTCTATTGAACCGTCTGTATACCGTCATGTCGACCGGAGACTGTAACCGCATATCTCGTCTGACCGCCATGAGATCTAGAGTTTGATCGGAGAGCTTTGGAGTTCTATTTTGGCGTCGGCTCTTATAAAATTTTCTGCCAACAGCATGAACAGTTTCCACTAGCCTGTCCTTTATTTTGTCCGCCGTTGCGCACTCATCTAAGGATTCGAAGCGGTTTTGAAGTTCGATTTGAAAGTTATCGGGATCCTCGATTTAGCATAATTTGGTCGGAGCGTGGACTTCATTAGATGTAATCTTTCGAAATTAATATTTAGATTCAGCGTGCTTCTTACCATACGGTGATCGCTGCCGGTCTTAACCTTGCTGATCACAGAGATATCGCTGAATATTTGCCGTTTAGTCGTCATAATGAAGTCAATCTCTTTTTTTGTGGAACCGTCTGGGCTAATCCAGGTCCACTTTCTTTGTGGCTGTTTCTGTAAAAAGGAGTTCATCATAAAGAGGCTCTCCCTTTCCAAGAAATCTGCTAGACGTTGCCCTCTTGGGTTCCCTTGCCCATATCCGAAATTCCCCACTCTCAACTCATCACCGCTACGTTTGCCCAGTTTCGCGTTGAAGTCTCTCATCACAATTCTGAAATGTGTTGGAGAGACATGTATGGCTTTGGAAATGTTCTCATACATCCTCTCAAACTCGGTGCGTAAACTTGTATGACCTTTAATGAATACCGGTCGCTAATTTTAAGTACAAGGTATACAACCCTGTTCAATACACTCTCGATCATTATCACGTTGTTGACGAGAGACATGCGGACGATAAATCCGACACCCCCTTGAGATTGTTGATCTCTCTCCCGGTAGCAGAACAAGTTGCCGGATTCAAGGATTATCCTGCCCTTGCCCTGTCTACGGACTTCGGATAGCCCTATGATATCCCAGCGCAACTTGTCCACTTCTTCTTCCAGCTCCACAATCTTTTCGTCAGCCCTCAGCGTCCGTGCGTTAAATGTGGTCAGGTCGAGTCGTTGGGTTTGGCGGCGGGGCGTCTGCCGGGGATTCTTAGCACCCCATGCTCCGCCGGAACCAAGGCTGCCACCAGCGACTGGAATAACGGAGCCGCCGGGGACTAGGGGACAGGATAACCCTGGAATCCGGCAACTTGTTCTACTACCGGGAGGGAGATCAACAATTTCACGATCACAAATATGAGCTATTATTACAAAGTTCTATTTTGCGAAAGTCTATAAAAGCCTTTCCCATAGTGGGCGATACCTTGTGGGCGCTGCAGGCCTAAAAGGGAGCGGTAAGAAGCCCAGAAAAAAACTTGAGGCGACAACGCCTCAAGTACACAACAGACTCTAAGCCTTTACACAAGTAAAGGCTTAGAGTCTGTTGTGTATTACATACTGGGCTCAGGGCTCAGTGAGAACTCTGGCAGGTTAAAGTAAAAGTCTCGTTTAGAATTAATGTTTAATCTCTGCTAGTATCATCTGCAACCTGCAGACGTCCACTACTGGACATGGGTCTCCCCCAATGATTTCCGGTCTTGTGCCGCCTTCATCCACCGACTTCCTGCGACCGAGACAATATTATCGGTCTGCTAGTATCATCATCATCATCAGCCTGTATTCGTCCCATGCTGGCATAGCTTACATTATTAATTAATTATTTAATTTGTACCTAGTAATAATGGTTTAAAAAAAACTCAGTGGCAGTAAATAAAAATACACATCACCTATGCCAAGCAGAGCCAGTTTAATCCAGTGGTGACAATAAACTTGTACATCGGCATTTAGAAAAACCTTCAGAGGTGCAGGTGGGATCTACGACTGATACTCCCTATCTGGTGAAACCTACGACCTACGACTACGACTTTATGATTGTGAATCACACGTTCTAACCATTAGCCACCACGGCTTTATTTGAGCCTATGTGTTATGATAAGTTTGTCGTGTATCGGTTGCGTTATAACGATCGATATCATTAAATTTCATCACGATAATAACCTATATAATGTTTTCTTTGCAAGCCCGCATTGCGTATTGCAGTGGTCGGAAGAATAATACGCGTAAATGCAATTTCCTTCCTCTAAAAAAAATTTACACATGTACACCATCGACCAACTCGATCTTCCGCGCAAACTCGGAATGTTCGCTGATGTACACATTGAAATCATGTTTGTATGGTTTCAGGTACATACACGCCATCTATTATAATATTTTTGAATCAACTATATAACTGCGGAATGAGCCGTTTTCCGACGAGATAAAAAAAATGGTTCGAAAAAATGACGATAGAAGGCGCTTGTAAGTTTTAGATTGCGATGTCAATGTCAAAAGCCACTGAGCAACATAGTGAGGTCCACTGGGAACGCTGAACTTAGCTCGCATACCTGTGTCGAACTAGTTCGCTCCCTTCTTTCGTTCGTTCGGTCTTTTTTAAATATTTTAGAAGACAATATTGCAATGGTTTAATTCATACTGCGCTCCAATATTTAACTATTTCATATAATGTAAAATACAAAATTTTCACATGAATTGAGAAAAGTTCCGGCTGGTCTCGTCGGGAGAATGGCAACTGCCGATTGGTATCCTATCATTTCGAAGATAGTAATATGTACGTAATGCCGCTAACTTAAAACGGTTAAGGAAAACTTCGTGAGGAAACCGACATGTACCTAGAATTCTTCGAGGTCATGACTGTGTCATCAGTGTGGATTGGTACACTGCGCCAGCGTGGTGGATTATGGGTATGACTCTCTCTTTGCAAAAGAAGGCCCGAGTCCTAGCAGTGGGAACAATTAGTGGGCTGCTTATATGCTTTTGCTACCTGACCGTAGATGTCTACGATTGTTGTTTTTTTGCTATTGTTGTTGTGTTGTTGGTTACTATTGCTTATGAACATCTGCAAACTCGGAAACGCTTTGTGTACATGCATTAAAATTCAAGAGAACTATAAATGGTCTGGTTTAAAAATTTCGTCTATCTCAATATACGGATATTGTCAAAACCTTAGATTTGGACAGAAATGTTAAGTAATGTTAGACGTAATATAAGTGCCATCTATCATTTCTTCGTTTTAATCTCTTGAAAATGTCTAGAAAATCTGTATCTAGAAAAAAATACGTGGTAGAAATTATACTTTAGAAATGCTTAACTTACTTTTTACTGTCGCTTTTTCGTTTCAATGATTTTCAAATCACAACGCTGCTAAAGAAAAGTTCCCTACAAAAATTCGAAATATATTAAAATCGTTGAATACGGAACATACGATTCGGGTAAGAGCGAACTAAATCAGTCAGTTGACCATGCGGCATTACTGAACAATAGTGGATCGCCGAAAAATAACGGTCACGGAACCAGATAATCGATGAGCTAATTCGCATAGTTCACTAAAACTTAAGGAGCTGTTCTGTATACTCGTGGTTTGGTAACTAATGTCCCAACACTATTAATTTTTTAATTTTTCTTGGCCATAGATACCACAAAACACTAGATAGATACCACAGACTAAGTAGAGAGAATAGATACTAGTCCTTCAGCCACAGATAAATATTTTCGTATCAGTGTTGCTATTTATATTTTTGAATCTTCCTTTTACTTGTGCTTAGTTTGTGTCTCTGCATCGACAGTTTTAAAGATTTTTATTGAAAATCGAATGTGATCGGTAACGATCTTTTATTCCATTATCAATTTAATTGACTATTTTTATTCCCAATATTTAAACACTAAAAAAGAAGAAAATTTGATTTATAATGAAATTTTTTCTTCGAGTATTTAGGGTTTATAGAAGGTAAACAAACCAAACACATCAGCTGAGCTGAGAAGAAAATTATAATTTATCTAAAATAAGTAATGTGTTCGGGAAACCTCCAACATTTTTAGTTATCGCAAATAATTTAGATTTACACTTTTTCCCTGAACATTGGGAGGGGCTTCATAGTAATTACACTTTTGAGAATCTATGGTACAGACAAATCTTTTTGAAATTCCGCACCGCCATCTAGTGCGTACTTTGGAACTATTTTTGTCTCGTCGGAAAACGGCTCATTATTCACTTCTCATCTGCGGAACAAGAATAGTACTCACGAAAAATTGTCTGTGGAAAATGCTTTATTTTCATCTGGCATCTGGCAATTATAAAAAATTTAAAAAAAAAACAAATAATTGAAAATGGCGTACGAATGAGAGTAACAAAATCTCGCCTTAATTTCTCAATATTCTAATTGTAAAAGCAATCGACGATGAGTAGCAGAAGCGACAACTATAAAGGTATTCGAAAAGCATGGTTTCTACGACCTTTGTTTGTCAGATTGATATTAGAGTTATTTACTCAAATCGGCATTGTTATTTATCTTTGCCAGTGTTTTCGCATTGGCAGGGTCGTCTCGATCCACGCGTGATGATTCTAGGCTGCCCAAGGAGTCTCGCAAGGAGTATGAGAGACGTCGCTCGCGGTCTCGCTCACGGTCCCCGCGACGTCGAGACCTGACCCCCACTAGCAAACATTCACCCACAAGGAGCAGTAAACATTCAGAATCCAATAAGCCACCCAATCAAGAACGTGACCGGAGAAGACATGAAGGTAAATGTGTATCAAACATGTTCAAAGTTATTGTTGAGCCCTACAGTCCTACCTCAAAATAGTATAATTTATGAATACCAAACTTTTATCTTCTGCATTGACTTGTAAAGCAAGATAATGCTGTCAAATATGCTAAAAACGGCCTTTTTATGTTTACATCCTGAAAACTCGTTTGTCATGATCTAAAACTATCCAGTGATCTCTTGATACAATGTCATTGACTCGGTAAATAAATTTCAGATAAAAGTGACGAAATGTCTCCAGTGGAAATCGACAGTTCAGAGGAAGACGTCCCGGCGCCGCCGCCGCCTCCGCGCATTACCCCCATATCCATCGAGCTAGCCAAGCCCAAGGCACCCATCAAGATGAACCTTGCAGGGCCACCTAAGAGTGTGGCCAAGAAACCTCTGGTGGCATCCGTGTTTAACAATGATGATGATGATGACGAAGAAGTGGAAGAGATGCCGGCTGAAGCCAGGATGCGGATGAGAAATATCGGGAGGTAAATATGGGAACCATTGTTACACATGTATATTCATTTATTTATTGAATAATAGGCGAGCAGCTCTTGCTGATATGCCTATATCTCAGTGTTGAAATTACAAATTATAGGTAATTGTCTGTTAAAATGATTTTGTCTTTTACTATCCATCTGTCCAGTTTGTTCTTAAAAGAGTTTAACGACTTTGCCGAAATAACATCCTCAGGCAACCTGTTCCAGTTATAAACCACTCTGTTGCTGAGGATGTGATGTGCAGTGTTTGTCAGTGATGGTGTGTGGGACAACTGGGACTTATGACGCCGATTGTCTCTCTTATGCTCCTTTAATCTGTACAGATTCCTTATGTGAGGGAGATTATAAAATCCATTCAGTATTTTAAATGTTTTGATCAAGTCTCCCCGCAACCTTCTCTCTTCCAGTGTGGTGAGTCATAGGGCTTTTAACCTCTCTGTGTACGATTTACGTCGAAGGGCATAATATGGCAATTTCGTCGCTGTTCTTTGCACACTTTCAAGTAAATCAATATCTTTTTTGAAGTAGGGGCTCCAAATTTGATAACCGTATTCCAGTAGTGGTCTCACATAAGTTTTATATATTTTAAGAAACATTTCTACAGTTATAAGAGACGATTTTCTTAGCATTCCATTAGCATTAGCATGGATTCACAGTGCGGGTGCCGGGTCCATCGTGTGGCAGAGAGAGAAAACTACGCAGCCGTCGTGTGCGTGATCGTATGATTTTAGCTTGAAAAATTTTTGAATTCGCTTTAAATTCGTTTCGTAGGTAAATAAGTATATGATAATAAATATTATATTATAATGTAACTTTTCAAACTGCTTATAGTAGTATTTTATGGGTATTCATTCCTGTTCAAATTTAAGCAAAAATTTAGTAAAAGGTAGTTTTCTACGCCCATATTTTTAATTTTCTTTCAATAAGTACCTACTACTTACCTGATAATAAATATTATATTTTAATTATTCAAACAGCTTAGTACTTCATATAGTTCAATAAGCAAAAATTTAGTAAAAGCCTGTTTAATTATTTATTTCCTTCTATTTTCATTTTATAATGCCCTAAATGCCAAAAGATCAAGATATCAACTTTCTAAACATAGTTCCCAGGCGAGGGCAATAAAAATACGGCGTAATGAGGAATCTTCATCAGAAACTGAAAATCGCCTTGCAAGTCGGAGAGAATACGCGTCGCAATCGCGTGCTAGAGAGTCAAGTATCGAGCGTTCGCAGCGGCTTGCTGAACAAAATTTTATCACTGGCCCAGCAGCTGGTCAACTAGCTCATATACCGAGGATACCGATGATTCCAACTGATCTGCCAATCCCTTTTAAACGACTTCAGTTTCCGGTGAAATCATCTTTCGCGTTAACTATTAACAAGTCCCAGGGCCAAACCTTCGAATTATTAGGGATCGACCTACGAAAAGAATGTTTCACTCATGGCCAACTGTATGTTGGCCCACGTGTCGGAGCTCCTGAAAATCATTTATTTTGCTGCCACAAAATAAAACTACTTCAAATATCGTTTACAGGGAAGCTCTGACTCACTAAAACTAATGGCTTTTTTTTTTTTTGTAAATAATATATATATGTATAAAATTTTAAAATAAAAAATACAAAAAAACATTAATTAAAAAAAATCATAAAAAAATTCTAACTCCCTTTATAATTTTACTTTTTTTTAAACCCGATACAAAAAAAAAGGGTGTGTGTGTGTGTATGTACCCGTGCGAAGCCGGGGCGGGCCACTAGTCCAAAATAAATAGACAGTACTGCCGCTATTATGTTTAAATAAAACACTTTTTAAGTAAATCACATGTAATTAGGCACAGAGCTCAGTAGCATGACAAATGGAATGTGTTCTACTAACTTACCCTCCTATATTTATAATTAAATATTATCTACCCACTACCTCACTATTTCTAACTTATTACCTACATGGTACACAACATACCTTTCCCCCTAGAATGACAATAAAACAGAAATATGAAAATGATGGTCTACAAAGCTTAGCTACAATTTACATCTTCTTCTTCTTCTTAGTCGTTATCTTCATTGCTGAAGGTATTGTTTAGTCTGAGGTATTGATCACCTGTTGCACCATGCTTTTCCATGTCTTTCTGTCCTCGGCGGTCCTAAGAGCTTCGGCTATTGATAATCCAGTGAGTGTCTTTACCAGATCTGATCAACGGGTAGGTGATCGACCGCGTAGCCGTTTCCCATCAACCTTACCGACCACCATAAGCTTCTCAAGGCTGTCAGGGTCCCTACGAGCGACATGTCCAAAATACTTGAGAATTTGCTGGAAACCCCCCCCCTGCTACTAAGATGGGATCCCAGGTACACAAACTGTTCAACGAATTCCAAGTCCCCGAGTTTATTGGAGCGAAGAAGTGAATCAGATCTATCCACCACTAACACTTTGGTCTTCGACTTGTTAATTGTAAGGCCAACTAATTCACTTTCTTTCTCTACTCTACACAGGAGCTGAGCTATTTCGTGCTCAGACGATGCAAATAAAGTTGTGTCATCTGCGTATCTTAGGTTGCTGACTTTCCTTCCGCCAATGGATAATCCTCCTTCCCAGCCGTCTAAGGCTTGTCTTATTATGTATTCTCCATAGATATTGAAGAGAATTGGAGACAGGATACATCCTTGTCTAACACCTTTTTGTGGCTTAAAGGGCTTCGATAGGAAATTGTTCACCCTTACGACTGTGTTTCCATCCTGGTAGAGGTTTGCGATAAGAACGATGAGGTGCTCAGGTACTTCCATTTCCGTTAGAATGTTCCACAAGCATTCCCACCTAACACAATCAAACGCTTTAGAGTAATCAACGAAGCACATCAGCATTGGAATTCATTTACATACTATACACTTATTAAAATTTAAACCATTTACAATAATTCCTTGGATTTATCAAATGGATGTTTATTATGAGTTGACATTTTGTTCTTCTTTATTTTCCTCCCTGAATAACTAGTCTCGTAATCCGAAGGGATACCCAGCATTTGTGCCCACTTATCTGCACTCGGTACCTCCAGTATTTCTTGTTCCTATTCCCCCACTACCTGCTGTTGCTCAGCACACTTTGATTGAGATTTCACCGTTGCTGGCTCTTCCAAACTTTCTACTTCCTCATTTTTTTCTTCAGAAATGCTTGTACTCTTAGTTGCAATTAATTGGTCAATGTGTCTATGTACTACATTACCATTTTCTGTAGACTTCATAATTTGATGGGCCTTGTCTATTCACAACAGTGCCCGGTATTTCCATATTTCATAAGTTGAGAAACAATCAACTTATGAAATATGGAAATATAGAACTAAACGAGTACTTTATAATAACTATAGTCACAGAGTTTTAGAGATTCATTTGGTTATAAAGACGTTTATGTGTTGCAGTTGTGTCCTTGGGTACCTACTTGACAACATCCTCATATTTCTAAATCAAAACCTAGAGCTCCTAGGAAGATAATGATTAGATGGATCAATAGATAATTTTTTTTCTTAGTATGATGGCATTTAAATTTTAATTTAGGTAAAATATCACTCAAAGACATTAGATCTTACGGATGGCAGAATATGACAATAGACATTATTTTGCATGTAAATTTTACTTCAATTTTTTTTAACCCCCAACCAAAAAAAGGGGTGTTATAAGTTTGACGTCGATGTCTGTCTGTCTATCTGTCTGTCTGTCTGTGTGTGTGTCTGTCTGTGGCACCGTAGAGGTCAAACGGATGGGCCGATTTCGATGCGGTTTTTTTTATTTGAAGGTTAATATCCGTGCGGATGTTCTTAGCTATGTTTGGTTAATATCGATTCAAAATGACCGCCTCCACAAAATGGCGGACAAAATATTTCTTCACAACCTACCTCAATATGGGTATCAAATGAAAGGGCTTGACTAGTAGAACACTATACATTACAACAAATTTCAAATCCAAGATGGCCGCCACCACAAAATGCCGAATTGTAGTATTTTTTTCACTACTACCTCAATATGGGTATCAAATAAAAGGGCTTGACTAGTAGAGCACTTTGCACTATGACAAATTTAAATCCAAGATGGCCGCTACCACAAAATGGCGAAATACATTTCTTTTTTCACAACTCCTTTAATATGGGTATCAAATGAAAGGGCTTGACTAGTAGAACGATATACAGATGATGCGAGATCCGAGGTAGTCGGGGGGTTAATCAAAATTTTTAATTTTGTTCTTGTTATTGGTTTTCTCAGTAGCATACCTGTATTGAGAGAAACAATCTCTAAAGGTGTCAAATTTATTACGCAAACCACTTCATTGATGATAATTATCTATACTAGTAACATAAAATCTTTACAAAGTTAATTATAATTTTTTAAAATATTTCAGGGAGACACCGACATCTGCAGGCCCTAATTCCTTTGGGAAAACCAAACAAGGTTTCTGCGATGCCAAGAAAGTTTTTGAAAAGAACCTCAAGCAAGCCCTGGAGCCCAATGAGAAGCCCGCCGCAATATCGAAGTTCCCTCAAACCATCTATAAGATCAAAGGACCATGATTTGTTAAAATGTTCCATAGACATTTTGGTGACATTTTTATCCTTGTAGGAAATAGAGTTGTTGTATTGCATATTTTTAGTTTCAATTTTATTGTATAAAAACAGGAATATAACAAATATTAAATTTTTATCTTTGTTTGAATAACTTAATTTTTTTTCTCCGACTGCTTGTAGCTTGAAAAAGTCGGGAGAAAGAGAAAAACTCAAGCCACACATTCCAAAGTTAAGATGTTCTCATTAGAACAGTAGAGTCAGTTTTTGGAACATCAACCATTAAACAATGTCGCTTTTTGGAGCTATGACCAGTCCCATAGTAAAAAGGGCAGGGTTAGATCATGCATACCTGCTGCACACCCCGAAATGTATCCGATAAACTAGTTTCAACCTTGGAGACGCCATAGCCTGCCCAATGACAAAATGATGCATCCTAGAATTTTTCGCTAAGGGCGAGTGTGCCTTCCGTCGTTACATGAGTTTCTAACTCACTGTTTATTTTTGCAGATTCTAAGGATTATACTCCTTACAATCTGCCGTCGCTTACAGCGATGTACCGCTACCTCTTTGCTACATTGTATTAGTGGTTGTGAGTCAACCAGACTCATTGCCGCAGCGAGCAACATGGAAGGGAGTAGGCATACACAGCGTTTCCCCTCTGTCTAAGTACAAGTCCGCGTGGACCATGGAGTTTAATAATATACTGTGGCTGAGGGCGGGGCTAGATTTGTGAATGGTGCTTTATTTTTTATGTGTTAGTGATTTGGCTGTGTGAGTTGAGTATGATCGGCAATGGATCGGTACAGGTATGTTTTGTATGTAATAGTGCAGCTTTGCGCTAGTGTGCAACTTTCCCCCACCCACAAGAAATGACAAAGATTTGAATATTTTTTACCTAAGGCTACTTACTCCCTTCCTTGCTTGCGCGGAAGATCGAGTTGCTCGATGCATTGCAGCGATGTGCTCACGATTCTGACAAGTTTTCCACGTCGTCTCCGGACAGCATGCCCCAAACACAATTAGGCTGGTTTCTGGTTTCATGGTTCTAGGAAGGCTAAGTAGCAAATCCGCCCGAAACCGATCTGAGCTAATTTGTCATCTGTATCGTCGCACCACCAAGGGTCCACGCGTTAACAATAAAACTATGGCGGTGTTCTCTCACCGGCGAAACTGGCCCAAAAACGTTAAGTGGTTATGATGCTTTGAAGAGTTTTTGTCAAATAATACACCTTCACCAGTTAATCTACTGACAAGGAGTAAAGTGCAAACGTTAATATCTTCTAAATTAAATAATAATATTACTCAACAAATGACGCAGAAACAAATCATTTATGAGGTGACAAACGCTAAGCAATGCTAGACAGTGATGGAGTGAACGGCCATTTACAAATAGCTGTATGGTGTTGTGGTAAGCAGGTGTGTTGCTATCAGGCGTACGTTTTGCTCGTTACTCCCCATAAATAGTGCAGAATAGGGATTTTTACAGCTTGAGAGTGATGGGACGAGTGGGACATGTGCGTGATGGGAAGTACCTAACACGCCTGCCGATAACTGTTGTTACCCCAATTATTTCCTAGCACTGCGCTGTGCTCGTCACCTAGAGATGATTTATCTCTATGACCTGGATTCAATAACACGATGATTTTTGCAATTACTGCTAGGCGCGACGGTAGAATAAAGAATAACAGGCAAATATGTAGTATTTCCCAGTCAACACTACTCCTACAGGGGTAATCAGGTAAAACCTGTGGGTAAAACTAATAAGGGGATCGATAGTACACACCCCTGGCACCCGTGGGCGCGAGATACGAGCTTCAATACGGCTCAACACATATGAAATGGCATATTGACTCGGTATGGTGCTTCTGAACGCAATCCCTAGACTGAAATTCGGAATGACGATCCTCGAGTGCTTGTCGGCTATAGCTTTGCTGTCTCTTATCATCTCAACCGAATACAAAAGAGAGAGCAATGTCAAAACTAAGACAGTTTAAGTTAGGTGGTAGACCCTCTGGAGCTTTGATTCGGTGTTGAGATCAATCCAACTGGGTTCATAAGCACTATGCGGATGCATTTGATATGCAAATTTCTTTTTGAAGTTATGTCCCTCCTAATACATAATCACCTTTCCCATTACACTATGTAGTCAGTTTTCTGCAGAAAGACTTTATTGGAAACTGCAGTCTCAAACACACACATTGCACCTAAAGCTACAGGTAGTATTACTTATTAATTTTAAATATGAAAGTTTGGATGTTTGTAGATTAATCACAATTTAATGGGTAATGTGGAACAGAAATGGTTGAAATATGGAAAACAGATAACATCTAGAACTCTGGAATAGAATATTTTAAGGTAGTTTTTATCACAAGGAAAGTATGAATATGGGAAGAATGCAGGTAAAACCGCAACCTACTGCTAGTCAAACAATAAAAAACATTGTTTTTTATAATTATTTATTTAAAAACTACTTCCTTTGCACATTCTGGGGGCGGTTCATGTCGCGAGGGAAGTTGCTCTTGGGCGGTGTGCGGATGCGTCTGTCCTTCTTGGACCTGTTCCTCACCACTTTGCTGTGGATTGCGCACGACACGCAGTAGTGGAGCTTCGCATACAGTTTGGGCAGCTGGAATGCTGGAAACAAAGAATGGTAATGATGTAGGACTTGAAGTAACAGTACTAGATCTCAAACTAGGCAATAACATCTGAGCATCGCACAAAATTGTGAATCAAATCTTAACAAAATTGTATTGTTAATATAAAAGTTTTATTTTTGCCTATGTTAGTTGGCAAGTGTATTTATTTATTTTTATCAATAGTAGTAATATTAATACAAAAGTTATTTTTCATAATTTTTTGTAGGACTCTTAGCAGAGTCCGCCTGGGGAAGTAACACACCTTTGCCAGTTATTCTACCACCAAGCAGTAATGTGCAAACATTACTGTGTTCCGGTTTGAAGGGCAATGTTTTCAGAGAAATCACAGGACTCTTCATGTTCCAATAGCTGCGTGTCACTGTGCTAATATGTGTCAGGCATGTTGCTTACCATCAGGCACATGTCGTAATTGTATCGTCACTCTATATTTAAAAAAAAAAGGAATTTCAGCTATTTTGAGACACCAAGGCACTAGCCAGACTTAGGACTCTGCAGATATTTATAAGGATGCATAGATGCAGATTGTATTTATACTGACTGATTAGTAGTGATTAATGTAACATACTAATAGTTGTCTATTTTTGTTGTACACTTGTACACATGGGTTTTATTAAATGAGCAGGGTAAATAGTTTGTGTTCAAATTTCGTTAACCACATACATAATATGCAATTTGGTACTTAGACCACCACGGAGGCAAGGAGGGATCAGATTAAAAATTTTCAGACCACACCAATAATTACGACGGTACTTTTTATTAATAGTACAAACATTATTGGTAGTCTTCCAGTTCATTGGTACAATAAATCAATTTATCAAGTTTACTTGGATTTAGATGTAGTGTAAAGAAATAGGTTATATCTAGAGTATATACAATATTTTGATCATTTACGTAGAGTAGAGCAGGCACTGATGTACGGCCAGGTATGAGGATGTAATAGGAAACTCACATGAGTAGACGGAGGCTTCATTGATGTCTCTGACGGCAGCCGCTTCAACAATATTCCTAATCACAAACTTCTTGATAGCTTTGTCCTTGGGCACGCAGCGCGCGCAGTTGGTGCACCTCACGGCTTTGACGTGGCCACGGCCGTGCTTGGCGCGTCCTCCATTGCGGCGTTTACGAGTCTGAAAACAGAAATCCACCCTAAAACCACATGCTGAACACTGGTATCGATGACGCGTGCAGACTTCGCATCCACCGATTTGAACACTGCTAACTTGTAATCACAATACTATATCACTTTTGCGAACTTTGTGATGGCATTTCGACAATTTGTCCTGGTTTTTAGTATTAATTTCTCAAAAAACTTTACGCACCATGTTTCTAACCTCCGAGTCGGTGAACGAAGAACGACAGAAAAGAACTTTTGATTCTATAGGCATAGACAATAGAGCTCTGTGTTTTTTTTTGACATTGAATGATTTCCGGTCAATTTTATATGTTGCCATGTAAAAAAAGACTGTTCTCTTTTACAACATTCCAAACTTTACGACGTTTTCCTTCGTTTTCTTCGTTCTTCAATCAATCAACAGAAAAAAAATATTTGTCTGTCACGGAGAATTTATTTCATTTCCTTGTACCTATCAATATATTTTTGTTGCAGAAACCATTAGAAACATAATTAAAATTGATTTTGCTTGTTTGTGTGCCCCAGTTTCATGTAAAATTATTTCAATGTCGCCGCGTGACCAAGTACGCAACTTTATTTACAACATCGTCGTCGTGTGATCGTCCTAGAAGTTCGTCGTATTTGTCTAAAAACAAATTTTCCAAAACTAGTGTGGAGTGCGATGTCGTGTAGATAGTGAAGTGTAACGCGTGTGAAATGTCACAACATGGATGTCCTGAGAGACTGTCGAATAGATCGAAAGGGTATCAGGAGGACGGTGGCAACCAGCCCACGATGGAGGTGCTTGTGGAGACTTTGACGGGGACCGCTTTCGAGATGACCGTGTCACCGTCGGACACTGTGTTGGCCATCAAGTCGAAGATATTCCGAGTGGAAGGTGAGTGCCGGATGTTACCCTCGGCCGCCGTGTTACACAATCTGTTTGACAAGGCTCGGCGGCCGTGCGTCATCCTTGCTCTATGAAGTAGTACAAAGAACGGCGCGGCCACCCCGCTTCGCCAACGCGTAAACAACGCTCTACAATGGAACCTACACTGGATGTGATAACAATAATATACCTACCCAACATATATTCTGTCCATACAGATCATAGATGGACATAGTTTGATAATTTCCACATTGTAATCCAATTAAGCAATACGGGGTAGCATTGGTATGAGGTAACTGGTAGCACACAGTCATTGTGTTATTTATGTTTTGCAGTAATGGGAAACATGAGCACAATTAAATAAACAATAACAAACTGTTTTTCTTAAAACAATTCATCTCAATCTGTTGGCATTGGTTAATTGAAATGAAAACGTGAGAGGAGAATTGTATGATAACATAATTTAGAAGTAAAAATGTGATGTATTGACCAAAATGATAGGTTCAAACTGAATTACTCATAAATATGAGTGTTTACTTGGTAAAATGAGTAATTACTATTCCATTTTATATTATCAGATTGCAACCCGAAGGAAGTCTTATTAAAGAACTAATATGATTATGTATTAAAGACTGATTAGGTATTTGAATATTAGATAATAGTATCCAGAATCCAACTAGATAATTTGTGTAAAATTATTTAACAGGTCAGTACTACTATAATAGGTACTAAGACTACTTTACGATGACTACTTTGTTACTTGTAAGAAGTATATTCTGTCTTTAAGTGTAGGAATTACAAATAACATTCCACAAAAATATCTACTCAGTATTTTTATCACAGTTCCAAGAATGGCCACCTAATAACAAAGTATAGAATATTAAATATTAAAGAAAATATATGAGACTTTTTCACACAACGTTATCTAGCTTCAAATTAAGTAATCTTGAAATATGGAAGCCAAATAAGTATAACACATTTGTAATTCTAAATACAAACATATGATACATAGAAACACCACTGACATAACAGACAAAACAAATCAATAATCATCACAAATGTTTGTCCTGTGCGGGAATCAAACCCATAACCAATGCCCTAGTGAGTAGAGCTCACAGGTAGTTACTCAATAAAGGTGCTAATGTATCATACTCATAAATAAATGATTTAATTTTTTACCTTGTACACACAATTGTCAAGGATAAGAAAGTTAAACGTCATGTAAAATTACTTCCTAGTCATTTTTAAAACAAAAAATAATTAAATTGGCAGCCATTGAGAATGTCAACTAAAGTGAAAACATAAAACGTTGAATTCAAATTAAACCACAGGGTGCTACTAATAAATAATAGAAGCATAAAACCCACATTGTAGAATGTGCTATAGTGCATTGTAAGTGGTTGATCAATGACAAGGGATCTGTTTCCGTGCTATTTATAAAGCACACAGCAGTACTTAGCTCGGGTTATTCTGAATTATGGACCAGGCAGGTGCTGCCTGCACTTAAAAACAACATCAAAAGCATTATAATATAGTAAATGATTTATGTCATTTCTGTATTTCTTATCTGTGAGATGCACAACTGGACGTGGACAGATAATGTGATTCAATTGCTTAATTACAACTGGACCTTCATAAACAGAGTGGAATACAAGTCGAATGATCTTGACGATGTTATTTCAGGAAAGATGTTAAATTCTATTAAAAACCTAGACTAACAATATAGACATAAATTCTAGGTGAAAAATAGTGTGTTATGCAATAAAATTAATCTAGCCAATCCTTCTAATATTATAAATCCATACTAATATTATAAATGCGAAAGTAACTCTGTCTGTCTGTCTGTCTGTCTGTCTGTCTGTCTGTCTGTCTGTCTGTCTGTCTGTCTGTCTGTCTGTCTGTCCGTCTTTACCGCCTAAACCAACCAACAGATTTTGATGAAATTTGATACATAGATAGAATAGATCCCGAGAAAGGACATAGGCTACTTTTTGTTCCGAAAAACGGGTTGAAAGGGTTAAAATAAGGGATGAAAGTTTATATGGAAAACTTCGTCATTGTTGAAGAACTATGAAACTTTACGTCTAGATATTTAACACGAAACCATAAAATGTATGTTTTAGCAGTTTTGTAGTTTCGAACTGTACCTACGGGGGTGGAATTGGGGGTGAAAGTCTGGAAGTTCAATATTATTGAAGATAAAACCATGAAACTTTGTATCTAGACACTTGAAATGGAGTCGATAAACGTTTGTTCCAGCAATTTTATAATTTCTAACTATACGGGATACTTATATAACCGCTTGATACACTGGCCGCTTTTCGTGTTTTACAAATTTGGCGGGAAAACGGGTGTCAGGTTACATAAGTGCGGTGTTTATGTTTCGGCGTATGAAGTGCCGCCTTACTTTTACCCGTTTGAGCCATTTACTCTCAAGAGCGTTTCAAGACGCTTCTAGCGGTATCATTTATTTATAATTAATGTACTTAAATAAATTCAAGATGGCCGCCGCTACAAAATGGCGGATAATTTATGTTTTATTAATCCCATCAATATGGGTATCAAATGAGAGGGCTCAACAAGCAGAATACAATATACTATAAAAAATTTAATCCAAGATGGCGGCCGCTACAAAATGGCGGATAACGTAGGTTTTATCAATCCCATCAACATGGGTATCAAATGAAAGGGCTCAACAAGCAGAATACAATATACTATAAAAAAATTAAATCCAAGATGGCAGCCGCTACAAAATGGCGGATAACGTAGGTTTTATCAATCCCATCAACATGGGTATCAAATAAAAGGGCTTGACAAGAAGAATACAGTGCACTATACAACCTCAACATTTAAGATGGGCGCAGCCACTAAATGGCGTATCAGACAGAATTTTTGATAGTCGACGAGATTTCCATGGTGTCTTATCAAATGTTATGCATGATGGACGCTGGATTAAGGCAAATTAAGAACTGCGAAAATGAGTTTTTTGGAGGAGTAAACGTATTACTTTTCGGTAATCTTTACAACTGCCTCCTATAAAATGATCAGGAACACCTGTTTTCAATTCTAATATGAAATTATATATATGAAAGTAACTCTCTGTCCGTTACCGTCTAACGCCTAAGCCACTTAAAGAGTTTGTTACAATTTGGTGCACAGATACGAGTAGACTAGACTTAGGAAAGGACAACGGCGACTTTTTATCACAGGAAAAGAGTTGAAAAGAGTGGAAATGAAGAGTAAAAGTGTGCATGGAAGGATCTTTGCACTCTTTGTATGCTATTTAAACCGACTTCAAAAAGGAGGAGGTTATCAATCCAGTTGTATTTCCAATTGTGAATCAATTTAGATGGTTATTTTTTGGTTGGTAGATTATAGTTCAGAGGTGGTCATATAAATTTTATCGAAATCAGTGCAGCGGTTTCTGAAATATGAACAACAAACTAAAATTTGCGTTCATGTAATCAGACGACATGTCTACTAATATCTACTAATAGACTCTAATAAAATTTGGTGGACCGTCCCAATATGATTTAAAATTAAAGTCTGTTTTTGAGAAATTTTTTGAGAACATAGTTTTTTTGTAATTTGTCGTGTAAATTGTACATTTATTAATAAATATAAAACTTTGACTTAGACCGATTTTGATTAGGGAACGTGAATTTGTATGGTACGTCTACTACGTAGGTACTGCCTCAATTACTTTAATAAATATGTGGCGCGGACGAAGTCGCGGGTAAAAGCTAGTTTTAATATATGTTGATAAATCACATTGAAACATCTCAATGAATCAAGCTTAAATTTTGAATCCAGTAAAACATAGGCTACTTTTTCTTCTAAAAAATTGTGAATATCATAGCCATTTTCTTAAATTTTACTTCAACAAAGTTATGGGCTAGTTACTTAATGTTTGATACTGGATGTAATAGGCACCAGTATGCATATGGCAATTGTGTATCACCATGCTCCTTTCTATAATGAACCTGAATAAATGTGATAAAGTCCTAAATGACTTTATAACATATTGAGCACATCAGCTAAAACTACTTGTCTGTCGTAAATTGAATTACAGTAATTTAAATTTAACTTTTAGCACATAATGTGTGTTTGTACCGTAAGCTACTATTGATTGCTGAGAATTCTTTGTTGTTCATAGCTTTAAATTATAAATACAACAACAATAAGACTGATGTAATAGCCGTCGAAATTACAGGACAGAGAGATAAATCATCTGATAGCGCTGGGTGACAAGCTCAGTGCAGTTCTGGCCAGTGATTTAGACTCTTCATGTTCAAATAGATGTGTGGAATACTGTCATTGGTAGATATGTTATTTACCATCAGAACCATGTATTGCTTGCCCTATCACTGTGTATTATAACAAAAAAATAAAAAACATTGACTAAATAACTAAAACATGTGAAGGTGTTTAAAAAACGAAAAATTTATTAAATACTAGCAGTGCCCGCGGTTTACCTGCCTGATTTCCGTTTACGTCATTTTCCAGCGATAAAAAGGAGCCTATGTGATATTTCAGAGTATACTCCAATTCTATTCCAAATCTCAACGCAATCCCTTCAGCAAGTCCTATGTGATTAAGCAACAAAATTTTGACATTTATATTAGAAGTAGAATAGCTTATGTTTACCTGTGTAACAACAAGGAAAAAAGTAAAATGTGTGTCATTATTTAGTTAACCCCAGAACTGTCAAGCGGTCTATCTACCCCTATCTACCCCTGAAAATCATGGTAGAGCAACTTTATGACCTAAATAGAACCATTTCTAAAGCCCGAGCGACACAAGGCTAGTTTTTCAACTTAGAGTTAGCAAGCTAGTACACTAACACTCGCTTGCTATCCCAGCTTGGAAAAATAACCTTGTGTCGCTTTGCCATATGAGATAGTAGGTCACATCAGTAGCAGCCACTAGATAAAGTAGATACTAAAACAACTAGAAACATAAACTAGATCATTAGTTGACCTAATAATAAATCTTCAATGATAGTATTACGTATGCATTGTTAAATAAAAATATGCATTATGAGTCATGCGGCTAGAGAGCTATACTATACATAACTGAATCATTCTTTATCATAGGTATGTTTTCACTCAGCCATTGCATGATTATCATGTAGGTACTAGCAATTATAGACCGGGAGATAGCTTTATTTACATAATATATGCAGGTGAAGCTGAGAGCTATAACCATAAAAAGATCTACATCTTTAAAAAGGCTTAGTGGTCATGACTGGTTCTCTATACAATGGATTGCATCTTAACTTGTGCTCTAAATATGGCTGAGACTTCTCCGTAGGTTCTAAGTTCTAATCTTAAACAGCTGTGTTTGCAAACCAAAATACTGATGAAGAAATATCTTACTACTTAAATATTTCAAATTTTTTGGATACTTCTGACAAGGAAACCTAATGACAAATAATTTATCTAAATGTGTTTATGCTGAAACATCATTTTTTGCCCACCCATAAATGCACTGTGTCACACTGTTATTAGACCATGAAGACTCCAAATCATGACCTTGCTCAGAACTTGTCACCCAGGGCTATTAGGTAGATGTTTTATCTCTACGCCCTGTAGTTTCGCTGGCAACATTGCCCTTCAAACTGGAACACGAGAGCTTGCCATTGCTCGGCGGTAGATTAACTGGAAAAGGTGTGGTACTTCCCCAGGGGGACTCTGCAAAGAATATTACCATTACACAGTGTATCAGCATAGGGCCTAGAGATACACCTCTCAAATGGTATCTGTCAGTAATCACCTGCGTCAGACTGACCATATAGTCGAGGTGGCATTTCCCAGCCGTGCCTCAGCCTGAGGGTCCCCACGGGCCTGGCTTGCGGGACATGCGGCAACCGTAGGATAAGGTGTCGGACTCCGGGCGCGTGATCACCATGGATCCACCTGAACGTATTCGGCCCAGTCCGACCCTGGCAAACCCCACACAATGTGTTGAGATAATAATTATGATCGTGGCTTCTCCATTCCACTCTACAAGTTAGTAGCGCTGTACTTCGTAATTGGCTTTCCTTTCGCGTTCCGTCATAAAAAGTTTATAGATAAAATCTTTATCGTCGCATTCCAGTGCCGAGCCGCGATGTTAGTATTATAATGAAGTGTTTTCAGACTGGGGTTTTTTTCGTTTTCTTAGGTTCATGCTTGGCCGCCAGCTCGCCTGATGTTAAGCGACGATGCGGTCACGATGGAGCTTGCTTACCCAGAAGAAACCGAGTCACTCTCGATTTGAAGGCACCAAGATTGTAACCATCAAGAAAAACCCACTTAGGCAACGCATCCCAAACCTTAGACGTTCTTATTAGAGTCAAGTCTCTTCGTTCGAGTCATAGTTGGTTCAAAAAGTACTATATACCAGCAGGTCCCGGCGGTTTTACCCGCTTGATTCTAGTTCCAGTTATTTTCCCGCTATAAAAAGTAGCCTTGTACTTTGCAAATTCTAATCTATGTTCCAAATTTAAACTCGATATGTTCAGTATTTCCGATGTTATTGAGCAATAAACATCAAAAATTTGACATCCTTCTTCTTGTTCCTACTAATATTTTATAAATGCGAAAGGGCTGTAATTTAAGAGACGTAATTTAAGGTGCGCCCAGACCTAGTGAATGGGCTCGTTCGCGAGCCGCGCGCGTTTTCTGTTCGTGCATTTTATAATCGCGCAGCGCTCCTGCGCCGCCGCCGTTCGCGCGGAAGCTACGCGTCGCGTAAGTTTCGCGACTTCGCGAACGCCTCATCTTCGCTTGCACGCCGCCCGTCTAGCCACGCATTCATATATTAATCGCAATCACAGGTAGTTCCCGATTGCTGGAAAATTGAGTACGTATTGTAGCTTGTCATGGAGTAGACAAATGAAAATTATTTACGTTAAATCGAAACATATAAGCAAGTTTCCGAAAGCAAATTTGTAACTAAAGCCAGTACGACATCACTATGCACACAAAAACGCGAGCGCAGTGATAACCGCGCGTTCTCTCTGTACGAGGCTTGCGTGAGTTGCGCTATAGAAGCGGACAAATGCGTTGCAGGAACTGCACGTGAACTGATCGCGAGCGGCGCATTCCAGGCGCGTTCGCTAGGTCTGGACGCACCCTTATACAGTCTAACTTCAACCATAGTATCTTATACCTTTAAACGACCAATTCTCAAAATATATATAATCTGAATCTCGGAAACGGCTCGAACGATTTTCATGAAATTATGTATACAGGGGGTTTCGGGGACGATAAATCGATCTAGCTAGCTTTTATTTTTTTTAAACATCATTTTATGCGCGTTTTTAGATAATGAAAAACTCCTACAATGTCATTAGAATACGATAACTTATTTCGCCACTGTTCTTTAAGTCTAAATGGCTCAGACGGAATATGCTCGCCCTCGGGAGTCAACATGCCCCGGTTCGAATCGTGATGATTACATTCGGGTCTTTTCTTTTTGTTCTTTTTTTCTGAGATTTTTTTTTACTTAGAGCCCTTTATAAACGCATTTAAACCGAGCAAAGCTCGGTCAACCAGGTACTAATAGATTATATGCAAGACATACAAACCTGGAGTTAGTTGCAATGTTAACTAAAATGTTTACTAACTAACTTCAGGAGGTCGGATTTTCGTGACGATGTGCGCGCGCATAGTAAAAGCTTACCCTCGTAATTCTAACACGGCCAAAGAAGTAAAACTTAAAAAAATAGCCCTTGAACCGTATTTGGCGAAAATAAATATTATTGTCAAACTGATGATTCGCAGGTGACACCGCGGGGTGCAGTTAGTAGAGTATAAAGCTCAAAACAGTCATCTTCATGTTCCGAATTGTTCCTTTTAATTTCTTGGACAGATTAAGAAACATCTGTATCACGGCTATGACGCCGTGGTATAGCAACAGCCGACAGCCCACCTGTCTCTGTTTACTAAATACAAACAAGCGGGGTATATTTAGAAGAGTTTTCGTACGGAGAAAGTGCGTGATGTCACGACAGCCTTGGCCTCTCGCCAGGGTGAATCACGAGGCCGTCGGCGGTGATGGAGCGGGGACTGCGGTCTTGGCCTGTTGCACAAGGACTTACACCAAGAACGTTGAACACAGAATACATTATTATGAGACATTTCGCCACGGGTACCTAGATCCCCACCTAGGCTAAATGTTTCAGCATATGCACCCCAATAAACAGTGCCGGTTTTAGCAGTATCAGCGCCCTGAGCGAGATTTCTATGGCGCCCTCCCACTGCAAACCTAACTCAAATTTCACCGTTGCATCCTGGCGCACTGGGCAGTCGCCCTACCTCACCTACCCTACCCTAACGCCGGAACTGTCGCCAAATGTACTCACTTCTGGGACTCCGGATCTTCTCGCGCGAGAAAAGAATCCAAGTCTGTGCCATAATACACCAAACTGACCTAGTGCGGGTAGGTAGATGACACATGACCTCGAATGATACTAGGAACATGTCGGTTTCCTGACGATGTTTTTCTTTGCCGTTTTAAGTTAGAAGCATTACGCACATGACTTCGAAAAGACAGTGGCGTTCGTGGGACTCGAACCAGGGCCTCAGAATATGCAGTCGCCATGTTCCCTACTACACCAACAGTCACTTTGAACATAAAACACATATTATGGAACATTCTGCCATGGATTTTTCATTGTTTCTTGCCCTCGAGGACTGGCCAAGTGGCTTAGTGGGTAGTAAGTCTACTTGCAAAGCCGTAGGTCGAAAATTCGATTCCCTCTCAATATTTTTGCTCAACTTTAATCCCCTATTTCAAACTTTTAAACCTTTTTATCGCATTAAATTTAAAACATCACCTCGATTAAAAATTAGCATACGTCCGAGTCCCGAGACTCAGGACTGGGAAAGTAATTCCACAAATAGAAATGTTTTTATTTCGATGTGATGGATGGCGCACCTGACAATACTCGTTAAGACTAATGCTGTGACCGGGTTCCGCCTACGTGCAGTTTTATTCGCTCCAATTTACCAAACGAGCGCAGTCCCGAATCTATTTACACGATGGAATGTTTTAGAATCGGGTTGATAAACAAACGTTTTACGTAGCGTGGTCAACTTACTTCCGCGGTGCGTAGGGTAATTGTAAATTGTAATTGACTCACTTTTATGTTACCACTAGTAGAACCCTGCGGTTTTACCTGCGTAGTTCTCGTTATTTTCCAAGGATAAAGAATATTAATAAAGTATCTTCTATTTATTGCATTTAATTACTTACTTGTGAAATTATATACCGTCCTCTGTAAATCTGGATCTCCTGCAATTCTTTCCGCACCATTTCATTGAGTAGAAGCCCACATTTTATAATGTTTTTATGTTTTTTTGCCAACACTCTTTTTTTCTCTTTATTATTGTTATATTCCAGTATATGATCTATATATGTTCCAAATTTCAGCTCGATCTGTTCATATGTTACGACGTGATTGAACGACAAACATCCAAACGTTTACGTATATAATATTAGTAGGATAGTTTTGAAATTTACCCCTTATTATTGTTATTTTTCGGCATAAAAAGTAGCCTATGTGTTAGTCCACGGTGTCAGCTAACTCCATACCAAGTTTTACTAGCTTCGGCCAGTTAGACGTGAAGAAGTAACAAAACACACTCGTCTTTGCAAAAAGACTTATTATTAGTAAGATTAGGTTTGCGCTGACTCTTATCCTTTACGATAGGTATATTTTTATCAACTTAGTAATGAGTACGGAGACTGTGAGAGTGAAACCGCGGGACGCTGTTACTAACTAAATAAATACAAGCTGAAGTAAACTAAAAGTAAATGTTTCCAGAGAAATTACAGGGCTTAGAGATATAACATCTTAGATCTCTGGGTGATGAGCGCAGTGCAGTGCTAAGTAATGATTTGGACCCTTCATATTCCAATAGCTGCGTGTCACTGTGCTGTTATGTGGCAGGCATGTTGCTTACCATCAGACACATGTCCTGTTCGTCTCGACACTCTTTATTTAAAAAATATTAGGTAGCTCTAAAGTTTAGAGCCTCAGGAAAATGGGAACATTATTAGGTACATGGTCACCCGCTGGACCGCTATCATGTTGCGTTGAATAGTCCGTGCCACTAGTGAGTTCCTGTGGGAAAATTGATAAACCACGTTAGTTTAATACGGTGACATCAGTTTGTCCTTATGAAATGCGATTGTGGCGTCAATAATCAGAGGTCGTAAGCGGTGGTGCGGTCTAGGTGCGGTCGACCACATCCAGATCTAGGTTGTGTGAAGTGATATCGCGAAGTTGATATTATAAGCGACAACGAACTCATTAAAACTATTACAGAGTTCAAATGTTTTTAGTAGAAAAGTCGCGTTTAACGTCCCTTGTTCGAGTCTTTGTCGCCAGCCGTGAAACGGTGTCGATTCTTGAAGCTGCGAACTGCAAAGTGGTGTTAGATTATGCAGATCAGCTCCGCATTCTCCGAGACGAGCCCTATAAAAAACCCGATAATAAAATAATTAGTACGAATTTCTTCAAACAAGAGTCATAAGCAAACTTACGTCTAAATTACTCTCCTTTTACTTAAGTATTTTAGAGCGCTGTAAGTTTGATAGAATATAATAAATTCTTGGAAAAAATTGTGGACAATAAAACTCGTAGATACTAGATTTTTATATAATTATATAGATTAAAAAATAGGGGTTGGTGATAAAAAGGTAAAAATTTAGGGTTGTATGTATTTTTTAATGCCACATTATAATAAAAAAATTGACAAAAATAAAAAAAATATTTAGGGGTGTGAAAAAATAGATGTTGGCCGATTCTCAGACCTACTCAATATGGTCACAAAATTTCATGAGAATCGGTCGAGCCGTTTCGGAGGACTTCAATTACGCACCCCGTGACAGAAGAATTTTATATATTAGATTTGTGCACCAGAAATGACGGAGCCGTTTGTTCCGCAGGTATCCCGGTGTCGCAGCAGCACCTGGTGTACAACCTGCGCGAGCTGGAGGACGCGCGCAGCCTGCGCGAGCTGGGCGTGGGCGCCGGCGCGCGCCTGCGCCTCGTGCTCGGGCTGCGCGGCGGGCCCGTGGCCACGCGCCGCCTGCCGCCCGCGCCGCGCCTCGAGCCCTGGCCCGACATAGAGCGGCTCATCGACTCCGGCAGGTAACACACACCGCGTCGACGAGTGGTAGAATTTTAATTCGGGATGAGGCGACTTAGAAAATAGCAAAATCGGACTAAAAAGCACTAGAATTAGGATGAAAATGTTCCCAGCTTTCTTATATTTTCTATTTTTTCTCCCAATCCTAGATTAATACAATAAAACAAAAGAACCCACATGACAAAGGTCACGGACTCTGGAGTCTGTGGAGTTCCAAACTTTAATAAAAAAGACCCCCGTTTCGCAGAGACGAAGTGGAGTGGAGCGGCGCCGGCGCCGGCTGCAAGGTGACGGTGCTGGTGTTCCGCGACGGGGACCGCGTCAACATGCTGCGCGTGCGCGAGAACAGCGACGGGACCTACTCGCCGCTCGACAACAACAAATGTTCGTATGCTCCTCGCCGGCGTACGCTTACACGCTATGTTCTATGTTCCGACCTAATTGAGCAACACACCATCAAAACTATCGCATTTATAATACTAGTATCAGCGCTCGCTGTTTTACCACCGCAGTTCCCGTTCCTGTTGTTTCCCCAGAATAAAAATTAACCTATATGTGTTCTTCCAGACTATATAATTGACTTTTAATCTGGGTGTCCCAAATTTAAATCCAATCCGTTCATTAGTTACGTCGTGATTGGGCAACAAACATCTAAATATCCACATTAATAATATTACTAGCAGAATCCTGGCGGGTTTTCCGGCGCGGTTCCCGTTCTCCGCTATTTTCTCCGGGATCAAAAGCCTATGTGTATTCTTTCTGACCATATAATCCATGTTCCAAATTTCATCCAGATTACCGAGTTATGTTGTGTCCAGACTCGGCGGCGCTGGCGCCGGGCGAGCCGGCGGGCAGCGAGCCGGCGGCCGGCGCGCTGCGGGAGAACGCCGTCACCATGGGGAAGATGCTCGACCTGCGCCGGCGCATGGAGGCGCTCGCGCTGCAGCGCCCGCCCGCGGGTGCGTGTCTGCGCTCTGTACAACGTCACAGTGCTCCGGTTTCAAGGGGAATGGGAAAGGGCAGTGGCACGCGCGTGTGGCAAGTCAAGTACCAGAACTGGCGAGCAACACCGTGTGCAATTACGCGAACCATTGGGAGTCACAATTTTTTAGTTTTTACCTCCTCGTAACTATTTCACAGAAACATGTCGTAATTGTCATGAACATGTATGCGCAGTAATTTCACTAGATACATTGTGTTCTTCAAAACGGAACACAGTGGTGTATTCACATTACTGCTTGCTGTTAGAATAACTGGCAAAGGTGTGGTTCCTTAGGAGGCCTGCCTGCAAAGAGTCCTGTTACTACTAAAATGTGAAGCTACAAGGTTCCAGGTGATCTAGTCATTAAAACAGAACTAAAGAAAACACCACCGATGTGGAGGCGCATACGAATTGTTTCGATTTTTATTGAACGTTGCAGGTGACAAGGCGGAAATTCAGAAGACTCGCAGCGAAGAGACGCTCCCGACGCACTTACGGGATGACTCACTCTTGCAAGACGACTCGCTCTTGAGAGACGACTCACTCTTGAGAGACGACTCGCTCCTGAGAGACGACTCGCTCCTGAGAGACGACCCACTTCTAAGAGACGACCCACTGCTGCGCGACGAGTCCCAGCTACGCGACGAGCTACGGTTGCACGACGAATCGGCCGCGCCCTACGCCTGCTACGACGCCGACGACTGCTACGCGCTACGACACGATAACAACTATACTAGGTATGTATATCAATTATTTAGTTTAATTCGTTTCAAAAAATATTGTACCCGATTGAATCACATTTTTTAAAATTAGTACATAGGACCGCCACGATAATATAATAGTATATTATGGCACAAGCGTGTAATGATGGTGATTATTGCTGAGGCCACATTAAGAGAGTCTTAAGAGAGTCGAGGATCAGTAATCATCAATACACACACTTATCATACAACGTTTTTCAACACACTTTTGGACAAAATAATAATAAACAAGAACAAAATTAAAAATTTTGACTAACCCCCGACTACCTCAGATTTGTTATCCGTACAACATTCTACTAGTCAAGCCCTTTCATTTGATACCCATATTAAGGGAGTTGTGAAAAAAGAAATGTATTTCGCCATTTTGTGGAAGCGGCCACCTTGGATTTGAAATTTGTCATAGTGCAATGTATTCTACTAGTCAAGCCCTTTCGTTTGATACCCATATTGAGGTAGTAGTAAAAAAATAATATAATTCGCCATTTTGTGGTGGCGGCCATCTTGGATTTGTTTTTTTTTATAATGTATAGTATTCTACTAGTCAAGCCCTTTCATTTGATACCCATATTGAGGTAGGTTGTGAAGAAATATTTTGTCCGCCATTTTGTGGCGGCGGCCATCTTGAATTTATATTAACCAAACATAGCTAAGAACATCCGCACGGATATTAACTTTCAAATAAAAAAAACCGCATTGAAATCAGCCCATCCGTTTGAGCTCTACGGTGCCACAGACAGACACACACACAGACAGACAGACAGACATCGACGTCAAACTTATAACACCCCTTTTTTTGGTCGGGGGTTAAAAAACATTTTCAACAGTGAAAACGAATTGTGATATTTTTTTTCGTTATTGCAGGGAAAATTATTCAGTTTCCATATACGCGCGCATCTAACAATGGCGATCGGCCATAGACTAAAGGAATGAGATTTTTTTGCCTTTTCTCGGATATTGTTTAGTCACGTACAAAATAAGAAATTTAAAGTTAAAGTGATATTTGAGTGAAAGTTTTATTTAACTTTTATTAAACACTTTCAATTTGAAATTTTCTATTTAAATACGAAGTTTCATGAAATGAGTAAACATTAATTTATGTGTTTTGTTGAACACGATCTTGCTTGTTTCGAAACTTTTTTAAGAACAAAGTAACTCAACCAATAAAATTTGAGATAAATTAAAATAAAAAAACTATGTTTTATTAAAAACTCCCTTGTGACTAGTGAAAAATGTCAGCAATGAAAAAATCACGGTTCGATTAATGGTGTCATTATGTACCTAATTGCGGTGAAATAAAATTATAGCCACTTTGTGAGCAAGTGTGTTGTTTCTTGAAGTGTATATATTTAATAAGGTATAAATGATACAGAAATGAGTAAAGTGTTTTGTGGTGCAGGTACTCGTACGAGTGCGGGTTCGGTTCCCGCTACACGCTGCTGCCGCCCATCGGCGCGCGCGACGAGCGCGACGACTGCCTGCCCGGCCCGCGGCCCCGCAGACAGGTACCTCCCCCCCACCTCCCCCCGCTGCCGCCCATCGGCGCGCGCGACGACTGCCTGCCCGGCCCGCGGCCCCGCAGACAGGTACCTCCCCCCCACCTCCCCCCGCTGCCGCCCATCGGCGCGCGCGACGACTGCCTGCCCGGCCCGCGGCCCCGCAGACAGGTACCTCCCCCCCACCTCCCCCCGCTGCCGCCCATCGGCGCGCGCGACGACTGCCTGCCCGGCCCGCGGCCCCGCAGACAGGTACCTCCCCCCCACCTCCCCCCGCTGCCGCCCACCGGCGCGCGCGACGACTGCCTGCCGGCCCGCGGCCCCGCAGACAGGTATTTTTTTTTTTTTTTTTTTTTTTTAAATTAGCCACTCCACAGACTCCGGGGTCCGTGATCTTTGTCATTACAATTATATATTATTAATTTTTACACATATTTTGGATAAGGAGAAGAAGAGGAAAATAGGAGGAGTTGGGTACATTTAATATCTAATTCTAGTGCTCGTCTGTAGAGCCGATCACTACCGGCTGGGATTCCGCTAGTAATCGACTCGACATCGAGTGTTTGCCTAATTGCCTTTTGCCATTTGCCTAAGCTGCCTCCTCCCGGCCCAGAGCCTCCACGACGGCCGCATTTCTGTCCCTGATGGCCATCTGTAGGTTGAAATCTCGGATGGTCTTTGGTGATGCAGCCCACGCTCGCCGCACGAAACGACCGATGGCGTCGTCGGTGTCGTCAGCGTAGTATGTGAAGGTCCCCGTGTGCCGTGAGATTGCAACAACCGCATGGGGTACGCTCTCGTGCAGCTTCATGTTTGCCTTGGTTTTGATTGCGATTACCGACTCGTATGTTAGTCCCTGAGCTTCATGGATGGTAAGGATGCGTGACCCGGTGCCTGACCCATAACCCTGGTTTGTCAGGGTCTCCTTCTCCTCTTGAGTGTGAACCAAGAAGAGGTGTTTGGTATGTTGTTGGGTATTTGCGCTCCCTATATCTTCTCTGCTCTAGGGACTTTATTCGGGGCGCTGAGGAGTACATACCGGAGTATATTTCCCTCAGCGCATATGCGACGTCCATTGGGTTTCGATGTGCAGAGCAACTCCTGGCTGATCTTTGTTACCAGGTTCGGGCGATGATACCTCATTTCGAAGAGATTTTCCCTGTCGATATAAGGCAACTGATTGACGTCTCCAATGAGGACAATTTCACCAACACCAGACAGCCTTGAAGCCATCACAATGGCTCCAAAATGGTTCATGAGAGCTTCGTCCACCATGAGGCGGCTGAAACTTTCTCTACCGAAACCATTTACCAGAGCAGAAGCCATGGTTCGCACTCTGGTTTTGACCAGGTTTCCGATTCGGTGCGATAGCTTTTCTCTTAGATCTTTTGCTGCCTCAGTTGTTGTAGTGATGATGGCGTCCTTGTCCACGTCGAAGTGTCTAATCACCCATGTTGTTTTCCACATCCTGGAACTCCGTTGACCCACTGTATTCTCGGTACCTCCCAATTTTCCCAACCTGCTTTGACGTTTCCGTTCCTTCGATGGTCTTGGCCATCTCTAGGATCTTATCGTCCAGCATAATCTTGGTGCATCGGGCAGTAACTACAATTGGGTCGTTTGGTGGTGTCGCATAAACAGGCACTCCCGCGCGCTCTGTCTCTCTCTCGTTCAGTGTCACGAAGCCATTTTCTGCACTGTAAGCTGCCATATACTGTCCTGTCATGGTTCCCTTGATGACCCGGGAAGTGACATTATTGTAAATGGCTGCTTCGGCCTCCTCGAGTTTCGCCTTTAAAAAGGCTTTCACTTCCTAGCCTATAGGACTGCATGATGTTTTCGCAGGTCTTGAGGTTGACTTGTCGTGTCGCGCTCAGTGTGGCTATGAATTCGATGAAGGCGTTACGTGCATGGCTCCGCGGCTCCGAAGCCGTGACATAGCGGGGCGGTTCCACCTGTCCCATGTCGGCTCTCGTTCGGCTCATTTGTTGCTGTGAAGCTGCTTTGGGGTCTTTGACGTCAAGGGGGTGATGAATGGGATGTGATTCGAGTACGCTCCTTGCTGCTGCGTTGAAGGCAGTCACGAACGCCGTGTTGGTGCCTCGGCTGCCAGTTAGATTGGCTGAGGCTTTTTCCGCGGCTGCCTTCTGCTGTGCTCTTTCGGAGCCGGTTTGGATGGTCGAACTAGGAACAGGATGTCCCCAGCTATCGGTTGCATTTGTTTGGTCGTGCGAAGGGGCTCTGAGGAAGCTCAGATTTTCTCCCCTGTCTTCGTATACGACAATCTCATGATGTTTAGAGGCCTCAATGCAACCCAGCCGGTCTGCGACTCTTGCTCTTGAATATTCGATTGCCATCGCATCCACGCTTATCACCCGGGGTGCTTCACCTGCATTTCTGCCCAGATGTGCGAGCAGCGCACTTGCCTGTGTGAAAGGCGTCCGACCTTCCGAGTACTCTATTAGTGCAGACAGGTACCTCCCCCACCTCCCCCCGCTGCCGCCCATCGGCGCACGCGACGACTGCCTGCCCGGCCCGCGGCCCCGCAGACAGGTACCTCCCCCCCACCTCCCCCCGCTGCCGCCCACCGGCGCGCGCGACGACTGCCTGCCCGGCCCGCGGCCCCGCAGACAGGTTTTTATGATAAACATGCGTTAATCTTCAAAATAAAAGCAATTTCCAAAAATCGTTAACATCCCTATTCTTGTAATTGTTAACAAAATGATAGTATAAGTAGATGTGCGCCTGTGTCCCGCAGAGCCGGCGCGAGGGAGAGGAGGCGGCCATCCTGGAGGAGTGCCTCTCCAGCGACGAGCTCGCGCGCGCCGGCTCGCCGCCGCTGCAGCCCGTGCGAGACCTCGGTAAGTCACGTTTTTCCTAGAGAAACTGCAAGGCAAATATAAAGTTGAAAGTTCTTTATTCATAAATGTAAACGTCAATCAGTAAAAAACAATAGTAAAAGATACAAACAGGATATATTTTTAAATGTATATTATTTACGCGCGCATGTACATATAGCTTGGCGCCGTACTGTAACCGAGAATGCACTGTGGCAATGTAACACGCACGAGACACCTCCGCAGACACCAATCGGGCTGATCACGGCTCACTTTAACACACATATTATTGATGTGGTGTTCCCATGTCAGTTTGCGAACAATCTCGAATCCTAGAAATGTGGTGTTATGAACCAAACAATATGATGATAATTTTCGTTACCTTATTACCGAAACACAGGTTCTGCCTAATACGAGATCCGCAAGAAAAACGTAGTAAAAACTAGAATGGACGTCGTTTTGTAATTTACCTTTTTGTTGTTGCTTTTAGTGAAGGGTTTTGTTATGTTTGGTGTCAGGGGAGCTGGTGGGCGGCTGCGCGTGGCGCGGGCACTCGGCCTCCGCCCTGCAGCTGCGCGCCGCCGCCGCGCCCGCCGCGCCGCCCGCGCCCTTCTCCTCCTCCACCTCCGAGCTGGAGACCCTGCAGCGCACCAGGTGCCCGCACTCTGTGACACTCTCCCACACCAACTCGAACATTCACTCGTACTAATGTCAACGTTTGGGTGTTTGTCGCTCAATCATTTCTGAACGATTGAAAAAAAAAATTTAAAAAAATTAAAATTAAAAATTGACATTTTGAACACCGATATTTCATTGTCAGGAAATTTCACCACATCGCCTTATTATCTGAGAAAATAACGGAAACTAGGCGCCGCAGAGCGCTGCTCATTCTTATTAAGAATGATCTTCGAAATGTATGTACGCTCCTAAGTTTTGAATGACGGTTTTATGTATTCGTTATTGTCGCGACAAGGTTATAGCAGATTATTTTTAAAATGTTGAATAATAAGTATATGGTTGTACGAAGTTCCCTGGTCAGTACATATTATAAAAAGAAATGTATGTATGTTTGTAATATATTGTTTCCCCGCGTCCAGCCGCCTGCTGCCGGGGCTGTCTCGCGCGCGGCCGCGCGAGCACCTGCACCTCAGCGACGAGGGGCTGCACCTGCGCCGCGAGCCGCCGCCCGCCGCGCGCCACAAGCAGGTACGGAGCCCCGCGAGCCCTGTCCGCCTGTACCCTGTGCACGAGGTCTGCCCGCTCCCTGTACCCTGTGCACGAGGTCTGCACGCTCCCTGTACCCTGTGCACGAGGTCTGCCCGCTCCCTGTACCCTGTGCACGAGGTCTGCCCGCTCCCTGTACCCTGTGCACGAGGTCTGCCCGCTCCTGTACCCTGTGTACGAGGTCTGCCCGCTCCCTGTACCCTGTGCACGAGGTCTGCCCGCTCCCTGTACCCTGTGCACGAGGTCTGCCCGCTCCCTGTACCCTGTGCACGAGGTCTGCCCGCTCCCTGTACCCTGTGCACGAGGTCTGCCCGCTCCCTGTACCCTGAGCCACGAGGACTTGGCTGTTCCCCTCGTTACATAAGCAGCCCACTAAAACTTCACACCGTTTGGATTCGGGGCATTCTCTCGCAAGAATATAGTCAAGGCCATCCACCACACTTACCCGGTTCCGATTGGTGGACCAGTTTAAAGTGGAACGGTGGTAAAAGTCGGTATATCATGAGGGTTCACTAAAGGGTCATTTTTAATATTTTCCAATCCAATATAGTGTGAGTAGCAGTCTGCAATTAAATGATGTGAAAATAAAACGGACCGCCCGCAATTCATACACTGGGCCTGAACGCCGCGATCAACCGACGAACCGACCCACTAAAATGATAATAAAAGATAACTAAATTTAATTGTTTAACATTAAAAACAATTTAAAATATTTTCATTTCATTTAATTTTACACTGTAATAATTTTTTTTTAAACATTTGTTGATAAATCTGGGTTCTGGGCTTTTCACGAATCCGAGGTTTTTACGACTCTTGGGTAGTGATTCTAAACGCAATCCGAACGGCTCCAAATCGGAATGACAATCCTCGTTCTGTCATTCTAAACAGATGACAAAAACCGAGAGATGAGATTCCGTGTCGGATCAATCCGACTGGGTTCAGAACCGCTAGGCTCGATGTCAAACTAGAAATGGCAACCCGAGTGCTATTGAGAGTGGTGTGGTTCGCAGGAGCGCCTGTACCTGCGGCGCGAGGCGCGCGCCGGCCGCGAGCGCGCGCCCGCCGCGGAGCCCGAGCCCGCGCCGCAGCCCCCGCACAAGGAGAAGAAGATCAGGTAACCAAACGCTGCCACTCCACACTGACAGAGAAAATGTTGGCGCTCTTATACGATAATCTTGTCCAAAACTAAATAAAGCTTTTAACATCACTCTTATTTTTACTATTTACTTTCACTCTTATTTTTATTCTTTACCTTTGCTCTTATTTTTACTCTTTACCTTTGCTCTTATTTTTACTCTTTACCTTTGCTCTTATTTTTACTCTTTACCTTTACGCTTATTTTTACCTTTACTCTTTTATTATTATTTTTTTATGTGTTTATAATCATTGATATGCATACTTACGGTTGGTCGAACGATAATGCGGTCTACGATGAAACGCGTTTAGATAAAACCGATTCAGTCTGGATCTGAAGACACTAAAATAGTTGAAGAGCAAACAAATGGAATCGGGGTTTTCTAGGTCAGCCGGCTTCGTTGGTCGCATGGTCGTTTGATAGCAAGCGATACAGCGGTCAGTGCAGTGCGGTAGCGCAGCACTGCGCTCGTCACCCAGAGTCGTATTCACGTCAAAGTATAATGTAGTGTCCCCGGCAGGTTGAGGTGCGGCTGGTGCCGCAAGCGGCTGTCGGTGGCCACGGTGCACGCGTGCCGCTGCGGCGGCGCGTGGTGCGCGGCGCACCGCTACGCCGAGGTGCACGGCTGCGCCTGGGACTACAAGCGCGCGCCGGCCGCGCCCGCGCCCGCGCGCGCGCCGCGCCTGCCCGACCTCTAGCCCGCCGCGCTCCCGCACCACGCCACATCTCACGATACGACGCGAGCTTCAAGTAACACCCGGCTTTAGGACGTTTTCAAAAAAATTTACACCCCTCTCGACCGCTCGGTGAGGGAGTGCGAGTATCAGGATGGCCGTGTTGTGGCGGCTTTATGTCTGGTGGATCTGACGCCCTGGGCGGTCGCTGGTACTGCTTTTGGTAACGAGGGTCCGCTGATCGCGGGTAGACATAGAGCGTTGGTAGTGATAAATAGCACTCCGAGATATTTTCGATCGCGGTCACGCGCACGTCCACAGCGGGAACATCGTTACCACAACCGGTAGAGTAAGGCGCTGGCTATAAAGCGACAGGCGCCACTTCATGGCCATTCTGTAACTCGCATTCCCTCATCGAACGTCAAGTGAAATAAACAAAACGATGCTTACCACGGTATTCGCGCACACATACTTACCGTTTACACTTGGTCACCACAAGTAAGCGCGTCGCTTCGTGAGATAAAACTATTATACGGGCCGCTCGATGTTACAACCGACTTATCTGTACAACGGCCAAACAGACGCCATTTGAAAACGTTAAATTGCATAATTGTGTAATAGGTGGCAGTATTGTTTCTAAACTTTCGAAATTTGATCACATTATAAACATAATAAAGGATTTAATTACGATATAAATGATTATTTAATTACCTCGACGTTTCGACAGTGTTACAACCACCGTTGCCGTAAAATGTTCTCGTGACCACGTGGTCGAGTGTTCTCGTGACCACGGCGATTGTACCGCTGCCGAAACGTCGAGTTAATTAAACAATAATTAGGATCGTGATTGTGTCCTGTATGTTTACAATAGTTGTCAGCACTTTTCGATCGTGGCGCCGTCGCTGCGTTCTGCGGATAAGTTGGTCGCGTTGTACTCCATCGCACTCTAGCTGTTCTGTTGTGCCGTCGGCGCGCTAATACACTCTGCCGCGTGGGCTCAGGGTGCCGCCCAAGATACTCTGGACTAACATATTAACATTAATTTTCTCCGTCAAACACGCAACGTGCATGAGGTAGCGGCCTGGGTACGCACAGGTGGACGGTTCTGGGAAAGTTGACTCGGGACTGAGCTCGTCAGTTATTACTCGGTCTGGGACCCTTTATGGGGCGACTCCTCCATGAGAGGTCAAACATTATTTTGACAAATATGAATAAATTTGCGAACTCAAAGAGTGATAGCAAGTCCTGGGGTTAACCGGCAGCAGGGACTAAAACGGTAATTGCTTTGCCATGGCTCTCTCTCTTTCATTTAGATCTAAAATAAAGAGATAGCACTATATCAAAGCCATACCATTTCAGTTAGGCTGATCTCGCGGTATCGAGTTCACTTTTCCAATATCGGCCGGCAGCACATTAATGCTAAATTAGTTTTCAACCGGGTGTAAGAGATGATTTATCAGTTTTGGTGCCATTCTTTATATTCATATCAATAATTACATGTCTCATACTATCTCAATTTTGGTTGGGACTGTTCTTCGTATATGTGTGGGTTCGATAGCTCGATGTTATTCCATCATTTCGAGGCTTGATGCATTACCCTTCCACCCGGATTAGCGGAATTTTGCGTAGTGAACATTAAATTGGCTATCATTGTAAGTAAATAATCGTTTTGGTTTTATTACGTTAAAGTAGATTAATGTTTTTCGTTTATATCATGAACGTGTTGGAAGCATTCTAGTGTAATCTTGGCCAAGTAAAATTTATACGAGACTTCTGGATTGGTTCCGTGTTATAAATTCTTTATTTTGATGGCTAAATTATTAAGTATTGTTGGACCTATTCGTAACGCTTTGTATAGTCTATTAATACCTTAACTACCATAATTAGTTTAACTGTTCATTAATCACTAAATTACTATTAAATTGGACTAATGAAGTGTCAAGTTTGTTAAAATTTCATAGGGTCAAAAATGTATAAAGTCTGCTGTCATAAAGGACCAACGAAGATTAAACTTAATAACAATTATTATAAAGTAAAAAAATCATTTGTTCCATTTGACAGTTGAATGATGTCCAGCATTTTGTGTAACTCTACAATTAAATATTTGTTGATTTTATTCATTTCTCATCTTTGCTTTAATTGACTGAACAGTAACTGATAATCGGAATGCTTCCTAACGCGACTAGAGTGTTATAATATTTATCTTAACGTTATTTACAAGTTAATCGTAAAATTTCTGTCCGTATTCTAAAAATTCTAAGTTGTGTGGTTAATATATAAAACGTGCGAGCGAAGTGGCACGGCGAGCCTAGTATTGAGAGCTGGCATCCACTAGCGCTTGTGTACGCGGTGTGACGTCATACGCAACACATTTTTTCCTCTCTGTCGCACTTCAGGCACCTTTATGAGCGGGACAAAGATGGCTGTTGAACCTGGGTTCTCTTATATGGCATGATGTAAATAAACAAATATGGCGGCATACCTTATTGCTCGCAAATGTTTTTTGACGAATTTTTATATTTAGAATATGTTCAATAGTCTGCTGTTTTTGTTTGGTGTAATGTGAACAAAAATGCTTCGTATTGGTCATTTCTAGTTATTTTCACATACTTTAAAAAATAGAGTGAACAATAGTCCACCATTTTTGTTTATCACGTGGCATTATATAAACAAAGATGGCGGCACTCTATTGGTCACGTTATTTTGGTGTAATTATTAATATGAAGAGTTCCGAATAATCCTCCATTTTTGTTTATCTTCTGTGTCATATATAGAAAAGTCAGTGTGTCGTGTCTGTGTGTAATCCCGGGATGCCAGCTTCTGCCCAGCCCACCACACCGGGCCCGATGTAAAACGATGTGATATCATATTTTTGACCTAAAATTTAAGATAAAAATGTTAAAAATCGTCTGCCATGTGTGTGTTTGGTTTTATAATTAAATAATAGTGAAAAAAATAAATTGACAAAAAAAATTATAGTGACTTGTGGAGTTGGCTCTAGACGAGCGGTGTATGAGGTGCTTTAGGCCGCGTTGTTAGTTCGGGCGGGCGCGCGCTGCCCGCGCTACACTACGCTCTTAGTTACGCTCAATCGTGTCGTGTATGTATTTACTTTGAAATTGTATATATTTTATCTGGCTCCTATAGTACAAGCTTTGCTTAGTTTGGGGATAGGTGATATGTGAAAAATATGTATTTATTAGCATATGCTGATATGCTTAAACAATTCAGTACTGAAATTTTAAAAGTAATTGTCCTTAAGTTAATTGTATCTTTTAAATATCCTATCTATTGTCTATTTATATCAGAATTTACAGGTTAAAGTCAGATGATATTTAAAATAATTTGTCTCTTATTACAGTCCCAAGTGACAAGGACAGATATTTGCATTAGTTTTCAAATTTTTATTGAGCTCTCAGAATTAGTTCTTTTATCGACAATAAACTTAATATTTTATTATTTATAAGTGCCTAGTGGACAACCAATCACAGCTCGTCATTAAGATCAGAAGAGTTCCTATTGGTCGGTCACTTTCATTTAGTTTTTTGTTTGTTTGAAAACTTGACTTTCAACAGTTAAATCAAAAGACCGTAATTCCATAGAATATTAGTTTTACAATTTGTATCTGCTTGTTCACAAATTTCGTCCTGTCTTATTGCAGTTAAAAGTAACGGGAATATGCGTCCACTTTTCATTTAACGTTTTAAATTATAAAACGTATGAAAAGTCGATAATAATTTGGAATATATCTTGTTTTCGTATCACTTGCCCAACGTTAGATTAGTCATTATCACATATCACTTGCCATCTAAACATTCACTACCCATTTTGAATTCAAATATTTGTCTACACTAGTTTTTGTTCCACGATTGAGCAATATGTAAACATCTAAAGTTCCACATGTATAATATAAGTGGGATGTTGTGTGAAGCAGAGGCGCGCCCGCCCGGTGGCCTTATTGTTGTATATTACATTGAATAACATAGCGTAATGGATGCTTTATAATTATAGATATTATTCGGTTGGTTACTCACGCCCGGGCAGACTGACGCGATGGCGTTCTTGACTGTCGCCACGTTTCTAGTTCGCCTAAGGGGTTGCGCAGACGACGAACTATTTGTCGGGGTATATAATCGGTGATAACTTTTGTCCAACACAAACAGCTCTCGAGATGTTTTAAAAAGTTAACATATTGTGTGAGTATTCCTAAGCGGACAATTGTTCTGTCTGCGCAATACTAATTTGTTAATACAAGTGTGTATATGGGACTACCGTGAATATTAATGTAATTGATTGTATTGTTACAACATTTTCGTTGTATTAACCACTAGGAAAACTCAAGCCATTCTCTAATAGTTATAAATGTGAGATCTTTATGAATTATTAATAAATACGAAACATAAATAAAACCATACTAAACGTCTAGGTTAAAGCGACGAGATTTTGACGCTAAAAAGATTTATAAAATCCTCAATCCTTAGATATTTATTTATGCATGTGTTTTGCGACTGAATGAGTGTGCGTGTCTAATTTGTATGTATGTGTTAGTTTTGATTATAGTTTAAAAATTCTGATTCTTGTTATTATTGCTTGTTTATACTACATTTTTGATTATTTTGCTTTCGAGTGAAGTGTAACGTTTGATTCGCTGAGATTCTGTGATAACCCAGCTGTAGCGAGTTCTGGGACCTGTCGTCTACTATGTTGGCTGTCCATTATAAAAGTAACATTGCCATTTAAACATAATATGTTGAAAAGAGTGGGATGATGCGGTCGCTTTTTGTGACAGCTAACGTTATTTCAATTGTATTCATAACATCTCCAATTGCGATATCAACAGCTGTCCCGGGGGTTTACCGTCCAACTAAAAAGTACCTTTGATATTGTTCTCTATTTTCTTTTCACATGAATTTTTAGAGACAGTAATAAAAGAGCCAAAGCCGATTTAGTTAGGAAGTAGAAAGGCAGCTCGTATTCCCAACACCGGAAGTACTTTTCTCGTCTGAGGTTACACTATGCAGTAGAATACCTCAATAGTGAACGACGTTGAATGCAAGCATTCTATCTCATTCGCTCCCATCCGGTTTTTGCCGCGCGTGAACGAGACGGTGCGATCGAACATCAGTGACAGCCGCCGTAACGAGGCCGCAGGTTTCAGGTATACAAATACGTACTATTTAGTTTTTAATTATTTTTGACTTCGGGAATGTAATCTTAGTGTTTGTGTTATTCTGAAGGTTTGATCACTAAATGTTTATGTTTAGGGGAGTTATTGTGCAATAATATTGCGGAGTGTGTTGATTAGTGTTGTAATATTGATATGTTTGTGCGCACGCGGTGCGCCTTCCGGATGCCCACTGTACGTCACATGACCATACGTCATGGTCGTCAATTCACGTTTACACGACTGTCTGTAAAATTTGTGTTTTTTTTAGATTTATTTAAATGTTACTGTCGTGTTACTCTAGACTTTTACCCCGTTGCGATCAATTTCGAAAAGTGTCATCTGTACATTTATTTGAAAAAAAATCTAAATGTATGAAAAAAAAACTTAAATTCATTAGAATGCACGTGTATGTATTTCATAATCAGGCAGAATGGACATTCGTTATTTTTTTAGTAATGTATCCTTCTTCCATATATTGTTCCAATACAGTAAATACACCAAGCAGGCCTATGTGAATAAATGTTGGTAACTGTGCAATCCGTCCAGTAGCCGTCGGTCACCGAGACGGGTCTCCTATCAGCCCCTCTGCCGTAGGATAGGCATAGTATTTCTGCTATCCACTTGATATTCTTATTAAATTTCCTTACATCCGCATTTCATATCCTATTCGGTAAGTAGAATTGTAATGATTTGGTGATCAAATCTTTCTAGGACCCGTACCCTGATTAATATTGGTTTGTAATTCAACATTTCGTGCATCGCTAATCTGAACAGTATCTCTCGGCGATAAAGTCGTGAGGAACGAAATGTTGGACGACAGTTACCTAACATCGTAAGAGGTCACGGTACAGGGTCAGGCCTCTAACTAACGGCTCTAATATAGTTAAGGTAATGTTGTTCGGGACTAAATGTTATAACGTGTTTCCTACTTTAGGTAGTCTGCAGACGGAATGCTTTGGTCAGACAGGTTCGTCGTACAACTGAAGTGTGTCGTCTACGCAGGCCATTAGTCGAAAGATCGTCACTACAAGATATATTCGCATGGAGCTTAAAATGCTTTTGTTGATGTTTTTTTAAATTTCGTATGAATTTTTGTGAACTCACACGGAAGTTTTTCCCCCGATGTGGTCGATTTCGTTTTCTGTATTTGGCTTTAGTCAAATATTTTGATGGCTTCTTTTGTGCCGTTGATGATTCTCAACAGTTAGCCAACTTATAGAAAACCTTAAATTTTTACACGACCTGTTGATTTAACCACCGCAATATGGTTTATTCCCAGGACATAGTTCCTTATGATTGTTCCTTCAAAGGAACTAATGTAAAGACAAAATTTGGTTTGTCACTTTCTAGGTTAGGTTACACGTTAGACCATAAAACCTCGTCTTTGAAGTCGATTATGATTTTCCGTTGTAATAAAGTAGCCTAACGCAGCACTTACCTCCTGGAAAGGGACAAACCTGAACTTTTCCTTGGCATTTGGATACCATTAGCCTTACGTCTTAAGGTAGCGGTTCGCCCGGAGACCGCGACACGAGATCGCGACAGGCACTTGACTGTATAGAATTGTATGGGCGCCAGTTCGCGCCGAGACCGCGACACATGTCTCGCGACACGTGTCTCGGTCTCCTGTCGCGGTCTCGGCGCGAACTGGCGCCCATACAATTCCATAGTGTCAAGTGCTTGTCGCGGTCTCCGGTCGCAGTCTCGCGTCTCGGTCCTGGGCGAACCGCTACCTTTAAGTCTCTCCCGTCACCAAAAAACCACGAAACGCGGTGGTTAGGTAAACTATTTGCGTATATGCGTGTACGAATTAATTCGGGCCTAATTTAAATACTAGTTTATTAATGTAGAGCGAATGTCGTCGTACTGTTTGTCGTTCACTAATAGCACTCTTATGAAGTGGATTGGATTGTTTTTCATATTGCTCCTATTTTATTTTAAATCTATACAAGTGTGGGAATTACGAAGTAATGTTATTGGAATTAAATTTATTGTATGCAGGGTAACACAGAACCCTGTAGTGAGCCGAAGCCGCCATGTTATCTCTGCTTGTCGTTTTGTGCAAATTTTACTATAGACCTATATTATTATAGTTTTGGTATAGACGTTGCTGCTTTTAATGATTGTCTGGAGAAAATAGGTGTGAGCGATGAGGTCGCCATTTATGTAATTGGATAAAAGTCATGTATCGTTGGGGTGTTGTATTGGAAATGTCTACTAATATTTATTATACATTTATTTTAATAATTTGTGCCTCTTCGTTTATATCTATTTCTTTCTGACAATGACAAAAAAGCAGTCTTAGTAACAAGTCCTAAAGTTTCACCGTAATAAAGTCAATAAATTAGTAATAAAATTTGTTCACAGCGATGAGTAGATTCGACCCTTCGACTCAAAGGTATCAAGGAATAAAAGGCACGTTTTAAAATTTGAAAAAGACTAGTCGGTAACTTTGAACGAAAATAAACTATAAAATAATAATTGCATTAAGTGTGTTAACGCCACTTTGCAGTTACACCGTCACATCTAGTTTAGGTTACATCACTAGTGATGTCGCGATGTCAAATAGTGCATTTTATTTTCTGAACACTATATGTAGCTCTGCCACCAACTTATCTGTAGGACGATCAAAAGCGGAACTACTGAGTTGCGAGTATCTACTAAAGAACACAGAAAATTTCGTAATAGATGTCAACACTTTTCGATCGTGGCGCCATCGCTACGTACTACAGGTAAGTTGGTCGTACTGTACAGCCATTTTGCGTAAACCCTGTGTAAATATTGATTGTAACGGGGATCTTTCCTACTCCATGCTACACCGTCAACTCTCGTATAAGTCGTATCATTACACGGTAACAGCTTGACTTCGTATAGGAGATTTGTACTACCTTTTTCTGGCTGGGTGTGCCACTTATAATTTTCTTAATAGATTTGTATATTTAAGTTTATAGATAATTTTTACTTGGGAGAATTAATTTTGGCTGATTTACGAAAAATAAAATATTTATAATGCGAAAGCGAGTAACGTTTATTATTTAAAAAACCCTTTTTATTTAATACTAGCATTAGATACCTATATGTAGGTACCCTGCGCGCGTTGCCGCGCCACCTGTCAAAACTTGGTCGTACCAACTCGGACACCTTTGGCTGATGCACAACAACTTTGGTAAGGATTATCACATGATCAAATTTGCGATTCTATAAAGGGCATGAAGACAAACATTCATTTTTATTTATGATTATTTAAGTTATCACATAGTTGTGCTAATTACGGTACTCTCTTCGGGATGGTAACATCGATATTTCCATGTCAAGGTAAGCAGAGCATATCGAAAAAGTAATGTAAGATTATACACAAAGATACGTCATTAGCTGTCTGCTGTGGAAGTTCTGGTCAACCTTACTGTAGGTAAATGAAATTATATATATAAATTTGAAAATAATATTTAGATAAACGTAGGTAGGTATATAACAATCGTAGCAATGTCAACTTCAACATTCGTTGCTGCCAGACGCATTGCATCTACCTAAAGTTGACCGATCATCTGAAGCAAGACCTCTTCAATGAATAAAACTTCAGAAGACTTGTATTAATGACCAAACGCTAGACATTGGCGAAATTACGGTAACATTACCGAATGGAAGCCAGAAGAAAAAGTTGAAGTTGATAGCTCACTTTGGAAACTACGAGGGTGAAATCGGAGGGTGCTGCTAATTTAGAATACATTTTTAAAGCATGGTCGTCTAAAATAAGTCTCTAAGGCCGTAGTTAAATATGTAATGGTAAACATGGTAACACGCCATGCTAACCCATTTCTAGATGGCCATAGTCCTGAATTCGCACGAAAATTTATTTCATTAACGAATTTGAGCTTGAACTCAATTCACAGCCCACGAAAAATATGCGTGTGGTGCGCCAGAAGAAGTTTTCACTTTAAAATTGGCTTTTTATGACCACGCTTTCTGTTTTGACTGTGATTTCGAAAACTAGGAATTTAATCAAAACGCACTCACATTAGTACAATTTATTATTAAAATATTAATGATTTGGCATATAGATAACAATATATAATATAAGTAGCCTTCGAAGGTATTTACAAGTTAATTTAATTAATTTCTAGTTTATTATATAGTTACACTAGCAGCCCGCCCCGGCTTCGCACGGGTGTTATGGAAAATAAGTATAAAACAAAATTATTAGACTTACAAATTTTGACACACTCTTGGCAGAATTGCCATGCTTAGGACATAAGACAAAACAAAGAATCCCAATCATCTGTTTATCATTTAAAACGCATGCTTTTTTGCCTATTTTACTTTATAAAAAAAATGCGGGAGCCAGAAGCTCAAGGGAGGTCCTGAGAGGAGCGAGCTAAGCGAGGTCGTCGCCGTAGCGAGAGGTTACACTCAAGGACATAGAGCTTCTGGCTCCAGGAGCTCACCCGGAGTCGTACCTCAGTGATAGACCATAATAGGACCAATGGTTATGTTTAGGTATTGTTATGCTTCTCTCAATATGTGCCATTAAGCTAAGTTAAACATTATGCTAAGTTATGTTTATGCTATATACGGTAGCAAAAACTATGCGAAAACTGTTATGCGTTAGTTGTTATGGTATATTATCATTAGTCCTAAAAACTTTAGGCGTGTCTGGCGTCGTTGTTATTCCCCTTTTACTTTTACGCATCAAATCAAAAATTAAATCAGTAAATATTTAATTGTTGTAATTTAGTGTTAAAAATCTGCTAATGCCACCTACGACGTAGTTTATGGTTGTGCAATGTTTTATGTAGGTACTAAAGTCTATTAGTTCTAAATACGTACTAAATAGTTACGGCTGGTCTAGTCGGGAGAACGGCGGCGGCCGATCTGGAGCCCCGGTTTTAAATCCCACGTGCACCAGGCACCACTGTGTTTTCGGAGTAATATGCGTAATAACGCTATCTTAAAACGGTGAAGAAAAACATCGTGAAGAAATCGCCATGTACTTAGAATCTTTTGAGGTCATGTGTCATCCACCAGCCCGCACTGGGCCAGCGTGGTGGATTATGGACTTGACTCTCTCCTTGCGAGAGAGGGCCCCGAGTCCCAATAGTAGGAATATTTAGTGGGCTGTTTATTGAATCTATTGACACAGCTAGATTTCTGATCGTCTCATCATCGTAGTCCTTAATGCTCCGTTTTATTCTACTTTAGTAGGTAGAATAAAGGGGACCTTTGGGGATGACCTATATCGTATCCTATCCCCCAGCTCAAATTACACGCGTATCACTATTTTTTCGAAGGCATGTCCGTAATGCCTCCAATTTAAAACGGTAAAAGAAAACATCGTGAGGAAACCGAAATGGAATAAATTTAATGTAATACTGTGTAGAAAGTGCGAGAAAACTTGAACAATAACAGTAAAGGTAGAATAAACTTATACAAAAGTAGTTCTGAAAAGAACATTTTGATAGGAACATAAAAAAGTGTTACGAAAAAAAAATGTTTAATATTTAATATCATTTGCGTCCACTACTTACCTACGTAGCGAGGCGACCACGCGAATTAGTAGACGCGCGCGCGGCTACTCGTACTTACCTATTTCATAGCTGCGAACACCTCTCCCCCGTGCCTCAGTGTCCCCTCTATCGGTGTTGCGCCGCGCGGCGCCGCATTTTGATAGGATTGATATTTTTAATTTCGTTAAATATTTTGAATGGAATGTCCGACTTCAATAATTCAAAAAGTAATCAATAGGTATTAAAAGAGTCTTGAATAAGAAATAATTTATTTGGATAAGAATTAATACAAATGTCTAACATGGTCTGAATTTGATAGGCATTTTTACTTACTTTTAAAATGTAAAAAAGTAGTTGTTGCGAGGTAATTACTGAAGTTAGACAAATGGTCTCGCGAGGTTTTTTGTAGATTTTAATACGCTCTATAATATTGTAGAACATTGTTTTGGTCTATCATTAGTACTTTCCGCAGCGTATGCGATGAAAGCCATTTTATGACTGTTTTTTTTATACCTTGCGTTGGTTTTAGTAAAAATTTACGTAGATATCTCATTTTTTTTCGTGATAAACATAGCCTATGTTACTCAGTGATAATGTAGCTTTCTATTGGCAAAAGAATTTTTGAAATCGGTCCAGTAGTTTTTGAGTTTATTCGTGCCATACAAAAATACAAAAATACAAATCTTTCCTCTTTATAATATTAGTATAGATAATTTATATTTTTCTAAATGGACCTATGTTAGTTGCCTTCTTCTTATCCATGTTTGGACTCGCTTCTATCTCGATAGATTATAATATAAACGTAATAGATAAAATACTAAAGACAATTAATAGATTAATTAAAAATAACTATTTAAATATCTTCTAGTCTTCTTCTGGAACAATACCCAAACATTCCAAGTTCGACTTCCAGTTAAATAAGAGTTTAACACCCGTAATATGACTGAATACAAAAAAAAATAGAAACTTAATCTTAAATATAGGTTTAAGTAATTATTTGTCATATTTGTAGTAGAAATAAAGGCTATTTTATTTTATTTAATATGACTGAATGATACGTTTTACAGAATGGCTCGTGACTGACACAGGGGCGAACAAACATATCGCACATCAACATCAACAGTCCACTAAATGTTCCTTCACACTGTGGGATTTTCTCTCGCATGGAGAGTCAAGACCATAATCCACCATGCTCGCCCAGTGCGCGTTGGTGGATGACCTCGAAAGATTCTGCGTACATGTTTTTTTAAATAAAGAGTGACGAGACGATCAGGACATGTGCCTGATAGTAAGCAACATGCCTGACACATAACAGAACAGTGACACGCAGCTATTTGAACATGAAGAGTCCAAATCATTACCTAGCACTGCACTGCGCTCGTCACCCAGAGATCTAAGATCTTATATCTCTAAGCCCTGTAATTTCTCTGGAAACATTGCCCTTCAAACCGGAACACAGTAATGTTTTCACATTCCTGCTTGGCGGTAGAATAACTGGCAAAGGTGTGGTACTTCCCCAGGCGGACTCTCCCAAGAGTCCTACCACTACAAAATGATGAAATGAGTCCTACTTTGATGTAGGTTTCATCAAATTGTTTTCTTTCGCCTTATTAAGTTAGCGGCATTACTCATATTTTGACGACTTTGACAAGATAGTAGGACGCGTGGGATTTGACCCCCAGGCTCTGGATCGACAGTAACCGTTCTAGACCAAATATGTCAACAAATTATTAATTTACATAATTATGATAATTATTTTTTTGTAACAAAATGAAAACACACCTTCCATGGCCTAATGAGGAGCTTTCAGGATAGTATAAATGTTAAAATTTAACAAAATGAAATGTGTACTGGCACCACCTAAGATTATGGGCCCTTATTCTTTGATGGGCACCACCGGCGACATTGAGAATTAGCTTTGACAGGTCCATTGTCATTGGTTACGTACCTTCTGCTATAATTTTGTTTAAATTAATTTTAGGGCACCCAGTTTGTGCCTAGATGGCGCTGTTCGTTCTTAAAACGCGCCAACGTTTGGGTCACTTGAAATAGCGATCTGTTACCTGTTTTATGTTATAAGATTCTACGATAATGAGAACGGGCAAGTCACGCTCTGACTTGATACGTTGTATTATTTATCTACAACTATCATAGAGCCGCTCAACGGAGTACTTCATACTACCTAAAAGCGCATCATAAAACAACAATTTTTATGATAATATTACGGAAACGCCTATTGTTAAAATAAATACAAAATCGTCCAACGACAGTTCATTTTTTAAACGACTTTTGAGAATGGGTCTCAAAAGTAACAAAAAAAAACTCCAAAATTCGTATTAATACTAGTATAATCATAAAATGTACGATATTTACAACATCACTTATACTATCTAACAAGTACATGACCGGCGACACATAGGGTTACTAAACGTACTATAATACATATATATATCTAACAAATATTTATTTAGAAAAAAATATAATAGGCGTGACGACAGGTCCATTGTATTAAATTATTTGATAGAATGACAGTATTTAAATAGAATAAAATATGTGCCAACTTTAATTTTGCTATCTTTTTGTTTAACTTACTTTTGTACGAAATTATTAAAAAATGTATTTACTATTGGATAACCCATTCAATTTCAAGTGACTTTTGTTATGAAACCAGATTCCTAAACGCAATATTTAATATAGCTGACATACAAACTTTACGAGCGACGCAGAAAATACGACTTAGGGAAACACTGGGAACGCTTGAGTGTTTTTGGGAAAGTCCAAAATTGTGATTTTGAAAATCGTGATATCATGGGAAATTTTTAAGATGTTTGTTTTAGTTATTGAGTAGTTATGACTATGCGCTTTTACATAAAAATAAATAAGTACCATTTATTCACTTACATATTAATTTTTTTCATGAAATACTATAATTCTTACTAGAGTATTTTTTGAACAATACCGTATTTTGCTGAAACAATATTATCTACTGTCACATAACCTGGTCATCGGTCTCCCGTAGAAAACACTCAAAGATCTCCACGAAGTTGTCTACGCCCTCCCTGAAGTTCTCATCGACTTCCACCTCCTCATCATCATTGAAGAACGCGTGAGCGAAGTCGATGATCTTCACCGTCCCCCAGGGGTTGGGGTTCGGGGAGTCGCACGACAGCTGGTCTAACGTGGCTTTGTAGTTCATCTTGATCTTGGAGAGCTTGTCTTCGTAGTTGTGGTCGAAGGAGTGGTTGTGGTTGAGTCGTTCCAGTGTATCCGACCACGGGGAGGAGAGGGGCGCGGGCGGCGAGAAGGCCGTCTGTGCGACGGTTAGCGGCGTCAGCGGGACTGATGCCAGCTTCTTGTACACGGGGCCCTGGAGGAGACAAAATATGTTGAAATAAAACTAATATACTAGTTTTATTATTTTCCTATATTGTATGTGTTATTTTAAGTTGTGAACAATAAAGAGTTTTCATTAATTCATTCATATACACTAATATTACGAGTATAAAGCTAAAGAGGTTTTTTGTATGAACGCGCTAATCTCAGGAACTAATGGATCGATTAAAAATATTTTACATGTTGTATATATGTCGCAGCCGGATCGTATAATCCGCTGTATTAGATTACGGCTAGCCGTTTTGTAATGCGGCGGCCAACGTTTAGCCGCATTGTACTAGTGCTTAAATTGTAGGGTGACCATACTTACAAAATAAACAATGAAAATTATGTGTATTAGGTAATCAGGAAAAGCTGACAGATTATCTCTTGCCATATTTCTTACTTTTTTTTAAACATATTACCTCTCAGATAAAACTTGAAAGCCCCTAACTTGATATTGGTGATGGTACACCTAAGAAATATGGTGCACTTAGACAAGGGTTTATCATTGAGATTGGACTTCGGGTGGGCTCCCGCCAGAAAATCTGCGGTCAACCCTGAGTGTCGCTTCTCCATACTCGGCCTATGCTCCACTGCGGACCTCCATTGAGCTTCTGGCTCCCGCATTTTTTGTATACACTCTAGAGGTAGTAGCGACAAGACTAGGTGGAGTCGGGGTGCTCCGAGTCGGATCTGGGTCCTTCCTAACCTACCCGGTCCGATTTAGTCTTAGCAAGGTGGACGCAGTGGCGTAGCGTGGGGGGGGCAGGGGGGGCCATGGGCCCCGGGCGGCACACGAAAGGGGGCGGCGGATTAGCCACGTAACAAAAATATTACATGGCACGATTGAGAAAAAAAATACTTTTTCCAAATCAAATCCGCAATGTTACGTGTGTACCCAATACGAAACGAAACGCCAAAGGTGCGAAAGAGAAGACGATAACCGCCCGGCGCGGCGCGGCGGCGCGACGGCGCGCGAGTCTTCCCGAACGCGAACGAAGTAGATACTCACTCGTTCAATCAGAAAAACAATAACGTTACAATTCATTACGCGAAGAGTTTGGATTGGAAGTTTTAATTGCACTAAAAACACATACCTACCTATTTTCATTTATTCAGAAACACCGTATAATAAGTACATACGATTCAAGGATAGAGAGAGGTAAGTAAATTTCTTTTTTAATTCTCTTCAGGATTTCTTGTGGATTTTCAATGTTTTCTTTGATCGTGATAGATATCTTATACGCTTGTACCTACATAATTACATATGCGTACCATATTTTTAAACCTAGTCTAGTCAATAAAATGGCATTAGCTGGAATACTGCTGTAGTATCATAATTTTTGGAACAAAAGTACCTTAAGGCAGGCTTGGAGGAGATAGTTATTTATATAGACAAAATTAAGCTTTATTTTGATTGATATAGAAGTAAATTTTGCGTAATTGAAATTTAAAACAGTGTTTGATTTGAGAAATTGATTATAACGTGAAATGTCGTATACATGATACATGTCACAATTTGTCTTCCAATAATAGAGCTTCGTCTAAAGTAACTATGCGTTGCGTAAAGCGCATATGGTCACGAGTCCTGTGTGACCAGATTCAACATTTTATTTCTTTTTGGTATTTTTTCGAATTTCCCTAGTTCAGTATTTTATAGGTTTATTGGTGTAAGTCTGTTTTATATGTTTATTTTGGATTAAAAGCTACGGCAGTACTGTAGCGGTGAAGAAACGTTAGAAAAAAAACAACATGTTTTTTAAATTACTTAATAATTTGAACTACTATTTTTATGTACTTAGATAAAAACCAATCAGCAAAACTTTAAAAACAACCAAGACAATTAAATTGCTATAGAGGTGCAATCTAAATAAAGAAGAGTAATTAAAAAGTAAAACACACTTTTAAAACAAATTATTAAAAACAAAATTAAATATTTTATTATACATAGAATATTATCATTATTTACTAGCAGCACCCCCTGTTTTACCCACATAGTTCCTGTTCCCGTTATTTTATTCGAGATAAAAATTAGCCTTTATGTTCTTTCAGACTATAATCTGTTTTCCAGAGGAGATTGCCCATAGACGGGCCCCACTTTTGGGACAGTGTCTTAACTATATGCTTTTCAGAATTTATATCTTATTTTTTCATATATGTGTGTTTTTTGTTTAGTTTTACAATTGAAAAACGTAATAAACATTTATTTTACTGAATCCGGTACAACGATTCTAACTTAAGTTCTGCCAGATGGCAAACAATATTTTAACGAAAATCGTAATCAATTAATTTATTTAATCGCTACTTACTTGTCATTTCAAAGTTTAGTTTACATCAAACCCTAACTTAACAGTATTTTTGGTTACGTTGTATTATTTCTTGGCCCTGCATCTACATTTCTACATTTCAAACATAAAATCAAAAGAAATTACAAAAATAGCTACATTCACAATCTATTTTTAAGAAAAAGTAACAGGAGGGATCTATACGTAGATCATTATGGAATTATCACAATAAATATTAAAGCAACGGAGTGACCTAAATGACACAACATATAAAAATGAATAAACCCAAAAGCTTGAACAGAAAATAATGGCATTTTGAAAAACATGTTCAAAATCGTTATTGAATCGATTGCAAATTGTTTAGAAAACGTCTTTCCTTATTATTATAATAATACGGTGCTGTATTCATGTCATGTCTATATTATTATTGAAGCTGGAGCCGTTTTAATGAAGTAAGCAAAACATTTATTTTTGCGGCTCAATTAAAATAAATGTTTTGTTTTTTTTAATAAACCTTTCGGCGTGTCTCATCAATGGTATCACCGGAAAGTGACGATTTTCAATAGATGTCACTAGCGAAGCTTCGCGTCTATGGCTCTATGGAAGCGGGCGGGAATTTTAAAAAGAAGTTAAATCGTAGAGACTTCGACCTTTGTAACCCCAAGTTCAGTAAACTAAAAATATATTTCTCTTCAACCAGGGTGAATAAATGGAAATTGTTTGCATAGTGCGAAAATCTGTTTAATTACCTACGAAATAAAATTGAAATCATTGTGACCCGACGATATTTTATCGGGGTCTAAAGCTCCTAAGAAAATTGACAATCTCCTTTCAGCCCGATCCGTTCAGACGTCATGACGTGATTGAGCAACAAACATCCAAACATCGACATTTATAATATTAATAGGATAATAAACGTTACATAATAAACTTAAGACCATTACCCATCAAATACAATGTCATGACTTCTCATAGATACGAGTATATTTTCCTTCTGGATCAATGCTTGGTAGTTTATCTTGAATTGCAATAATGTGTACGATATCCATTAAGTCTATCGAATGTAATACTTGAACTTTAAATTATTAAAGTAGGGGGGCGGCGAATTTTCGGGCGGCCCCGGGCGGCGAAAAGCCACGCTACGCCACTGGGTGGACGGTGGTAAACCACCCCAATAATATTGTGTAGGATTCCGCCACACACCAGAATCCACAGTCACCTTAGCAATTTAGCAACACACGTACTGTTTTCAACGCCATGTTGTTGTTATGTCAGACAGGGCCATGCGTGTTAAGAACCGGAACTAAAAAATTGTCAAAGCGGCGGCTAATCTTTCGCTTTATTACATTACGGCTAGCCGTTTTGAATGACGTATGGCGTCGAATACATTCCGGCTGTTTTTTAATCAGCCGCATTCAATCTGGCTAATCGTTCAACCGCCGCTTTACAAACCGGCCCTGTTTTTCAAAACGGCTAGCCGTAATGTAATACGGCGAATTATACAATCCGGCTACGACATATATATTGTGAACAGCGAGCAAAGCCGGGGCGGACCGCTAGTGTTTGAATAAAACTAATAAGTTTAATAAAGTTAATAAATAATTCGACTGGTCTCGTGGCTTAGTGGGTAATAACTCTGCTTGGGAAGCCGTGGGTCGGGGGTCATATTCCCACCAAGTGCAAATATTTGTGTGATGAATTCAAATATTTGTACTGTGTCTGGATGTTTCTATGTATTTACAACTATATAGTATATAGTTATATCAGCTATCTGGCCGCCATGTCACAAGCTTTGCTTAGTTTGGGGTCAGATGGTGTTGTGTGCGAATTGTTCAACAATTTATTTATTTATAATTGGCCTCGTGGCTTAGTTGGTAGTAACTCTACCTGTGGATCCAGAGGTCGATGGTTCGAATTCCACATAAGACATAAATATTTGTGTAATAATAAAAACAGCCCCCTAAATGTTCCCACAGCTAGGACTCGCGGACTTCTCTGGCAAGGATAGAGTCAAGTCCATAATCCACCTCGCTGGCCCAGTGCGAGTTGGTTGATGACACATGACTTCGAAAGATTCTAGGTACATGTCGGTTTCCTCATGAAGTTTTCCTTCACCGTTTTAAGCTAGCGACTTTACGCACATGACTTCGAAAGGACAGTGATGCGCGTGGTTTTAAAGCTGGGGTCTCCGGATCGGCAGTAGCCGTTCTCCAGACTAGACCAGCCGTAACTTATTTTAAAGATATAATATATTCACACACTTGATTTAATGTAATGAATACCTACAGATATAGTCTATCCCAGTAATAACAGGCAAGAAAGCTTAGAAAGTTTAATAATGGTCGGTCGCGTCGAAGGTAAGAGAAGTAGAGGCAAAGCACCATCCCGGTGGATAGACACCATCAAGGCCTCAGCAAGGACAAACATCCAAACTTGCTTACAGATGGCTCAAGACAGGAGTGCCTGGAGGAAGGTGGTCAAGGACATCGATGGTGGTCACGACCCTCAGTAATGAGGATACGACAAAGAAGAAGAAGAAGTAATAACAGACTAAGTAGAGATATAGTCTACATTAATATTATAGGTATCTACTATTATTACAAATGCGAAATTTTAAAAGCATTCATGTTTATTACTCTCTCAAGCAAAAACTATTGAAGGAATGGAGATGAAATTGAGTGAAATTTGGTGCATAGATAAATAGTATGGAATAACAAATGACCTCTTAATACTTTTACTATACCATACGATAAGGGATAAGGATTTTTGTAGTGGTAGGACTCTTGGCAGAGTCCGCCTGGGGAAGTACCACACCTTTGCCAGTTATTCTACCGCCAAGCAGTAATGTGCAAACATTACTGTGTTCCGGTTTGAAGGGCAATGTTTCCAGAGAAATTACAGGGCTTAGAGATATAAGATCTTAGATCTCTGGGTGACGAGCGCAGTGCAGTGCTAGGTAATGATTCGAACTCTTCATGTTCTAATAGCTGCGTGTCACTGTGATGTTGTGTCAGGCATGTTGCTTACCATCAGGCACATGTCCTGATCGTCTCGTCACTCTTTATTTAAAAAAAAATAGTGAGAGTGAAACCGCGGGATACTTCTAGTTTACCATAATACTTCCAACGTATCTGTCTATGATACTCTCGTCGTATAGAAATAGATATAATAATTTTTATTACGTCAAAAACTGACATTACCTATTTATTACCTTTTTTGATTTAGGTTTAGGACAACAAAAACGAAATTCCTTGTAAAAGTTTCTGAGATTTGTGAAAATATAAAAACAGATAAGGTTTATGGGGTATGACAGTGTACCTTGGAAGACAGCTGGCCGCTGAAGGGCGAACCCTCGATGCTGTGCAGCGAGTGGATGGAGCGCCGCCGCGGGGGCAGAGCGCCCGCGCAGGGCCGGGTGCGCAGCCTAGGACAAGGAAACGTTGAATTTTGAGATAGTACGAATATGAAGACGTCACAACCCCCTACTCTTTTTTCAGTTCTTTGATAATTTATTACAATTATAAAGACCAATGTCATTTTTTTACAATTGTATCCCAACTTTACCATCACTTTGTAAGAACTCTCTGTACCTATAAAAAGTTGGATCGATAAGCATTTTAATCTTAATATGAAACTTATGCCCGATTTAACTATTTCGAGAAGTCTATTATAAGCTTTCAATTTCGTAATGTGACTCTCTAACCTTGCGAGGGAGTAGGTAACCAGATTGTCAGAATTGCGTATGTTGCAAGTAGGTCAGTCTCATGGCGTGTTTTAACGAGTCTGGTCTATCTGAGATGTTATTCCTGACACGCACACCATTGGTAAATCAACATTGCCGGTACCGTAGGTATGCCAAGCTCTAGCACGTACGGCATGTTTTTGGGCGCGGAACGCACGCTCCCAGTCGGCAGTGCGCGCGTATAGCTCGGCGCCGTACTGCAACCGGGAATGCACTGTGCACTGTGGCAAAGTAACACGCACCAGACAACTCTTCAGGCTTGTCTTTGTCGATTTTTCATAATTTGATAAGACAATAATACGTCGCTCATATTTTTCCAGTCCGTCGTCCGTCGCCATTACCTGACGGACTAATTAGAATATATTTTTTACCATCATCCCAATTGGGCTGGGTATGTCCGTCATATACCGGAAACTTTATGGGAAAGGACACTACTCTCTGGATTATACAGTACACCTGACAGCTGGTCAGTCCAAAAAAGATAGAAGTATAATCCTGTGATTATCAAGTTCTCACTTATACCTTAATAATCTACAATGTTCTTTATCCTATCAGGCTTTTTTTACGATTCAACTGCCTCGACCCTGTGCCAATCTATACGGGTCCTATATTTTTAGGGTTCCGTAGCCAAATGGCAAAATACGGGACCCTTATAGATTCGTCATGTCTGTCTGTCTGTCCATCTGTATGTCACAGCCACTTTTCTCAAAATTATTTTTCCATCTAAACCATACGTGTGGGGTATCTATGGATAGGTCTTCAAAAATGATATTGAGGTTTCTAACATATGTTTTCTCTAAACTGAATAGTTTGCGCGGGAGACTCTTCCAAAGTGGTAAAATGTGCCCTATAACTACTAAAATAAGATAGTGAAAAAACTAAAAAAAAATGTAGGATGTGTAAGGATGGATTACCATGTAAACTTTCAACGAAAACTGGTTTGAATGAGATCTAGTAAGTAGTTTTATTTTAATACGTCATAAATTCACTATTGTTAAAACACTGATTAAAATAACAACGAACTACAAGAAGTTTTATATTATGTGACTTGCTGTTACGGAAGTCTTCATGGGCGAGTCCGACTCGCACTTGACCACTTTTTTTTCACAATCTATAACGGAATAATTGTAATGGTATATTGTTGAGGTAGCCATGAATTACCCGGTGTCGGGCGGGCAGCAGTCCCGCAGCTTGGCCGCGTCGTAGATGAGCAGCAGCGAGGCGCAGTAGAGGCGCACGCACGCGCCGCGCCGCGCCCACGTCTGCACGCGCCACAGCTGCGACAGCAACTGCAGCACGAGCGCGCGGCACAGCCGGGCGCCCGCGCCGTTCAGGTAGTTGCGCAGCGCTGGGGACATCAACCAATTTATTAAATACAACATACAAAAATCTCTATTATGCTGTTTGCAGGTAAGATAAGATGGACATTTTAAAAATTGATCCACATAAATTGACTTCTACAGGGATGCAAAATGTCTGGCAAAACAATATGTTTCAGTCTTAATTTATACAATGACGTAAATAAAATAATAGTCGGCTGAATTAAGACTCAAAAAAGTGATCAACTATGACAAGGACAGGGGAGGGGTATAAAATCATGAAATTAATTTGATGTAATTCATGGATGGCCCCAAAACACCGACCAAATCGAGTAAAGTAGCAGGTTCGTACCATCGACGACGTGCCTGGAGTGCAGCCGCTTGCCGTAGTCCTTGTTGTACCGGCACAGCTGGCCCGTGGCGAGGCGGTGCACCTGGAAGCCCGGCACGCAGAACCCGTACTGCTGCTTGCACTGCGCGTACTTCTGCTCTTCGCGCTTCACCTTCTCCGGCGGCGCCAGCGGGTCCCACGTGCGCTTGCCTGGACATTACATTTATAATGTAGACCTACGGATTAGGATCAGTTCTGCCAGAAGACCATCTGAATTGATCCCTAAAATGTTGATAAAATTCCCCAAAAACAAACCATAAAGGCCAAAGACCAAAGGCAATCTGGACGTCCATGATACATGGCTCCAGCATCCTGGTGCAAAAGTCTTCTACTCCTGCGTGAGGCCACCGTACGTGTAATGCGTGGCGCCGAAGTATATCTATATTAAGAATTGTACCATCAGCAGTGTCCAAAGCTTACCAATCTTGACGTCCATGATGCACGGCTCCAGCATCCTAGTGCACAGGTCCTCCAGGATGATGTACTCCTGCGTGAGGCCTCCGTACGTGTAGTGCATGGTGCCGAAGTACTTGGGGGTGAGCTTCCTCAGTTCCGCCAGCTCGGGCTCCGCGGCGGTCGAGATTCGGGAGTAGAAGTCCACCTCGCGCTGCTGAGACGGCTTCAGGATCGGCTTGAGGATGGTGCCGTTGTTGCATTGCAGGAGACCTGCCGAATATAATTAGATTACTCAAATTTTGACTGAAAAATCTCAGAGTTGTTCTGACTTCAAAAAAGGAACAGGTTCTCAATTCGGTTATAAGTTTTTCTTTGTATGTATGTAGTTTACGCGCTAGTACCGCCAATTGTGAATAGGTTTTGATGGTTTGATATTTGTTTGGTAGATCATAGTTCAGAGGTGGACCCATTTACATTCTATCGAAACTGGTGTGGCGGTTTTTGAAATATGAACAAAAAACCAAAATAGAATAAATATTCTTATGAATTTAATTGTGAATTGAAGTGGGTTTTTTTTTCGGAGAAAATAATGTACCTCTATATTATGACTGAATGTCATCGAGCCCTGAAGATATAGTTGAACGTATATTTCAACTACATCGTCTGGTCTTGATCACTAACGAAGTCGTTTAGCGTTGGTAATAAAAAAATTGGCACAAAATTTTACAATGAGACGAACGCCGAAATTGCAATTAAATTAGTAGTTCCATTCTAAGATCAAATAATCCTTTAGGCTCAACAAAAACAACGGATTAACCAACGAGGTTTTACTAAATTCATATAGTTAGTCAGTCAGTTACATAGGTCATTGGGATTAACAATTAATTTTTTACGTGGAAAACAAATTCAGCAACATAGTTACACAAAAACTTGTTCGCTGCGTTGACAGACAGACAGACAGACATCGACGTCAAACTTATAACACCCCTTTTTTTGGTCGGGGGTTAAAAAAGGCTTATAAAAGTAACAATCGTCTTTCTTCTTCTTTGTGTTCATCTTAACTCCCGGGGGAGTTAAGGTTCCGGCCCCGAGGCGAACCTCCTTGCCGGGGAAGGACTCCCGGAATCACTGTCCCGGGGGAATTAGGGGTCCACTACTTTTTTTTTTTTTACATATATATATATTATTATTATTCACTCATTTAATCTTTTTTCTTAATTTTTAAGTTTTTTACAATACATTTATAAAAAATACAAACATTATAAAAAACTTAAAAACTAGGGTGCCGCCAGCAGCGGGGGCAGGGCCCAAGCTACCGGTGGTTAGGGCTGCAGACTGAGGAACCTCCTGACAATGCGCGCTGTGTCGAGGATGACCGCCTTCTGCATCTGACCCTTAATCCAACCGTCTAGCGAAAGTCTCTTGAGATGTTGGTCGAGACTTTTCGCTACAAGGCCGTTTGCCGACACAACTATTGGGACTATGATCGTCGAATCAACATCCCACATGGCGGTAACCTCATGAGCCAAGTCAAGGTACTTGCTAAGCTTGTCCTTCTCAGCTTTCACGAGGTTCTCGTCATGTGGTATGGTGATATCGACGATCACAGCCCGGCGCTCGGACCGGTCTACCAGCACGATGTCAGGCTTATTGGCGACAATAGTCCTGTCCGTGATGATAGAGCGGTCCCAGTAGAGCAACGCACGACCATTCTCGAGAACTGGCAGAGGTGCGTACTTATAGTACGGCACCTCGGACTCGACAAGGCCGTATCGAAGAGCAAGCTGCTGGTGGATGATCCTGGCTACTAGGTTATGTCTGTGCAAGTACTCGCCGTTAGCAAGATGCGAACAACCGGAAATAACATGACGAAGTGATTCGCCTGGACGGCGGCATGCCCGACAAATGTCGACCGTACCGTCCTTCATTATGTATTTCCGGTAATTGTTCGTCTTGATAACTTCGTCAGCAATTGCACAGGCAAAACCCTCGGTTTCTCCGAAGAGGTCCCCGAAGCGTAGCCAGTTCACCGACGCGAGCAAATTCACATCGGGGCCCGTCAGGGCCCGATAGAACCGCCCGTGCAGCTCCTTGCTCTTCCATACTTCCTTGCGATCATCAGTGCTGAGCACCGATGGTTTGCGCCAGTTCTCGTTTGCCATTGAAAGAGGCGTGAAGCTTCTGTCAACTGCCACAACATCACGATGCATCCCGGACTCACTGTTGCGGAAATAATCCCTAAGACTGCATACCTCGCGGTTGTGAAGGTTCTTGGCATTTAAAAAGCCTCGACCTCCACACTTCCGCGGGATATACAGCCTCATAACAGATGAGCGCGGGTGTAGCATTCGGTGGGTTGTGAGCAGTTGACGGACCTTTCTGTCCAGGGCGTCGAGCTCAGTCTGAGTCCATCTCAGTATGCCAAAGGAGTATATTAGCAGAGGCATTACCCAACCGTTGTAGGCTCGCACCTTGTTACCGCCTGACAGAAGACTTTTGAGTACTTTTGTCAGCCGGCACAAGAAGCGCTCCTTCACCGATTTCTTAATGTCATCTGCTGATATACCCAAAGACTGTGACATACCGAGATATTTGTAGGTCTCGTCTTCGGAGAGAGATCTGAGAGTTATAGTCTCGGAAAGTTGTAAATTCTCTGAATTTACTACTTTCCCTCGCTGTACATGCATGACCGCACACTTGTCTACACCGAACTCCATCTTGATGGCGTTACTAAAACCTCCGTGGTTTTAATAGCTCCAACAAGTCTTGGCGTTTCGGTGCAAAAAAAGTTTGAGGTCGTCCATGTACAACAAATGAGATATAACCTCACCTCCTCTACGAAGACGATAACCTAACTCTGAATCCTTCAACAGAGTGCTGAGAGGATTCAGACTTAGGCAGAACCATAGGGGACTTAGACTGTCACCCTGAAAAATGCCTCTTTCAATCCTAATCAAGTCCTCCGAAACAAAGAGCTGTCTACGCTACCTGGTTGACGAAGGACTGTGACCCACTGTCCCATGCATTTGCTTAGAAAAGATTTTAGAGTTGGATTTATTTTTACAACTCTAAAACCCTTTCTAGCCATGAATGGGGCACCGCATCATAGGCCTTCTTATAGTCAATCCAAGCAGCGGAGAGGGCTCCTTTGTTTCGTTTGACTTGTTGGCAAATGGTCGTGTCAATGAGGAGCAGCTCCTTAGTACCACGGGACCCAATCTTACATCCATTCTGAGAGGAGGCCAAAACGTTATTCGCGACTATATGCGCATTTATTTTGCTCTCAGAATGGATGTAAGCAGCTTTGTAGATGGTAGGTAAGCACGTAATGGGTCTGTAGTTCTTCGGTTCCGTGGTACTACCAGACTTATGGAGCAGGAAGGTGACTCCGTGGTCAAGAAACTGGGAAGAGAACCCGTCTCCAGGGCTTCTTGAATTGTGTTGCCAAACGTTCATGTGAGCACCGAAACCACTTTATCCAGAAGTTGTGCAATCCGTCCGGTCCAGGACTTTTCCAGTTCTGAGCCGTCCGGATAGCACAACTAACGTCTATGGAGTCGATTGTAATAGACTCCATGGGTTCGATAGCCTCACATGCACGTTCGATAACACGCATCCAAGCTCCCTCCGTGTGCTCGACAGGCACCGACCAGATGCTGCGCCAGAAACTTTTCATAGCGCTGACATCCGGTAGCTGCGTGTCGTTCACACGTGGACTCGTAGTTCCTCCCAGCTTCGGTACACCTTCCTTTGATCGCTCTGGAAGTCGCGATTTTGCCGATATCGATTCACACGCTCTCTGTAGCGGCGAATACGGTTTGCCCACGCATAAACTTTCTGCTTCAGATAGTCAATACGTTCCGTAACATTGGCAAGATAGTGCTGAGGACTGATACCAGTCCCAGCGAATGCCTGTGTTACGAAACGCATGACTCGGGGACGACTGTTCCCCTGTCTGAAGCAGATTAGCTTTGCAATAAGAACCCTGAATTTACTGATACGCCGTTCTATTCGCACTTGCCATGCGGGTGCATCTCCGGCGGTTCGCGTTGTACGGTCAGTGTCTGGGAACTTGACACGTGCAACGCGACACACCGCGATAGCACCACAGTACAGAATAGAATGGGTATCAGTCAAATCCTGCTAGTTCCCAGGTAGGGCACTAGCAAAGTATTCAGGGCTCCCATCAAAGCCAAATTACGTCTATGTGTGGGCAAACGCGGTAAGCGCGGCCTAGAGTTGGGTGTGGATCTATACCGCAAGATTGCGTCTTCCAGAGTGCTCCTCAGTTGCCCTCTTACCTGATCAGATACATAACTACTCGCCGAGTCTTCCTCCTCGATGTCGGGGTCGACCGGGGCCGCAAGTGTCGCCACTGACGTCGGCACTGAGGTCAGTGTCAGGGTCGACGACGCGGCGGGCGAATCCCGAGTCGAGGCAGAAACTGGGCGAGTACGTTGTTCCTCCAGGCGTAGCCGATCAAGTGCCGAGCCATCCAGCAGATTACAGCGCCAGATGGCTCTTACTTGATCAGAGAGTCGTTGAGCGGACACGGCGACGGTCGGTTCGAGGGCCTGAAACAGAAGCAGCATCCTGGCACAGCGCGCGGTCAGGTGGGTTCCTCCCTCTGTAGCCCTGTAATAGGCGCGCATGCAGTTCTCATTCATTTGTTGAGTCCATCGCATGCGACGCACTACACCACCGGTAGCGAGGGCCGGGCGCGAGGCAGATTGCCTCACAGGCCCCAAGCGTGCCGGCAGCGGCGGATGGCCACGACGTCCTGATCTTGTGGGCGGTGGAATCCGCGTCGTGTCCTCGTCGCTCGTCGAGGCGCTCGTGTCGGGGGGAGTCACAAACACTTCATCCTCCGACGATGAACTCGACGGCGACGGGACACGAACTGGTGACAAACGTGCGTTTGGTGGGTCCGCTCCATGTCTTCCTCTCGACCGTGTTATCATTATTGAGCTATATATCCATTTCTTGAGTTGTTTGACGATTATGTAAATGATTTTGTGAATTTTTGGTTGACAGCCTGTTGTCAAAATGCATGTTGGTTATTTTATGGAAAATTAGGTTTTATACGGTTACTTTTTAATGATTTCTGTATTGCTTCAGGTTTTTCTTGTGAGTTCTTTGTAAATACTGAGTAAAACAACAAAAATAAAGGAAAAAACTCAATAAAATTCAACTTGGTACAAAAGGAACGACATATTGAGACAGCGGTTTTTATTATTTTCTCTTCTTTTTTTAATCTCAAAGTATTTAAGATACTTCGGTAGGAATATGAAATCATGGGCCTAGGCCAAGTGAAGTTCATGTTCTGGTAACGATATGTTATTTATGTCTTCCTGCAAAAATTTCCGGACAATGCGGCATGTATTAAGGATCGCAGCTTTTTGCATGGTTATATAGGTGTTCTCTGAGATATTTATTACTTTAAGTGAATGTAGCAGATGATTAGGTATAACTCCTGTGCTGGAAAGCACCAATGGCACAATGAAAACTTTATTCATTTGCCATATTCTTATGATTTCTTCTTTTAGTTCGGTGTATTTATTTATTTTTTCGGTGATTGTTTTATGAAGATTGTGCGTATTTGGAACTGCAACATCAATGAGGTATACTGTTTTATTGATCTTATCTATTAAAGTAATATCAGGCCTATTATAATGTATGGTCTTATCTGTTAGTATTGCTCTATCAAAATATAGTTTGTAGTTATCGTTCTCCAGCACAGGTTTTGGTATATATTGATAATATGGTGTAGTTTTCCCTGGTATGAGTTTGTGATTGATGGCGAGTTTTTGATGTATAATGTGTACTATTTGATTATGTCGGTGAACGTAATCAGTTTGTGTAAGAGTGGGACTTTTATTATTATTATTATTATTTTTAGTAATGAACCCGTCGAAGCTTCAACGTGGCTAATCCACGTCTAGACTAATGATAATGAGGTGAAATGGTAAGGTGGGAGTGAGGTCGGGTGGTGTGTTGTAATTGGTGTGAGTTTGTTCATGTTTACGTTAGTGCAATGCATGACTGTCTTGTGTGGAATGTTTGTGTTGTGAATGTTATAGTCTTAGTGAGTATTAGTGAGGGCCTTGTCCTCGTCTTCTCCGCTGTCCACAATGAGAAGATCACGCGGGAGGGCACGCCAGGCACGCACATCGGGGGGACGTGAGTGTAACGGAGCTATGTTCTGCAGGTGTGGGTGTGGCCCGTTGTCCGCGCGGTCGAACATATTTCGTGCTAATCGGGCCACGAACTCCCCCACTGTCTCGATCTTCACGTCCCGGGCGATTACGTCGTTCCGCACGTATCGGCCGGCTCCCGTGATTATTCTCAGTGTGGTGGTTTGTACGGCCTCTAGCCGTTTTCTTTCGTTTTTGGAGCACAGAGCATACCAGGCCGGTGCCCCATACGTCAGTCGGGATCTAATGTACAGTTTATAGATCCCGACTTTCGTTCTGATGGACAGACCAGATTGTAGCACCGGTCTTAGCATGGCTCGTGCTGCTTTCGCCTGGTTAGAGGCTTGTATGGCCTGCGATTTCATCGTGAGATTATTATCGATGAGGACGCCGAGGTACTTCACGGTCTTTTCCCATCGGACGTCCTCACCTTTGAGTTCTAGAGGTGGCGGCTTCTTCTGCTGATTTCCAGTTAGTAGGGCGACAGTCTTGTTGACGTTGACTGCCTTTCTCCACTTTTCTAGCCAGGTTTGAAGTTTGTCAAGGGCTTTTTGGGCTCTTCTAGCCGCAATCAACTTCGATCGGGAGGAAGTGATATACGCGCTATCATCCGCGAACAGGGCCAGTGTAACTCCTCTCTCTCCTGGGAGTAGATCATCCTCTTCCAAGCAGGGGATGTCATCGGTGTATAGCGCGTATAGGGCTGGCGAAACACAGCTTCCTTGGGGTACTCCTGCTGAGATAGTCTTGTAACCGGAGTTCTCTTGCTCCACGGTTACGTAGAACTGGCGGTCTTCTAGGAACGAAACTATGATCTTCACCAGTGCTGGAGGAGCTGTTGTTTTCGCCAGCTTGAAGATTAGGCCCTCGTGCCACACCCTATCGAAGGCCTTCTCGATGTCCAGGAGTACAGCGACAGACCGTCTACCCCTGTTGAACTCCGTAGACAGATGGTGTATCACCCGCGTAAGCTGCAACGTTGTAGAATGTAGCGTGCGGAACCCATACTGCTCTACCCTGGGTGCGATATGGGGACGCAGTCTCCGCAGCAGCAGGCGCTCGAACAGCTTCGCGAGGTGTGATAGTAAGGTGATGGGGCGGTAACTGGACGGTTGTCGCCTATCCTTTCCGGGTTTCGGTATTACGATCACCTTGCCAGTCTTCCATGTCGAGGGGAAATGTCCAGTCCTCAGAATTCCGTTAAAGAGCCGAGTCAGACAGACCAGGCCCCTTTTCGGCATCCATTTCAAGGCTTCTGTGGGTATACCGTCTGGACCCGGCGCTTTCCTGGGCTTCAGACTTCTCACGGCTCTGACGACTTCCGTGGGGGCGATGAAATCCTCTCCTCCCAACGGAGCAGCCGGGGTCTGAAGGAATTCGGTTACGACCCTCTCGACTTCGGCGTGGTGTTCACGTGTCTCGTCGGAGGCCTCATCTGGAATCGGGTGTGGCTTGAACTGATCTTCTAGATGATCAGCTAAAAGCTCTGCCCTCTCTAGTGCTGTGTAGCGCCGTCGCCCTGCGCCATCTATAATGGGGCAAACGGACGCTTTAGCCTGGGTCAGGTGGCGATTGAGACTGTACAAATCTGTTTTGTTTTCTTCACACTGGGCAATGTGGTCGTCCCAGGTGGCTCCTCTCCAAATCTTAACTTCGTTTGACAGTCTCTCTGATACGGCATTTAACTTCCTCTTGACTGTTGGGCAGCGGGATTGCGTCCACAACTGCCTGAGCTTACGCTTTTCTTCGCGCATCACTGCTAGGTCTCTTGGAAGTTCGGCGCGCCGTCTGGTTCTTGGTTTGTGAGTGGTTGCGGCGTCTTTGGCAGCCGCTATCGCCGCGGTCAGCTCCTTCGCACATGATTCCACCTCCTCCGGTGTGGATAGCTTGCCGATCGTCAGGGATTGCAACTGATGTTGGTATTTGTGCCAGTCAATTGAAACTCCGTGTCTACCTGGTTCCTTACATGAGATGTTTCCTCCAATGGTGATTAGGATGGGATGGTGAGTTCCTCCGAGGTAATATAATACCTCGACGGCGACCGGTGTCCTCAATCCCCTGTGAAGAACTATATCTAGAACATCTGCTCTGTGTTTTGGGTGCTCAGGTGTGTGTGTTGGTGTATCAGGTCCTATGACCGTTATGTCTTGTTTGTCTGTTTGTTCCCTTAACTTTTTACCTGTGGGCGTGTTTAGGTTGGATCCCCACTCGACGTGCTTGGCGTTTAGATCTGCGGCCAGCAACGTCGGTGAGGAATCGTTAAAAATCAAGGGAAGGTCTCGGTGGTCGTAGTTGGGTAGTGGAGGGCGATAGCCGGCGTAGATTTTTGTTTCCTTCCCGGCTACCATGGTTCTGATGCCCACGGTCCTTATCTGTTTGAAGCTCAAGTTGTCCATCACGTCGTGCACCACGTCCCTTCTCACTAGAGCGGCTGTACCTCTATAGGCGACACCCCGTGGAGAGGTCTCGTCCCGGCGGTACACAACGTAGTTAGGCAACTTGAATTTTACGTGTGGCTTAAGTTTCGTTTCTCCAAGCAGCAGTATGTGAATGTTTTGAGATTGAACGAACAGCCGAAGGTCGTTGATCTTCTCCCTTATACCTCCGGCGTTCCAGTATACGATCCTTATTTTATGGTCACAATCCATAAAGCTGCTGGGCTATTCTGGTCATTGCATTGGCGGCCGCGATGTCTGGGTGTGTTCCCGTCGCGGCAGCAGCGCAAGTACCCCTCAGGATCTCCCATACTACAAATATGGGTGTCCCGACTAGGTTTTGCGCCGTAAAACCCGCTGGAAGGCGGGGAAGATAAGGAGAGAATTGTGGGGCCCCTGTTTGGGGTTCAAATCCGGGTGTTTGGCTTGGTGTCGTCGGTGGACCCGGCCGTGGCTCGATGGTGAGAGGGAAACCCTCGGGCCCCGGTTCGGGGGCTTCATGTTCGCGGCGTCTCTTAGCCGCTCTTGGGGGGTGGGGTTTCAAGTTTTGTCTCGGCTGGTCTGTGCCTGTGCTAGGTGGGAGTGGAGATGGGGCCCTCTCCACCTTTTTGGTGTTGTCTGAGAATTTTACCTTGAGGGGCGGTTGATGATGATGTTCTGGAGGCCCCTCCGGTTGGGTTCGTACGGCTGCTCCGGGAGTTTCGCTAGGCACAGGGACATCTGGGGCTCACCTTGGGCGGTTTTTACTGTCTCAACTTGTGTTGATGGTCTGGTTTTCTTACCTACCCCTTTCCCCTTGGTCGAGGTGGCAGTGGTTTGAGGGGTGGTTGTGCTGGTCGTAGTAGTAGCGGAGGGGGCTGATATTCTGAGGTCCTTGGGATGGGTCCCGACGACAACTTTTGGGTCCTCTGCTGTTTGTGTTGGTTTAGGCTGTGGGGGCCCCTGGGTGTGATGTGTGAGAGTTGTGAAGGGTGTGTGTGTAGTGATGGTTGGGTTGTGTGGGGTGGGTGTATTGAAGGGGTTGAATGGGGTGTGTGAAGTGTAGGGAGTGAAGGGGGGGACCCTCGGATACTGCGGCAGCAAGGTCGAGACTGCCGCAGGAGTGGCCCCTAGTCCTCTCTTCCTTCTTCCTCTTTTCTTCTTTCGCCCCCCCTGGCCAGGGAAGTTGGCAGGGGGTGCGAGTGTGGTGGGGGCGTGTGAGGCTGGGGGCCCCACCGCGAGCCAGCCCCAGTCAAGGGGCGGCGCACTGACGGCCCACGTGCGCGGAGGCTCAGGGGCCCGTACTGGAGAGGGGGCCCGGTGGTGCCCTCCCGGCCGCGAGGCCGGGGGCGCCCGGAACCCCTTGTTGAGCTTTTCTTTGGTCCTGGCGGGCGTTGTGGCTATTTGTGTGTTCGGAGCCGAGGGGGCGCGCGGTGGGGAAGGGGGTCTTTCGCCGGGGAGGACAATTTTTCTCCTCCTTGCCTCCTCCCTGTACCGCGCGCACTGTCGGCTGTTCGCTGCATGGGCGCCCTTACAATTGGCGCAGCGGAGGGGTTCGTCTTCGGTGCGCTGACAGTCCGCGCCGGCGTGTGGGCCCCCGCACTTTACGCATTTAGCGTTGCGGTGGCAGTTTGCCGACGAATGACCAAATAGCTGGCACCTATGACATTGAGGGACTGTGTTTTGGCCCCTCCATGCCTCGACTGTTATCCGGGGCATATAGAGGAGCTCGTCCAACGCGTACAGCCGTTCTAGGTCTTCCTTAGACATGGGGCCCAGCTGTACATATACCACCGTTTTGGTGGCCCTAGGTCTTCTTGATAGGGGGGCGCGCGTAGCTGGCCGGGAACCCCAGCTCGCGCAGCGCCCCTACAATTTGGTCCGGTTCGGTCCCCTCCGGGAGGCCCCAAAGGGCCACCTTTTGAGGCCTCTCCTGTTCCAAAGTGTAGCAGAAAAATTCCAGGTTAGGGCTTTTCTCTTTTTCCTTAACGAGGTATTTTTGAATGGCCCTAAACTCGACCTCAGTTTTTGGACGAAAACGGAGGCCCTTCAGATATGGCCTTACGTTTGGTGTATGTCCTAAAATTTTTTTAAGTTCGCCCAAATGTGTGGGCCAATTCTGGAGCTGGTCCACTATGATTGGGGGGTATCTGGATGAGAAATTCCTATATCCCGCCGGTTGCTGAGTGGGAATCCCAGCTGTGGGCAATGTCCCAGCAGTGGGCCGGCGGGGTGCGGATGGTGGGGTCGGTGCCCTTGTCTGTGGTGATGAGGCTAGCATCGCTGCGTATGATACCGCTGCTTCCGGGGGTGGTGAGGGTGGTGAGGGAAGGGGGTCGGCGCCTACAGGTACCGACTCAAGGTCATACGGCATAACTTCGCCGTGCGACATGGGCTGAATTTCGTCGTCTTTTCCGTCGTCATCGTCTGGGAAATGGGGCCATTGCGGGGGCTGCTCACTGCTGATCATCGGCGTGGGCGCCGGTGATCCGGCGGTAGATCGCGCTGGTGACCCGGCGGCGGAAGGCGCCGGGGAATACGCGGGCGCATTCGCATTAAGTGCCGGCGCAGCTGCTGCCAGTTCGGCGGTGCGCGCCGCCGTGAACTTTGGCGGCGTGGTGGAAAATACCTGTACGGTTTTGGTGGGTTTAGACCCTCCGGCGGTGGTCGCCGGCCCGGCTGCACAGGTGAGGCCAGCCCCGGTCTGCGAGTTGTCCTGGTCCGCCTGTCTGGGGGCGGGGTCATCGTATACTTGCGACATGGCGGGTGACGCCAACCTGGCTGGCGGCGATTCCTCTTCTAAGCCGGTGAAGGTTCTGGCGTCCCATTCTTGAACGAACCGATCTAATTTAGATTGTGCTATCGTTAATTTTGAGGCGGCCGGCGTTAATTGCATGTCGGTTACTTGACATTCAAGTTTTTTCAGTGGAGTTGTTTCTGGCGCTTGACGCGCCGGGGCTGACGTCCTTTGCGCCGACACTATGTTGAAAATGGGAGCTGGCGGGGCTTTGTGTCTGAATTCGACTGGCGGAGATGGCGAATCGCGATAAGTCCGCCCGCGCTTATGGTCACTGTCTGGCTGCATTCTGCTGGTATCGCTTCTTTTTTGCGGTCCGGTTTCCGGGAATATTTCCCTGTACTGGTCAGTGTGGAATGTGGTTAGAGTACCTTTGTGTTCCTGGTAATCCTGGTCCTTCAGGGATTCTCTGGAAGTAAGTTGTAGTTCCAGGTGGGATGTCGTCAGGGCCGGCTCGCCCTGAGGTCCGATCGCCGCAACTAAGTTGTCAATCTGAGATATTCTCCCGGTCGGGGTAACTACCGGGGATTCGGGGTTGGTAGTGGGGGTCGGGGGTGAGTTCCGCTTCTCCTCGCTCTCCGTAGACTCTGAGGTATTGTTGTCGGAGTCGTCTTCGGACGATGACTGTTTTGAGATAGAGGAGCGGTCCTCTTTCCTCTTTAATGTTCTCGTGACGTCACTCATGTCGGTGACATCATTCGCATTTCACAACACACTATTGCGCATTAGCGTCCCAGTGGCACGGAACACATACACTTAGCCACACCAACTCGCGAACTCGTCCCAGTAGGTGTGGATACGTCACATAGATATTTGCAATTGCAGACACTGATTTTAACGTCCAATCACAGCACTGCAAATCCTGCCTCCTTATTGGTCCACTGATCGGCGTCCGAGTTTTTGCGTCCGCGGCGATGCAGGCCAAGCCGGGTGAGTCCAGGTAGATCTGGAGGCCCAGCTAACCGATCGGCGACGCAGGACGCACTCGGGACGTGGGATGCGGGATCACGCAGACCAACCGGGGGGGTTGCGGGGTGTTGGAGGGGGTGTTGCCGTCGGTTCGGCGGCTTGTGCCACTTCTCACGAAATGGGTTAAACTGGCCGGGGGCGACGGTGTGTGCGCGGGCACACGAGGCGCAGTCTTCCCGGGACGTCCCGAGGGGGCAGACGGCGCTGGAGATGTGTACGGAGTGGCGGCGCGCTGCGGCGGGAATCCAGCTACGACGCGCGTAGGGACTCGACCAGCCAGCAGGTGTCACGGGACTACGTACGGTGTGGGGCCGCAGCGAGACGTGTTTCCCGCGCGAACGCCTGCAGCGGAATGAATCGTCTTTGGGCAGTAGATAGATAGGTAACGTATACCCCCGCTCCCGCCGGTTTCCTCACCGCGGTCATGTGCATCCTCGCCCCCGCTAGGCACCCCTACTGCGGTAATGCGTATCGTCAGCCCTGCCCAAAGACAATTAATTACCCATTTGACTGATTGTACGACTCCCCCTCCGTAGCGTTTTATAAGCATAATTCCACATCTAACCTACCGTTGAACCCGTTGATGTCTTTCTTTGCATCCTGCTCTGTCCTTAGAAGTTTGCATAACTCTATCTCGCTTTGTCCAATCATTGGTGGAAAGTAGTGCCACGTGACATGGATATTCGGTTTATCACAGCGCGTTTTTTTACCTCGTCCTGCGCCCCCGCTGGTGACTTATGAATTTAAGCAGATTCGTTTCATGCCCGATCAACAGGGTGTTTAATCTATGGCCCTGCCCTTGGTCCTTACCGCGGTAGTGTGTGTCCTCGGAGTTGGTGTGCCCGGCGACTTGGCGCCCGTACTTGTGCACGGTGAGGTCCGGGCCCGCGGGCCAGGCGAGCGGCCGCGCCGTCATCTCCTCGCGCTGTTTGAGTCCGTAGTGCACCTGGTATATGGAGCGCTGCCGACGCGAGTACGTCTTCTTACCGGCCTTCGCGACATCGTTCATTTAGATCGGGCCCTGGAATCAAACGAGACGTTTTTATGGCAAAATTGTCTTGGAAATTAAACTAGTAGTGAGAATTTTACAGATGGAAGACAGGTTGTTACGAACTATATTGTGGTAAGTGATGGGTTTTTCGTATTAATATTAACACCCCTTAATATGTTATTAGATGGAAATACGCACATTTCACGAGATTTTAAGATTGTTTCATGCGTTCTGTTTTGGTTCATCCCATGCGTAAAGTTTTAAAGAAAATCTAAAACACATCTCTATCCTTCGATTGCCTGAAAGAGATCGTTTTTAGCGATATGATCGCTACTTTAATGACTAGGTTTAAATCAAAATTTAAAAGTTAAGTTTAAATTAATGTTCCAGTTTGTTTTAATAAAAGCAATTAACAAAGTGAAAGGTAGAACAATCGGGTTACCTCATATCGTTCTTTATAGCACTACTACACTACAAAGTTAGTTAAAAATTCGTTCCACCACTCAGCACAGCCTTCCTTATCAATGGTAACTGGAAAAAAATCCTAGTTCGCATTTAATTACTTGCCCAATTAATAACTTCCTTGGTTTGTTGTTTTGACGCAAAATATTTTAGAAAGTATATTGTTTAGGTTTAGTGTAAAGACTAGAATAGCAGGGTATAATATCGTGTGGAAAAATATTGTTTGGTTTAACCTGAAGCACAGATAAGAAAATAGTTGGTAGATACTTCGTAACTAGAAATGAACTCACTGTGTGATCAATGAAATTTGATGAGGGTAGCTGTATGCACATTTTAATCCTATTTATATTATAAATTTAATAGTATGGATGTTTGTTGCTCAAACACGTCCTAATAAAAAAAAACGAAACCTATGCGTCCTAACAGGCGCGAATCAGGCCGAAATTTGTTACCCATATATATGTCAGAAGATTGATTCGTTCGAATGTGGTGCTGGATAAAAATGCTTGGCAAGTGGACAGCTCGCCGCACAAATACATCAATCCTAAACCAGCTTAAGATACGTACGAGACTCTCCACCATCTGCACTCAGCGGACACTTCAATTTTTCGGACACGTGGCTAAACGACAAGAAAGCTTAGAAAGGTTAATAATGGACGGTTGCGTCGAAGGGAAGAGAAGTAGAGACAAAGCACCATCCCGGTGAATAGACACCATCAAGGCCTCAGCAAGGACAAACATCCAAACTTGCTTACAGATGGCTCAAGACAGGAGTGCCTGGAGGAAGGTGGTCAAGGACATCGATGGTAGTCACGACCCTCAGTAATGAGGATACGACCAAGAAGAAGAAGATATAATATGCCAGATGGATTATAGCTTGGATATAGTTAATTGCAAAGTTTAATGCTGTTTTTAGGGTTCCGTACCCAAAGGTTAAAAACGGGACCCTATTACAGACTTCACTGTCTGTCCGTCCGTTTGTCATCTAAAGAACGATAATAACTAGACTGTAGAAAATTTCACAGATTATGTATTTCTATTGCCACTTTAACAACAAATACTAAAATAAAAATAAAAATTTAAGGGCTCAAATTTAACAACAAACTTGATTTTTTACCGTTGTACGCTGTAACTATTCACAGAATATTTGGTTTATGTTCTGGTTTAAGAATATTTATTAATCTCAAAAGAATTTACAAAAATTCACTTACTGAGATTACACACTCATATACATATTATTATACATTGCTTCAAAACGCAGCGTGCAGACAAATATAAAAATGAAAAAACACACAAACAAACACTTATTACATATCAACTATAAAAACATCGAAATTACTTCACAATCATCACTAACAAAAGCACTTGAAAAATCAGACTGTTTAATTTTTATTTATTTCTATAATGTAGGGTAGTTTTACTATTCACTGCTGTTACCGGCCGACTTGGACCGGTTTATAACTGACAACAATGAGCTGCGATATAAAGCCCGTGGCACACTGTTTTCTATTGCAGACATTAAAATTAAATATTTATGATTTTAGTATGTTTTTTTTTTAACATGTAACAACAATGGCCCTGGTACACTTTTACTTAATTTGTTTTATATATTTTATACATATATGTATTATAAATCACATCTTATACCGAAGACTTCAAAGTTATGTTAAGTTATTATTAATGTTAGGTACTATTTTTATGAGTCTTATAATTTCCTGAAAGTATTTATTTTTATTAATTATTTTATTTTATTATAAATATATACATTTTTTATTACATAGTTTATACATACGAAGTATCTTTTAACACGTGTAGTTTTAGTAATTTTTAAAGGTAGGAAATGATTTAGCTAGTTTGATATCTTTCGGTAATTTATTGTACAGGTAAGCTCCTTCAAACTTTATATTTTTGATTCCATAGTTTGTTCTAGGATATTTGGCCAAACATAAGTTATTCGCTCGTCTCGTTAAAACTTTTTGGACGTCCATTTTCTTTGTAAACGTTAATTGTGTATGTATATCCTTCGTCAAAATTTTTCTAATAAGAATACATGTATTGTATTTGTATATTTGGGGTATATTCATAAGTTTAGTTTCCTGATAAATTTTGGTGGTAGGTGTAAGGTAATCGTACTGAAATAGAGATTTGATGATTTTATTTTGGGCTATTTGCAAAATTTCCAGATTCGTTTTAGCTGCCGTTCCCCAAACCTCGATTAAGTAATCTAAATGAGGTTTTACCATAGAGTTATATATTATGTACCGTACTCGATTAGGTAGACATCGGGCCATACTTCGAAGAGCACCTGTTAGAGACGTAAGTTTACTTCTAACATGTTCCAAATGTGGTCTCCACGTTAACTGCTTATCAAGAATTAAACCCAGATACTTTTCTTGACTAATTTCATTTATTGTTTTACCGTGAATTGTTAACTGGTTAAAGGGGCCGATTTTTTTATTTTTCGTACAGAATATTATGTAATTTGTCTTGGAAGTGTTAATAGTTAGCAAATTTGATAATAGCCAAGTGGCAAGCAGATTCAAGTCTCGCTGTGCATTTATAATGATTTGATTGATAGAATTTCCGGAATAGAATAAACTGGTGTCATCTGCGTATAAAGTAATATCCCCCTTAAGTCCAATTTTGTGAATATCATTGATATAGACCAAGAAAAGCAGAGGACCAAGAATAGAACCTTGTGGAACTCCGTATGTAATTAACTGAGGTATACTCTCGGTTCCATCTATTTTAGTGATCTGAAAACGGTTCAATAAGTATGACTCAAAAATTTTGTAGGCGAACCCAGTTAGTCCGATAGATTTTAATTTTGACAAGAGCTTTTGTGGCTAACTGTGTCGAAAGCTTTTTTTAAATCGATAAAAATTCCTAAATTTATCAGTTTTTTGTCTATATTCAGTTTTATTGACGTTACTAGATCTACGGCAACTGCTACAGTACTTGATTTTGGCCGAAAGCCGTATTGCTTTTTATATAAAAATTTTTGGATTCCAAATATTCAAAAAGCTATTATGTAGAATTTTTCGAAAACTTTTGAAAGTATAGGTAACACAGATATCGGCCGATAGTTCCCAGGATCCGTTTTATTACCGGATTTATAAACAGGAGTCACTTTGGCTACTTTTAGAGAATCTGGAAATTGACCTGCAGCCAAACATTTATTTATGCATTTTGTTAAATTTTCAATTAATAGCTCTTTGACACATTTAATCATTTTTGTAGTAATACCGTCTATGCCAGCGCTAGTGTTTGAATCTAAGTTATCGATAATTTTGGCTATCTCGTCAGCAGTCGCCGGTTTTAAATCAGTAAGAAAATGGTCATCGCATTGGGAATCGACAACTGGAGTTTGTGTAGTTAAATGATACTCTTTTGGTATTTGATCAGCAAGTTCCGCACCTATGTTAGAGAAAAAAGAGTTGAAACATTCACATATTTGTTTTTTGTCTGAGACCTGGCCACTAGGTGTATTTAGTTTTATAGGTGTTGATTGGTTTTTTGATTTGTTATTAGCCAAATTACTTATCAGTTGCCACATTTTCAACGGATTTTTACTGCAGTTATTAAAAGCATTATAATAGTACTGATTTTTAGTTTTCTGTATAGTGGCGTGAACGTTATTTTTCTGTTTCAAAAATGTTTGCCTCAAGTTATCATCTTCATGCGATTTCTTCAGATTATGCCACAGCATATTTCTTCGATTAATCAAATCAAGTAGGTTCTTGTTGATCCAATCTTTCCGGGGGGGATTTTGAAATTTCATTTTTGTAATCTTGTTTTGCGAGATTGCTTTCAATAGAGCAGTTTCGAGTATTGTATATTCAGTTTGCATGTTAGTCACAGTGGATTCTTTAAAGGTTTCATATAGGTTTTTTGTAATTCACTGCTTCGTACGACATTTGTTTTACTGGTTCTCGTTGAACTCGTTTCACTTCTAGGTATATCTGTCTATGATCAGAGAAAGACGTTTCAATAAAGGCCATATGAAAAGTGTTATCTTTTAAGGAAGTACTAACGTGATCAAGTATTGTCGCAGTAGTTTCAGTTATACGTGTACAGTGTTCCTTGTCAATCTTATTTAATATTCTCAAATCATTCTCCTTTAACACCATCTTGTAATCCTTTATTGTGGTTTCTTTACTAAGTAAATTTAAATTCATATCCCCAAAAATTATACACCGTTTTTTGTTTGATACTTGGTTACCAAAATTGTGTAAAAACTTCTTAACATTTGATGAGGGCTGTTTATATACAACTCCAATATCCAAAGAAAGATTTTTCAGATGAATCCATAGAAAATGGTTGAAATCTTCCAAGTGTTCTTCGATATATTCATGCTTCAAATTGTTGTGCACGTATATTGAGACACCACCTCCCAGCGATGTTGTTCTGTAGTTATAGTAATGATTATAATTTGGTAGGTGAAGTCTCTTAGCATCATTTTCGTTCTTGATCCATGTTTCTGTAATAACTATAACATCCAAAGTTTTTTTTAAAGGTTTCCACAATACATCTTAGTTCATCATGTTTGCCCTTTTTCACCAAACTGCGAGCGTTTGCATACAAAAAATTTAAGGTCTTTGAAGTTGTAGTTATATTATCATAATTGTGTGTTACTTGATAGGTTATATGTTTTTTATTCTGTTCCTTCGATATGTTTCCTTTTTCTAGTTTTTTGTCTCCTTTTTAATTATTTTTGGAACTCCTTTAATATATTTGATTGTCAAATCGTTTTCTCCGCTATCTTGCCGTCTTTTTAATTCAAGTTTGAGGTTCATGATATGCTTCTGTTGCTGGGGCGTTTGGTCAGAATAGATTCGAATCCCATTTGATTTCATGCTTGATTGATTTCGCAGTATTGTTTTTGCGGTGTCTTCACTGGCAAAAAATACTTTTAAAGGTCGCGTTTTCTTACCATCGTATTTGCCAAGTCGTAGAACTCTTTTTTCTTTCGGATAGTCTGGATAAATTGATGTTATGATTTTAGAAAGTTCCTTACTATCTGCTTCTTGTCTGGCATCAGAGCTTTCCAGATGTTTTTCAGGAATACCAACGACAATAATATTTTTACTTCGTTCTGAACGTTCTTGTAATTCTATGACCATGTCATCGTACGCAGCTGAAGAAAGTGGCTGTGACATCAGTGTGGGCTGTGATTTTAATTGAGTAATTTCATCCTGTTGTTCATTAAATGTAATTAATTAAAATAAAATAAATAATTAAGGGGGCTCCCATCCAACAAAATACTTTTTCGCCGTTTATTTAGCCGCCGAGAATAACATAAACACTACACATTCGTGTTTTGCTCAATAATTCTAAATCATACATAGGTAACAGTCATAAAATAAAGTTTGCCCAAACTATGGCACTGGTTGACACATATGGTGAACATGAAGATTCCGATAGCGGAAACCTTCATATAACGTTGTATAAATCACAGTAAGTAACGCTGCCGAAACGTCGAGGTAATCAAGTAATCATTAGTTCGTGATTAAGTCCTGTATCACTCTACATAGTATAAAACAAAGTTTTTCTTTCTCTGCCCCTATATCCCTATGTATGCTTAGATCTTTAAAACTACCGAACAGATTTTGATGCGGGTTTAATTTTAAATAGATCGCGTGATTCAAAAGTAATTTTCAAGGAGAGCGCGCGCGCGAGCTGCGAACCCGCGCGCGCACTCTCCTTGACAAAGATCGCCGGACGCGATCGAAACTTGAGTCGGAGTGGACTGACTACATTATACGTGAGTTACCCGTGTATTTATGTATAACAGTAAGTTTGATACTATCAATCTTAGTTTCTGACACCATTTGGTACTTACGGTTCACAGCGCCAAAGAAATTAAAATAAGTTAGAAAATAACTATGCACAAATATTTTTCACAACGAACTATGCACGCTGCACTCGTCAATGTTATAAGCCCCGTGAATAGATCCACTCCGCCCCGATCTGAAGCAAAGATTTTTCCAAATTCGACTTAAATTGGCGCACACACAAAAAACAATTAAATTTTACATATTAGCTTATCACACTTTGAATCACCGATTTGCGTTAAATACATTAATTGTTAGAATATTGCGAATATAAAACGTGGACTACTAAAATAATATAAACTAATTAAACAGCTAGTATGTATGTACATATTATTATGTACTTAAGTAATTATGTTCAGTAGGTACATAAAACTTCCCCTAGGATGTCTCAGCGCGACGACTCATGGAATGTGTAATGGAATGCACGGGATACGCAGTTAGCGTGTCCTAAGCCGAAAGGAAGCATAGCATTTATTGTCCTAAACACCAATTATTATAACTTGCTTGCTTCAAACATAATTAATGTTCTTAAATGTGAATTCATGAAAATTCTTTAGTTGTTGACCATATATATTCGACATACAATTTAGGGTTGCGGTCTATTTGGACTGAATGTCAATTTAGGAAACCTCGCACGCTGTAAAGCGTCTTCGATTCACTGTCAATTTAAGCCACTCGGGCAGCATTTTCTATGCAAAGCATTTTCAATAAAAGCTTTTATTTTTTGCTATAATTTTGACTGGACCAAACAATTCAGAATCACTTGACATTAATTTATTCAATAAATGTGTATGTTAGTCTCAACATTGTATATTGTAAAGTCTCTTTTTGTATCAAAACCTGTCAACTAATGTAATTGGTTTTTTGTAAATCGTTTTAGTTGTGAAATAAATAAATAAATTAGTATGAGCATTTTTTAAATTAGCTACCACTACCATACCTAACTAATAAGAAACCCTGTTCATTAATGAAAACTTAGGCTGAACAACCTAGTTATAAAAACTATCAAAGGGCCCCGCGGTGTAACTTCATTTTCGCCACATGAATAATATTACTAAGAATCCATTAAATTGAACGAAATAAAAAGTAGAAAATGTATGCGTTAATCCCGGTAATGCACTTACTTCCGACGTTAATTTCATCCCAATACGTTTATCCGTTTCAGAGATAGAACAAACATACACTTTACCATCGTTACTTTACACTTTACGTTACCATCACACAAACTTCTAATGATATTAGTGCTGTTATTACACCTATACACGAGTACCTACTTGTCGTGTACAACCCTACGCATTCTCATATAATTATTTTCAATGTCTACATCACTAAGAACATATTTCCTCTTATTACAATGAATTTAAAGAGTAGTACGCATTAAGTTTATACCGTAGGAATCGTTTTATGCATAAGTTTCCAGAATGGGTAAAAAGATTTTTATTATATTAAGCCATTGTTGTCTCACAGCTAGGCAAAGGCCTTCCTACCCTCAAATTTTACCCTCCCATAAAGTATTGATAAATGGTTTAATGCTGTAAAATCACAAGCCTTAAACCGAAATAAAACTATCAAAATTTTGGCGCTAAAATATATTTTTACCATAAACGCTTTAGATACGATAAACATTATTTCAAAACTAATATTGTACTTTCCGTGTTTCGCAAATCCTACGCTGATAACGTTATCAGGCCATGATTGACAATGACAAAGCTGCACCAGAAGCGATCGAAACAAATTATACTAATAGGTAAATGCAAACAACTAATCATCATTTAGTTTTTATTTCGATGAATGGTCTTTACGAGTTATATGGCAAGATGATCTTATGGTCTTCATGGTCTTTACGAGCGAAACCGGACGGGACACTAATACTAGTGATAAATAATAATATAAACAATAGGCGTCTTTTTAGTGGTACGATTCTTTGTAAATCCACCTGGGGAAGTACCGCACGTTTGGCGGTGCTATAACTGTATTTTAGTAATCTGCAGACAGTGCTGTGTTCTGGTTTGAAGGATAATGTTTCCAGGGACATTAAAAATAAAATACACCACACAGTCACCACAGATAAATTATCTTACATCTGTGAGTGACGAGCGCAGTGATATGCAGTGATCTACATAGCCATCTGCTGTTATGGGCTGGCGTGCCTTTTTTGACACTCTTAAAAAAAACAGTAAATCACGCCGGAATTATTTTAAGCCCTAAATATGAAAAAGGTAAAGTATCCAAAATAATTTCAGTTTTAATAGAAAATTCATTTCCACTATAACTTTTTTTATATGGGTGAAATACATTTACGTATCCCCAACAGGGACATGATGGGGTATGTCGGGCTTGACACCATGGGATAAGACATGGTGCCCGTACCGACTAAAACCCCCACAGATTTCTCCTGCATGGCCAGGGGTCAGGGACGCGGGTCACTTTTCGCACTCCAGTCAACGACCATGACTCTTGCCCCCGCCGTTGCGAACCCGCTCTGGTTAGCTCTAGTGAAGCGCCGGAAACCAGCCGGACGGCCATAAACATCCGACGCCCCAGGTCCTCCAGTGAAGACAGGATGCGAGCCCAGAGTCGCAATCTCCAGGCTCGCCCCGTGTCCTTTTCCGCCTCAGTGGAGGAGCGAGAGGCTTCCATCTGTCGCTCCTCCAACTCACACGAACTCTCAATGGGGAGCATCACGGCGAAGATGGTCGGTAGTGAGAGGTCCACCCTCACCATCGGGATAGCTGCGGTTCCGCCTCTAATGCCGCACCGCGGTGCTTGTCCTTCCACTGAGCACTCTGCTAATCAGAATACTCGTGGTGGACCCTCATCTGGAAGACTTAGGAATGTGTAGAACTTTGGCTGATATGTCAGCCGAGTAACCTTCCCAAGTCTTCCAGTGCGTGTTCCCAACCTCTACACGCACTGCTCTATCTACCCCCCAAACTTAACAAAACTTGTACTAGGAGCTAGGAGGATATAATCATAATAAAATTCATATCTAATATTATAAAGGCGAATGTTTGTGAGTGTGTATGTTTGTTACTTCGTCACGTCTAAACATCTGAAGCGAGTGTAATCAAACTTGGTATGGAGTTTGCTGACACCATGGAATAACACATAAGTTCCTTTTTATCCCGGGAAAGTAACGGGAACGGGAATTACGCAGGTAAAACCACGGGGCACTGCTAGTACTTATATAAATGTAATTACATACTTTATTAACAGAACTAAAATACAATGAAAACTACACTACACTACAAACCTACCTAACTACTACACACCTGAATTATCTATAAACCACTGTAGGTCTACAGATAATCAAGATGTTCAAGCCCACTACCTACACACTATCGGAAGCGTTCCCAGCATGTTGGCGGCATTACCACGCTGAATAGCAATGCTTATGTGTTGGGCCAAATAAACGCCAGCATTTTGGTCACGCGTTGCGTCGCCCAAGCGCTCGGATAGGCTTTTGAAGATGAGGTGAGCTCCCGGCCCCCCACGGGCCCAATGCCTCAACCCCAAAGGACTCAAATGTGTAACCACTTCCGAGGGTTGCATATTTGCGCCGTTTGAGTCGCTCAGCTGAATTAGCCGCTGCACCGGCCCTAAACTCATACTCGAACCGAGTGGTCTTGCGCGTGACGATGGCAAAAGACCTGACTGCATGACTGTTGTGCCTTGGAAGTTGAGTCGGCCTCTAGTGTGGGACGCAACTTGCGTCGATACTCTGGCACCATCACATCTTCCAGAGACACATAGGAGGGCCGGTGCAGCGGCGTAATTCAGCAATACATACTTAATACACATATGTATATCGGAGGTGGAACCATAACATCCATTAACAATTTAAAACAAAAAAACTTAAAACACAAAACAGAGAACACTTCGGCATTAGGTTTAAACTAGCATTAGGTGATACAATTTCCTTACAGGAAATTCTGCTGAGACTGTTTTCAACTGAAACAATCCGACTAGTTCTCCCAAACTAAGCACAACACTACAACACAATACAACACTGTTTAGTCATTGTTTGGTTATCGTACAGCAGTGTTGTATAATATTGTGGTAACAACATAATGCAACACTCCTTAACTAACTTATCGAATAACTCAAAACGCGCACCACTAACGATTTTATAAACACGCACTTACAATATTTTAGTAATCACAAATCGTCGAGAATAAATAAATCAACATACCTTTGAACTGGTAGAAGAGAGACGCGCGACGGAATCGCGAGCGAATTTGAGAATATTTGCGAAACGAATGTATTGTATTTATCATTACATACGTAATACGTCGGGTTCGACTGAGATATAGATTAGTTTATCTAATCGACGCATAAATCAAGATTGAGGCGAGTCGATCGCTCCGTCAGAGTTCCGTAAGGAGGAAGTCACACGCAAATTTGGTTTTACAGTTTTGAGATGAGTAAAGGAGCTAAAGTGTTCTGAGTCACTCCTCTAAACATTCGTTATCTGTCTTGTACTCATCGTGCATTTCAAATGTTAGGTATAATAATTATTCTGAGTTAAAGAAATCTAAAATTAGTACCTAAATAAATTAAGATATTTTGATAATAAAAATTGTCCGCCCATTTCGGATTTTCTCGGGTACCATAACTTCCAATCGTCACCCAGAATATAAAATGACATATCTCTTTACCCTATAATTTCTCAGGTAACATTACCCTTGAAACCGAAACACAGTAATATTTGCACTTTGCTGCCTAGCTGTAGCAATAGCTGGCAAAAGTATGGCACATCCCAGGCTGGCTCTGAAAAGAATCCAACAAAGGTGTCGAAAAGTTATAGGTTTAAATAGGCACAACATGCGGAGAAATAGGCACAATATCCACTGGGATACCCAGTGGTTTATTTCCGCTCGAGATTGCTGCTTTGTCTTCTTGATTCAATGCCATAGTCTACCGTGCTGACCAACAGTTGATTAACGTATGCCGCAGGTTTAAAAAAAGGTTCTTTTCTTGAAAATTTTCTTTTTTCTGACGATATTTTTAGATTTTTATTGAGATAGATAATAGCAAACCTAAGTATAGATTCATCTACATTTCGAAAACAAACAGATGAAACCGAAATTCGGTTGGAGGAGAAGTATTCTCATTGGTGACACATCACAACAAACTGGCCTATAACGGCCTACAGTCACAACAATGTGATATTATACTATATGTAATTAATTTTATTCAGATTGTATATTATTCTTCGAATTCTGATTTGATGAATGAAGCGTATCGCTGTATTTCATCGTTCAATTTTAAATCCTAATGGGGAGGGTTCACACAGGCTACACAGCTTGCCATTTCAAAAATAACGACGATTTCCCTTCACATCACTTCTATTTAAATAATAAATATAGAATATATGAGTCTCGTCGTTACCGTTGTAATGTGACCAAAACGTGAGTGGTTATCTAAACAACATTTGAATCACGGTCAAATCTATTTAATGTTTTTAATACCAGTCATGGACGTATAAAAAAAGTCGGACGTAGGCTCACGAAAACAAAAACTGTGTCACTAGAGTCGGCCACATTTGCACGTGTGCGTTGTCAGGTTGTCACTGACAGGCCGACACGCACACATATACACAAGTAGCGCGTGTAATGACCCACTGATGTGTGCGTGTCAGCGCACACATTCATTATGTGGCCGACTCGATGGAAACAGTTTTTGTTTTAGCAAGACTACGTCCGACTTTTTTATACGTCCATGATACCAGTAGAAAGAGGCAACGTCTCTAAATTATGTATTACTTATAATATGTATAAAATGTGTATAACTATATTTTATATTACTCGAAAAATGTGAACTTCTTTCATCAATTTCTTAGGATTTGTAAAATGATATTAAATTAGGAAAATTAAATTATAATTTTAAATTTTAATGGACAATCGTGTTATGGACGCTTCTTTAGAAGCTTCGCTTAGGGAAAATAGTTTCATTTCGTTAATTGTAGTAGATATGATACAAGTGCGATCTTTCCTGCCATTATCACGGCTGAATCAGATATGATAGAACTGTTAAAAATAGATGATATAAAAACGAGGAAAAACACAGGAACTTAATTTTATAATGACAAAGATAATATTAACACGGTTTTAACGCACACAATTATATATGACATAAAGATAATAACAATAACACGGCTAATGAACACATACATTTTTTCAAAAAATAAAGATAATAAAAAGTCAGTGATATAAAATTGATAATTTTTATTAATATAGGTACAGAAAATGAAAATAAGTCAGTTAAGAATAATTTACAATTTAATTAAATTAAAATAAAAAAATGCGATAGTTACATTTTAAATACGTGTAACTAACTGCCTTTCATCTCTGAAAGGTTAAATAATGGATACCGATTTCAGTCATTCTTTCACCGTTGGATTTACGGGATCCCGATGAGTGCTATATAATGTACCACGGGCGAAGCCGGGGCGGACATCTAGTGTGTGTGTAACATATTAGTAAGCTGGTTGCCTGGAAGAGATTGCTCTCAGCAATAAACCCGCCATTTGTGGCGCTACTTTATTAAGTGTTTATCTGTTTTTTTTTTCATTTAATTTGTATGTGTCACAATAAGGAATTTCTATGTACCTATCTATATAACAATTTATTTCGTTTTCATTACTTCACTGTAAATCGTGAAATGCCTTAATGTCTACGGCTAATACTTGCTAGGTAAAGAAGGAGAGGTCAGGCCTGCCACAGGGATTGGCTATTGTGGTAATTGTAGGTTCAAATCATCCGGGACCAGTACAAAGTCAAATCCATTTCCAGAGCCTAGGTAAACCATTAACTAAAACGCACGCACGCGCTTCGCACGGTCTTGTGACACTACACTACGACTAAGTAACTCTTCTCCTCCCCCCCACCTGGCCCCAAAGCTGGATCTGACCTAAGGCAGAGATTACGGTCTTGATTAAATCGGTTCTCAGGTCCTATTGGTTCTTCACATCATAAGTGTAGATTCCTTCGCCCGTCTTCCGGCCAAACTTCCCCTCATCCACCAGCTTGTCCAGCAGTGGTATGGGTCTGAAGACCGGGTCGCCGGTGGCGCGGTGCAGGCTGGCCAGGACGGAGACCTTGAGGTCCAGCCCCGTGAGGTCGGCCAGCTCGAGCGGTCCCATGGGGTACCCGGCACCCAGCCGCATGGCCGTGTCGATGTCCCGGCCGGACGCGTCCCCTGCGGACCGGCAACACGGCATAAGCTTAAGCAGCCCACTAAATGTTCCCATCATTGGGAGTCGAGGCCTTCTCTCGCAAGGCAAGGCCATAATCCACCACGCTGGCCCAGTGGGGGTTGGTGTATAGAACAAGACGTCATAGGAGGGAGAAATTCAATTATTTATTAATCAATTTCGTATATAGGCACACTTTTAAACGTTAAATTATGAAAATACTAGCATCGCCCCGCCTTCTCGCTAAGGCATGATCTTATTGCTAAAATCAATCTCTTCCAGATAACTTTTGTTTAAGAACCATAACAGCTTAAAACTAAAACTACCATAGGGACCTAAATAATGTGTGTAATTTGTTTCATAAAAAAATGTATGTGAATACTTAGGTAGGTACTTACATACATTTTTCACTTTTTTAGTTCATTCATGTTATTTATTCATTGACCACGCGGCAGAAGTGAAAACTTTATTATAAGGATAATTATTACATCTAAATTGAACATAGCAAACACAACGACACAGCAATGTTGAACATGGCAAACACAGCGACACAGCAGTGTTGAACATGGCAAACACAGCGACACAGCAGTGTTGAACATGGCAAACACAGCGACACAGCAGTGTTGAACATGGCAAACACAGCGACACAGCAGTGTTGAACATGGCAAACACAGCGACACAGCAGTGTTGAACATGGCAAACACAGCGACACAGCAGTGTTGAACATGGCAAACACAGCGACACAGCAGTGTTGAACATGGCAAACACAGCGACACAGCAGTGTTGAACATGGCAAACACAGCGACACAGCAGTGTTGAACATGGCAAACACAGCGACACAGCAGTGTTGAACATGGCAAACACAGCGACACAGCAGTGTTGAACATGGCAAACACAGCGACACAGCAGTGTTGAACATGGCAAACACAGCGACACAGCAGTGTTGAACATGGCAAACACAGCGACACAGCAGTGTTGAACATGGCAAACACAGCGACACAGCAGTGTTGAACATGGCAAACACAGCGACACAGCAGTGTTGAACATGGCAAACACAGCACACAGCAGTGTTGAACATGAAACACAGCGACACAGCAGTGTTGAACATGGCAAACACAGCGACACAGCAGTGAACATGGCAAACACAGCAACACAGCGACACAGCAGTGTTGAACATGGCGAACACACAGCAAACACAGCAGCAGTGTTGAACATGGCAAACACAGCGACACAGCAGTGTTGAACATGGCAAACACAGCGACACAGCAGTGTTGAACATGGCAAACACAGCGACACAGCAGTGTTGAACATGGCAAACACAGCGACACAGCAGTGTTGAACATGGCAAACACAGCGACACAGCAGTGTTGAACATGGCAAACACAGCGACACAGCAGTGTTGAACATGGCAACACAGCGACACAGCAGTGTTGATACATGGCAAACACATGGCAAACACAGCGACACAGCAGTGTTGAACATGGCAAACACAGCGACACAGCAGTGTTGAACATGGCAAACACAGCGACACAGCAGTGTTGAACATGGCAAACACAGCGACACAGCAGTGTTGAACATGGCAAACACAGCGACACAGCAGTGTTGAACATGGCAAACACAGCGACACAGCAGTGTTGAACATGGCAAACACAGCGACACAGCAGTGTTGAGCAGCTGACTGTATCTTTCTCGCTCAGCTACATCCGACGAGTTCACTTGATCGAGCATTTCACTTTAGATCGTTATGGGCCATGCTTACTTACAGCCTACGAAACAATCTACCCCAAAATAAGTTTACACCTAAAAAAAATCTTCGCTTAGCTACGTTAATTGCGTGTACATTCAAAGGATGGATCATTTCTTTAAGCAACTACTGCATTCATGATTAGTTAGGTACATAGTGCATTTTTGTAGGTATCTCTTGCCACAAATATTCACTTTCGTGTTGAATAAAGTTAAGATTTGATAAGTCTATCTAATTCGCAATAAAACGGATAATTATCGTTTCGTTCGTTATCAAAACAAATAAAAACATGTTATCTTTACACATTTTGCTGGACTTTATCGTATTCATTAGTGACGTCATTTTGTAATTTGCTAGAGACACTAGGGGACGTCTGATTATCACGTAGCGTAGCATTTACATAGGCTATTTTTGAAGTGTAAACTTATTTTGGCGCGCCACAGATTGTGGGCTGTGAATTGAATTCTAACGTCACACTCGGGAATGCTATGAAATCTTCGTGTAAATTCGGGACCGTGGCCATTGGCCGTCTAAATATGCGTCAGCGTTAGAGTCCTAAGTTTCATTTCTATCGGAAGTTCCTATAACTGTCAATCCTTTGTTATAGCGGGAAAGCAACTGGAACAACAACTACGCGGGTAACATCGAGGGGCGCTACTAGGGAAGTCGTTTCTACTTGACATTTTGTACGTATTATTATTGGTGACCCCTCCAAAATTTTAAGACTATGCTTAGGCTGCGACCGCTCCTGCACATACCCAGGACTGTTATTGGTTAATGGTACCTACTCATATTGAAACCAATAGAAGTATTGAGCTGGGGCAGGCAGCATTTGATAGGCTTGATCGGGTCTTCAAGTCATCCACACCGCAGCGACTATCCCTAAAACCAGTGTGTCATTCCTATAATCCCAAAATATAAAATCACACGGTAAATATATATATTTGTAAATAAAAAAAACGCCCAGCGAGCTATGGAGAGTATGTTAGGAGTACCTATGTGGGAATTCGTAGCGAAGTGGTTCGCTACAGAACTACGGCCGCAGACAAAGCCAAGAGAATTGGCAAGCTGAAGAGACGATATGACCACGGTCGGCCGGTTGGGGTAGACGGGTTCTTGAGTGGAGACCCTGCGGTCAGGTGGAGCGACGATCTGCGTAAATTGCGGGGAAATAGTAGATGACAGAAGTATCCCGGACAGAGGATATGCCGATCGAGCTCAGTGCCGTAAACTGAGCGACATCTTTTCCGTCAGTAGATGATGAACGACTGCTGATGACAATGATTTATCACACAGCAGCGTAGCAGAAGATAATCTATGGATAGCCGTTTTGCATCTACCAAGATACGCTACACCGGACTTTGGATAAAGAGCGTTGTCTGCCGAGTTTAGTGGGGTGCTTTAAGACGTAGCCACATTCAATAAAAAGTTTATGGCAATGTTTTTGTTAATTTTTATCAGTGCGTGACTACAAGTAACTGACATGATTGGTCAACAAGTATTCAAACATCCAATTTCACATTTTGTAATATTAGTTTGATAAGAAGATTGTCACGTTTTTTAGACCGAAGCCGTGTAGGTGCTAATTACTATTCATTAGACTATCAGTGTTACCATAATATACCTAGGGCAAAATAAAGGAAAACTGACGAATAGCTACTGTGTTTTAGGAAGCAGTTAGTTTTTTTCCCACAGACTAAATCACTAAAATCATGCCGTAATAACGATAAAATATTTTTAATCAACAACATAAATTTCGACGTTTTTTCTTTTTATTCTTACATGTTTTTGTTTCCTTTTTAACCCCTGACAAAAAAGGGGTGTTAGAAGTTTGACGTCGATGTCTGTCTGCTGTGTGTCTGTCTGTCTATGGTACCGTAGACTTAAACCGGATGGGCCGATTTCAATGCGTTTTTTTTTATTTGAAGGTTAATTTCCGCGCGGATGTTTTTAGAACTATGTTTGTTTAATATGCATTTTAGGCCCAGTTTTGAAGGCCTGCTTTGAGACTGTTTATTACAATAGCATTCCGCCGCCTGCTAAATAATTAACAATATTGTAAACAAGTACCTATTTCCTCTTAAGTGAATAATTTTTATTTGTAAAGAAACAATAATTGGGAACTAAGAGAATATCGTACGGTTTAAGCCAACAACAGAATCAGGGAATAAAATTAAAAAATCAAGCTTGTTAAAATATACCCTTATATATTTCAAAAAACCGTTTACAAAAATACGTTTATATTTATTCCTTATGCAATAAATACTGCTATATAATAATGATACGTTGTCATGTAAGTCATGAAATTGAGCAAAACGTAACTAGATTTAAACCAAACATCAAATGCAGGAAAGAAATGTAACATTTATTTGGAAGACACTTAATTCTAAATTAAAAATTATCATTAACCATTTCAGTGATTGATGTCTGAAGCCAGAATGGCCACGTGTCACGGCAAATATCCCGTGGCTTTGACAGTGACACATATCACTGATGATGTCATAATGACTCGTATAGTTGTTAGTTTTATATCTATTGGCTCGATTCGGATAATTATGAGAGTATTTTTAACGACGCGCGCGCACACTATCATGAACAGTCAATATTTTAGTAGACATTGTAACTATCTTTAGGTTTATACCCACTTCTTGCGTTAAAGATAGATATTTTATTGGTAGTAATAATAATTAGTAAACTGGTTGCCCCCGTAACTCACAAATGAAGTAGAATCTGATTTAAGTTACAAGTATAATCGGTGCCATTTTGGATATCGCCAACCACATGTTCAAAACAAGTGTGTGACTTGTTTATTGATAGATTTTGTAAGAACCACATTACTTTTTATAAACCAAATAAGTTTCAGCTTTATAACAATAGCAATAAGGTGAAACATCATGTGTACAGTTTGAGAGATAATATGCTAGGTGTTCGCTTTAAATCGGCCTTTTTAGACTATACTCCATTCATTCTAAGTTCAAGACGAAATTTTATAAAAATATTACAATTAACATCGTTTACTTCTTATATTTATAGAAGCCTTCTCCAGCTTTGATGCCCAGCTTGCCATCGGCGACCATCTTGTCGAGCAGCGGTATGGGCCGGAATACCGGGTCCCCGGTGAGGTCGTGCATGACTTGTAGAACAAACTTGTTGGTGTCGAGGCCGGTGTAGTCGGCCAGCTCGAACGGGCCCATGGGATACCCCGCGCCGAGTTTCATGCCGATATCTATATCTTCTTTGCTCGCGTCACCTACAACAATTCATACAAATTAAATATAGTAAAACGTTTGGCGGGGTCAGCTAGCATAAATAAATAAACATTGGAGGACAATTCAAACACAACACCATCTGACCCCAAACTAAGCAAAGCTTGCAAAGCATACTTTTATACAGAAGTGGGAGAAAAAGCGTTAAGGTCCCGTCCCGGTCCCAAGCTATGTTTTACAATGTATCTGGTAACATTGCCCTTCAAACCGGAGCACAGTGTTGCTTACACAATTCTGCTGGGCGGCAGAATAATTGGCAAAGGAGAGGTGCTACCCCAGGCAGACTCTGCAAGAGTCCTACCACTACAAAAAACAATATACAGTAGTTATCTTAGTATGTGGGATAGATAGTGTTGTGTCAAAAATGTTTACCAATATTTATTTATTTATATTTTACTTACACATATTTATACATAATATACGAAACAAATTAAAATGCCAAGTAAAATACAACACAGCAAAAGCAGCCCACTAAATATTTTCAGCTGCGAGTCGGGGCATTCTCTCGCAAGGAGTCAAGACCATAACAATAATTTACCTCACTTGCCCAGTGCGGGTTGGAGGGCAATGCATAACAGATTCGCTCCTGTATGGAGTACTGTTCGCACCTTTGGGATGGATCGGCTAAGTATCAGCTGGGGACTCTGGAATCGATTGAGAGACGTGCCAAAAGACTCATAGGCAATGACGCTCTTGTGCGTAAAAGACTTCAAAGTCTTGATCATCGCCGCAAAATCGCTAGCTTATCGGTTTTTTTATCGGATACACTTCGGAGAGTGTGCAACTGATCTGCATGATCTAATACCACCTTGCCCTTTCTTCTATCGGAATTCTCGTTCCACAAAAGGGCGGCATCGTTTCATGGTTGATGTTCCAAAAACGCGAACGAAGAGATTTGACTCCACGTTTGTGATAAGAACGTCTAGGTTGTGGAATGCGTTGCCTGAGTGGGTTTTCCCTGATGGTTACAATCTTGGTGTCTTCAAATCGAGAGTGAATCGGTTTTTTTCTAGGTAAGCACGCTCCATCGTAGATCTCATCATCGCTTAACATTAGGCGAGATGGTGGTCAAGTGCGAACCTATTATAGTTAAAAAAAAAAATAATAACCTCGAGAGATTCTTAGACACACCGGTTTCCTCAACATATTTTCCTTCAACGTTAAAAGATAGTGGTGACTGCTTGATTACAAACTTTACTTAGAATAACACTTTGGAGAAACAGGCGGGATTCGCCCTTACGACCTCACAATCGAACGCTTTCTCCAGTAGGCCATCACGGATTATAGTTTACAATTATAGACAATTATATTTATCTTAAAATAAAAATTCTATGATTGAAACTAAGTAAAATAAATAAGTGCAATGGAAATTAACATACAATAACCAAGTTAATAAACTTACATTTTTTCAAATGCATAATCAAGCTGCATACATCCACAAGATAACATTAAGAAACTAACGCATACAATTATTTATTCACATTGTTTTGATCTCACGGATGCATTTCAATGAAGTTAATTTACCTAAGTAACACGCTCTAACAAAACAATATAAAGTAACTAGCTACCCGCCCCGGCTTCGCACGGGTGTAATGCTAATACTAAATATAAGTACCTACTAATAAAATTCCGGTCCGGCGGCAAGACGTTTCGTTTTACGTAGTCACATAAGTCACAGTTTTTTGTGATGGATACTTTTTTGGCGCGACGGACGCACGCAATGTGTTGATTGATGGAACGAAACGTGTTTTACACCGAAGATGGCGACAGTGGTTTGTTTGTCAGTGTCATCAGAATTGAATGAAATTCTCCATAATCCGAATTTTGTGGACATATGTTGTCGACTCAAAATAAATATTTTTGTATGTTTTGCTATTCATATAAGGTTTCGATCAAGTCCACCGTACCCCTTGACGAAATTATTATAGATGATTCCGGTTTTATTGTATAGGCATGTACCATCGCGCACTTTTTTGTAAATCTTTTAAGGGATACAATACTGGAGTACATTATTTTGATCTATCTCTCTGATAGCTTTACAATGTAACGCAAAAAATGTGTTTAGTTATGACATCACATTAGAAACCTTTGATATTAAGAGTGTTTTTCTACTATTTTATGCATATATTTTGCATATAAAACTTCTTCTTGAATCATTCTCTATTAAAAAAACCGTATAAAAAAATGTTTGGTAGTTTTAAAGATCTAAGCATACCTACATAGAGACAGACAGCAGGAAGTGACTTTGTTTTATATGTACTATGTAGTGATAACATCACGTCTCGAGTTCGTCCGAGTCCATCATTTTGATTTGTATTTTATCATCATCATCATCACGTCCCTGCCCTTTTGCCACTAGGTGAGCTTTGTGCAAGACAACGCTTTCATATTCTGGGATATCATCCGTTTTCCCATCATGTTTTAAGTTTCGTATCGTGTCAGCGATTCAATTTTTTTACTAATTCTAAATGTAAAACTTTTTTCGTTTATTGTTTCAAATTATTTTTAACAGACTACTTTTAATTTTATGTTACTTTTTATTCATAATATTGTACGCGTATTTTTTTTCTTTCCAAAAAACCAATAAGATTTTATTTTTTCGAAAAAAAAACTGTTTGTCTCTAAATTTTTCTCCAACGCTCATAGGAAACTTTACTATCATACTAATATTATAAATGTCAATGTTTGGATGTTTGTTGCTCAATCACGTCGGAACGTCTTGAAATTTGGACCACAGTTAGGTATTCTGGATTACCACATAGGCTATTTTCATACCGTAAAACTACGGGAACGAGAACCACGCGAGTAAAAACGCCAGTTCTTTCCAAATCTACTTTTCTACCTTAATATCTTAGGTATAGGTACATATAGCAGGACATGTGCCTGACGGAAACCAGCACGCCTTACACGCCTACTCATAAATATGGCGGTCCAGTGTAAACCTACTAAAGTTAAAAAAAAAAAAAAAAACTGTGATACACAGTGTTGTAATGATTATCGTCCAGAAACCTGTCAACCATTGTACGAATATATGTTTTTATTACAATTGTACTGAACCATGTAATTGTTTTTTTTACATTTGTATAACTTCGGTATTTACTCTCTACAAATTCGCTGTAACTATAAAACGTCTGATTCTCGTTGTCTTGACTTCCTAAAAAAAATGTTATCGAATTGATAACCTCCTCCTTTTTGAAAGTCTGTTAAAAAAGGTCTGTTGACTTCAAGGATGGGTTCTTGCGTATGGTGGTTCTTGCATAGACCAGAGACCTAGAGTTGAAAGCCTGTAGTTACCTCGCTCATACATCCGTAGAGCCTCCGCGCTGTACGGCCCCAGCAGCCGGTTGACCACGAACCCGGGCGTGTCCTTGCAGGTGATGCAGGTCTTCCCCACGGACTTCCCCCACGACATCATGGCCTGGTAGGTCTCCTCCGAAATCTGCTCAGACTTGATCACCTCCAGGAGACGCATCACCGGCACCGGGTTGAAGAAGTGGAGGCCGCCGAATCTGGAATTTCGAGATATGATTATAGTGCACCAAAAGAGTTTCCATACGAGTATACTACATATCGATACCTTAATTTGCAAAACGAATAACACCATAGTAGCAAATTTCACAGGGGTCACACTAAATCACCACTGAAATCTATTGCGTAACTGGTATTTTCATTATTTTAAGTGTTTATTAGTTAATAAGATACAGAATTTCCAAAGGGATGTTTTTTTTTCTTTTGATGCTTTAATTTTTTTTATATTGAGTTTTTAGTGGCCCCTGTGAAATTTGCTACTATGGAGTTATTCGTTTTGCAAATTAAGGTATCGATATAGTTGCCACAAAAGCTTTACACCGAAAGCGCGGGTAGCATCTTTATTGTCTTGTCGCTCTTATGGAAGTGTCATACTTTTGTGCGGCACATCACTCTGTTGCCATAGAAAGTATGCACGTCATCTGCTTACGATTGACACAAAGGAACCGTGCGGAAAATCTAACTGTATACGTAGTATGTGTAAACTGTTTGTAGTGCAGTTTCTAAATACGTATACAGGGTTACTGGTGACGAGCCTGCATCTGTTTAAGGGAATGTTCTGTATATTTAAACAAACAACTTTTGATAACTCAATACATTTCCAAAAAAAAGGTGTTTATTGTCCTCACTAGCACTGTTTAGCAGCAGTTTAGTGTTTATTCACTTCGGCGCATCATTTATCGAGGTTTAAAGAGCGCGCGCACTTTTACTACGAAGAGCTTGATGCTTTTAAACTGGGCAAATACACTTTTTTTATTTTGTATGGGGATAAAAAACACACGATTTTTTTAAAACTGTATAACAAAAGTTATCATATTTAATGTACCTAACATCCCCTCAAAAGAATGCAGGCTGATAACCAATAACCCTGTATATGTTCCATTAGATTTGTTTCGTGTCCAAAACACCTTGCGCCTGAATTTACGATATACCGGCAACATGTACGCGTTTAACGTTGTTATATATTATAACATAGCGTTGCTGAGCGTACGGATAAAGCTAGATATAAAGAAGAAGATAGAAAGAACCCCCGACCAAAAAAAAGGGTGTTATAAGTTTGACGTCGATGTCTGTCTGTCTGTGTGTGTGTCTGTCTGTGGCACCGTAGAGCTCAAACGGATGGGCCGATTTCAATGCGGTTTTTTTATTTGAAAGTTAATATTCGTGCGGATTCTTCTTAGCTATGTTTGGTTAATGTAGATTCAAGATGGCCGCCGCCACAAAATGGCGGACAAAATATTTCTTCACAACCTACCTCAATATGGGTATCAAATGAAAGGGCTTGACTAGTAGAATACTATACATTATAAAAAAAAACAAATCCAAGATGGCCGCTTCCACAAAATGGCGAAATACATTTCTTTTTTGACATTCCTTAATATGGGTATCAAATGAAAGGGCTTGACTAGTAGAATGTTGTACAGATAACAAATCTGAGGTAGTCGGGGGTTAGTCAATTTTTTTATTTTTGTTCTTGTTTTTATTGTATGGAGTGACGAGACGAGCAAGTCATATCCCTGATGGTAAACAACACGCCTGCCCACAAAAGCAGTGTCACGCAGCTATTGGATTATAGAGTCCAAATCAATACCAAGCCCAGCACTGCGCTTGTCACCCAGAGATATTAAATGTGTTTCAAAAACATGAACAAAAAATTATCACTTTCTTTCATTTAGCTGGACGACTTGGTTTTAGTAAATTTTAAATTAAAATTAACTAAATTAAATTAAAAAAAAATTTTGGGAGAAAATCTATGCTGATATTATAAAGCTGAAGAGTTTGTTTGTTTGAACGCTAGGTTCTCGGGCACTACTGGTCCGAATTGAAATATTATTTTTTTTGTTAGATAGTCTATTTATCGAGGAAGGTTATAGGCTATTTACCATTACGCTACTATCAATAGGAACAACGCATGAATGAATAATGTAACAAAAACGGGACAAAGTATTCCTTTTTGAGAACTTTCGTACCGTGTGTTGACGTGATAGCATCTATTGTGTCTAAGATTGCGTCATTATAAACTTTTGCTAATCAAATTTGTTCTAAATCCGAGTTGGCGCGACCAAATTTCGACAGGTGGCGTTTTTTTGCATTTTTTGACGTAGCTACGCGCGGAGGGTCAGCTAGTTAGTAAATTACAATATTTTAGAATCGAGGGTGAGTCACTCCCGCACTCCGCACTCAGTAGTGTTTGTTCTTTGTTTGTCGTATCTATTAATACTGAGGCACAAATTCCTCAATAATGTAAGGTGTCTGGCTTTTAACCCAAATATCTGGCCAAACTGGCTGATCTCTTTGGATATCAGGTTAGGCGACCTAGCCACCTTACGAGTATACTACATAATATTTACACATCTTGGAACATCGCATTCGAAGGAAGGGAAAAACTATTAAAATAGCCTGGAATGGCACAGCTCTGTCTATGGGCATAAGCAGCCTAGTCTAGTCCATAATCCCGACACGCTGGCCCAGTGCGTATTGGCGGATTACCTCGAAAGATTCTTGGAACACGCCAGATTCTACACGATGTTTTCCTTCACCGATAAAGCCGGTGCTCTTTTCTAGTGTGTAGAACCGCACGATCATAAATAGATAGTCATGAAACACTAGAAAGTTGTATGGGACGTGACGCGTGACGCTTGAACTCGAAGACACAGCCCACGAAAAATCTGTGTGTGGTGCACCAAAAGAACTTAAACCTTTTCACTTTAAAACTTTTTTTTTTTTACCTTTTATAGGCTCACACTTGACCGCCATCTCGCCTGATGTTAAGCGACGATGCGGTCTACGATGGAGCGTGTTTACCTAGAAGAAACCGATTCACTCTCGATTTGAAGACACAAAGATTGTAACCATCGGGGAAAACCCACTCAGGCAACGTATTCCACAGCCTAGACGTTCTTATCACAAACGTAGAGTCAAATCTCTTCGTTCGTGTCTTTGGAACATCAACCATGAAACGATGTCGCTTTTTCGAGCTACGAGCATTCCGATAGAAAAAAGGGCAAGGTGGTATTAGATCATGCAGATCAGTTGCACACTCTCCGAAGTGTATCCGATAAAAAACCGATAGGCTAGCAATTTTTCGGCGATGCTCAAGACTTTGAAGTCTTTTTCGCACAAGAGTGTCATTGCCTATGAGCCTTTTGGCACGTCTCTCGATCGATTCCAGGGCCTCCAGCTGATACTTGGCCGATCCATCCCAAAGGTGCGAACAGTACTCCATACAGGAGCGAATCTGTGCTTGATATAATGTGAGCAACTGTTCAGACTTGAAGTACCTTCGCACCTTTGAAAGGACACCCAGTTTTTTGGCAGCTAATTTAGCCTTGGACTCGATATACGAGCCAAAGTGACGCCCAAAAGCTCAAGACGGTCAGAAACCGGCACGGACACACCTCGAAAAGTAGGAGTCAGTTGAAATGGACTCCGTTTTGCGGAGAAAAGAAAACTACACAGTAATGATCATGACCACGTAACCTGTACACAGTTTATATAATAAAGCATATTCTATCTTATACCTTTAAACGAGCAATTCTTGTAGGTATATATATATATATATATAATCTGAATCTCGGAAACGGCTCGAACGATTTTCATGAAATTATGTATACGGGGGGTTTCGGGGACGATAAATCGATCTAGCCAGGTTTTACTTTTAAAAAACGCTGTTTTATGCGCGTTTTTAGACAACGAAAAACTGTTACATAAAGATTAGAATGCGATGGTAAATTTCGCAACGGCGCGCGACAGTATATTAGCTCAGTCGGGAAGATGGGTGGTTGAAATATGGTAGGTCCGGGTTCGAATCCAACCGGCCGCGTTCTTTTTTCAAGTTCATTTTTTTTTAGAAATCAGTATATATCTAAGTAACCGAGCAAAGCTCACCCAGGTACTTCTATATATACGACGCTCTGGAGTACACAGTAACCCCATGAAGCCTCTCCGTCGTAGCGATAGTAATACCTGTACAAATGGGTTCGAAGTTGGAAGGCACGGCCTGAGTAAATACAGTTGTTATAATATTGACTGACTTGTCTTTCCGCTTGATGCCGGCGCCGATGGCGTTCACGGAGATAGACGACGTGTTGGTCGCCAGGATGGTGTGCGGCGGAGCCAGCTGGAAACCACACACACACACACACATTTATAATATGTATATACAGAAACATTCTGATGCTGTAATCAATTTTCTTAAAAGCTTTTCTACAACTTTTCTGACTTGACCACACATTATTTTCTATCCTGATTCAAAAAATTGTTGAGGCAAAAATTATACTATGAAATATCAGACTTCCATGGCGACAAAAATCGTCTGACATTTACGTCGCATGGTGTGCATACAGCTGTTATAATACATTTATAAATTAGGTTGCTATATCATGCTGTGGCGGTTGGGAGTACGAATGTCAGGTTTGTAGCAGTCTGTTCATATTAACTAAGGACTGACTTAAATACGTTTACATGTCTTGATAGGAATCGGTGTAGAGATCCCAGGGCCGCCAGGCGTCACGTATTTTCTGACGAACGAAATGTGGACGATTGAGTAGTTAGTTACACTACATGCCGGAACACGGCTAGGCCGCTGGCGGCATGACTTAGTCTGGTGGGTGGTCACCAGCCACGGCCGAGGCCTACCACCGGTATTTTTGTCAGCTGTTTAGCACCACCCAGGGACCACGTGTTTCTATTTACAGGTGTTTTCCCACGGACGAAGCTGACACAGTCCCCAAAATTTACGACGCTATTTTGTTGATCATGGGTAGAAGATACATCTCATTATAAAAGATTCATCAATACATTACTATTACTAGATATACATATGTATAGTGTATATTGAAGAAATATTGTTTGTAAGTGCGGGTATGCCGGGAGAACGGCGACTGCCGATCCGGAGACCCTGGGTTCAAAACCACGCGCACCACTGTCTTTTCGAAGTCATGTACGTAATGCCGCTAGCTTATAACGGCGAAGGAAAACATCGTGAGGAAACCGACATGTCCCTAGAATTTTTCGAAATCATGTGTCATCCACCAACACACACTGGGCCAGCGTGGTAGGTTAAGGACCTTGACTCCCTCCTTGCGAGAGAAGGCCTCGAGTCCCAGCAGTGGGAACATTTAGTGGGCTGTTTATATGCTGGGTAGTTAGTATGTACTAAGAACGCTTGCAAACCTGCTACGTTGCTGAGACGGCCAATTTCAAGTTATCAGGTAATGAAGGTACATAAAAAAATTACTCACCTCACGTAAATTCTCTGATTCTCACGTATATTATAGGCGAAAATAAGTCGCCAATACTCTCCCTCCCAGACATACCCCGCGTCCCGTTTTGCTTTGCAGACGCTTTAACTCTCAAAATAATGACTTCACGTAAATTTGGTGTCTATTTTTATTCCTATATGTCCGCCAGATAACTATTTTACAACCTTTACGTGAGGTAAGTATTTTTTTTATGCACCTTCATTACCTTATATCTCAAAATGGGCCGTCTAAGCAAGCTAGCGGGTAGGCATGCGTTCTTAGTAGGTACATACAAACACTACTCAATCGTTCACCTTTCGTTCGTCAGAAAATATGTGACGTCTGGCGGCTTAGGGATCTTGGACTATAGGAAATACAATTTTACGTTTTTATAATAAGTTTTTTTGGGATTTTCTCGAGCGTACCTGATCGAGTTTGTTGAAGAGCTCCTGCTTGACGTCCAGCTTCTCCACGATGGCCTCCACGATGAGGTCGGCCTCCACGCCGTCCTCCACCTTGGTCGACACCTGGAAACAGACGACGACGCTGCTAAACTAATCCAAATTACTCAATAGAGACCATCTGTGACCAACTAACGCACACCTACACATGTCATATAACAACACACACCTTATTTTCCGAGACCTGGCACCAATTTTTGGCTAGGTTTGACGCAAGCTCAAAACTTTGTCACATACCTCTCCTATTAACCCAAGTACGGAGATGCAGACCTGGCTGGTGAGTAGCGGGGCAAAATGAATCCCTCAATTTAGATCATCTGGCGGGTAGAAAGTCCCGCCAAAAGGACGATGTTTGACAAAATGAAATGACGTTTTCGGGTTGCCTCCCAATAACTACCCAACATTTAGTGCCAGCTCTCCTATCAAAGAGCGAAAGTTTAAACGTTATATCATGACAAACAAACAGACTGACAAACACTGCACATCACATCCTCAGCAACAGAGTGGTTTACAACTGGAACAGGTTGTCTGAGGATGTTGTTTCGGCAAAATCGTTAAACTCTTTTAAGAACACACTAGACAGATGGATAGTAAAAGACAAAATCATTTTAACAGACAATTACCTATAATTTGTTATTTCAACACTGAGATATAGGCATATCAGCTAAAGCTGCTCGCCTATTATTCAATAAATAAATATATTAGTGTAGTAGTCTTTCTACAAGCTGTCACACGAAATATACAAATATAAATACAAATCTTTATTTGTCATAGCAACATGAACACATAATTTTTGAACCCATCAGATCCGAACTAGTACGTAGTACCGTATCTCGGTATCATTTATTTCCATAAGATAAAAATAAGCTCTCAACATACAAAATCTGATCACACTTGATTAGATTTTGTATTCGAAGTCGATTGTACAGAGAGTTGCCGATGTACTCTAGCTTTATCTCTGTGTTTGAGATACAGCTCAGGCGCGGTCCCAGCCTCGAATTTTGGAGAGGTCACTAGTACGCAGCCTCAGATTTGAGTATAAAATACTTGACTAGTAGCGCCCCACGATTTTATACACGTAGTTCCCATGATACAGCCAGAGTACTTTGGCCAATATGTTTGGATATTTTTTTTGAGATTTCGATTAATTCTATAGAAATACGAGGGGTGATCCAAAAGTAATGATAATCAGTTATTTCTAGTGCACACAAAAATACAAAAAAATTACAGTCACTTGCTCAATTACCCACTAGTTCAGGAAAAAAATCATATAAATAGGCCACGATTCCCGGAGCTACATTCATTTGAATACGGACTGTCAAGGAGTGAACATCAAAATGGAAAACACGAAATCAGAGCTGTCATTAAATACCTCTGCTTGAAAAAAATGTCTACCAAAGACATACACAGCGACTTGGTGGAAACATTAGGGGACTGTTCTCCTCCATATTCCACAGTTGCACGCTGGGCTAAGGAGTTTAAGCTGGGAAGAACATCGACAGAAGACGAACACCGCGAAGGGCGCCCATCGACGTCCCTCACTGGAGAAAATGTGAAAAAAGTTGAAGAAGTTGTATTAGAAGATCGAAGAGTGACTATCAGGCATGTAGCTGAGGTCACAGGGATCTCATATGGCAGCATTCAAAGAATCCTTGTGAACGAATTGCATATGAGAAAGGTCTCCGCGCGTTGGGTACCGAAAATGTTAAACGACGAGCAAAAGAAGAAACAAGTCGACATGTCAAGAGCAAATCTCGAAAAGTTCCAGGCAGACAAGGATAATTTTTGTCACGTTTTGTGACCATGGACGAAACCTGGATCCACCATTTTGATCCTGAAACAAAACAACAATCGATGACATGGAAACGATCCGATGAACCGACGCCGAAGAAATTCAAAGTGTCAAGCTCAGCAGGGAAGGTTATGGCGTCTGTTTTTTGGGACGCTGAAGGAATAATCATGGTGGACTACTTGGAAAAGGGGGCCACTATTACAGGCTCCTACTATGCAGAACAAATAAGAAGATTGCGGGAGGCTATTAAGGAGAAAAGGCGAGGCAAACTGCGGGCTGGAGTGCTGTTCCATCAAGACAACGCACCGGTTCACAAAGCTGCAATTGCCATGGCTGCCATTCAGGAAGCGGGCTTTGAGCTGGTGGAACACCCCCCCTATTCACCAGATCTAGCCCCCAGTGACTTCTATCTCTTTCCACGACTCAAGGAACACCTCCGGGGCAAGAAATTTGACGATGATAGCGACGTGATGGCCGCGGTTGAGGACTTTTTTGAGAGTCAAGATAAAGATTTTTTCTAAGGGAATTTTAGGTTTAGAAAAGAGATGGACTAAATGTATAGACTTGCTAGGAGACTATGTTGAGAAATAAATTTAGTTTTTGATTTTTAACCCCCGACAAAAAAAAGGGGTGTTATAAGTTTGACGTCGATGTCTGTCTGTCTGTCTGTCTGTCGGTCTGTCTGTCTGTCTGTCTGTCTGTCTGTCTGTGTGTGTGTCTGTCTGTGGCACCGTAGAGCTCAAACGGATGGGCCGATTTCGATGCGGTTTTTTTATTTGAAAGTTAATATCCGTGCGGGTGTTCTTAGCTATGTTTGGTTAATATCGATTCAAAATGGCCGCCTCCACAAAATGGCGGACAAAATATTTCTTCACAACCTACCTCAATATGGGTATCAAATGAAAGGGCTTGACTAGTAGAGTACTAAACACTATAACAAATTTCAAATCCAAGATGGCCGCCACCACAAAATGGCGAATTATATAATATTTTTCACTACTGCCTCAATATGGGTATCAAATGAAAGGGCTTGATTAGTAGAATACTTTGCACTATGACAAATTTCAAATCCAAGATGGCCGCTACCACAAAATGGCGAATTACATTTCCTTTTTCACAATTCCCTTAATATAGGTATCAAATGAAAGGGCTTGACTAGTAGAATGTTCTACAGATAACAAATCTAAGGTAGTCGGGGGTTAATCAAAATTTTTAATTTTGTTCTTGTATTCATTGTGTTTATTATTGATTATCATTACTTTTGGATCACCCCTCGTAGTTGTATATTTTGATGAAGAGAAGCTTTTAGCTCACCTTAATCCTATCGAGGGACTCCTTGACGAAGCCGTCGATCTTGGCCGCGTCATCCTTGTACATCTTCTTGGCGACGCGCGTCAGGTTCCCCCGGATGGAGCCCTGCGCCTTCTGCAGCAGCTCTGGCTGCAAGTCGACCAGCGTCACCTGCTGGCCGGCCTGCGCCGCCACCTGCAACCGGGGCCGGCGACCGTACACACAGTTCTTTCATTCACAAACATATTAACAAAAGAAAATATTTGGATATTTTGTAACTGTGCTTTTTTAACCTATTGTATTTTTAACCCCCGACAAAAAAAAGGGGTGTTATAAGTTTGACGTCGATGTCTGTCTGTCTGTCTGTCTGTCGGTCTGTCTGTCTGTCTGTCTGTCTGTCTGTCTGTCTGTGTGTGTGTCTGTCTGTGGCACCGTAGAGCTCAAACGGATGGGCCGATTTCGATGCGGTTTTTTTTATTTGAAAGTTAATATCCGTGCGGGTGTTCTTAGCTATGTTTGGTTAATATCGATTCAAAATGGCCGCCTCCACAAAATGGCGGACAAAATATTTCTTCACAACCTACCTCAATATGGGTATCAAATGAAAGGGCTTGACTAGCAGAGTACTAAACGCTATAACAAATTTCAAATTCAAGATGGCCGCCACCACAAAATGGCGAATTATACAATATTTTTCACTACTACCTCAATATGGGTATCAAATGAAAGGGCTTGATTAGTAGAATACTTTGCACTATGACAAATTTCAAATCCAAGATGGCCGCTACCACAAAATGGCGAATTACATTTCCTTTTTCACAATTCCCTTAATATGGGTATCAAATGAAAGGGCTTGACTAGTAGAATGTTGTACAGATAACAAATCTAAGGTAGTCGGGGGTTAATCAAAATTTTTAATTTTGTTCTTGTGTAACCTGTGGTAGGAGAACCCGAATATTACACGTATTACTTTTTTTTTTCATTTTGTTGTGTGACACACTTTACTGTTACATTGTACAAGCAGCTGAGTCAGTGCTTTTTACTAACAAAGTATCTGCCTGTCTATCATCCAATATTTCGTAATATTTTGAAAATGCCAATTTTTACTCTACTCTCTGACTCTAAATTTTTTCAGGATAAAATGAAACCTATATGTAATTCAGCGACTGATCAAGAGTTCTAGGCTAATTGTGAGGACGCGCCCCCATCAGGTGTGTTAAAATCTGAGAGTTTCAAGCTTTTTCACTTCAAAGCGGATTAATTTTAGTGTTTTATCTCGGTCTATTTATGCAATGATGCTAGATGAATAGTTTTATTTGTGTTTGCGAAGACATTTCACCGCGCCCCGCCGAGTCTCAGGGTTAATCAGGTCCTGGTGTTATTCCTATAATGCTTAGAACGTAATAGGTACGCCATAAACATCCAAAATTTCACGTTTATTAAATTAGTAGGAAGTAGGATGAAAAAAATTACAGTAGAACCTCGATAAGTTAAAGTCCAAGGGAAACAAAAAACATTTTAAATTATTAAGGTTTTAAGTTATCAAGGGTTTTGGTTTTGGGCTCTGATGGGAAGGGAGCATATAATTTTTTGAAGTTATAGAGGTTTTTAAGTTACCGAGGTTTGAGTTATCGAGGTTCTACTGTATATAGAAAAGTTTCCATATAAGACAAAGATTGTAACTTTCGTAATTTAGCTTATTTAAATCAAATCACGTTTATCACGAGTATGACGCATGCCAGCCATCTCTCTCTCACACACTGTGAAATCTTTTATGAGCAAAGGATTTACAATTACGAAAATTTACGTAAAATCAAGAAAAGAAGTATATTAGTACCAGTGATAAGATCACTTAAATGTAACCTTCGATATATAATACTCATTACCTAACCTTAATGTTTATTCTAATGCTTAATTACCATAGAATTATGATTTAATTTACATGCATACTTATAACTTTAAAACAATGAGATTATTAAAAAGACTCTGCACAGTTATTCTCAATTAATCCAAGCACCGAGTCTGATATAACCTTGGATTAGTAGTTTGTGTATTTCTTCATATCCAAATATTTTGATATCCCATGAGAAACACAATATTTAACAGTATAAACAGTAGCCTATAAGGTAATACTTTTTTTTTACTAATTATAAATCTACTAATTTGTGTAAAATTTTACTCGGTAAACAAATTTAGTAAACATTTATCAGTATCAAACTTTAAATTATCCGAAATGGGTAAACTGTTGTTACTTTTGTATGTTTAGTACCTACCATCTTATGTACACAGTTAAGCAATAAAGATTCTGATTCTGATTTAACAGGATAAAACGTGCCATGTGCTTTTCCAAACTACAATCTGTGTTCTAAACTCCAACCCGATCCATTCACCCATTCCGATATGATTCGGCAACAAATAATCAACCTTTCTCATTTATAATATTAGTCAGATAGTGTCATGCTTGAGTGCTTATATCGGTGGGATGTTTTAAAGTTTAAATTGCTGTGAAATTGCAGAAAACCATAAATAGAACAGTTACATGTGAGACCTGTATTTTAAGAGGGATTAAGTAATCATTCAAGATAGATGTTATCACCAAGAAAAATATTACTCCATATCTACTTAGATAGCGGGGGGCAAGGTACGTAGTATTTTAGCATCTCTTTATTGTTTAATGATATGAAAGACTGGTGCCCCTTAACGGCTATATTTCACCGGGACACCAGTTGCGCCACCGTGTTGTCCGTAAGACCTAACCTAACCAAACTAGACACCATACACCATGGAGTTGCCACACCACACTGAAGACAGTATCAAAATGGACCTCGAAGAGAGAGAGATGATCTTCTTAGCATTTCATGGATTCACTGTGCGGGTGCCGGGTCCATTGTGTGTGGCAGAGAGAGAAAACTCAAGTAGATCCCGAGACTTGTGACTCGGGCGTAGGCTTAAGGGGTCCCTTTCTGACGTCCATCAACACTCACCTTCACTACTCGTTTTTCTCTCCCTGCCCAGCCAAATCTGACATGAGCCTACTAGTGCAGCTTTAGATACTCGTTCTAGTATAGAACTTACTGCACTTCTGGATAAGCCAAGGTCTTTCAGCAGGTTATAGAGAGATTTTGCTGGTATACCTCTCGCTCCCACTTCTACAGCGTATAAACTAACTACATAGCCGTTTTTTGTTTATTCGTTTAGGATGTCGTAATACTTAAAAATAAGTATTACGACCTCCTAAACGAATTAACAAAAAACGGCTATGTAGTTAGTTTGTATGCTGTAGAAGTGGGAGCGAGAGGTATACCAGCAAAATCTCTATAACCTACTGAAAGACCTTGGCTTATCCAGAAGTGCAGTAAGTTCTATACTAGAACGAGTATCTAAAGCTGCACTAGTAGGCTCATATCAGATTTGGCTGGGCAGGGAGAGAAAAACGAGTGGTGAAGGTGAGTGTTGATGTACGTCAGAAAGGGGCCCCTTAAACTTACGCCTGAGTCACAAGTCTCGGGAACTACTCGAGTTTTTCTCTCTCTGCCACACGATGGACCCGGCACCCGCACGGTGAATCCATGGAATGCTAAGAAGATCGTCTCTTTGTTTCATAGCGTGGTCTTTAGGTATATTAGTTTCCCACGGTACGGTAAATTCTACAAGGACTATGCGTTTCGTAGCTCTAGAAAAAAGAAAAATGTCCGGTCTGGATGACGAAAGATCCACATCCTCTGGGATTTTGTAGTGCTTTTCATACGTGTCCATTAAAATAGTCCAATCAGGTGCTGCACCCAGGATTGAGTAAAGCTTGTTCCTGGAATTTGAAGTTGAGCCTTCTTTTACAAAGTTAATTTGTCTTTTGTTTGTCGTCAATCCCTTTTGGGCTCTAGCTGCTGAAAGGCTCATGGCTTCACGTATGATTTCAAGTACTCTGTCATGGCGCTGTGAGTAATGACCCCCATTAAGGAGCACCTTGCATCCCACCAATATGTGCCTTGCTGTACATATCGCCTCTCCACAAGTATAGCAACATTTTTCAGAGGCTTTTCCCCACCTTACCAAGTTACTCTGGTCAGGGAGGGTCATTTGGAATGCATTTAGATAAAATTTTAATAAGGTAGGAGACCAGTCATAGATCAAGGTGCGCACTTTAGAGCTAATGGGATACAGAACTCACCTATGGTTAACCACTCACTTTGCATTTCTAAATTCATACCGTGCACTTTGTAACCGTCATTTTCGTCTTTTTGTAGAAAGGGTTTTACCATGTCTTGGTCTTCCCTTTTCTTTCTCGCACCCAACCCAGCAGTATTTACTTGTGCACCTGCCATAAATTGTTTATGGGGCTATATTTCACCGAGATACCATGGCGGCGCAACCAGTCGCCGCTACCAACAAAATGTATACAGCTCTATAGAGAGTTACTCACCTGGTGTCCATTTGGTTGCGCAACCAATTTGGCGGCGCCGCCAACTCGGACGCGTGCACAGAGCGTTACTGGTTGCGCCGCCACGCTGGTCGCGCCACCACTAACTACTATAGCGTTGTGTGGTGTCTCACTCGCTCGGCCGCTAGTCCGGCCATTTTTCTCTTGAACCCTCTTTTCCTACGTACATACAGCAGTAGTGCTACCTCAATAAGGTAGACCAGCAGCCTATCAGCAATATCAAAAAAGCATGGATATATGACAACTACCTCACATCACGTCTCACTCGGCCTTTCCTAGTATATGACATCGGTAAAACTCTCCTGGCAAAGCTAGATGCCAATGTCATAAAGATATTGAAGTCATAGTTCGGATTGGCACATCCGGCTGATCCCTCTATAACCCCTTAATAATACTGCTCACAATAATTCTACATCTATAAAATAGGATGGATGTAGAACATAACTAAGCTAAAAGAAGTATAATTACCCCCAGTTTCTAGGTAAGTAGGTATTTTGGAAGTGATATTTGTGATAAATGAATTTATGATTTAACACAAAAGAGATGAGAAATATTGCATAAGGAACTTGAAATATTAGTGAATATTTAAAGCACACAGTTAGTGTTTAGCCCTGAACACCTGACTACCCGGGTGTGTTGTATTAATAATTTATGCTCTCAAGACTTAGCCAACTCATTAGGTATCATGCTTGTATTTAATTGTTTCAGTCGATATATTTTAGGGCAATAATTCTACAACATACAAAATAGGATAGGTAGCTAAAGTATTTACTCAGGTAGAATTGTACTTACGCCAGTGCCATTCCTTAAAATTTATGCATATTTAAAATAGAAATAATAACTTACCTGAGCGATCCCAGAGCCCATGAGGCCTCCTCCAACAACGGTCACATTTTTAATCGCATTTAAAGCCGGGGAACTTGAAAAGTTCCTCGAAAACCCGACTAACTTGTTCATTTTAAATAATAAAATACGTGCTAATAACGAGAAAGTCGCCGACAGAATGACGCGTATACGTAAACAAGTTCAACAACCAACAACTCGTACACACACTCCAAAAGATATGCTATAATAAAAACGACTTCAAAGTCCACATTTCAACAAAGATATGTTATCGTAATCAGTTAAGGTTATGCAAATCGGTATTAAAGAATTACTTACCTGCCATATACCTCAGGGTGAAGCAATAAGATTACACAACACATATTGATAAGTCACATGCTATAACAAACTATAATGTTCATAGAAACCGAAAGATAAAAACTAATTGGATATTAGAAAATCCAACAAGTTTGTGTTTATCTTTATCTGTTTATGTTGCGGCACCGTTCCAATTTACCAGTTTCTCGTGTATTGACTATTGATTTTGAATATTTAGAATATTCAACTTCAACTCTTATTACGGCTACTCCTGTGATATTAAAATAATTTAAACTATTATCATTTTGTAATATAAATATCAGAATCGTCAGTACACGCATAGATCGTTTACCGTCAAACCGTCATCTAAATAGGTTAATGGAACTTGTTTTCTTATACCAAAGATTTAATGTGAAAAGGAACGTTTTTTTATTCGTTTGAAAATTATTCCAAGTCATGGAATGGATATTTTGGGAAAGTGAATAATCCTTACCTAGCTAATAAAATATTTGGCAAAAGTTTTCGGCAAAAACTCAATAAAATTTTCCTTTTCAGCTATGGGTGAAACCGTAGATATGCTTGCAGTCAACTTACTCGAACGCGTCCAAATAGAGAAAAGGAAGTTTTTGAACGACCACAGCAGCAAGTGTTTACCTGTCCTTGTTTATCCTACCAACATGTAGATATATTGCTCTCATTCTTTCTTCGCTGTAATGTAAATATCTTAAACATAATTTAAGTAGCGATTAGACGACACGATTCATCGGGCCGATGAATTTGCTCGATAAATTGGGCGTTCCGATCATTCTACACGTATCACCAGATCACCACCCTAACTCACTCGGCAGCCAAATGTCGAGCAGTGAAGTTGTGCGCCTACGCTATCAAAGTATCAGAAACTTGTAATCGCTCTCGAAAAAAAATATTCCAATAATAATATCAACCAGTATTTAACTGTATGTAATTTGTCAGAAATGAAAATGTGTAAATGAATTTATTGAAAATTTGATCGAAGACTCAGTACCTATAGCTTATACCAGCTTTTTGCGAAATCTAACACATGTCATACTTACCAACACGTATAAGTACATTTGTACGTAATAGTTTTGTTTTTTTACGTAATTTTTACGTATAAGTTTTGTAGTGGTAGGACTCTCGGCAGAGTCCGCCTGGGGAAGTACCACACCTTTGCCAGTTATTCTACCGCCAAGCAGTAATGTGCTTACATTAATACTGTGTTCCGGTTTTAAGGGCAATGCTTCCAGATAAATTACAGGGCTTAGAGATATAACATCTTAGATCTCTGGGTGACGAGCGCAGTGCAGTGCTAGGTAATGATTTGGACTTCTCATGTTCCAATAGCTGTATGTCACTGTGCTGTTATGTGGCAGGCATGTTGCTTACCATCAGGCACATGTCCTGCTCGTCTCGTCACTCTATGCTATAAAAAAAACATACAAAAGTATAAGTGTTAACGATTAGCTGTCACACTAAGATGTTTGGGGACGGGGAAGGCCTATCATGACCTAAAATATAGCTCGTTAATATCGGAACCCCCTTTTGTCAGAAATGATACCGGATACGTGCAAAGTTACATAGATGCCTAGCCATTCTCACTTCACACGTCCTTTCACGTCGAACGCCGCACGGCCACTGAGCAGTGAGCACCCTAACCGCGATCAGACGACACGACGGACACGATTCATCGGGACTTAGGGAGTTAGGGCGGTCGGGCACTCTCGATCGTCCGATTTAGTCACACTAACTGCCTAACAGCGATCACACTACCCAATCCATCGGGACTTAGGGACTTAGTGCACGATGAATCGTGTCGTCTAATCGCTACTTTACCTACTATCACCATCAATTGGGGAAATTGAACTTTGGAGTTTGTACATAGTTTTTTACTTTTAAAATTTTTCTTCTAGTATTTTATTAGTTTGTAACTATTTATTTTAATAAATCATATTTATTATTAATCTACAATGTCTAAAATGATTCAATTTGGTGTGGTCGCAAGAAACTTTTCAAGTTCATCGACCGTACAAAGTGCGATCAAAAATGTAACTATAATTGGCGGCGGTCTGATGGGCTCCGGCATCGCTCAGGTAAGCCTAATATAGGTATGCTGAGAAACTCTTATTTTGTTGCTAATCGGCTGGACCGTTGATGATAGAAATTGTGAGTAGAGTAGTGTAGTTCAGAAAAACTACTTTGCTGACTTTCTATAAAATTGAAAGGTAGGTAGGTGATGATCGTTAGACGTTTACTTTAATTTAGTAGTCGTAGGACTCCTAGCAGAGTCCGCCTGGGGAAGTACCACACCTTTGCCAGTTATTCTACCGACAAATAGTAATGTGAAAACATTACTGTGTTCCGGTTTGAAGGCCAATGTTTCCAGAGAAATTACAGGGATTAGAGATATAACATCTTAGATCTCTGGGTGATGAGTGCAGTGCAGTGCTAGGTAATGATTTGGACTCTTCATGTTCCAATAGCTGCTTTTCACTGTGCTGTTATGCTGCAGGCATGTTGCTTACCATCAGGCACATGTCTTGCTCATCTCATCACTTATTAAAAAAAAAAAATGTTGATTTCTTTAGTCACTCTGGTCATAACATTGTTGCGGTCAAGCTGCATACAGAAGCCAAACATAAAAAGTTGAAGTAGCTCATAACATTGTCAGAATACATGGTAAAAAATTCTTTTCTAGGTGTCAGCCCAAGCTGGTCAAAATGTGACTCTCGTAGACACAAGCTCTGAAGTGCTGGCAAAAGCCCAGAAATCCATAGCTGCCAATCTCGGCCGAGTTGCCAAGAAGATCTACAAAGAAAAGCCTGAAGAAGGTGTGAAGTTTGTTTCGGAGTCTCTGGCCAGGATCAAGACAAGCACGGATGCAGTGGCAGCTTCCAAGGAATCTGACCTGGTGGTAGAGGCTATTGTGGAAAACTTGGGTGTCAAGCACACACTGTTCAAACAGCTTGATGCGGTAAGATTGCTTACTCAGTCAGTGACAAGACAACTTATGCTAGGCAAAAAGCAATTCTACAGAAAAAATACCTGATGTAATTGTTGTATTATGTAATATAATTTTGAGAGTCTCAAATACTTAATTATTTTAAATCTATGTGTACGAAGCTACATAGAGTAATATCTATAGAAAATTAAATCTTAGCAAAAAGTGTGAAATCCGAAATATCATGAAATATCATATCTATAACATCTCTAATTACAACTGCAACCCATACAGAGAGGAAGATCAGACAGTTATGACAATGGCCAGACACCGAAGATGTTACTAAATCAGGTATTAAAATTAATAAATGGTTAAAATATTATTCTGCATCTACAGGCAGCTCCGGCGCACGCCATCTTGGCGTCCAACACCTCGTCTCTCTCCATCAACGAGATATCCTCCGTCATTAAGAGGAAAGACAAGTTAGTATTTCAGTTGTCCAATTATATTTGAATATTTATGTATAAAGCAATTTAAAAAATATTTGCCCCTGGAAAAATGCAGTCTCGAAACAGTCAACTTTGAAACAAAAAAAAAATTGCCAGTCATAGTCATAGGACTACCGATAGAACTCAGAATTTGATAACTCACTTTGGAAACTACGCGGGTGAAACCGGAGGGCGTGGCCATGACCAAGGCCATTCAGATTAACCAAGTTTACACGAAGATTTCTTTCATTTACGATTGTGACACTTGAACTCAATTCACAGCCCACAGAACATTTGTATGTGGTGGGCCAAGAGAAGTTTTCACTTCAATAAATATGTCTTGTCGATAATCAGTATCATCTGAAACCAAATATCGTCATTTGATGGCAGATAAAGAAATAAATAAAAATAAGATACTACCAATAATCATAATAAAAAAAAAAAGGCTTATTACCAATAATCATAAATGCAAAAGTTTGGTTGATTCTTGTTCACACAATGTCTAAGCAGATTATGTTGAAAAGATTATATCTGAAATAGAACATAGGTTACTAAATAAAGATACTGTTTTTATCTCAGAAAATTACAGGAACGGGAATCACTCATTTGTCTCTATCTGGCTTCCATAATGCAAGCTTTGCTTAGTTTGGGGTCAGATAGCGTTGTGTGAAAAGTCCGCCAATATTCATTTAAATCATCAAATTCCAGAGTGGGAGGTCTTCACTTCTTCAACCCGGTGCCGGTGATGAGGCTGCTCGAAGTGGTCCGCGGCGCCGAGACCTCCGAGGAGACCTACAAGGCCATGATGTCGTGGGGGAAGTCCGTGGGGAAGACCTGCATCACCTGCAAGGACACGCCCGGGTTCGTGGTCAACCGGCTGCTGGTTCCCTACATCTGCGAAGCCATCAGACTCTTTGAAAGAGGTGATATATTTTTGAAGTGAAAAGTTCATTTGGCTCGCCACAGACAGATTTTTCGTGGGCTGTGAATTGAATTCTAGCGTCACGCTCGGGAGTGATAAGAAATGATGAGGCGTTGGCCTGGGCGATTAGCACATTCCAACCTTTCAAGGCTGCTGGACCTGATGACATCTTCCCGGCTCTTCTACAATGGAGTATGAGTAAAACCAAAACATACCTCGCAGCCTTATATAAAAGCTGTCTCGCATGGAAGTATATCCCTAAATCATGGAGAGAAGTGAAAGTAGTATTCTTGCCTAAACCAGGCAAATCAGACTACACAAACCCAAAGTCATTTAGGCCCATTAGCCTTAGCTCATTCTTCCTTAAAACGCTAGAAAGACTATGTGACAAGTATATTCGAAATGGTCCGCTACGGGATAATCCAGTTCACGCAAACCAACACGCATACCAATCGGGCAAATCGACCGAAAGCGCTCTACATCAGGTAGTTCACAAAATTGAAAGCGCAATAGAAAAGAAACAGTCATGTTTGGTAACCTTCATTGATATTGAAGGAGCCTTCGACAAAACGACTTTTACGAGTATAGAGGAAGGACTAAGGCGACATGATGTCGACGATAGAGTGAATGGATGGATCACTAAAATGCTGTCAAGTAGAGCAGCCAACATAGAATCTTCGACAGAGTCTCGCTGCGTACTCACAAGGGGATGCCCGCAGGGAGAAGTAGTATCTCCTCTTCTATGGGTAATTGTAGCAGATGAGTTGATCGGGCTTCTAAACAAAGAAGGTATAACTACCGTCGCATATGCTGACGATTTAGCAATCATGGTCTCAGGGCTCTGCGAATCGACTTTATGCGAAAAATGCAAAGGGCACTCAAAATACTCGAAAAGTTTTGTGGTAATCGAGAACTCTCCGCTAATCCAAACAAAACAGAGATGGTGTTATTCACGCGCAAAACCAAAATACCAAAGTTAAAACTCCCCACCTTATTTGGAACGCAATTAACGTTTAGTAAAGAAGTAAAGTACCTTGGTATCTGGTTAGACAGTAAGCTACTGTGGGCAAGACAACTGGACCACGTAACCACAAAGGCTACAAACATATTATGGCAGTGCACCAAAGCTATTGGTGGAGACTGGGACTCAAACCGAAACTGTGTCGATGGATGTACACAGTAATAGTTCGACCAGCACTCACTTACGGCTGCGTAGTGTGGGTGGCCAAGAACCAATCTAGTAACTACAATCTCTAAATTGCAAAAGATGCAACGTTTAGCATGTTCATTAATCAGCGGTTGTGCAAAATCTACACCGTCGGAAGCACTGGACATAATACTTGGTCTGCCACCACTCCATCTCTACATACAGCAAGAGGCGATGGCGGCTGCGCTAAGAATTAAATCGACAGAACAATGGAAAGGTTCAGGGATTCCCACAAACCACTGTAAGATCCTAGATCGTGCGAAGATAGTTATCCCAGAGGTATGCCATGGCACAGACCGTATAGCTAGCACATATTTAGATGGGAAAAATTATGGGTTAGTTACAGAGGAATATTCCCAAACAGACACTGCTGAGAAAAGTAATAATGCATGCAACATTTTCACAGATGGCGCTAAAAATAGCATGGGAGTTGGGTGTGGATACCACTCACCAGAGCTAGACCTGGTAGAATCGCTAGCTCTAAATAAAACTACAACAGTACTGCAAGCGGAAGCTGTGGGCCTCCTGTTAGCAGCTAAATCAGTCCTTAAAAAAGAAATACACAGCAAAGCAATGGGGAACCCACTGGAACTTAAGTTTATAACGGACAGTGCAGCCACCACCACCAGCCCACAACCAGGTCAAGAGTGATTGCAGAGTGCCATTCTATCCTACAGCGCCTCGCACTCACTCATACTGTCACAGTTGAGTGGACAAGAAGCCACGGCGTTTGCCGTGGAAATAATAAAGCGGACATGCTTGCCAAAGAAGGTGCAAAGAAGAATATCAGGGCAGACATAGCAGAGCTGTGCAAGCCAACTGCTTCAGAAACACGGAATCTGCTATGTCTACACATAGAAAAAGAACAACAAAAACTATGGGATAAATCTACTAAATGCAAACACACAAGAACTGTGTTCCCGCTCATAGAAAGAAAAGTAACAAATAAGCTGCTGAATCTGACAAGATCTGATCTTCGTCTGATGATAGGTTTAATCACAGGCCACTGTGAGCTGAACTATCATCTCCACAAAATAGGATCTACCGACAGTCCCCTATGCAGGGGCTGTTTGTTGGAGAATGAAACTGTGGAGCATGTGCTTTTGCGCTGTGAAGCCACAGGAAGTATTAGATCAAGATCGGGACTACTTGTAGAAAATCCAAATCAATTATGGGAACGCATTACATCTGACGAAATGGGACTGGAACTGTTATGCCAGCGACCCAAGGCCGTCCTCCGCTATTTTAAGGAGCTTGGCTGGTTTGGGTAGGCTGGCAGGGGGGAAGTGCACAATACACCCCTAGCGGGACGTCAGTGCAGGCCAATCACCCCCACCCTGAATTAGAATTAGAATTAGTGATAAGAAATCTTCGGGTAACCTCGGGATCATGGCCATTGGCCATCTAGAAATGTCAGCACTTCCCATTGACTGACGCATTTCTTGATGGCCACGCTCATGGCCACGCCCTCCAGTTTTACCCGCTTAGTCTCCACAGTAAGCTATCAAATTCTGAGTTATAAGTATTGATTTCTATCAGCAGTTCCTATGACATCCAATTTTTTTGTTTATTTTCCTAAAGGAAAAGTAGGGTTATGCATTAGAACATCATTTATTACATCTAGTAGTGAACTCCCCGTCATAATCGATTCAGCCCTTTGTGAGATTCATCATCGTCATCATTCACAAGACGTCCACTGCTGAACATAGGCCTCTCCCCTAGATTTCCACAACGAACGGTCCTGCGCAACCTGCAACCAGCGGTTTCCAGCGACCTTTGTGAGATCATCTGTTCATATAGTGGGAGGCCGTCCAACACTGGGTCTTCTGGTTCGTGGTCGCCACTCGAGAACCTTTCTTCCCCATCGGTTGTCAGTTCTGCGAGCGATGTGGCCTGCCCGTTGCCACTTCAGTTTGCTTACTCTTTGAGCTATGTCGGCCACTTTCGTTCTTTTGCGAATATCCTCATTACGGATTCTGTCGCGCAAAGAGACTCCGAGCATAGCCCTCTCCATAGCTCGCTGTGTGACTTTGAGCTTTATGAGATTAGCCAGAACATATAGAGCTTTAATTTAAAAAAACCTGACTGCAAAAAACTTTATGTGATACAATATAACCTAAGTCCAAGGACTTGGACGAATCTAAAGGTCCCTTAATTGTCAAAATCCATCCAACCATATACGTTTGGTCATGTCATGATCTGTGACAAAGTTGTTGTGTATGAGAGTCAAACAAGGTTTCTAAGTTCGTACGACCAATTTTCGACAGGTGGCGTAGCAACGCACGCATGCATCACGCATCTAGATTATCTATAAAACTAATGTATCATTTGTTCGTAGGTGATGCCTCAGCCCGCGACATCGACATCGCCATGAAGTTAGGCGCCGGCTACCCCATGGGCCCCCTGGAACTGGCTGACTACGTGGGCCTCGACACCAACAAGTTCATTCTCGACGGCTGGCACCAGAAGTACCCCGACCAGCAACTCTTCAAGCCCATCCCACTCCTCAACAAACTAGTCTCTGAGGGCAAGCTCGGGATCAAGACCGGGGGAGGGATTCTACAAGTATGATAAGAAGTAACTAGGCTAAGTGTAGTAAGTTATTGTTATTGAGTCTGATATTAAAGATATTTTATTATCTATTAGCTGTTTTGTTTTATTGTTGACAATATAAAAATGTATGATTACCGCATGGCAGAAGTGGAAATTAAAATAAGAAATATAATATGTACTAGCTTTTACCCGCGACTTCGTCCGCGCCACATATTTATTAAAGTAATTGAGACAGTACCTACTCGTATGTCTACTACCATACAAATTCACGTTTCCTAATCAAAATCGGTCTAAGTCAAAGTTTTATATTTATTAATAAATGTACAATTTACACGACAAATTAAAAAAAAACTATGTTCTCAAAAAATTAATCAAAAACAGACTTTAATTTAAAATCATATTGGGACGGTCCACCAAATTTTTATTAGAGTCTATTAGTAGATATTAGTAGATATATCGTCTGATTACATGAACGCAAATTTTAGTTTGTTGTTCATATTTCAAAAAACCGCCGCACTGATTTCGATAAAATTTATATGACCACCTCTGAACTATAATCTACCAACCAAAAAAATAACCATCTAAATTGATTCACAATTGAAATACAACTGGATTGATAACCTCCTCCTTTTTAGAGGTCGGTTAAAAATAGCATACAAAGAGTGCAAAGATCCTTCCATGCACACTTTTACTCCTCATTCCCACTTTTTGCAACTCTTTTTTCTGTGATAAAAGTCGCCGTTGTCCTTTCCTAAGTCTAGTCTATCTGTGCACCAAATTGTAACAAACTCTTTAAGTGGCTTAAGCGTTAGACGGTAACGGACAGAGAGAGTTACTTTCATATATATAATTTCATATTAGAATTGAAAACAGGTGTTACTGATCATTTTATAGGAGGCAGTTGTAAAAGATTACCGAAAAGTAATACGTTTACTCCTCCTAAAAACTAATTTTCGTAGTTCTTAATTTGCCTTAATCGAGCGTCCATCATGCATAACATTTGATAAGACACCATGGAAATCTCGTCGACTATCAAAAATTCTGTCTGATACGCCATTTAGTGGCTGCGCCCATCTTAAATATTGAGGTTGTATAGTGCACTGTATTCTTCTTGTCAAGCCCTTTTATTTGATACCCTTGTTGATGGGATTGATAAAACCTAAGTTATCCGCCATTGTGTAGAGGCCACCACCTTGGATTTTAATTTTATCATAGTACATTGTATTCTACTGGTTGAGCACTTTCATTTGATACCCATATCGATGGGATTGATAAAACCTACGTTATCCGCCATTGTGTAGCGGCCGCCATCTTGGATTTCAATTTTTTATAGTATATTGTATTCTGCTTGTTGAGCCCTTTCATTTGATACCCATGTTGATGGGATTGATAAAACTTACGTTATCCGCCATTTTGTAGCGGCCGCCATCTTGGATTTCAATTTTTTATAGTATATTGTATTCTGCTTGTTGAGCCCTTTCATTTGATACCCATATTGATGGGATTAATAAAACATAAATTATCCGCCATTTTGTAGCGGCGGCCATCTTGAATTTATTTAAGTACATTAATTATAAATAAATGATACCGCTAGAAGCGTCTTGAAACGCTCTTGAGAGTAAATGGCTCAAACGGGTAAAAGTAAGGCGGCACTTCATATGCCGAAACATAAACATCGCACTTATGTAACCTGACACCCGTTTTCCCGCCAAATTTGTAAAACGCGAAAAGCGGCCAGTGTATCAAGCGGTTAAATAAGTATCCCCGTATAGTTAGAAATTATAAAATTGCTGGAACAAACGTTTATCGACTCCATTTCAAGTGTCTAGATACAAAGTTTCATGGTTTTATCTTCAATAATATTGAACTTCCAGACTTTCACCCCCAATTCCACCCCCGTAGGTACTACTGTTCGCAACTACAAAACTGCTAAAACATACATTTTATGGTTTCGTGTTAAATATCTAGACGTAAAGTTTCATAGTTCTTCAACAATGACGAAGTTTTCCATATAAACTTTCATCCCTTATTTTAACCCTTTCAACCCTTTTTTCGGAACAAAAAGTAGCCTATGTCCTTTCTCGGGATCTATTCTATCTATGTATCAAATTTCATCAAAATCTGTTGGTTGGTTTAGGCGGTAAAGACGGACAGACAGACAGACAGACAGAGTTACTTTCGCATTTATAATATTAGTATGGATTTCTTACTAATCACACAGTTTTTTACACTGTTTTTTTTTTAATAGTTCTATAAAAAATATTGAATAATTGATCAAATTAAAAATAAAAATGTATAACATTGAAATTGAATACAGTAAAGATAACAATAAATATATTGGTGGTGGACTATTCACACACAACTCTATCTGACCCCAAACTTAGCAAGGCTTGTACTATGGCGGCCAGATAGCTGATATAACACTTACCTATATAGTTCTAAATACCTACATACTTATCATTCATTAACACCCAGACACTACAAATATTTGAATTCATCACACAAACAAATGCTCTGGGTGGGAATCGAACCTACGACCCTCGGCTTCGCAGGCAGAGTTACTACCCACTAAGCCACGAGGTTGAAAAAATTTAGGCAGTCATAGGAACTGCCGATAGAAGCGAGAACTTATAAATCAGAATTTGATAGCTTAGGTATTTTGGAAACTACGCGGATGAAACCGGAGGGCGTGGCCATGAGCAAATTGAGCACGACCAATGCGTCGGCCAATGGGAAATGTCGACGCAGTTCTAGGTGGCCAATGGCCATGGTCCCGAGTTTACCCGAAGATATTCTTATCATTTCCGAGCGTGACACTAGAATTCAATTCACAGTCCACGAAAAATCTGTCTGAAAGAAGTTTTCACTTCAAAAAGAGCAGCAGCTGACTATCTTTCTCGCTCGGCTGCACTCGGCGGTCTCGAGTTCACCCGATCGAGCTTTCACTTCCGAGTGTAAAGATCAATCTCATCCACAGCCTACGAAAAAATCTGTGTGCGGTGCAGCAAGTCCTAGCTAAGATTGAACTATGTGACCAGGGAATTCGAGCTAAAAGTGTCACGAGTCCTAAAATCAGAGGAAATGACGTAAAAGTAGTGGGGCGGAGCCTACTTCGAACTATGAATCACCAATCATATGGTGCGATGTAGGATATGATATGATTGGTGATTTATGGTTTGATGTAGGCTCCGCCCCACTACTTTTACGTCATTTCTTCTGATTTTTGAACTCTTGTGTGGACGCTTTAAGCCCTAGCTAAGATCGGTAAATCTCACTAGGGAATTCAAGCTAAGATCGGATAACCTACCCCCTCACTAGACCTAACTATACAAACGGCGAGGTAATATAGCTCCTCCTCACATAAATATATCCCGAGGGCTACCTGAAAATTTTCGGTAGATATTCGGTAGATAGATATACAAGCTGTAAACTTGTCATACAGTTCTCCTATTCTATGTACCCCAACACGGAGATGGAGACTTGGCATGTGAGTAGCGGGACAAAATGAATCCCTCAATTTTGATCACCTGACATGTACAAAATCCCAACAAAATTATGTCTTTTTGAGGATTTTTAGTTAATAATACCTAATAAAATAACAAATTGCCTCAAATACACTACTATATTTTATGCAAAACATTTATGCACTCGTGTGGCAATCTGGCAATGATGTTGCAAAAAACCCTAACAATATATCGTCTGGCTTATTATTTTTATACTACAACATATTAAAATGTATGTATGCCTCAAACATATTCATTGAACAAATAAATAAAAATTGGCAGTTGTACGGACTGCTGATAGAAGTGAAAACTTATAACTCAGAATTTGATAACTCACTTAAAAACTACGCGGGTGAAACCGGAGGGCCCTGCTGGTGTGCTAGTCTAGAATAAATCTTCAAACCATTATCGTCTAGATAAGTCTTCTAAGCATGGCCATCTATAGGCTGTGGAATACGCTGCCTGAGAGGGGTTTTCCCGATAGTTACAATCTTTGTGTCTTCAAATCGAGAGTGAATCGGTTTCTTCTAGGTACACGCTTCATCGTAGACCGCATCATCGTTTAACATCAGGCGAGATGGCGGTCAAGTGTAAACCTATAAAAGTTAAAAAAAAATAATATCTAGAAATTCAAGACAGATCCAAGAAGAAATAAAACAATTTTTTGTTATAAAATATCTGTATTTTAAACATTTTTTTGTTTTATATAGTATTATAGTCTTAATATTTAAACCTTACATAGTATATACACTTCATTCCCATTTAATGGCATAAAACAAAATGTAACCAAATGCACACAATAATTTTTCTATACCAATCTATTGTAAAAGTGTACACATACTATGGGTATACATGTATTATGTCAAAGTGTGGTATTTTATTTCTTTGATTTATCTTTGCAAAAACTACTGAATGGCTTTGGATGACATTTGATAGAAATAGATAATTTGGAACAACACACAGGCTACTTTTTATCATGAAAACTATTAGGGGAACTATGGATAAGACCACCAGTACAATATAATTTGCAGCACCATTGTTATAAAAGCTTACTAAATTATTTTCATTTTCCATTAATTTACCTGTCCACCAATATTTTGTATTTTTATGCCATGTAATGGGGAATAGCTTTTAACATCCATTTAACTAACGCACAAGACAATACAGAACATCTGAGAGACTTGTTATGCTCATCACATTGAAAAACTTATACTATGTCATTGCCACACAAGGCACAGTAATAATGATCAGATACCCTATACATCGATTTTAAAGTCCATTCTTGTATGAAGTAGTGTCCTATATCTGTGGAACACAGGAACCTGTATCTATGTTGCACAAGTAACACTGAACCCTGATCCCGTACTCAGAGCAGGTTGGCCGCGAAGAGTCGCCAGGCGTGTAACTACATGTCGTAGTCGTCGTCGTCGCGCTTCCTCTTGTGCGCTCCGCTGGGCTCGTCGAGCTCCATCTTGACGGGCGCCTGCGGTGGACCCGCTGTCACGCGCACGGCGGGCTTCGCCACCACCTGCGGGGAACAAACACTATTTTAGAAATTCGCTCCCTATGTACACTATCTCATTTTTTTTTCTTATTTCATAGTTATCAATCGTTAGCAGCACCCTGCTTTTTACCCATCATTTTCCCATGATAAAGAGTAGCCCATGTGCTATTCGCTATTCCTAGTATGATAACCAACCAATTTCTGAAAATGCATATTAAATCAAAGATTGGTCCTTACCTTGCTGGCTGAAGTAAACTTAAGTACCGGCTTGGGCACCAGGCTAGGTTTGGCACCCGCAACATTCACAATGGCCCTTGGGGGCCTTTTCACCATCATGGTCTGTGGGGGAGGTGGCTTCACTGTTGTAACAGTTTTTATAGGAGGTGGCACTGCTTTCGTCACAACCTTCTTGGTGGCAGGTTTCAAGCGGTAGTTGCATGCGGAGAGGCAGTAACTGAAACAATTAGGTACACAAGATTTTAGTAAACAAAGGCGAGGAAGTCAAATCCTATGTAAGCAAGCTCCGGTGGCATTGGGTAGGCCACTTGGGTAGGCTTGGCTTGGCATGGTGTTGGCAAGTGGAGAATTAGGAGAATAAGGAGTCCATTCCAACAGGTGTTTGAGGTGTATCCGTACCGCTTTCTGACCATCCCGAGCTTTTGGGCGTTACTTTGACATCTTGCTCGACTTTAGCTTGTATATCGAGTCCCAGGTCCAAGGCCAAATTAACTGGCAAAAAACTAAGTGACTGAACAGTTGCTCACTTTATATCAAGCACATATTCACTCTAGTATGGAGTACTGTTTGCACCTTTGGGATGGATCGGCTAAGTATCAGCTGGAAACACTGGAATTGATTGAGAGACATGCAAGCTCATAGGCAACAACACTTTTGTGCAAAAAAGATTGCCGAAAAACTGCTAGTTTATCGGTTTTTTTTCAGAGACACTTCTGAGAATATGCAATAGATCTGCTTGATGTAATACCACCTTTGCCCTTTTATCTATCAGATTATGATTATGATCATGTCAACATGGACTTGCTTGTGAGAGAAGCTAAGTTCTATAATCTGGTAATATGTATATTTCAAGCTAAAGATGATGAAGCTATGATGCTGGACTGCAATCATTTCATCCCAAACAATAAGTCAAATAGAAAGTGGGTTGCTCTGCTCATGTTTATGTAAATAGAATACAGAAAACCCAATGAATTGTGTGAAAAAGAAATCTGAACTCACCGGTCTGGCGGTAGCCTAAGTCCACAGTGGGGCTTGATCAGCGGCAGAGGGTTGACGTTTTTCACTCGTGCGAGCTCGAGCAGCACTTCCCGCGGCGGCGGGGCTGTGAACGACTTATCCAGCTGCATCTGCACCGCGAGCCTTACATCCTCCAAATCGATCTGCTTTTTCTTTCCGTGGTTGGCGAAAACACGAGCATCGTCCATCACACACGTCACATATTTATAGGTAAATTCTAGCAGCTGGTTCACAACCCGAGGCTCGTAGTCCGCGATGCCCACTTCTTTCATTATCGACATGATCACTTGAGCATCTTTTGGGATATGTTTGGTTTGGGAGTTCACCTTCGATTTGTCTTTCTCCGACATGATCACTCTAAATTAATTCGTATAAAACTTTGCAGCTTTATTTACAATTATTATCAAAATCAAAACAACATATGTCACAGAACCACAGATGCAGTCACAGATCACTATAACTAGGACAGTAGTACATATATTTATACTAGACTTAGTGTCAGTGTTGTCAGAAGTCCATCTCAATTTTCCCCCAAAATGTTCTCGAAATCCCCCCAAATAGCGGATTTTCTTGAAAAAAACTCCCAGAGTAAATTATTCATTCGTTTACCCGTAAAACATAATTTTACGCTGACAACCACTTCAATTTATCTTAAAAATGTTCCTGAAATCCACCCAAAATACCGGTTCTCAAGAAAAAAAACCCCAAAGTTGATAAACTTTTTCTAACTCTTAAGCACAATATAACTTTACTTCAGAAATAGCTTCTATTACTCCATAAAGTGTTTCGGTAAGTTCCCATAAGAAAAGCCGATTCAATTTATGTACTAAGTTCACTTGGATAAGTGCCATATTCGCTAAAAAAACTGCAAAACTCGGCAATGAAAAATCCCCAATTTCCCCCCACAAGCAATTTCCCCCCGTAAATCCCCCAAACATTTTGTCCCCCCAAATTTCCTTCCATGGCTACTAAAACCCCCCAAATTTGGGGGGAATCCCACCAATCTCGCAACAGTGACTGTGGTTAATACTACCGTTACTACAAAGTACAATCTAATACTAATAATTGTAGGCAGTTCTGCAAAGAAAATGTTAATCAAATATTGTTATTTTTTATTAATTGAATAAAGATAATGTACTTCTTAAGACATTGTTAATCTTAATCCCATAACTTGTATCTAATTTTTTCAACTGGCATTTAGCTATAAGTTTACATATTATCATGAACAAGTTTTCATATAATCAATAAGCAATTTTGTAATCAAAGATCTATCATCAATTATATGAATCACCCTAATTATTTTGGCAAACGTAACATAACCCATATTATTATTACTGGCCCCGCCGACCGATACTACTTTTTTAATCATAAAAGAATAAATACTTGAAATTATACTCGTCATCGGATTTTTGAAATGCAAAAATAATTTATCCTAACGTTACGGGACAATGAGCGTTACGGGACAATGAGCATTACGGGAGAATGAGCGGTACGGGATAATGAGCGTTACGGGACAATGAGTCATGCTTTTTCGTGCATACAGCCAGCGTTCATCGATTTATTTGACGTTGTCACGTCAAAAAATTGGTTCTATGTAAAGTTGGTTGGTTTACAGACGATATTTTACTGTGACAACGTCATAAACATTTACATCGATAGATGCGGTGCAAGCGTACATTGTGCGTAACGAGACAATGAGCGTAACGGGACACTTTTTCGTGCATGCAGCCAGCGGTGGCGTACAGCGATTTATTAGACTTTGTCACGTCAAAAATCTTTAAGCTCCGTTAAGAATCTCCATTTCCCTGCAGACAAAGTTATCCCCCGTAGATCCCCCAAAATGTTGTTTTTCCAAATTCCCTCTCATGACTATTAAAACCCCCAATTTGTGGGGTGATTCCCTTGAATCTGGCAACAGCGTTTGACAGTTGACATGACAACGTTTAATAAACCGATGAACAGTGAACAGCGTGCTGCCGACGCACGAAAAAGGATGACTCATTGTCCCGTTATGCTCATTGTCCCGTTGTCCGTTAGGTTCATTGTGCGCTTGCGCCGCGCACAATTTACTGAACTTACATCTCATCTACACGTGAACTGTTTCGCTGACTGTTTGTAAAGTGAAGTGAAAAGTTAATGTAGTTTTCATTGTTTATTACAACAACAATTGCGGCTATAAAGGTGAATTATTAATGCATTTAAAAATTCTGAGTCCTATAAGGTGTATAATTTTAACTATACTATTTATAGAACCAATTGATTCAAATTAATTAAAACAATGAATTAATTCAATTAGGTAGGTACATATAGTGGCCGGCAAACAAGTTGAACCAAAAGAGACGTAGAAGGAGAAAGTTCGCGCATGTGCACTTCCACCAAAGAGACGTTTCTGCGCAGCCATGCGCAGCTAACTTCATTGGGTCAACTTGTTTGCATGATCTGTGCTTGTTTGCCGGCAACTATAATTATGTACCTACCTATCTTTCTTTTGTTTTATTTTTTATTAATTGACGTGTAAATTGTATATTTGTCAATAAATAACTTGACTTACTTCAATTAATTTGTTTAAATAAGCAGATTTTTTTCCGAAATAAACAAATCAAAAATTAAATTTATTTATTTACTATTGATATTTTCTAGCTAAACACCAGTTTTTTAAATTAATCACAACTTATTGAATTTAGATTAACAATCTCTTAATAAGCACATTACATATTATTATTTCTTTATTATATATTATACATATTATTATCTTTAAAAAATAATTTAAAAATATTTATAAATTTAACAATAAGTTAAGATTTCCTTTGCAGAATCGTCTACAATTACCCACTGACTGATTAACCTGACGAGCCTATGGATCTCACGAATCTACTACCTTCGAGGAGTAATGCACCCGTTGGGACGCAAGATGCTGCCGCATCAACGTCTGCAATGCCAGTTACTGAGACACCAACAATTACTGCTCCAAAATCAAACGCACAGAGACAACGTGAGTACAGGCAGCGCATTGCAGCATCCAAAACACCTGCACAACCGAAAGCTACGAAGATATCAGACACTGAAAGAAAACCCAACTACAGGGTACGCAAAGCTGCTAACTTGTCTTTTGCCAGTGGTTCGTTAGAATCGACTATTTCATCTTTTTCTTGTTCAGCAGGAAGGTCAAACGATATCCAAAATAGTACTCGACGACAGCTGACAAGCCAACAACGTCAATCTTTGGCAGTAGAACCAGCACAAACCACTGTACAACCAGGTACTTCGTCAGATCAAATTGAAATACCTGACGGGCCTATGGGTGTCATGGATCTGCTTGTACCTTCGAGGAGTAGTGCACCCGTTGCACTCCCATTCACTGAGGCACCAACAATTGCTGCTCCAAAATCAAGCGCACAGAGACAACGTGAATACAGGCAGCGCATTGCAGCATCCAGAACTCCTGCACAATCGTTAGCTACGAGAATATCAGAAACTGAAAGAAAACGCAACTATAGGTTACGCAAAGCTGCTAAGTTGTCTCTTGGCAGTGGTTCGTTAGAATCGACTATTTCATCCTCTTTTTGTTCAGCAGGAAGTTCAAACGATGTCCAAAATAGTACTCAACGACAGCTGACAAACCAACAGCGTCAATCTTTGGCAGTAGAACCAGCACAAACCACTGTACAACTAGGTACTTCGTCAGGTCAAATTGAAGTACCTGATGAGCCTAGGGGTCTTGTGGATCTGTGTGTACCTTCGAGGAGTAATGCACCCGATGAGACGCAAGATCCTGCTTCATCAACGTCTGCAATGCCAGTTACTGAGACACCAACAATTACTGCTCCAAAATCAAATGCACAGAGACAACGTGAGTACAGGCAGCGCATTGCAGCATCCAGAACTCCTGTACAGTCGGTAGCTACGAGGATATCAGAGACCGAAAGAAAACGCAACTACAGACTTCGTAAAGCTGCTAACTTGTTACTTGCCAGTGGTTCATTAGAATGGACTACTGGATCCTCTTCTCGTTCAGTAAGAAGGTTAAACGATGTCCAAAATAGCACTCAACGACAAATCACAGACCAACCACGTCAATCTTTACCAGTAGCACCAGCACAAAGCACTGTAGAATCGGATACTTCTTCAGATCAAATTGAAGTACAACAGGGACAATCTACCTGGAGCACTAAATGGAAATCCTTGATCAAGAGATTTACATCAACTTTTCTGGATAGCGACTTTGGCTACACTTGCTCGGTTTGCGATAGACTGAGATTCAATAATAACTTCAAAGCCATCACTGCGGCAAAGCCGAAAGTTAACTGTAGAGAAGAATATGAACTGGTTTGCAACACTTGTAAACGTAGTGTACGTTGGTGTACGTGGTGCTGAGCCGAGTAATTAATATAGACGGCTTGCGTATCATCACGGACAATGGTGCTCCTTTTATTTTCAACACATAGACGGGATGGTAACGATTCACAAACTGGGCGAGATATCCGTAACCAATACTTCGACTCCGTAGACACGCACTTCAAACAATCTCTGAGAAAACAGTAAAGTCATGTGATTACGGACGCTGGACAAACTATAGTGAGAAACCTTAATTCTCAGAGTTTCAATACCACCTGAGTGCGCACTTAGCTGATATTGAAACGGATAGATGACGAACCAAGGTCTGATTATTTGGTGTTGACTGAAATGTGGATGCGTGACGATTGTGGTTTCAATCAATACTCTTATTATGAGTGTGTAACCCGGCAGAATAATCGATCAAATTCTAATACAAATGCAGCTGATGGAGTAGTAATGTGTCGAAAATTGCACTGGTCTACAATGAAAAGTTATTATAATTAATTTTAACTGATATTCATCATTTACCCATGCTAAACACAAGTTCTTTAGTAAAAGTCATTGATTTGTTAAGAGTTTTTTCGAACACTTTTTTTTTACAATTATTTTACGAAAACACTCGAAGTTAACGATCCTATCCTCATTATATCCATCGAATATTAAAAATATTGTGTAAATATTGTATTGTGGTAAAAATTGCTATGCGTTATCTATAATTAAAGAAACCACTTCCAAGGCTGTTGCAACAGACGCGTATTATGGGATTATAATCCTTACTTAAGTTACGTAATAATATTTTGGGGAAACTCAACAAACGTTGAATCTAAATTTTTATTACAAAAAAAGTCTTCGTGTGATATATAATTTTAAAAGTACTGACTCTTTACGAAATATTTGCGAAATGGAATATGTATGCTTGTTTGTAAAAAATAATGGAAGCCTCTTTTTTAACATACCTTCGAGTCGTTCCTATACATATGTATAGGAACATAATTGTAAAAAAAAAGTGTTCGAAAAAACTCTTAAATTACGTAATGACGTACCAAGCAAAAATTCAAAATCTCTGATCGAGAAGTGAACAATGCGATATTCTACAATACTGGAAGTTCATTTTATACTGATACTAGCGGCCCGCCCCGGCTTCGCCCGTGGTACATATATATAACCTACAGCGTTCAAGGATTACGAACATATGAAAGAACGGTGAACGATTTTTTTTAAATCGGTCCAGTAGTTCCCGAGATTAGCGTGTTCAAACTATATATATGCTATAGACTACTTTTGATCCCCAAATTATCGTGCTGTTTACTGGGTCAGAAGTGACACCTGTAGACATTTGGCGGGACCAGCGGCGGGGAGTTTTCGACCAGAGAGGAAAAAGATTAAATTACTAAAATGACTATTAAAAAATAGGGGTTGATCGTAGAAGAGTGAAAATTGAGGATTGTATGTATTTTTGTATGTTGTATCATAAAAAAATAGAAATTAAAAATTTTGTCTAAAAAATAAAATAAAAAATTTAGGGGTGGGCTACCCCTAACATTTAAGGGGATGAAAAATAGATGTTGGCCGATTCTCATAGATACCGGATAAGCACAAAAAATTTCATCAAAATCGGTCAAGCCGTTTCGGAGGAGTATGGCAACGAAAACTGTGACACGAGAATTTTATATATTAGATTAAAATATACCCGTGGAGCTAAACTCATGAAAAACAACCAAAATTAAAATAACATTAAAACAGTCGTTATCTCAAAAGTAAAATAATATAAGTTAAACGAATATTTTGAAAATTACCTATAAGTAGATGATAAATAAAGTTTTGTTTGTAATACGGTTAGAACAATCCAAAACTTATTTGTTTGTTTCGTTTATTGATTTAATATTTAAGTGGCCACTGCCAAGAACTGACTATTTAACACGGGTTATAAATAAAATTCTGTGATTATAGACATATATTTTTGAAAATAGCTTAGAAGAATCTTTTAGATTAGTAGATTTTATAATATTATGATAACTTAACTTTTGTTAGATTTATTTTGAACTTCAATTTTATATATGTAAATACATTAAATACCTATGATAATTTTCGTGTTTAAAATAGTATTTTTAAATAATTTATAAGTAAAGCTTAAATTGCACTTAAACTGTTGTTTATTTAATATGTTAAGTACCATCTTATGTATTATGTACACAGTTTAGTAATAAATGATTCTGGTTCACCTTTAAAATTATATTTTATTACATTTTACCCGTATTTTTGCATAAATCTATCAACTTTAATATTCTTATTCTGAGAAAGTAAACAATTTTGGCGTTTATTTCCTTTGACACTACCGCTTGGCACTACTGGTAGTGTGACGGGAAATTTTATGTTCCCGTGGCAATACTGCTCTTATTGGCTGATTAATGCATACCTACTGTAAAATTTCCCGTGGATTACCTCATTACCCATGGCACTACTAAACTTTTCAAAAATAAAAGGCCCGTTCAGACATAGAAAAATTGTTAGGGAACAAAACTAAACTGAAAGAAATAATAAAAATGTTTTTAAAATTTAATATATTTTTTTATTAATAACAAAAGTATTGGTTTTGTGGCAAAAAAAAATAGTTTTGAGATAAACGCGTTTCAAAGTTTGAAAATGTATGGCTGCTTATCATAATGTATTTTACTTACACCCAAATTTAAATACATTCCTTTTCTTCATGTTCAGCATGTGTGGTGAGTGCATCTATGGTAAATTAAGTTTAATTGGTTGTTTTATAAGATTAGGTGAAGATGATATTAGTATCATCTACCATCATCATAGTATATAATACTAATAGTATCTAATACTATGATGGTAGTTGAAATCCTCAAATATTACACTTACTACTCTTTAGCATTTTAAATTAAACTATCAATAGGATATTATTTTCAAATGCTGTTTTAAACCGCATTCATTGAACAGGCAAAAGCGTATAAGTAGAGATAATGCTACCTAGATACATAGAATATCTACACATATTTTAAGCAGACCATCTGGGTGAACCGTGGAAAGTTTTTTATACAATGGTTCAGCTTTGCCCACCTGGGTGTTCCTTGGGAAATATTTAGTTTGCACCGTCCACCTTATTAAATAACAGAATCGGATCGGTTAGGTTACATTGGACCCTGTTACGACTCGGAGCACCCCGACTCCACCTAGTCTTGTCGTTAGTACCCCTAGAGTGTACCTATATAAAAAATACGGGAGCCAGAAGCTCAAGGAAGGTCCTGAGCGGTGCAAGTCATGCGAGGGCAAGTGCAGCGAAGGGCCTCTCCCTTCGTTGTGCTTGCCCTCGCATGTCGAGCAAAGCGAGTCGGCGACCTCCGTAGTGGATCTCAGGCCGAGTATGAAGAATTGACACTCGGGACTGACCGTAGAGCTTCTGGCTCGAGCCCACCCCGAGTCAAATCTCAGTGATAGACCCTAATCGGACCGGTACGTATTTCTAAAGTGTACCGTCATCAATATCAAATTATGGGCTCGGTACGGTAGGAAAGAACTGTTTAAGCATTTTTTCCGAAACTGATAAAAGGCTGGTCACGCACTGTGAGTGACAACCTGATATCCGTGGTGACAACTAAATCAACTCAGATGAGATTACTTATTTTGATCGTTTCGAAAATGACAAAGTAAAGAGATTAAATTTGTTAACATCTTTGGACCGTCTCTAAACTATAATAGGTATACCAAACAAAAAAAACCATCACAAGAACAAAATTAAAAATTTTGATTAACACCCGACTACCTAAGATTTGTTATATGTACAACAGTCTACTAGTCAAGCCCTTTCATTTGATACCCATATTAAGGGAGAGTTGTGAAAAAAGAAATGTAATTCGCCATTTTGTGGTATCGGCCATCTTGGATTTGACATTTGTCATAGTGCAAAGTATTCTACTAATCAAGCCCTTTCGTTTGATACCCATATTGAGGTAGTAGTGAAAAAAATTATGTAATTCGCCATTTTGTGGTGGCGGCCATCTTGGATTTGAAATTTTTTATAGCGTATAGTACTCTACTAGTTAAGCCCTTTTGTTTGATACCCATATTGAGGTAGGTTGTGAAGAAATATTTTATCCGCCATTTTGTGGAGGCGGCCATTTTGAATCGATATTAACCAAACATAGCTAAAAACACCCGCACGGTAATTAACTTTCAAATAAAAAAAACCGCATCGAAATCGGCACATCCGTTTGAGCTCTACGGTGCCACCGACAGACACACACACAGACAGACAGACAGAAATCGACGTCAAATTTATAACACCCCTTTTTTTGGTCGGGGGTTAAAAATCGGTTTACCATGTAGGCGTTATCGCTTCACATACCTATGTGAAGTAGGTACCTACCTACTCGAAAAAAATATTGTGAACCTCATCCTTTTCTAAGTCGGTTAAAAGACAGCAATAACGTAATTTAGTAAATTTTTTACAAAGCACTACTTTTATTAAATAATAAGTAAAATGAAATAAATAGGGTTTTATGCTTTTCCATTAAATGTCAGTGAAAAATAACCACACGTGCTCGGGAAACATAATTTTGCTAGTAGTGTCACGGGATGTTTATAATGTATCTACAGGACTTAATCACGATTTAATTCATTGTTTAAATACCTCGACGTTTCGGCAGCGTTACAACCGCCGTGGTCACGAGAAGACTGAAGAAATTGCGGGTCGTCTCATTGCGAAATGAGGGGATCTAGATCTACCCTCATTTGGTCTTCAAAAATCGCAGGGTTACTGGGTTACCACCACGACACACAACACTAACCGTATCACCAGGCTTCTCCGAACTCACTCCGCGATGCGTACATTTATTAATGACTGGATTCCACGACGCCGATAACCGAAAACCATCCTCCCGGTTGAAATTACGATGTTTTTTAATTTCTAAGGCTTCCCGAACTATTCTTGCGTAGTAATGACGTTCGGTGGAGAGAATCTTCGGGTCGTGGAGCTCGATCCAATGACCAGTTTCCGCATCAATCAAATGCTCGGCAATCGCAGATTTCTGTGTCTGGCGGTTTTTTACAGCGGCGATGTGTTCTTTGATCCTTTCAGCAATTGTACGCTTAGTTTGACCAATATAAGAACTACCACAGCTGCAGTCGACCTTATACACACCTGGAGTCTGAAATGGAATGACGTCTTTCGGCGTCCTAATATGCCTCGTCATCCTTGATAAGGGAGTATACACAGTTTTAATAGAATATTCTTTTAGTAATGTCCCCACCTTATCCGTGATGCCTTTGACGTAAGGCATAAAAGCCGGCTGCCTCTCGACATTCATCACTTTCCTTTTCTGCCCTTTTCTGTGTTCCACTAACTTTGTCACACTATAGCCATTACTTTGAAGTACCTCCTGAACGTGTCTTTTTTCCGCTTCTAAATGTTCAGGGTCACAGAGGGCGTCCGCTCTATCTAAAAGAGATCTGGACACCGACTGTAGTTGACGAGGGTGATGATGTGACGTCGCGTGCAAATACCGGTCAGTGTGCGTGGGTTTTCTATAGACAGAGTGAGACAACGAACCATCAGATTTAACAGTCACTCGGACGTCCAAGAACGGCAGAGATCTATCCACCTCCAATTCAAATGTGAACCTAATGTTGACATGTATCGAGTTGAGATGCTCCAAGAAACGGTTTACTGCTTCCCTATCTCCTTTTAAAATGCAGAAAACGTCGTCCACGTATCTAATCCACATTCTTACCGCTGCTGATTGAAAGTCAACTAATTTTTCGAAATGCTCCATCCAGATGTTGGCTAACACTGGTGCCACAGGACTCCCCATAGCTACGCCATCTATCTGTAGGTAATGCTGCCCACGGTAAAGAAAATAGTTTCCGTCTAAGCAATTTCTCAACAACACCATCAGGTTTTCCGGTAAGTGGTTCTCCCTTAACAGCTCTCTAACGACTTCGAGACACTCTTTTACTGGAACTTTGGTGAAAAGAGATTCCACATCAAAACTCACCATGATCTCATCCGGTTTATTATGTGTTCAAATCGCGAAAGTTTAAAAACAATAAGTGTCACGGGAAATATTATATCCTATAGCAACATTAGCAACGTAACTTTCAAATAAAAAAAACCGCATTGAAATCGGCCCATCCGTTTGAGCTCTACGGTGCCACAGACAGACACACACACAGACAGACAGACAGACAGACATCGACGTCTAACTTATAACGCCCCTTTTTTTGGTCGGGGGTTAAAAACACATACCCAATGTGTAAAAGTTAAGGTACGAGATGATCCCCCGGGATCATCTTGTACACAAGGAAGGGAATCATCTTACCCCAAAGTTAACTTTTTTACTAAATGTCGAATAACCTTACCTATAGCAACGTGACTAGTTTGAAATGGCCTAAAAACCAAAATTAAGGATATTAGAAAGCCACAAACACAACAGTTTTTGTATTTAACAGTTCTGAATAAAAGTATCATAAGGTTAAAGTTAATCTTACCTTAGATAAAATGACCATAATTTATATTTTGCTACGTAAAAACGTCGAAGCCGCTCACTCCGCCATTGCTATTGAACTGAGGTGAGGGGGCATGCGGGGCTACGTTTTGCCAAAGAAATAAAGTAGATGGCGTTAGCCGTTTGCTTGCAATCTAAAGGGATCGTCTAACCTCATTCTGTCTGGGATCAACTTGTACACATTTCCCCCTAATTTTGAATTTTGCCGCTAAAACACTGACGATTGACATGACGTCACTAGTCGCAAAACATTGGTCGCGATTCATGACTGTATGTCCAGTTTATGTATTTTCTTATCATTACTTGAATACAAACAATCAAAATCGTCGTCGCTAAGATCGCAAATTAAATGAAAATGCAGAAAAGTAAGCAGCAGTTTAGTCAGTTTCGATAGCTTGTTTTGCGACTTGTGACGTAATAATTCATATTGGTGTTTCCAGTCACGTGACAACAGATTAAAAATATAGCATTTAAAATCATTTATAACAAATTTATTACTTAATATTAAATTATAATTATGTGTTTTTCGATATTCTATTAATACAAACTATCATAAAATCAACATTAAACATTAATTTGTGATTAGTGTTAACATCCCTATTGCGATGCCACGTCCATACGCAGGCAGCCGCGATGCACCATCGAATAATCGCTAAAATGTGCGATTTTAATGTAGCGATTGAACGCAGTCGTCAAGAGGAGACGCAGTCGCACAATCATCGATCGCCGATGCTAAAAGTAGCACGTGTGCTGTGGCCTGTCTTTTTGCTTTCTCACTATGTATCTACTAGTTCAACAGGAACGTGGGAACTCATCTATAGGGATAAATTATGCGGGTAGGGGTAATGAAAAAACACAAGGCATTTGTAATAACCATTTCGATTTATTCCGTTAAAATATGAAATAACTTACGATTACAGTAAAAATAAGTTGTTTTTAGATAGCCATCGAGATGTTGCACAAGTTTACACACAGGCTCGCATTAGAGGTCGCGTCGAGTTACGTATTGCATTTTAAAAACTACGTTTTAAATTATCAGAATATAAAATCGATCCATAAAAACGATGTTATTCGAACGAATTATTACTACTTTACATCATACAGTGACAGAGGTAACTCGGGGTAAGCTACCAATCGCTATTGCTAATGACACCATGAAGTAAACGCAATTTGTGGTTAGCCCCAACTTCTCATACATGACGTACCCCATAAGAAATGTTCTGCCAAATATTGTATCATTGAAGATGTGGATTAACGTGGATTCTAGATTTTATTTACGATGACCTCTTTTAGAAGACTTCCGGCCATATTTTAACGACTACTTCTGGTAGAGTAGGTATACAAGCAGCAAAGTATACTGTTACCTACAATCACTGTCAGAGTAGGTACTGGCGTCGATCTAAGTAATAACCACGACCACCTCTAGAGTACTGGCTGCGTACATTGAGCCACGGCCACCGCTAGAGTTTGTCATACAGCAGTGGTTTCCCTCGAGTTGACCTCGCAAGCGGCGCACGCGGCGCGCCCCGGCCCGGCGACTACCTAAACACCTTGTTTACCAACTCCTAAAATACTTTCTAAAGATTACATTATTGTAATTTGTATTAGGTACATTTTAACGTATAAATGGACATTTTGGACGTACAGTTGTGAATCTCTTTATTTACTATAGTGATTAACAGGATGTCCTAAGGGTGTTCGCTTTTGCTCCATATGTTACTTTGCATAATTACGTGAATTATTGTATATTTACAGAGCTTTATACATGACTTATACTTTGATACACACCTTTACAAATAACATTTATTGCTCTGGACTATCTTGAAATCAATAGTATATACGATAGTTAAGCACAAATCAGCAATCTAAGAAATCTGTAAAGAGTACAATTTACTTAGGAAATTACAGTAGGTACTACGAAACGCAATCATATAGTATTTATATGTAAGTTTTTTTAAATATATAGATTTTCGTTTAATCGCAATTTTCAGATAAGCAACATCACGGTTTAGAATGTACCATGATTATTTAGAACGCAGTTATTTAGTTTAGATTTGAAGAATTTGGTATTAAATTTGTGTCTGTCAACGTTCCAGAAAATCATTAAAAATACGACAAATTTAATTAAGTGTAGCAAATATTTACAAAAAAAAACTGTGTTTCACGACATATGGAACAAAAGCAAACTATCGTGATGAGCGATCAAACCGTAGTGCGGCGATGGTGTCCAAACAATAACTACAGTTCAACGTCCATGATATGTCGAGCCAAAACAATTAAAAATACACTAGCGTTTGATCGCCACGGGAAGAAGATTAACAGGATGCATTATTGCTCTCGTATTTACGTTAAAAATGGGCACAACTAGGTAGCGTGCGGGGGAAGAGCGACGCAGCTTTGAAGATGACCTTCGATCGAAAATAACTTGTATAACGTTTAAACCGGTCACGTTATAACAGTCATGAGGAACGAGAATTACAGAATGTTGTCTTTCTCGCTTGCACTACAAACGGATGCCACCCGTGCTTGCAGCGCATGTCCTACAATCTTTTATGCCACCAGATGAACAGCTAAATAACGCGCAGGTGGTCACCAGATAGTGACCACACGGTCATCGGTTAGTCACCCCCGCGTCGCTCTCCCCCCGCCCCACGCGTCACAAGTTTGCGTTCCAGCGTACTCTATAGCTAATAAATTGTGCTATACTGCGAGTGAGACCACCCGGCACTATCGCTCACTCGTTTACCTTAATTTACGTTATATCCCCTTAGTAAGGTTTCAAACAATAGCCTACCCTCCTCACACGCACGGAAAACGCAAGTATTATACAAGTTACAAAGTCAAGGCAACATATTGTCATATTCCATTACTATTTAAGAATACATACAAATTAATAGTTCATAAAAACAAGTATTGAAGATAATAATTATGAGAATTTCTATTCACAATCACAGCGTCTACGTACAGTTTCGATTTTTGCCTAGTATTTCGTATTAACGGCCTCCAGCATTGCCTACCCTAAAAAACCACTCAGTATAGACTTCCGATTGTTTTGAAAAGGGGGGGGGGGGGAGGCGTCCACTCTAGAAATGATATTTAGGGCGGATGCCACCTTGTTATGCCCTGCTAGCTACGTGTAGATAACCTCTTCGAAACTGCGGCTTCGACAACGTCAATCAGATATCCGATAATAAATCGAGAACATGAAGATTGTAAATGGTTTGTGTATCGAGTTGATGGTTAGTGAGAGGCGCGTGAGGAGACCTAAGAGTGACTACTTAGGTAGAAATGTACTTACTGAACTACAACCGTTCGGCGTTTAATACAATATTACCAACAACGTAACTAGAACCTACTTAAGAAAAACTATGAACATCACAAAAAACCCCCATTTAGTTGACGATGTGGCTAACAAAGTAAATTCATTCAACGTTCACACTCACGATTGCAAATTTATATTAAAACTAGTTTTTTTTTCTGACGTTATCTATGGCGAGTCGTGTTTAATGGCACTGCATCATTTTTTTTATTTATTAGTACGGCAGATATCAAAACTTACGAGAACCATTCTGAACAATAGAGTAGATACATACAACGACGGTTAAATGAAATATTGCTGCTAGAAACGTTGCGGGCGTTATATAACTATATCCCTATATTCAGTTCATTTTTATGGGCAAAAGTTAAACTGGCACGCCAATGACAAGTTTAAAGTTGCAACTAGATCTCTAGTTGCCAAAATAGTTCTCAATTTTGCCGGTTATGGCGCTATTGTTTCATTTAGTAGATTTTTTCTAACAACACGAAACATTGGCGCTACCTATGGTTAAACTGAGAACTATCTGTGACAAACGTATTTGCATCTTGAAACGCCCCATTTCATGGCGTCGCATAAACGTGCGGATTTGCGTTCCAGCTATAGACCGTATAGTACGAACCGGTGATGTTTTAATTTCAATTATCCACACCAGAACCGAACAAATACAATAAGCAATAAGAGCATTATTTGTGTATTTTATCGCGATTGGCTGACTACGCCCGCGCTTAAGAGGTGTTAGGACATATCCGCCACTGGCAGTTAAGCTACCAATCACATTTTGATGCATAAGATTGAATCATCACTTCCGTAAATATTCACAGAGTATTTTAATTTCTTACTATCAACGTGTTTAGAATGTATCGCATAAGATTTAATACCTGACACACAGCTGATGAATTCTAATCAACCACAGTAATACAGTTCTTAGTTCATGAACGAGATCATAATTGATTTCTATTACTATGATCTCATCACAATCTAAGAATATAAGAATTTGAATTAATAGAACTTTCCAGTAATCAATTAGAATTTATATCAAGTTATTGGCAATAGGGATTTAGTAGAAAACATTTGCAAAAGTGGCCACACAAAAACGTACATTAAGATTAAAATATTTTATACACAACGATTGCACAATATCGCGGAAATTAAATTAAAAATGACAATAACATGTAAGCTCAATCCGTTACAGATTAAATTCAATAAAAATAAAAAAAGTACTTATGTATTAACGCCAACGCAGTTTTACAGATTTGGGTTAGGTTTCAAATTGTTTTATTCTATGATTTTGATAGTTCAGTTTTTCTTTTTTTTTTTTTGCTAACCTTACCTAGCGTTTTACGTACTGGCAGCACTTAAAAAACCGCCAAATTTAAGCTGTGGTGACGTCAATACGTAAATACCAAACAAAGTTTAGTTAAAATGATCGCCACGCCGGGTACCGTTATCGTCCATCTTTATAAAAATATCGAAACATGAAAGTCAGTCCATTATCTGTCAATCACCAACTTTTATCGGCAATTCGCAAAAGGCACTCCTTAATGCAAATCAATCGTCAAAGTCGAGTAAACCGGGGTGGGCGCGTGTGTATAGGAACCGATCGCTAACAGTGGAGCCTAAAAAAGCGTTTCAACAGTAAAATTAAATTAACTTACAAACTATTTTATATCATAAGAAACAGGAAGATACTACAAGACGTAATGACGGTCGAAACGATACAAACAAACTGCCAGCATCGGCGCGGCGCTACTGTCGGGTTTACTATACAAGTCGAGTGCCAAACAAAATGGCGGGCGTAACGGAACCAAAGAGTTTATCTAATACCAATACAGACAATAAACAAGTTAGTTTATGTGTTTCACTGTTTTGTACGCGACTCTGGCCGCTGATCTCACTGTCATCAATATAAAAACCTACAATTTCTTGGTTGTGACGAGGTGTTTTCATAATGTAAAAAAAAAGTCAAAAACAGTTCTCAATCGCACCATAGGTGGCGCTATTAGTAAGATAAATAATTAAGCGCACACGTCAACGTCAAAAATTTGTCAGTTTTCCACACATAGTGTCATTCTGAAAACGCCTCTACATTTTCCAGAGGTTGTCTATGCCCGCAACTTTCAATCCGCCATTTTGTTCAGCCCAGACCAGAGACAACACGCCGTCTATCCTACGGGTATCCATTAAAATGCTGCCTAACGTTAACCATAGTCTCTGACATCCAAACTCGTCACACAATAAAATGAATCAGTGTTATTAATTATTTTCTTTACTTTGCACTTGTTTCCGTCGAGTATTGCACGTAACATCTCACGACATCTATGTACAGGATAGTCCGCCGTCCGTCGCCTCGCTTGCTTTATATATCGGCGGTCAGGTCCGCTGTCACCTGTCACCAAATTACTCATTAGCATTACAATATACCTACTACAATGCGATGATTTTTAACCCTGTCAAAAATATACCATTCTAATTAGTCAGTCAGTTAGATCGTGTAAAAATTTGGTACAACGTATTTTTAACCCCCGACCAAAAAAAGGGGTGTTATAAGTTTGACGTTGATGTCTGTCTGTCTGTCTGTGTGTCTGTCTGTGGCACCGTAGAGCTCAAACGGATGGGCCGATTTCAATGCAGTTTTTTTATTTGAAAGTTAATATCCGTGCGGATGTTCTTAGCTATGTTTGGTTAATATCGATTCAAGATGGCTGCCTCCACAAAATGGCGGACAAAATATTTCTACACAACCTACCTCAATATGGGTATCAAATGAAAGGGCTTGACTAGTAGAATACTATACACTAAAACAAATACTAAATCCAAGATGGCCGCCATCACAAAATGGCGAATTATATAAATTTTTTCACTACTACCGCAATATGGGTATCAAACGAAAGGGCTTGACTAGTAGAATACTTTGCATTATGACAAATTTCAAATCCAAGATGGCCGCTATCACAAAATGGCGAATTACATTTATTTTTTCACAACTCCCTTAATATGGGTATCAAATGAAAGGGCTTGACTAGTAGAATGTTGTACAGATAACAAATCCAAGGGGTTAATCAAAATTGTTAATTTTGTTCTTGTTACCCGACTGAGCGAAGGGTTATTTATGTATTTCGCGCGTATCTTGTATGTTTGTAAATTTCTTTATTCCCACGTGGGTATCTCCCAAACGGCTGGATGGATTTTGATAATTGGCATACCGTTAGATTCGTCTCAATCACCAAAGTTAGATAATGTATTGTATTACGTAACGTTTTTTATCTGTTGATTTTTGCAGTCGTATTTTTTAAATTAATGTTATTTGTTGTATCAAATTAATTAATCTCGACAAAAATACCTATAGCGCGTCACATCTACATAAAAATCGTATATAGACGTGACGGCACTCGAAGCTTCTAAGTATATATCTATCTATATCTTCGTCATAACTTTTTTTTTTAAATAAAAAGTGACGAGACTAGTAGGACATGTGCCTGATGGTAAGCAACATGGCTGCCACATAACAGCACAGTGACACGCAGATATTGGAACATGAAGAGTCCAAATCATAACCTAGCACTGCACTGCGCTCGTCACCCGGAGATCTAAGATGTTATATCTCTAAGCCCTGTAATTTCTCTGGAAACATTGCCCTTCAAACCGGAACGCAGTAATGTTTGCACACTACTGCATGGCGGTAGAATAAGTGGCAAAGGCGTGGTACTTCCCCAGGCGGACTCTGCCAAGAGTCCTACCACTACAGTTAACTGTTTGTTAAACAAAAGTGAAAATACATGTACGATATTGTTTTACAATCTGACTGATGGTCTAATTACTTAATTACTTTGGTCACCTCGCCCATTGGCATCACAAACGAAACTGACAATAAGTAACACATAAAACAACAACACATGTGCATAGAAGGCGATTTTATCGTTTATCATCTATTCTAACAGTGATCTCTCACAGATAACAGATGGATAGCATCCTTACAGTAAACAAATTGGATCAAATGAGTTAAGGCAAGAAATTTTTCTATATATCAAAAGATATACTGCTTGTAAAATCTTAATAAATTCATTACTAATTTTCTAATCATTAGCAGCACCCCGCGGTTTCACTCGCGTAGTTACCAATCCTGCAGGTTTTCTCGCGATGAAGAATAGCCTATGTGCCATTCCCGTCAACAATCTATCTGTGTTCCAAATTTCAACCCGATATGTTCAGACCAAAGAGTTTACATATACTACGTATAGATATAGATGTTCCGCACGGTTCCTTTGTGTCAATCGTAAGCAGATGACGTGCATACTTTCTATGGCAACAGAATGATGTGGCGCGACAAAAGTATGACACTTCCACAAGAGCGACAAGGGAAGAAAGATGCTACCCGTGCTTTCGGTGTATAGCGTTTGTGCCAACTCTATACGTAGTATATGCAAACTCTATGGTTCAGACGTTGATTGAGCGACAAACATCGCAATGAAACTTTCGCATTTATAATATTATGTTTTTTTTCTTTTACTGTATTGTTTTGGTGTGTACAATAAAGACTATCTATCTATCTATTAAATATGTTGTATTTTTGCCTCTCATTGCAATTTCCACTTAAAAAAATATAGTTACAATGATGTCAGAATGTATTCTATGGACAATGAGTTATTTCTACGAAACCCAAGGCAGTGTTAAGCTTGATTACGTTAGTAAGCAGATGGGGTCTTTGTGCGACGAAACATTTGTGTTACTCAAAACTGAGATCAGAGAAATCCAGTTTTAGAGCTCTTTTGGCCAATCTTGACCGTGAATGATAGACCCAGCCATAAATGTGTAATTGGTGCATTATAATACAATATTTTCACAATATAACCAGAAAGTGTCAAATAAAGTAAAATATCAATTTAAAACGATGAAACCGCGCAAAAAAGTCGACAATACTAGACAATACCAAATGCGCCTGTTACATATTTATGAGTAATATTATGAATGTTTTATGTTCAGGGTTACTCAGGACACATGTACTAAGCCTAAAACGCGGCACTATATTTATCGTAATCAACTTTTACTATAGAACCAGTGATTATAGCAAAAAAAAAACTTTGGTTTCCACAAAAAGTATGGAAAACTAGATATTTTATTATGGAAGACTAGCGATTTTCAGATAGAAGCGTTTATTCTAATAACAATGTATTTTTTATAGGCTGAGTGGCAATAAGCATACAGCCCGCCTGATGGTAAGCGGCAGTCGTCGCTTGTTTCAGTTCGGTCGCGCATCAAAATCCATAATACATCACGTTTTTTTTTTTTGCCTCTTTGAAAGCAATTTTGAACGTCACGCACGTCAAAATGCACGTCACAATGCACGTCAAAACTTTTGCGTTGAAATAAATATAAAGCCACCGTGTTTGGGTCAGTACAAGTGTCCCGTGTAACTCTGCTTGTTATATTTATATCGTGCGCCGCCACCGAGCGACGTTCCCGCCGCGCCCCGGCCCGCACCCGCTGTAACGTAATCAAACCTCGTCCTAACTTTAAACAGGGCCCTTCGCCCTGTTGCGACCCCTACGGGGGTTTGATCAGCCCCATGAGGGGGTCGTGAATCAAAATAAAATAGATAATACTTCTTTGGATCAGATGAGGTGGGTTGGGTGGGCAAGGGTGAGGTAAACCCCCTGAAGGGGTAATTCGTGCCAGTATGGCGAAAGCGAGGGGGTGTCTGTAGAGCATGGACGAACTACGTGGTGGAGAATTAGCGTGGGAGGGGGCAACGTAGTACAGAGATACTCGTATGTGAGAGCAAGGGGGAAAATGTAAAGGCTGGTAAAGACATGTGTAAATGGAAAGACTGTGTGGGGGGAAACAGACGGGTCTGTGACCGAGAGGAGAGAGTATACAGAGAGACACCAGTCGGAAGGTGGTAATCTTATGTGGCGAGAGCAGAGGGGAGATATTGTTGGGTAAAGACAAGCCTATGTTGTAAGTGAGTAGAGATGCGCTTGTGGCAAAATTGCGGAGTAGTGGTTGTATGGCTGAGAGGAGGGGGTAAAAAAGTTAGCGCCAGGCGGGGTGGTGACGTGCCTATATGGTTGTGTGTTGGCATCTTAAGATAGAGATAGGCTTATCTTGCAATTGTATAAGACACGAGTAAAACGCGCCTGAAAGTCGAGAGGAAGAGGTATACGCATAGGGAGAGGGGACCTGCCTGTGTGGCGAGAATCTGGGGGAGGGACATCGTAAGGTAAAGACAGGCCTGTGTTGCAATTGACTAGCACACTGTAGAGTAAAGATGCGCCTGAAAACCTCGGAGGAGGAGGCATAGGGTGTGGGATTGAGGAAGATGACGTGCCTATGTGGCAAGAACTGGGGGTTAGCATCGTAAGGAAGAGACAGACCTATGTTACTATTTACACACTGTCGAGTAAAGACGTGCCTTAATACCAATATAGGTAAGAGATGTGGGTAGCCAGGGATAGAGGGGGTGGCGTGCCTATGTGCCGAGGAGCATTGTAAGGGGAGAGACAGGACTATGTTGTATTTAAGGTTCACTGTCAAGTAATGACTAAAAGCTAATATAGGATAGGGGTCGCCTGGAAGCGTCGAGGAGGAGGCAGGGGCATGGGGAGCGGAGTAGAGGGACAGGAGGGCGTGACGTGCCTATGTGGCGAGCGCGGGCGGCGGCAGGTCCGGCGGGTGCGGCAGCGGCGCGGGCGCGGCCGGCGCCAGGTACTCCACCACCTCCTGGTAGATGAGCTGCTTCCACTGCTCCACCGTGTGCTCGCGCTCGTCCACCGAGTGGTCGTACGACGCCGGCGCCGGCTGCAACACAACACACGCTCACTTACCGCCGCGCTCGACCGCGACCAACACTCCATACAACATCTCCACACAATCAAACCTATACTGATATTTTACATTTTTATTAAATAAATAAATAAATATTGGTGGACAATTCACACACAACACCATCTGACCCCAAACTAAGCAAAGCTTGTGTGATGGCAGTCAGATAGCTGATATAATACTTAAATAGTTTTAAATACATACTTATTATACATGACTGCCCTTGTGGCTTAGTTGGTAGTAGCTCTGCCTGCGAAGTCGAGGGTCGTGGGTTCGATCCCCACCCAGTGCAAATATTTGTGTGATGAATTCAAATGTTTGCACTGTGTCTGGGTGTTTCTATGTATAATAAGTATGTATTTAAAAAACTATATAAGTATTATATCAGCTATCTGGCTGCCATCGCACAAGCTTTGCTTAGTTTGGGGTCAGATGGTGTTGTGTGTGAATTGTCCACCAATATATTTATTGTCCACCAATATTTATTTTATAGAAACACCCAGACACAGTGCAAACATTTGAATTCATCACACAAATATTTGCACTGGGTGGGGATCGAACCCACGATTCTCGGCTTCGCAGGCAGAGCTACTACCAACTAAGCCACTAGGGCAGTCAAGAAGTTCAAACTTCTTATTTTTTTGTGGTGCCGCACCACACACAGATTCTTCCTGAGCTGTGAAGGAAACTCACGCTCGGAAATGAAACCAATGTTCGAGTGAACTCGGGACCGCGGAGTGTACCTGAGCGAGAACGATAGTCAGCTGCTGCTGTTATTGCATCTTTTTTAATTTATTATTGACCATGAATACAAGTCCTTCCGCCGAGTCCTGAGCAAAGGCCTCTCTTCCCTCCCTCCAATGATAGCTATCAAATTAAAATAATGGTATAGAGTATCGTAAGTATAATGGTATACAATTATAAGCCAATCCATATATTAATATTCAAATGAGACAGCAACTGGATTAGTCTCAGTCTCGAACCATGTCTTCAGAGTGAGGCCCAACATTAGTTTTAATATTTAAATTTGTGTCACAATAAACGCTTTAACATTGTTATTGTCTGTCCTAAGGAATTTGGCCTCAGATCGTGTCTAGTGCGAGCGCGGAGGGTCCCGGACCTACCTTAACACCAAGCGGACCCCGGGAACCGCCCCATGCTAAAGTAGTTTGTTATTATCTGACAATAAGGTCCACAGTCAAGCGACGTCTTTGCGCCTCGCTGTTTCCGTTTGACACTTCACAATAAAGTAGTTTGTTAATATCTGAACAATTAGGTCTAAACCCCAAGCGACATCCGGGTGCCGCGCTGTTCCGTTTGACTCGTCACACTAAAATAGTTCGTAAACATGTGACAATAAGGTGTATAGTGTAGTGTGGTGCAGTGAGCAGCGTGACTGACCGCGTTGACCTCCCCCTCGTCGTACCACACGTTGATGTAGGGGTGCAGCAGCGCCTCGTCCACGGAGATGCGGCGCTCCGGGTCGATGACCAGCATGCGCGACAGCAGGTCGCGCGCCTGCGACGCCTGCAACACGCGGCCGCGCCGAACAAAACACTTTAAAACACCCTATTCCGCTTTAAAATTCGCTGAACCTTGTTGTTAAGTTGTCAATTTAAACCCTCTACACACGAGCCCTAAAATAATTTAGAGGAAATTACTACCCTGTAAGTTATCTGGGAACATTGCCCGTTACAGCAGAACACAGTAATGTTTGCACAATGTGCTGTGTTTGCGTAGCATGCTTAAAACTCAGGAAAAAATTATATATCCAATGAAAACCAAAAGCTCCTGCCGATCCGAAGTCCCCGGGTTCAAACCCCACACGCACCACTGACTTTTAGATATCATGTGCGTAATGCCGCAAACTTAAAACGGTGAGGGAAGACATCGCGAGGAAATTAACATGTACCTAGAATCTTCCGAAGTCATGTGTCATCCACCAACCTGCACTGGGCCAGCGTGGTGGATTATGGCGTTAACTCTCTCCTTGCGAGCGAAGGCCAGAGTCCCAGCAGTGGGAACATTTAGTGGGCTGTTGAGGATGATGAACGTACCTTGAGCCGGTTGTGCTCGTTGCTGTCGCTGGGGAACAGTATGTCCGGGAAGAGTCTCTCGAAGCTGTAGCCGGAGTAGCGCGGCCGGTTCTCCACGTAGTTGCGCACCGTGGGCTGCAGGCGCGCCATGAACGCGGCCGACGGCGTGCCCAGTTGCTCTGAGGAACAATTACAATACATAGATCATCTTTATTGTATACACCGCAAACAAAACCACTTATAAAAGAGAAAATGAACAAATCTGAGTTCTAAATCATACCGCCTGCACTTAGCCGGCCAGCCCATCGCTATCCAGAGCGAGAGGGAGAGAAAGAGGTGTCTGAGGAGGTGTCTCATGCGTGTTACTTTGCCACAGTACATTCTCGGTTACAAGACGGTGTCGAGCTATACGCGCGCACTGAGACTGAAAAAGGTGCCGTACGTGCCATCTGGATGTACTAAGTTAGGTTGGTTTTTAAAAAAACCCATCAATTTGTTGTTTGCCGACGCCATTTTGGCAGTTTGGGGAGTTCAGCACTAGGTGGCAGAAAGTGGATAGTTCGTGAACGACAAATTTTTTTTTGTCTTTTTTACTGAGTAACCTAACCGACCCTAGTTTTTTTTACTATTATAGGTTCGTACTCGATCAACGTCTCGTCTGACCAACGATGCGGTCTACGATGGAGCGTGCTTACCTAGAAGAAACCGATTCACTCTCGAGTTACAACTGGAATGAACAGGCTAGGCAAGTAATGAAATGTGAAGGATCCAAGTTATTTTCCCTAGCTGTATCAAATTGCTCAATATCATTCAGGCCGCTAGTTAAACGGCGCGGCGCCATTCAAGCAGGCTAGGCTAATTACCCAATTAAACTACTTGGTTGCAAAATATACAGGGTTATTGGTAATAAGCCTGCATCCTTTTAAAGAGATGATAAGGTCATTAAATAGGTCAACTTTTGTTCTACAGTTTTAAAAAAATCGTATATTTTCCCCATACAAAATATAAAAAAGTGCATTCGCCTGGTCTAAAAGCAATTCGTAACAAGACCGTGCGTGCTCTTTAACGCTCGATAAATGATGGGCCGAAGTAAATAAACACTAACAGCCGCTAAACAGTGCTAGAGAGGACAACAAACACTTTTTTTTTGGTTTTAACAAAAGTTGTTTGTTTGAATATACAGCACATGGCCTTAAACGGATGCAGGCTGATTACGAGTAACCCTGTATACGTGGAGTGTACGGTACCAATGATCTTGTTCCACTGGTCGATGTGGTCGGTGCCCGGGAACAGCACGCCGCCGCGGATCATCTCGCCCATGATGCAGCCCACCGACCAGATGTCCACGTTCTCCGTGTAGCCCATGCCCAGGATCACCTGCGGGACCAACACCGCCCGGGTCAGACCACCTGCGACTCTCGGCGAGCGCTCCGCACATGACAGCATTGACGAAACGCTATTAATATTATAAATCTTTGCGTGACGAGCGCAGTGCAGTGCTAGGTAATGATTGAGAGTCTTCATGTTCCAATATAGCTGCGTATCACTGTGCTGTTACGTGGCAGGCATGTTGCTTACCATCAGCCACATGCCCTGCTCGTCTCGTCAATCGTTATTTAAAATATATATATCAATGTGGGTATTGAATGATGTATTTGGATGTTTGTGGGCCAATCACGTCGTAATGACGGATCGGTTTGAAAATTGGAACATAGAATATAGCTTGGGAGGACACATATCCCGGGAACACAACGTGAACGAGAACTACGCGGGTAAAACCGCGGGGCTCTACTAGCGCAGGTAGGTACATGAATAAATATTGTTAGATTATTTATTTCTTCTTAACAGTGATTTCTCCCAAACTAAACAAAACTTATTTTATTAACCCCCGACCAAAAAAAGGGGTGTTATAAGTTTGACGTCGATGTCTGTCTGTCTGTCTGTCTGTCTGTCTGTCTGTCTGTCTGTCTGTCTGTGTGTGTGTCTGTCTGTGGCACCGTAGAGCTCAAACGGATGGGCCGATTTAGATGCGGTTTTTTTTATTTGAAAGTTAATATCCGTGCGGGTGTTCTTAGCTATGTTTGGTTAATATCGATTCAAAATGGCCGCCTCCACAAAATGGCGGACAAAATATTTCTTCACAACCTACCTCAATATGGGTATCAAATGAAAGGGCTTGACTAGCAGAGTACTTTACGTTATAACAAATTTCAAATCCAAGATGGCCGCCACCACAAAATGGCGAATTATATAATTTTTTTCACTACTACCGCAACATGGGTGTCAAACGAAAGGGCTTGACTAGTAGAATACTTTGCACTATGACAAATTTCAAATCCAAGATGGCCGCTACCACAAAATAGCGAATTACATTTATTTTTTCACAACTCCCTTAATATGGGTATCAAATGAAAGGGCTTGACTAGTAGAATGTTGTACACATAACAAATCTAAGGTAGTCGGGGGTTAATCAAAATTTTTAATTTTGTTCTTGTAAACATAATGCAAGACTTAAACTTAAATTATTATTTAATTATCGTTAATTTAATTTCATCTGATTCAATTAACGTTTCGGCAGCGTTACAGAGATACTGTACGAGTCTTCTCGTTACCACGGCGGTTATTTACAATCATTTATGAGTTCAAACAAAAAAAAAATATATTTTACCTAAACTAGGAAATAATATGGTCGACCATCGTTGTGAAAAATATGACCGTCATGCGAAGCTTGTTCGCTTCCAACAGAAGTATTTATGAGACAAGAGAACTCGACAGAAATATGCTCACGTAACTCAGCGTTTCCGACCTCCGGCGAGATTGCGTGTCGGCCGCCGCGCCCGGCGTGACACAATAACGTAACAAGGCAAAGTACAGTTTGCAAAAAAAAAACTTGATATAAAGCTAGCAGATTTGTCTTTCAATGTAAATATTTTTTTTAAACTATTGTAGGTTTACTCTTGACCGTCGTCTACGATGGAGCGTATTTACCTAGAAAAAAACAATTCTCGACTTGAAGATACTAAGACTGTAACCATCGGTAAAAACCCACTCAGACAACGAATTCCACAGCCTAGGCGTTCTTAGTATAAATGTAGAATCAAACCGTTTCGTTCGTCAAATTGTATGATAGTAACGTCAGTGCTGGGATTTTATAAAAAGCGCGGGAAACCGTATACTTCTTAAAATATATAAACTGATCAGTAAGAAGCCAAAACCTCAGAGAAGGAAAAAAGCGTTGCCTGGAAGAAATGGCTTTCAGCGACAAGATCGCTATTTGCTACAAGAATTTTAGATGTTATCTTAAGTTTGTCTTGAAAGTGTATCATAGAGTTTCTATATATCTATTATTTTATCGGGATAAAAAGTACGTACTATTTCCTACTAGGTACAGTCTACCAACGTTTTAGATTTAAGCCTGAAATTCTGCGCCCGAGCCGACTTTGGCTAAGGACACATGGAGCGGTTTCCAACCGAGCGCGGGCGCGGGCGCGAACCGCGACGGGCGATAATTTATTTCAAAACTCACGAGACCGCTGATTTTCGCGGTTTCGCAGCCGCTGAGAGTGAGATTTTCGTCCGCGAAAGTAGCGGGTGACGGGCGCGCGTAAACCGCCTCGTGAGTTTTGATTTAAATTATTGAATATAAATCTGCATCCTACAGAAGCTGCGGAGTCGGTTTCGGTCGAAAACCGACTCCGCTCCGTGGTTGGAAATCGCTCTATGAGTTCTTAGTCTTAAGGTAGCGAGCGGTTCGCGCGGAGACCGCGACCGGAGGCCGCGACAGGCACTTCACATTATAGATTTGAATGGGCGCCAGTTCGCGCCGAGACCGCAACAGGAGACCGAGACAGGTGTCGAGACATGTGTCGCGGTCTCGCCGCGAACGGCGCCCATTCAATTCTATAATGTCAAGTGCCTGTCGCTTACACGTTTAAAAGTGATAGAGCAACAAGCATCCACACATCTAAACATGCAAACATTGAGTTGTATGTATGATCTGAGTGGTATAGGTAAGTACCTCCGGCGCGCGGTAGTATCTGGTGACGACGTAGGGGGTCATCATGAAGGTGGTGCCGGCGGTGCGCGCCAGACCGAAGTCCAGGATCTTCAGCGTGCAGTCGCTCTTCACCACTATGTTGGACGGCTTCAGGTCCTGAAACATTGTTCACAATATCATCTTGAATGCTAGCACAAATTCAGTGCCTTTTCATCTAGAGGTAGTCTAGAGTCGCAGAGGCTTGACCTTGCAACCGACATCAGGGATATGACTTTTGAATAATTTACATGAGTAAAGATGAATATAAATGGTCCTTCGAGCCGGTTTCCTTAGACGTTATCCCCCAGCATAAACAGCCCACATTATGTTCCAGCTACTAGGGCTCCGTGCCTTTTGTCACACGCAGATGACACGAGCGTACAGTGTACGAATCCCATAGCCTTGGAAAAATTTCTATCTGGTAACATCATGGTTGTTTTCTCGCAACGTGGAATTATTACTATCGACGTATGTGTGTGTTCCAGTTTGAAGTGAAATGGATCCAGAGAAATTACATGGTTAAGAGATACTCGTAAAACAATCTAAATCCTGGTTCTGTGGCTTAGTTCGTAGTGAGTCTGCCTGCGAAGCCGTGAGTCGTGGGTTCGACCCCACACGGGTCGAACCCACTCGACTCATTCGGTGGTACAAATGTTTGTGTGATGAATTCAAATATTTGTACTGTGTCTGGGTGTTTCTATGTATAATAAGTACGTATTTATAACTATATAAGTATTATATCAGCCATCTGGGCGCCATATTACAAGCTTTGCTTAGTTTGGGGTCTGATGGTATTGTATTGTGTGTGAATTGTCCACCAAAATCAATAAAATGCAAAACACTGTACACTTCATTTAAACACTACTATTACGAATTTATTTTGATTTCGTAGTTGAAACGGAACACTATTCAATATTTTCTAAGCATGCATTGGCAGAAGTATCGAAGACAACGATTTTTATAGATTCCGACAAATTAAGTTCAGAATGATTGACTGACGTAAGATTATTATCGTAGGATCCAGAGATTAGCCCTTATTAAGTACCAATTCTCAGATACCCGTTCCAAGTAAGTACCAGCTATTGTGAGTCCAAACTCCCACCCAAGCACTTCCTAAGTACTAACGATGTGTGATCATTATCGTCATTATAAATGTCTCACCCGGTGGATGATCCCCGCGAGATGCAGGTGCTTGATGCCGCAGAGCATCTGGTACAGCAGGTAGCTCATGCGCTCGTGGTCCAGGTCCATCTGGATGACGTGGCACAGGTTGGCGTCCATCAGCTCCATCACCAGGTACACGTCCTGGAACTCCTCGAGGCTGCGCTGCGGCGTGAACGCGTTCAGCAGGCCGATTATCTGGACAACGATACGTACACATTACCAACTATCTACCCACATTTCTTAAGGCATAAGAAAATATAATTAACTAGCGGCCCATTCCGGCTTCGTTCGGATACCAACTGCAGCGCCATCTGCCGGGGTGATTTGTGAATCTAAACCATCCAGGACCCTACCCAAACGTATACAAAAAAAAACATTCCAATCGGTCGAGCCGTTTAGGAGGAGTTTACTTACAACGAAAAGTGGCATTGATTTTTATATAAATAGATTAATTTTAAGTTCCCAGTGCTGGGATATCCTCATCTAGAACATTGGCAAAGTGTGAGTTGGCTGATGATAAATTCCCTCGAAATATATTATGTGTCTGTCTTGAAACTTGCCGCTTTCCTCACGATGTATTTCTTCATGTTAAAGCTAGTAGTAATAACAGATATGTTGGGAGTCGTAGCGGATTTGTCGCCCAGAAGGTCCGATTTCACAAACCCTTGCATCTCTGAATATTTTTTTCAAGCGCAGAAGATATGACATCACCATAAAAATAGTAGGACTTTTAAAAACAATTTTTTTTTGCAAATATACATTGCGAGAGACAAGATATTTCGATTTATCAAAACAAATTACTTATACAAAGAAAGTTGAAGATACTACGAGTAGATTAGAAATTTAAAAAGATAAATAAAAGTTAGTCGCGTTAGGTCGAAACTCTCCTCGCTGAACTAAAAGCTCAAGAGTAGAAAAGTGATAAAGTTTCAATTTAACTTTGTTAAAAATTCGAGATGAAAAGTTTTTGCCATCTGTTAGCGTTTATGTTGACTTTGAACTCGTAAAGTACGGCTGCTGTGATAAAATTATAACACCGCGGTGGGCGCCATTAGAACCAAATGGCGCCCAAACGGGGACTGTGTGAAATTTACACAGACGACATGAAGTTACATAATTTACGTAACAATCATATTTTTTTCGTTTTACAAATTTTATTAATTCGAACGTTTGGATGTTTGTTGCTCAAACATGGCTGAATGGATGAAGTTAAAATTTCGAACAAACATAGTTTACAGTCCGGAATAGCATAGAGATGATTAACGGAAACGAGAGCGAGAGCAACGCCTCTGCTAGTATAATATAAATACTCTTTGCAGAGTCCGCCTGGTGTGGTATCACGCCTTTGCCAGATATTCTACCGCCAAGCAGTAATGTGAAAACATCAATGTGTTCTAAATTGAAGGGCAGTGCTTCCAGAGAAATTACTGAGCATATAGATAAATCATTTTATGTATTAAGTGGATGAGCGCAGTGCAGAGCTAGGTTATAATTCGAAGTTCTTATAAGTATATGTGCTGTTATGGGCAATAGCGTTACTTACCGTCACGTCACGTCGTTCTCGTCCCGTCACTATTAAAAAAAACCTAATACGATATCAAATTGACTTACATTTTTATGATTGACGAGCTTCATGAGTTTGAACTCGCGGTACGCTCGCTTGGCGTGAGTCACGTTCTGGAAGGGCCGCGACAGCTTCTTGATGGCCACATTCTGCTGCGTGACGGTGTCGTACGCGGCACTGCAACCAACATACGCCCATAAGCTGCCTGACAACACGTCTGCTTATTGTGTCACCGACCCCACGTAAAAAGACATTTTAAAGTGCATTGGTCCCCAAACAATTGTTTAAGTACAAAACGATAAAAACGAGTGTATAATTTTAAACACAATTTATATTTTAAAGAGTGGTTTGTAAACTCTCTTAGAAAAATATCGAAATAGGATTAAAGCCAGGTAGTTATACATGCAGATACATGTGATTAGTAGGGAAAATTTAGTCCTTAATAATAGACAACCTATGATCAATACGTACGATACTTACAATTTTGTTTTATGGCGCAAAAAACCAATTCACAAATTACTCTGGGTCTTCAAGTACTTAAATTATATACTTAAATCATTATCCTGCAAATCGGAGTGAGTTTGAGATATAAGTGGTTAAGAAATGTTACGACGTACATCTGTAAAATTAGTTTCATGCGTGCGGAACGCATTAATGCCGCTATAGCATGTGGATTACAAACAGCCAAGATAAAAAATGTATACTTGAAAATATTCATACAATATTAGAAATTTTCACAAATTGAAAAATCGTAGTAGAGAAAATCACATTAGTTTAAAAATTAGTCCTGAAAAGCGTCACATTGAAAGCATCCGCCATTTTGCATAACAAAGCCGCCATTTTCCCGCGTCAACAAAATGGCGGCGTGTCCTTACCACACCATCCCCTGCGCGCCGGCGCCCCGGCTCACGAGCTCAGTGTACCGAGTGGGGACAGTGAACACCGTGTCGCCGAGGGCCACTGAGTAAAACTCAACCATTCTACTGGCTACGCACTACTCGATCAGCTATAAAGAGAAAACATCACATTGGTGTGGTCTGTGGAGCCGTGGCTACGTGTCTCTGGTGCCCTTGGGGTTGCGACGAACACTCTCCAGGTTAATTGAAACGACCTTAAACATTTTTAGTCGTATTATTCCGTGTTAATGTGCTGCCGTTATTAGAACGTGTCTGGGACATACATATAGTAATGTCTAAGAAATCTAGTCAACAAGTTTTGCATTAGTACCCCAGTTAGTTACTAACAAAAAAATGAAAATTGAACGGATTATATAATACATTTTCCGCATGTATTGTAGGTAATAGGCAAGTTTATGCTGTGTTCCACATGATTATACAAAACACGGTCTATTCTATATATATTCTGTCTTTGAATTTTCCATTTGATGGTCGACGCAACCCCAAGGTCGAAGCAAGTCAAGAATAGGTATAGTGTGGTATGGCTGTGCAATTCACATGCAAAAATGAGTGCGTGCAAAAGAATAAAGACGATGGCAAATCTAAAATGAGAACAGTACGCAATAAAACTGAAAACACCACGATGCGCCATTTCATTTGCATGCTTCATGTAGACTGGTAAATTTGTGAATATACAATGAATTTACTTATAGTCTAATTAATGAAATAGAACGGTGCAAAGTTTGGAGATACGAATTCATGTATCGTGCTGAAGAAAATTGCAGAAAATGAAATATGAATTTGTATCTGTGATGAAATATTGAAGTGAATATAAGATCTATTGAATTTAAGCTTACCAACAAGATTATGGAATTACGTAACAGTGTCTGGTCGGTTTCAGCAGTTGGTTCAATTTGTATTATTGAAATCAGCTAGTAGTTTGTTAAATTGACTATTTTTTTAGGTTGTTCTACGACTCACCACAGAAAAGCCACTGGCATTTTTGGGGTTTCTATCCAAAACTCGGTGGCGCAACGGCATGAAGTGGTTCTCGTCAGCCGGAACTAAAGAGATGTAACCTCCTGCTTTGCTCAGGAATCGCAGAAGGCTCACTCCACCAGATCACTTTTTCAAGGCGATCGACTCGTTACCGATCAAAAACATAAATTCGAGACGATGCCAACTAGGTAGAATGCTGCGAAGGATGTAAACGCAAACATAGGGTCATCAAATGTGAACATGGCGGAATGCATGGCTGGGTCGTCATTGGAACCTAAATAAAATGCTTACCAGAAAGATAAGGTAGGTAGGACGCTGCGTAGAATATCACGACACAGGGCGTAGATGAGATCCTCCAAACGAAGTCAACATGATGGTACGCACTGCATGGGATGGATGTAGATGAATGCGAATGTCAGCTCACCAGACGATGCCCTGCGCGCCGGAGCCGATGGGCTTGAGGTTCTGGTAGCGCTTGAGGATGGTGAAGCGGGTGTCGCCGACCTCGACGGTGTAGAAGTGCGGGTGGCGCGGCGGGGCCGACATGGCGGAGGGCGCCGCGTGGGGCATCGACCACCTACCTGGACATACCACATTACTTACTAACTCACTAAACATAAATAAATAAATATTGGTGGACATTTCACACACAACCCCATCTACTACCCAAAACTAAGCAAAGCTCGTACTATGGAAGCCAAAGAGCTAATATAATTATTATATATTTTATACATAGAAAACACCCAGGCACAGTACAAATATTTGAATTAATCACACAAACATTAGCACTGATACATCGAAAGCACGACCCACGGCTTCGCAGGCAGATCTACTACCAACTAAGCCACCAGGCCAGCCAAATACGTACCTGAATTAGCTTTACATAAAATACTAGAACGACTACGCAAGGGTTCTTACCCTTAATTTGTAAGGAGACAGGATTGTACTGCCTGAAGTAGTTGAATGGTGTATTTCATTTAGTTAGTATCTGTCAGTTCTGTCTTGGTTAAGTATATTTACACTGTATACTGAATAGACGCCAGTTGTGAGAAAGAGCCACTCGGGCTGTATGTTCCATTGCTTAGGCTTTGCTACCATATCGACTGATGTAACGCGGCATTGTCGATTAGCGTATGATTATGATTAACGTACATGGCGTGCATCTTATATATCTGGGTGACAAGCGTAGTACAGTACTTCGTAACGTTTTTGTTTCCTCACCGTCCAATAGCTGCTTGACACTGTGCTGTTATGGGCAGGCCTGTTGCTTACTATTAGGTACATGCCATGTTCGTCCCATTACTATACTATAAAAAAACTTTTCACTTTGTATCACCCCCTGACGTTTCCGAATCCATCCATAGTATCCATCGAAGAACGACTAAGTGTTCCCCGAAGGAATTAACGAAACGACGGTGTGTATCTCATTGCTTCACAGTTTTGCTTTATAAATTATAAAGCTCATGATTTCTACTATGAATAAATAACGATACGTACTTAATAAAATAGTCCTTATAGAAGGTGTGAGATGTCCTCCATATATCGCGTGCTGAGGGTATTGTCTGGCGGCCGGGGGCTATCACAGGATCAGTCTTGCGGCGAGTGGAGAGTTACCGGACCTGGTTACGTCTGCGGACAACAGAGGATGACGTTACAAGACCACAGAAAAAAAAAATTGTGAACAAGACAGAACCATAGGGCAGTACAAGATTGGCGAATGACTTCCCTCTACTGCAGCGTTTTTATCTATAAATTAATACGTGAAACAAAAAACTTTGTTACTCTCTTTACGAATAATCCACGGACAGTGATGTATGAAATTTCGCACACTTACAGTTTATATAGAGAAAGAAGGCAAAATGCTTTTTACATAAATTTAAAATTATTCATTCAAACACATTACATTAAGTTACAAGTAGTAAGTTAATAGTTTGTTGATATCATCAAAGTTACAGTATGTTAAGTATTTGTATAATACACTAGATGTCAGTCCCGGTTTCGCCCGTGGTACTCCGCTCCTATTGATAGTAGAGTAATGTTATATTAGCCTATAGCCTTCCTCAATAAAAGACTATCTAACAGAAAAATAATCTTTCATTTCAGTCCAATAGTTCCCGAGATCCTAGCGTTCAAACAAACTCTTCAGCTCTATTATATTAGTATAGATTTCAAATTAAATAACTATTTTAAATAGTCAGTTAAATTAAATAATAAATTTCATTAGTCAACCGAGATGTATCTCCTCGGTAATATAATGTCAGTATAAGTATAAAATAAAACAAAATACTATACAACATTTTACTTATTAATTTAATTTCATCTCACTTTCCTGTCGATCAGATTACGAGTAACTTGTAAAATACCATTTCGATAAGTCAATCCTTTCAAGCTGCCCGCCTCTATCAAATTTAATTTAATAAATAATATCTTCACAAAGATGACTGTCCAAATTGGTGAAATAACAATGTATCTCTCGACTCCGTAACAAAGACAGGAAGGCAGAATGATGGCAATCGTTAGCAGGCTGACCCGCGCTGGGGGGAACACTCGAATACTCGTTATAGTACCGTAATTCCTGCTCAAACGAGATCCCCTTTAGGTCTGTTAAGAGGGGAGGGGAGAGGAGAATGTGGAAATAGTACACTAATGTTTAGACACTCAATTTCACTCGTAAAATATTTTAATACAATATTGCTAATACTAGTGTAGTGAGTAAACGTGATAGCTAAAATAAAAAAGTATAATAAGTATGTATTTACAACTATATAAGTATTATATCGGCTATCTGGCCGCCATATAACAAACTCTGCTTAGTTTAGGGTCAGATGGTATTGTGTGTGAATTGTCCACCAATATTTATTTATTTAAAAGTTACATAATCTTATTCATATAATAAACTAAGAGCCCAGGGTCAGATGGTATTGTGTGTGAATTGTCCACCAATATTTATTTATTTAAAAGTTACATAATCTTATTCATATAATAAACTAAGAGCCCAGGGTCAGATGGTATTGTGTGTGAATTGTCCACCAATATTTATTTATTTAAAAGTTACATAATCTTATTCATATAATAAACTAAGAGCCCCTATTTCCTTTTCTTCCTAATCCAAGATTCATGTAAAAAAAGAAAACAAATGACAAAGGTCACGGACCCCGGAGTCTGTGGAGTTGCAAAATTTAATAAAAAAAAAAACTAAGAGCGCCCAAAATACAAATACAAAAATCTTTATTGATGTTTGCAGGTAAGATAAGTTGTTATCCGCGTAATTTCCATTCTCCTAATTTTCTCTCGATAAAAAGAAGCCTATGTGCTATTCCAGAATGTAATACACGTAATATGTTTTCAAATTTCAACCCGCCCTTCTGCGTCCTGCGCCCTTCTAGATCAGCTTTGGCTTTGCTATTGCTGTCTCTATAATTTTATACGAAAAGGAACGAGACCCCAATATCAAAGCTACGACAGTTTCAGCTTGGCTGTAGGCCCTCCGCTCCGTTCACACGTTCTGACGTTATTGAGCAGCAAACAACGAAACTTTTGCCTTTATAATATCAGTAGGATGCGGAAGGTAGGATGTTTAGATGTTCGGTAAAATCGCGGGGCGCTGTTAGTGATAGTATAGAATCTATACTAGCATTACAAAGCTGAAGGGAATTTTTGTTTGATTCGCGCTAATCGCAGAAACTAATGGACCCATTTCAAAGAGTTTCATTCACCCTTAGGTATGTACGTGATCCCTGCGTGCATAGGCTATACATATATTATCCCATCAAAAACATTTATGTTTTTGATGGGATAATATGGATATATTATATGGGATATATGATAATATGGGATAATTATGGATATGCAATGTGCAAACATTACTGTGTTCCGGTTTGAAGGGCAATGTTTCCAGAGAAATTAGAGGGCTTAGAGATATAACATCTTAGATCTCTGGGTGACGAGCGCAGTGCAGTGCAGTGCTAGGTAATGATTTGGACTCTTCATGTTCCAATAGCTGCATGTCACTGTGCTTTTATGTGGCAGGTATGTTGCTTACCATCAGGCACATGTCCTGCTCGTCTCGTCAATCTTTATTTAAAAAAAAAAATGAAAAAAAAAAAGTGAAATGAGAGCCAAGTTCAATACTACGCTATATGGCTTGATTGTTGACTTCAACAACAAAAGAAGTGAGATGTAAATGGGTGCCAAGTTTAATGATCCTGCAATTGATCAAAACAATCATAGAATATTTTGTAAGAACTAAAAAGTTATTGTTAGGTATGATTATGAAATTTGGAGCACATATTGATATTCTGCAAGTCTCAATGTGTGAGCAATTTCACAAGTTAATGTGGAATAGTTTTTAAGTTATGAGGACAAAACTAGCCCCAAATGGTTCGTGTAATATTACACATGGTGCGGCTCTCCAGTTCACTTGAATGAACTTGGCTGGCCACACTACCGTGTGTCTAGATGTACCACGGGCGAAGCCGGGATGGACCGCTAGTGTAATAAATTGGTTTGATACGTCTTAAGCGCCAATTATATTGCGGCAGGATTTTGGGAGTTGCTGAACTTTTCTCTTGTATTAATTCTGTTGTTACCGTTACAGTACTGTGGGGAATTGTTGTCTTATCAGGTGTCTTCTTTCAGAGAGTTACGACACAATTACTTTAAAATTTGCTTTAAAGTGTAAAATTTACTTTTTGTCTTAAAGCTTAAAGTTTAACTTGAATGAATATAAACAGAAAATCATTCAAATTTATCAATCTTAGTGTTTTTAAGTCGAAAGTTGAACGATTTCTCCTGAGTAAATACGCAACATCGTAGACCGCATCGTCGTTTAACATCAGGCGAGATGGCGGTCAAGCGTAAGCCTAACAATGATTAAGAAGAGTACATTAGCAACTCTGAAGTATAATCAACCAAACAAAAAAGAAGAATCAAAATCGATTCGGAGCTATCGCATAACACATGTACATCATGGACGTATAAAAAAGTCGGACGTAGTCTTCCCTAAAACAATAACTGTGTCACTAGAGTCGGCCACATTTGCACGTGTGCGTTGTCAGGTTGTCACTGATAGGCTGATACGCACACATTTACACAAGTAGCGCGTGCAATGTTAATGATGAATGTCAGCCTGTATAGCGCACACGTGCTTATTATGTGGCCGACTCGATGGGCACAGTTTTTGTTTTAGCGAGACTACGTCCGACTTTTTTATACGTCCATGAAGTACATACAAAAAAATACTTCAAGCGAAATGAGAATCTCCTCCTTTGAAATCAGTAAAAAAACCAAAGTTTTGTCGTGTGATTTACGAAAATTAACATCATTGGTTCACTAGTTTCCATTCCTTAATTTCACTAACTCACTATTACTAAGAAACAAACTCTTCGCTTCTGTTAATATTACTCTAAATACATAAAATCGTGAAAGAAACTTGTACATTGGAAACTGAACGGGGCCGCCACTCGGAATGCAAAAAGCAATAAAACCGAGACAAGAGGACTCCACCAGTTTTCTAGAGCAAAGAACTAGGAGATTAAATTAAAATTGTATTTAAATTCACTGCGTAATGTAGAGCTTCTCCAAATAAAGCGAAATTACTGATTAACATTTTTAAGTGACAATTTCCTGATGATCTTAGTAATATTGAAGATCGCGAAAGCCATTTTTGAATGGAACAATTTAGGCTAACGCTGTTAAAGGTACTGCGTCGCAGTTACGAGGAAGACTGTTTTATACAATATAGAGTGACGGGCCGACCAAAATAGGCGCCTGATGGTATGGTCTGTCCATAACATCACAGGGTCACTCAGCTACTTGATGATTAAGTAATCTCCATAACACTTATCATCGTATTACGCTCGTTACTCAGACATAAACATGATTTATCTCCTAACCCTGTAATTTCTCAGGAAACAATGCCCTTCAAACAGGAAAGCAGTAATGTTTGCACAGTTCTTTTCCTGTTTTTTGTTTGCACATTGACTTCGCAGTAGAATAACTGGAGAAGGTGTGGTAGTTTCTCAGGCGGACTCTTAAGAAAAGTCCTACCACTATATTAAGTCCAAAAAGTAAATTTGTAAAGAATTCATGATACAATCTACAAGGATACAATCCAAGTAATAAGTAGATAAACATATTAGTGGACCTTTCTCACGCAATACCGTCTAGCCCCACACTAAACAAAGCTTGTGGTATGCGAGTCAGATAGCTGATATAAATACTGATTGTAAATACATACTTCACATCTCTATATATAAAAATGTTATGTTGGTTTGTGTACGCTTCAAAAACTCAAAAAGTTCTGCACCGATCGAGTTGAATTTTTACAACGATATAAAATCCGCATCAAGGATTGTTTTATCTAATTTTTGCATCACAATGTGCTACAGCGAAGCGTGGCAGGGGTACAACTAGTTATAAATAAAAACATCTTATACTAAAATACAATCTCCAAGTACAAATTAGAGGCATCAAGTTTTACAGTACTAGAGAAACTCTTGACAGCAGTCTGAGCCGATAAATAAGTTAGCGTCTCACTGCAGCGACGAGAGATAAGGCTGCGTCTGACGGCTGCGGCCCGGCCCGTGCATCCAGCTATACTCTCAGACTGAATTAATTAAACCCGCAATCTGCATACAGATGATACGTAACTCCATCCTCATCGTCGTCTGTGACCAATGAACGTTCCGTTTCCGACTTTAGCTGTAAACACGTACGATTCACTCTTTTTTAGAGACAAACTTTAAAAAATATACCATTATGCTAAGCCTCAAAGTATAGAGAATCTATACTAATATTATAAAGCTGAAGAGTTTGTTTGTTTGTTTGTTTGTTTGTTTGTTTGTTTGCTTGAACGCTAGGATCTCGGGAAGTACTGGTCCGAATTGAAAGATTCTTTTTCTATTGGATAGTCCATTTATCGAGGAAGGCTTTAGGCTATAGAAAATAACTCTACTATTAATTGAAGCGGAGCATGAAACAAGAATGTAACAAAATCGGGAAAAAAATATTCCCCTTTTGAGAGTTTTCGTACGTTTCGTGCTTTGACATGACACATGACAGCATGTGTCAAAGATTGCGTCATTGAATTTCAGTAAACTGTGCCTCGAATTTAAACCTTTGCTAATATTTTTTTTCTAAATCTGAGTTTGTACGACCAATTTCCGACAGGTGGCGCAGTAGGTTGCTGAAGAGGTTTTTTGTTTGAAATCGATATTCTCAGGAATGAGTGAACCGATTTCAGTCATTCTTTCACCGTTGGATATGTACGGGATCCCGATGAGTGCTATATAATATACCACGGGCGAAGCCGGGGCGGGCATCTAGTCCTTAATAAAAGCAAAATATTATAAAGCTCATACGAGGGTCAAACTGAAAGTTCTTAGAACTGGCCACTTATAAACAATATAATAAAAAAATAATTCTATAATTTGAAAATAGAACTCTTTGCCAATATTACTGAGTATATACTCATTCATTTGTCATTTGTTTTACGATTTGGCGGCAAATTGAAAATTGTCTGTCACGTCAACATGAATTTAACACGAGAAAATTTTCGTGCAATGATTTTTTATGACTTTCGATGTCATTTAAGTCAACAAGAAAGTTATGATAGACTACGATTGGCCTTTCACGATGAAGCCCCATCTCGTGCGACTGTTTACAACTGGTTTAATGAGTTTAAACGTGGTCGCACTAATCTCACTGATGATTTACGTATCAAGCTATTATAAAGCGGTTTTTTTATTTGATCGCGTCAACCTTAGGAACTACTGAACCGATTTCAAAAATGTCATCGTTGGATATGTACGCGATCCCTGACTGCTATAGGTTATATTTATAATATATTGTGTACCACGGGCGAAGCCGGGTCGGACCGCTAGTCCTTATTCAACAAGAATATAATGCAATTAATAAATATAATACAAACTCAAGGATCAAGTTTAAAGCACAAGAGAAACTCTTGACAGCAGTCTAAACTGATGTGCTCTCAGACTGAATTAATTAAACCCGCAATCTCCATACAAATGATACGTAATGCCAGCTGTCTGCGTCCAATGAACGGTGCGATTGCTTCAGAGCATTTCGAACTCAGTCAGATGTCTCATACAATCTACCAGGTTGATGCAGAAAGCTTGTACTAAGCTGACAGAGTTTTTGAAGTGAAAACTTATTTTGTCGTATCGCACACAATTTCTATAAATTAAAAAATTACGTTAGTTTGTGTACGGTTCAAAAACTCAAAAAGTTCTGCACCGATCGAGCTAAAATTTTATAATAATAAATAATCCGCATCAAGGGTTGTTTTTATCTAATTTTTGCATCATAATGTGCCACAGCGTAGCGTGGCAGGGTACAGCTAGTTTCTATGTATAAAAACATTATGTTGGTTTGTGTACGCTTCAAAAACTCAAAAAGTTCTGCACCGATCGAGCTGAAATTTTACAATGATATATAATCCGCATCAAGAATTGTTTTTATTTAATTTTTGCATCACAATGTACAGCAAGCGCCAGGGTGGGTACAGCTAGGTTTTTTATAAAGATGTAAATAAGAATAACATACTGAGGTGAAAGGCTCGATCAAAGAGTTTGCATATACTACGTATAGAGTGGGAACAAACGCTTTACACCAAAAATCTGATCGCTCTTTCCTTGTCGCTCTTGTGGAAGTGTCATACTTTTGTCTCGGTACATCATTCTGTTGCCACAGCTAGTATGTACGTCATCTACTTACGATTGGTACAAACTGTGCGGAAAAACCTGATATATTTACTTATTCTCTATCCAAGGGCTCGATCGGGGGAAGTCAGGACCTTCGAGTGAACCCGAGCGAGATATATAGTCGGCTGCTCTGAACATAATAATATATACCGGGTGAATAAACTGATCGAGCGTCGTTGTTGGAAATTTTCGGTTCAGACAGAATTTATATTCTCCATCTCGTCGAAATTGCCAAATAAAAAACATAATTTAAAAACTCAAAAAACCCGACAGCATATACAGTGAACCAAACTATGTACTTACATATTGAAAAGAATAAAAGAAGCACTTAGATTTCTGGTGGTCTAGAATTCTGTAATATGGTATTGAATTAATACTATTCCAGAAAATAAAATCCCATCCTAATAAAGGAACATAACAACTGAACAGTCGCGATACATTGAACAATTAGATTGGCTGTCGAATAATAATGGATCGAGCAAGAGATGTGCCTGATGGTAAACAGCATGCCTGCCCATTACAGCAGTGACACGCAGCTATCGGAACATGAAGAGTTCCAATCATTACCTAGCACTGCGCTGCGATGATCACACAGAGATTTAAAATCCGTATATTAAGCCCTTTAGTCTCATTGGAAAAATTGCCCTTCAATCCGGAATACAGTGATGTTTTCACATTACTACTCGTAGAATAACTAGCAAAGGTATCCCAAGAGTATTCTGCTCTACCGCTACAAATTAAATTATATTTTCGTCGCTTCATTCGAAGATACAATTAGCATGGTAGTCCTTTTAGCCTACAGGCTCAATTCGCACGTTTAGAGAATCGATGAAATCGAAACTTTTTTTTTTTTTTTGTCTATCGCTCGTCCCCTCCGCCTGCGAGCTGCCACTTGCCAACTCATTCTTTTTCCGAGCGTGGCAACGTTCGCACGTGCCTACCTACAAAATAAAAGGAAAAATTAAACTAAAACATAGCCACCTTTCTCAATTATGCCGAAAAGAAAAAATGCGACGATATCGTCGCAAGCTTCGTAAACTCGAAGCAGAGCAGCGCAATTACAAGAGAATAGTATATTCGTCCGAAGAAACGGAACAATCAGGTTAGTACCTATTCAAATTATCATCCAGTGTTAATAACAATCTTTGAACTCGATTATTATGCCTGGAGGTTGACCGTGTGTCATCACGAAGGTAACTCTTACCCCCTAGAGGTTAACCGTGTGCTAACACGTGGGGAGTTTTGTAATCGTCCAATAATCATTGACGATTGCATCATATCGAGAACAAATTTACGTATGTAATGCCTGGAGGTGGATCGTGTATCCTCACGACGGCAACTTCTGATTACATACTTCACGCGAATACGTAACTTCTTTTAATACGCGTTTTTCTTCTTCCTTGAATAATATATTTTTTTTCTCTCCATCTACCTTCGTTTACATTTTTGTTGTCTTTTACAGACGACGATAATATCGCCGATCGAGGAAATATTATTCAAGACGACGCTGCAAATAGTAAGGACAATGACGTTGAGGGTGGCGAGGAACCCGTTCAGGTCCTGGTCCAAGAGCCAAGCGTCCCAGAGCTAGACCCCGAGATTCTCTCTGCCGTGGGGAGACCACCGAAGAGGCCCCCAAATTTGGCGAAAAAATACATGACAAACTCACGCGTTTGTGGCAACCCATTCTAAGAAAGGGCTTAAATAAAGATGTCAAAGAAAAACTTGGCAAACAGTACTTGATACCTGAGAATTGTCAATTACTGCAGGCGCCTAAATTAAACCCAGAAATATCTGCCGCGGTAGCCGAAGGTACTCGGACGCGAGATAAAAAAGTAGAGACCGTTCAACAGCAATTAGGGCAAGGCATAGCCGCCCTTAATAAAGGGTTAGAATTACTGTTGGATGACGATAAGGACCGGCTTCAAGCCATAACATTTCTTAGCGACAGCTGTCGTATATTATGCGACCTTCATTATGTCGAAACGGAAGCTCGAAAAAAATTCGTAACGCCAGGAATGGACAAAAGTTTTACAAACATAATACATGATGTGGACCGGGATGACCTACTTTTCGGAAATAAGCTTTCTGAAAAGATTAAGGCAACAAAAGCAATAGAAAAACAGGGATTGCAAATAAAAAAGGTCCCTCCAATCCCTAAGGCACCAAGTACGCCCACATCTACAAATTTTCAACAGTCGACGAGCCGCTCACGACAACAGGGAAACTGGATGGGCCCTCCTCGCTCCTCGTCGAACAGGGGGGGGGAGAGGAGGGCAGAGAGGCAGAGGTGCTCCAGCGGGCCGGAGGCTTCAATCTTCAGTCTCTGTCCAGCAGAAGCAGCCTGCCCAGAGCAAGCAGCAGCGTGCGCCAGCGCAGCAATAAAGGTACATGCTGGAAGAATACAACTTTTTCGCAACTGCTGGCGTCACATTACGAATAATTTCGAAATACTTAAGTGGGTCTCAGAGGGGCTTTCTATACCGTTTTATAAGAAAGTGAAACAAGTTTCAACCCCGACTAACCTCCTTTCTGGTACTGATCAAGCAGATATGTTAGTATCAATTAATAAATTACTAGACCTCGGTGCTACATCCCCATGTAATAGATCTAAAAATGATTTTTGTTCTAGTATATTCCTAGCCCCTAAGCCCAACGGGGCGAAAAGATTTATCTTAAACCTCAAATCTTTAAACAAATTCGTTTCTACCACTCATTTTAAGATGGAAGACCATAGGACAGCTGCTAGGCTAGTTCCTAAAACGGGTTTCATGGCAAATGTTGACTTGAAAGAGGCCTACTTATTAGTGGCTGTCAAAAAATCTCACCGTAAATACCTACGTTTTGAATTTGACGGTATTTTTTACGAATTTAACGCCATGCCGTACGGCTTGTCTGTAGCACCTAGGGTTTTCACGAAATTAATGAAAGAGGTCATGATGAATCATTTACGTAATAAGGGCCTTATTTCAGCTGTATATCTCGATGATATACTTTGCATAGGAAATACGTATGTAGAATGCCAAGACAATGTCAAAAAAGACTCTGGATTTGCTTCAATGTCTTGGTTTTGTCATAAATTATAATAAGAGTAACCTCGAACCTCGACAGATCTGTAGATTTCTTGGTTTTGTATATAATAGCGTAGATATGACTTTAACTTTACCGGATGAAAAACGTAAAGCAATAATACAACTAGTTAACAAATTCATTTTACTGCCTAAATGTTCTATTCGAGTACTATCGCAATTTATTGGCGTTCTTACTGCCGCTTGTCCAGCAGTGAAGTATGGTTGGGTATACACAAAAATCTTAGAACGCCAGAAGCATTTAGCGCTTAAAAAATTTGAAGATTATGAAGCAAAAATTCAATTAAAGAAAGTTATTTTACCCGTAGTCGCGCCAATTAGCGCTATTAATTTAAATATGTTCTACCCATAGATAATGATATAAATATCTATGCATCTATGGCCGATGACGCTGGCGCCACCGCGAGCTTGCGGAAAAAAACAAGCACCTCCTCAGATTTGGTTTACCGCTACAACCGCGCGCGAGTCATCCGCCCATTTTATTTAAAATATCAATTTTGTATCGTTTTACGAAGCTGTGAACACTCATTTTTTCATACATTAATACATATACACCGCACACATTACCAAAATCACAGCTAAGTATCTTTCTATTGTGAATTGTGTTGTTCCCGCATCCCTGGTAAGTTCTCTTTTGAATTACTATTTCTTGATATCATCCCGCCTAAACAAGCAGATAAAAACTAAACGGCCATCGGGTGAAGCCGATGCCCGGCTTGTTTATAGATTTTGGTGCCTCCTGTGAGGAATAATCCTCAAAAAACGTAAATTATTTCGCAACACAATTTATACCTCCTACCCCCGAACCATTTTCTCACCGATATTCGCATTTATTTCTTTGTATTTCCCCGCATATATTCGCATCCCGCAACTTTTGGCATAACTTTATCGCAATTTAATCATATTATAATCATAATATTAACGTTGGTTGGACAAAATCGCATTATATTCACGTTTCCCTTGTGTGTACGTAATTGCTACCGCGCTCGGTAGGCGAGTTAAAGATGGCCTCCGCGCGTGAAGCAAAAGCACTTCGAAAAGATATACTTTTACAGGAAACATGTCGTGCAGCGTATTTTGAGCGTTTACAGCGTATTTACGATAGTTCCAGTAACATTTCGTCACCCGAATCCATAGATAGTTTCATCTGCGCCTCAGAAACAATTGATGACATTCGTCACGATTTTATGAAAACGATTCATGAGGCCAACTCATTAAATATGGAACTGGATCCAACCTTTGTACCAGATTTTAACGTATGGAGTGGATTCGAAGATTTATATTGTCAGATAAGACGCGTTAGAAAACAGCTTTTGAATTCAAAAAACGATTCCAAACCGCAAATTAAAGAATTAAAACCATCCGCTTCCAAACCCAGATTGCCACCCATCGAAATACCTGAATTTCATGGAAATGTAAACAACTGGAATCTTTTTATGAAACATTTAAATCCACGATTCATAATAACAGTGACCTAACTGACTCTGAAAAGTTGTACTATCTCTTAGGAAAGTTGAAAGGTTCGGCGCAGTTAGTATTCGCAGGAATTAATCCTACTTCAATTAATTATGAATCCATCTGGAACGCCTTGGTCTTAAAGTACCAGGACAGACGCTTCCTCGCTACCTCATTTCTAGATTCCATATTTGAACTGAAACCTTTGCCCAACCCCGCTACTGCTATACAGCTAGAATCATTCATTGATAAATATGCCGCATCTATAGCCGCACTTCAAGATTTAAAGATACCAAACCTGAGTGATTATATTTTTATTTATTTCGCTTTGAAGCGTTTAGACCGCGATACAGCCAAGGCTTTCGAGATGTTTGTCCGAGATATCGATATACCTACTTATGATGTTTTTATTAAATTTCTCAAAGGTCAAGCTAAAATAATTCAGCGCACTAACCCTATTACAAATACAACAACAAAGGAAAATTTAAAACCTAAAAATCCCGCAATTCCTAAAATATCGCATACATATTTAAACCCGCATTCGTCAAATAATGGTTCAACTGTTCCTTGTTTTCTGTGTAATAACATCCATGAACACATATATCATTGTAAAGTGTTTTTGGAACTCTCGCCCGGTCAAAGACACAAAATTGTAAAAGAAAACAATTTATGTACGAATTGTTTAAGTTCCAAACATAAGTGGACCGCTTGTAAAAGTGCAAGGGTGTGTCAGAAATGTGGTGCTCGACATCATTCATTAATTCATTTACAACGCAGCAACTTCTCGGAACAACCTATGAATACGGGCCCGCCTGGACCGCTACCGCAACGCGCGCCTTCGAATCATACTCCGGCGGCCGCGGCGGCGCCGGACGCGTCTACTTCGCACGCCTCGACCGCTATTATCTCTCCCGCTCCCGCGCCGCGGCCGCCCGCGCTGCAGCCTCCCGCGCCGTATAAACAAGGTGGTGTTTCTTATCTATCAGCTGACACGACCAACTCCCGCTCAAATCCGCCACAGGTTTCTAATACCACTGTATTATTAGGCACCGCATGTATTAATGTTCGCGACCGGTATAATAATTTAATACCATGCCGATGCATTATCGATCCGGGCTCACAAAATAACTTTATTACCGCTTCTTGTTGCCGCAAGTTAGGCTTAAATATTTCGCAGTTATCTCGTAAAACTTTAATTAAAGGTCTCGGCGACCACGCTAGTGTTGCGCGTGGAAAGGTAGACATTACGTTTTCCAGTCGCGTCGACCCTAATATTACCTACAATATGAATACGTTGGTTTTAACCCGCATTACTGAAAAACTACCTACCGCACCAATTGACGTGACGTCATGTAAATATTTAGACGGCTTGCCGCTCGCTGATGAAAACTTCGCTTCGCCGTCTGATATTGAAATTTTGGTCGGAGCACAATTGTTCGTGGAACTTTTGTTACCGGGCAAAATCACGGGTTCACCATGTCAACCCTCCGCTTTTCTGACTACATTAGGCTATGTGATCATGGGGGGAAGCAGAAACGACTTCCGGACCCACTGATTATTCCCTATCGTATCACGCTACCACAGAATCGATTCACGAAGATCTCGGAAAGTTCTTTAAGTTAGAGGACATAAAGGAAACAACTTTTTTTATCATCGGACGATCAAGAATGTGAAAATTTTTATAAAGCTACAACTACCCGCGACGAGACTGGGAGATTTATTGTTAGCCTTCCTTTTAAACAGAGCCCTAGCAGTTTAGGTGACTCATTAAAACCGCCCGACAACAGTTTTACAATTAGAACGCAAATTTCAAAACAGCCCGATTTTAAAACACGCTATGACGAAGTTATCCGTAATTATATTTCTGAAGGATATCTTATTGAAGTCCCAGAGCCAAAACCAACGGTGACGGTTTCGTTTTGCCGCACCATGGAGTGATTCGCGACGATAAAACTTCGTCGAAGTTACGCATCGTACTAAAAGCTAACCAAGCTACCGATAATGGCACATCGCTTAATGATATCTTACATACCGGACCGCCGCTACAGAACGATTTACTCGTTATATTATTAAACTTTAGACTATTTGAAATCGCTGTCACCGCAGATATTCGTCAAATGTTTTTTAAGAATTTTAACCCGCGACTATTCATATCAACAAATTCTTTACCGCTTTGACCCCCGCGAGCCTATTAGATGTTATGCTTTCGAATGTGTAAGTTTTGGATTATGTTCTAGTCCATTTTTGGCAAATCGTACGGTACGAGAACTAATTAACCAAGAAAAGGAAATTTTTCCGCTTGCCGCTGAACTAGCGATACGCGATCTTTATGTTGACGATATTGCCAGTTCGTTCCAGAATACGGACGTGGCCGCGAAGTCATCGCAACAATTGATTGAATTGTTTAAGGCAGGTGGGTTTGACTTATTAAAGTGGTCGAGCAACTCGCACGAAGTGCTCTCGACTATCCCTGAATCGCACCGCTTGACAGATCCCGTCGCGTTAGATAAGGACGAATCGCTAAAAATCCTCGGTATGCAATGGCTTCCCGCTAGCGACTTGTTTACCTATACTATCCATCCGTCAGACCGCGTATGTACCAAACGCAATATTCTTTCCACTATAGCTCGTCTTTGGGACATTATGGGTTTGGTCGGTCCGGTAATAGTATATGCGAAAATTTTAATAAAAGATATTTGTTCTCTAAAACTCGATTGGGACGAACAGCCGCCAGATAATATTGTCCGTACTTGGATTCAATTCCAATCGGAATTGCCGCTTTTATCAAATATAAAATTTTCCCGCCATTTAAATGTTTTCGAACACAGCGAAATCTCGATTTTAGGATTTTGTGACGCTAGTGAGAAGGCGTACGGAGCCGCCGTATATTTACACGCGAACAATCGCGGCGTGCCTAGCACTACTCTCGTATGCGCCAAGTCGAAGGTGGCCCCGAGCGACAGGGTTGTCACTATGCCGCGGTTGGAGCTACTCGCAGCCCTGCTTCTCGCTAAACTTCTCCATACAGTCATCGATATTTATTCTCCTCGCTGTTTACTAAAAAATATATACGCTTTTTCCGATTCCACAATCGCACTACACTGGATAAACTCCTCTCCGCACGCACGCACTCCTAGCCGCACGTTGTTCATCATGGAACAAACTTTTACGCACCGCAGTGTATATTTATCGCTTTCTAAAATTATTACCCCGCAACGATTTAATTTCCGCGACCGATTTAGAATTTGCAGAAACAAAAATTTTGACCTTTGTTCAATCTGTTCATTTTAAAATGAAATTAAACTCATTAAATCTGACAAAAATGTCCTAAATACATGCAAAATTGCACCCTTTATTTCTAACGATCTAATTAGAGTAGGCGGACGACTTAGGAATGCCGATCTTAATTTCGATCAACAACATCCCATTTACTGCCGCGCAAAGATCACATTGTTAATTTAATTGTGAATCATTATCACCGCAAGTTTTGTCACGCCGGTCCCAATATTTTGTTTAGCCTGTTACGTCAGCGCTACTGGATAATAACCGGTCGCCGCACTGTACGATCGCAGATCGACAGATGTAATTATTGTTTCCGCGCTCAACCTAAACCTACATATCCCTTGATGGGTGATTTACCTCATACGCGTACGCAAGTTGTTCCAAAGGCTTTTATTCACACTGGCTGCGACTACGCAGGTCCATTGAATATTACACTTAAACGCGGACGAGGGATTCGCAGTCAAAAAGCCTATATATGTTTATTTATATGTATGACGACTCGCGCCGTTCATATTGAAATGGCATCCGATCTTAGTACCGCAACATTTATCGCAGCTTTTAAACGTTTTCTCTCACGTCGCGGTCCTATTTCGGTGCTCCACACAGATAATGCCACCAACTACGTCGGCGCAAAGTCATATTGTGACGAGTTATATCATGTCTTATCCTCAGATACATACCGCAGCGCTTTAGCCTACGAATTGGCTGATTATAAAATACAATTTAAAACTATACCGCCAAATTCACCGCATTTCGGCTCATGGGAGCCGCTAATAAAATCAGTAAAACGCATCTACATCGCATAGTCGGTTGTCAAATACTTACCTTAGAGGAAATGAATACCATTCTTTGTCAAATAGAAAATATAATAAATTCTCGCCCGCTGTGCTCAACACTTAGCCAGGATCCTAGCGAGCCACTGGCTATCACACCCGCTCATTTTCTTACATTGACGCCTTTAAAATACCTACCAGCAGCACCAATTGATGATCGCCCTTCGCACTTATTAGAAAGATATCAGTTATTGGACAGATTAGTGCAATCTTTCTGGGATAGATGGTCACTGGAGTATTTAAATACATTACAAACCCGCGAAAATGGAATTTACCTACATCTAATGTTAAAATTGGTACTGTTGTTCTAGTTAAACACGAAAATAAAGTTCCGCCCTTACAATGGGAGTTAGGTATTGTCACTCAAGTGCATCCAGGAGCAGATGGAGTTATCCGGGTCGCAACTGTTAAAACAACTAGAGGTTTCTTTAAGAGATCTTTAGTGCGCCTTTGTCCATTACCAACTCAGTAATAATTTCATAATAATAGGTATTTCACGTTTTATTATAGTTTAGTCTCATTTACATAAGATATAGGTAAGTTAAGCCAAATAGTTGCCTATATTTCGCATTAATGTTTTTCTGTTTGTTTCGCAATATAATTTATTTTGAAAGTTGCATACTTTCAAGGCCGGGTGCATAGTCGCGCCAATTAGCGCTATTAATTTAAATATGTTCTACCCATAGATAATGATATAAATATCTATGCATCTATGGCCGATGACGCTGGCGCCACCGCGAGCTTGCGGAAAAAAACAAGCACCTCCTCAGATTTGGTTTACCGCTACAACCGCGCGCGAGTCATCCGCCCATTTTATTTAAAATATCAATTTTGTATCGTTTTACGAAGCTGTGAACACTCATTTTTTCATACATTAATACATATACACCGCACACATTACCAAAATCACAGCTAAGTATCTTTCTATTGTGAATTGTGTTGTTCCCGCATCCCTGGTAAGTTCTCTTTTTTGAATTACTATTTCTTGATATCATCCCGCCTAAACAAGCAGATAAAAACTAAACGGCCATCGGGTGAAGCCGATGCCCGGCTTGTTTAACCCGACTTGTATTGGTGGAAACAAAATATATTGTCAACTAATAACTTACTAAGAACTGACAAAACATTCGAATTAGAAATATTCACAGACGCCTCTAAGACTGGATGGGGAGCTTTTTGTAACGGAAAACGAGCTGGTGGCGGTTGGAAAATAGACGAATCATCTTTCCATATTAATCGGTTAGAATTATTAGCTGTTTTCTTAGGATTGAAATGTTTTGCTAGCACTTATTCTAATTGTTCGATTTTGCTACGCATTGACAATACAACAGCTTTATGCTATATAAATCGCATGGGAGGGATTCGCTTTCCACATCTAAATAAATTGGCGAAAGAAATTTGGCAATGGTGCATATATTAACACACATGAAAATATAGAAGCTGATCAAGAATCACGAAAAACTAATGTTGATACAGAATGGGAATTATCAGACTGGGCATTCCAAAAGATAGTTCACACTTTGGGTAAACCACAGATCGATCTTTTCGCATCTCGCATTAATGCCAAATGCCGCCTATATGTATCTTGGAAACCAGATCCGGACGCAATGTCAATTGACGCCTTCACAATTACCTGGCACCCTACGTTTTTCTACGCATTTCCACCGTTTGCTCTTATTCTAAAATGCTTGAGAAAAATAATTACTGATAAAGCTACTGGTATTCTAGTCTTCCCTTACTGGCCCGGGCAAGCTTGGTTTCCACTTCTCACAAGAATGCTCAAATCAGATATCGTTATATTTGAACCTAAAGGCGATCTTTTACGTTCAAATTACAGATCGTGTCACCGGCTCCACCGCAGCCTTTCCTGGGGGCCGCAACGCTCTCAGGGAAGCATTTACAAGACTAGACACTCCCGCAATAGCGCTAGATCTGATGCTGGCATCAATTTCTGACAACACGATGAGACAATACTCAGTCACCTACAAACTGTGGTGGTCGTTTTGTTTAGAAAACTCGATGAATACTTTTGAATCGTCACCATCAGCCGTAATAATTTTTCTCGCTGAACTTTTTAACAAAGGGGGCTTCATATGGTACCCTTAACAGTCATAGGTCTGCCCTATCATTTATATTAGGAAATAATATCGGGTCAGATGAACGCATTAAACGATTACTCAAAGCTATTTACAGAAAAAAGCCATCCCATCCAAAATACATTTCGACATGGGACCCAAATATTGTACTTGACCATGTTTCGACATGGTACCCACATAGTGACTTAACGTTAGCCAAATTAACTAAAAAAATTGACGATTTTATTAGCTTTATGTACTTCTCATAGAGTACAAACGTTTTCGCTCATTAAAATTACGAATATTACTAAGACTACTTCAGGTATTAAGATTCTAATATCTGACATAATTAAGACCTCGGCAGCTAACCGTGAACAACCTACGCTATTTTTGCCCTATTTCGTCGAAAAACCAAGTATATGCCCGGCAAAGACCATGGAAGATTATCTTCAAAGAACGGCAGAGTTACGAACCGAGGGTACAGATAATCTGCTATTAAGCTATAGGAAACCATTTAAAATGGTAACTTCACAAACTATAAGTAGGTGGATAAAACAGACTCTTGCGGAGAGCGGCGTCGACGTATCAGTATTTAGTGCACACAGCACACGTCACGCCTCCACCTCGGCGGCGGCCTCCGCAGGGGTCAGTATCGACATCATAAGAAGGACAGCTGGCTGGACCAGCTCATCCTTAACTTTTGCTAAATTTTATAACCGTCCCGTAACAGATGAAGGAATATTTGCTCGATCAGTTTGTGGGGTTAATAGTACGATAAATTAAACACTAATGATAATAATTTATTGATCAGGTACTACCTACCTATTTAAGAGCTAATTTATAAAAACATTATTCTAAAAATTACTCACTAGAATTGTATACATAATTTCCATTGTTAACTGATTACTTGTTTATTATGATTATGAAGTATAGTGATCCTATGTTACGCAAAGAATTACAAGTTTTTCTACCTGAACCCGAATGTTTTTTTTCGCTAAACTTAAAACATTTCAACCAGGCTTAATTATCTCTGAACATCTACCATGTTAATTGTATCTGAAGAATGAAGCGACGAAAATATAATACAAGATCAAACGAGCTTCTTGAAGTGAAGTTCGATCATTATTATATGAGTCGCTTCATTCGAAGATACAAGCTCCCGCCCACCCACATCCTGAGAGAAAAACTTGATTGTAATTAAATCTCTAAACATGAATGAGTTGGCAAGTGGCAGCTCGCAGGCGGAGGGGGACGAGCGATAGACAAAAAAAAAAAAAAAGTTTCGATTTCATCGATTCTCTAAACGTGCGAATTGAGCCTGTAGACTAAAAGGACTACCATGTTAATTGTATCTTCGAATGAAGCGACTCATATAATAATGATCGAACTTCACTTCAAGAAGCTCGTTTGATCTTATATAATTGCGTATAGACCTTTTTTAGACCGGATCGTTATTTATTAGCCGCTGTGGGCAGCGTAGCACCGCACACGGCGTGCACAGCCGGCCGGCGGGGCTCCGCTCCGGCCTCGCCACGGGGCGCAGCGCCCACTCGTACCAGCGTTCATTTATTCAGCGTCCCCGCCGCTGTTTACTGTATGTAGCTCGCGGCCACCGCCGTCGGCCGACTGCCGGCATTTTGAAAACCACTCGCTTGGAATCACTTTTTACTGGCATTGCAATTAACGAATAGAATAGAATCATTTATTTCTCAGATTAAAAATCCATAAATACAGAGTATTAACAGAATTGAGAAAACAACACCATATTAGATAAAGTAATAACCAAATTAAAGAACATAATTTAGAATCTGAATGTCGGAAACGGCTCCAACGATTTTCGTTAAATGTTGGATGTTTTTGTGTAGTGTGGTTTCGGGATCGATCTAGTTAGAAGAAACGTTCCGAAAACTTGTAAACTTTGAAACTTTTAACCGTGTTTTCAAGCAATTGCAATCAAAGCAAAGCAAGGATTGGACAGAGTGACAATCATAACCGTCACACAACGTGTGTGCAAGCGTGCTCTAACTTACATCACTTTGTCATTCCATCCTTTGTATCCATCAGTCGAGTTAATGTCAAATTCCCATTTCGACATAAAATAAGAAAACGCGTATGTGTTCGCGTGACTTGAAGAAAGCGAGTGATTTTGAAAACCGACGTTCCTAGTTAGCTATTCGTCGCCCACCTAGGTTCAAGGGTTACTTTTGAAACCATTCCGTAAATGTTTACGTGGATGCTACATAAATTAGTCACCAGAAAACCCGTAACTCCTACCTTATGTATTTAAGTTTCTTATTTTTTCTATAAAAACCGTAGCCAAAAAAGAGGTACCTGGTGGTAAGTCAACGCCACCTATGGGCACTTGCAACACCATAGGTATTTTGGCATTGCATATCTTTGAAAACTCTTTAAACCAGTAGAGTAAGAATTCGTAGTATTTAGCGAGAAAATATGTTTTGAGGGCAAGTACAACTAAACTCGTCATTTATTTGTTCTGTCTGTTTCGTTACTTATAGACTGCAGGCAAGTGAACAAAATTTATGGATCATATGAACCACCAGGAGACCATCTGGGATCCCAGGTGGGGTCCTAGGAGACCACATCGTACATATGACCCTGGAGACCTGGGTCATATGTACGATGATACAAGGGTATAAAATAATAAGATTCAGTACATACCATCACTTGAAAGCTGTCCAACTGAGTGCAGGTGAATATAGGGGGTTACAACTCTCGATCATTTCTCCTTGTCGCATAATTTTTGTACGGCTTTAGAGAATAATGAAGATAATAAGAAGAGGCATTGAAACTATAAAATCGTAAAATTTAATATTTTTATTGTTATTTTTGTCGGTAAAATTCTGATTCTTTGGCGATTTTCAGGGTAAATTTGGTCATTGGATTATGTACGGCATTGGTTCCATACAGTTTCAATACTTCAAGTAACTGTATAGCGCTAAATCTTATTATTTTATACCCTTCTATCACACTACATAGCTCTCCTGTTGGTTCATTTGACCCATCAATTTTGTAGTCAACACAAGTAGGTACATGTAACGGCATTGGCGTACCTACTTGGCCCAACGGCATCCCAACATAAAATAAGGATCCTCGTAATTATCTGAGAAGTCTTTTTTTCTCCAATCAGTTCCCCGCTGTTTAGCGCATTGTTCCCGGCGCGCCTGATGGTGCAACCGGCAGGAATTAGGCCGTGCTTTGTGTGCGCTGTTCGCTGCTTTTCGAGTGCGTACTGAAACGGCGACCATTGTGCTTCGGAGAGCGACGCGAAGAATTCAGTCCGCGAATGCGCTCAGCTATCGCGCCGAGTAGAAAGTACACAGAAAGATTTAATAACTGGCGAATATCCACCACCTACAGGAGTATATCCATCAAAGATCTACTGACTGGACTAGGGTAGTGAGCCTGCTCCCTGAGCGCGTAGGTTGTGGGTTCGATTTATGCCACCAATGACAAACTATGCTTGTGATGAAAACGCGTGCTTATTCTGTGGCTGGGTGTTTCTACGTATCGTAAATGAAATTTGATGTAATACATCAGATATTGGCTTCCATAGCACAAGTTCTCCTATTCCAGGCTAGATACTGTTGTGTGAAAATTGTTAAGAAAAAGCAACAATGAATTTTATGTGCACAGTATTTACTTTGTCGTCATATAAACATTGTTAGGGCGAATTTATTTGTCCCAGATTACCAATCAATATTACTATCGGCATACGTTACTTGCGAATAATGGTATGGCATCTACTCGCAAACTAACCCTAAGTATGAAACAAAGACCGTGCAATCCTATCTTATGTTTCATATTTGACCTCGGTATAGCATAAAAAGCAATCAACATTTGCCATGAATAAGACAGAGTAGACAAAAATCAATTTCAAGAACTATAAAACCACAGATTCATGGTATACTCGTAGTAAAATATATTTATGGAAAGTAGTGGTAAAAGAAGAATGGGAGTCTAGCATGAGTCTTTCAATACGTAAAAATTGAATTTGATTATCATTCATATAAGATTCGTAAGCTTTATTATATGTTGTCATTTGGGTTACTTTTTTAATTCGTCACGTATTCGTAAAATGGTTTGATAGGGCAAAATTAACGCAACGGAAAACAAACAGTATTAGATAATAGACAAATAACACAGTGATGTAGGAAGAGCTTCTTCTCTGGTGAATGTACTACTCCGTCGGTCTGACGGTGGCGGGTGCAGCACCGCAGGGTAAGGCGCCCGGTCGAGTGCCGCGGCCGTGTCAAGTGCTCGGTCGAGCAACTGGAGCGTGGCGCTGCATTGCACGTGAATGTACTTTTTTTCAGCCCCCTGTTAATGTTTCAAGTAATTGACTCCCAGAAGCATGGGACGGTATTTGTTTGAATTAATTGATATTGTACAATCATCATTCAATTTCGCAGCGGTAGCTTAGTGGAGAGAACGAACTAATCCATAAACATGAGGCCCCAAGTTCGGAATCCACCCGCTCTTCTACGTATTTTTCCAACTGTAGAATAGCAAATTTGTAATTTAAAAAAATAAAGTTTTTTCTTAAATATAAGTAATTTAAAATATTCTTACATAAAAGGTATTTCGCACACCTAATGAAAATAAATTTAATTTATTATAGTAGGTGGGCAGCAGATGATACAGAACATTGAAGGATACCAGCGTGGGCTGGGCTGAAACTCTCACCTAGATTATTTATTACAACACCAGAATAATTTTATCCAAAATACAGCGTCTAATATTGAAATAACTTAGGCCCACTCGGATAACCAATCTGTATCGGGCATTATTTGTTAAGCATTTTGGTCGGTATTTTCTGGACAATGTGCTCTATTTTAGATCCATACATTATACTAAGCAAATGAGAGTAACACAAATTAAGTTTAATTAAGTCTGTAATTAGAAATTAGAGAATTACACGAATTAAATAAAATACATATATTCGTAAACAATCTAGCTTCATAAAGCGTAAGACTAAGGTAGATTGTAAAGCGCTATTCTTCCTCTTGGCCGCACAATAATATCAACTCGATCCGTTGAGCCGTTCCAATATTATTTAATAACGAACATTTAAACTAACGCATTTATAATATTCTCTCTCCTTTACCATTCGATATCTTAGTCCAGCAGTGGACTAAGATAGGCTGATGATGATGATGATGATTTATAATATTAGTAGACTGACGTATGACATATGACGTATGGACGCCCACAGATAATGTGTATATGTCCACAGATACATTATGGTAAAATAATGGTTAAAAATCGGTTCAGTACAGTTTCAAAGTCGATTCAGAGACTACCCCCCACAGCCTTACAAACTTTATCTCTTTACTATCAGCGCCCCGCGATTTTACCCGCGTAGTTCGCATTCTCGTTATTTTCTCAATAAAAAATAACCTATGTGTTCCAAATTTCAGCCCGATCCGTTCAGACGTTACGGCGTGATTGAGCCACAAACATCCAAACATTGACATTTACAATATTAATAGGATAATATTAATATCGGGTTTAAGATAATTTATTTCTTATAAGAAAATACATTTTCACTTACATAAGAAATAACTATTTAAAAATGTAATATTAACATCGTACGTGCAGACAAATTACTATAATAGTATAATAAGAGGGTAGTTGGAAATATTCGCTCGTATGGCGACACGGCGGCACGGCGCGAGCGAACGGCCGCGGCCGGCGGAACACAGACTCAGCGCAGGTAAACAACCACGGATAAGCGCAACTAGAAGCGGCTTGGCTAATATAAAAATTTGTTTTGTGCGTTTTTATAAAATTTTGACCTCATTTACGTTATATTAGTGTAATAATAATATGTGTTTTTTTTTGTTATATTTATTTTGTTTAAATCTTTTTTATCTTACGTAGATATTAATAATAAGTTTGTGCATTTTGTTAATTACATGTTTGTAAAATTTCAAATGTAATCGTATTATGTGTGTAACTATGTCTTGTTTTTTTTTTTTTTATATACATATTGCTCATATACATTTTGTTTGCCGTTATATTAAAATTTGTTTTGTGTGTATTAAAATATCATAATTCATGTACATTTATATTATTTCTTGTTAGACATGTTATTTGTATGTACCAATACATACACATACACTCATAAACAGAAAACTACACACACCCATTCTATACTCACAGAAGTGTTTATTCACTTATGTGTCTATTCTAGTGAGTTAATACTTTTTTTTTATTATTATTATTTGATTGTATGAATCTTACATACACATCTATAATGTATAATAATCATAATCATAATCATTTATTCATAACCATTGTTACACGTCACATAATACATTCCTTAAACATTGTTGGTATATAAAATTGTACCTTAATGTAGCATAAATTTACAAATTAGATCAATTACAATCAATATAAATGTCATAAGTTAATTAATATACATTTCACAATAAATAATAAAATGAAAAATGTCACATAAATTATTCAACATAATCAATTAAAAATAATTTAATAATTATTTTAAAATTAATTTATAAACATAACACAAATTAATTAATCTCATTATCAACATCAATAATTCAATTGTATAAATTCATCATGTGGTGTATGGTGTAATGAAACGATTTTTTGTCTTCTTAATTTGTGACACATATTGTTTCATTGTAGTTTGTTGCTGTTTATTCCCGATTTATTTTAAGCGTTTTATTCACACACACAAGTGTTGTAAAGTATAAAACACATTTTTTTGTCACAAATCCCACAAATTCACAATAAATTTGGTGTTTTGTTAGTTACGTAAAATTTAAGTAATCTTTTGAATGTAGACATGGTTTTTGAATTTTTAATATCTATAGGTAGGTGATTATATAACATAGCTCCTTCAAACGCAATGCTTTTTAGGCCATATCTTGTACGAATCGAGGGCAGAGAAATGTCATTTACGCGTCTTAGTGTCATTTTATTTTTCTTCGCTTTTGTAAAAGTAGTACTTGCGTGTATGTCCCTGTTCAAAATTTTACGAATAAGTATGCAGGTGTTATATATATACGATTGAAAGATATTTAATAATTTGGTTTCTTTATAAATTTTTGTGATGAAGTTAAATAGTCGTAATGAAATAACGTTTTATAAGTTTGTTTTGGGCAATTTGTAGTTTACATAAGTTAGTTTTTGCAGCAGCGCCCCAAATTTCTATTAGATAATCTATATGTGGTTTGACCAATGAGTTATAAATAGTATAACGTATTTGTGGCGAAAAGCAGCGCACATTTCTTTTAAGACGCCTGTTAGTGAAGTCAGTCTTGACTTGGTTTTCTATATGTGGGATCCAGGTTAATTTACTGTCTAAGATAAGGCCTAAGTACTTTTCTTGGTCAATTTTATTAATAGTTTCATTGTTAATCTTTAATGGGGCGAAGGTACCGATCCTTTTATTTTAGATGTAAATATGACGTAGTTTGTTTTGGAAGCATTTATTGTTAGTAAATTTACCTTGAACCAACAATTCAACAGATCCAAATCAGCTTGAGCCTTAGCTATAACAGAATCAATGCTATGGCCAAAGTAAAATAAACACGTGTCGTCGGCGTATAGTGTCAGATCTCCTTTTAGCCCTATGAGATGTACACTATTGATGTACAAAAGAAACAGTAAAGGACCCAAATGGAACCTTGTGGCACGCCGTAAGTTATGAGTCGTGGATTACTCTGAGTCTGACCAATTTTAACTATTTGATAACGATTTGATAGGTAAGATTTAAAAATATCGTAAGCCGGACCCGTAAACCCAATGTTTTTAATTTTTCTAGTAATAATTCGTGACTGACCGTATCAAATGCTTTTTCAAGTCAATAAAAATTCCAAGAGCAATCTGTTTCTTATCAATCCCCATTTTAATTTTGGTCACAAGATCTATCGTAGCTGAAAGTGTATTAGATTTTGGTCTAAAGCCATATTGTTTTGCATAGAGAAAGTTAATCGAAGCCAAATGTTTTTCAAAGCGGTTATACAAAATTCTTTCAAATATTTTAGAGATGACTGGTAAGACAGAAATTAAGATAATTTCCTGGATCACATTTTGATCCGGATTTATATACTGGCGTAACTCTTGCTACTTTTAGACTATCCGGGAAAACGCCCAAAGATATACATTTATTGATGCATCCCGTCAAGTCTTCAGCTATTTGGTGTTTTATGCATTTTATTGATTTTGTATTGATGGCGTCTAATCCTGAGCTAGTGTTATTGTTTAGATTGCCAATTATTCTTAGTACTTCCTCTGTGGTTGTTGGTTCAAGATTACAAATTAGCATAGAACCGCCCCAGATGCACCATCTGCCAATGAATTACTTGTGGTTGATCCCCGAGACCTAAGTATCTGTTCCGCTAAGTTAGCCCCGACATTAGCAAAGAAATCATTAAAACATTCACAAATCTCCTTCTCTTCAGTGATAAAACTATTGTGTGCTTGTAGTTGGTTCGGTAATGATTTATCAGAAATTTTGTTAGCGGCAAGATTATTCAACAGTTTCCACATCTTCTTTGGTTGTTTCTTGCAATCTTCAAAAGCTTTTTATAATATTCCCTTTTGTTTCTTGTATATATTTATGTACTTTGTTTCTTTCTTTAATAAATTTTTCTTTTATGTTCTCATCAAACGGATTTTGTTTATGCTGGTTCCATAATATGTTTCTGCTGTTTATTTTGTTAATTATAGTTTTGTTTATCCAGTCTTGTCTGGGTGGATTCAAAATTTTATATTTAGTAACTTTACTTTTTCTATGCTATGTTTTATTTTATTTTCTAGTATAGCAAATATGTAGTCTTCATTATTGTACGTGTAATCAGAAATTATTTCGTAGAGCTTATTGTAATCTACTGCTTCATAGCTTACTTTATTTAATGTCTTTGGCTGACAGCGTTTCATTTCGAAATATATTAATTTATGATCTGACAATGGAGAGTCAATAATGCCCAAATGAAATTGTGTCTGCGTTAGGTTCGTGCATATATGATCAATAATGCTTTTAGATTTACTATCCACTCGAGTGCAATAACCATCTTCAATTTTGTTTAGTATTTTATAACCATTCTCATGTATTACTTCTTTGTATTTAGTAGTGTCAGCTTCTATTTTTAATAAGTTAAAATTTAAATCACCAAAAGTTAAACCTCTTTTACAGTTGTACAATTGTTTTGAATATGTCTCTAAAAAATCATCTGTTTCTTTATTATTTGATTGTCTGTAGATAGCACCAATATCAATACAAAATTTTTCGATGTGAATCCATAAAAAAGTGGTTAAAATTTCTGTATGTTTCTTGAATGAGGCTATGTTTCAGGTTATTATTGATAAATACTGAAACCCCACCACCCCTCGAATCATTTCTGAAATTATAGTAGTGTGTGTATCCTGGTATTTTAAATTGCTTTGCTTCTGAGTCAGACTTTATCCAAGTTTCTGTTAGTATAATTACATGTAGTTCAACTTCAAAAGATTTAATTATGCATTGGAGATCATCAAATTTACCTTGCTTCACAATACTACGTATGTTCGAGTACAAAAACTTTAAAGACTCTTTGCTTGTTTGTATGTCACTGAAGCTATCCACAACTTGATATGTTGTGGATAGCTTCAGTAGTATACCTATATAGAAGTCTATATGACAGCATTTTGTATTACTAGTCTCATCACTCTTACTTACAAAAAAATCTAAGTTAGATAGTAGCTGTAAATACATGACCTTGCTGGCAAAGCACCAAGTGAATTCAAATATCACGAATATAAGGCTAAATCTATTTTCTGGGGCGGCGCGCCGGGTAATGCCTCAATGTCGAATGTGTCCCGTTCTGGCCGGGAGCCAGGCCTTCGCACTTACCGGCCATGGACGACGTGAAACAGTTTTTCTATGTACTAGAAAAAATAATAGTTATTTGTTATACAAGAGTGCAAAGCTGATTTTTAACCGCGTGCTCAATTTTGATGACCGAGCAAGCGAAGGATTCGAAAATTAAAATCCTGAGCGTAGCAAGGGAATCAACAGAGCACAAGGTGAAAAATCTTTGCACTCGAGTGCAACACGTAACTTTTCATTCCACCTCAGCGAGGAAATGACTAAATGCAATTTTTTATTGTTTTCGCGCTCAGCAAATTAAAAAAAAGTAAGTACACCAAGGAGGTTCCGAGTCTGAGTTTTTAACATATTATAAAGAAATGTATGATGCATTCGGCACCAAGGAGGTAGAAATAAATAGGTTGAATTATGTTTTGAATTCAAAACCTCAGTACACACGATGTTCTAAATTCAAATTTACTTTATTTTATGGGTAAAAACGACTTTTGCGCCCTGATATCGAGGAGCAAAAGTACTCTTTCCGAGCTGGTGGGATGAAAAATACTTTATTCTAACCATCGTAAGCTCGATACAATAAAAGTACAAATATTATTTCATTTGGCCAGGACGGTAGTCACCATGCAAACATTTAAAATGTGTTTTTTTTTTTTTTTTTAACTATAATAGGTTCGCACTTGACCACTATCTCGCCTGATGTTAAGCGATGATGAGATCTACGATGGAGCGTGCTATGTACACAATATATGTACACCCATACTTATATATCTCTTACACAACACCATCTGGATGATTTAATATCTTCTTATATAGTTCTATATAGATATAAACCATTGGATGTGCCCTGAGCACCTTGAAATTGGTAATAAACTGCGTCTCTGTATGTAGCGTGAGAGGTAAACACACCACCAATCTACTTGACCCCTAGAATCGGTAGCGGCGAGGTATGCTGTGGTTACTTATTTTGGTTGTTGACAACGAAAAGGGACAGGTACAAACGTCCGGTTTTCACCGCTTCCTGCAACCTCTGGACTAGACTGGAAAGAGTGAGCTCACTCTTCCCAAATACTTCCGTGCGCCTGAAGTTTGGGAGGTCATGTTGGTGGACTCATGGTTTACCTATATCGATAGTTGTAAATACCTACTTATGACACATAAACGCCCAGACACAGAACAAATATTTATAATTATCGCACAAATATTTCCACTAGGTGGGAAACGAACTCACGACCTAAGGCTTAAAATAAATAAATAAATATTGGTGGACAATTCACACACAACACCATCTGACCCCAAACTAAGCATAGCTTGTACTATGGCGGCCAGATAGCTGATATAATACTTATATAGTTTTAAATACATATCTACTTATTTATAAATAGAAACACCCAGACACAGTGCAAACATTTTAATTCATCACACAAATATTTGCACTGAGTGGGAATCGAACTCACGACCTAAGGCTTCGCAGGCAGAGTTACTACCAACTAAGCCACTGAGTGGAGCATAAAAACTTTGATTACGATTATCTGCGAAACTGATTTCCATAGCTAAGTTAATAACCCCACCATCTAAATAATCAAAAGGCAAAATTTTTCAAATTAATTTAAATTCAAATAAATGTTATTATTGTACATCAAACATTTTTATCAATTTTGATAAGTCCCCGCCCATGTACAGACTGATACTACAACTATTTATTACGTTAAAATAATATTAATCCCACTTATATACTAGCAGCGGCCCGCGGACTCACCCGATGTGCTTGATACCTTATTTTCCCGGGATAAAAAGTTGCCTACGTCCTATTCTAGACTATTATCTATCTATCTACCAAATTTCATCGAAATTTCTTTAGTGCTCTTTAAAGGTGTAGCAAACAGACTTTGTTATTTATAATATTACTAGCGGCTCGTTCTGGCTTCGCTCGGTTATTGTCATATGAAGACTATTATTAAAAAAATATCCTATTTCTCAAGTGGGCCAAATTACACACATAAGCACCAACTTTCGTGAATACCGGTCGACTTGGTGAAGTCTTGGTCACTGGGAACAAACATCGAACTCTGGATTTTTATATAGTAAAATAGATAAATATGTACATTTAGTTCTCCCAACGAAGGAAGATCGTCTTAAATTCTTTCAAAAGAAACACCTACTCGAAATAAAGTAAAATGATAGCCGTTAGCCGTTAATTCTCTAGATAATTATCCCGAAGCACCGAGGGCGGTAATTATCTAAATAATCTAATTATCTAATTAGAGCTTTGCGATGTGATAATGTCGCACTCATCGGAACTTTACGCGATTTTTGCTAAAAACAAAACTGAACTTTTCTCAGGGTTGTATTTTTAACCCCCGAGCAAAAAAGGGGGATGTTATAAGTTTGACGTCGATGTCAGTCAGCGTGGTGGCTTTTGTCCGTGACTTTTTGCTTGCGAGAGGAGGCACCGATTTTCAGCGAAGGCAACATTTAGTGGGCAGCTTACGCTTATGCAAAGTTGAATATGAACGGGAGGTGCCGCCAGCCGGCCATTGTTCCCAGTGAAAGGTTACGACGCGTTGAGGAGGGTCCGCATTATCGCGAACTACAAACAGGATCTGTTACGAGCATGATGGATGTCCGACTCGATGGTAATTTCATTCATGGAAAATGGAAATTTCAGCGGAACGGGTCGCGGGCGGCCACTGCTGCGGACAACTGTACCGTTGTTTTAAGTTTACACTTTAGATATGTTAGCTTAAAATTGTTAAAACCGGAGATTATAATCTAACGACGTCAGATTACAAACTAACTTACCGTGAGATTATAATTTGACGGTGTTGATTATTTAACCCCCCGACCAAAAAAGGGGTGGCCGCCACCACAAAATGGCGAATTATATTATTTTTTTCACTACTACCTCAATATGGGTATCAAACGAAAGGGCTTGACTAGTAGAATACTTTTCACTATGACAAATTTCAAATCCAAGATGGCCGTTACCACAAAATGGCGAAATACATACATTTCACAACTCCCTTAATATGGGTATCAAATGAAAGGGCTTGACTAGTAGAATGTTATACAGACAAATAATCCTAGGCAGCCGGGGGTTAATCAAAATTTTTAATTTTGTTCTTGGTTACGGTGACAGATACGTAAAAAACTCTTTATTGTGACACAAAAACAGAAATATTACAGTAAAACACTAATGAACACAGACGCCATTTTTACAGTATGGAATTTCGGTACCAGGTGGCAGAAAGTGGAACTAAATTTAAATAACAGACGAGGCAATAACTAGGATCGTTGACATTTAATAACAATGACAACGATCCTAGTTATTAACTTAGCTGTTTGATCAAATGGCTGTTGAATATATACCAGAAGCGGCGCTGTTTAGAAAAAAAGACTAGGCTGTTCATAGAATTGTTGTTTAAACTAGTTAGCTGCGACATAATAATAGTAGGATGTACGAGTATATTATTAAAAAAAAGATGTATTAACGTTCTATTTTAAAGATTTCAACTCATTTATACTTAATGTTATAAAGCTGATGAGGTTATTTGTTGGAACGCGTTAACCTCGGGAACCGCTGGACCGATTACGAAATTACGAAAATTCTTTCACTGTTGGATATTTACGTGAGTGTTATAGACTATATAAATATATGTACCATGGAAAAAGTCGGGCCGGACCGCTAGTGAATAAATGTAAGCATGTAAACTTTATGAGTACAGGGTACCGAGTATTCATCAAGTTTCCATCTCGCTAGAGAGCTAACTTCCTAACTAACAGTGTCCGCCGCCGGGCGCGGAGTGACCGGGTCAACACGCGCCGCGCCGAGGGAAATGAATGCGGAGTGCATCTAACTCTCTCCGCCCTCACTCGCTAACATTCGCCGCTGCCTACTTTACACTCCGCAAACTTTACTAGCTTTAACAAACAGTACTGAATGATGGCATTTAATTGCTTTTTCAAGAAAGCACGACGTTTTCTAAAAACGAAACCTATTTATATCGATTTATCGCCTCCGAAACTACCAGAAAACAAAATTTCATGAAAACTGTTAGCGCCGTTTCTAAGATTTCGATTCTGATGAGTAAAACAACTGGCGGCCTTATTAGTGGACATTTAAAACACAACAATATCTAACCCTAAACTAAGTACAGCTACTATGGAAGCCAGATAGCTGATAAATATAATACTTTTATAGTTGGAAAATACATATTTATTATACACTAGCTGTACCCTGCCACGCTTCGCTGTGGCACATTGTGATGCAAAAATTAGATGAAAACAATCCTTGATGCGGATTATATATCTTACTAAAATTTCAGCTCGATCGGTGCAGAACTTTTTAAGTTTTTGAAGCGTACACAAACCAACATAACGTTTTTATGTATAGAGATAGAAACACCCAGACGCAGTACCAGTATTTGTATTTACTACACATACACATACAAATATTTGAACTGGGTGGGAATCGAAACCACGACCGTTTTTGCCGACAGAGTAAGCCACGAGGCCAGTCAATATTATTGCTGAAAGTGAATACCGTTGGTTCAGTTATAAATTATTTTATCTATAGATAAATTAAGGCTTAGCTGTTCAGCTGTGTTGTATCCGTTTCTTCTAGGTAAGCGCATTTCATCGTGGACAGCATCGTCGCTCAAGTGCAATCCAATTACAAAGATAACAAAAATCTTTTAGAAAGTGGGCGAAGCCAAAAAAAAGCACATAGGTACCTATTATTAACTTCAACTTCAACTTTTATGGCCTCCATTCGGTAACATTACCGGAATTTCACCAGAGGCTACCTATTATTAGAAATAATTATTTTTCAATGACAGCCGACTTCAATTTGTGCAAATTTCCAGAAGGAATCCATAAACCGATAATTTGCACAAATATTTTGTTTCTGTTCATTTTTCCAATACCGGTAAACCGATTACGATAAAATGTATGATGGGGAACATCTGCGAAAAATGATCGACCAAACAAAATCCATTCAGAATTGGCAGCTCAGTTATCGCGTAAAACACATGGGTATTTATACAAAAAACGTACAGCCGAATTGAGAACCTAGTCCTTTTTTTAAGCAGGTCAATAAAGAAAATTGGCACCAAGAGCCTAAGTTGATTACCGAATAAAAGTGTCGTGCGCCAGTATCTAGAATTACTGGGGGTTTTCTTTACCTCGTGTTGATTTTCTCCGAGCCGTTTTTCGTTTTTATCCCAGACAAGCCGATTAGAAGCGTCTATTTCTATTAGTAGAGCTAGCTCCCGAAACTCTGGTAAATAAATGAGAGCAGCCAGTGCGTACAGATAATTTATATTTACGTAGCATTTGGTGCGGGCGACACAAAGCTTAATTAACTACCAAAACTTACTAATATTATAAATGCGAAAGTTTGGATGTTTGTTGCTCAACCACATCGTAACGTATGAACGGATAGCATTGAAATCTGGAACATAGATTGTAGTCCGGAATAGCACATAGCTAGTTTTTGTCGCGAGAAAATAAAGGAAACGAGAACTTCGCGGGTAAAGCCGCGGAAAGCTGCTAGTAGCTATAAAATGTTTGTAATGAAGAGGTGCAGGCAGGATTCGAACCAACGACCTCTCTATTGTGTAATCGGACGTTCTAACTATCAGGCGCTCCGTACCATTTTGAGTTTGTGTAACAAATTGTATCGAAACTTTATCTATTAAGATCCGCTAAATATGATATACTAGATCCACAAATATTAGCAAATCTCGCGTTTCCGAGTTCTTTTCCTCTCAAACTTGTACAGAAGGATTGGGTCTGGCTTCAAGACTGGAAAAGTGGATATAAGAATATTTGTCTCCAAGACTGAAGTCAGACATATTTTCTCGCCGCCGCCGCCGACGACAATATGTTGTGCCTCGCAGCCAACGCGGGTAATAAATCCAGATTTCTGGAATAACTTACGATCCCTTTTCAGGCCAGTTCGAGCTTAGTGGCCTCAGTACTGTTTTCAGTCATGTTTTTTCATCCCAAGTCTTTTCATAGTTTTCGTTATGAATTGCAAAAGATTAACATTTATCTGTCATAAGTTTTATTGAAGTGTCAATTATGTCATTGGGTACTCGGGTACAAATAATAAAGAGTGTGATATGCAGAAACAACAGGGTCTATGATTGCGTTGCGTCACAGTGGTTGCTGGAGCCAGTCGAGACATAGCGCAAACAACGTACATATTTTGGTTCATAAGATCAAATGTTATCTACTACGATTTTGCGATTACTGGCTCAGGATACATTACTGCTATTGGCTAAAATGATAAAGTTAAACACTATGTAGATAACACAAACATTAGTGTGGGTACCAGTGTACAATTTGTTTTAAATGCTATTGTGATTGTAAATTAAGTATATTATACTAACTTGTTTTCTTTTTGTGAACCAAATGAACAAATTTCATTTAAAAATTTCATTTCATTTGAAGTTAACCACTAAAACTTTAGAAAAAACGTAGGTACATACCATCATAGCAACATTTCTAGAAAATCACGAGCATCATATTCTCCTCAATTTGCGTAAATTAACTTTATGCTGCTCTGGACGAATTCATTCCCTCTACGAATTCTCGCTCTTATCACAGGTTGAGACTAAATCTCCAAAACACAAGCTTAGTCATTATTTTAATGAAAATAATAACAATTCCTGACGAGGCAGCCACGTCTATCTACGCATTTTCATAATCCCGGTTCCCCTCGGCGCAATTCCTTAAAGTTAATTCAGAAGGAAACCTTGTTTGCTCAAATTTTTACGAATTTAGCTTCACGTCCGGCTAAATATAGCTCGAAAATGAGATTACAGCTACTTGTCATCGATTTGGATCTCAAGAACGCACGACCAGCGTTTTTCCCGACGAATTCTCTTATTTTGTCCGTGACAAATGCCAAAGCATCGATTCTGATCATCAAATTTAAAAGAGTAGTTACGAGCTACCGTTGGATTCCTTTTATTCATGAAATAATGTCATCCGTCAGAGAACCAAAGTCACCAACATAGCTCAGCGCATTAGCAAGCTGAAGTGGCAGTGGGCTGGTCATATCTGTCCCAGAACCGATAACCGTTGGGGTAGACGAGTTCTGGAGTGGAGGCCACGAATCGGCAAACGTAGTGTAGGACGCCCTGAGACTAGGTGGAGTGACGATATACTGAAGGTAGCTGGTGGCGGTTGAAAATGTAAAGCCGAGGCTTCGGGCTGAGTGATGTGTTATTGGAGAGGCATATGTCCAGCAGTGGACGAATGTGGGCTGATAATGATGATGATGACTAAACAATGATTAACACGGAGTTCTCTATTAATACGTGAGACTAGAAGATTTTTTGTTTTATTCTCAAAAGAAATAAGTGAAACCTACGTACAGTGGGACGGAGACACAGTGTTACAATTAACTACTCTAGAGATGAGTAGGGAATGGTTAGTTTAAATTTGTGTGACATAATTAAAAAAGATTCACAAATCATCTTGCGATTGCGGCGGAAGTGTACGTCGAGCTGGAGACCTGGACAGCCCCACATCACACGCGAGTAGCCCGCCAATTAACTACAGAAAAACATATAACTAATAGAAACTCACCATAAGCTCCGGACTTGCATTTTGTTTGTATAAATCACGACTGGTTTCGGTGTACACCATCTGGAACAATTCAAACAGGTTCATGAGTGAAATTCCAAGACATAGAGTAGAGAGAAGTATGTCTGTATTGCCACTTCGTCTACCTTCATGTACGATATACACGTGTTACTGTAGCTGTGTTTCAACTGTAAAAGCAATGTCCCATAGTGACAAAAGTTAATAATTTTCCTTAGTGCACAAGTTAGAACCATTGGCTGGTCCGGTGGCTTAGTTAGTAAAAAGTCTGCCTGCGAAGCTGTGGGTCGTAGTTCGATCCCTACCGTGGTTGTATTGAGCCTGGGTGTTCTTGTTCTATATAGATGTATACTAAGTCAGGCGCGGTCCTAGCCTCGAATTTAGGAGGGGGTCACCAGTACGCAGCGTCAGGTTTTGGGTGGGTCACAAGTAGAAATACAATGAATCAAGCAAAAAATACTTTACTCGTAGCGGCCCAAGATTTTACCCGCGTAGTTCCCGTTCTAGTTGTTTTCCCGCGTTTTTGGGGGCATGTCCCCAGTGACCCCCCCCCCCCCTCGGACGGACCGCGCATGTACTAAGTATGTCTTTAAACATATATATAAGGCAGATAACCGATATAATATCAGCTATCTGGCACTAAGCTTTGGCTAGATAGTGTTGCGTGTGAGATGTCCAGCAATATTTATTTACTTATTGCTAAAATGAAAACGTAGGTGTAGTGTTAATCTACCAATATTGAGCATAATTATTGTACTTATACAACTAACATAGTTATGGACGCGTTTCAACATGGAATCTTTCAATATGAGTGAATCGCGGAACTTGTACAAGTTGAACTCTACGAAGACATTATAGTACCTTTTTTGCTAAGAGATCGAGTATACTATTTTGCAACAAAATAAAATACCTTCAGAACTTCTCCATATCCAATTGACAAATAATGCTACACACGTGCTACGCTTGTGCTATGAATGCTACGCGCCACACGCTACAGCAAGCTACACGCCTACGTCGAAAAGTTTGCCTTTGCTGCACATATAGACTCATGCCTTAAAGTTTATTTGCATTCTCGACTGCGGATATAGATCTATAGAAGGCTATAAGGCTATAACAGCATGCAGGCTCCGTGGAGATTGGCGCAAACACACGACTCGCTAGCCGGAAAATGGGAATATGTTTGCTGAAACAGGGCTGTCTATAACCAGAACACTTTGGTCCGTCAAGTCGTCTGATGGAAAATAAAAGTGGTCAAGTGCGAGTCGGACTCGCCCATGAAGGCTTCCGTAGCAGCAAGTAACATAATATAAAAGTTCTTGCAGTTCGTTGTTACTTTAATAAGTGTATTAACAATAGTCAATTTATGACGTATTAAAATAAAACTATTTACTAGATCTCATTCAAACAAATTTTCGTTGATAGTTTACATGGTACATCATACATTTTTATTTTATTTTTGTCGTTCTCTTATTTTAGAAGTTACAGGGGGTTAAGTTATTTTATAAGTTACACACTTTTCACCACTTTGGAAGAGTCCCTCGCGCAAACTATTCAGTTTAGAAAAAAAATATGTTAGAAACCTCAGTATCATTTTTAATGACCTATCCATAGATAGCCCACACGTATGGGTTTGATAAAAAAAATTGAGTTTAAGTTCTAAGTATGAGATACCCCTAAATATTTTTGTTTTTTTTTTTCTATTTTTTGTATCAAAATCTTAATGCGGTTAACAGATTACATCTACTTACCAAGTTTCAATAGTATCGCTCAGATAGTTTCGGAGACAAGTGGCTGTGACATACGGATGGACAGACGGACAGACATGACGAATCTATAAGGGTCCCGTATTTTGCCATTTGGCTACGGAACCCTAAAAACAGTATGGTCGAAGGTGAAGCATGCAAGCCTCGCAAAATAGATATTCGTTCTGAGTTTGGATAGTTCTATATTGTACTTTCCAGGAAATAACAATAACAAATATCCAGGAAATTACATACCGTCAAGTTCATCAAAGAAGCTGAGCTGAATGGCGATGGAAGATTTATTTGTACCGAATAATATAAATGTGTAACAAATACCCTCTATTTTCGGCAAACAGAACAAACCCGTAATAAACATTTTTGAAAGAATTCTGAAATATACTGAAATTCTTCTTCAAAGTAAACAGTCTAATTTAAGTTCAATTAAGTAATTACAAAGTGAAAGGTTTGTTCAGAAAGCGGAAGCCTTGTTTATATTTAACGAGGCAACCCTACGCGGGAGGGGGTAGCGGGGGGAGGCCGGGGAAAACCGAGCGAATATAAAAGTTTAAAGATGCTACTTTGTGAGGCTTCTGTTAAGTCTCCATGGAAATATATGAGACAAAGGAGGGATGGGTTTCTCTTAAAGCGGTGTGGTTTAGGTATCGGCAATCTAATAAGAAAACCGATATACATTTTGTTTAAATTTCTTATTTGGGGTCAAATACCACGGAAATGCGCAACAGAATCCGTAATGAGGATATTCGCAAAAGAAAGAAAGTGGCCGACATAGCTTAAAGAGTAAGCAAGCTGAAGTGGCAATGGGCAGGCCACATCGCTCGCATAACTGACAACCGATGGGGAAGAAAGGTTCTCGAGTGGCGACCACGAACCGGAAGACGCAGTGTTGGACGGCCTCCCACTAGATGGACAGATGACCTCACAAAGATCGCTGGAAACCGCTGGTTGCAGGTTGCGCAGGACCGTTCGTTATGGAAATCTAGGGGGGAGGCCTATGTTCAGCAGTAGACGTCTTGCGGCTGATGATGATGGTGACCACGGAAATGTTCTAGCCTCTATGGAAATAAAAGAGACAAATGTCGATTTGTTTACATCAGAATTTTTAGTAATTTAAAAGGAAGAATAGAAACTTTTGATCTAAAGTTCTTGGGACTAAATGCTACAACACTTTACACTTATAAACTTTAACAAATTGGTTTTAAGAAGATTTCATTCAAACAGTTAAACTATAGAATACGTTGTAGATATTCCCCCATAATCTGGGTGTTTTCAAAAAAAGCTTATACCTTCAACGCCAGATAAGCTTGTACCAGATCTTACACAATAGAAGATGTGTAATTTTCAATAATAATTCTGGACCACAATTTTGAATTTGCAAAATGTTGGATTCTTATTTTTAAACATATGTATACCTACTAGTGGCACCTTCCGGCTTCGCTCAGGTATTGTCATATAACGATCATTGATCGAAATAAATACTGTCAAATTGGATCAAATTAAACACAAACGTCAGCTTTCGTGAACATTGGCTGGCTTGGTAAAGTGTTCACTGGGGACACACGCATATCGGTTGGCTTCGGGAAGAGTTCAGCTGGAATAAACATCGTGACACTGGATTTTTATACATTAAGATGATGCATTTGATCACGCAGACTTTTTTCCAGGGTTCGAAAACTTATTATGTCTACTATGAGAATACATTGTTTTTTAGTGCACCCATTTTTTCACATACCCACATAAAAACCACTAGAACTTAAAATTAAATTAATTAATTATTGTGAGATATATTAGCGGAGATTAAGCATTAATTCTAAACGGGACTTTTACTATAACCCGCAAGAGTTAACTCGAGACCTGAGCCCAGTAGGTAGTAGTACACAACAGACTCTAAGCTTCTACACAACGTACCCATTTTTTATGTTGGTCTCTTATCGCCCTCCTTTAGGCCTGTAGCGCCCATAAGGAGGCGTTCTCGCCCACTTTGGGAAAGGCTGCAATGATGCAATCGAAGATGGAGCGCATTGGTGGACTTACAGTCTAACTCTTCCAATTAGATCACACAATATTTTATAAGAGTTGCAGCAATAGCTAGACAAAATACTCGACAACTTAGTTTCAGGACAGGTATTCAAGTTATTTTACGTCGCTAAAAACTATTAAAATAAACATCCAAAGTTTGGCGTTGTTTTAACGAATAAACATTACAATCAGCCTCATATCAGACTAGTTGCTCTAGATTCTAGACCAAGGTTTATACGAGTATTTACTGTGCCAACGCACGCACGGCGCGAATTAGTTATTATGTCACCTAGATAACGGAATATTACCTATTTTGCCTATAATCTGAGGCCATGAGTAGCGGTTTTAAGTTTTTGTGTATGTTAGTCTGAGTTATTGTATACAGATTTGACTGACGATCCGCAGCCCCCGAGTTCAAATCCCACGCCCACCACTGACTTTTCGAAGTCATGTGCGTAATGGCGCTAATTTAAAAACGGTGAACGAAAACATGGCGAGGAAACCGACATGTACCTAGAATCGTTCGTGATCATTTGTCATCCACCACCCGCGCCGGGCCAAGTACCCAAATGATGTTGTTTCAGCTTTAACTGACTTAAAAAAAGGAGGAGGTTCTCCAGTCGATTGTATATTTTATTTGTATGTCCGAGTTTTATACGTAATAGCAGAAGCAATAGAAATTTGGCCGAGTGTCTAAATTTTTAATTTAATTTTGAATTGACGAAAACGAACCGACCGAACGAAATTGGATTGTCATCGATCCTTTATTACTCGTTGTTTAGTGTGCTAAGTTTCAAATCAATCCGTCATTTCAAAAGGGGTGAAAACCACGTTCAAAGATTCCGTTACATAGATACCTACATACTAGGATAATTAAATCGTCTCGTCTCCTTAGTAGACGCCACAAACCCACAAACTCGTCAAAATAAGAACTATGAACTAACACTTTCATAAATGTAAGACGACTCCACAATATAATGAACCTCTCGAGTACCAGCGACACGTCGCAATGGAGGCATTCAGAGCATTGAGGTCAGCGCTCAGTGCGGCCACCTTTGCGCGGCCCTGACATTTGCGGGCTCTGGAGGGTACGTGGAAACCATGGACAGATATATAACATGTTTGGCAGTTTCTGCTTGTTTAACATACTAACCAGGCTATTCGATGTTATGCCGTCATAGAAGAAATGAACAACTTTTAACCGACTTCAAAAAGGATGTTCTCAATTCGTTTGTCTGTATGGTACGCGATAACTCCGCCAATTGTGAATCAATTTTCATGGTTATTTTTTGTTTGATAGATCATGCTTCAGAGGTGGTCCCATATAACTAAAAATTACTTTTATAAACCTCCATGACTTAGTAATAAAATGACTGATGTAGACCAAGTACATTTATATCGCATTATAACAACTAAACCCTATTGTATCATATTTTGGCTCATGACAATTTATTATCGTGTATAAAGTTAAGTTAAACAGCGGGACCAAAGTATTTCGTCCTACTTACGATCCTAATCCTTCATCGTCCAACAACTCCGCAGCCCGTATCCTCGTATTACCCACGTTAGTTGGAAGTGCATTAGTAGGTAAGGGAGGATAATCGTCCAATCGCAGCAATAATAGGCAATATCCAGGATTAATGGGAATCCCGGGATCAGGTCACGGGTCGCCGGCCGCCGGGTCATCGATATATTTGTATTGTTCCACCTGTATTGTCTCCATAATACGACGGAATATTTATGTGGGTGTAGGAATAAATTCTGTTATAACACAATGATAGAATTTATTCCTATCTATACTGATATTATAAAGCTGTAGAGTTTGTTTTGTTTGAACGCGCTGATCTCAGGAACTACTAAAACGATTTTAAAAATTATTTCACGTTCTGTTCCGCTGGATAACGATATACGGTATAGATAGGGTATACATACATATATGTACCACGGGCGAAGCCGGGGGGTTAGTACCAGATATACGAAGTTACCCCCAAGTCTTAAATGAGCGCTAAAGTTCCAATAGACGAATCTTCGGAAGCTTAGGATACTGACATTGCCGAGCCTGCCATATTTTAGGTAGCGGTGTATGTGAGACTGAACCTGGCATCATAAGTGCACGAAATGAAGACATACTAGCTGCCGGAGGCTGGGCAAGATAGCGAAATCATGCATCTAGAATAATAGAAAAATATTTCCATCCAGAAAGTTAGAAATATACATGCCTATTTGGAAAGATGAAAACATATTTTTATATAGAAACATAGGCACATATTTTTTATTTTGAAAGATAGAAACATAAACAGATGTGATTAGAAAAATGGAAATAACACGAATGATGAAAAGTCGCTCCGTTTGTCAAATGCAATTAATTTGTTATAGCCGAATCGTGCGCGCTAAAACTCTTCAATTTAATAGCCCATTTATTTCTTGGCGCCCGAAAGAAATTAAGTAGCAGTCACAATACCCGCGGTATGAGGGCCAGTCGATTGTTGGCTCCTAAAGAATCGGTGTCGTTTTATAAGTCGCGTGTCGACGGGACGTTAGGCCGCTTAGATCCGATCAGTAGTAACACTACCATGTTTCGTTCAAATTGAAATGACAGCCGCGCGGGGAAGTGGGTCGATAGCACTGCGTATAGCTTGTAAACAGCTACACCTTTACCAGTTATTCTACCGCCAACAGCGAGCAACACGGAAGGGAGTAGGCATACACAGCGTTTCCCCTCTGTCAAAGTACAAGTCCGCGTGGACCATGGAGTTTGATAATATACTGTGGCTGAGGGCGGGGCTAGATGTGTGAATGGTGCTGGTGGCTGTGTGAGTATGGTATTAACTTGGTAATAGATCGGTACAGGTTTGTTTTGTATGTAATAGTGCGGCTTGGCGCTAGTGTGCAACTTTCCCCTCCCGCAAGAAATGACAGAAACATTTGAACAGCTAAGGCTAAAAACTATTGTTCTCCCTTCCGTGCTTACGCGGAAGATCGAGTTGCTCGATGACCGCCAACCAGTACTGTACAAATATCACTGTGTTCCGATTTGAAAGGCAATGTTTCCAGAGTAATTCTAGAGCATTAAGGTGAACCATCGTTTATAACTGGATACTGGACAACAAGCGCAGTGCAGCAGTGCAACGCTGCTACGTAATGATTTGGACTCTTCATGTTCCAGTTGCTGCAGCGAAATGTAAAGTTTGCACATTACTGCTTAACGATAGAATATTTGATAATAGTGTGGTACTTACGAGGGTGGATTCTGCAAACAGCCCTATCCCTATATAAAAATGTTAACCAATTAAGTAAAACGCTGCGTTGGACGGATATTAGTAGAACTAACTAGAACTTCTGCAACGAGGACAATGTATTTCTAGCAACGTAACTACTAAGCTACTTATAAACGTAATCGGGGCATCGAACCTGCGCGTTTAAACTCAGTCGTAAAACTGCTGTTAAAGCTCCGTGAATACAGACAGTTACTGCCTAGCTCAAACTGCTACTACCCGCAACTACACAATACCCTGCATTTTACTACTAAAAATATACAACTTACACCTAGCGTTGTATATTTATACCACAGATTTCTAAACAGATGAAACCTTCGTGAACGACACTGTGAGGCCAGTAATTAGTTATGTATGCGTGACAGCTCTCACCGACGTTGTCAAATTTCTCACGTTGGTGTGCGTGTAATGTTCCCAGTCTTAAGAAAAAAATCCCACTATTGTTGTCTTAGCTTCGGAAATCTTCGCGTATAATAAACACATAAAATATATTATAATGTTAAAATAATTTATTATTACACCGATTATAAATTATAAAAGGATTTCTTGTTATGATAGAAATAGTAATTTCCATCCTGTGAAGTTAAGAATTTTGATTTTGCATGCAACTAAAAATTCGAATATTCGTACAGAAAATTCGGAATAAAAAGACAACGCCGAATAATAGTAAAAGTCATGTGTGTGTTTATTTTGAGTATTCTATCGGAGCTTTTGTAAAACTTTGAATATTATGCTTGACAAAAGGTGGCAACTACTCATTTAATATCGGTGAACACAGGAAGTGCCGATAATTTTGTCAACTGATTTGATGTTGGGGGCCAGATCATTCAATTTGTTTAGTATCCAATCTTTGTCTGGGCAAGGCCAGTATATGTGGTGCCAACAGCGATTGGCCTGATCCCAACATCTTTTTGGGTAAGTATGTACGCACAAATTAGCACCCTATAAAACTTCGACAATGCCACTACTGACTCGACCAGATAACATGAGGTTAATTAAAACGATTAGATCTCTCAAAAGACTCGCCTATTTTTTTTTTAAGCTCCACTATACCTACTTACAAGTATAAAACTTGCTTCATAACTATGGTTTTCATCAACACTATTAGTATTTTTATAAACGCTAGTAATGACGTGGATTAGTGCAGGCATCGATTCACATTAAATTAAAAAAATACGGTTATAAAGATAAGGTTTAAAATAGAATAATACAATCTACATAAATAATTTGGTCTACGAGTATCTTCAAAAATCATAATCTATATTTTACCTTAACTTTAGGGAAAATAATTTCAATTTAGTATAGCAACACTAATCAATTTTCGTTGAGGTGTTGTGTTTCTATTCATTAAATGAAATTAAATTGCCTAAATTATATAAATAGCAGTAAAATATTCAAACTTTCCTATGAAATGATATTCCTCTTTCCTTTTCTTATTTTTGGGAACAATGTTTGCAATGTTTGAAGACATAATACGGCATAATCTTAAACAAAACTTAAAATCACACGGGACTCCCGTACGAGACGGAAGTCCGATTCGTACTGATTGGAGTTTGTATTTGCTTTGGCGTTTGATATTTGCTTTCTGGACCTAAGGATCTGTGTTCTGCACGTTCCATCTGCCTTTTGTTTTAGAAATCTGTGATTTATACATACATTATTATAAAATCTATAAAAAAAATATTACAAAAGCGCCCCGCGGTTTTACCCGCGTATTTCCCGTTCCCGTTATTCTTTCGAGATAAAAAGTAGCCCATGTGTTCTTCCAGACTATAATATTACTGTGTTCCAAATTTCAACCCGATCCGTTCATAAGTAACGACGTGAATTAAGCAACAAACATACAAACATTTACATTTATAATATTAGTAGGAGGTAAACAGGATTCTGAGATATGATTAAAAGTTTTTTTGTTACTTTTGTAGGTTTACACTTGACCGCCATCTCGCCTGATGTTAAGAGACGATGCGGACTACGATGGAGCGTGTTTACCTAGAAGAAACCCATAAGCTCAGCTATAATACCCTCCCTCCTTTAATTCCATCCCAGCTGTTGTCTTCTATGTTTTCGGTGTACATCGATGTCGTCGCGTCTTTTATTTTCAGTGGCTCCCGGGAGGGTGTACCTACTGTGGAATCAAGAGAGTAGTGACTCTTGCCCATAAATCCCTTGTCATGTACCTAATGTAATGCACTATGTGATATGCTGTAGATAATACGCTCCATCGTGTGTTGACAAACCTTGAGTGAGCTTCTCTGAATGTTGGGCAAAGACCATGTCTGAGAGAATAGGGATAATGCAAATGTTAAGAAGTTATTTCATCTTACATCTCCGGAAACAGTAGTAGTGGTAAGGCTCGTTGTGAACTCCGTTTGGTGAAGTCGGTTAAAAAGTACTACATCAAACAAATGTACCTACATCACAGCGAGGTATTAAAATAGGCCGAATTCATTGATAAGTTAAAACAACATCACCTACGTTGAGTTCGGATTGACGTAAATAACTTTTAAATAAACTTTTCGCCAATTCATGAAGGGTTATTATTTCCAACTTATTCCGAAAATTCGTTAGAATAGATTAAATCTCGGGCGGGCTCGAGTTCAGAGAAAACGCGTCAGATGGTAATCTAAACAACCATTTTCATTTGTATGTGACCTTCAAAGTTATTGACGGTCATTGTAGCTAAATGACCCAACAAAACACGACGTTAGGGAACTTTATAATTAAATAATATTAAGTTATTCTTTAACTCAGAACTTGAATAACTTATTATCATTTACAAATTTAATTAATTTCGAGTTTTGGCAGGAGTCGGTGCGCGACGGTGCTTTGATCTCCTGTGAGTTTTATTCTTAGGAGTATGCTTTCCGGTATGTTCTAAGTACGTTCGTAATAATAGTTAGTAAGTCTTTTTTTATCGCGTATAGGTCCTCGTTTGACCACCAACTCGCCTGATCGCAAGCGACGCGACGGTGTGGTCGAAGATGACACACGTTGACCTAGAAAGTACCTATTCACTCTGACCTCGAAAAGTTCTAGATTGTATCCCTCAGGGAACAAGGAGGCCGGCAACTTATTCCACTCTAAAATTAATAATAAACATCGCAATAGACCCAATATTAGGTAGGCTGTAGAGGCCATGTAAGGCCAACGGCCACAGATAGGTCCCTTGTTTAAAAAAAAAGTGACTTAATATTTTATTATGTGTTTAAAAAATTGTGACTCGCAGTTTAGTTGATTTACTGGCCCCGTGGCTTAGTTGCTAGTAAAGCCTGCTAAAACCAGAGTATAGCAAAAAGCTAGAACTGTGAAGGCAACAACCCGGCCTGCGCCGGTCGTCAATTATTGATGTTTCACTAAAAACGCGCCACATATAAAAACAGCTCTCGTATTTTTTCAATAAATCCCTTATCGAGCGCCACAAAACTAGCTTTTCCTCGGGTTTACAGCTTTGATAGAGTGGCTCGGCGAAATTGGCGCTTGTTCGCCGCGAGCATTACAATCTCGCGCGATACGGCCCGGAACGTTCTCCGGAATATCCTGCGGTATAAATTGGAATATCCCGCGGTAACCGATACGAACAGCCCTCGCGCCCGCTAGAAACTGCCGTCGGCCCCGAGGCGGCTCGTGGGGTTGAATGCATAATAGGCCGATGACGTGTGCGTGCGACGTTGCCAGATTTCTGCGTTGCCTTGCCGCGATGTATCATGGCGGACTTGAGAAAATTGGACTGGACTATTAACGGTTCGTAGTAAAAAAAGTGTATTTACGTTTCTTCATAGAAACTAAGGGTAAATAAAGGGTCGGCTACATTTCCTAGAAATTATATGAAGCGTAGATAATCAAAATTTATTCTTGACGCCCAATACGTTTTTCTTTTCTCCTAACCAGCACGTACCGTTGGGCGCGGCTTTCTCGACGTATCACATATCTAGTCGTAGCTTTATCTATGTAATTTATTTTCTTCGTGTACCTATTTAAAATCACCAAAAAAACTTCCTCGATTTTATTAGCGATGGACCACTAAGCTGATATATCCCGATTACAGAAAATATACCTTCTAACATTAATTGCCCAAATAATACCGATAAATTTTATATCGCAAACAAATACAATAATCCCCCATGTTTCAAGCGAAACAGTCATCATGGAGACACGTCTCGTTTGACATTGACAGGCTAACCCGCCGCGCGGGTCCGGTCCGCAACATGGCCGGCGTTCCCGCCAATTCGCAATTTACATGTAGATTATATCCAGCCTGTTAATTAACTACACTGCGGACTGGTTTATATTTAGGGGACAAACAACGGATGGAAATAAAAATAAAAGGCTTATTCGTATGCGCAGGGATTCAGAGCCTCGCTACTTGAGTTTATGTGTACGAGTTTTCAGTTTCGTTTTTTTCACATGACATTTTAAAAATATATTTACTATTGGTCAATAAACATGAGACTAGTATCGGTCCGTGACATCAAGCCTCAAGCGCCTTGTAGAATAATTACCTAAGGCATTCTTAATTTCTTCGGGATGAAAGTTAGTCTAGTTTAGTCTAGTCTAGTTAGTTCGATACTATAATAATCTGAGTTCAGTCGTGAAACGACTGAATACAAACATTAACATTTTAATATTAGTAGGGTACAGAATGACTGCTGCTCATTCTGTTTTTCCCTCTTGATTGTCAAGTAGGTAAGTATCCTCTTACTTATTTGACAAGGAAGGTAATATATTGCAATTCCGCCAGCACTACCAGCCACCAGCATCTAGTAATATGGAAATGTTGAATCTCGAACATATATTCCGGAAAACGTCTGTCGTTTTCGCGATTGGAAACGTACAAATAAACGCTTTACTAAAGGTCTGTTCAAACAAGGCGTGAAATTTTCTAAGTTTTACTATCAGAATTTGAAACGTTTTTCCGTAATAATGCATTATTGCAAAAATATTTACATACTACGAACTTGCAGTTTGTAACAGGAGAAGACGAGATTAGAAAGATGTGCGTCTGATGGTAAGCGAGCCGCATGAGCACCGCACACAGTACACGCAGTTATATAAATATGAAGAGTTCAAACAACACCTTACTGGCTGTATCCACACTGTGAGGACTGAAATATTACACGAGTTATTTATACGAGTTTAGACGAGTAGCACCGTCCGCCCAAGTAGTTCCCGTTGTTACCGTTATTCTTCCAGACTATTTATCCATTATAAAAGATGAGCAACAAACATCCATATAACTGACATTCATAATAATACGACGTACTATCCATGTTCCAAATTTCAGCTCGATCCATTCATTCAGACGTTACGACGTGATTGAGCAACAAACATCCATATAACTGACATTCATAATAATACGACGTACTATTTCTGTGTGGACTTAAAGTAAACTTTTGTTACGAGGCAAATCATAATCAATACAACTTTTCTATTATATTCCATGCAAAAAAGTATTGAAAAATCGCATATACTCCCATTAAAACTTGGTAAAAAGATATTAATTTTAAATTACACACAGACGCTCCAATTTTATCTATTCGTATAAATATTAATGAATAGTAATACAAATACGTAGTAATATAGCATTCTAATAGCGGCACAATTTTTGAAATTAATATTTTCGTTACAAACACAAATACATTTCTTTCTATAATATTAGATATATAGATTAGAGCTATGGTTTAAGTTCCAAGGAGTGTTTACTCCGCACATGTGAACAGACCTCGAATGGAGCTTCCGTCGTCTTATTTTTGTTATCATTTGGGATTACAGAATTTCCGAGAAAAATTACTGAAAATATGAGAGAAAGATTTCGGGGCTTGCAGGATTTACCTATATGGAATGTTGATTATAATCCCAAATGGGAGGGTTCGGGGCTCGGAATTATTACCTGCTTTATATTGATATCTTTTCTTTACTATATTTAATCGTTTGAGGAATCGTTTTTGCGAGCTCTGAGAAAATAATCAGAAAATGGGCAACCGTTAGGTAGAACGAGGAAGCGACAAAATACGAGAAATCGCCAACCAGCTCCAGATAGACCGATACCCACCAGAGTAGTAGGTACTATAATTTTTTTTTAAGTAGTAATTAATTGCTCTGTAGGCGGACTCTGCCAAAAGTCCTACCACTACAATAAGTATGTATTTAAAATTATTCCAGTTTTAAAACAACTATCTGGCTCCCATAACACATGCTTTGTATAGTTTGAGGCTAGTTAGTACTGTATGAGGAATGTCCGATAATTTTTATTCTTATTATATTTCATCACCTTCAACAGACATAAGACGCGACGCAATCAATTACCAGGAGGCGAGTTGATTGTCAAACAGTTCAATTCACATTAACAAAGACACTGACATTTTATCATACATACATATACATCTATCGTATCGCAGACCAGACAATAAGTACGGAGGACCACCCCGCTCAGGATGGCCGTGGTGTATAGAATGTGCCAAGTGCAACGCGACCGGGGACAATGCGACCCGAGAGAAGCGCGTAGTGGGGGACGCGTGCCTCAATGCATTGAATGTGACAGCCATGTTACGTTATATTTATACGATTGTTCTATTATTATTTTACTAATGAATCGCTCGTTAGGAAAATAATCACGCAGATGTTTTGTAATACTGTTACAAAAAATTATATTGAAATGAAATGAAGTTTAGATAGCATAGCGTGGTGTAAGAGCTAGATTACCGCATCTACATTTTTTTTATTCAATTGGATAACGGGACACTCACGTATATATGGTCGGTCAATCCGACTCGAGTTTCGGCCGCGTCCGGCGGCCTTTTTCAAGGCGAGTGCACACGCGCGGTGGCTGCCCGTTTGCCACTGCGGGCTGCCGCACGTCGCGCACGCAAGCTCAACGGCTGTTGCGGGGGTGCAGGTGAGGGGGTGCGAGAAGGTTGCGCAGGTATACACTCGAACTCTTCATCACTGGTAAGCTGCGAGTCGGGAACATTGCAGCACGCTAAGCTCACTGTGTCTTCACTCATATCGCGAACACCATACCGAGCACTATGGAGGCACGGCTTCCAAGCGGGCGGCACATGTCATCCTCCATCTCTATTAAAGGTCGGACGCTTACCAAACAACAACACTTAAACAAAATCGATTCACAATGCTTCTAAACTCGAAATGACGAATTCTAGCAGTACTTTTGCTTTCCTCCAAAAGTAAGAACATGCACATACGCTTATTTGGTTCTTTCTTATAGGCAGTCCACTTTATTTACTTCAGCTTGAAATGAACAGATCATTACTATGCATCCGGTACTACCATTCACATCTGCTCCGAGCAATATCTGATATTGTGCAAATGCAACCGAAGTGAAATAAAGCATTATTTGAAGTGGAAATATAAATCCAATAAGTAGGAAGCTCAACAAATTACTGAAATCGAATATAAAACCGCGAATAAGTTCCATCGCGCGCACGAAAATTGAGTTTCGCCGTATCGAATTTAAAAATCCATCGCTTGCTAAATTGAGCACGAGCCTTTCAAAGATAGCGCGCTGTACGCTGCGCTGGGCTTATATCACACTAATGTTATATAGGTGGAAGTTTGTGTGTGTCTGTTCCCAATTGTGTTTAAAAGGCTGGTAGGCTGACTTCTTTCAGGCGAAAGGAGCCAGCCTACTTGACGTTTCCAATGCTGGTAATCGGAGCTCTCTCACGAAAGGAGAGAACTAAGACAATTACGTTACCTATGAACAGGTTAGCTGATGAAAAAAAGAATATAGTTCGATGCAATACAAAATACAAGTTCTTCAACAATAGACTGCAGGCCCGTGAACAAAATTTATGGGGCAAATGAACCAACAGGAGACCTATGTAGGATGATACAAGGGTATAAAGTAATAAGACTTAGCACTATGCCGTCACTTGTGTAAGCTGTCCAACTGAGTGCAGTTGAAGAGGAGGTTTGCAACCCTCGATCATTTCTCCTTGTCACATGATTTTTGTACGGAGTTGCGAAATAATAGATTAGAAGAAGTATTGAAACTATAAAAATACAAAATTTTTATATTTTAATTACTAGTTTTTCGGAAAAAAATCATGATTTTCCCACGATTAACAGAGTAAATTTGATCATTTGATTATGTACGGCATTGGTACAATACAGTTTCAATACCTCTGTATTGAAACAAGTGCTGATTCTTATATACCCTTCTATCATCCTACATAAGTCTCCTGGTGGTTCATTTGTCCCATAAATTTGGTTCACGGGCCTGTAGCCTACAATGGACTAATCAAGAAAATAAAATATTATTTTCAGTGTCAGTAGTACTCCAGAGACAAATGTACCTCTTAAAACAGAAACATATACTCAGTTTCATTGTTACACTTATTCCGTTGATGTTCGATTAAAACTATAGTTTTGAACTCGGAAATATTTGACGAGCCGATGAAATCAGTTTGGAAAACTTTTCGAATTTTCAAAGCACTCATTTCAAGTTCCAGGGTATCGGAGAACTGATAATAGCTTCCAAAACATACCCGAATTGGATTGGACTCGAAACTACAATAGATGAGAAAGTTACGTGTCAGTTCATATGGTTCTTAATTTAACTCAAGGCATAAAAGACGTATCAGAGGTGTCCGACGCTAGGGCAGCTTCTTGAAGTTATATTTCTTTGGTGCGTCAAAAATTAGGGAGACATTTTTTCCAACGCGCGCCGCACTTATTCAACTTCAGGTTAATACTTATTACGTTGAAGATAGATGATATTACATGCATACATTAGCACCCCGCGGTTTTACTCGCGTTCTTCCCGTTTCCGTTATATTGCCGGGATAAAAAGTAAGTTAAGTTTTCATTTCATTTGATAGTATATTAAAGGTACAGTTACACATGCTCAAAAATAGCATGCTTAGTAGCATGCCTAAAATGAGCATGCTGTTGGAACTCAATACATTTGCTTCTATTAAGCATGCTTATTATAAGCATGCATGCGGTGCGTGTTCCTACAGCGACGATCGGAATACTACTAACAAGCATGCTCATAAGCGCAGACCTGTCCACACGTGCTTAAACCACGCCTCCCGCCACCCGCGCCGCAGGTAGCATGCTCAAAAATCGCACGCCTGTCGATTTTTGAGTATGCTCGAAATAAGCATGCTTATTTTGAGCAAGGTATGGACACACGTGCTTGTAAGCAGCAAATGCTCGATTGAAGCATGCTTTCGTGCTTTAAATAAGCATGTGTAACTGTACCTGTATTCTTCCAAACTACGAATATAATAATCTACATGTAGTCCAAATTTCAGCCCGAACCGTTCATACGTTACGACGTGATGGAGCAACAAACATCCAAACATTGACATTTATATTACAGTACGATTCTATGGTTGTTCAACCACGAAGGGGCGAACGCATCGGCCTGAAATTTAAAACACAGTGCCATTTCTAGAAGAGCACATAGGCTGGGCTTGTTGTCGCAGGAAACCATGAGAACAGGAACTACTCGCACCAAGCCGCGGGGGTCTGCTAGCTAGTTATTAATAAACGTGTAACAACCACGTTAGTCTTTAGTCTAAAAGAGTATTAGATAGTATATGTAGATAAAGAAGCCTTAGTATAATGTTCGTAGTTGAGGAGCCCGTAGTTTCAGCTGTAGGTTTTTTTACAGTATAGAGTGACAGGACGAGTAGCATGTGCCTGATGGTAAGCAACACGCCTGACCATAACAGCACAGTGACACGAGATATTGGAACATGAAGAGTCCAAATCATTGCCGAGCACTGCACTGCAGTCGCCATCCAGAGACATAATGTAATTCATCTTTATGCTCAATAATTTATCTGGAAACATTGCCCTTCAAATCGGAGCAGTCATGTTAGCTCATTACTGCTTGGCGGTAGAACTGGTACTAACCCAGGCGGACTCTGCAAAGAGTCCTACCACTACAAGTGAACGTTGACCGTACGACAAGTAGCATTAAGTCGCGGCTCCACTCGCCGTTGTTTATTGCCAGCCGTCGCTGCGGCCGGGTGCTTAGATCCAAAGCAGAGGCGCCGAACACACGGGGAGGGAAACTAGGGAACTAAGTCTTTGAAGCGAAAAAGTATTTAACCGGATGGATCACTTTTTGGTCGGAGGAAAATGACATGGGTTCGCAGCACCGACTTGCTAATAACGGGCGGCGGCGGCATAGCAGCGTAGCGTTAGAGAGACGGCGGAGCAGCGGAACGTAACGTGCGCGTTAGACATTTTTTTGGACGGGAAAAACTTGTGAATTCGCTTCGCCGACATGCGTAACAACAATATATCTGTAGCTGTACAAGTCACGTATTGGTCAATTTTAATACTGTTTAATGCTACAACTGTGTCATTATTAGCACATTATATGCTCTAACCGTAAACTACCCATTATTAGACGACCGAGATATTCCAAATTGAAATTACATGTTTCACGATCTTTCTAACATTGGCAAAACCACACATGGCCAACATGTGGATGGTCTTGTCTTTCTACTGCGAGAGACGGGTTGATAGTCTCAACTGTGAGACCATGAAGTGGGTTGTTTGCAACGATAAAAAAGTAAACTATTCTAAAGCCCTGCGTAAATAAAAACTATAGTTCGATGTATTATACGAGTACAAGTAAATTTTATCAAATAGATTTGCACGAACAACGAACACGAATTGTCTCTCCACGTACCGAAGCAGACAGCGACCTGCGTGCTCACCCGTCATTCAGCGCGCCTGTAACAATTACCTCGCGTATGTTTCCACTCCCCGAAAATTCCTGGCTCAGCGTCCATCAGACCGCGAAAACTCCAATTACAGTACTGTCCTATTGCAATTATACTAAAACCAAGCAATTCTACACTTTACCGCGTTGACTTACGAACGAATGAATGCTTCTTTATGGAAGCTATATCGCCAGGATCGTTATCCTGTTGCAATCTTGCTAATGCATCTAAATTGGTCAACTTTGAACTTTATCGCGTCGAGTTACGAGCTTATAAATGTTACTTAGTAGAATGAACAGGCGAAGATTGTTGGAAAGTAAAATGTTTATGATTATGTTCCTGAAGGCTTGGAGGTCAGTGACCTCTAGTTAGGGTTTGAAATCGCGCACAATCTCGCGGAAAGGATAGAGACAAGAGATAATGCTTAATTCAAGTAGTTAGTTGGGTATGTAGTATAGTGAAGGTCTCATTTTAATTTAGTTTTATTACTAAAGGCACTGCACGCTGAATTAGAAGAGATAGTTGAATAATTTACTTACAATAACAAACAGTTAAAGACATCAAGATAAAGAAAAAGTACGTTACATCTGTACTAATATTATGAATCTGAAGAGGTTTACTTGTTTGAACGCGCTAATCTCAGGAACTACTGGACCGATTTCAAAAACAACAAAAACAGCCGAAAAGAGAAACAGAAATAAATGTCAATTAACATGATATAAAAAAAATGAATAGATTGACTAAAAGATTAATTTTATTAAACTAAAGAATTCCGTTGGCATTTTCTCAGAATACTTTCTAGCCCTAAAATATGCAAAACTTGTGTTATTCACCAGCAGAGCCCCGCGATTTTACACGCATAGTTATTTTTTCCCCCGTTCCCGTTATTTTTTCGGGAAAAAAGTAGCCGAGCCGCTATTCCAGTCTATGTTCTGCATTTTTACCTTTTTTTTAGTTCAACCCTTCTACCGCTATCTAAATCGGCTATGGGTTTGCTATTGCCGTCTCTATCATTTCAAACGAAAAGAAAAGAGAGAGAAATAGCTAAAACCGTTTTCATTCGGCGGTAGACCCCTTGATCCGTTACTTATAAGTTAAACTTATAGAGGTAGAGAGATACTTACTTACATGTAAGTAAAATCCTGTTCTTAGAACTACATTAATGTTCGTTTTTCGTGACAAGCACAAAAATTCAAGCAAAATAATCATCGAAACCCACCAAATCACACGATTTTTGAACGAACTCTTTTTCTCCATTTGTTTTGCTCAACCAGCCAGCAACTTTTAGTTAATTCCCCAGCTCCCGCCCCTCCCTTTGCGCCGGAAGTGCGAAAAGTTGCCAGTGGAAAAAATTAATGAATAATAAATACTCGGGGTGTGACGTCGCTAATTGGCTGTGTCATGTGCACAGAGAATACTACTTAGTCTGGAGCGAAAGGGGGATTTTACAATGCATGATAACTGTATACGAACTAGAAATAGTGACAACGTAAAATAAAAAAAACACTTCGACAGTCATAGGGACTGTCGGTAGATGACTGTCGGTAGAAGTGAGAACTTAGAACTCAGAATTTGAGCTTACTTTGGAAACTACGCGGGTGAAACCGTAGGGCGTGGCCATGAGCATTTCTTTATGGCCAATGGGGAAATGGGAAATACTCACGCATTTCTAGATGGCCAATGGGAAAATGGGAAATGCTCACCCATTTCTAGATGGCCAATGGGAAATGCTGACGCTTTTCTAGATGGCCAATGGGAAATGCTGAGGCTTTTCTAGATGGCCAATGGCCATGGTCCCGAGCTTACCCGAAAATTTCTTATCATTCCCGAGCGTGACGCCAAAATTCAATTCACAGCCCACGAAAAATCTGTTTGTGGCGCGCCAAAAGTTTTCACTTCAAAAACTAAATTAACATTACATCCTTATCAATTGAGCCACTGTGGCCTAGTGGTTAATAAAATATTAATGGCTATACTCAATGCTTACATTATACAGGACTTAATCACGATCTAAACCATCATTTAATTTCCTCCACGTTTCTTTTTTTTTTTTACTTTAATAGGTTTACACTTGACCGACATCTCGCCTGATGTTAAGCGACGATGCGGTCTACGATGGAGCGTGCTTACCTAGAAAAAACCGATTCACTCTCGATTTGAAGACACCAAGATTGTAACCATCAGGGAAAACCCACTCAGGCAACGCATTCCACAACCTAGACGTTCTTATCACAAACGTGGAGTCAAATCTCTTCGTTCGCGTTTTTGGAACATCGACCATGAAACGATGCCGCCCTTTTGTGGAACGAGAAGTCCGATAGAAGAAAGGGCAAGGTGGTATTAGATCATGCAGATCAGTTGCACACTCTCCGAAGTGTATCCGATAAAAAACCGATAAGCTAGCGATTTTTCGGCGATGATCAAGACTTTGAAGTCTTTTACGCACAAGAGCGTCATTGCCTATGAGTCTTTTGGCACGTCTCTCAATCGATTCCAGAGTCCCCAGCTGATACTTAGCCGATCCATCCCAAAGGTGCGAACAGTACTCCATACAGGAGCGAATCTGTGCTTTGTATAACGTGAGCAACTGTTCAGAACTGAACTGTTCAGTTTTTTTTTACTTTAATAGGTTTACACTTGACCGCCATCTCGCCTGATGTTAAACGATGATGCGGTCTACGATGGAACGTGTTTACCTAGAAGAAACCGATTCGCTCTCGATTTGAAGACACAAAGATTGTAACCATCGGGAAAAACCCCCTCAGGCAACGTATTCTACAACCTTGACGTTCTTATCACGAAAGTAGAGTCAAATCTCTTCGTTCGTGTCTTTGGAACATCAACCATGAAACGATGTCGCGTTTCTGCAGCGTTATAAGCTCCGTGGTCACGAAAAGGCTTTTGTGGTCGTCTTGTGCTGGGTGTTTTATGTGTTTAAATCGCGAGAGTTTAAAAACAATCGTTATACTATTAATATTCCTTTGTCATTGGTATTTTATACCATCATTCGTTATTATTCACCGTAAAATTGACGACTACTTGTTGTAAGAATCCAATTAGTATTATAAACACGAAAGTTTGTAAGACTGTATCGATGTACGTTTGTTATTCTTTCACGCAAAATCCAGCGAAGGGATTTGGAATAAATTTGATACTTAGATAATGATCTGAAATAATACTATAATAGGCTATTTTCTATTCCGGGAGGATAACTTGTATTATATTAATGGTAATATTTAGTAATGGTAGGACTCTTGGTAGAGTCCGCCTGGGGAAGTACCACACCTTTGCCAGTTATTCTACCGCCAAGCAGGAATGCTAACATTACTGTGTTGCGGTTTGAAGAGCAATGTTTCCGAAGAAGTTAGGCTTAGAGATATAACATCTTAGATCTCTGGGTGACGAGCGCAGTGCAGTGCTAGGTAATGCTTTTGGACTTTTCATGTTCCAATAGCAGTGAGTGTCACTGTGCTGTTATGTGGCAGGCAGGTTGCTTACCATCAGGCACATGTCCTGGTCGTCTCATCACTCTATGCTATAAAAAAACACTGGATCGAGTACTACGCGGGCGAAACCGCGGGGCAAGCTATTAAATGAATATGCGCTTCAGTTTAGATATTCTGATTTTTTTATCTATGTACTTTAGATTCTCCAACAGTAAAGTCCTGTAAAACTTTCTACCTTAAGCACGTTACTTAAAAAGTATGAATGTTTGCCGTGGGATCGGGACCGGCCGCGACGCCACAAACAACTAACCAAGTATTTTTGGTATTGAAAATTTCAAACTTTTTTCTTGTTTATTTGACCATCTTTGTTTTCATTTTTATGGTACTATCCTTAAAAATCTATGGAATATTCATAACTTTACGAATTTTTGTAAGTCTTTGACGAAGTTATTTTTAACTTTCATTATAAGTCTCAGAAGACCTCTGCTGGCATCCGAACTTGTGTTCTACAGCTGAGAATGGGAATATAAAGTCTTTATTCGCAATGTTGGTAAAGTGCATTTTTTTAAATTATTAATAATTGAAATAAAAAAGGGTAAAAGTCGCTGGTCGGAACGAACTTCACACACGACTGTGATTTTAGCAAGTGTCGGAAAATGTCTTAATTACACGTTTTCTCTGTTCATCTTCGCTTGCGCTCAGAGCCCGTAAACGTGCGAGTAGGAACTTCCATCCAATAAAAAAAATTGGTTGCCTGTAAAGTCGGTATACGGGCGAAAGTTTTACGTGACAACAACTTTGAGTGGTAAAATAATTTTACGGAAGGGACGCGGGCCTTTCACTTTTTATGTCTGTCTCTCTCGCTCTTAGGCGGGCTAACCATGCCCGAGTGGAAGGGACGCGTGCCTCTCACTCGCTCTCGTTGTGAGCGCATAACGTGAGCGGAGCGTAACGCAGTTTCTTGAAGTGTCACCCGGCAAACCAATTTATAAGACGTTGTCACGTCAATAAATATTTGTGAACATTACTCACACAACACCATCTAATTACGAAGTATTAAAGTAAGGCCGAAATAAGGTACACACAAATTTGCACACGACACATACATAGATTAATCTTCATCCCGAGAAAATAACGGAAACGGGAACACAGCGGGTAACACCGCGGTAAAATAAGTGAAATTCCACAATTTGTGATATTCAAATTCATTGAAACCTATCAAGAAATCTCCGCAAATGCCGACGAGGTGAAACTCGAAAATAATCCAATTCGAAATAAATCACGGTATTTGGAATACTCGTGTCTCGATAGAGTAGAATTTACGAGCGCCATTATAATTTACGTTTCATTATAACGAGTATATTTATATCCTCACCAGGAGGAGGCCCGGGGGAGGGCGGGGGAGGAATCAATGAGGCGTACGTCATGCCATGACCTCCGGCTCAACGAACGAAGCGGCCTAAATGGATATACTTGCGTCGGGGCTCCCCGGGCACTAAGTAAATTGTAGCCATTTAAAAGTAGCTACTATCAATATCACGTTACAATAACATTATACATGACAACATGACGAGAGATCCATCGGGGAGTTGTGTGAGATCGGCTCCGGACAGAGGTCAATGGTACAGACTCCTCTAGGGGTCAATGACGAGTCATATACCTAGCAGGGAATCAATACAGGATGAAAATAATGACAGTGATATTGAATCCTACTAATATTAGAAATGTGCTGTTTGGATCTTTGTTGCTCAATCACGTCGTAACGCCTGAACGGAACGAGTTGAAATTTGGGATACAGATAGATTATTGCCTGGAATAACACATAGACATGTTTTTAACTAGGCAAAATAACGTGAACTACGCGGGAGAATCTACGGGGCGCTGCTAGTAATACTATAGAGATAAAATTTGCATAATGTGGATTTGTAAATTGTTCGATAACAATTTTTAACGCAAAAAAAAAATGACTTTCATAGGAACTGCCTATAGACGTAAAAACTTATAACTCAGAATTTGATAGCTTACTTTGGAAACTACGCGGGTGAAACTGGAGGGCGTGGCCATGAGAATGGCTATCTAGATCATCCGGGTTTACCCGAAGATTTCTTATCGTTTCCGAGCGTGACGCTAGAATTCAATTCACAGCCCACGAAAAATCTGTCTGTGGCGCGCCGAAATAAGTTTTCACTTGAAAAAAATGTTTGGTTTCACAATAGTGAGGTAGTGATACGCATCCCACCTGCACCGTAAGCCATTGGCTCAGGTAAGCCTCGGGCAAATGTTTGGAAGCGGCGGTCAGACGTCAAGAACGCAAACGTCGCCGGTCAGAACACACTCAGTTAATTTTGTGCGCGGTCGTACGACGCAATCCAATCTCCTGATAGAACTGTCAGTCCTCTGCTATTTGCGAATTAATCTGCACTGATGGACCCTGCCCGTACCGTATATATAACGAGCTATGTACGTACAGACAGAAAGGAATACGAGTATGACTGTGTAAATGAAATTAGAGATGTCGTAACGACATGACTTTTAATAAAAAAACAAAATCTGTTAAACCAAACAACCAACTTATGTGTATCTGTTGGTTTGGATAGATATATTTTATTTAAAATAATATGAATATATCGATTTTCTCAAAAAGTGCTAAATCAATTACGATTAAATTTGCATGAAAATTTTTGAAGCATGATGTACAAAAAAAAAACTCGTCGACAATGATTCATAACGACGCTTGTTGAGAATATCATATGCGAGGTGCGAGTAGATGAATATATTCCGAGAGCTAGCTCTAGTCGGGGTCGTTACGCGACGTCAATAGTTACAATAGCAGCATTTTTATATTACAGCCAAAAACCGCTATCGGAGCGCGCAATATCTAGCTATTCTTACTAAACCAGCTACAGGCGAGTAACTCGATCTCGCGTCGTAGCAACGAGATGCCGCATACAAACAGTTATCGTTCAAACCCGCTATAGAGAATAACTAAAAACCGGCCTAAAAAACTATTTATTAGAATAAATAGTTTCAGAAACCGCTATTACCAGCAATAGCAATCAATAGTTTCGTGAACGTAACGATCCATAGCTAGCCCTTCCTTCCACTCGACACCACCAAAACGACACCATCGGTGGTGTCGTTTGGAATTACTAGTCCATACGACACCACCCTAGTGATGTGCTGTTCCGCCATTAGTTTTATGTATTTTATGTCGTCAGTATTAGTATCCATGTCCATTGTGAAAAATTAAAATATTCGGACGGAAAGACAATAATATGCAAATTGCAATGAACAATTTCAAGATGACCATTTGAGTGACAGATAAATATAAACTTTATCAAATGACATACCGCATTAATGAAACTGCTTGAACTTAATTGAAGTTTTCATATCAACAACTTTGTACGTAGGTAACCTCACTATTAGTCGGTGGTGTCGTATGGACTAGTGATTCCATACGACACCACCGATGGTATCGTTTTGGTGGTGTCGAGTGGAAGGAAGGTAGCTAGCTAGCTGCAACTTTTGGTAGTTATTTGAGGCAAGCTGACAACTTGTCACATAAATCTCCTACTACACTCCAACTAGGAGCAGACTGGATGGTGAGTAGCTGGGCAAAATGAAACCCTCTGTTGTACCATCAGGTGTACAGTTTGCTTGTTTGTCGCTGTCAATATAAAAAAACCCTCTGACATTGCGAATCGCTGTTCCATACACTTTATAGAAGCAATATGGCACTTTTCTAGCCCCAATTTAGCAAAACAACAGACTACAAAATAAACATGGAATCAGTGAGTTTTACTTTCCCAATTTCGACGTTTTCGCAGTTTCAATTCCAAAGGAAACGTTACTCACGATTTCATCTATCTTCTCTATTAGACTAGTAGCGCCCCCACGGTTTCACCTGCGTGTTTGTTGTTCCTGTAATTATTCTGCGATTAAAAGTCGTATTCCAGACTATAATCCAACTAAACTACCGAGTAACAATATATAAATAAACTGTGACCCAAATTTCAAACCGATCCGTTCATCCGTTATATCTATACTAATATTATAAAGCTGAAGAGTTTGTTTGAACGCTAGGATCTCGGGAAGTACTGGTTCAAATTGAAAGATTATTTTTCTATTAGATAGTCCATTTATCGAGGAAGGCTATAAGGCTACAGAACATAATGCTACTATCAATAGAAGGGAAGCATGAATCTAGAATGTAACAAAAACAGGATAAAAATAATCCTTTTTGATAGTTTTCGTAGCGTGCTTTGACATGACAGCATGTGTCTAAGATTGCGTCAACTTCAACTTCATTTTTTTTCTTTTGGGTTCCATTCGGTTATGTCACCGTAATTTCGTCAATGTCCAAGATTGCGTCATTGAATATAAACCTTTGCTAATCAATTTCAATTTTTTTTTTCAATTGTAATCAAATTTGTTTCTAAACCTGAGTTGATACGACCAATTTCCGACAGGTGGCGTAGCAGGTAGTTGAAGAGGTTTTTTTTGTTTGAAAGCGATATTCTCAGGAATGACTGAACCGATTTCAGTCAATCTATTTATGTACCACGGGCGAAGCCGGGGCGGACATCTAGTCTATATATATTAGTAAAGTGTAACCCAGCAGATTGGTGGATATTTTACACACATGCTGATCTACTAAACAGTATTATAGCAGTAGCTCGTCAGTGGACGCGGTCATTAAGCGACGCCGCTAATTGCAGATTTCGCTTCACAGCCGGAGGGGTGAGCTGGCTTAATGATGTTTGCTTACAATGATGGATATTTCCGCTTCCAAGTGAAACAGTTTTTGAATAAAACGCCACAGAAGTTTATTGTAACGTAACTAGCGGCCCGTCCCGGCTTCGCTCGAATATCTCGAACTATATAAATTCCGTGATACGTTGTTTGTCCGCAATTTGATTACTTTATATATGGTTATAATGTCGTGTCCTTAAATGATAGACACATACTATCACAGACTTCAGCGTATGCAACGAAAGCTCTCAAAAAAGGAAAGTTTTGCCCCGTTTTTGTTGCATTATTCATTCATGCTCCGCTCCTATTGATAGTAGCGTTATGTTTTAATAGCATATAGCCTTCCTCGATTAATGGAATATCCAACAACAAATCGTTCAATTCAAACCAGCAGTTCCTGAGATTATCATGTTTTTACGAGACGATCAGGACATGTGCCTGATGGTAAGCAACATGCCTGACACATAACAGCACAGTGACACGCAGCTATTGGAACACAAAGAGTCCAAATCATTACCTATCACTGCACTGCGCTCGTCACCCAGAGATCTAAGATCTTATAGCTCTAAGCCCTGTAATTTCTCTGGAAACATTGCCCTTCAAACCGGAACACAGTAATGTTTGCACATTACTGCTTGGCGGTAGAATAACTGGCAAAAGTGTGATGTTCGAACAAATAAACTCTTCAGCTCTATAATATTACTCTAGATTCCTCAGTACGCCGATAATGAATTACTCGTCTTTAGTTCTTTCTGCTTGTCAATATACCAAATTGAAAGAAATTCTGTGAATATATTGAGCCAAGATCTAGATGTGAAATTCCTCATAAGACCGGCCGACCCCTTCCTACGCCTTCAATTCGAGTAGCTGTAGTGTGTTGTATGTAATGCGATAGGTTATTTAAAATAAAACTTGGTTTTGCAAGCCTAAATTCGCGCACGCTGCCAACTAACATAGACGTTCTGCGTAGCCCTGTATCAAATACTATACAAAAGCGATAGCACGGAAGCGATCTCATCGCGAGCCGTTACATTAAGGAGCTTGGCTTGGCGGCGCGCCCGATCCGATGCGATCCCTATCTCACTGCAGCGCTTCCCACAGTGCACGCCACTGCGCGCGTCACACTTCACACTATACACGAGAGAATAGGTGCATTTCACTCTGTGGGCGACACACTAAACACTTCCTGTACACTGAGCGACCTCTACGAAGCAAACCCCGTTGCAGTTTCTGTAGCTTCTCATTAGCCGTAAACTGTTTAGTCTTGTAAATGATTTGAAAAAAGTTAGTTTTAGATGTAGTCCAAATTTGACTCGCTGACACCACAAGAAGAAGATTAAAGATAAGAGAACAGGAATACTTCAATCTTATCGCCTACTGGCGTATAATTTTTAGTTATAATTTGTATCGCTTACTTTTTTTCTCCTTGTCTAATTAACCGAATTCGTAAAAGAGGTTTTCAATTATTTTTTTTAGATTATTCACCGATTACTCGAAGGCATTGAACTTTCTGTTTCTCTTATCATTTTCCCCAACACGCTAAACGAAGTATAACTTTAATAAAATTAAGAATACTTCCAAATGCTTAATACAGAGAATGTGGTTGTCTCATCTGTGAGTATATTCGTACATCAATGCGGAGGCGTCGCGTCGTGCCACTTCGTCCTTATAAAACCGAGTTTATTAGAAACCAAACTCTTCAAAGAATTCGACGCCAGAACAAGGATGGAGACGAAAGCGGCAATTCAATCGGCAAGTTGCGTCGCGAGCCCCACCTCACACCCATTGAGCAAATCAATCGCTCCCCTTTCCCGCTAACCGATTCGCAAATATCAACTCTATCTTCAATACAACAAAATTTACTTTTCCTCGACTACAAACTAACAGAATTTCAGTGTAAACGTAAAATAAGCTTAATGTCTTGAATGGTAAAGCTCGGTTTTCTTTTAGCTGCAAATTGTTACAGTCGCGACTAAAATTACAAAATCATCTTAATTTTCCACGAGGTAAAACTTATTTTTCTTTGCATTGTATGCATCATTATGTTTATTTCAAAAGGAACTTAATTTTGAAATCGATAAGCTGTGTTTTTGTTTGAAGCTCAGGCTTTTGATAGCGCATCGACAATGGCAATTCATTTGCCAGAGCTAATGGCGGGTGGTTTGAATGATTGAATGGAATAATACCGTAATTTGAGGGTAGTTGTTTGCAACCGCAGCGCTGAGCGCGCATTTCCATTGGATAGATTAATTATAAACAAAGCAGACGATGGTTGCACTTATAGGTAGGGGTGGCTACTGATTATCTACCAATATGGTTATTGATTGAAAACTTCTAAAGCTATTGAGTTAATTAGATATTCAACTTCATTTTATAACTTTTCAATATTATAATCGAACTATTCTTTAAATTCACAGAACCAAGCACTCCGTCATATTTTAACTCCCGACTACCTAAAGGGGTGTCATAAGTTTGACGTCGATGTCTGTCTCTGTGTGTGTGACTGTCTGTGATACCGTAGAGCTCAAACGGATGGGCCGATTTCACTGCGTTTTTTTTTATTTGAAGGTTAATTTTCATGCGGTGGTTCTTAGCTATGTTTAGTTAATACCGATTTAAGATGGCCGCCAAAATGGCACGTAACAATCATTGGTATTCATCATGCAAATATATATTTGTCCTGGGTGGGAATCGAATCCACGACCTCCGGCTCTGCAGCCAGACTTCCTTCCAACTAAGCCACGAGGCCATTGCCCTTCAAATTGGCGTCGAGCAATAATTACCTAGAGAGGAGAGGATGGTTGTTGTATTATTAACCCGGTGGCGGAGACGGCGGCACATCAAAGGTGTGGCCACACGGAATTATTCATAAGGAAATAAACTCAGGCGGAGGGAGCCGGGACGATGGCGGCGACGTGGAACGTTAGCGGCGCACTTCAAATAAACCGGACAAGTGCGAGTTGGACCTTCCGTGACAAACATTTAACAAGACATATTTATACATGTACAAAAAAATTCGGAAAATGTAAACTCAAATTTCGGGGTGAAATGTAAATGTACATATAATGCGATATTCGTGGTTTGGGCACAACACACATACTGACAAAAATTGCTAAGTACTATCTTTTCTACAATTGCCTTTATTATTTGTACGTACTTACGCATATGCGTAATTTGATGTTTATTGTGTTCTTAAAACAAACTTACCAATTTCCGCAGTATGTGCTAAACACCAAATCTGAAACAACATACAGGACACAATTAGACTTTTTACTATGAAAACTAAAGCGTCGTTACAATAACATATTATTTTTAAGCAGCGTCATACTGACCGCTCCACTTGTGAATAAGCATAATAAAACAAAATATACCATCTCTCGCAAGGCCATGATCCACCACGCTGGCGCAGTGCGGATTGATGGATGACACATGATCTCGAAAGGTTCTAGGTAATCTAGATGCAAATCGATAAAAATAAAAAGATATGTGCGTAAATATAATTTGGTTAGAAATATTAGGAGAGCAGGGCTGGGCGCTAGCCCAAACTTGGCTAGACAGTAGAGAGACACTTGAGAGCACCTTCTGCCATAAGTCCTTTCATAAAAAATAATAAAATATAGATAGATACAATTTATTGAAGACGCCACAAATAGAAATTATTCACAAGTTGAAACAATTTAAACACTTAAAGATAGTGATGTGATGGATGACCGCCTTGTCGCTGATAGCGATCTCTTCCAGGAAAAATGTACATCGATAGATAACTCTTTATTATTACACAGAAAATTAAAATTATACAGTAAAAACACTTATGAACTTGTGGTGTACATACATACATACAAATTGTGGTTTTTGTTTACATCTAAATAACATTGTGACCGTCAATAAACATTGGATTGACTGTTTCTGAAGTGTTTTATTACGACTAGTACTTAAGTAAGTGCCATCACCTAAACCCACAAACTAGCGCCGCAAATGGCGGCCTTATTGCAGAGAGGAACTTCTTCCAGTATTTATTTATTATATTAAAGTCAATAATTAATTATAATTGAAGACCCCAAAACCGGCAGTTTAATATGTACACTCACATTTCCAATACATACTCGTACATTATATCTTCAAACGAGTTGAATGCGCGAGCGTGAAAGGAAACAAGCGAAGTGGCCCGTTAATATCCAGAGCCATATTGTAGGATCGAAACCCATCTCACGTAGTCACGGTACGGGTCTACGCGCTACGAAGCTACGTCGTAACACTCTCGTAGATTTCATCTCTAATTTTTCGATCACATTTCATACATACATATTAGTATACCTTTAAACGAGCAATTCTTGTAGGTACCTACATACATATATAGTCTGAATCTCGGAAACGGCTCGAACGATTTTCATGAAATTATGTATACAGGGGTATTCGGGGACTATAAATCGATCTAACCAGGTTTTATTTAAAAAAAAACGCCGTTTTATGCGCGGTTTTAGACAATGAAAAACTGTTACATATATATATGCGACGGTAAATTTCGCGACGTCGTGCGACAGTATAATAGCTCAGTTGGGAAGGTCATAATATGATAGATCAGGATTCGAACCCAGCTGGCTGCCTTTCTTTTTTCCAGATCCTTATTTTTTTTGAGAAAATCTGTATATATCGATGCGACGTAAGACGAAGCGCACTTACCTATTATCTACCTACCTATTTACGCATTATCTAAACAGGTTGAGAAGCTCGTCAATATCTCTAATTTTCTATCGTTTACGAATCTCCTCACAACGAAGCCGCCGAAACTAAAAAAAATATGTAGAAAACAAATTGTTTTGCCAGACGTATTGCATGCCTCTAGAAGAAGAAGCCAGTTTGTATGGGTCAACTTTTAAAATGTTTCATACAATCTTATCATATCTGCAAACAGCAATAAAGATTTTTGTATTTGTAACGGAACAGAAATGTTACAAAAAAATATGATTCGATTAAGTCCTGAAATTATGCACGGTTTATTTAGTCTCACAATATTGGCCTCGTTATTAAAGCATCATATAAGGTAGCACAAAGGTCCGGGAAGGGCGGGCCCCCGGGAGACTCGGCCGTCGGCCCGGGTCCGGCACGCTCGTCGTACAAAGACGCATGAGCACGCATTCATTACTGCGAATTAAGAGATCTGCAGAGGGTCCAATGAATCCCCGGTAATCCCACAGATTATAAACCAATTGCTAAAAAAGAATTAGGCGCGATTTATAGGACTTTCGGTCTCGGTAGATTAAACCCTCTACATAGATATATATAGAAGTTTTTTTCTTCTTAAATATAGAGTGACGAGACGAGCAGGACATGTGCCTGATGGTAAGCAACATGCCTGCCACATGACAGCACAGTGACATGAAACTATTGGAACATGAAGAGTCCAAATCATTACCTAGCACTGCACTGCGCTCGTCACCCAAAGCCCTGCAATTTCTCTGGAAACATTGCCCTTCAAACCGGAATACAGTATTGTTTGTACTGCTTGGCGGTAGAATAACTGGTAAAGGTGTGGTACTTCCCCAGGCGGACTCTGCCAAGAGTCCTACCTCTACACATATATATATTAAACTTTCTTTTACTTTCAATAGGCAAGTATTTTGCCCGACATCGCGTTCGACATAAAGCTATAAAATGTTGGAATATTTGTATGTAAGCTCAATCCCGTCGAAACGGCAAACAGGATCGGCGCCTCTACCCCCAAACAAAATCGGCTATGACTTTGCTATTGCTGTCTCTATAATTTGAAGCGAAACGAAACGGGAGAGGATTATCAAAGCTAAGACAGTTTTACTTAGGCGGTAGACCCTCAGGTTAAAATTTTGAAAACAAGTTCTAACTTGGATACATTGACTACTTCTTATCCCAAAAAATATATAAATATTTAGACATTTACATAAAAGATCACGGTTTATATAAATTTGTTTTGGTAACAACTACTCAACTCAATCAAATAAATTTTCAGTCAGACGATGTTTATCATTATCTGTAGAACTCGCGAGAGCAACAGCTAGTTATCAATGTGTTGCGCATATGTGACATGTGTGATAGGGTTAGTACCCTACTAATATTATAATGTCAAAGTTTGAATGTTCGCTGCTCAATCGTGACGGAATGAATACGGATCGGGTTGAGATTTGGAACACAATTAGACTATAATCCAGAATAACACATAGGCTACCTTTTATCACTGGAAATTAGCGGGTAAAACCGTGATGCGCTGCTACTTGTTAATATGTGGAACATATTTTAATGTTACACGAATACAAAATACAAATTGTCTGAACCTCGCAGTGGTAGGACTTGTTGCAGAGTCCGCCTGGGGAATATACCACACCTTAGCCCGTTATTCCACCCCTGACCCGCAGTAAGCAAACATAAAACGTAATAATTGAGCTCATTAAACGGCCCTGTAAAGCCAGGTGGGAAGCCAATGCAGCCATTGTCCAGCGGAGTTGTTCGCGGCCAGAAATTTTAATTACAAACTCGTCATTAGAGCTCGCGCCCGGGGGGCTGTTTTAAATTTCACAATTGATGACGGAATTGTTTGGGTGTTTTTATAAAACCGTCGCGCGATTCAACTTTCTCAATATTAAAATGAACCCGAGCGCGACGCGGGACGAGGAACGACTAATAAAATTTAATATTACGATCACAGATTTCTAAACAGATGAAACCTTCGTGAACGACACTGTGAGGCCAGTAATTAGTTATGTATGCGTGACAGCTCTTACCGACGTTGTCAAATTACTCACGTTGGTGTGCGAGTAATGTTCCCAGTCTTAAGAAAAAAAATCCCATTATTGTTGTCTTAGTTTCCAAAATCTTCGCGTATAATAAACACATATAATATTATAATGTTAAAATAATGTATTATTACACCGATTATATATTATGCAAGGATTTCTGGTTATTACTATTTCCATCCTATGAAGTTAAGAATTTTGATTTTGCATGCAACTAAAAATTCGAATATTCGTACAGAAAATTCGGAATAAAAAGGCAACGCCGAATAATAGTAAAAGTCATGTGTGTGTTTATTTTGAGTATTCCATCGGAGCTTCTTGTAAAATTTTGAATATTATGCTTGACAAAAGGTGGCAACTACTCATTTAATATCGGTGAACACAGGTGGTGCATATAATTTTTGACAACTGATTTGATGTTGGGGGCCAGATCATTTCATTTGTTTATTATCCAATCTTTGTCTGGACGCGTGTCGCAAACGAAAAGTTCACCTTTTCAAAAATGTTGATACAAACCATGGAAAACCGTCTAAGAGTTTTTGTAAATCAGTTGAACATTATTCACATCGCCACCCAAAGTTTCATCGTCCAAGCCCAAGGCGTTTTTGACGTCCACCTTTAACAGCCCTCTCCTCAATTTTGGACAAAGAAAGTCAGGACAGAATGAATAGCAGCTTTACGTCCACCCAGAGAACCAAAATCAAGTTTGTTGGGACAGGGAGCTCGAAAGAGCAACGTTTTATACCTACAACCCACCTTGGCAGCAAGGCCAGTATGTGTGGTGCCAACAGCGATTGGCCTGATCCCAACATCTTTTTTGGGTAAGTATGTACGCACAAATTAGCACCGTATAAAACTTCGACAATGTTACTACTGACTCGACCAGATAACATGAGGTTAATTAAAACGATTAGATCTCTCAAAAGAACTCACCTACTTTTTTAAGCTCCACTATTCCTACTTACAAGTATTAAAAACTTGCTTCATAACTGTAGTTTTCATCAACACTTTTAGTATTTTTATAAAAACTAGTAATGACATGAATTTGTGCTAGGCATCGATTCACATTAAATTAAAAAAATACGATTGTAAAAATAGGGTTTAAAATAAAATAATACAATCTTCATAAATAATTTGGTCTACGAGTATCTGCAAAAAAAATCATAATCTATATTTTACCTTGACTTTAGGGAAAATAATTTCAATTTAGTGTAGCAACACTAACCAATTTTCGTTGAGGTGTTGTGTTTCTATTCATCAATCGAAATGAAATCGCCTAAATTATATAAATAGCAGTAAAAATATTCAAACTTTCCTATGAAATGATATTCCTCTTTCCTTTTCTTATTTTTGGGAACAATGTTTGCAATGTTTGAAGACACAAGACAGCATAATCTTAAGCAAAACTTAAAATCACACGGGACTCCCGTACGAGACGGAAGTCCGTTTCGTACTGACTGGAATTTGTATTTGCTTTGGCGTTTGATATTTGCTTCTGGACCTCAGGATCTGTGTTCCGCACGTTCCATCTGCCTTTTGTTTTAGAAATCTGTGATTACGATACATTTTTCTGGGATGGAAACAATTTTTCGTTATAACCTAACCCTTGTGTCGTTCATCTGAGGTGACCTCCACAGGGCTGGAACCTGAAAGGGGCTGTAGTCATAATCAACATCAACAGCCCACTAAATGTTTCCACTGCTGGGACTCGGGCCTTCTCTCGCAATGAGAGAGTTAAGGCTCCGATTAAGAACATATACAAGTTCAGTTTACGTCACCGGTTCATATAAACCTCCCCCAGTGCCACCCCTACGTTATGTCTGTGTGTCACAGCAATACTCACAGATTTGGAAATGGAAACGCTTAATGACTTTCCACTCCTAAAATAATTTCCATTCTCACGCGAATTATCGTAATGGCCTACGCCGTAGCCATCTACTACGTTGCTATGTCGTAGCACTTAGCTACGAGACGATTAAGTTTACGGATGCGGCAGTAAAGTGATTTTTAAGACTGGTTTTGTAATGGAGAAATAATTATTTAAAACGGTACAGTACTTTTACTGTCTATCTGTCACATTAATGACCACCGGGTCAGTAGGCGGTCAAAACTAGACTGCCCGAAAGAAAAAAAATGTTATTCATGTTACACAGACGTCTGTTACTGAATTGCGTATTAGTGAGTTATTGAATTGGTAATCGAGCGTTGTTTCATAGTGTGGAATGGCGGTTCAAACAGGACATGTGCCTGATGGTAAGCAACACGGCTGCCCATTTCTTAACTTGCAGTCTTTACTCTTTCTTTCCCGATTAGGCCCAAAAAAAAAAAAGAATAATTTAAGTACTAGTTGCGCTCCGGTTTTACCTGCACAGTTCCTGTCAGAACGGCTGAACGCATCAGGTTGATATTTGGAACACAGATAGATAAGTCTGGCTTAGCACATGAGCTACCTTTTATTACATGGAAATAACGACAACGGAAATTACGCGCGTAAAACCACGAGACATTCCTAGTTATTACATACAGGTGTATTGTCATTTCATGAGATATTATTTTATTTTTAGAATTTTACTAAGCATACGTCAACTTTAACCTATCTTACCTGGACACAGCAATAAAGATTTTTGTATTTGTATTTAATATGAATATCTTTATTAAATAATAACTCATAGAATAAATACATTAGTAACCCCTGCCTGTAGCTTTAGCATTAGCTGTGTTGCTGCAGGCAGTGTCTTCCTAACCTTAAACAAATAACAATAAAGATAAATTTTAGTATTAAAATTAACGTGGTTGTTACACATATTTAATTGGATAACGGGACACTCACGTATATACGGTCGGTCAATCCGACTCGAGTTTCGGCCGCGTCCGGCGGCCTTTTTCAAGGAGAGTGCCAAACGGGCAGCCATCTCGCGCGTGCACTCTCCTTGAAAAAGGCCGCCGGACGCGGCCGAAACTCGAGTCGGATTGACTGACCGTATAGACGTGAATGTCCCGTTATCCAATTAAATATGAATAAAGATAAAACTAAAAAACGTAAATTTGTACACCATATTATCAATTAATTTTAGATATTTAATTTATGCACATGTTTATGTACAAAAATATGTATGTGTGAGAGGGAGGGTGCATCTATGTATGTAAGGGTGCATGCGGGTGTGTGTTTGCGAATGTGTTGTTATTCTCTCTACAATATACAAGTCTGTAAAGTCAGAATAATATAATAATTAATACATTGACATGTATTGTCACTCATAGCTGTCAGTCTAAAAACGCCTCATAATTCCGAGAATCGTTCGAGCTGAGAGCAATGCTCCCGAAACGATGATTTTAATTGACTCTCGTTTGCATAAACAGCCGATGTTTTCGTTTAATTTGTTTTCCTTTCATTTGATTACGAGTATTCCTTCTGCCTCGGGAACTGGGAACTCTCGTGTTTTTTTTGCTGTAAATATTATTGTTTCTTTTGTATTACGCTCGGGTTTGTATTAAACGGATAAATATTGAATGATTAATTATTCAGTAATAGAATTCGATCAAAAATATCAGTAAATTTAATTGAAAAAAATCTGAACCAGTTTTAAAACCGAACAAGATTTTATCCCTTCCTCCCCATTTATAATCAGCATGTCGTGTTAATAAGACTCAATGCAGAATCTGCCTGGGAAGTCAGTCTACCGCCTACCACAAATGTGCAAACGTTCCAGTTTGAAAGCCAATGTTTCTTGAGATTACTGGGCAAATAATGGATTTTACATCTTTCTAGGGACGAGCGTGTTGCAGTGCTAGGCAGTCATTTAGAGTCTATATGTCCAAATAGTTGCGTGGCACTGTGGTGTCTCTCTGAAGGACAGAATCCGCAACGAGGATATCCGACGGAGAGCTAAGGTAACCTACATAACCTTGAGAATAAGCAAGCTGAAATTGCAGTGGGCGGGCCACATATATTATGTCGCAGAGCCGATGGACGTTGAGGAGGGCGGGTTCTGGAGTGGACCACGTTCGAGACGCCCCGTGGGACGGCCACCGAGCGGGAGCTCGGTGGACCGACGACCTGAAGAGAGTGGCGGGAAGCGGATGGATGCGGCGGGCCGAGGACCGGATTTGGTGGCGCAACATTGGAAAGGCTTAAGTCCAGCAGTGGACGACCACGAGCTGACGATGCTGACTGTGGTTTTATTGTCAAGCGTGTTGCCTACCACATAACTGATGTGAAAATTAGCCCTGTCAATTACTTATTTTATCAAACATTTCAGAGAATAATTTTTACATGCCCCAGCAGCTTAAGATCAAGTTCGTAATGCGCTTGCGGTAGAATCAGTCCGAGTACGAGAAAATCTATCCTCCGAACATAACATATAAGCAATGAAAATCGATCTTTAACAACAAAATAATACCGCATCAGCTGTAAGCCCGCAGTATCTTGATATAGGAAGGATTAGGGCCGCGGCCCCGACACGACACATCGGCTCCGGCGCCATCAATCGCAGCTCAGCGCCGCGTTAGCGCCGCGGCTGCCTAATGTTCAAGTTATGTATAATTTACCGAGACATTCAACCGTATTTACTAGTAATTCAATTTAATGTATTTATTCGAACCATTATTTCAAAAGAACACTTGGAGACGTCACTTATAACAGAATTATACATAAATACATAATAAAACATATTGTACATAATCAAATAATACCAAAGAATTATGTCATCGTCTATCGAACTAGTAGCCCTAAGTCCGGAAAACATCCGTTTCTTGCTTCATTTTATACATCATCATCAGCTCCTGACTGATACCTTGTGTATCGTAGGTAGTCATTCTACCATAGACCGCATCGCCATTTAGCATCAAGCGCGACGGCGGTCAAATGTAAACCAGTCAAATGTCAAATGGAATTATTAGCAGTTATAGGTTAACAGCTAATAATTAAATTTTCTCTGAAAATAACAAAACCGAATACAATTTAAATAAAAAAAAACACTACTAAGTTTCACACATTTGGGAAGTCTACGATTACGTCATCCAGATACAGGTAACAAAGTTTTAGTCTTTTGTTGATATTTGAAAAACCATTTCACCGCTTTCGATATCATTTGTACGGGACCATATCTGAAGTAGTATTATCTTCCAAACAAAACAAGAAGTATCCAAATCGATTCACAATTTGGCGGAAATGTTATTTGCGGGAATTGATAAACTCCTCCTTTTTTAAGTAAGTTAAAAAAAAAGTTTTGGTCGAGCGTCCGAGGAGTGGTGGTTACTTACGATGACAAAGGTCAAGCAGTATTCCAAGTGTTGTGTTGAGGAACTTACCTGAGAAAACAAGAAAATATTTTGAGTTTGAGATACTTTAACTCTATTAGTTTATGTTGGTTTAGTTATTAATATTGTGGGACTATAGTTGTCAAAAAATAAAAAGCCCGTTGTGACATTTGTCATCGCAACGAAACTAGTCATGTAACCATACGTTCGAGTTTTCAATATTCACGATTAGGCTAGTAAAAATATACTGTTTTTTGGTCACCTTTGCAATAAATTTCCGACCAAATTTTTTTTTTTATGAGGTTTGAGGTCACTTACTGAGTTAAAGTGTGAGTATTTGTGATTGAATTTTCATTTAGTCGCTTTCTTCGGATGATGAGTCAAAATCGTCAGTTGAGCTATTTGTATGTTAATACAAATAGCTCAACTGACGATTTTGACAATGTATGTTAATACATTGTAGTAAATATATTGTGGTTGGAAGGCCTTCTCTGATTCGGTGGTAAAAACATCTCACATTATAAAAATATTTCACATAAAAAAATACTATAAGAGATACCGATAGAAGCTCTTCATGTTCAAAGAACTGCGTGGCGTTATGCAGTGATAATTATAATATAAAACCAGACGCACGTTTTGCTCGTCGCATCACGTTATCAAATAAAACATTACTAAGAGAACATTAGTATCAACAAACCTATAAATCACTAAAATTACCAAAAATATAGAAAGAACCATGCTTTTTGAGTCATAGAGTATAAAGTTTATTTCCACATAGACACAGCACGCAGCTCACACACAGCTCCTACCACGGTTAACAATTAAACGACAACGTGTGCGTACGTGAAATGAAACACGAACGAAGAGATTTGATTCCACGTTTGTGATAAGAACGTCTAGGTTGTGGAATGCGTTGCCTGAGTGGGGTTTTCCCGATACGATCTTGATGTATTCAAATCGAGAGTGAATCGGTTTCTTCTAGGTAAGCACGCTCTATCGTAGACCGCGTCGTCGCGTACCATCAGGCGAGATGGTGGTCAAGTGCGAATCTATAACAGTTTAAAAAAAAGAAGTGTGGCACTCGGAGACTGCCGCGGTAAAGCTATTGCATGTTGCATGCATTTTTATCAACATAAGCAATAGGGATGTTAACAATTTTTCGGAATTGTTTTTATTTTGAGGAGTGACATTTGTTTACCATAAAAAATATCACGGGAAATCCTGGAAATTAAGCTGGCAACACTGCTAAGAGCATTTAGTCTGTAAAGCTAATACAAATAAGATTCAAAGCCGAATGACCGAGTGGGGAGGACGGCGTTACGGTCTTCCATCCCTCTTTCTTGTGAACATAAGAAAGAGATGCACGATCACTAAAATTCGGTCCCCAGGCCCGCGATAAAAGCTAAGCAATAGCTTAAAAACGTACTTTACACAGATTCGTCAGTGTTGTAATTGCAAGCTCCTCTCTTTACATCGAGCGTTAAAAGACGGCAAGACGCAGCCGAACATAAAAGGTCATGGCGCGCCGTCGCGTCACTACGTGTGACGTCGTTATCGATCGCAGGCGGCGCCGCGCGACTCCGCTAGTTATTCATAACCTATCGAGTTGTTCGTCCTGCGCCCCTGACATTTACTTAATTGCTAGAATAATTCGAATTACAAGTTAGTGTCGATTACAGAGTTCCAATTAATCCACTTAAAATTATGTCATGAAATACTACATTGTGCTCTTTCTATTCTACCAATATTATGAAAGCGATAGTTTGTAATAATGTATGGATGTATGTTTGTTACTCTTTTGCGCGAAAACTTTTGAGGGAATTTGGAATAAAATTTGGTACAAAGATAGTAGATAGGTCTGGAATAACACATAGGTAATATTGTGTCCCTGGAATATAACGGGATCGGGAACAAAACAGGTAAAACCAGGGGCTCTGCTAGTTTGAAAATATTATCCTTCATGTATTTTAGGTATACGTATCGGTGTACAATTCACACACAACACTATCTGACCCCAAACTAAGCAAAGCTTGTACTATGGCGGCCAGATAGCTGACTTTGTGAGTGAATTTTAGTTTTATAGCAGTCTTTCTCATTCAGAAGGTTATTTACGCTAGGCGCCGGGAAGAGATTGTTATCATATGCTAATGAACAACCGTTAATTTATCTCGATATCGTTCAAACAAAAATATTAAAAACCCCAAAGCTATATAGCTAGCGCATGACGGATACCCTCGAAACCTCGAAAAATGTGTTTCTTAGAACGCGTCGGTGTTCTCACGATGTTCTCTTTCACCGTTAAGTAGATGATAACTAATTTGTACATCTGTACTTGGGAAAATACTGAAAGGTGCAGCTGGGATATGAACCTACGACTTTACGGTTGTGAAATTTAAGCAGTGGTTGTATGGTATAGCTTAATTTGTCGAGACTATATTTAATAGCTATTGAAACTACCAATATTTTCTATACTAATATTATAAACCTAGAGGTTTTCTGATTGAACGCGCTAAACTCAGGAACTACTGGATCTAATACTAAAATTATTTCACCATTGGATATGTACATGATCCCCCAGTGATATTATGTAGACACGGGCGAAGCCGGGGCGGACCGCTAGTACTTTAATGAAACAAACGGGTATACATAATCGTCCTCAGTAGGTACAATTTACTTAGTTAACTCTGATTATTTAGACCATTAGTTAGCTTCTTATTAAGTTTAGCGCAAAGTTAGTTAATAATTAGATAACAGAACCAATGAACTGAGAAAGTTGAGCCATTACCGGCGGCGGGAACTTCTTCCGCGGAACATAGCACTCAGAATTGGTGTACCTACTTTCTATAGTGTACGATATAAACCATAAAGGTCTCATAAATAGAGGTTTTTGGAATTTTTCACTTGTTACATTTGTTTTTAGAGGTAGTTTTTTTAACCCCCGACGAAAAAAAGGGGTGTTATAAGTTTGACGACGATGTCAGATGACGACAGACAGACAGACAGTGCCTGTCTGTCTGTCTGTCTGCCTTTCTGTCTGTCTGTGTGTGTGTGTCTGTCTGTGGCATCGTAGTGTAAAACCCCCCCCTTTTAATAATATATTATTTTTTATTTCCACATCCGCAGTTTTCCAACTGTAAAACGCCCTACTAACTATATTTGATTTGATTTGGCCTTGATCGTCTAGTAGTAGGACTCTACGTATGTGAACCGTATGTTTGTAACCCAGACAGACTTGAGATGAACCATTGTTCTAATTCTAACAATATGATTTTAGCCCACCTAAGATTTTACCTGATTTTAATGAACCTAAGAATTCTAGTTTGACAAATATTCGAATAAGTATTGGCTTTGTTTAGCTCAGTAATGATTCCTAGAGATGTCTTAATTAAAGTTATGTACAGATTCCTACCTGCATTATTAGATCATAGTTTTATTGGCTTACGAAGTAATAGTAATCTTATCATGGTTAGTTTCCTAAAATAGCAAGAGAGGTAGAGCTTGTCAATGAAACTAAGTAATAGTAATGTATTATCGTTATGTAATAAGTTAGTGAATATGATTTGTATATGGTGTCATGGTCTTATATTATGTTAATATATATATTATGCTTTTGATAGTAGGTATGGAAGATAAATTAAATATTTCTGTGTATTACTGATCGGATCAGTGTATTATTATTTGTTTAACTTAACAATATTTTGTTTTTGTGGTAAAAAAGAAGGCCCCCTGGCCAAATCGCCTTTCTTTGATCGCTGGCTACCCACAAAAGACAAGAATCCAGCGTCTCCCACAGATTTGCGAGCTCGCGGGCTTGCCGAGTTTACTCCCTAACAATTAAGTATTAGTCTATCGAACTAGTAGCCCTAAGTCCGGAAAACATCCGTTTCTTGCTTCATTTTATACATCATCATCAGCTCCTGACTGATACCTTGTGTATCGTAGGTAGTCATTCTACCATAGACCGCATCGCCATTTAGCATCAAGCGCGACGGCGGTCAAATGTAAACCAGTCAAATGTCAAATGGAATTATTAGCAGTTATAGGTTAACAGCTAATAATTAAATTTTCTCTGAAAATAACAAAACCGAATACAATTTAAATAAAAAAAACACTACTAAGTTTCACACATTTGGGAAGTCTACGATTACGTCATCCAGATACAGGTAACAAAGTTTTAGTCTTTTGTTGATATTTGAAAAACCATTTCACCGCTTTCGATATCATTTGTACGGGACCATATCTGAAGTAGTATTATCTTCCAAACAAAACAAGAAGTATCCAAATCGATTCACAATTTGGCGGAAATGTTATTTGCGGAATTGATAAACTCCTCCTTTTTAAGTAAGTTAAAAAGTTTTGGTCGAGCGTCCGAGGAGTGGTGGTTACTTACGATGACAAAGGTCAAGCAGTATTCCAAGTGTTGTGTTGAGGAACTTACCTGAGAAAACAAGAAAATATTTTGAGTTTGAGATACTTTAACTCTATTAGTTTATGTTGGTTTAGTTATTAATATTGTGGGACTATAGTTGTCAAAAAATAAAAAGCCCGTTGTGACATTTGTCATCGCAACGAAACTAGTCATGTAACCATACGTTCGAGTTTTCAATATTCACGATTAGGCTAGTAAAATATACTGTTTTTGGTCACCTTTGCAATAAATTTCCGACCAAATTTTTTTTTTTTATGAGGTTTGAGGTCACTTACTGAGTTAAAGTGTGAGTATTTGTGATTGAATTTTCATTTAGTCGCTTTCTTCGGATGATGAGTCAAAATCGTCAGTTGAGCTATTTGTATGTTAATACAAATAGCTCAACTGACGATTTTGACAATGTATGTTAATACATTGTAGTAAATATATTGTGGTTGGAAGGCCTTCTCTGATTCGGTGGTAAAACATCTCACATTATAAAAATATTTCACATAAAAAATACTATAAGAGATACCGATAGAAGCTCTTCATGTTCAAAGAACTGCGTGGCGTTATGCAGTGATAATTATAATATAAAACCAGACGCACGTTTTGCTCGTCGCATCACGTTATCAAATAAAACATTACTAAGAGAACATTAGTATCAACAAACCTATAAATCACTAAAATTACCAAAAATATAGAAAGAACCATGCTTTTTGAGTCATAGAGTATAAAGTTTATTTCCACATAGACACAGCACGCAGCTCACACACAGCTCCTACCACGGTTAACAATTAAACGACAACGTGTGCGTACGTGAAATGAAACACGAACGAAGAGATTTGATTCCACGTTTGTGATAAGAACGTCTAGGTTGTGGAATGCGTTGCCTGAGTGGGGTTTTCCCGATACGATCTTGATGTATTCAAATCGAGAGTGAATCGGTTTCTTCTAGGTAAGCACGCTCTATCGTAGACCGCGTCGTCGCGTACCATCAGGCGAGATGGTGGTCAAGTGCGAATCTATAACAGTTTAAAAAAAAGAAGTGTGGCACTCGGAGACTGCCGCGGTAAAGCTATTGCATGTTGCATGCATTTTTATCAACATAAGCAATAGGGATGTTAACAATTTTTCGGAATTGTTTTTATTTTGAGGAGTGACATTTGTTTACCATAAAAAATATCACGGGAAATCCTGGAAATTAAGCTGGCAACACTGCTAAGAGCATTTAGTCTGTAAAGCTAATACAAATAAGATTCAAAGCCGAATGACCGAGTGGGGAGGACGGCGTTACGGTCTTCCATCCTCTTTCTTGTGAACATAAGAAAGAGATGCACGATCACTAAAATTCGGTCCCCAGGCCCGCGATAAAAGCTAAGCAATAGCTTAAAAACGTACTTTACACAGATTCGTCAGTGTTGTAATTGCAAGCTCCTCTCTTTACATCGAGCGTTAAAAGACGGCAAGACGCAGCCGAACATAAAAGGTCATGGCGCGCCGTCGCGTCACTACGTGTGACGTCGTTATCGATCGCAGGCGGCGCCGCGCGACTCCGCTAGTTATTCATAACCTATCGAGTTGTTCGTCCTGCGCCCCTGACATTTACTTAATTGCTAGAATAATTCGAATTACAAGTTAGTGTCGATTACAGAGTTCCAATTAATCCACTTAAAATTATGTCATGAAATACTACATTGTGCTCTTTCTATTCTACCAATATTATGAAAGCGATAGTTTGTAATAATGTATGGATGTATGTTTGTTACTCTTTTGCGCGAAAACTTTTGAGGGAATTTGGAATAAAATTTGGTACAAAGATAGTAGATAGGTCTGGAATAACACATAGGTAATATTGTGTCCCTGGAATATAACGGGATCGGGAACAAAACAGGTAAAACCAGGGGCTCTGCTAGTTTGAAAATATTATCCTTCATGTATTTTAGGTATACGTATCGGTGTACAATTCACACAACACTATCTGACCCCAAACTAAGCAAAGCTTGTACTATGGCGGCCAGATAGCTGACTTTGTGAGTGAATTTTAGTTTTATAGCAGTCTTTCTCATTCAGAAGGTTATTTACGCTAGGCGCCGGGAAGAGATTGTTATCATATGCTAATGAACAACCGTTAATTTATCTCGATATCGTTCAAACAAAAATATTAAAAACCCCAAAGCTATATAGCTAGCGCATGACGGATACCCTCGAAACCTCGAAAAATGTGTTTCTTAGAACGCGTCGGTGTTCTCACGATGTTCTCTTTCACCGTTAAGTAGATGATAACTAATTTGTACATCTGTACTTGGGAAAATACTGAAAGGTGCAGCTGGGATATGAACCTACGACTTTACGGTTGTGAAATTTAAGCAGTGGTTGTATGGTATAGCTTAATTTGTCGAGACTATATTTAATAGCTATTGAAACTACCAATATTTTCTATACTAATATTATAAACCTAGAGGTTTTCTGATTGAACGCGCTAAACTCAGGAACTACTGGATCTAATACTAAAATTATTTCACCATTGGATATGTACATGATCCCCCAGTGATATTATGTAGACACGGGCGAAGCCGGGGCGGACCGCTAGTACTTTAATGAAACAAACGGGTATACATAATCGTCCTCAGTAGGTACAATTTACTTAGTTAACTCTGATTATTTAGACCATTAGTTAGCTTCTTATTAAGTTTAGCGCAAAGTTAGTTAATAATTAGATAACAGAACCAATGAACTGAGAAAGTTGAGCCATTACCGGCGGCGGGAACTTCTTCCGCGGAACATAGCACTCAGAATTGGTGTACCTACTTTCTATAGTGTACGATATAAACCATAAAGGTCTCATAAATAGAGGTTTTTGGAATTTTTCACTTGTTACATTTGTTTTTAGAGGTAGTTTTTTAACCCCGACGAAAAAAAGGGGTGTTATAAGTTTGACGACGATGTCAGATGACGACAGACAGACAGACAGTGCCTGTCTGTCTGTCTGTCTGCCTTTCTGTCTGTCTGTGTGTGTGTGTCTGTCTGTGGCATCGTAGTGTAAAACCCCCCTTTTAATAATATATTATTTTTTATTTCCACATCCGCAGTTTTCCAACTGTAAAACGCCCTACTAACTATATTTGATTTGATTTGGCCTTGATCGTCTAGTAGTAGGACTCTACGTATGTGAACCGTATGTTTGTAACCCAGACAGACTTGAGATGAACCATTGTTCTAATTCTAACAATATGATTTTAGCCCACCTAAGATTTTACCTGATTTTAATGAACCTAAGAATTCTAGTTTGACAAATATTCGAATAAGTATTGGCTTTGTTTAGCTCAGTAATGATTCCTAGAGATGTCTTAATTAAAGTTATGTAAAGATTCCTACCTGCATTATTAGATCATAGTTTTATTGGCTTACGAAGTAATAGTAATCTTATCATGGTTAGTTTCCTAAAATAGCAAGAGAGGTAGAGCTTGTCAATGAAACTAAGTAATAGTAATGTATTATCGTTATGTAATAAGTTAGTGAATATGATTTGTATATGGTGTCATGGTCTTATATTATGTTAATATATATATTATGCTTTTGATAGTAGGTATGGAAGATAAATTAAATATTTCTGTGTATTACTGATCGGATCAGTGTATTATTATTTGTTTAACTTAACAATATTTTGTTTTGTGGTAAAAAGAAGGCCCTAGCCAAATCGCCTTTCTTTGATCGCTGGCTACCCACAAAGACAAGAATCCAGCGTCTCCCACAGATTTGCGAGCTCGCGGGCTTGCCGAGTTTACTCCCTAACAATTAAGTATTAGTTATGCCAAATTAAGCTATCCAAGGAATTGGAGGAATTATGCAGGGAGGGATGAGTTTACATAACTATTGTATGTCTCGTCAATCAGTCGGTGAAATCCCATATAGAACTTTACTGTACCGATCGACAGCAAAGGAATGTGATTTCGGGAATAAAAAAGTGTGTTTACTAGTTTTCCAATAATTAGTCAAATTGTTAGATAAACCTTAAAGGTTAAGTTTCCAATGTAACTTAGATAATTTAGCTTCTACCGAGCTCTTTAATTTGATGTAGTTATGTCAGACCTTCCTCTGTACCAGCAGAAAGGAACTAACTAGGGTTCAACCGACCCAATCAGATAATTTAAAGACAAATCTTATAACGTCTTCGACCCCATTTCAGCTAGGCTTCCGACTGCATGACACGTGCATGACTTTAAAAGAATGTCCAAAAATTAGCAGACTTCTGCAAAGGTTGAGTATTATATAACTTTACAAGTTAAACTGGAAATCTGAACTCAGTAAGGTCCACCGAACAACATTATGTATACAACTGCTTGTTCGAATTTGTAAATGTACATAGTTGTGATGAAAATAATGAAACAATATATAGGTTTGTAAATAAATACCTAGGTGGTTAATTATTAGATAGTCTTCAAGATTTTGATGTAATCTTTGTAAATATTAGTATTCATGGAACTCTGTAAGTATCTGAACTCGTTATGTACGTCGCGATTCTCTCAATTAAGCAGAGAACTTGACTATTTAGGATTTTAGTTTTAAAAGGTTGTAAATGTAATGAGCAAGTGCAAGTTATTATAATACACTAAAATATTAAAGACTATCGAACAATCTGTTTACGTTATTCTGCAACTTCTCGTTCGTTTATTGACCTGAAACAAAGGATTAATAATTCCCTATGTTCCGTTGAACTGATACATCACATACTAATGACATATTAGAATCAACGTAATGACTTTACTTCCTAAACCTATCCTAGCATGGCCTATCAACTAAGAGATACAAAATTGCAAGAGATTCGCGGATCCCAATTTAAGATTTACTCTACCAAAAAGGGTATATTTTATCCGGGCCTTCGGTATAAAGTGCAATACCCTTTACTAACATTGAATTTCTAAATTTACCTACCAGTTGATCAGACTGACAAAACCTATGATCCCTAACAGCCCTACGGGAAAGTTTCATTCTGGACGGGGAAGCCGGGAAAAAACCTCTAACACAAGGTAAGTCCCTTGGGGGGAGTTGAATGAAACAGACCAACCTAACGTAAGACGCTTCGACAGATATTTCCAGCTAGGATTCCTAGGAGACTAATGTCTCACCAGCCCGCGAGACAAGCACGACTTGCGCGTTGATTCTTGTCAGAGGCCGTCTAGTTCTTCCGAAGGAAAGATATATCGAAACGGTGACTTAATCGATCCCCATTTAAGAGGCAAAATCGACCCTGGGACGCCACAAAACCCAAGTTGAATTTAAGAGAGGGAACACGAGACGCGTGTTTTCAAAACCCGTAACCATGTACGGTATATGTAATGTTACGTTGTCCATTTCCCACAAGAAAAACCCCCCCCAAATTTAACTTAATGCTCACATAAGTTGGAACTGCAAAACGCTATTTACAAAACACATACGATTACATTCAAAATCGCCTTGTGCGTCGCAAAACGTTTTCAATCCCAAAATGAGATGCTAATTCACTCCTTTGCATTAAGAAAATTGCAATTCTCTCACTGCTAAAGTACGAATGATTAGTCCTGGAAAACTTGAATTTACTTTAATTATATGGCACAACAAACGGGGACACAAAATTCCAGCGTGACTCCTTACTTCCTTACTCGACGAAAAATAATGAATAACTGTCCTGCAACGCTCCCAAGGTTCCTTTTATACTTTTTCCGAACCAAAATTAGGCCCCGCCCATTCACGACTGGCGGTCTAACTCGGCTAAACGCGTTAGATGGTTTAGGCGGACTACCAACATACAAATGACCTCCGATGATGCGCAACTGTCTAAAGTTAATATGAACAATTATTAATAACGAAAAGGATATTTTAGTTTCCATTTTAGCCACATTCAATTTTAAATTTGTGCTTGCAATTTTTGAGACGCAGTTGTCAAAGTCATTTGGCCTGCGAACTCTGACACGCGCGGAACAAAATAATTTTGATTATTTACAATCTTATATTATGTATGCAAATACCCCATATTTCTTGTGTATTTCGCCTAAATAGTATTTTGCAAGGATCATTATGTGAATGTGAAGTGGACAAATTATGTGAAAACATCGATTTTACTAAAATCTTCAAGGATACAATCACGAACTGCAAATGCTATTTAATAACATTTAATGGTGAGTTTTATGTTCGTAATCATTTATCTTGTTGAATTTATCCAGAAAAGTTACATAATGAGTATTAAAATAGTAATAAGTGTTCGGAACGAGAAAATATGATTATCAAGTAGACCTACTGAAACTGCGCAGTATTTTCAACTATGTAATGTTGGTTGTTTTCCCATCCAAACATGTATTGAATGCATTTACTTTGTACAAAACAATAATTAATGCCTGTTTCAGACTTCAAATAGAAATATCTCTAGAATTTCAATCTAAGATCATCTACAATTACATATTTTATGATGATAATACATTAACACACAACACTACAACATCTATGTCTCCTGATTGACACTTGATTAAGAGACCTCAATTACAGCTATTGTGTTAACTACTACAGATTTCCTAGGCTAGGTAGGACCCCAACAATAACTAATTCTTGATCTAGAAATGTACCTATGTTGTATGTAAGAAATACCTTTAATTTTCAGATTACAACTCTGAACTCTGAACAACTTATGCTCCTTGAAGATATCAAAATGATGCTATCTCTCATTCTCAATTTATCTCAAAATTGGAACAAATATTTACATCTATTGAAATTCTCACCGAGTTCACACAATATAGATACCTCAATTAAGGTGTATGGAGTGATTTTTCAAGGTATGTTCTCCATGTATTCTATAATATACACACCAGTGAGTGATTAGAGTCTTTAGTTCTGTGGGAAGAATAATTCATATAACAATATAGTACTTAACACTAAATTTAATGTTCTCAATCGAGTAAATTATGTGAAGATGATTGAGTTGTAAAACTACCTGTCTAGATATTTCTCTCTATGTAATCTCATTACACATATAGCAGTGAAAGATCATAAATGTATTTAGTACTGAGGTAACAATTCATATTATAGGTAATTAAAATTCGCATGTTTATTGTAAACGGAATCACTATTCAATAATAATTGTTTTATGTGACGTTACCAAGTGATGATCCTAAGGTTTGAAGTAATAAATTGAATTGAATTGAAATAGTAATACTAAATGTTCTCTACCGAATAAATATAAAGAGGCATCAATTACAGCTCTTTTAACTGTTATTGAAGTCCAGTTCCTCATTTAACGGTCTCAATTATAACTAATCTGCTCTTTCCTTTGTTTGTATGTTCTGTAAAGTAATAAATGTAACTTTGTTGTTTTGCACCTTTTCTCAGACTACAACTGATGCTCTATGAAGGAACCAGAGTGATGGCACCTGCATTCCCAATTTACTACAAAAATGGAACAAACCCACCTCTCTATTGGAATTCTCACCGATGCTGACATTTACCTAAGTACTCTCAAATTAAGGTGTAAGATGTAATCTTCTAAGGTATGTTCTCTATCGATTAAATTATTGAAAGATGTATTCAAAATCAAGATTTTATTTTAATTAAATATATTTAACCGATTAACCAATACCCAGTAACCAGTAACTAGTAACCAATGCAATTAAACATTAGTAAATCACACTTTATTAATAAATACATAGTATAAATGAAATATTTGAAGATTGTTGACGGGTAGCACAGCTGCACCGTTACACCGACCCCAAAATTACTCAGATGAAAAAAAATTTTTTTTTTTTTTTTTTTAAGCAGAGTAATTTTCCTAAAATTTTAAATAAAGATTCAAATATTTCTATCCTATTGTGCAATAAATCTGTCAAAATCAAATGTTCAACAATAAAGGAATGTGTTATAGTGAATGATTCCCTATTACAATAAGAAAGTGTGGTTTTATACCAACTAGAAACAAACATCCTGGAGCACCGGACTTTAAGCTCGTTGATTAATCATCATAAAGAAATTTGCCCTTTCCACAGAAGCGTCCTCCATTTGTCTGGGATATAAGTTGTGAATTTATATAGGCCGAGTGCCAAATGCAAGCCCCACTACGCTCAAACTAACCTTCTGTTTAATCGTAGAAATTCTTGCAATCCCTCTCAAATAAAAGATGAATCTATCGTAGATAAAGACATATTGCCGTATGTTCATAACCACCACAAAAAATCAAATGCTACAATAAGCTTGCTTAGATTTGGAGAATGTAGAGTGTAAATTTTAGAATTGGCTGCATGTAGAGTAAATAATTTCCCAAAGTCGATTAAAAAAAATCGAAATCTTGCTGTAATCAGCATTCTAACCTAACACCTGCTTTCTTCGGGAATTTATTTTGTATAAGTGTTTTGTCGACCTTTAAACCCTGACAGACCTGTCTGATATCGAAGCAGTGTTAACGCTTCAAGTCCCTTTAGTTTTTTTTTTTCATTATTCCTTCGCATACCCTCCATTCATTGAAACACTCGTGACTTAATTCGGAAACACTGTCACAGATATGAGACAAAAGAAAAGTTTGCACTTTTATTATTTTCTTTAAGATCTTACATAAATATAATATATTTTTAACTCCGTTTCTATATGTCCCCAATAAAATAAAGTGTATACTTAACCTGTGTTACCAGACTAACTAAAAATGAAACCATATTACCCATTCCAAAATAACGTTTATTATACCTTTTAAGAACGTTACCATATCAACCATGTACCTTTGTTACCTCCTTATTGTAGAAAATTACCAAATTTGGTTAAATAAAACAACTACATTTTCTTTTATAATTATTTATAGGATTGATAAAGTGCATTGACAGTTTAAGGTTGAATTAAATTACTCGTTTTTCCTTTTTTTTTTCTTTTTAATATGTATACTTCTAATGAACAATCGTTAGAGAAATGTCAAAAGTAAAAGGTTACTAACTTAATAATGTAATGGGAATGGAAAGATATTCTTGCTTGAATATTTATTATAAGAAAATCAATTAGGTTCCTAAATAACATAACTGTTGTCATTACTAAGAACCAAGGTATAGTATATTAATACATCATAGATTTGGCTTATTTCCATCTTTAACTCGTTCAATTACTTATTTCAAGTGGTTCATCGCTTCCATTTATTTCATTGTTTCTACTAACTAGTTATTCCTCTTTTTCTTTCGTTTTCTGGAAATTCTAACCAGGACTAAACTGAAAAATAGAACCTATTATTCACAAATTCTTTAAAATATCAAAATAGGTACCCCGATACCCTTAGAAAAGAAAACTAACAATACATTGTACCTATTGTTGTGACACCTTGTACAAACTCAATGAAATTTAGACCGTAGAGATATTATTTCGCGTTATTCTATTTCATTCACTAGCTCTATCTTGCACTTGCTAATTATATAAATATTACGATTCTAGAGAAATTTAGAATTAATTTATGTCCTTAAATTTGAGTATCTGTGTAATATCCCTATCTAAACCAATGTCCCTTTTTATTATTATTATTATAAGATTAAAATATTAACTAACCTATTCACTCTTAATTTACGTATTTTCGATTGATAGAGAATTAAAACAATATGAACCCATATTTTATATCATAATCTATCCTAATTATACCTAATATCTCTATAAGTTATATCTATACTCTACCTATATACGAGACTAGCGATATATCTGACTTTGACCGTGGTGCATAAAACATAGCCCTTAGCAATCAGTGACCACGTACATTTCCATCAGTGAAAGAATTTCAGAAATCTGTCCAGTGGTTTCCGAGATAATAGCAAATAACCTTGTAAACAAAACTAAGACTTGTCTATATTATCAGTATAGATTTGGTATATACTTATGACGTGAATTCCTCATTTTGTCAATTTTGGCGAAATTTAAATATAAGAATAAATTTTAGGTCAATATCCTGAGTCGAAACTTTATAGCGCGTTTTAGGTGTGTACAGCGCCATCTAGTTTATTATACCATAACTAGAAATGCATCAATTTGAAGTGGATTTCCTTTTGTCTAACTTTTACCTTCAAATTAAAATCTAACGCTATATGAACAGTGATACATTTGACATTACATATTTTAATTATTTAGAACATGGTAAAATTACATACATTATTTGCTTCCCGATCTATCAATTATATAATTATAAGTATTTGAATTATGACAGGAACTATGTTTTATCGAAACCAAAGTAAACCAAAGGTCGACTGTACTTTTAAAGTCATGAACGCTTCTTTTTAATTCTCGCCTAAGTTACTGCTGATTCCTATAGTGAAATTGCATTGAATACTTATGACTCTGAAATTTCTTTAAATTTTACAAATATGTACTTAAATTATTGGAATATATACAAATGTACTTAATTCTTTTATTCAGTTTTGAATTGACACAAAGAACTATTGATTTTGTCACTGACATGTCAATTTCCTGTAATATTTTTTTTTCCAATCTTACAATTTATGCTGGTATTGCCACATTATCAACTATAACCTCTTTTAGCAAAATTTTAGTTCGAAATTGTAATTCAAAGCTACGCGTTCTTTCTACTACAAGTTAAATTGTATGAAAGATTTGAATAATTGACTTATTACAATTTCTTAAAAATATGTCAAATTATTATATTTTTAATCCCCGTGTCTATATGAGAGATATACTATGTTATATTTTAGTAGATATAATAATTATGCATATGTGTAATTGTGTTTATTTTAGTGAAATTAATTGTGTCGTAATGATTCTATATAAGTTAATCAGTTTTAGATTAAGAATGTCTATATTTCTTGTTTAAACGTGCTTATTTTACTAATAATGTTATTTTACTTAGTTCGATTTTACATTTAATGTTATGTATGTGATGAAGACTATTTACATAATTATGTATCTATTCTATTCTTTTTATGTAATAACATATTCATTCTCAGAAAGTAGCACTTTAAAACTTTTGAAAATTCGTAAGAGTAGATAATTTTAAAATCAATTACTGGTATCATCGGTTTCTACGTCACTAGCAAATAGAAAATGTATCTTTCTCGCCGGTTTGAAATTTGAAATGCGTATTCTAAATTTACTTATTTTACAGTGTTTTACTTGTTTACTTTTAAAAAACCTGCAATATTTGATTGAAGTTGTGTGTGTTTACGTCACCTTAAATTTCCATGTCGATGTTTTCGTAAACAATTCAAATTACAAGAAGAAAAGTGATAACGGCTGCTTGTATACTGAAGTTTATATGACGAATTATCTACCAACTCCTAATTATTCTAAGGATCCTAAAGGTATGTCAATTTATTGTATAGCGTTATTCTATGCTTAAATAGTTTGATTATAACCTAAATTTACAACCCGAAGTAATAAATGTTTCGTATGAATACGCCAGCCATTTTGTGATCATGTATTACCATTCGATTTAGTTGTTCGACAATCGTTTGCCTGCCAATTCAGCATTCTATTCCAGTAAATTTTAACAAGACGTTGATATGTATTACAATTTGATTAATGACTCGGCGACGATTAGATCGTTTAGGACGTAACGGGGTTTCAGCTCTTGTAAAGTGAAGTATCCGATATCCTCTTTGTATTAGTGTATTACAATTATTCTAAATGTAAATACTAATTTTACAGATTTTGTTATATAACGAATGCACTACTCTGGAGACAACTGTGGATAAACTTAACCCAAGGAACAAAGGAAATCGCCAAGAAATGATTAGCCAGCTTATAATGAGATACTAACCTGCCAGCTTGCTGACTGAGCCGAGCTGTCACAAAAGTAAGTGATTCAATTCAATGTAACTAAACTAAACTTTTCTAAAAATGGGCTACTATTTACGGTGATAGTATCTACTACTATAAATTACTTGACCTACAATCTGACCTTTCTAAATCTAATTCACTATCTCATATCATTCATATCTTTTGAGTTTCCCATGGATAATTATGTATTAATTATCTAATCTGTTATGGTCACCGTTGTAAACTTGGTTAAATTAATATTTGTGTTTTTCACTATGTGTAATATGTTCATATATATTGCAAAGTGAACACAATCACAATAATGTGTATTACCAACTTATACTGAAGTTAATTTTGCCTATCCACTGTCAAACTGTCCTGACGTTTAAGTTAGTTTATAATATTCTACAACGACTAAAATAAGTTGACAATAGGTTGAATAGTAGGTACCTATAGTGTATCTGAGTATGTATGTATGTCAAAATGTATTGTTGTTGTTAATTTATGTATAAATTTTCACAACAGCAGATGTACTTGAACTAATATAAATGTAAGATTATTTGTACATAAAATGTAAGCGAGTAATTGTTTACAATTGAACAGTAATGAGTATAAATGATAGACCCTAATTTGAAAAGTTCATAGGCTACCATGTATTCCAAAGATTTGAAAATTATGAGTAGGTTAATCATAGCCATGTTTACTAAAGTCTGTAAATATAAATTAAATTGAGCCTATTATCAAGTAAAATGCATGAAAAATCTTACTTAAAACTGTACATAATTTTATACCTATTATTTTTCCAGAGTATGCGAGCTACATCATGATGGAAATTAAAAGCCTGAGATACAGCAGTGGTTGTTCCTGCCTGTTCCTAGATTTATGTCAACCTTATTCTATCATCAAGATAACGGTAATTAAAAATCTTATTCTCATATCTAAATTTAACAATACATAAATCTGGTAATAAACAATGCGCTTGCCTATAATAGCGTCATACAGCTATTAGAATATGAAGAATCAAGTTTGTTACCTAGCTATGCACTGTGCTAGTCACCGGAGATAAAACTACTTATGGATTGTATCCTAAAATTAGTAGTAATTAGTACTGTTTTGTATGGTCCTGTGTTTGGTTTATGATGTAATGTTTGAGAGTGTGTGTTATAACCTATGTGCTATGAACTAACTCCAACCTTTTACTATGCCCATGCTTACTGTAGCAGTCACTTATTTTCCTAATGGCTGAGTTGTTAAAAGTTTGCCTAAGAGTTTAAGATTATGGGTTCTGTTCCCATGCAAGATTATTATTATGAATCTAAGACATTTTAATTGATCTAATGGCACAGCTGATAATAAGTTTGCTCATGAATCCTAGATTGTGAGTTTGATTCCCATACATGACTAACATTATGAATTTATTTATTCGAATAACTTTTAGCGTAGCATCGTATCTCCTAATGTTGAAACCAATTAATGATAATAACTCAATCTATATAACTCTAATATGGTATAACCATTTCATTGATTGAGTCTACCTATGTCATTAGTGATAAAGATTTTTTTTTTTTTCACTATTTTCCATTCTTATCTTAAAACAGTAACTAATCCTTCATTTCACGCATTTTTCAGATATGGTGGACCCCTGAATGAACTGGACATCATGCAGACTCCTGGCAGAATTTCAAACATGAAAACCCAGACTGAATTTACTATAACTTAACATAGATTTAAGTTTCCTACATGTCAGTTAGCATAATTCCTACATGATAATTTGACAACAAGGCTTTTAGTCAAGATAGTATGGTATATATTGAGCTTAATTCCAATGGATATTTTGAATTGATACTTCTAAATTAATACTTTTTTAAAGCTAAATAGACTTATTCTAACTAATCATGATTTTTTGGAATTATTTTATTTTAGAATGATACTCAATACTCATATCTATACATCCTCGACCCCCCAACTTTACTTATTTACTTTTGGCTTTATTTTAGAAGCTAGGTGATAAAGGTTCATCCCAAATCTATATTCGCATACATACACAGCAACAAATTGTCCATATACACGGAGGCACATGGACATAGCTACTTATATACCTATATAAAATTAGTAGTTAAAAGCTAAAATCTAAGGTTCTTTTTAATCCTGGTCCACGGCTTGCAAATTGTAAAGACCCCCCTCTTAATAATTTTTTTTTATCATTTATTTAACAAATCCTGGTCCACGGTTTTAAAATTGTAACCCCTTCTAAAATATATAATTAACCTTTTTTAATCCTGGTCACGGCACCAAATTGTAAAACCCCCCTTTTAATAATATATTATTTTATTTCCACATCCGCAGTTTTCCAACTGTAAAACGCCCTACTAACTATATTTGATTTGATTTGGCCTTGATCGTCTAGTAGTAGGACTCTACGTATGTGAACCGTATGTTTGTAACCCAGACAGACTTGAGATGAACCATTGTTCTAATTCTAACAATATGATTTTAGCCCACCTAAGATTTTACCTGATTTTAATGAACCTAAGAATTCTAGTTTGACAAATATTCGAATAAGTATTGGCTTTGTTTAGCTCAGTAATGATTCCTAGAGATGTCTTAATTAAAGTTATGTAAAGATTCCTACCTGCATTATTAGATCATAGTTTTATTGGCTTACGAAGTAATAGTAATCTTATCATGGTTAGTTTCCTAAAATAGCAAGAGAGGTAGAGCTTGTCAATGAAACTAAGTAATAGTAATGTATTATCGTTATGTAATAAGTTAGTGAATATGATTTGTATATGGTGTCATGGTCTTATATTATGTTAATATATATATTATGCTTTTGATAGTAGGTATGGAAGATAAATTAAATATTTCTGTGTATTACTGATCGGATCAGTGTATTATTATTTGTTTAACTTAACAATATTTTGTTTTGTGGTAAAAAGAAGGCCCCTGGCCAAATCGCCTTTCTTTGATCGCTGGCTACCCACAAAGACAAGAATCCAGCGTCTCCCACAGATTTGCGAGCTCGCGGGCTTGCCGAGTTTACTCCCTAACAATTAAGTATTAGTTATGCCAAATTAAGCTATCCAAGGAATTGGAGGAATTATGCAGGGAGGGATGAGTTTACATAACTATTGTATGTCTCGTCAATCAGTCGGTGAAATCCCATATAGAACTTTACTGTACCGATCGACAGCAAAGGAATGTGATTTCGGGAATAAAAAAGTGTGTTTACTAGTTTTCCAATAATTAGTCAAATTGTTAGATAAACCTTAAAGGTTAAGTTTCCAATGTAACTTAGATAATTTAGCTTCTACCGAGCTCTTTAATTTGATGTAGTTATGTCAGACCTTCCTCTGTACCAGCAGAAAGGAACTAACTAGGGTTCAACCGACCCAATCAGATAATTTAAAGACAAATCTTATAACGTCTTCGACCCCATTTCAGCTAGGCTTCCGACTGCATGACACGTGCATGACTTTAAAAGAATGTCCAAAAATTAGCAGACTTCTGCAAAAGGTTGAGTATTATATAACTTTACAAGTTAAACTGGAAATCTGAACTCAGTAAGGTCCACCGAACAACATTATGTATACAACTGCTTGTTCGAATTTGTAAATGTACATAGTTGTGATGAAAATAATGAAACAATATATAGGTTTGTAAATAAATACCTAGGTGGTTAATTATTAGATAGTCTTCAAGATTTTGATGTAATCTTTGTAAATATTAGTATTCATGGAACTCTGTAAGTATCTGAACTCGTTATGTACGTCGCGATTCTCTCAATTAAGCAGAGAACTTGACTATTTAGGATTTTAGTTTTAAAAGGTTGTAAATGTAATGAGCAAGTGCAAGTTATTATAATACACTAAAATATTAAAGACTATCGAACAATCTGTTTACGTTATTCTGCAACTTCTCGTTCGTTTATTGACCTGAAACAAAGGATTAATAATTCCCTATGTTCCGTTGAACTGATACATCACATACTAATGACATATTAGAATCAACGTAATGACTTTACTTCCTAAACCTATCCTAGCATGGCCTATCAACTAAGAGATACAAAATTGCAAGAGATTCGCGGATCCCAATTTAAGATTTACTCTACCAAAAGGGTATATTTTATCCGGGCCTTCGGTATAAAGTGCAATACCCTTTACTAACATTAATTTCTAAATTTACCTACCAGTTGATCAGACTGACAAAACCTATGATCCCTAACAGCCCTACGGGAAAGTTTCATTCTGGACGGGAAGCCGGGAAAACCTCTAACACAAGGTAAGTCCCTTGGGGAGTTGAATGAAACAGACCAACCTAACGTAAGACGCTTCGACAGATATTTCCAGCTAGGATTCCTAGGAGACTAATGTCTCACCAGCCCGCGAGACAAGCACGACTTGTGCGTTGATTCTTGTCAGAGGCCGTCTAGTTCTTCCGAAGGAAAGATATATCGAAACGGTGACTTAATCGATCCCCATTTAAGAGGCAAAATCGACCCTGGGACGCCACAAAACCCAAGTTGAATTTAAGAGAGGAACACGAGACGCGTGTTTTCAAAACCCGTAACCATGTACGGTATATGTAATGTTACGTTGTCCATTTCCCACAAGAAAAACCCCCCCCAAATTTAACTTAATGCTCACATAAGTTGGAACTGCAAAACGCTATTTACAAAACACATACGATTACATTCAAAATCGCCTTGTGCGTCGCAAAAACGTTTTCAATCCCAAAATGAGATGCTAATTCACTCCTTTGCATTAAGAAAATTGCAATTCTCTCACTGCTAAAGTACGAATGATTAGTCCTGGAAAACTTGAATTTACTTTAATTATATGGCACAACGTAACGGGGACACAAAATTCCAGCGTGACTCCTTACTTCCTTACTCGACGAAAAATAATGAATAACTGTCCTGCAACGCTCCCAAGGTTCCTTTTATACTTTTTCCGAACCAAAAATTAGGCCCCGCCCATTCACGACTGGCGGTCTAACTCGGCTAAACGCGTTAGATGGTTTAGGCGGACTACCAACATACAAATGACCTCCGATGATGCGCAACTGTCTAAAGTTAATATGAACAATTATTAATAACGAAAAGGATATTTTAGTTTCCATTTTAGCCACATTCAATTTTAAATTTGTGCTTGCAATTTTTGAGACGCAGTTGTCAAAGTCATTTGGCCTGCGAACTCTGACACGCGCGGAACAAAATAATTTTGATTATTTACAATCTTATATTATGTATGCAAATACCCCATATTTCTTGTGTATTTCGCCTAAATAGTATTTTGCAAGGATCATTATGTGAATGTGAAGTGGACAAATTATGTGAAAACATCGATTTTACTAAAATCTTCAAGGATACAATCACGAACTGCAAATGCTATTTAATAACATTTAATGGTGAGTTTTATGTTCGTAATCATTTATCTTGTTGAATTTATCCAGAAAAGTTACATAATGAGTATTAAAATAGTAATAAGTGTTCGGAACGAGAAAAATATGATTATCAAGTAGACCTACTGAAACTGCGCAGTATTTTCAACTATGTAATGTTGGTTGTTTTCCATCCAAACATGTATTGAATGCATTTACTTTGTACAAAACAATAATTAATGCCTGTTTCCAGACTTCAAATAGAAATATCTCTAGAATTTCAATCTAAGATCATCTACAATTACATATTTTATGATGATAATACATTAACACACAACACTACAACATCTATGTCTCCTGATTGACACTTGATTAAGAGACCTCAATTACAGCTATTGTGTTAACTACTACAGATTTCCTAGGCTAGGTAGGACCCCAACAATAACTAATTCTTGATCTAGAAATGTACCTATGTTGTATGTAAGAAATACCTTTAATTTTCAGATTACAACTCTGAACTCTGAACAACTTATGCTCCTTGAAGATATCAAAATGATGCTATCTCTCCATTCTCAATTTATCTCAAAATTGGAACAAATATTTACATCTATTGAAATTCTCACCGAGTTCACACAATATAGATACCTCAATTAAGGTGTATGGAGTGATTTTCAAGGTATGTTCTCCATGTATTCTATAATATACACACCAGTGAGTGATTAGAGTCTTTAGTTCTGTGGGAAGAATAATTCATATAACAATATAGTACTTAACACTAAATTTAATGTTCTCAATCGAGTAAATTATGTGAAGATGATTGAGTTGTAAAACTACCTGTCTAGATATTTCTCTCTATGTAATCTCATTACACATATAGCAGTGAAAGATCATAAATGTGTTTAGTACTGAGGTAACAATTCATATTATAGGTAATTAAAATTCGCATGTTTATTGTAAACGGAATCACTATTCAATAATAATTGTTTTATGTGACGTTACCAAGTGATGATCCTAAGGTTTGAAGTAATAAATTGAATTGAATTGAAATAGTAATACTAAATGTTCTCTACCGAATAAATATAAAGAGGCATCAATTACAGCTCTTTTAACTGTTATTGAAGTCCAGTTCCTCATTTAACGGTCTCAATTATAACTAATCTGCTCTTTCCTTTGTTTGTATGTTCTGTAAAGTAATAAATGTAACTTTGTTGTTTTGCACCTTTTTCTCAGACTACAACTGATGCTCTATGAAGGAACCAGAGTGATGGCACCTGCATTCCCAATTTACTACAAAAATGGAACAAACCCACCTCTCTATTGGAATTCTCACCGATGCTGACATTTACCTAAGTACTCTCAAATTAAGGTGTAAGATGTAATCTTCTAAGGTATGTTCTCTATCGATTAAATTATTGAAAGATGTATTCAAAATCAAGATTTTATTTTAATTAAATATATTTAACCGATTAACCAATACCCAGTAACCAGTAACTAGTAACCAATGCAATTAAACATTAGTAAATCACACTTTATTAATAAATACATAGTATAAATGAAATATTTGAAGATTGTTGACGGGTAGCACAGCTGCACCGTTACAGTAGAGCTCAAACGGATGGGCCGATTTCGATGCGGTTTTTTTTATTTGAAAGTTAATATCCGTGCCGATGTTCTTAGCTATGTTTGGTTAATATCGATTCAAGATGGCCGCCGCCACAAAATGGCGGACAAAACATTTCTTAACAACTTACCTCAATATGGGTGTCAAATGAAAGGACTTGACTAGTAGAATACTATACACTATAAAAAATTCAAATCCAAGATGGCCGCGCCCACAAAATGGCGAATTATAGAATTTTTTCACTACTACCTCAATATGGGTATCAAACGAAAGGGCTTGACTAGTAGAATACATTGCGCTATGACTAATTTTAAATCCAAGATGGCCGCTTCCACAAAATGGCGAATGGGCTCTTAATATGGGTATAAAATGAAAGGGCTTGACTAGTAGAATGTTGTACAGATAACAAATCTGAGGTAGTCGGGGGTTAGTCAAAATTAAAAATTTTGTTCTTGTTATATTCCCTATTTATACAGTTTTAAATTAGGTAAGGTAGGGTTGAGTGATTGAGTGGCGAGCCATGAGAGACGCCTATGTTTAGCAGCGGATTAAGAAGGCTGCTGATGATGAAGTTCTAAATTGATATAAATAAATATATTAGCATTTCTGTGGGCACATGTAAGACGTGGTTTGCTGTGGAATACGTTGGCTAATTGAGTTTTTCCCGATGGTCAATAATACTGTTAACAAGTATTTGACCTAGTATTTGTTAGTGTACATATTTTTACGGCTCTTATAGTGTATTTACGGCTTTATAATGTCGAAGACTTTATACCTTATATACTATAAAAAATTCCAAATTTAAAATATTGTCGAAATCGATCCCCAGTTCTTCCGAATCGTTTCGAATGGGCAAAATACATCAAACAAATTACATTTATAATGGGATTTGCAAGAGTAACATTGATTGTTGCTCCCACGCCTAGCAGAGCCCGTCCAGGTCCCAGGTACTAAGTAATTAAGCTTACGTTTCACAGACACAAATAAGTCCATAAGCAACAAAGTTCGTCAAAGCTCCGCAGTATTAAAAGCCTCTCTATATGCGCGGCGGCCAAATTTTCCAGCGCCCAAAAGTCAAACATAACAACACAAAGTTTATCGCCGCAGGTTTACCGAGTAAAGCGTTAAGTGCGCTATACACCGTCAGCTATAAATGTGTAGTAGTTTCGCAATCAGCATAAGTATAAACAGCCATTTTTATGTTCCCACAGGACCTTGTGTCATAAAGGGAGTGTTAAAGCCACTGTGCTGAGTGCAGCCAAAGCAACCCACTAAATGTTACATTGCTAGGACTCGAGGCGTCCGGAAGAGCGAGTCAAGGCCATTATTCACTACGCTGGCCCAGTGGATGACGTATGATCTCGAGAGATTCTTGGAACGTACCGTGTTTTCCTTTTTGAAGTTAGCGGCATTGCGCACATGACTAAAACCCTCTACACACTAAAATCAGAGGAAATTACGTATCATATGATTGGAATTTTAGTGCGATGTAGGGTCCTCCCCACTACTTTTACGTAATTTCCTCTTAATGTAAGGCTCGTGTGTAGAGGGTTTAAACCTGCCGTAATTTCAGTGAGTGCAAGACTAAGCACAGGAGGGCGGAAATAAAATGTATTGAAAGAAGTCTTCACTAATTGAAAACATACACAGTAGACCTGTGTCAAACGATCATTTGTCGAGAACCGGGTCGCTCATGACCCCACTCGTATAGTGATCGGGTTACAAAGATTTCGAGCTTTCGATCATTTGGGTCGCAGTTCCTTTGCACGACCAGTTCGCGCGCGACCCAAAGGTGAGATAGACATATGATTTGCACTCGCAAAGTGTATTTGTGTTTCTATGTAAAAGAAAGAGATAGAAGATATTTTTAAGTCTAATAATGTTGTAATGCTGTCAGTTTTATCGTGTGTTATTTTGCTTCATCACAATAAACTGAGCAATGAGACTTTACAATTGGAATATCATGACTCACAGTAATTAACTAATGATAAACATGTCCTTATACAGAAAGTTAAGTTAAATCTCCTTGTTCGAATCTTCGAAACGGCACTCACGAAACGAAGTCGCTTTTTCGAGTTACGAGCAGTCCCATAATAAAAGTCTGAGGTGGGATGCATGAGATCATACAATTTAAATGCAATCTCTCCGAAATGGTTCGTTGCCACTAGTTCCATACACAGTTCCATGATGGATGTAATGATCATAATTTACAACATTAGTTCCATTAAAAATGGATCCCGAAATAATGGAACTAGTGTCAATTGTATCCAATTAAAAAGCTGATAAGATGAATCTGATATTATTATTGTAATACAGTAAAGTAGTAGTTTCAAACTTTGAAAATGTATACAATTTGTATGCTCTTTCTTTTGTTTTTATTAATTGACGTGTAAATTGTACATTTATGAATAAAGTACTTTGACTTTGATAAGCAGCAGTAACATTACTGCGATGTTTAACACTTGGCAAGTCTTTTTCGAACAAGAGTCCCATACCCTTGTTCCCTGAGCTCATCGATCCCTTCTATCGACACGTGTCAAAGGACATTTATTTGAGTGAGGTGTAGCGGGTTTCATTGTACAGTTAGTGGAACTTGTTGTGTGGAACGGAGTTTGGTTCAGGCAGCAGTGAATAATGTACCGCGCGGCGTCGGCACTGACCTTACCCTGCGGCTTGGTGTTTGTCCGATATATAATGCAGACGACAAATCGATGCGGCCACATGGACGAGCGAGCAGTTTTACACACGCACCGTCGCGTCGGCGGCCTAGCAACTATAAATAAATGTATCTGATTTTTTTGAAGTAGGTATCGGCTTCTTTAACTCTGTTAAGGTGCGTCCTCCCAACCGAGTATTAGATTATAAAAATTTATTCGATTATAAAAAATACATTAAGTTTTCACAATTTCTTGGCTTCAAAATGGTAGTTTCTTTTTTTTTGTTGCCAAAGCAGATGTAGGATGGCCAAATAAAGTCAAAACATATTCGATTTTGTTGCTTGAAGTTAGATAGATAGATAGAAACTCTTTATTGTGACACAAACATATTAAAGTATTACAGAGAAACACTTATGAACTAACGTCACAAATGGCTACCAGTTAAAGGTCTAATAATTTTATCTCGCCATCTTGTAATTTACCGCATCGTCGCTTAACATCAGGCGAGATGGCAGTAAAGTATAAACATATAAAAGTAAAAAAAATATCTATGAATACATTGCTACAGACACTAATTTTAAATTCATTCTGGTATATATGTAGTTTCAAGTAAACCAAATACCAATTATACGTATTAAATTCCTATCGCAGTCAACTGAAGATCTGATAACTTAGGAACGGCTGAACCGATTTCGATGAAGTATAGCTAAGAACTCTCCGGAATAATTAATCTTACAAACAAAAAAATCAAAATCATCAGTTCATCCACTCGGGAGCTAAACTCCCACTGACAGACACACACACTCAGGCTCATCAAACCCATAACATCCCGTCGATTTTGCATCGGGGGTTAAAAGCAACGCAAAAGATCACTTGAATACGAAATGGTATTTATTGTATCGAAAAACATGAACGATTACCGTTTTTCAATACGGTGTACGATAAGAGAATATCTATAAAAATATTTACCAAATTCCCTGAATAAAATAAATCGATGGTACATTAGTATTCAGGCTCCGCCGTACCCAGTTTTTAATGTAGATTGTTTTGTTGATTGTCTGAGTTATCGACAGGGGCTGTGTTCCCTAAGAACAAATCGAATCGTTTATGTCATATTCCTACAACCTTTACACTTATACCGTCAGTCAATATTACAAAAAGCACTTGAGTTTGAACAACTATTTCCTAACTAACATTCACTTGTAGCTACAACGTTTTTTTAAAGAGCATGAAATAAATATGCAATGAAAATCTTATCCAATAATATACGTAGCATAACGTCGCTTCCCCCGCCTATCCACTGTCTTCCATTACTCATATCTTCTTCACCCTCCTACTGTTGCCTGGAAGAAATCGCTCTTATCAATAAGGTCGCGCTCATTGTTACTTTATTTTGAAATGTTTCTATATTTTGTTTTATTATTTAAGTGCAATAAATAATTATCTATCTATCTAGATGTATATGATATGTAGACGATTTTGTAGGCGACGCTGGTTCTTGGAACGGATTGCTCTCAGCAATAAGGCCGCTATTCCTGGCACTTGTTCATTAGTGTATTACTGTAAATGCGGTTTGTTTATGTCACAATAAAGAATTTCATATTTATCTATAATGGCAACAATTTCAACTGATAAGCTAACCACATGTGTTGGCCACTATACCTTGACCTATCACACACAAACCTAACGCACTGCATTTTGACAAAATCGTAAGTCAAATTGTAGAGGTACAGGCATGTGCTTATCTTGTTACGTAACTAGTTCGTCCAAGATTTTTCTCCATCCCAATGTAGGCAACATTGGTATGGAGTAAGAAATCGCTTTCAGCGGTAGGTAAGTCCGACAGTTGTTTTTTGTTGTAAGCCCTAGTCTTCAAGTTGTGCGTATCATTTAACTGGTTTGTGTGAAGAATTACAAATTTTCATTCAATCAATCTTTTTTTTTTTTGCGTGTTGTTCATAGTGAATACCGCTCCTGGATGTAAACAAAACAAACCGCACAGTAGAAAAGTTTGTGTAATATTTACGAGTTGGGGAATATTTTATTCCCAAAAGCACCGGTTGTTTTCCCATGGAAGCGGTGGATCGAGGACTCGGCGGCTCAGTCCCGCCGGCCGACGCGACGGTTTCGAGGGTAAATTGATGGATTTTAAAATCGGCGACAGGGAATTCGCTTTGATAAGATCGATAGATGGCTCAGATCTTTCCTCCAATCGATCGGGCGAGGATCGAGTAAATAATTAATCGAGTATGAGATTATGGGTCCAAGTGAATTAGACCGCTATGAATGAATTCGAAAGTTGTCGGTTCGAACTCTCGAGCCCTTAAAAGTATGTGCGTTAAAATCAGACACAATTTATAATCTTTTTCCACTCCTCAGATGTCTGGAAGAGGTTGTTTAGAGATAAAGTCGCTAATTGTTACTGTACTTTTAAATTTTATCTTAAATTGGTTATGTTTGATTTAAGTAGACCAGAGCTGTATTTTTCAGTAGACACCGAGACTCGGGATCTACCATCTAATTAAATGGTTTTACTTTGATATATCTGTCTCTGTCTTTTGGCTTGAACTAGCTGAATTCTAGAAACAGAGCAATAGCAAACTCATAGCCGTTTTAGTTTGGGCGGCCGAGTATTCCACATCTTTGTTATGCGCTAAAAAGGTTTATTTATTAACTTATTATTACTGTGTAAGTAAATTAAATTAGTACTAGTATTACTAATTTAATTTACTAAAAGCGTTTCACGGATTTATTCGCGTAGTTCCCGTTCGCGTTATTTTTCCAGATAGTAATCTATCTGTGTTCCTAATTTCAACTTGATTCGTTCAGGCGTTCCGACGTTATTGAGTAACAAACGTCCAAACATAATATAGACTTTCATATTTATTATATTAGTAGTATTATTAAGAGCCCATACGCCCCAATGATGGCTAAAGGCTTCGCGTTCTTTTTGTTATCCCCTTTCATCCCCTATCTAGTGCTATCTATAGCAGGCCAGTTCTGCTGGTATTGGTCAAGGTCCCGCCAACGCGTTTTAGGCTGCAACGTCGTTTTGCAGTGTAATAGTTTTAGCCCAAAGATCATCCGACATAAAAGGCATTCCAAATATTTCGAGGAATATTCGAAATATTGGATGCCAGAATGAATTGATTTGTACACAATATTCTGCTTTTATCAAAGTGTTTACGAATACTACGTATGAAGTAGAGTAAGAACAAACTCTTTACACCGGAAGCACGGGTCTGATCGTTCTTGTCTTGTCGCTCTTGTGGAAGTTTCACACTTTTGTCGCGGCACATCACTATGCCGCCAATGTCGGCATACACCTAACGCCATACGCTAACATACACCTCATCTGCTTACGATTGGTACAAAGGAACCGTGCTGAAAAACCTGATCTATTTGCTTATTCTTTATCTAAAGTTTTTATTGTACTATTCTAGTCGATAATGTCGAATAAAGGTCGCGTTGTCTCAGTAAAGCCGTCACAGTACGTCTCGTCTCGTTCGCGTCGTATTTTCAACTGCTCCCGTATTCATGGGAAGCTTCCAGATTTATGTCAGCCGTATACTGCAGATTGTGAGTCCTGTGTCTTTATTGCACTGTTGTAAAACTACATTAGATGGATGCGTGTGCCTGCATAAAGATTTTCTTTCATAAACCAGTGACAAACAGACAGATCGTTCATGTGACGTTCAGTGGTTATTGTTAGAGTAACGCTCATGAGCTCTTGAGCTCTTCTTAAAGCACATCATCGCTTTCCATCGTTAGTGTTGTGCGTCTCAATTGTTTTTTTCATGCTTAATGAAATACTGGTTTCTGTGCGAATTGATTTAGCTGTTAGCATAGTTAACAATTATAAATAGATAAACATTGGTGGACATTTCACACACAATACAATCTGACCCCAAACTAAGCAAAGCTTGTAATATGGAAGCCAGAAAGCTGATATAATACTTATATATTTTTAAATACATACTTATTATACAAAGAAAACACCCAGGCACAGTACAAATATTTGCACTGGGTGGGGATCGAACCCACGACCCACGGCTTCGCAGGCAGCCAACTAAGCCAACAGGCCAGCCTACACTTAAACACTTCTAAATCGTCCAATGAACCTAAAGGAGTGTTCAATAAAAAGTTTTTGTCAGCGCTGCATCGTTTACCATCACGCAAGATGACGGTCACACATTACTCTATCAACGAATAAGTTATTTTATCCGAAAAAAAAAAACCGACTTCAAATAAAAATCAAATTTAAAAAATATATATCACTAAGTTATACAAATAAATTAAAAGTAATACTTAGTTTTTGTTCATATTTCAAAAACCACCGCCGCAGATTTCGATGAAATTTAAACGGGACTACCTCTGAACTATGATCTACCAAACAAAAAACGAACTATCAAAATAGATTCAAACAAAAAAACATCCAACTCCGCATTGAGAACCTCCTCCTTTTCTGAGATGGGGTAAAAATAAAAACACAGAATCAGCTGGTTATTTCAACGAATGTAAAGTTAAATTCCCCCGTATAATCTTTCTTGCCGCAGTAGTCATGTCCTGCGGCTCCGCTTGCGCAACTTGTTATTTTAGGGTCGCACAATGGCCTCCCCTATGTTTGTACAGGCAAGGAGAAACAGGATCGTTTTCTTAGGGACAGACGGACTTTCTTACTGCGCTCTTTATATGATGATAACATTTGACGTTCTGCCGAAGCGCGTTTTATTTTATATTAAACGTAATATTTTTGTCTACTGTCTGTTATTCGTGTAGGCGAAGTGGAGAAGAAAAAGCAGGAAGGCTGACCCCACCACCATTAGGGATTTATAGCTAGGGAGAGAGAGTAATATTTAGTGTCTACGGCTGCAGCATTGATTTCAACTGGTCTTGTGACTCAGACGATGGTAAATTTTCTCACTGAACTAAATGTGATCCGGCCAAGTCACACTACATTAACTATAATAATAAAGAAATCGCAGTAAGGAACCTTAGACTTGGCACGGCTTTGTCTAGTTTTCATTACTTTTCGTAAATTAGTCTTAGTACCTGGTTGACCGAGCTTTGCTCGGTTTAAATGCGTTTATAAAGGGCTTTAAGTAAAAAAATCTCAGAAAAATAAGAACAAAAAGAAAAGACCCGAGTGTAACCATCATCAGGTTTCGAACCGGGGCCTGTTGACTCCGAGGGCGAGCATATTCCGTCTGAGCCATTTAGACTTAAAGAACAGTGGCGAAATAATCGTCGCAGTGGCGAAGTTATCGTATTCTAATGACATTGTAGGAGTTTTTCATTGTCTAAAAACGCGCATAAAATTATGCTTAAAAAAAATAAAACCTAGCTAGATCGATTTATCGTCCCCGAAACCCCCTGAATACATAATTTCATGAAAATCGTTCCAGCCGTTTCCGAGATTCAGATTCTATATATATTTACCTACAAGAATTGCTCGTTTAAAGGTATAAGATTGATACAAATATCAATTCCCGTGTACGGGATGTTCCCCCGGGGACTCGCAATAGCCCCAGATCAAAATAAACCGCGTCGCAGCGCCGGTTAGCAGCTGGATGTATTAATATCTAGCTGTCTAGAGTCTAGACAGTATGTAGACCGCCAGCGGTGTCCGGCCGCTCACATGTTTACATTAACACGGTAAATAAACATCACAACATAGCGTTTAAACTATCACGATATGATCTCATATTTAAATTATCTACATATATAAAAATGAATGTTTGTCTGAATGTCCTTTATAGAATCGTAAACTATGCCTTTTATAAAATGATGATCTTTAGCAAAGTTGTTGTGCGTGACCCAAGAAGGTTTCTGAGTTGGTACGAGCAACTTTCGACAGGTGGCGTAGCAACGCGCGCAGGGTACAACTAGTTACGTTGTGTCGTGGTGACAACCCTACGATTTTTGAAGACCAAATGAGAGTAGATGGAGATCTCGTTTCCCAATGAGACGACCCGCTTGTTCTATTTTCTCGCGACCACGGCTGATGTAATCTTATTTTTACTTAAAACTTGTTTTTTATAGGTTTACACTTGACCGTCATCTCGCCTGTTGTTAAGCGACGATGCGATCTCCGATGGAACGTGCTTATCTAGAAGAAACCGATTCACTCTCGATTTGAAGACATTAAGATTATACAGTCGGGAAAAACACAGGGAAAGCATTCCACAGCCTAGACATTCTTATCAAAAAAGTAGTATCGTGAAACGATGTCGCATTTTCACGCTGCAAGCAATCCAAGAGAAAAAAGAGCAAGTCTATTTTATATTAAAGACATTTCAAGAGATAATGCAACATTCTTGTAACGAAACCCATTACACTGATTAGTTTAAAACTATTAAAGCTAGTAATGGTATTAAGCTTCAAGATGCTAAGAGCTTTGCTAAGGAGGTTTAGCTCATATCATCCCCATATTATGCCTCAGGTTTCTCTTATAACATCCTATTAATGATTATGAGTCCAGGGAATGAGACTTTAAGGTTCTTAATACTATATCAGAGGAGATTAGACTACGATCTCACACTTAGAACTTTAACGAACACTAAAATTTTACGCATTTTTTAATTTAATTTAATAATACACCAGCACTTACGGTGTATTATCGCTATTTTAAACCTTAACGACTGCCGATACTGAATGTGATCACGAAGATGAAACATTTTCGAAAAATAATTAGATTTTCTGAAATACAAAAAACTGATTCAAATTACAATACTCAGACTAAAATTCATTTTTTTGAGAAATCAAGTAAACACCCTGTCCTGCCCAATGAAACATCCAGAACAAAAAAAAAAAAGTTTTTTGTTGATATTTTAGCTTTTCTATTTTCGATAAAAAAATATATGGGGTATATAATATACCACTGGATTATCCACAAATAAAAATTACGTTTGAAAAACCGACTTCAAACGCGAAAAATAAATTGATTTAATTGTTGTAAGCGCTCTCTGCTCATCTATCAGAAATCGATGCCAACTAAGTCAAACAGGTACTGATAAATACTAACTACTTGGCACAAACTGTAAAGAATTTCAATGGGACCAAATGGCAGCTATTCTGCATCAAACCAAAAAAAGAATCACATAATTCGGATCATTAATGCCGGAGTAATCGATGTACACAAAAAAATACCGGACGAATCGATAACCTCGTCCTGTTGAACTAGGTAAAAAAAGTATTTTCAAAATCGATTCATATTTAGCATCGCATATCGCATAACATACAATAAACAAACAATCGAATGAAGCCTCCTACTTTTTTTTAAGTCGGTTAAAATTACATCGAGTAATTTAATAATAAGTCGACTTTTACTTACTTAATTTTTAGTAAAGTAGATAATATATAATGAAACAATCTTCTTTACCCATTGGAGTTGATAGAAATGTCAGTTGCATTCCGTAAAGCTGGGAGCGGTGCACAGTGACCTGCCGTCGCGGGCATCGACCTACCAGTAGACCAAGACATTGGTAGATGGACAGCTTTCACTAAAATATCAAAATCGAATAGCACAAATTCAGAATGACAATTGTCTCTGTCATTCTAAACAGATAGACAAATAGACAAAGACCGAGAGATGAGATTCCGTGTCAGATCAATTCGGCTGGGTTCAGAATCGCTAGGCAGAACAGAGTAACAAGATTGTTTACAACAATTTCAACATAGCAGGTTTCTTTGCCAAATCGAGCCGTAAAAAGTATTGCGAAGTAACAATGTGATACATTATTTATTGAGTTTCAGTTTTAAAGTAAACGTATTCAGAGAAAATACAAAGTAATGAGACAATTCATCTTAGGTTGCCGAAAGCGACTAGCCAGCAATTTCACGGCGATGTTCCAGACATTGAAGTATTTTTCTAAAAAGGATGTCGTTGCTAATAACCCTTTTGACATATTTCTCCTTCAATTCTACAGCTTCCAGTTTGTACTTAGCTGACCCATCCCAAAGGTGCGAACAGTACTCGATACAAGAGCGAATCTGTGCTAGATATAACAGTAACAACTGCTCAGACTTGAAGTACCTTAGCACCTTTGAGAATACACTAATTTTTTGGCAGCTATATTAGCTTTGGACCCGATGAAAAACATCTTCGAACAAATAAATACGTTTTTTACGCCCGATATCATAAAAGGAATTTTCCTCTTTTCTCTTTTCATAAACCTATAGTCAGATTTGTATTTCTCATAGTTTTATTAGTTTTTGTATTTCTGTAATGGATATGCCTGGTACCCACGACACAGGTTGCCCTAGTGTGGGTACCAGTGTACACATGATTAGATACTTTTTCTGAACATGTTATGTGAGTACCTATATTGTTTTAAGTAATGTTTTTAAACTGAATAAATAAATTTCATTCAATTTCATTTCAATTAAAGGAATTACTTTTAATATGTAAGTCTGTCTATCAGGGCACGAAAGCTACAAACCCTAAGGGTCCGTTCACACAGACCGGCTCGGCGAGGAGAGCAGATTCTTATCACGTTGAAAACAGAGTTTAAAGTAATTGAAAAAGTTTATCTTTGCATGTGCACTGTTTTTGTTATTGAATAGTATGCTTGAATGCGCTTGGTGTGAATTAATAAGAGTAGCTGACCGGCTCCGATCGAGTATGTTTTTAAAAGAAAAGAAATCGTTGCCGGCTCCGCTCCGACTGACTCCAAGCGTATAAGATCCGGTCTGTGTGAAAAGAAAAATACGCGCCGATGCCGGTCTGTGTGAACGGACCCAAATAGTGGATATCGGTAAGCGCGGACTCCCATTCACACATGTCACTTTCGAAGGGTTTCCCCTCTGTCCCCCGTTTAATCTGCGACACTAACAGCCTGGCTCGTGCGGGAAACACGAGGCACGTGTCCCGCGGGACAAATATCCAGATTGGCGTAATGGCGACGGACGGGAGGAGCGGGAGGGGAGTGTCTACGGCGAGACAACTGCGAGGTGAGGCTACTTCCTACACGTACAATATACTAGTTCCCATTAAAACACCTGAGAAACTCGAGTCGGTATGGCATTTGAAATGTTTGCAGTCTATTCCTTGTTGCCTTTTCAAATGTTTCTTTTTAAGTTTGTTAAGTTATTTGCAGGAGCTAAGACTGTCTCCACTGACGGCTTTCAATTGGATTCCAATCCAGTTTTCGACATTTTAGAGAAGAAAAAATTATGTAACACTTAATTTGTTAAAGTCTGAGTGAAAAAAATGGACGGAGTGTTTAAACTAAAATAAGCGTTTGAATCTCAAACTCCAAAGGGTTTTCCGATAATAATCAAGCTTAAGATTATGTTAAGAAAACTTATCCTCTGAATGAAGAATTACAGTGAAATAAATAACACAAAGGAAATCAAGGAAGGACTCTTCCAAAGCTCAAACAGACGCTGGCGAAATTGTGGTTAATATAACCGAATGGAAGCCATAAGAACAAGAAAGAAAAAGCTTTTGAATAGATGTTTACGTCCGTTTGATACTTTCATATTTTAAATGTGAAATTTTGTCTGTTTGGCTGAAAGTCAGGAATAGCACATAGGCTACTTTTTATCTCGGGAAAAAAATACGGGAATGTGAACTACGACGGTAAACCGCGAGGTTCTACTAGAAAGAGGACAGAGAGAGTTTACGTATCTGCTACGACGGCGTAACACCTCTACGCCGCTCGTAGCTCCGCGTATTAAATACGATTAATTACGCATTAGGGACCTAATGCGTAGTTTCTTATATGCGTATTCTTATAATATGTAGTTAAGAGTTAAGGTTAACGACAGACAGACACATGCTCTTCATTCCTTGGTAACATACGCGGTGTTATGGTTAGACTTCCCACTTTACTTTGCTATTTCTTCAACATCATTATCACTCAGTAAAATAGCTACGTAAGTAATAAATAACTATGATAAGTATTTGATATGTTACCAAGTTTTCTGAGTTTTCTTTAAGTGTGTTTTCAAGAATGCTCTACATCGCTGGGTAAATATAATAAGTAAGTTTAGATAAGGTAAGCCTAGTGCCTTCTGCGCTAACTCCAAGTTCGATAAGGTAGCAAAAGCCATCTGAGGTCAACTTCCCCTTTATAAAAACAAAATCAGTTTTATAACAGACATTTATTAACGATAAATTGTTTTCTCAAATGATTCTCGAAGACTCACAACATCATGGTGCTTATACATAATCATGTGTACTTTGACCAACTTAAACTATATAAGAAAAAAACAGTTCTAAACGTCCCGATCGCAAAAAAATCGCCGATGTTAGTCTAAAAGCGAAACAGTTAAAATGGGATTGAACAGGACACGTGTGCCGGATGCCGGATAACCGCTGGGTAAACTCATCTCAAATTGAGAACCAATATCAAAACGAGCCCCAGAGGTCGACCCAGACGAAGGTGGAGAATTACAATCTCACGATGAAACAAAACCTAAGGGTCCGTCCTTGAAAAGCCTTTGCCGTTCAGTGGAACAGCCTAGGCTGATAATAATCCTATTAATTTTAAATGTCAAAGTTTGCATGTTTGTTGCTCAATAACGTCGGAACGCCTGAACATAGATAGGTAATATAGTCTGGAATAACACATAGGCTATTTAACATCCCGGGAGAATAACAGAAATGGGAACTAAGCGGGTGTAAACGCAGAGCGTTGCTAGTCTAAAATGTAATAATATATTTTTCATCCCACCAGCTCGGAAAGAGTACTTTTGCTCCTCGATATCAGGGCGCAAAAGTCGTTTTTACCCTCTAGAGGTTAAAGTAAATTTGAATTTAGAACATCGTGTGTACTGAGGTTTTGAATTCAAAACATAATTCAACCTATTTATTTCTACCTCCTTGGTGCCGAATGCATCATACATTTTTTTTTAATATGTTAAAAACTCAGACTCGGAACCTCCTTGGTGTACTTACTTTTTTTTTTAATTTTCTTAGCGCGAAAACATTTCAAAATTTGCATTTAGTCATTTCCTCGCTGAGGTGGAATGAAAAGTTACGTGTTGCACTCGAGTGCAAAGATTTTTCACCTTGTGCTCTTTTGATTCCCTTGCTACGCTCATGATTCTAATTTTGAATCACTCGCTTCGCTCGTGATTCAATTTTAGAATCCTTCGCTTGCTCGGTCATCAAAACTGAGCACGCGGTTAAAAATCAACTTTGCACTCTTGTATAACAAATAACTATTTCATCCCACCAGCTCGGAAAGAGTACTTTTGCTCCTCGATATCAGGGCGCAAAAGTCGTTTTTACCCTCTAGAGGTTAAAGTAAATTTGAATTTAGAATATCGTGTGTACTGAGGTTTTGAATTCAAAACAATAATTCAACCTATTTATTTCTACCTCCTTGGTGCCGAATGCATCATACATTTTTTTTTAATATGTTAATAAGTCAGACTCGGAACCTCCTTGGTGCACTTGCTTTTTTTTAATTTGCTTAGCGCGAAAACATTTAAAAATTTGCATTTAGTCATTTCCTCGCTGAGGTGGAATGAAAAGTTCCGTGTTGCACTCGAGTGCAAAGATTTTTCACCTTGTGCTCTTTTGATTCCCTTGCTACGCTCAGGATTCTAATTTTGAATCACGAGCGCAGCGAGTGAATTTTAGAATCCTTCGCTTGCTCGGTCATCAAAATTGAGCACGCGGTTAAAAATCAACTTTGCACTCTTGTATAACAAATAACTATTTTTAGTTGAAGCAAACAAAGGTCATGTGTTTCAAATTACATTATTCGCAGGCATAATTTGTAAGTCGTTAGGCGTTATTAAGAATAGTTGCCGAAGTAATGACTGTTTAAGCGACAGTTAAGGTCAACCTCGACAGGGTACGAATCTTGGCTCCTGCCCCAAGGTGGCGCGTCTAGACAGGCGGCGCCGAATGAATCACTTGTCTAGCAGACTACTTACACCTGATCTTTACATTATATTCGAAGACTAGCGGTCCGTCCCGGCTTCACCTGTGGCTCATGATAATATATAGACTCAGGAATTTTGTACATATCTAACGGCAATCTAACAATAAAATATTTTTTGAAGTTCAGTCTAGTAGGAGTAATTCCTGAGCGCCTTCAAACAAAAAACCTCTTCACCTTTATAATACTAGAAAAGAGATAGATTAGAAATCAACAGAAACCTGATATACCTACTCTTGTGTGGAATACATTTTTTCTAGTTTACGGCAGTAAATTATAGTTTAGAATTGTCTCTTTATTCACTCGGGCAACGCATTCCACAGTCAAGAACACCTTACCCTCCCTTACCTAAATGGTTTATATTTTATGGCATAAGTTCAGTTTTTTAATTAACACACGTCTTGCTTCAAACAAGCATTAGCTATCAGAGAATACCACCTAGGCTTTCCTCATTTCGAAATACCATTCCCATACCCCGCTTGGAAAATGGATTCTATTTTATAGCAGTAAGTTATAATTTCCAGTTTACTATTTAATAGAGATCACATCAGGCAAACACTAGCTATGAGAGAATATCGACTCAGGCAATGCATTCAACAGTTAGGAACACCTACCCTCTCTTGGAAAATGGTTTCTGTTTTATGGCAGTAAGCTATAGTTTCCAGTTATCTCATAATTGAGATCCCTCAGGCACACTAGCTACGTGGGAATACTCACTCATGCAACGATTTCCAAAGTTTAAAGCAACTACTCTCTTGGAATTTCGATTCTATTTTATGGCAGCAAGTCATAATTTCCAGTTTACTCATTGTTAGAGATCCCTCAGGCAAACACTAGCTCAAAGCTCATATCTCGAGTTCTGCTTATCTGTTACTTGAAATTTGTTGATGCGTGTGTGAGCCCTCTCCGTGTGTAACTTGAGGGCTCTGTGTACAAGTTGGGACCAAATGAGGTCCTTCAACTTCTGGTATGAATACTTGGGAAAGTTTTGATGTAGGCCGCAAGACTCGTGTCGACGTGTACCCGTACATATGTCGGGCGATGTTGGCGCTAGATGGACGTCGGTGAGGGTCGCGGACGCGGTCCAACTTTTAAGAAACTATTTACATTAAACAGTGGTTATTGCTCGAAGCTCGAAATGTTGTTAAGATTGCTAGAAATTGCTGTCAAATGGTATTTCTTAATTGTGATTCCGAACAAATACAATTTCCTTGGAATGTTACAGAAAGTCAAATGAGAGTTTAGTTAATGATAATGTGTTAGGAACAGTTGATTAAAAACATTGGAAAAAACATTGTTGGAAAATTGGACCAGATGACAATATGTTGTTTCATACAGTAATAATCTTTCGAGTCTGAATGTACGAAAGTCAAAAACGAGATTTTAGCTGCATATGTATGTACGAAGGAATTTCTTCTCCGATTGGCCACCTTGTAGTCATTACACAACAGTGTGATTCTTATCTATTCCAGAAATAAATATGGTCTAAATTCGATCATAAAGCATTAACATATTCGAAATTTTAGCACAGAATTTAACACAAAAAATCATGCGTGTCAAATACCTGGTAGAGTGTGTAATGTTTCTTTTTTATTAATTTTATGTATTTTTTTATGCATAATGAAACCTATTGTTTCATTAGATAAATTAATAATATAGCTTTTTGAACTCCTTCTCTAGATGAACTACAAGTAAGCGGCGAAATTTAATTATACCTCTATATTATGCTTCATGTACGTCGACTACCTAATGGTAAGTAAAACAATTGGTAGACCAACAAGCGCAGAATGCATCCCCACAGCTAGCTGGAGCTGTAATTGCAGTCAATATATTCCCAGCTCGGATGCCATTACTGGCGATATTGGTGAATATTGCAAGTGCGGTGCCAAAACTACGAACTGTGAGTTACCGGCCGTGGGCAACGCTGCCAGAGTGGCGCGTCGTTACAGTAACTATAACTTACTATCTGCTATTTGGAGTTCAAACGACCTTTTAATTTCGCTTATTCTTCTTTTACCTGTTTGTTTATTTACTTTCATTATTCAAAGAGACACTTTAAAGAGTTAATCTAATGTTTTAGCTGCATCCGGTGGCCTTTTTCAAGGAGAGTGAGTGCGCGTGCTGTCTCACGCACTCGCAAACTTTTTTTTTTTAACTAAAGAGTGACGAGACGAGCAGGACATGTGCCTGGTGGTAAGCAACACACCTGCCACATAACAGCACAGTGACACGCAGCTATTGGAACATGAAAAGTCCAAATCATTACCTAGCATCTCATGCGCTCATCACCCAGAGATCTAAGATGTTATATCTCTAAGCCCTGTAATTTCTCTGGAAACATTGCCCTTCAAACCGGAACACAGTAATGTTTTCACATTACTGCTTGGCGGTAGAATAACTGGCAAAGGTGTGGTACTTCCCCAGGCGGACTCTGCCAAGAGTCCTACCACTACAAAACTTAAGTCGAGATGAATCGACCATATCACACGACATGAGTATCTCGTAAATCAATTACAGTCTTCAAAAACGGACTGTTTTGACATCTGTCGTGATGGAACTCAAACCGAAAAGTGATGTAAAGACACTACGTAATGAATTGATTATCATTTTATTGTTTCCTTCAGTTTAGTTTTGTAGCTATTTCTCAAATGTCAAAACAGGCTTTTTATTTCTTGACAACGATAAAAATTTATAACTACGCTAGTTGCCATAATAAGAAGTAATCAATTTCTTTGACTGATCATCTTTAGATCATCTTGAATGGTAGTTTTGACCTGTGTTGTCTCTAATAGCACTGGTACCTACAGACTCGCTCCATAACTGGTTAAGGTACGTTCCCTCCGCTGCCAGGAATAGCGATCAACAGCGAAATTATGTTTACGCTAGGAATCTAGCTCCGAGCGTCGAGCGTCGAGCGTCGAGCGTCGAGCGTCGAGCGTCGAGTGTCGAGTGTCGAGCGTCGAGCGTCGAGCGGCGAGCGGCGACACACATTGTTTGAGTAGAACGTCGAGAGATGCCGACATCGCGATACACCAAGAACTTCGCATTTTAGAGCTGCTCTTTAGAATAACCGCAAACATAATAAAACTTTCGCGAGACAACAAGAAACGCGTCGCTTTTCTCAACAGAATAGCGACATTTTTTTAACTGTAATAGGTTTGCAGCTTTTAAAATGTTTTGTATTGTGGCGGTGTGTGGTCACCGCATCAGCAGTTTTGTTTTGTACCAAGCGAACATCCACACGCCGCACCAGTCGTTCCCTCGCCACTGTACTGCGCACTCGTCACTGTTGTATATCTCATGTCGTATAGTCAGCAATAAAAGTAGTCCACATACATTTCTGGTGTTTTATTCATACGAGTACAGGCGAGGGACACTCAGGACTCGGGAGTCAGATTTACCATCAGACACCAGGTTAGACTACACCCATAAACCTTGACCAAGGGCTTAGCATACGGCAAAGTATCATCTTATCTTACCTACAAACAGCAATAAAGATTTTTGTATTTGTATTTGCATTTGACCGCCATCTCGCCTGATGTTAAGCGATGATGCGATCTACGATGGAGCGTGCCGATGGATAAGAAACCGATGCACTCTCCGAGAGATACGGTTATACAGTCGCAACCGGAGATATTAACACTTTCAATATTTTGTTATGTTTCTGTTTTTGTTTGAACACGAACTTGTCTGATGGTAAGCGAAGGTGCGGCTGAAGTGATGTATGTGTTAGATTATTCGTTGTGATTCGTGAAAATCTAATAAATTTATGAATTAATCGCATTACCTCATTGATATGTTGCGTTACGCAGTACCCTATAGGTTAGTCATCTATAATATAAATATATACATAGATATAAATGGATCTTCCAAATATATGTACGCTGATAACTTTTAAATGACTGCACCACATAGGATGATTCTTAATTTTACGTCTTCGTAATTGTCAGGACAAAATTTGTATACAAGAAAATTTTGAAAATATTACCGAAGAAACGGATGGCAGTACGAAGTTCGCCGGGTGTACCAGTAAATTATAAAATGAAAATGTTTTTTTAAAGGGACCTATGGCAGTATTAAGTGACCTGTGTTGCCTACTGAAATTTGTGGTGGCACAAAATGCGCAGAGGGCCCTACTAACCTTATCTTTCCGTACTCAACCAGTACTTACATCGCGTACGACGACTAGTGCAAGAAAACCTTATACGAGTACGGTACGACCTCGGTTGATGTTGCCGCCGGTAGGGAAGTTCTGATATCTCAGAAGAGGATGCCTTATGGCCCTAGCAGGGAACTCTTAACTTCTATGTAAAGCGAATTTACTATTATTTTTTATTACTATCCGATGTCGGCTGACTTATTATTTGGGTTACAAAAGTCAAGTCGGCCATCTGTCTTTGCGCTTCATCTAACAAAATCGATAAGCTAATAGACTCAAGGTCTACACAGCAAAAAGCTAGATCGCCCAAAACCCATTCATGAAACATCGAGCAGTTTTTGCGAATTCCGGGCGCCTAAGGGCGGCGCCTGGCACAGTGACACCTATGAGTGATGACGTTAGTTGCGGCCCTAATGGATTGTTTCGTCCGGGGATGATACTGCGGTTGACAAACTACCGGTTTCACGTTACCAGTTCGACTAACAGTAGTAATTATCCTAAACGACTGAGAAAAACGGTAGTAAGATACATCGTTCTAACCTACTAGTATTATGTTCACAGCACTACTACGTTATAACATCTCTGAAAACACTGATTGAACAGAATTGGTACGATGGCTGGATCAAATATATATCAATCTAATTAGTCCGTCGGTAAACTTCTATTTTTTAACTTTAATAGGTGTTTACACTTGACCGCCATCTCGCCTGATGTTAAAAGATGATGCGGTCTACCATGGAACGGGATCCATTATTATTCTACAGCCAATCTAATTGTTCAATGGATCCCGACTGTTCAGTTGTTATGTTCCTTTACTAGAATATATTTTATTTTCTGCAATAGTATTAATTCAATAACATATTATAGAATTCTAGACCACCAGAAATCTAAGTCCTTGTTTAATTCTTTTCAGTTTTTATAGTATGTAAGTACGTAGTTTAGTTCACTTTTTATGCAGTCGGGTTTTTGAGTTTTTAAATTATATTTATTTTATACTTTTTAGTTATGAATAATTATGCTCAACAAAATATGCATCTTTTGGTTTTGACCAAATGTCTTCGTTTCTACTGATAATATTATATGTGGGGTTTTCTACTGCATGTAATTTTTATAGTTTTGTGTAAGTACCTATATAATCATAGATTTTCGACCGAAGTTGAGTACCAAATCGTTTGAAGTCGGAGATGGGCGACCGAGCCGGAGTAATCCGAGACGATTCCCACAGATCAGCGGCAGAGTTGAAACCCCATGGAGGTTTTAGTAGATAGAGGCACAATATCTATACATGGTATAGAGTGAAACATAACCCGGCCGTGTCCCCCGGGCGGTAGGGTATGCGTAAGTGCATTTCCTCCACGTACGAAAACAGGTAGTCCAATATACCTACTAGATACTTTTGTACATACATACTTATGTCCATCCACATTCACACGCATAGCTAGTTTTTTTTAAATAAAGAATGACGAGACAAGCAGGACATGTGCCTGATGGGAAGCATGCCTGACACATAACAGCACAGTGACACACAGCTATTGAAACATGAAGACTCCAAATCCTTACCTAGCACTGCACTGCGCTCGTCGCCCAGAGATCTAAGTAGTTATATCTCTAAGCACTGTAACCTATCTGGAAACGTTGCCCTTCAAATCGGAAATCAGTAATGTTTGCACATTGCTGCTTGGCGGTAGAATAACTGGCAAAGGTGTGGTATTTCCCCAGGCGTTCTCTGCCAAGAGTCCTACCACTACAATTATATGAAGTTTTCTGCTACCTATAAACCTGTAACTGTGAGAATGGTTGTTACGCAACTTTAAATCGATACACATCCTAAACAGTCAGCCAAATCAAAAAACGTTGAAAGAAAACTAAAATTTATTTTTAAATACCTATTCAACAATACCCCTCTTGACATTAGTTTGTTGATTTTCACTTTTTTTATTTGAACAATATGGCGTCAGCCGCCATATTGAATTTACACTAATGTCATGTCTTTAGTGTCACACGCGAGACTAAGAGGAATCGATTAACGTGCGAATCATAAAAATCGGTCCAGTCGTTTGATTTGTATAGTGCTTCAAAGAATCATACATACATACATACATATATAGACTGATAAACACATTACCACTCCTTTGCGTCGCGTAGTCGGGTAAAAACGGTTTCAGTCAACGGTTTTTTTTTGTCACCATGCCAATGCTAAATTCTGATTCTATGCAACAAATTTGTATACTTCATCCTTTCAGTTAAAAGAAACCTAGACAAATTGTCGAACACTCCAAATGCCGAGTAAGTAAGCAATTAGTCTCTATACTCGAACACAGTCCTCAACACATCTACGTTAAGCACCGGTGCGTCAAGAAGCAGCACTTACGTAAATTCCATGGTATGAAACAAAACAAGTTTAGTATGGGTAACTGTCGACAGTCACACTGAGAGTACTGTTCGACCGCACCCTCCCGGAGGTGGTCGCGGGGTGCGGGGCGGGGAGGCTATACAAGTGCAATTATTCGGAATCATACGCCGATCCTCCCTGCCAGATCGAACCTTTCATGTTGCGCGGATTTCAATGACATGCTGTCTCTACAACATGAACGGCATTGCTAAATGGATTGCTATCGTTTCTTACTTCATTGCGCTCAGAATGAAAGAGAAAACAATAGCAAAGCCGTAAGCAATTCTGTTATTTTAGTTTCCGCGCTCGTCGAAACTCCGACCGATAGTGTCCACCAGACTGTTGATATTCTCACACTGTATGGCCATATTTTGGGACCAGATATAATTTAACAATTCGTATTATTAATGAATTTAATTGTATTATCGACACGTGGTGATTTCAGGTAATTATATAATTATATAGCTGTAGCAAATGTAAAAATTATACGCTGCACGCGCTGGTTAAATTATGCTCTACATAATTACAACAACTAAGTAAAATACAAGCATTGATCAATCCATTTTATTAATGTTATAGCAATAAAAAATGAAAGAAATTAAATAAAATTGGTGCTACATAATGTTATAAATAAATAAACTATTTTTTTCAAATTCTAGCAATATTTGACAGGGCTTAATTGGCAGTAAGTCTGCCTGTTAAGCCGTAGGTCGTGGGTACGATTCCCGCTCAGTGCAAATATTAGTATGATGAATACAAATATATGTGTGTCTAGGTGTTTCTTTGTATAACTAGCTGTACCCTGCCATGCTTTGCTGTGCCACATTGTGATGCAAAAATTAGATAAATAACAATCCTTGATACAGATTATATATATCATTCTAAAATTTCAGCTCCATCGGTGCAGAACTTGAGTTTTTGAAGCGTACACAAACCAACAAACTTTTTATATACAGAGATAGGTATGTATTTACAACTATATTAGTATTATAATCAGCTATCCGATTCTCATAGTACAAGCTATGCTTAGTTTGGGACTAGTTGTCGTGAGAGATATCCACTAATATTTATTTGTAAATAAAAATCACTTTTAGCGCAACATTTAGTTAGTTTCCACAGTAATGGACGGCCACCCAAATAATCGCACAAACCGGAACATCGCTGCGGCCCCTTCAGCTATAACTAACGCGCTTATCTCATCTAATTAAGCACAGAGAACAGAGAATAGTCAAACAGGGAATGTACACCCTTGCATACACAAACAAACACGTAAACAACTCCGATGCTCGGCGTAATATGCTCCGGGCTACGCTCATTTCAGAGCGGAATGCTAAAACAATGCTGATCGTTTCAAATTCCGTAGGTAAACGATACGCTCAAGTTGTGTTATTGACATTATAAAAGTAGTTGGTTTACACTTGCACAGTATTACGAGTATATTACACTCTGTGTGCCACAGGGTTTTACTCGCCGATGATATAATAGCAACCAGATGTACGTACCAAATAAGTACGGTAAGTGTATAGAATGCTTCCAGATACGCTCTACGTATTGGTAGACATACAAATAAAAACCAAATACAAAATCTTTATTGCTGTTTGAGGGTAAGATAATGTGATACAAACAATTTAAAAATTAACCCATACAAACTGGCCTCTTCTTCTAGAGGCATGCAATATGTCTGGCAACACAGTTTCCATTGGTCTGAATTTATGCAATGATAATAATAGTCAGCTGATAAAGTCTTCTTTTTCATTTTTAGCTTTTTATCGGTTGTATCATATTATAAATATGCCATCTGATTCATCGTCTATTAATTTCTGGCTTCTATCCGGTTGTGCTATGTAAGTGTGATATGTTTGGTGAGCACAATTACGCCAACGTCTTGTGCTTCAGCAGGATGTTGCTGTGGACACTTCACACACAACGCCATCTGACGCCAAACTAAGCAAAGCTTGTACTATGGGAGCCAGATAGCTGTTATAATACTAATATTTCAATAATTTCAATAATTTATTTCAATAAAAACTGTACATTCTACAACAATTACATTTCTAATTTCCCAAACTAGGTGTATAGAACACCTCTGTATTTTGGGTATTAGTCCTATTCGTTCTTATATCAATTTATGTACATAAGTTAAAGAAAAATACACATGGGAAAATTAATCATTGCATTATGTGAGCCAGTTGAGAAAAACAATATTAATAGGAGCTCAAAATTACAATCAAAATCTAAATCTAAAGCAGGAACCAAAAGTCATACATAATAAAATCAAAATGGAATTAAAAATTTAGATCAAAACTAATATAAAAAATAATAATAATAATAGTTTAAAATAATAATAATATAGTTGTAAACACATATACTTATTATACATAGAAATATCCAGACACAGAATAAATATTTGTATTCATCACGCAAATAAATATTTGCACTGAGTGTGAATCGAAGCCACTACCCGCAGCTTATCAGGTAGACTTACTACCAACAATGCCACAAGGCGAGGAGGAGGTATGTGCGTAGGTTTTGGTTAGTAGGTCCTGCGCCTTCTCCGCTGGCCCAGGTTTCCACGCGGTCAGCCACGAGGCTCCGCAAATATATTATTACAAACTACCAGTGCCTGCGGTTTCACGCGCGGTTTTTCGGTTTTTGTTTATTTCGCGTCATTATATTGTTATTTTTTTGAAGTAAGAGTAGCCTAACTTATGCATTAGAATATCAGCTATCTAGCAGTGAAAGGCCCGTCATAAACGGTCAAGCCTTTTCGGATATTAGCCGGAACAAACAGACTAACAGACAATAATTACAAAAAAAAAACTTTATTTTGGTACGTAGTAAAAAGCGGTTATTACAAATAAGCATTTGAATGTTATTTATTGGTATAGATACTGAAACACTGATGAGATGGACATATCGAGTTACCTACAGTTACAGTTACACAGTTATGCCGAGCCGAGCCAACTCCGCTAAGCGTCGCCGCGGGTGCCATTCCGACTTTATTCGACTCCATTGCGATACAATCCGCGGCAACGTCTACCGACCTTACTGTATTTAGGTAAATCTTCATGTATCTCATTTCGGTATAGGACTAACGAATTACTATGGACTGGAACAGACAATAATAATAGTCTTAAGATTGTCACATCGTCTATTTAAAAAAAATGGCAGTCACAGGAACTGCCGATAAAATTGAAAACTTATAAACTCAGAATTTGATAGCTTACTTTGGAAACTGCGGTAACCGTAAATATGCTGACGCATGTCTACATTTCCAGATAACCAATGGCCTTGGTCCCGAGTTTACCCGAAGATCTCTTATCATTTCCCGAGCATGCCGCTAGAATTCAATTCACACCCACAAAAAATTTGTTTGTGCCGCGCCAAAAAAGGTTTTTACTTCAAAAAATGTAAAATATTGTTGAAAAAATTTCTACTACTTAATATACAAACAAATTTAGGCATGACATTTAAATGAGATCGCTGAGATGCATTTTTTTACATAATACATAATTATTGAATTGGCAGGAGATCGAGGAAGAAGGCCGGAATATAGAAATTATACATTACTAGTAAAGTTTTGCAGGCGAATTTTGTAAGTGATCCTACGACTACAAAAGAGTACTGACATGTGTCAAACAAGAAAAATTCAAATGATTATAGCATCTAAAACACTTAGCATAAGCAGCCTACTTAAATTCTCAGAACATGCTAAATTCCTCATGATGTTTTCCTTCACCGACAAAGACGGTTGTTGTGACAAACTCCTAACTGGAGAACCCTGACTGCGGTTCGTGGTACTTCCCCAGACAGACTCTGAAAAAAGTACTACAAACTGTCGGTGTGGTAGAAAAGTAGAATAAAATACCCTTTTATACAAAAACCAGTTCCAAAAATCTGCTTTCTTGCCGCGTCCGCGCAATCCTAATAGCCGCTCGCTGCGATTATCACCGCGATCAATCACGGCGCGAAGCGGACGATTCTAGAAATAGGGCTCCTCGGCGATTTGTAGCGGCTTCCACTAACAAATGGCCGCTCAGACGAATGACCGCACATATCTTTGACGATTAGTTACGTTGTATAATTCAGGGGGTTTAGAGTTGCAGTCTATCTTGAACCGCGTCGACTAATCTACAGTCAATTAATTAATTTAATTTATGGGTGGTCTAGTCGGCAAAGAGAGAACCGCCGATCTGGTTCCTCCTGGTTCGAAACACTGTCTTCACGAAGTCACGTACGTAATTCCGCTAATTTAAAAACAGTGAAGACAAGTTCCTAGAATATTTCTAGGTCAGGCGTCACTGAGCCAACGTGCTGGATGGATTATGGGCTCGACTCTCTCGTTGCGATAGAAACCATCTAGTCTGGGAGTCGATAGTGGGCTGCTTATGCAATTGATTCCGCCGAAAAACCGGTGCTATACAGCAGTTCTATCTAGATACTAGATAGATTGTCTACTCTTTGTAAAACATCTATTCTTTGTATCTACTAAATCTGCCAAACTGTGTGTTTCTTATCATACTGGCGTTGTTTTCATTCAGTATTTATTTGTAGTGTAAAAGACATCTGTAAGAAACACACAATTGGACATAATTTTCAACACATTTTTTGCAATTTCTGATAAAGGTATATTAGCAAACAATGTTCACTAACAAGCTTCATTTGATATCAATAAAATTACATGATCTTTACAAAGGAGTAGTCGAGTGCTCCCCAGGTACGATGGTTATTAGGTTTTTTGACAGCAACCATCACGTGATACACGAACTGACAGGCGGGCCAGTCCGCGGGGCACGTCTGTAGCATGTCCTGACGGAATTCTATATTAGATTCCTTATCAAATATTTACGTAACGTAAGTAGGAAAGTAACCCAATATCGGGAGCCTCTTCGCGAAGTTTCTATACCTACATAATCTTTCTGTAAAATTGAACGACTCTCTTGTCAACAGTGGGTTTGTCTATATTTTCAGTTATTTTATATATTATTTTATATATATGTATATTGGCTGTTCCCGTTCTCGTTCTTTTTCCGTATTTTCCGTAATAAAAAGTAGCTTATGCGCTATTCCAGACTATAATCTGTCTTTGTTGTTTGGTATAACATTTGGCTATAAACAAATAACATTAATTGGAATATTGGCAGTCATAGTGACTGCCGACAGTAGCGAACAGTTATTGTTCAGTACAGAACATAATATTTTCTACAGTCCACTTTATAATCGATCGTTTTAGTCTTATTCACATTAAATCTATATTTAATTAAGTTTGCACTAGCAACACTATATGTGAATAGGCTAATTTTTTTTATTTTCCGGTTGTCACTTGACTCCGGGCTTCCATTTTTTTCTACTGTGCTATGAACAGTGTCTTAGATTCAATAAATCTAAATCAATATTTTTAAGGACATAAGCCTTCTATTCAACAGTTATAACTTTTAGTTTTAGTCTAACACAGCAGTAATGTTGCCCACTACGTCACCCGTATAGCTACAGATATTCTGCTACTACGCATTTCGGTGATGCGAATCAATTAGGTGCAGTTATAACACGAACAAAATTAAACGTTTTGATTTACCCCCGACTATCTCGGATTTGTACTACATTCTATTAGTCAAGCTCTTAGTTAGTAGTGAAAAAAAAATGCAATTCGCCATTTCATGGTGGCGGCCATCTTGGATTTGAAATCTGTCATAGTGCGTGCTATTCTACTAGTCAAGCCCTTTCATTTGATATCCATATTGAGAGGTTGTGAAAAAATATTTTGTCCGCCATTTTGTAGAGACGGCCATCTTGAATCATTATTGACCAAACATAGCTAAGAACCTCCGCATAGAAATTAACCTTCAAATAAAAGAAAAACCGCGTCGAAATCGGTATATCCGTTTGAACTCTACGGTGCCACAGAGAGACAGACAGACAAACAGACATCGACGTCAAACTTATAACAGCCCTTTTTAGGTCGGGGGTTAAGAAGAGGTTTCTGCAACTGCCCATCCGGAGCCCCTGGTTCTGATCCCACGCGCACCACTGTCTTTTCACAGTCATATGCGGAACGTCGCGTAATTTAAAAACGACGAATGAAAACCTCGTGAGACAACCGAAACGTACCTAAAATCTTTCGAGATCCCGCGTCATCAACCAACCCGCACTGGGACAGGGTGATGGATTATGGACTTGACTGTCTCCTTGCGAGACAAGGGGTCGATTACCAGCACACCAGTAGTAGGGACATTAAATGAGATGTTTATCTATACTAATAATATTATAAAGCTGAAGAGTTTGTTTGTTTGAACGCTAGGATCTCGGTAAGTGCTGATCCGAATTGAAAGATTATTTTTTTATTGGATAGTCCATTTATCGAGGAAGGCTATTTATTATAGGCTATAGAAAATAAAACTACTATTAACAGAAGCGGAGCATGAATCAAGAATGTAACAAAATCGGGAAAAAATATTCCTTTTTGAGTTTTCGTACGTTTCGAGCTTTGACATGACACATGACAGCATGTGTCTAAGATTGCGTCATTGAATATCACAGATTACATACCTCTTGGATATAAAACCTTTGCTAATCTCTGAGTTGGTACGACCAATTTCCGACAGGTGGCGTAGCAGGTAGCTGAAGGGGTGTTTTTTTGTTTGAAAGCGATATTCTCAGGAATGACTGAACCGATTTCTAAAATATTTTCACCGTTGGATATGTGCGGGATCTCGATGAGTGCTATATATGTTCCACGGGTGAAGCCGGGGCGGACATCTAGTGTTTGTATAAAAAGGTTAGTCTATTAGAGGGCCTACATATCTATCGAGGTACGGTTTCGGCGTACGTGGGTAAGTTTTGCGGAGCTACGGGTCTATGAAAGGCACTTTTTGTGACCGAATTACTTAGAAAGTGTTTCGTAATTCGTATCGAATCCACTAAAGTGCCCGTTGTTTTGGCTAAAAGGACATGTCTTGTCTGGTTTTCATATCTTCGAGTACCGGTTAAGAGACCACCGGACTTACGTAATTTCGAAAAGCTGAACGTTTTTTTTTTATCGTACACCTCCAATAACAGCTAGGAACGATGGGCTACCATGTATTTTAACTCACCATGGCTTTACCAGAAACTCACAAACTTGCGCAGTCCAATGTAAGCGCACTCCTTTTCATGATCTTCGTTTAACATCAAGCGAAATTATAAACAAAGAGAAGGCGATCTAGCACATACCTATAAAAATGTATTCAAAATATTTTATGTGCTTAGTAACTTTCTCGCTCGGGTACACTCGGTGGTCCCGTGTTCACCCGATCCAGCCTTTCACTTCCAGGCATGGCGGTCAGCCTCATTCACAGCCTATGAAAAAATTTGTGTGCGGTGCGCCAAAAACAGTTTTCACTTATTTACTTGACAATAATGACCGGTTTTGGTTACGGGCCGGCCGGCCCCGTATTGCGAAACCATGAAACAAAATGTATCTTGCGAATATGATGCTATGTGAAATATCTGGTAAGATGAATGAGCCCAATAATCATGGCATAGCAAACCAATCTCCAGAACAACATATTAGTTTTTTGTTTTTACAGTGGAACATCATTTTGTCGACGTTATCTACGTCCGATCGGTCTGTTCATAAATCCAACATCTGTTTTCAATAAAGTTGATATTTGGGCGCACGTATCATCGTTCGTCACAGATAGTGGTATCTAAGTATTTATTACACTATATACAACAACTACGTTTTTCATTTAATTTTCTTTTCTCCACAACAATTTTGTCCCTTAAAAATGCAGTTGTGAATTTAATTTCGTCCGACTACTTACCAAAACAAGCAATTGCTTTCTATTGTCCGCTTCTGTCTTTCTATTGTCCGCTTCTATCTTTCTATTGTTCGCTTCTATATTTCAATCGACAGGAAAGAGAGAGAGTGATGTCAAAGCTAGTATAATTTCAATTACGCGGAAGGCCTCTCCGACAATTGCATATTCTCCTAATGTCTGATCGCCATTTCGTCTTTCAGACTTGTTAAAAAATAGCCTATGCAAAATTACAATACACATACAATACATGCATTAAAAAAATACACATTTACTATTCCTAACCCAGCGCTAAACATCTGGTTTATAATATGGGGTCGTTCCTCCTAGTGGCAACACTAACTGGTTTCTGATGCGAGACTCGTATCACGTCCTTCGCCATTAAAATATCTAAGTAAACAGCGTATTTACAATCAGATACTAATATTTGATATCTTATAGCGCCAAGGCCAAACAAGATACAATATATATTGTCATCAAACCATGCGCGGTCCAGGGGGGGGGAGGGTCAGACATGAGCCCACCCCCCAAATCGACCCCCCTCCAAAATTAGAGGCTGGGACCGCGCCTGCATCAAACATTGATAACTTTGTTTTCAATGGACGAAGCATCATAGCATAAGCAGTCCAAATTTTGTTCCCATAGCTTGGACTCCAGATTTTGCATGCCAGATGATGCATGAATAGCTGAGCCTGAAAAGCCGTAGGTCGTCGGTTTAATTCCAATCTATTCTCTCATAGTAAAAGGTTCACTTAATTAGGGGCTAAATAGTGTTGTGTGAGAAATATTTACAAACAACTATTTATTTAGTAGCAGTACTCCGCGGTTTTACCCGCATAGTTTCCGTTCCCGTAATTTTTCCATGATATTAATAAACCTTGTTATTTCAACCAAAACATATCTGTGTTTAAAATTTCAACCCAATCCAACGTGAATGAAACAAAATAATCAAACTTTTACATCTCTATGTATAAAAATATTATGTTGGTTTGTGTGCGCTTCAAAAACTCAAAAAGTGCACCGATCGAGCTAAAATTTTACAGTGATATATAATCCGCATCAAGGATTGTTTTTATCTAATTTTTGCATCACAATGTGGCACAGCGAAGCGGGGCAGGGTACAGCTAGTTTATAATATTAGTAGGATTTACGTGCTGTCACTACACATTTACAACAACAAGAACAGAATTAAAAATTTTGATTAACCCCCGACTACCTCGGATCTCGCATCATCTGTATAACGTTCTACTAGTCAAGCCCTTTCATTTGATACCCATATTGAGGTAGTAGTGAAAAAAATAATACAATTTGGCATTTTGTGGTGGCGGCCATCTTGGATTTGAAATTTGTTATAGTGTATAGTATTCTACTAGTCAAGCCCTTTCATTTGATACCCATATTGAGGTAGGTTGTGAAGAAATATTTTGTCCGCCATTTTGTGGAGGCGGCCATTTTGAATCGATATTAACCAAACATACCTAAGGACATCCGCACGGATATTAACCTTCAAATAAAAAAACCGCATCGAAATCGGCCCATCCGTTTGACCTCTACGGTGCCACAGACAGACAGACACACACACTGACAGACAGACAGACAGACAGACAGACAGACAGACAGACAGACAGACAGACAGACAGACAGACAGACAGACAGACAGACAGACAGACAGACAGACAGACAGACAGACAGACAGACAGTGAGACAGTGAGACAGACAGACAGACATCGACGTCAAACTTATAACACCCCTTTTTTTGGTCGGGGGTTAAAAAATGAAATAATGTGTTCTCAATCTACGAGTACCTCCACAGTCCTCTAGGATACAATGTTTCACCGTCGCCGTCGTCCATAAACGTCATAACCGGGTAAAGCAGCGACGGCGCGCGATCCAATAATAGAGTGACACAGAGCAATAAACCGGCAGAATGTCGCGGAAATGAAATTCCACATTTAATCGTTTCGCGGAGATTTGGGCGCTGTCCTGTGTAAACGGATTTACATGGTCCCGCGCGGGGCACGGGACGAGGTAGCGAAGGAATTGGTTTACATGATGAAGTTAGTTGGCTGACAAATGCGACACACTAAAGTTAGTTGTGCGTTTTTTAAAGTGTCAGTGTTTCACACATATTTTACCCAAATTCGTCACCTTGAAATTAAATTTCGAGTTTTTTAGTACTATTTTAAACGGCCTTGGCAACGGTTGGCCTCAAATGGCCTCTATTCTCTACTGCTACTCTAAAACAAATGTTCCGGTTATCTTCAAATCGAGATTGAGTCGATTTCTCCGAGGTGAGCACGCTTCATAGTAGACCGCAACTCATTTTTTCTAACGGCTTCAGTCTTCCATTTTTTTTTCAGTTCGGTCGGGCATCAACATCTGTATCACCGCCTGTCGTAGGGAATTTCGTTCAAAAATGAAAATAAAAAAAACATAACCGAATTGACAACCTCCTCCTTTTAAAGTCAGTTAAAAGAGCGAAGTTTTGAAAATATTGAAATAGGTCGTATAGGCCCGTAAACAAAATTTATGGGTCATATTTACAGCGTAAATTTGGTCATTTGATTATGTATTCTTTCTTGAATGAAGCCCTCATTCTAACAGATACTTAATTTTAATTTAATTCTGATACTTGATAAGGGGCCAGAAGCTTGAAATAATAAATAACTATTAAATAATTGATAGTATAAAATGTATTACATTATCTTAAATCCACTATGTTATTATAAAGTCATTGAAACTTCCTGTGTAATCCGCTTAAGCGCAAAATCAATTGTTATAAATTCTACCCACGGGGGTGCCCAAAATACAGGCGTAGCCTAGTTTGGGACCTATCATATAAACTGCAAAGCCAGATGTGTATTGATGTATGGAATTGGTTCCATAACGTTTCAATACTATTACTATACTATTATTCCGCAACGCCGCCTAAAAATCATGCGACAAGGATAAATGACCGAGAATCGCAACCCCCTATCTTCACCTGCACTCAGTTGGACAGCTTTCAAGTGACGGCATAGTGTTCAATCTTATTATTTTATACCCTTTTATCATCCTACATAGGTCTCCTGGTGGTTCATTTGACCCATAAATTTTGCTCACGGGCCTGCAGTTTATATCTATCATTCGTTTGACGTTAATTTGTAAATAAAACATCGGTCATCTCGTTTCCATTCCAATAAGTCTGAAGTTTTTCCGTTCGGAGGGCGCGGGGGGTTGCGGAAGCGCGGGGGGACGCGGTCACTGCGCCCGAATAAAACGAAACATTTCTAATAACAGGATCCCTTCAAAACATTATTTGTTCCCGTTCAAAAGCCGAATTATTTCATCTCGAATTAAATCAACCGTTTTCAGGAATCTTTTCGTAAATTTCTGATTCAGAGACGGATGAATTTCAAACGGCAAGATTGAAGAGAAAACGTGTTTAAATATTTAATCACGATTGATTCTGAAAGACTCGTCATCGACATCTTGGCATTTATATAGCAGCCCTAAGCTTCACTATCCAGTAGTATTTCGTAGTCGTCATAGTAGTTCGTTCGTTCGATTATTAGTAGTATTAAAGTAATTTTGTAGTGGTAGGACTATTTGCAGAGTCCGCCTGAAATGAATTACCGCTTGGCAGTAGAATATCTGACAAAGGTATGGTACTTCCTATCATCAACATCACTAAATTCCGTCTTGAAGGGCAATGTTTTCAGGAAACTACTGCCCTAGTGGCTTAGTTGGTAGTAGCTCTGCCTGCGAAGCCGAGGGTCGTGGGTTCGATCCCCCACCCAGTGCAAATATTTGTGTGATGAATTCAAACGTTTGCACTGTGTCTGGGTGTTTATATGTATAATAAGTATGTATTTAAAACTATACAAGTATTATATCAGCTATCTGGCTGCCATCACACAAGCTTTGCTTAGTTTGGGGTCAGGTAGTGTTGTGTGTGAATTGTCCACCAATATTTATTATTATTATTATTAAACTTAAAAATCTTTTTTGAAATACGCGTAGGTCAAAAATATCAATTTTACTTTATAATTTTTATTACTTTTGTAGGTTTTCACTTGACCGCCATCTTGCCTGATGTTAAGCGACGATGCGGTCTACGATAATGTGCTTACCTAGAGAAAACCGATTGACTTTCCAATGGAAGATACCATGATTGTAATTTACACATTATTTGTAATACCATTGATATTATAATGTAAAGATAGTGTCACATTCATAATTAGAAGTCCCCCCATTCCGTAGTCAAGATGTTAGCACCCGACCCTCGCCCAGATTACCCCGGGCACCTGCAGAGGACGAGTCTAATTACACAAGCGCTCGAATTTCGCCTGTAATTGCCTTCTCCCGTGAATACGGCGAGCTGTAGCAAGTCGATCTAGGAAACAACTGCCTAGTTAAAAGTTCGAGTATTGGAACAGTTATTTTGATAGTTTTTTTTTTTAAATAAATCAGTGTCGGAAGATTATAAACATTGGTAGGTAGTCCTGTAAAAATGCTGTCCATAAAAATAATATATGTCGGGGAAACATTACTTTTGTGAGTTTCCTATCGACATCAGGAAGACTTACTATAGGATTCTGATTGTGGGCGTTAATGGTCAGTGCTAGCATAAATTAAAATCTTTACAATGTTATATTGTTACAATTCAATATTACAGTAAGTATCGTTGTTAAAGCAGCGAGCAGCGTGTTCGTGGTTAAAAATTACTTGGTTGTATCAACTGTACTAGCACACTCTTGTCTACACAATTCTCATATGCCTCGGTATTACTCCAAAGATGCTGCTCTGTCCACCACACGAACCAATAATGTTGTCACCACGACTACGCTCAGACATTGACAATGTTCTGCTCGAAGTTTAAATAATTTGATTTGAATGAAAGCTTAATGCTAAAGGAGGATTATATGCGCGTAACATGAAGGTTATGCGTAGACTTCCTTCGTAGACTCTTTCACTCTCTCTCTTGACGCTTCACATGCCCTCGTGTGATGTTGAAGGTTGCACGTCATCATCATACTCTCTCTCATATATAAAAGTGTTACACTGAGGCTTAATGTGTTTAAGCTATATTATTAAGATCATCTGGTGCCGGTACTTACTAAAACAAAGCTCCCGGAGAATACGAAGTGAGTGCCACAACGAACTTACCTGTGAAAAGAAAAGATGTTGAATTTAGTAATATTACCAATCGATAACAAACACATTATTTGTCAACATTTACTACTAATTGAAATACGCCAATTAGAGCTAGGAACCATTCAATTTCAGATTTCAAGCGAAATAATCCCATTAAAAATGCTTTAGTACTTTAGACTCTATAGAGTAAGATCCCAGGGCCGCTAGACGTCTCGTATTATCTGATGGATGAAATGTGGACGATTGAGTAGAGTTAAAACTCCCAAAATAATAGAGTTTATATAAAACTTCAGAAAACTTTTATGTCTGTCAAGGGACAAAACTAGTAATAAATAAATCAGATATAAAAAATCTGTCCGAGCGCCCACATGTTGCTCGTGAAATTCTTTATTAAATTCTATGTCAAAAAGGTTTTGATAAACGAGGTTGAAATGGGTCCGCCAACTTTCCACGTCCGAAATCCAATATTTTTCTCGGATATTTTCAGCTATTGTTACACTAAAACAGTGTTTTTCAACCTGTGATCCCTGGACCTCTAAGAGTCTGCCTATACATGTATAGGGATCCGCAGTCTTATGTCTGGATCATTAACAATAATTAATTCAAACTCAACTCAAATTCTATTTTATATATTTTTTTTTTTCAGAAAGTACAAAATAGAATATGGATGACGATTAATCCATATTATCCCGGACTAGTTATAAACTGTACTTCAGGGTCCAAAGGCCTATCACAGTGGGAGGTAGTAAATAATATCACTAATAAATAAATAAATATTGGTGGACAATTCACACACAACACTATCTGACCCCAAACTAAGAAGAGCTTGTACTATGGTGGCCAGATAGCTGATATAATACATATATAGTTTTAAATACATACTTATTATACATAGAAACACCCAGACACAGTACAAATATTTGAATTCATCACACAAACATTTGCACTGCATAATACAATAAATATGTAAAAAGATTACAATTAAAGCAGGCAGACAATAATTGATTTTCTCCGAAAAAACAACAACAGGTTTCAAATTAAAATTAAATTAAAACACCAAATTTCATAAGAAGCCATTATTACTAAGTCATCGTGGTAGGTACATGAAAGTAAATTTTAGTTTTTTGTTCATATTTCCAAAAACACCACACCAATTTCGATAAAATTTATACAGAACCATCTCTCAACTATGATCTACCAAACAAAAAAAAACTTCAAAATTAATTCACAATTGGCGAAGCTATCGCGTAACATACATACAAAAACAAACATACAGAACCTACTTTCTTTAAGTCTGTTAAAACACTTTATAATGGACGCATAATTCTTTATTAGTCTGTAAAATTAGGTATAAGTGTGTTCAACAAATTACAGACATAATAATTCCTTTGTGTACTCGTACATACAATTAACCCAAAATATGCATAAAAATATTGTCATGATTGAATGACTTTACATGGAAACAAATTTGACAACAAAATACATTTTATTTTTAGTTACGAATACTACTCATAAACGTTATTTCAAATTTTATTTTACTACAGTGATTGAAAATTGCGCTTCATTAAGGATCGTGGCTAAAAAGGTTTAGACACACTGCACTAAAACATTTTCATTTCACCCCGAGGAAATTAATTGACACTTTCAGGGATAGTTTTAGCGCAAACTTCGCTAGTTCTAACCAATTTAATTTATTAAAACGTTTTTGTGAATATACGAGATGAAACATTTTGACGCGGGACTAGAGTAATGTCTGCACATTTATACATTCTGGGCAACGACAGCTCCCAGAGCTATCAGAAAAGTAAACGTCGACATAAATATTTTAACATTTAAAATCTCTTTGAATGGATAGTATATTATACTACGAGTATTACATGAATTGAAAAAAAATATTAATTAATGGGTACAAATTATGTATTATATTCATTTTTCAACTATTCAGTGATAAGGTATAACCGTCATCGTTCTATTAGGTAGGTGTATGGCTCCGAAGATATAAGATAAGATATAAGAACCGCAAACTTTCCACGTGGTTGGTGCATTTTTTAATTTACTTTACTTGGAAAAAGTAAAACTATGGAGCGTTTCAAGTGTTTTTCGCGTTCTGTCATACTCGTACACCGCACTCCGATTAATGTCTGGCGAGGTGACGGACAAATTAATGTCTATCAATGATTAATAATATCCTAACAAAATAAGCAACTGAAAAACGCTTTAATTTTGCTTCATTCGTCTCATGCTTGGTAGTCTGAAGACTCGAACGAGCAGGTTTGACTATACTTTTGTAATAAGATAGTCAAAGCTGTGAAATATTTTGCCTGAGCGGGATTATCCCGATGGTTAAAATCTTGGTGGCGGTCAAGCGTAACCCTATAATAGTTTAAAAAAAATGCAAAAGTAAATGTAAAACACATCGTATCACAATCACATTAACATCCCATTCATCACTCGCGTGGCGTAGCGCAGGTCGTTACGGCTACGGCGTAGCGCGGCTACGACGTAGCTGCGTAGACAGCGGTTACCTGGTGATTACCGTTAGGAACGCTTCAATAAGCGTTTATTATAGCAGCGACACTTCCCGTACTAAGGATACTCGAACCCAATTCGAAAGCACATTTATTAAGCTATAACATTAGATAAACGTATCGATATTAGCAATATGTATGCACAGGTTTTTTCCCTCAAATTAATATCAACGGGCTCCGGGGTCCAAAATACACAGAGATAGGTTGGTGTGGAATGTACGTTTTACGCTGAAATGGTCTAGTTTTACCCACCAATATAAGTTTTATTATGAGAATCATTTCTGAAGACTTGGAAAAATCAGCTATTCTAAACATTCGATCGATTACAAAGTGCACTTTCGTAAGTAACAGAATTTTTCGCGTTGGTTAGATTGGTTTCATAGTCAGGTTTTTACTAAAGATGATTTCAACGAGCTCTACATTGAGTAGTACTACGTGTTTTGTAGAGAAAAATACATTCTCACTCAGTCTATATCTAATCATGACATACACACACTTTTAAGTAAATAATATGCGACACTGGCAGCGCTCCGCCGTTTTAACACTTACACTATGTGTTATTTAAGACTATTATCTATCTATGTACCAAATTCCATCCAGATCCCTTCAGTAGTCGTTGCTTGAAACAGTAACAAACATCAAATACATACAAATATTCGCAACTATAATACTAGTGGGATAATTAACGGAAACAAACCTCCCATGTAAATTTCGACATCATCATGTTGCCAATTTGAAGTTATTTATTTAAGCGAATTTTATTCGAAGGTGGATTGCATTCGAGCGTCCTGGGTACGCGACGTTAGCGCGGCCATGCATCAGGCGGTCTTCGCTCGTCGGCTCGGCTCGGGCGAAGACGCCTCGCTCTGAGAAACGGGTTTCCAATGCGTTCCGTACGTTCGCCGCCCGGGTCAATACTACGTAACTCGAAACGAGTTTCGATATCTATTTACCACATTGTTTGTTTTTTCCCTTGTAACGGGATAAAGAGGTACCTAATGGTAAGGCAACATGCCTATTCATATCAGCACAGTGGCACGCAGCTATTGGCATATGAAGAGTCGAAATCATTACCTAGCCCTTTACTATGCTCGTCATTCAGATATCTAAGATTATTCATCTCTATGTCCTGTAATGCATTTGCCTTCAAACCGGACCATAGTGACGTTTGCACACAGTTATTCTACCGTTAAGCATCAATGCTCTCCCCAGGGTAGTGCTGCCCTCAGGCGGATTTAGCAAAGAGTCCTACCATTACAACACTTTAAGAGTTCTTTTGAGCAGTTTTTAGAAGCAAAACAATAGTCTCGAACCTACGTGGTTTTATATTGTATGGAAAACTTAAATTTCATGATAATAATTCAACATTGTTTCATGTCTTTTAGATAGAGCAGAGGGAAACTTCCCTATAAGACACATACATTTCATATTTCCTCTAGATTTATTCAGACAGTACGCAATAGTAGTAAACTAAATACACAGTTTACACATTAAACCATTTTCTATTCCACCAAGAAACACAGACTCAGGATATAGAGTTTCTGTAAGAAACTTTGGCAGATCAGGTCAGACGCAATCCTATAAAACAAAGTAAAATAAAAATGGATCCCCACGTTATTTCACTTGCACTGGAAAGGGTTTTCTCTCCGGCGTTTATAAGAACTTGTACTATACAGATTAAAAGGTTAAAGGGATGTTTTCCCTGAAAGCCATAAATTAAATGGGACTTTTATTTTCTTAACGCAATTTTCCTTATTACTTTTTTTATCTACGAGAAGAATACGTTTTATCGAGTTTGTCAGTTCAGCTGGAACACAACACACGTACACTTTACCTAAGCACACAAGTTTTTTTTTACATCAAGAAAGTTTTGAAATCCATTTAATATTATAATAGGCAAGACGACAGGTCCTGCAATTATATTAAATTATTTGATATAAGGACAGTATTTAAATAGAATAAAATATGTACCAACTTTAATTCTGACATCTTTTTGCTTACTTTATGATCATTCAAAGTTGGATGAAGTCCATGTCAAAAGTACGAAATTATTAGAAAATGTATTTACTATTGGATAACTCATTCTGACTTGACTTTCGTTATGAAACCAGTTTCCTAAACGCAATATTTAATACAGCTAACACACAAACGCGCGACGCATAGAAAATACCCGACAGTGACGTCACGCTTTAGTAGTGTTTTTGTATGAAGCGTGGGAAAGTCCAAAATTGTTATTTTTAAATTGTGATATCAAAGTTTCAAATAAAACAGGTCACAAATATTATTATCTACAATAATGACCACTACATATTTTATCGTACGATGCGCGAAATATTCAATAAAACGTGTTTCCCAAGATGGCGACTGAAGCGAACCCCGTCAAGCCGCGCCAACTTGAATTTACATTCAGGGGACAGCCCTGAATAGCCCAGGGGATAGCCCTGAAAACTTGAACATATTCCAAAAAAAAACTAGGTCCCGTACGTTGCATTACAAACCTACTTTATTTGTTGCGGCGCTTGGCCTTAAGATACTTTATATCGCAGAAAGGCTACGGAAACTATGCAGCCGAAATGGCGGGGCATTTCTAGCAAGTACATACTCACATATTTAGAATGAAGGTAAACGCGCTCCATCGTAGTGCGCATCGCCACTTGACATCAGACGAAAAGACTGTACTGCGCTCGTCACTCAGAGATAATAAATAATATAATAAATCAATATTAGTGGACAATTCACACACAACACCATCTAAACCCAAACTAAGCAAAGCTTGTACTATGGCGGCCAGATAGCTGATATAATACTTAAATAGTCGTAAATACAGTACTTATTAAACATTGAAACATCCAGACACAGTACAAATATTTGAATTCATCACACAAATATTTGCACTAAGTGGGAATCGAACCATTTTAACTGTGATTACTCTAGAAAGATTGCCTTTGAAACTGAAACACAGCAATGTTTGCCCGTTATTTAGCTGTAGAAGTACTGATGGGCTGTAGGTCTGACAAAGGTTTGCTATTACATCTCCAGGCGGAATCCGCAAAGACTCGCCAATACATTAGCCAAGTTAACGACTAAGTGAAATTTATTAAAAAAAGTTCTTTACGATGTTTTTTATCGTTTTACTGAAGGTAGACCGCACAGGATCAAACTCGAAACTGCAGAGACGTCCCAAAGTAGCTTGGCTCAATTATCGGATAAAGGACTTTATTCCAACTGAGCTATTCGTGGACAACATGTTCTTGACAATTTGATTTACCCAAAAATCTATTTATTTTTGTAAAGAGTTTTCATGCATTATTTTAGTACCTAGATTAATAAACTAAACGTTAATTTTATAAGTATTTTAATAATTGTTTCCGCCCCTCAACCAACTATATTGCCAGCCTTTAAGCTTTAAATAATATCGATGTTTGCCAATTTAATCTTTAAATCGATACAAAAAGTCACATTTTGACATTTATGCGTGAATTGAACAATAAACATCGGTTTTAGCTGTTTTTTTAGTAACATTGTAGCTAATTATAAAAATATTTTAGTTATTATCTCAAAAAATGTCCACCATCATAGAATAATATCGATTTTAACCACACGATCATAACCGATTCTTTTAGACCGATATTAAGATATTTTTACAATGGCAGCGCTGCATACATCAAAACAAAATGTCAGCTGTTTATTTATGCTTTATTGTGTCACGTGTTTGTGTGTTTCGTATTTGAAATTTGATTTTTGTATTCGGTTGATGAAAATGCATTCTTAGGACTTAGGACCCTAGCTTGCTCTCAGACACCGACGGCATCCTCCTATAACGACTCGGGCCCTCCGATGGTACAAAATGTTGTAGTTTTGTTTAAAAATAATCTCGTCAACATTCATTTTACTTATGAGAAATATGCGTAAGTAGTATATCTGCTACTACCAAATGCTAATATTCTGATATCTATTGCTAGAAGCTATCAAGTTGAATTTATATCAAAGAAAAAAAATATCCACGTTTAGTCCCAAGTCCCTTACAAATGAACAATGTCCTTTAGAAGTGTGCTCTTCATTATCTAATACCACCGAGTCCTTTTTTACTATCGGACTTCCCGAAACTCGGAAAATGTAAAAAAAAATAAAAATAAGGTCCAAATTAGCAGAACCAAGTACGTTTACCAGTAGACCAATAATCAAGCTCTAAAAGTTTTGCCAAGGAAAAAACTTTCACACCCATTCAGCAATAACTATTTTATGTGTACATCGAGATAATCTAAAACTTTTGTATCGGCTACGTCGGCGTCGGCGGGATCCATTCACTGCGGGCGGGAACTAGCTTTGGTGGTAGAGATTTGGAGTAACTGTAACTGTGGTACATAAGCAGACCATTTTTTGTTCCCACTTCTGGGACTCGGGGCTACACTGACAAGAAAAGTTTTTTTTTTATAGTATAGAGTGACTAGACGAACAGGACATATACCTTTTGGTAAACCACATGACTGACCATAACAGCGCAGTGCCAGAGTGACACGCAGCTATTGGAACACGAAGAGTCCAAATACTAATAAATAATAAGAGTCCTAGCACCGCACTGCGCTCGTCATCCGAATATAAATATAAGGTGTTTCATCTCTTAGCCGAGTAATTTCTCTGGAAAACTCTCATGACCTCGACTCACTTCTTGTCAGAGAAGGGCTTGAACCTGAATTCCAGCACTCCCACGGCTGGGGTGGGCTGTTTGTACTAAGCAATACAGCGACCTAGAATGTTCACACAAGGGACCTGTATACTCTAGATTCAAAGGCACTCAGATTGTACGAGTACCATCGAGAACTATGACTCTGGTTTTGTTCCACAATTTCGCTGTGCAATTGATTAATGTGAAACCTACCTTCCGAAATATTCCACAGTATTGTTAAAATCCATTAACATCTGAAATTGTGTGTTACGATATTAGGATCGAGTCAATCTAATGTTATGATAATATCCTGTTTATTCAGTAAACCGAATATCTCGGCCCACTGTGCACAGTTACGGAGACGTCGAGGTTCCCAGTGTTACCAGTATTATTACAGCCAAGGGTCCCACTACATCACTCCAATATTACACCTATTACCGCGAGCTCAAAAGCGCTTTTAAAATAACAGCAAAAACATTCTAAGGCAGAACAATTTTCATAAAAGGAGCGATTGCGGGGAAATTCAACAAAACCTTTTGAGTGTTCTCACGAAATGAGCGCGCTAAAGGAAGCATTGTAGATGGCATTTCGCTCCTTTGATCTGCGGCCTACGCGGGCCCTGAAACGAATTACCTAACCCTGGAACATTCTTTATTTCAGCCGAAATATGGCCGGTAACCCTTTCCAAGTGTAATTTTTTAATTACACTTGAAAAGGGTTCCCTGTAATATAAGTGAACAGATTTGTGCTGTCTCAGGATTTCCTAAAACGAATGTGTAACTATGGCAGGTCGCATCTCGATCCGATTGGGACAGAACCGAAGCTATCCGGATATAACCGAAGCTTTCGGCATAGAAACAGAGAACCCTATATCCTTCAGTGGGATGGGGATGGCAGTAGATGATGATGAAGAATATCTAACCAATGAAACATAACGAAAGCCTGAAATAATAATACAGAGAATAAGCCACATTTCATTCTCCTTCCCCGCTATTCTGTAGGGTTCCCTGTTAGCCGTAAACAGTGAAAATCAGTTAGCAGTGAAAATCATTCTCTTTAGAGCTTATTGCACTTCCTTCTATAACTGCAGCTTGTGGTCCGATTATGCGCAAAAATCGTACAGTGCCCTACGTGTCCAGTACAATGACGCGTTTAGGATGCTGGCTGGGCTCCGCCGATGTTGTAGTGCGTTGACGATGTTTGCGGAAGCTCGTGTAGATTGCTTCTACACAACAATGCGGGCGCGCGCTACGTCACTGGTACAACGCATGCGGCGGAGCCCCAACAGCATGCTGGCCGCGCTCGCGGGGGAGGTTTGACAATCCGTACTTAAACCACTCCTGTAGACTGCACGTTGAGCACAGTCAAAAATATTATTGAGTTGAGCCTGCCCAGGTATGACATTGTCAATTATCTATCTATTTGTTTCTATGTGACATAAATGCATGTAAAATATTTTTTTTTTCAATGTAATGTGACGAAATTAATTTATATTTGATTATGTTATGAGTCTATGATAGTGGAAATAAATAAATGAATTGAAAAATTGTAAACATGCCATTATATTAAGTTACTATCAAGCAATTATTATTATTAGTATACACTGTTTTTGCTCTAATGTACGTTTTATCTGAATCATAATAAATATACTATTTGTGAATATGATATATGATTCCTCAATAACCATAAAAAAATACAAAACCCACTTATGTTCTTGTTCCTGTTCTTCGAGTTCCTGGAGCAAAGGTTGGTCATTGGCATTCAGCGTGGGAACGCGCCGGGAGCAGTTAGGGGTTGGTTAATCAGAGATTAGTTTTTTATTTTTCTTTTCCATTCGTTACATCAGCGACAGTGACGTCACGCTTTAGTAGTGTTTTTGTGTGAAGCGTTTTTAGGAAAGTCCAAAATTGCGATTTTAAAATCGTGACATCACGGAAAGTTTTTTAAGATAACAAAGTAATTATTTCACTCCGAGTAGCCTTTTGATGGCACATTAAATCAAAAATGAGTCGTCATGGCTTTGGGTCATTACAATCTCAGGGTCTCACTAACCTAGGTTAGTGTGCAAACTGACTGTTTCAACAATTTTACGGCGACAAATACAAGAATCCGCGAGGCAAGCCCGCAGCGTGCGAATGCGCGGTCTTATCGCCGACACCAACACCGCGGCGCTGCAGGGCGAGTGACACCTTAAACGGGGTTAATGGCTGTGTTTGCGCGGACCGGCCCTTTGTTTGGAAGTGATTGATTAGATACCCGGACGTTGCGTTGTCGCTACGTGAGCGGTGACCGCGGATTTTACTCACTTTACTCTCATTGTAACATTTGATTTTTTTTTAATCGGTATAATCGCGTGTGACATTCTAATGTATATTCCGAAAGCTGGTAGCAAATTTCGATTTTTCTTTAACCTTTGTAGTTTTACCGCAATCTCACCTGATGTTAAGCGACGATGCGGTCTACGATGGAGCGTGTTTGCCTAGAAGAAACCGATTCACTCTCGATTTGAAGACACAAAGATTGTAATAATCGGGAAAACTCCACTCGGGCAACGTGTTCCACGCCCTAGACGTTCTTATCACAAAAGTAGAGTCGAATCTCTTCGTTCGTGTCTTCCTTCTACCAGCCAGGTCGTCACCTCCGTGTTGGGGTCCCAACACGGCCTAGCTGGTGAGTCCCAGGGAAAATGAATCCCTCAATTTAGACCACCCACTGACACGCTAATGCTGAAATGTCGCTGCGTAGCGTTGGAGCGGCGGCGAACCTATATTTTTGATGTTGCGCGACCAAAAAGTGATCGACACCGCTAAAGTATTCATTTCAAAGAACGTCTTTACATCAGTTCGATCACACGCACAATGGCCCAATCGAGAGGCTAAGTGCGGAAAAGGCCCCGTCTAACTAACTAACAGTCTAAAACTAACATCAGTTGGATTAGGAGCCACAAATAGGATACAGACATCTATACTAATACTATAAAGCTGAATAGTTTCTTTGTTTGAACGCGCTTATTTCAGGAACTACTGGACCGATAACAAAAAAAAAATTTTTTCTTCGCTTTCGGATATTTCCGTGATTCCCGAGTGATATAGCTATATCAGCCGGAGTGGATAATAATACCGCTCATTTTTTATATCGGCGTTTAAAAAGCAGTTCAAATAGACATAACACGTAGATTTTTTATTTAAAATTTAGCAGCTCCACTGACTACGGAGTCTTAGTCGCCTTTATCCTTAGCTGTCTTTTATAACATATGTCACGGATTAGCAGAAGAAACGTTGGGGACATTTTCAACCTAATTCTAGTGCTCTTTAGAGACACGTAGGTTTCTGTGTAATGGCCAAAGAGTTTACATACATATACTACGTATAGAGTTGGAACAAACGCTTTACACCGAAAGCACTGGTCTGTTCCCTCTTGCATTGTCTCTCTTGTGGAAGTGTCATACTTTTGTCAATGCATATCACTCGGTTGCAATAGCAAGTATACACATCATCTGCTTACGATTGGTACAAAGGAACCGTGCGGGAAAACCCTGATCTATTTACTTATTATCTATCTAAGGTAATGGCTTTATACGTATTGCGGATCGGCCGGCCAGTGGGCAGGGGTCGCGCCGGCCGGTCACTGAGCCACCAGCGGAGCCCGGGAATCCTCCGGGCATCGGGCCGACTTCGTCGCTTTGATTTCAGATCTTTATTGGCTAAATAAGAGAAATACGTTGGTTATATAAGGCAAGTCATTTTACAGTAGGTGGATATTTTCAAATAATTTTAAACGGCGCAGTGGATTTAAATTACATATCTTCATCGTACAAATAAATTGAGTATAAGTGGTTAATTCAATATTTTCACAAAAGATTTATCAGTTACTATGAACACAATAAGACTTAAACAATTGATGTAACTATGTTTGTTACTCTTTAACGCAAAAACGTCTGAAGAGATATCGATTGAATTTGGTACATAGATAGATAATGGTCTGGAATAACACAGACTACATTATCCCGGGAAAATAACGGGGTCGGGAACTACGGAGGTAGAACTCCGGGCATGTTAGTCCTAGATTTGTTTAGAAAAAAATAACGCAATTGACAAAGGTCACGGACTACGGAGTCTGTGAAGTTGCTAAATAAAAAAAAGACGAGCTGAATAGATATAAAACGATAATAGGTTTCTCGAAACGTATGCGAATCACAATCGATAGCACCGCACCGGCACTAAGACGAAGTACAATGGTCGTCAAACGCAAACTTATCTTTGTATTAAAATATACTAGCGTCTCCGTTGACGTCACATAAAACTCTAGCAAATTATCAACCGGTTAAAACCTAACTTTGTCTTTAGTTAACACTTTTAGCCATTTTCGTTTGCTGTCGACGAACGCGGGACTGAGTAGTTTTCTTGTGTTTAAGCAAAAAACTATGTTATTGCTCTAAATCGGAGTACCTACGACGATTAAATGATCTTTGTGACTATGGGGTAAATATTTTTACGGACACAGCATTTTTTTTCGCTTTTGTTTTAATAAAGAAGAGAAGACAGTATGAAACGCTAATAAATTAGACAGCATGGATACTCTCGAGGTTTACGGAATTCATTTCATATGTTAAATATTTAACTAACTTCTAGATTTTAACTACGTGTCTACACTCCATTCCCAAGAAAAACGTATTTAATTTACGGGTGAAACAATGTTGCGCTCATATTCATGCACACATAGCGTACTGCAACCAAATAAGCCGTTAAGTAACACCTGTGTTTTATTAAAATTATCGATAACTTTAGACGAGTCTATTAAGTAATCGCATCTACAGCATACATGCAGATTTACTTACATAATAAACAAAAAAGAAAACTAGCAAAATTTTTAACTGCAATACGGACGCGGCAGTCGACGCCATCTAGCGGGCATCGAATCAGTTACAGATCCCAACTCACCGGCTCGATTCCTTATCAGCTAATCACGCACTGATATGAAGGCAATTACAACCAGATGGAATGGAGAGTTCACTAGTTCAAAGTTATAGTTGTAATGCGCTGCGGGCGGCGAGACGTGCGTTCGCCGCGGCGGTCGCGCGATGACTGTGGGCCGGCCTGCGCCGCAGCCTGCGCGCGGCTGCCTCGACTACCCTCGCTTGACGCACCACACCGACCATCTTCCCGCAAGATGCGCCATCATTCCACAGATATTTAGAATACTCACACCGCGCCAACTCTCTCCTACGTTTCAGTTTCAACTTCAATTACAGCTCTGAAGACACATTTCGCGACGGCATCCGCTCGGTGTTGCGACTTCCAAAACTTTAGATCCGGGACACGTTGCGGGTAAATAAATAATTGGGGATTAATCTGATTCATCGGATAATTAGTATCGGGTATTCAAATATACAATACAATATCGAGGTAAAATATTCAAAGTTTTATAGTAATTTGAACTACATTTGGCATTTATTACGGGTCGTTGAAGGTAATTCGTGGTATGACGTATTGTCCAAATAGCGACCGGCAAGCAGGATTCAAACTGGAATCGATCCGCTTGCCACCCCTATTCTATTCTATGGAGTTACGAGTTATGGTTCCGCTTAGAGGCCTTGCTTTCCCAGGTCTCTACACGTTCAGTAAACCAAACGTTTCGTGATAGGTTGACACAGAAGACGTGGTATTACGTTTTTCTTTAGATACCTAACTGTTTTTAAGGTTCTGACTGTACTTAATTAATTTTTTGACAAGTAGACAGTCTGCGAATCAGGCTACTTGACAAAAGGCAGAATGAGAAATCGGACGTTTGCTAAGTGGGCTGTTTGCTCATAGTCACTTTGAGAAGTAGTCGGAATGATAAATAGGCTATTTGCTAAGTAGACCCCCTGGCGCGGAAAGGGTAAGTGGTAACGTGGAAAGTCAACTAAGATATATACTTGTAAAATTCCAATGAAGGCTTACCAAGATTCCAATATTTTGCAAAGCGTGCAAACACATCAACAGTCCGGTCATCATTACCCATGCACAACAGACAGTAATAAAGATAAGCAAGACGAATACTCATACATTGTTTACAAGAGTTTGTGATGATAGGATGTTTGGATGTATGGAAAAGATTACTATTTTACGAAACAAATTGGGAAACTTTATCTATTTATTTATCATTTTATCGAGAAATTTGTTCAAACGGCGCGGCGGGTGAAACAACAAATTACAGCTAGGTTATTGTTGTTGTTTTTAACTTTTACAGGCTTACACTTGACCACCATCTCGCCTGATGTTATGCGACGATGCGGTCTACGATGGAGCGTGTTTACCTAGAAGAAACCGATTCACTCTAGATTTGAAGACACCGATTTGATTGTTGGTTAAGAAGAATTAGGCTAACAGCGACATAATTTTAACGAGAAACTTTGTCTAATACCAGACCGGCTAACCTCAATATCTGTGTAATGGTCCTCGAGGCTCCTTTGTGCAGAATTCTCCGCAAACACACGATCTCAGCGATTTATTCGCCTTACGGTGTCACGGCGGAAGTCTCATATTGACCCAGAAAGCCGCGATATATGGGCCAAGGGATTTAATAGAAAATGTGTCTGGAGATAAAGGCGTTGAGGGAAGCAGCTCACTGGATCAACATGATTGCGGATGCGAAATGTAAAAAGCTACTTAAAAGGTCATCATCTGAGAACCATCTGTCACTTATAAATTTTTGAAGTGATAACTTCTTTTGGGGCACCACACTCAGATTTTTCGTGAAAGTCAAAGTCAAAGTACTTTGACTTTGACTTTCATTTCATATATTCATTGTATATTCATAAATGTACAATTTACACGTCAATTAATAAAAAAAAAGAAAGAAAGAAAGCGAATGTCAGAGAATGAAATCGTGGGCTGTGAAGTGATCTCAAGCATCACACTCGTAAATAAAAGCAATCTTCGGGTGAACCCTAGCCATCTAGTCTAGATGATCATGCTTAAGACTTATTGAGACGACAATACTTTGAAGATTTCTAACTAGCAGCGCCCTCCGGTTTCGCCCGCATAGTTTCCAAAGTGAGCTAACAAATTCTCAGTTACATGTTTTCACTTCTATCGGCAGTCCCCCTATGATTGCCATTTTTTTTTGTTATGGCACTAGCAGCCCGTTCCGCTTTCGCTTGGATATTGGCATATTATAAAGACCGTTAGACAAAATAAAAATTGTCCTGTCTCTCAAGTTGGCGATACGTTGCCTGAGTGGGGTTTTCCCGATAGTTACTATCTATCTTTGTGTCTTCAAATCGAGAGTGAATCGGTTTCTTCTAGGTAAGCACGCTCCATCTTAGACCGCGTCATCGTCAGGCGAGATGGCGGTCAAGTGTGAACAGATAAAAGTTATAAAAAAAAAGTTGGACCAAATTACATACAAATGCCAAATTTCGTGAATGTCGGACGACATGGTGAAGGGTTCACTAGGAACAAAAATCATGACACCGGACTTTTATGTACTGAGATAGTGACAAAACGAACAAGACAGGCGCCTGCGCTAACCAACACGCCTGCCCGTAACAGCACAGTGTCACGGAGCTATTTAAACTTTAAGAGTCCAAATCTTTACTACGCTCATCACCCAGACATATAATATGCCACCTTTAGCCGCGCAATTTTTTTCTTCGTCCTTCAAACCGGAACACAGCAATATTAACACATTACTGCCTCGTTATGGGATATCTGGTAAAGGTGTGGTACTTCCCCAGGGGTACTCCAAAGAGTCCCACCAAATGCTCCCAAAAGAATTTCTGGTGTAAGAAAGTTGAAAGAAATTTCTGCGTCCGACAGACCAGCGTGCTCCGTTACGCAACGTCGTACATCGTAGGAAACCTTTTAACGATTTCTATTTTTACGTGGAGCCTACATTTATTGAATTGTTACGCAGAAATGTCGATAACTCTGTTCAGACGCGCCATGTTCGAGTCGCTGGATCCTGACGAGCGTGTAACGGCTATTACGTGGAGTAAGTACACTTTTATAGGTCACTAGCAGCGTCCCTTGGATTCACCCGCATAGTTCCGCGATCCTGTGATTTTCCCGAGATAAAAATTAGCCCTATGTGTTATCCAGCCTAATATCTATTTCTACGTTTTATGTACCATTTTTAACTCCCGACCAAAAAAAGGGGTGTTATAAGTTTGACGTCGATGTCTGTCTGTCTGTCTGTCTGTGTGTGTGTCTGTCTGTGGCACCGTAGAGCTCAAACGGATGAGCCGATTTCGATGCGGTTTTTTTTATTTGAAAGTTAATATCCGTGCGGATGTTCTTAGCTATGTTTGGTTGATATCGATTCAATATGGCCGCCTCCACAAAATGGCGGACAAAATATTTCTACACAACCTACCTCAATATGGGTATCAAATGAAAGGACTTGACTAGTAGAATACAATACATAATAACAAATTTCAAATCCAAGATGGCCGCTACCACAAAATGGCGAAATACCTACATTTCATTTTTCACAACTCTCTTAATATGGGTATCAAATGAAAAGGCTTGACTAGTAGAATGTTGTACAGATAACAAATCCGAGGTAGTCGGGGGTTAATCATTTTTTTTATTTTGTTCTTGTTCGTTCAGTTTCCTTCATTATGATTATACGCTCGCAGGCACAATTAAACACCCATCCTGTATATATTTATTCTGCTTTGCAGAAATCGTTAATTTTAAAGCAAATTTTATGGTATTTGTCTAGTACCTACTTTGAAAATTATCATTAAGCAATAACAAACGAAGACAGTGAAAACATAAATGGTTTTAAGAATATTCCCACAAAAGCGATTTTGTCGAAAAGATCGAAGTGACATAAAATGCATTCAAGTATATATATATACATATATAGTACCTGGGTGACCGACCTTTGCTCGGTTATATTTATACCGATTTTCTCAAAAAAAAAACTTGAAAAAACAAAGGCAACCGGTTGGATTCGAACCCGGACCTCCCATATTATGACCACCCATCTTCCCGACTGAGCTAATATACTGTCGCGCGCCGTTGCGAAATTTGCCATTGCATTCTAATCTTTATGTAACAGTTTTTCGTTGTCTAAAAACGCGCATAAAACGGCGTTTTTTTTAAAATAAAACCTGGCTAGATCGATTTATCGTCCCCGAAACCCCCGTATACATAATTTCATGAAAATCGTTCGAGCCGTTTCCGAGATTCAGATTCTATATAGATTCTATTCTTGTAGATATATATATAAATATATATACCTACAAGAATTGCTCATTTAAAGGTATAAGATAAGACTAGCAGTATCCAGTACCTCGCGGTTTTGTCTACGTAGCTCCCGTTCCCAGAATTTCCCCGTGATAAAAGGTAGCCTATGTGCTATTTCAGGGTATAAACTAATGTGATCGAAATTTCAATCCTTCTTTTGAGCTTTTCCGATTTCCGACGTGATTGAGCTAAGCATCCAAACAGCCATACTTTCACATTTATAACATTAGGAGGATTTCCATCTACTGACAAGATATATATTATTAATTAAGGACTAGTGCGGAAAATCAAGCTGTGAACAGGGCAGATTTACTTAGCGCTTCGGAATTTGTTTAAACACTTGCGTCGAGTGATTTAATTACTAGGTTTATAAACTGCTAGAAAGTTCCCGGGCACGGTGGCACCTCTGAAAGGAGCTGATTTCACAACTCGTCAGCCAGGCGTTGTTCTAAGTCCAGGGGCCAATCTTCCCCACCGACCCACACGTTTTAAACTTTGAGCATTTGGAGAAACCGAGACAGGTACATTGAATTAAAAATTTAATAAACACTCAACGCAATAGGCATAGTGTTGCGCGCGAAGGGTTCCGTACCATTAGCAAAAACCTGTTTTATTGTATGGGAAAGAAAACATAATATTCTGCGAATAGTTAAAGCGTCTATGGTTATGGTTACGTCTAGCGGTCTGTCACCGTTATTAGTATCGAGCAAGAAACGGTAAAAAAATCAAGTTTGTTTTAATGGGATTTATTAGAACATTTAACATTTATTTTATTTTATTTTTAGTATTTTATTTTTAGTTATAATAGCGGCAATAGAAAAACATCATCTGTGAAAATTTCAACTGTCTAGCTAATCACCGTTGCTTGAGATTGATTTTGTTGCTTGACAGCCTGGTGATGGACGAACGGACAGCGAAGCCCAGTAATAGGGTCCCGTTTTTACCCTCTGGGTACGGAACCCTAAAAAATCTAATTTGTCCGTTTAGTTAATTAAAACAATATGTGTGTCTACACGTGTATTTTCAATTTTTTTTAATTTTTTTATTAATTTTGTTTATAATTTTCGAGTGACGTCACGATCCCCCACTCTGGAAGTTTTATGATCGCAATTTATTTGTATTTTGATAAAACAAAAAATACATGTCCCGTATTTTTCCATAGTCTACCTGACAGACTAGAATGGTATAGTTTTGTTACATTATATCATCCCAGTTGTTTCAAATCTCAGATCTAACGCATGTTTACAAGTAAATCAAAGTCTAAGATTCCTATCGCAGCTAACAAATGAGATGACAAATTCGTTTTTTTTTTAATAATAGGTACATAAGATACGCGGGAAAATACCGGGAACCGAAATCATGCGGTTAAAACCGCGGGGAGCTGCTAGTATTTATATCTTATCTTATACCTTTAAACGAGCAATTCTTGTAGGTATATATATATGTATAAAGTATACATAGAATCTGAATCTCGGAAACGGGTCGAACGATTTTCATGAAATTATGTATACAGAGAGTTTCGGGGACGATAAATCGATCTAGCTGGGTTCTATTTTTAAAAAACGCTGTTTGATGCGCGTTTTTAGACAATGAAAAACTGTTACATAAACATTAGAATGCGACGGTAAATTTCGCGAAGTCGCGCGACAGTATATTAGCTCAGTCGGGAAGATGGGCGGTCACAACATGGTAGATCCGGTTTCGAATCTAGCCGACCGTCTTTCTTTTTTCAAGTTCCTTTTTTTTTAGAAAATCTGTATTTATCTAAGTAACCGAGCAAAGCTACACCACCCAGGTACTATACACATTTATTCGTAAGAAATCAATTTCTAATAGTGTACAACGTACATACAAGTTTTTTTTATAAATTAGCGGTGATTTGGCACATAATGTAGGTTAACCGTGAATCGGGGTACAGAATATTGCGTGTAAGGGATGATTTATGGAACTTTTCGTACTTTTGACTTGGCAACACCCTAAAAGCCAGAAAGTTAAGTTTCACACGCAACGCAGTGCGAGTTGCGACAGAGGCTCAATGTTACTCTCGATTTGAAGTTACTTCCTATTTACACAATATTCTTAACAGTCAGAGATGTGACGTATCTTAGATAAAAGTATCTAAAATACAGATACAAGATACAAAATACGTATTTACATCTTGTATTTCAAATACTTTTTAATTTTTCTATTTTGTATCTTGTATTTAGATACATTTTCCGGTTATCTTAGTATTTTGAAGATACTTTTTCCGTAAGATACTTTTACTAAAATAAACTTTAAAAAAGCAGTTTTTCTCTCCGAAAGCAACTTAACGATGCGCGTCGTTTAAAAAAAATTCGCGGATATGGTCGGGAACCAAATGACAGATGGCGACACTATCGTTCTACAAATGTCATCGGCTAAGATGTCCCATCTTCATTCCTGTCACTTTCACTCATTCCGTATTTTTTTCGTATGCACGTGTTGTATGGTGTTTCGAATAGAGATGATCGATAGTAGAAAAACTTCGATGTTAACATCGAACGTAAAACATCGATGTGCAAAAAAACATCGATATCTAAACACATGGATATTTTCTGTACAAAAAAATTACGAAACTTGTTTACTTTTATTTTAATTTAAACTGGCACAGGAGTAGGAATGGACCATATATACATATATCGATGTTTTTAAAACACTCGATGTTTTCTTACGATGCATCGAATCAAACCGATGTATTGTTAATTTTAAAATATCGATTATACATCGATATTTAAAATAATAAATATAGTAAATAAGGTGAGTTAGTAAAAGTGATATACTCAGATAAATGTATTAATCCAAGTTACGTTGTGTGTAAAATAAGAAAAAATGTATTTAATCTCTCGCACTAAAGAATAAAATATTTTCTTTTTATGATATTAACTAGCAGTACCCCGCGGTATTACCCGTGTAGTTCCCGTTATTTTTTGGGATAAATATGTCTTCCAGACTGGAGTTGAAAGTGTTCCAAAGTTACGACGTGATTGAGCGACAAACATCCATACAACAACATTTGTAATATTAGTAGGACTAGCAGGATATATCGATGTGACAATCGGAAGTTACATCGGAAAAAACATCGATGTTTTATTTCCATGTCAAATACTACGACGTAATTGAGTAACAAACATCCAATATATCTAATGTTAAAACATAAAATAATTTCATAAACAAGAACAAAATTAAAAAATTTGATTAAACCCCGACTACCTCAAATTCGTTATATTTTCAACATTCTACTAGTCAAGCCCTTTCATTTGATACCATATTGAGGTAGTTGTGAAAAAAGAAATGTATTTCGCCATTGTGTAGTGGCGGCCATCTTGGATTTGAAATTTAACATAGTGCAAAAATTCTATTATACTTTTATATTCTATGTTATACTAGTTAAGCCCTTTCGATTAATACCCATATTGAGGTAGTAGTGAAAAAATAATGTAATTCGTCATTTTGTGATGGCGGCCATCTTGGATTTGAAATTTGTATAGTGTATAGTATTTTACTAGTCAAACCCATTCATTTGATACCTATATTGAGGTAGGTTGTGAAGAAATATTTTGTCCGCTATTATGTGGAGGCGCCATCTTGAATCGATATTAACCAAACATAGCTAAGAACATCCGCACGGATATTAACCTTCAAATAAAAAAAACCGCATCGAAATCGGCCCATCCGTTTGAGCTCTACGGTGCCACAAACAGACACACACACACAGACAGACAGACAGATAGACAGGCAGACAGACAGACATCGACGTCAAACTTATCATACCCCTTTTTTGGTCGGGGGTTAAAAACAACAATCCTCGTAAAAAAAACAAGTCTCGCCAGTTGTTCTAACGTAAAAAGTTCTGAGATCCATGTAATACCAAGTCAATTATTATTAATTTGGTCAGTCCCTACATAAGGGACCTTCTGTTTTTAACCCCCGACCAAAAAAAGGGGTGTTATAAGTTTGACGTCGATGTCAGTCTGTCTATCTGTCTGTCTGTCTGTCTGTCTGTCTGTCGGGTTAATACCCGTGCGGATGTTCTTAGCTATGTTTGGTTAATATCGATTCAAAATGGCCGCCTCCACAAAATGGCGGACAAAATATTTCTTCACAACCTACCTCAATATGGGTATTAAATGAAAGGGCTTGACTAATAGAGTACTTTGCACTATGACAAATTTAAATCCAAGATGGCTGCTACCACAAATTTCGCCTAATAACGAAATACATTTCTTTGGTCACAACTCCCTTAATATGGGTATCAAATGCAAGGGCTTGACTAGTAGAACGTTATACAGATAATCCCAGATCCGAGGTAGTCGGGGGGTTAATCAAATTTTTTAATTTTGTTCTTGTAAAAGGTCTAATAGTAGTCGTTTCAGTACAAAAAATCTTTAACATTTAAATAGATATATTGACTTGGCCATTGCATGAAAACACAAACACAAGTTCGCTTATTAATTAACTGCATATGTAATAATAACTTTGCAGTATTATACATTTATACATGGGATTACAAAGTTAGTTATTTATTTAGTTAGTTAATGCATCTGGAAAACTGGACCGAATAACTATTGAAAAATTAGTTTAGAAGTTTAGTTTTTCCTTGATTTATACACTAAACACTAACTATATTCTCATTTACCTGATCCTTGTTATCAACGCGATATACTTATTCGAAAATTGTTTTCTCGGATGAATAAACTTAAGTTCAATTATACGTTATTTTCTTACAAAAGTATTTTATCTTAAAAAAGTATTTGTAAGATACGTATTTTGTATCTAGTATTTCAGATACCTTTTTAGAAAAGTATTTGTATCTGGTATGTGAAATACTTTTTTTCTTAAGTATCTTGCATCTTGTATTTCAGATACTTTGTATAGGGTATCTTATACATCTCTGTTAACAGTATATAAGCAGCCACATAACGTTCCCACTGCTGGGATTGTGCTCGAACACAAGAAGAGACACAAGTCATAATCCACCAAGCTAGCTAAGAGTGTGTTGGCGAATGACCCATGTTCTCAAAAGACTACTCTCTTGGTACGTCGGTTTCCTCACGATATTCTTTCATCAGAACGGCATCCTTAACACCATATCTACCAAACCCGATTGTCCGATCCAAAGACACTTAGTAAGTCTAACAATTGGGCTTATAAGTTAATTTAAGTGTTGTGTTTGTAATTTTTTTTCTTGTTTTTAAAAATATATTGTGTAAAGTTTTTTATTTTTTATTTTGATGCACATGTGCACTATGGACAGATGTCTGAAATAAAGAATATATTATTATTATTCGTATTTATTTCTTTTCTTAAGCCTAAGTTTTTACAATATTGATATATAAAACAACATAAAAAACATTATAAAAACTTAAACCTAGTTTGCCGCCAGCAGCGGGGCAGGGCCCAAGCTACCGGTGGTTAGGGCTGCAGAGTGAGGAACCTCCTGACGATGCGCGCTGTGTCAAGGATGACCGCCTTCTGCATCTGACCCTTGATCCAACCATCTAGCGAAAGTCTCTTGAGATGTTGGTCGAGACTTTTCGCTATAAGGCCGTTTGCCGACACGACTATGGGGACTATGATCGTGGAATCAACATTCCACATGGCGGTAACCTCGTGAGCCAAGTCAAGGTACTTGCTAAGCTTGTCCTTCTCAGCTTTCACGAGGTTCTCGTCATGTGGTATGGTGATATCGACGATCACAGCCCGACGTTGAGACCGGTCTACCAGCACGATATCAGGCTTATTGGCGACAATAGTCCTGTCCGTGATGATAGAGCGGTCCCAGTAGAGCAACGCACGACCATTCTCGAGAACTGGCAGAGGTGCGTACTTATAGTACGGCACCTATATTATTATTATTATTAAAGCGCCGGTGATGATAGGCGCAAGAAGGATTCAAACATGCGATGTTTGAATCCTTCCAAAACATGCGACAAATTTGACATGGGTCAGTACACTTGTATTAAAACCATATTATACTCGTATAATGCTTGACAGTTTTCTGTACAATCATTATTATAATACAGCAAAGTAGTCATTTCAAACTTTGAAAATGTATACAATTTGTATGCTCTTTCTTTTGTTTTTGTTTTTTATTAATTGACGTGTAAATTGTACATTTATGAATAAAGTACTTTGACTTTGACTTTGCGACCTCACAACATTGTGAAATATGACGTTCTAGGCACTTCAGCACAGCCAAATAGACATTATTCAATCTATTTTCGTAAAGTCATGTTGGGAGCAAGAGGGCGATTAGATTATACCATCAACTCATCGCAGCGTTTTAAACGCTTCAGTCAATATACGGCGATACAGCGCTTCAAGCAAAAGGCACAGCTAAATTATTTAGTCTAGTTGACGATATACGAATAGAGGAAGATATTACGGGTTTGCGTCATGTGAAATCATGTAAATTTGCGTCGCCGACCGACCGGATCGGATTAAAATTTAGAACACATTTACGTTATTGTCTGAAAAAGTACATTTAATATTATTAATTAATATTAGGTAATTTTCATATCGGGAAAATTATACGAACGGGGACTAACCGCGGGCGCTGCTAATCAATTATATTATGCTCTAATTTGTGATGATATATTTAATTTCTTTTGTACCATGGGCTGCCCAATGAAACTAGTGATACAGCGCTTAAAGCACTCGTTTCTTTTAAAAGTCGCCTTATAATACAGCGCTTCATGCCCTCGCTTGTCTTTAAAATGGCCAATAGCAGCGCTTCAAGCGACGGATTTGCTTCTAGAGCTAGTTTCCCGCCACTCTGCTGCCGTATAGGTAATGCAATTTCCCACCACAGCGCAGCGCTGTGAGAACGCAGACATGACAGGAACGTAGTTGCAGCGGACTCGGGTTCTAACGTTGGAAATAACCACTAGCACTTATCATTCCATGTGTCATTTCATCTTGTAAATGACAATTTCATGTCTTTCTGGTAAATTATATTTTTAACTGACTCCGAAAAAGAGATTTTGGATTCAGTCGTTTTTCCTTTGTATGTATGTTTCGCGATAGCTCCGCCAATAGGCGTGTCGACAGGTCCTGCAATTATATTAAATTATTTGATATAATGACAGTATTTAAATAGAATAAAATGTGTACCAATTTTAATTTTGATATTTTTTAGTTTAACTTACTTTATGATCATTCAAAGCTGGATGGGCAAGTCCATTTTAAAAGTACGAAATTATTAGAAAATTAATTTACCATTGGATAACCCATTCAATTTCAAGTTACTTTTGTTATGAAACCAGTTTCCTAAACGCAATATTTAATATAGCTACCATACAAACTTTACGCGCGACGCATAGAAAATACGGCACTGTGACGTCACGCTTCGTAGTGTTTTTGTATGAAGCGTTTTTAGAAGACATTTGTTTTTGTTGTTGTTTTTTTTTACCACAATTGTGATTTTAAAATCGTGATATCACGGGAAGTTTTTAGGATAACAAAGTAATTCATTCACGTATGTTTCAATTATTGAGTAGGCACATTAAATAAGAAATGAGTTGACATTCCAATTGTGAACGAATTTTGATGGTTCTGTTTTCGTTTGGTAGATAGTATAGAGGTGGTCCGATATACATTTTATCGAAATCCGTGTGGCGATTTTTGATATAAACAAAAAAACTAAAATTTACATGAATCTCGACTACGTAGGGATAGATTCTTATGAAATTTAATCGAGTGCCTGAATTTACTTTTAAATTGAAGTCGATTTTTGTTTTGTGGAAATAAATAATTAGTAATTGAGTAAGGATAAAACTCTCCATTATAGTGTTATGAATGGGGCGTTTTCAAGATGCAAAAAGACCTGTCATAGACAGTTCCCAATTGCACCGTAGGTGGCGCCAATGTTTTTTTTTTTTTTTTTTTAATAAAGAGTGACGAGACGATCAGGACATGTGCCTGATGGTAAGCAACATGCCTGACACATAACAGCACAGTGACACGCAGCTATTGGAACATGAAGAGTCCAAATCATTACCTAGCACTGCACTGCGCTCGTCACCCAGAGATCTAAGATCTTATATCTCTAAGCCCTGTAATTTCTCTGGAAACATTGCCCTTCAAACCGGAACACAGTAATGTTTGCACGTTACTGCTTGGCGGTAGAATAACTGGCAAAGGTAAAGGTAGGTAGTGGTACTTCCCCAGGCGGAGTCTGCCAAGAGTCCTACCACTACAAAATTTAAAAAATGTTAGAGAAATTTCTCAAAAAACAAACAGTGGTGCCACACTTGGCAATATTTAGAACTATCTTTGACAAGTCTTTTCGCGTCTGGATAACGCCTCATTGGCGCGAAGGCGCCGAGGGAACATTTCGCGGTGTCGCAATAACGCGAGGTAAAGTGAAGCAGCGCTCTCCCTGGAGGCTCGCGGCTCCGGCTACGAGCTACGACTCGTAGCTCGTAGCCTACGACCGTACCTACAACGGCCCTTCTACCGCCTCACTAAATCGGCTTTAGCTTGGCCATTGCTGTCTCTATCTATTCGAGCGTAAAGGAAAGAGAAGACGACATCACAGCTAAGACCGTTCTCGTTAGGCGGGAGACCCCCGGGGCACCACATCCATTCAATACTAGCCGTAAATTATAAACCACGGTTACAATTTACATACATACTTAACCAATTACATTATTAACCAATCCTTAGAAGATATAATTTCAAATTTGCATGGAAATGCTTTAATTACAGGTGACCTAAATATTGATATTTCTCAACATTCTAGAGATAATAGGGCAATTGATCTACTGGACGTCACGGCACACTATGGTTACCTACCTGGACACCTCTTACCTACCCGGGAAAGTAACACCTGTCTTGATCATTCATTAATAAAATCAAAATCATCAGCAGAAGTAATTGTATGTGATTCTGGCATAACTGATCATTACACGGTCTTAACTAAACTTGAAATTGGCTTAACTTTTCCTCAAAAATCAAAATACGTTGGGAAAACAAATTTAAAAAAATTTAATATCTAGTCTACAACACACTGATTGGTCTATGTTATACAATTGCAATGATGTTGAAGTTGCAGCTGACTTCCTAATCAATAAAATTTCAAATTGCATAAAAAGTAATACCCAGTTAGTCAAGATACAAAGTTCAAAATTTTTGTGTAAGCCATGGATGAATAGTGGTATTCTTAAATGTATGAGGAAACGAGATGCGTTGCACACACAATATAAAAAAATCCGAGTGATCAAAATTTGCTAAATAAATATAGAAGATATCGCAACTGTTGCAATAATGTAATAAAACATTTAAAATTACAATACAATCGTGATGTCCTACAAGCAGGTAGAAGTAATAGCAAAAAACTGTGGGAAACGGTTAAAAATGTTTGTAGTTTAAATACAACTAAACAGGATCCATCTGAACTGTTACAATTGGAGCCACTATCGCACGATTCTGTAAACCGTGTAAATAATTTCTTTTCTGGTATTGGCAAGGATTTAGCAAATAACATTCTCAAAGAATTAAATAAATCAGAACAAAAGCTGGCTGATGAAATTCCAAAGGGTAATACTCCTAGTTGTTCCTTATACTTAACGCCAACGGACGCTACAGAGGTTACTCAAATCATTACTAAACTCAAACCATCTTCAGCGTCTGGTTGGGATGGAATAAGCAACGATGTGCTAAAACGAACGAAATACATCCTAGCTGCACCAATTGCTTACTTATGCAATCTAAGTATTACAACTGGTATCGTTCCTAGGTCCCTTAAAATAGCCATTATTAGTCCAATCTATAAAGCTGGTGATAAAAAATTAGTGACAAATTACCGACCAATCTCATTGTTACCAACTCTTTCCAAAGTATTGGGAGAGAGTGATTAACAGCCAGCTACAGCTACTAAGTGCTTATGCAGCTGTTGACTACGGCGTTCCACAGGGAAGTGTATTAGGTCCCACTCTCTTTTTGGCCTACATCAACACGCTCTGCGATCTCAAACTGAACCAGACTAGCATTCTGACATTTGCTGACGACACAGCTTTGTTGTTTTATGGGGACACTTGGAGCGATGCTGTGGATGTAGCTCAAAAAGGTCTTGCGTCTGTGTCTGCTTGGCTCCAGAATAATCTTCTGACCCTGAATACAAATAAAACAAAATTTTTAAGTTTTCGAGTAACGCAAAGTACAAAACCTAAAAAACCTATACATTTGCGATTGCACAGGTGCCTAAATTATGAGGAATTTTCTTGCAATTGTGCTAAAATTGAAGAAGTTGATAGGCTGAAATATCTAGGCGTAGTTATAGACCAAAAGCTAGCATGGGCAGGACAGGTAGAATCTCTTTGCAATCGAGTACGTAAACTTATGCATATATTTAAAAATCTGGGTCAAATCGCAGACACAGATACGCTCAGAATAGTTTATGTAGCCTTATGCCAATCAGTAATAAGCTATGGTATAGTTTGCTGGGGATCTGCTGTTAAAACTCTACTAATTAAACTGGAGCGTGCACAGCGAGCGGTCATAAAAGTGGCTCACAGAAGACCCTTTAGATATCCAACTGATAACTTGTATCGCGAAACGAATTATCTTAACGTGAGGCAGATTTTTATTATGGCTGTCACGCTTAGGTTTCATAAAACAGCTCTTACTAAACTGATAGATCCTCTAGGTATTTCGCGGCGTCACAAATGGCATCTTCCGCTGGTCTCTACTAACTTTGCGCAGAGGTCGTATTCATACAAGGGTGTATACCTTTATAGTGTATTGGACAAAAAACTTCAAATTTTAAAAGATTCTAGGTATAAATGTAAGCGAAAAGTGGAAGAATATCTTAAATCCCTGGGATACAATCAAACCGAGACTCTTATTGACCCCTTATTATAACGGAGTGACCTTATATAGGACGTGAAGAGCACTAACTGTAACACACACACAGTTCAACCACAAATGTATATTTTGTCGAACCGTAGCAGACATAGGAAATTGGTAATCGTGCACATCATACACATTAGCAAACACACCGTCTCACATACAAGGCCACGCATGCCCATACACACATACACCCGCAGATACACAACAAATTACATCAATGTTTGTTGTTTTGTTTTTGTTTAATTAGAATACTTAAATAAGACAAGATTCTGCAATAGACGCATATAAACAACATACATAGAGACATACTCTTATACACTCACGTACCATCACCCTCATACAAACACACACATCCCCCATACATACGCACTCAAATACACCCTCTCCATAACTACTCTACACTCGTACACATACATATTATTACATAAGTTGCATGTTTTTGTAGTTTTAATATAAGATATGTAAAAATGGAAGAGACTAGATTCTGCAACACAGGCATTGCCTAGTGCAGAGTCTAGGGTACGCCACAAAAATATTTTTCTTTTTTGTCATCTTGTATTTAGAAGAATATTATGTTCATATGTACTTGTAACCTTATAAAAATAAATAAATAAATATAATAAAAAATATAAAATATAATATAATACAAACAAAAAACATACCACCCAATTGAGAATATCCTCCTTTTTTCAAGTCGGTTAAAATAGCACTTATTTCGGAATAAAACCATAAAAACAATTGAAAGTTATGTTAAAGGATTGGAAAGGATTGTGTGCACTGTTCTAAATATAGATTCACAGACTAGGGCTATGCACACAGCACTAAGCAGGGCTAAAAATATGCACAGAATTTGTCCAAAATCTACCTCTGAGGGGTTCAGAAATGTTTTATTACTTACCAAATAATATTTTATGAATAAATTTGATTATGTGAGAGAAACTACAGGTCAAAGCGATAAATCCTACTAATTATTATAAATGGGAAAGTTAAGGTGTTTCGATGTTTGTTTGCTCAATCACGTGGAAACGTCAGAACGAATCGAGCTGGAATTCGGAATAAAGTTATATTATAGTCTGACATATCACATATGCTTTTTATCGCGTAAAACAGCGCTGCTAGTAATTTGATATGTCTGGGTGACAAGCACAATACAAACTTACTGAACGTTATGTTATGTTAGTGATTTGCATTGCTCATTCCCCCTCACTCTAAATTACAAAAAGTCATAACTACGAAGTAGTGGTAGGACTCTTGGCAAAGTCCGCCTGGGGAAGTACCATACCTTTGCCAGTTATTCTACCGTCAAGCAGTAATGTGCAAACATTACTGTGTTCCGGTTTGAAGGGCAATGTTTCCAGAGAAATTACAGGGCTCAGAGATGTAACATCTTAGACTTCAGAGTGACGAGCGCAGTGCAGTGCTAGGTAATGATTTTGACTCTTCATGTTCCAATAGCTGCATATAACTGTGCTGTTATGCGGCAGGCATGTTGCTTACCATCAGGCACATGTCCTGTGCATCTCGATACTCTTTATTTAAAAAAAAACACCTAAATCGTTATATCGTATTGACGCTAGAATATGTACGTAAGGAACAAACTATTTGTGTGTTGTTATGGACGGCCCATTATATCGTCTAGACATATATTAGTACGGGCTAATTTAAACATAATAGGGAATTCAGAAAAGTAATTTTCTATAATAGCTTCTTTGAGTGAGTAAAAAATGACACCGAACTGTTATCAAATAGTCACCGCATAAAAGGCATAAGCAGTCTGATAAATGCTGGACTGTGTGGCTTAGTTGGTAGTAAGCCTGCCTTCGCAGCTGTGGGTCGTGGGCTCGGCCCCCACTCAGAGCAAATGTTTGTGTGATGAACACAAATATTTGTAATGTGCCTGGGTGTTTTCTATGTATCATAAGTAAGTACTTAAAAATATGTATATCAGTATTATATCAGCTATCTGGCTCCCATAGTACGTAGCTTTACTTAGTTTGGGACTACATGGTGTTGTGTGAAATGTCCACCAACATGTAAAAAAACTGAATATTCTCATTTTTTAAATAAAATTTGGCCATTTTTTTATATTATTGGAGTATGAGAAATTTCAGCCATGAGACGAAGTCACATTTTTTCGGCAGTCCGAGCAAAGTTGAAAACAAACCGCCACATCTAGTTTCATATAAGTTTGCGATTACGATGCATTTCTAAAATGAACCATAACCGTGCGTCGTAAAACGGAACGTATTATTGACAAAAAAACGGTCAAGTGCGAATCGGACTCTCGCACCGAGGGTTCTACCTGTATTCTGTATTGTCGAGGGTACAAACGTGTATTGTCTGTCGTCTTCATGAGGAAAAAGTAAGATATGTTCAAAATTATTAAAAATATTTTTTTATAAATATGATGTTACAAAACATTTCCAGTTTTCGCAACTATTCCTTTATCTGTGCTTTAATACGTTGCTTTATACCAAATTTCAAGATTCTGAGTTTACGGGTAGTACCCTGTAGGGTTTGATTCCGTTGGGTCAGAAGTTTTTTTTACAGCTTCAAGAAACAGCAGTAAATATCAATTTCAGCTTGATTGAACTCCACGCGTTCCTGAGAAAAAGGTCTTGACAGACACACAGACGGACGGATGAGCGATCAACAAAGTGATCCTATAAGGGTTCCGTTTTTTCCTTTTGAGGTACGGAACCCTAAAAGTAGCGAGCGCGGTGATTGATGGCGCGGGCGAGAATCGACGCCACGTGCGCCACACCGCTGAATAGCCCCTTGAGAAATCGGACCCCATCTTGAAATGATAACACGCGCATTGGAACGGTTCGACGTACTATATACGACGGCCACCAAACAATGCGTGCGTGGCTACAATATTATTGTATTTTTCTTATATTACGAATATTTTATTGATATTTGCCTATTCGTAATTTCGTTCACGTAGGATTAAATGAATTTTGATAAGTTGCGGGATATAAAGTCTTATGTGCTATTCCTAATATATTACATTGTTTTAAGGGCGTGTAGGCCGTAATTTTGAATTTTTAAAACAACTTTAAGACCTTTAAAATAGTGTATTAAACTCTGAAAAAAGTATATGTATTAGTTAAGGATCTAATCTAGTGCAATTCATGATCAATAACACGATTTAATGAATTTTACTTGATAGAAAAAAATCCCAAAGTTACCCCTTTTCAAAAGTTTTTCAAGTTTATGACTAAACTAATGATCTTTTTTACTAAATTTTTGTACTCAACGAAAGCCACTAAAAAGTTATAGATGCTTTCGCAGAGTTTGACTTGATAAAAAGTATCAGTTATTCACTGTTTTAATATCTACCATATATATAGCGCGCCGTTCGGCAGGCCTGATCAGTCGCGTTTCGGCGCTCACGGACGACGGGCCTGTGCTTGATTTTGCAATTTTGACAACCAATACATTTTAAATATTACGATCATAGTGCCACAGTATAACAATATCAGTAGGTATTACTAGTGAAGCACGCTATGATCTTGATTTTTGATACCGTTTTCATTGGAATTGCAAATAGACGCTGATACTAATTAGTACGCTGTTTACTTTATGTTGTAGACCAATAGGGAGTCTCAAAAACTGACGTCGATAACACATCAGTAAAAATTCAATGCAGATGCAATGGAAAATAGATTAGTATCGGTAAAATATTCGTCCGTCAAATCAGAGATCGGGATAAGGAAATAATGAGAGGGGAGAAATCCCCTGCGTAAATCCCCTAATATAAATATGCCATTTAGGTAAATTCTTTGGTAGTAAGGTACTTAGTACTTGGAAGAAAAGTCCTCACATACGGATTTTACCACTTTGGAAGAGATTCTTGCGCAAACTATTCAGTTTAGGAAAAAAATGTTAGGAACTTCAATACAATTTTTGAACACCTATCCATAGATACACGTATGGTTTTGATAGATTTTTTTAAAATTTCTTTTCCAAGTTTGTAACACCACCAAAATTTGTTGTTTTTTCGTTTTTTGTATGAAACTGTTAATATTGTTCATAGAATACATGTACTTACCAAGTTTTAATAGTATACTTCTTATAGTTTCGGAGAAAATGACTGTCACATACGGATGAACAGACATAACGTATATTTTAAAATTTGTCTACGAATCCCTAAAAACCCAACTTCGTTCATTTAAAACTTATTTAAAATGAAATTTAGACACTCGACCAAATTAGATAAGAAGGCAGTAAAATTACTCGTAGAATTTAACTCTGTACTATATTTCCGATTCGTATTTTTTCGGTTTAGAATCATTTCCTGAGCATAAAATTACAAAATAATAACAAATCCAGGTGGAGCTTCAAGCGCCAGCTCGAAAAAACGTTTTTGGCCGATATTCCGAAAAAATTATAAAGCCTATTATTATTGTAGAAAATAAAATTTCCCATCTTTTGTTGCCAGTAACCTTTTTTTCGAACTTACCGATTACGATTTAATATGTCCAATTTAATGATAACAATGTAAAAAAATAAGATGTGAATTCCGTTCCCAGTAGCATAAACATGTCTCTTTTTACCGGAATAATAATAATAATAATAATAAATTTATTTTGTAACAAAATAAATTTATTATTGGAATTTTGGTTGAATGGAAGAAGGGTTATGTTTTTCGCGCGTATCTTTATGTTTGTAAAACTTTTATTTCCACATATCTTCCAAACGGCTGGATGGATTTTGGTAACTAAGATATTCTAAGACTGGTCTCATTCGCCAAAGTGTCCTTAGACTCCTTAGATAGTAGGTAATATTTTTTTACGTGTAGATTTTTTTGTAGTCGGTTTTTAAATTAAAGTAATTCTATCATATTGCTCGTTGCTCGAATGAACAGCACCGTTCATCATCATGATTGAAGAGTTGAACGAAAAGTTTGGTCTCCACTTTTGTAATAAGAACAACTAAGCTGTGAATCGCATTGCCAGAGTGGGTTTTTGTCGAAGGTTCGATCCTTGGGGTTACGAGGTACACTGTGTTTGTTTCTATTAGAGAAGCAAGTTCCATCGTAGACCACATCATTTTCATCCACTATACTCGGCATCATCACAACCGTATCATTAAATGGCCTATAAATCGTAAACGGTAAGTTTTACAAAAAAAGTTTACAAGCAACAAAATATGCAAAATTTTATTTTCTACAATTGTTGTCAAAATATATAGTTTCCAAAATATCGGCTAAAACAGTTTTTTTCAATTGGCGTTTGAAACTCTACCTGAATCTGTGAGCATTTTGTAATTTTATGCTCAGTAAGTGATCTTTACCTCATAGAAAAAATTGGATTAGAAATTTAGTGCAAACTTGGCCAAAAACCGTCTATTTTTACTGGCCTTTCATTACGTTTCACCACATTTTTTAAATTTTTGACGAACTTGTGAATTATTAGGAAACATTTTAAAAAGATGCATGAAATTTTAAAAGCCGTTCTCAACTTATAGTGTGACCAAAAAAGAAAAGGTTGAGTTTTGTATACCTACGAGTATAGATAAATTTAATATTTATTCGTTTATATAGCAACAAAACTCTTATCATAAACAAACAAACGTAAACAAATCTTGAACAAAAAATGAGTTTAAATTACATAGTCCAATATTTTAATGTTATTTCTGCACTGTGGCACCGATTCCGCGGTCGGTGACGGTCGCGAGAACAAGACAGCGTTAAATGCCTACTTTGACAGAATTACCTGGCCTTAAGCTATCGCCGATCGTTTACCTTACTAGTATTATCAATTACGGTGACATGAATCTTTTCAAAACTTTTGGATAATTAATTAACTTTCATGAGTCTATGGAAAATTCAAATTAGCTTAGTGTAAGTACATAGTCAGGTATGTAGTGGAGCATGTAAAGGAATTCTTATTGCGATTTAGTTTTGTTAATAAGGCTCTGCCCTGTCTATAAAAAATTAAAAGGAGTATACCATTTCTGATTTTAAGTTAATAAAGATATGTGTAAAAATAATATATATTTACTAGAAAGGATTATACAATTACTGATTTCAAGCACCGGAGCCTTAAAAATGGCTGCGCGGGACGACAATGATTTACAACTGTGGACTTCCGTAATTTGCGTGCGCCGCGTCCGCTGCCCGGCAGCTCTCCGCCGGTCGCCGGGCGCCGGTTGCGCCCGTAACAAGACCGCTCGTTTATCCCCAAATTACGTAATAAAACAACTTCAGAATATCCACTGACATCAAGTACTAAGGCCTCATACTGGATGTCAGGCGACTGCGAGACGCGAACGCGGCGGAGCTATACCCAAACTCGTTCACTTCAATCTATGCGTTATGTCGCACGTCGCACCGTGCCCGTCTCGCAGCCACCGCCGCGCCCGCTTACATCCAGTTTGAGGCCTTATAATCTTGCCTCGTTTAACATGTTGGCCGCTGTTCTACGTACTTTTTCGGATTAAAAAAATACAAAACAGCGAATCACTCACGATTGCTATAACTCTATCAAATTGATTGAGAAGAACAGCAAACGGAGAATAAGATATAGGTGTTAGCATAGGCGTAAAAGGCCCGGTTTATAATTCTACTAGGACCAAGGATCTTCTCTCAGAAGTCAAGACCTTAATCCACTATGTTGGCTAAGTGCCATATACTTAAAATATGTCTAAAAACACATAGGCTTCCTCACGAGTTCATTTAGCGTTAAAAAGAGCAAGAAGGGTTATGTTTTTCGCGCGCATCTTGTGTTTGTAAATTTCTTTATTACGAAAATTGCTCGGACGGCGCATTATGAGATTTCCCAGACTTATGTACGTTTTCACAGAGAACGCAAACATATGTATTTTTTTAATTATACATTTGACAGTAGACCCTCAATAATGTACAAAATTAAAATTTTGAACAGGAGCATATAAACTACTTTTTATCAGGGTAAAACAAAAGGAACGGGAACATAGCGGGTAAAATCGCGGGGTGCTGCTAGTTTATAACATTAATGTTTAGTATCGAGGCTATAAAGAAGTTGCCAAAACAAGTGAAATAATTTCCGTATGGTTTCCCCGAGGTGAAGGTTCCTGCGGCACCAATGGGCGGAGCAGTCCAAGGGTATCGTCTGACGCAGCGACGGGCCCGCGGAGACAACGCCGCCATTTCTACGGCAATTCGTGTTTGTTTTCACTGAATTTACGGCAGTTCTCTCAATGCCATACCAAACCGGCAATTATCGATATGTTGCTAGATTCGTGTGTTAGCGAAATACAAATTTTAGTACGAATTATTTTTATAGTAGAACCCATACCAGAGTCGCCCTCTTCTCTATACCACAACATTCACTTTCATATTAATACCTATCATAATCATATGTTCTACATCCCTAAGCAGATGGTACAGGCAACACGCTTGCCTATAACACCACATTAATATAGCTATTTCAATTCACTGCACTGCGATCGTCACACAATGATATAAGAACGATAAGTCTTTACTTATGTCCTGTAATTTCTCTGGGTTTACACATTACTGCTTGGTGGTAGAATAACTGGCAAAAGTACATATGGTAGGTATTTCCACAAGTGAAATCAGCAAAAAGTTTAACACTACAGAACTTCTACAAGTGCAGCATTCCTGACTGACATGCGACGTCCTCGAGGTCTAACAGTCGGAGGTGCCATGGCGCTAGTCATCGCACAAGATGCGTTGAATTAGGTTAGTAGGGCCCAGCGCTATGTGCTATGCTCTGTGCTATTCCACAGTTCGGTAGGCAGTAGAAGCCACACGAGGCCAGCTGCAATAGCTCCCTTTAAAGAGAAAGTTGCGACTCCTAGAGAAGTTTTTTCGACATGCCGCCTTTGTCGCAGCACATTCTCGCCGAGAGCTCTTCGCTCCCTAAGTTTATTTATAGCAATCTAACACGACGCCGAGTGGCCGCGGGGAAGTTTGTTAGTTTGTAGTGTTAGCGCGGAATCACTCTGTTGTTGTAAGTCCAATTGTGTTTGTGCAAATTATGCTGCAGCTCGCGCTTCGGAGAGCATTGCCTTGTTTGTACAAAAACATGCACAATCATTGAGACTATTGTACGTATGTAAATATTCCTTTAATATATTATCTAAATGCATTTTTAGAATTAGAATTTAGAATGTGGAACGAAAAAGACAAACGCCTGATGGTAAACAACACCATTGCGCAAAACAGCTGTTTGTACATGAAGAACTACCTTCAACTCCAAAAAAACTACCCACCACGGAACTGCATTCGTCATCCATATATGTATGTAAGAAGATTTATCTCATTGAAAGAACGTCTAAGCTGTGGAATGCGTTGCGTGTATTGGTTTTTCCCAATGGTTACAATCTTGGCCTCTTCAAGTCGAAAATCAATCAGTTTCTTTTGAGTAATCACGCAACATCGTAGACTACATCGTCGCTGAATATCAGGCGCGATGTCGTCTAATGTAAATCTTCAATCTATACTAATATTATGACGCTGAAGAATTCCTTTGTTTGTTTAAACGTTAGGATCTCGGGAACTACTGTTCGAATTGAAAATTTATTTTTCTGTTGGATAGTCCATTTATCGACGAAGGCTATAAGGCTATATAACATAACGCTACTATCAATAGCAGCGCAGCATGAATGAAAAATGTAACAAAATCGGGGAAAAAATTTCTTTTTCGAGAGATTTCGTACCGTGCGTTGACGTGACAGCATGTGGTTTCATCATTAAATGTAAAGCTTTGCCAAATGTATGAATGAAATGAAATTTGTTTCTAACCCATTTACGTACGACAGGTTTTCGACAGGTGGCGTAGCAGGTAGCCGAAGAGGTTTTTTGTTTGAACGCGATTTTCTCAGGAATCACTGAACCGATTTAAAAAACTCTTTCACCGTTGGATGTGTACGGAATCCCCGAGTATTATAAGCTATATTAGAACCACGGGCGACCATCTAGTAAAAGTATCTAGTTAAATAAAACCAACAGGTTGGAGACTACTTAGTTCAGCATTATAACGATCATTCGAGTATTTTCATTCCATTGAATGTGTCCGTCGCATCGACCGTGATTCCAGCATCGTATTGAGCTGTTACGGAAGGTCCACGGAGCAGGAACAATGGCGTGGCATGACAAACGGACCCCGAGCTCGGACGCGGCGGGTGATGGACCGAGCCCGCCGACGCCGTCGGGGCGACGCGACGTGGGACTCGGAATGTAAGTGTAAATAATAGCGTCTCCACGTATTGTGATCGGTGACAGGAGATAAGATTGTTTATTATATCTGGAACACATTTTTGAGTTGATATCATCGTACCTTTCATACAATATACAGTTTTTAAGAACGAATAAAAATATCTTTTTTCCTAGGCGATTTTCTCGACATTTTTTACTACATCCATTCATGGAATATGATTAAGCCAAGCTATTTGCAATTACCTATACAAGCTAGTTGTTTTTTTTAAACCCATGTTTTGTGACAGTGGCCATCATCGATTGATTTTCATGAAAGATCATAGCTAAGAACACTCTTGACTAATTTCCTTTCAAACTAATAAAAAAAAGTCCGTTTGGGGGTCATAGATCCCAACACAGATAGACAAAGATACAGAGAGAGAGACATGTCAAACGTATAACGCCTCGTTTTGCTTCGAGGGTTAAAACTAATGTAACATCCATCGAACTCTTAAAAACGGCAGAAGCGGCAAACGCGCTTCTACTATGGCGATGCAAAATCAGGGGACGTCTCCTGATTTAGTCTCAGTCGCAACAAGGAGTTGTGTACGTTCGCTGACAATTGTGTACGTTCGCTGACCATTCAATTTTCAAATTTTTCAAACAAATTTTCGCCACGTTATGTTGTCTTTAGAGTAAAACATACCTCATCTTCGTTTCTTTAATTATATCGATGGTAACATCTGAAGTTTTCTTTACTAATTTACTTCCACAAACGTTCTTTAGCTTTAAAACTTTGGTCAAATTCCGGCAAACTTTCCTTAAGCACTGGATACATGCTCTAAATTTGCTCTTAGATTCTAACCGATATTGTTCCTAACACAGCACATAAACGTTCACAAAACTTTGGAAAGTAGCTATAGAAACAAACCCCGCATGCAGAACGCGCAATTAAAACAAATATCCATTCGAGTAATCCGCGCGAACTCTCGAGTTGCCGGTGGAAGTTCGCGAGTTCCGCGATAATTAGCGACGACTGGGGCGCGACACAGCTTCGGTAACTTGGAGATGAACGTGTCAACATTTAATACGAGATTCATGGAGCGGCGTGAAAAGGGAATACGAAGAAAATTAATTTTATTAACATTATGAAATGCCTCAGTGCTAATGGGATATATCCCACCAAAAACATTCTGGAAAAAACTAACCAAGTTTCGATGGGGCTGCTTATTTATCTCTAAAAAGTATTTTTTGTTATTTTTCGATATCGTTTCCCTTATAAATGATCCAGATGATTACGCCAAACGAACTGGTTAAATCATCATTCACCTACCCAGTTTATGTAGGGTCAGTACGAATATAACATGTCTTCTTGCTCCATTCATCTCTATCGTTCATCGTATTAGGGGTAACACCTTACGGAATCATGTCCTCTTCCACACAATCCATCCACCTTTTTTCTGGTCTGCTCTCTATCACTTTATCAATCCTTTCTTTTACCTTTTACGTATATTCATAGCTCCCTTGGTAATTCGGTCTTCAACCGTACCCAAATCCAAGGTGCTTCTAAATTTTTTCTTTCACTAGAGTTATTCTTATCCTACGTCCAACGGAGTTCCAATACTTCCAACAAAATCACTAGCTTATAAATAAATCGGTAAGCCGACAATACTACCGAATTTAAACGAAAACTGCTTCGATAAACTGGACTTGTCTATTGTTGAATCACACTGTTATAAAAACAAGCTACGACATGCGGTTTTACAAACTATTTTACCGATTTTGCACATAAGCACTTCTCTTTTCAGGCGCTGGCGGGGATCAAACCTACATAACGCTTGTAAAACCAGGCTTTTTCTCCACAAGCCTACCACAGCCATACAGTTCTCCACTGCGACAAGAACAGTTCTATTCAAAACTAATAACATTTTTTTTAAACTATCTCGTGTGTTACGTACCAGCACCTGCACATGTCCCTACAACGTGAGCTGCATTCCATCATGAGGTTCAAGTCAGCAAATTCACCAGAACTCGGCATCAGCAGTGACTCGCCTCGTGCCTCCTCGTGCAATACTCCTACTACAATTCGCTGACGCTCACCTCATTAAATTGTGACCCAGATAAACCATCATCAAAGCTGATTTCAATAAAGAAGTCAGTGTCGTCTGATCGTCGAAGCCATTAGCACCTAAGTTAAATAGGCTTACACTCCGCGAGGTATAAGCTGAGCTTTGCATTAGTGTGAGTGATCACCAATCAGGCAGGAGCTTGAAATTTTGTCCGCGAGGTATAGGCTGAGCTTTGCATTAGTGTGAGTGATCACCAATCAGGCAGGAGCGCGGCGAGATAGAATGGCGCCGCGCCTAAGGCCGGTTGTCACACCTACACTATCCATGTACACTCACACAAATGCAAAGCTCAGCTTATGCCTCGCGGAGTGCAAGATCCTATGATGTGAGTGCCGTTCTCACATCGAACGCATTCGCGTCTAGGTTAAATAGTTTAAGATATTTTAATGTGAGTTTAAGTATAATAAAGTTCGTTCTAAGCAATTCTAGTTTCCTTTCGAACCCTCCGTCTGCAGCTTTCGTAAATCGTGAGTAAATGTTATTGCATAGGTTAGTAAGCAGCCATGCTCCTGTCAACGTAATATCGAGGTATATTCCATTAGCAGCGCCCCGCTATTTTAGCTGCGTAGTTCCCGTTCCCGTTATTTTACCGTAATAAAAAGTACTTAGTTGTGCTATTCAAGACCGTAAAGTAACTTTATTCCAAATTTCACCCCGATCTGATCAGCCGTTCCTACGTGATTGAGCAACAAAAACATCCAAACTTTGATATAATTTATAATTTTAGTAGGATTCCGCGAATTACTTAAATCAATAACAATAAGAACTTCTGATATCAGCCTGCGATGAAGCAAGCTAAACAAAAAATAGCTCTTCAGCTCCACAGATTAGTATAAATCATTTTGATGTAACTCGACAGCGGTCGAGACTAGCCAAAGCCTTTCAAATAGGACAAAGTAGTGTCGTACCCCCGACCCCGGCACAAAGCTAACTAAAACTCGGTTAAGGCACAGAGGCGGCGCCACTAACCCGCCCGCACTTCAGGCTTGTCTTGCCGATAAAAGGTGGAGTTTACTTAGTTACTTGGCGTTTTAAAGCTACTGAGGTATACTCGAATGTACATAGATACATCAGCTACAATAGATTGACAAAAAACGTTTTTTATAAGATAGATTAAGTGAGAAGATCAAAGGAAAGAGCATTCGGCCAGCCCATAACGATGCAGTTTGCATTATCTTGAATAGTACTTGCACACTTACCTTAGTGTCGACCGCTATCTGGCCAATGTTAAGCGACTATATGGTCTAAGCTGGAACACACTTACCTAGAAAAAAAAACAATTCACTATCAATTTGCTGTCACCAAGTATTCACAGCAAATTATTAAGTCATATAGATCAGCTGCACACGCTCCGAACAGTATCCAATAAGTTTATAATTTTGCGGCGAATATGAAGATCAAAGATTTTGCATTATGTTGTCTATTGATTAAACTACTAACGCTATCGGGAGATTATATGAGAGATTATTTAATTTGTCCTGTATTCTAACAGCGTCCCGCTGTTTCACTCGCGTAGTTCTCGATCCCGTTACTTTTTGGAGATAAAAAATAGTCTTTTTTTTTTAACTTTTATAGGTTTACACTTGACCGCCATCTCGCCTGATGTTAAACGACAATGCGATACGATGGAGCGTGTTTACCTAGAAAAAACCGATTCACTCTCGATTTGAAGACACAAAGATTGTAATCATCGGGGAAAACCCACTCAGGCAACGTATTCCACAGCCTAGACGTTCTTATCACAAAATTAGAGTCAAATCTCTTCGTTCGTGTCTTTGGAACATCAACCATGAAACGTCTGTGTTATTCCAAACCGTTATCTATCTATGTACCAAATTTCGTCTAAATCCCTTCAGTACTTTTTGCGTTAAAGACTAAGAAACATACATCCATACATTCGTACAAACTTTCGCTTTTATAATTTTAATAGGAAGCAGGATTGCTCTACATTCTCTACAACCCCAAAACAGTGGAATGTTTTTTTCTTTCATTAATGTACCTACGATCACATTTGACCGCAATTTGGATGTTAAGCTATTGCTTAACATGCACAGTAATCACACGACTTCAATTTTGTTATGATTTCTTTAAAAACATATAATTACCAAAGCTTCAATTGCAATAATCGATTTACTCACAACAGACTCGTCGTTGGGGCAAAGAAATCTTACAAAAACATTATTTTAAAGAAAGGTCAGCGAAGCGACAACCTAAAACCTTCTATAGGATGGGAGTCATTCATCCAACCCTTGTGGAAGGGACGAATCTCGAACATTCCGAGCAGAGATCGCATTAGGCAGGCAAATACAAACACATACCTACAGTTGAGCGTCACTACCTTTTTGCCAATGGAAAGGAAATCAACAGAGATCCTGCTCCCCAGACCCATCAACCTTGGTATATTTTTTAAATGAAAACTTCAATCTCCTATCCTAATAACCTCTTACGAGGTTGCAACAGCGACAATATACAAAAAAATTCAATTCAATTTACATGATAATGTAGCGGCGTAGTGTTGGAGCAGCGCCGGAGCAGAGTAGCGGGACGTACGCGTAAGACAATTTTTGGATGGGGAAATCTTTGGATTTAATGATTTGGATGTGAGATCGCGTCATCGAGAGACGTGCCAAAAGGCTCATAGGCAATGACATCCTCGCGCCAAAAGACAGCAAAGTCTTGAACATCGCCGGAAAATTGCCAGCTTATCAGTTTTTTATCGGATACACTTCGGAGAGTGTGCGGCTGATTTGCACGATCTAATACCACCTTGCCCTTTTTTCTATCGGAATGCTCGTGGCTCGAAAAAGCGACATCGTTTAATGATTGATATTCCAAAGACACGAACGAAGAGATTTGACTCTACTATTGTGATAAGAACGTCTAGGCTGTGGAATACATTGCCTGAGAGGCTTTCCCGATAGTTACAATCTTTGTGTCTTCAAATCGAGAGGGAATCGGTTTTTTTCTAGGTAAACACGATCCATCGTAGACCGCATCATCGATTTACATCAGGCGAGATGGCGGTCAAGTGTAAACCTACAAAAGTTTAAAAAAAAACTGAAATTCGTCGTCAATTATAAAATTCAGGTACTATAATTATTTACGATTGCATCGAATCGACGATTCTCAGGATCATGGTGCACTGCCAACAAATACGTATTTAACTTATTCTGAACATGAAGAGTTTGATTGACTCACATGCATCGTGCTTGAGATATAAGGCGGTTTATATCACTGGAGGCATAGCCCTTTATACAAGAAAACAGCTATGTGTAGATGCTATTAACAGACACGTTTTGGAACCGATTCTCTGACAATTGTACACTCAAGCTTTCAGGTCTTCTCCGGAAATTCAATAAACGAAATAACGAGCGGTAAACGTTTTTTCAAGCAAGCGCTACCTGCTCCCCGACTGGGAATAATTCAACTCGGCTCGGAGGAATTGGCTGGACGAGTGGACACAGACTGTGCACTGAACACAGTGTATAAAGTGTTCTGTATTGTATTGTACACACCGATCTAGACAGATATTGAAGATCGTACGATGGACTCTGTTGCCAGCTTCGGCAGTTCATCATCAGCCCATATTTGTCAACAGTTGACGTAGGCCTCTACCAATGCACGCCACTGAGGTCAATCATTCAATCACCCCGCTCGTTAAGTTCAATTTTTGGACAAAAAAAAGAACGATTTTGTAAAAATTTCAATTATAACCAATTCAATAGATTGAGGATGGAGATAGAAATGAGTTCGTGCACAATTTTAGAAAATTGGAAAACGATTTTAAGTTCGTTTCGATTAAGCCAGACATTCTTTAAACGAAAAAACTTGATTAAACTAAGTTCGCGCTTAAAAAGTATAATGTACTTAAGGTCTCTTCTGAGACTAGTCTTGAAAAAGGTCACAGAGAGCTTGAAATTACACGCCTTAACCGCCAATTAGCAATTCGGCAGCACTAAACGTGTTATCAGCCGCTCTGAATAAAACATGCGCTCACCGCCGACTCACCTTCACGGGCGCCGAGCGCCGGGCAAATTACGTGCAGTTACATCCAGCCTGAGCGAAATATCTTAACATTTCTGCTAATCACAGTATGAGCGTACTTAGGAAGTATACATTGTGGATGACTGCCCCTTTACACGGAATCCCTGATTACGCCAATGAATATAAGTATTCTTAGAGTAAAGTATTTTTGATATCATTATTATCGGCTTGACATTATAGGAGCGTTATTTCTGTCGTATTTCGGATATATCAATGAAAGTTGTGGGATCAACGCTCCGCTCGGTTGACATTCCGCCCACTCGCGCCCGAGAGCCCAACACACGTTATTATGGGAACAAATGACTTCTTTGCTTTGTTGTCTGACTTTCCCAATAGTTGTATGAGCATTCTTCTGAGCGACAGCCATTTTAGTCACGCTTTTGCCGACAGCTTTGCAGATAAACCCAGTTGACTCATTTAGCTAAAAGACGAAGACGCCTTATTATGCTATTAAGTCCAACGGATGTAAGTCGACTAAGGTCGGACTAAACCCATAGTGGCTAGAGATTGTAATTTAGCCGCGATCCTATCTTCGGTAAGTCAAGAGCGATGTTAAGTTTGACGCGTCTGTCTGTGTCTGTGGTACCGTGTTTCCTTAACGAATCGACCGATTGATATATTATTTTTAAGAGCCCGATATGTTCAAATGTTGGGCGAATGCCGACGTTCTCGCTTACCACATATTTATATCTAAAACCATAACAGGCCAGTTTTGTTGGTATTGGTTGAGGCGCGGAGTGAGTTCGGAGAAGCCTGGTGATACGGTTAGTGTTGTGTGTCGTGGTGGTAACCCTACGATTTTCGAAGACCAAATGAGGGTAGATCTAGATCCCCTCATTTCGCAATGAGACGACCCGCAATTTCTTCAGTCTTCTCGTGACCACGGCGGTTGTAACGCTGCCGAAACGTCGAGGTATTTAAACAATGAATTAAATCGTGATTAAGTCCTGTACATTATAAACGTTATTGGTTGAGGCCGTCCCGCTATCAGTTTTAAGGCGCAATGGCATTTCCACTCTGAATTCCATAGTGGCAGTTTTAGCCCAAATATCATCTATGTCTACCATGTCCAGTCAACCCCATTTTAAATTAAAGCAGCCTTTTGGTGTTATACATACTACACGTAGTATGTTGTTTCCTATACGATAAATGAGCTTTACTCCGAGCATACTGCGTTGCATACATTTCCCGCTATGGATGTTTTTTCGTGTAAAAGCTAGAGCGTGATCGAAAATGTTCAAAACTATAAATCGTATATTTTTTGGGTCGGGTTCGGTTGGATCATTAGTACTTTATCACACCAAACGCTTCCTACTTTAGTAACATTTCTAAAAGACGACGAATCTAAGTAAAGCGAAAATGCAATTAAAAGAGGATTTTCTTAAAGAGCACTAGGAGCCGTGGAGGCGCTCTAGACGATAAAACCAACCGTGCATAAGTAGCATTAACTTTAAATGCTTCCTCCCGCTCCTTCCGCAGGGAAGGAAAGGCGTCCGCCCTGTCACAGCAACTTTAAAAAACTACCAGTTTAAGAGTTTTATGAGCGCCCACGATCCACGACCAATTTGGAAACCTTACATTGCAGTAGCGCACAAAAAAAACAAATTGCATTAAAAAAAAACTTTACTCTATCTATAGGCATATCTACATGAGTTTATAATGGTTTACTAACACAAAGGCTTAAAGATACTCTTTGTGAAACAACCTTGTTATGCGTTGGTGAAAAAACTATGTTGGGAAGCTTTCCCACGTCCTGTAAGCCCGTGGTAGAAAATAAGTGATGATGTTGAGAAAATGATCAAAAAGTTTTGACAACATGACAAAATATCCAAAGCAATCATCGAACTCTTAAAAACGGCAGAAGCGGCACGCGCTTCTACTATGGCGATGCAAAATCAGGTGACGTCTCCTGATTTAGTCTCAGTCGCAACAAGGAGTTGTGTACGTTCGCTGACAATTGTGTACGTTCGCTGACAATTCAATTTTAAAATTTTTCAAACAAATTTTCGCCACGTTATGTTGTCTTAATTATATCGATGAAAGCAATCCAACCAATTGGGATGTGCGAGACACCTAAGCGGGCGTGATTAATATAATGCACGTAAATAAATATAATACTGGTAGTTATTTCCCGAACTACCCTATTTACCCCCCAAAACTAAGCAAGGCTTGTATAATGGGAACCCTATATCTGATACCATTAACTCCAATATTGAATAATGTGAAACAGCTAGTGAAATGAATTGGATGGTGGATATGCTTCACCTTAGCTACCTCGCAGACGCCGAGTGGACGCTGGGCATAAAAGGATTGAGTCGCGGTTCCGTCGCTTTTCAGCGACTTTTATGCTTTACATGTTGGAAATACTTGTAAACATAATTATTCGACCTCTTCACGGAACACGCTTGTGGTTATTTTTATTTTTAGAGTCATGTGGGAACAGATTTATAAAAAGGTTCCGACAAAGAGGGAAAAATATATATAAATATCTTTTTCCCTCTTTGTTCTCCATGTAATGGAGTTTCTGTGAATATCTCCAATCTCTAGAGATACAAGTGGCGAAGTTTTCCTCATATTATTTTCGACATGACCTTAAAATAATTCATATCGCAAAATCTAAAGGCCAAATCTGCGTAAACACAAAACCTCAAAATCTTACATTCATCATTTTTTACTTTGTCGAAATTAAGATTTTGAGGTTTTGTGTTTAATCTGTGAACGTGGTGCATTAGACTGCATCAGGAGGAACACGCATTTTCTCGAGGTGTTTGAGTTAGCGGTTGTGGTTAGCGACATTGTTGCCGCTACACACGACTTCGAAAAGACATTGGTGCACGTGGGATCGGAACCAGAGGCTCCGGATGGGCAAAGGCCGTTCTACCAACTAATTTGGTAGAACAGCCGTAATTTGTAATAGGTACAGCGAACTGTAATAACTTAAAACAGTATTTAACCAAAAATAAGACCTTTGTCAGAAACACATTTATCACACTATCACGTCTAGGCTATGGAATACGTTGACCGAGTGGGTTTTCCCGAAAGTTATCTTGGTGTCTTCAAATCAAGAGTGAATCGGTTTTTCTAGGTAAGCACGTTCATTATCGCTTCACACCAGGTGAGATGGCGGTCAAGTGCAAACTTACACTAATTAAAAAATATATATATTCTTGTAAACTTCACAGCTATGTATTAATCTTGGAGCACAAATATCATGAAATTGAAACCATTTTTTTGAGATTTAAAGGGTTGCCATGTGCGAGAGAGACATCCGATTGTGGCCTTTGTCTACCGTAAGACCCTTTGGTAGCACAAATTTTCCAGAGCCAAGTCCGCATTGTTATCATTTAATTAACTTCACGGCTCCGTTAATTTCCAGCCCGCAGGTAAATTAACGTAATTTTAATCATGAAACTACGTCGTAGGTATAGTTTGTGTATTTCTGATTAGGATTTGTTTAAGTACAGGGATCCAGAGTGTTACCTGATACTGTATTTTTATGTACTCGTAAATCATATATTTTTTTATAAATAAATAAATATTGGTGGACAATTCATACACAACACCATTTGACCCCAAAATAAGCAAAGCTTGTACTATGGCCAGTGCATCCTCACTCGCTCAAGGTCGCGCGGTTTTAGCCTACAGCTAGACCGTTCCTCGCACGAGTCGCACGGAACAAGTGCCAGGCGGTTGTCGAACGCACGTCTGAGCGCTCGCGCAACACGTTTCCCGCGCAAAATTACGTCGCCATATATTGTGCTGTATATGGATGCACGAGTCAAAAAACAAAGAATTTTTTTCCTAGTTGTACAAAATATACCATTATTTTTTATATTTTTCTGCTAACCGTACAAAGTACGGGACATTATAAAATAGCTTGTAATCGAAGCTGGTTATATGTATTAGTGTAGGTAAGTACATTAAAATATGTTACATATTTATCAAACAACATTTAGACGATCAAGTAGAATAAAAACAGTCAAAGTATACTTTTATTGTTTTAATTTCAATGTGTCCGACCCTATGTTACGGCATCTTCTAGCTGTCTTGCGCGTTACGAAGTAAATAACTAAAATATATAATCTGAGCTACAATGCTGACTACCTACATAACGAAAGGTTAATTTAATATTTTATTAGATAATATGTCGACAACCCTTTCGATGCGCATCATTCCGCGCCAGACAGCGACAGAGTTACGCGTTAGAAGAGAGCGCAAATGTTTAGGTTAAACATTGCGATAGGCATTGAGCGCTAATGCGAGCTGAATTGCACTTTGTTGCGTCCCAGCAAGAGTCGCTATTTATATAAAAGTTTTCGCTAAGTGAGGGTTCTGTAGTAATATCTATTCTGTGCTATGGCGGCTAGATAGCTGATATAATACTTACAGTTTTTAAATATGTACATACTTTTAATATATAGACAACACCCAGACACTGTACAAATGTTTGAATTCATCACACAAACATTTGCACCGGATGGGAATCGAACCCACGATCCTCGGCTTCGCAGGCAGAGTTAGTACCCACTAAGCCACGTGGCCAGTTTATGTGTATTTACGAGTATAATTTAACTCAACCTAAAAGGCTGGACAGATTTGACTGAAATTTTGTGTGTTAAAGTTACTAGCACATAAGCCATCGTAGACCGCATCGTCGCTTAACATCAGGCGAGATGGCGGTCAAGTGTAAACCTATTAAAGTTAAAAAAAGCAACTTTTTGTTACGGGAAAATAACTCGAACGGGAACTGCGCAAGTAAAACCGCGGGCTGTTGTTATTTAGTAAATAAACTATGATTGTATGTAAGTAGGCTGTTTGTCTGTATGCTTTTTTTTTACTGTAATATGTTCGCAGTTGACCACCATCTCGCCTGATGCTAAGCGACGATGCGAGCTACGATTGAGGGTGCTTACCTAGAAGAAACCGATTCACTCTCGATTTGAAGACACCAAGACTGTAACTATCGGGGAAAACCCCAATGAGGCAACGCATTCCACAACCTAGACGTTCCTATCACATACGTGGAGTCAAGCCTCTTCGTTCGTCTGATGCTGCACGTCTGAAAGAAATTGCTCTCAACAATAAGGACGCCATTTGTGGCGGTAGTTCATTAGTATCTCACAGTACTGTTTCCATTTGTTTGTGCCATAATAGACAGTTTCCTATAAACTCTATCAAGATAGATCGCTATATCTTTACGCTACGGCCGTTTTCGAATTAGCTTTCGTGCTCTACGTAATTCATGTTTTAGGAACGCAATTACCAAATATTTCATCTAATATATAAAATTCTCGTGTCACAGTTTTCGTTGCCATACTCCTCCGAAACGGCTTGACCGATTTTGATGAATTTTTTTTGTGCTTATCCGGTATCTATGAGAATCGGCCAACATCTATTTTTCATCCCCCTAAATGTTAGGGGTAGTCCACCCCAAAAAATTTTTTATTATTTTTAGACAAAAAAAATTAATTTCTATTTTTTTATGATACAACATACAAAAATACATACAATCCTCAATTTTCACCCTTCTACAATCAACCCTTATTTTATTAGGAAATTATTTATATGGCAAAACAACGTTTGCCGGGTCAGCTAGTATTATATATAGTAATTCGTATTGTATGCATGTATTAATCGAGTAAGACAAAACTTTGTGAGTTCATCCAAATCTCAGACAACTCGTTCAGTAACAAAAATAAATAAAAGCTTTTCTATTCTCGCAGTTAGACTTTCAAATATGTACCAAAATGTGAAAAAAGGTAATCCCTAATCCATAATCATCAAAGACTCCAGACTACCAAGATACCTAAGGATTATGGAAAAAAATACATAAATTTCACAAAGACAGACTAAACCAAATTTATAGCTTCACTTAAGCATTTTAAATCAGCGAGCTTGCATTACCATTAAGTATATTTCATCGCAGCTGCAACGCGGTTCCAAACGATGAAGCCTCAGAGTTAAAGCGAAAATTCAGAACAGCAGAATTTTGCGAAATTGTTCTAACTCGCCTCTGTGAATCCGCGGGTCTCTACTGCCTAACTCTAAAACTTGCTATTTTTAGGATTCCGTAGCCAGATGGCAAAATACGGGACCCTTATAGATTCGTCATGTCTGTCTGTCCGTCCGTATGTCACGGCCAATTTTCTCCGAAACTATAAGAGCTATACTATTGAAACTAGGTAAGTAGATGTATTTTGTGAACCGCATTAAGATTTTCATACAAAAAATAGAAAAAAACAATATTTTTTGGGGGGGTGCCCCCAATACTTAGAACAAAAACTAAAAAAAAACATCAAAACCTACGTGAAGGTTTACATGGCCTTTATACCGGAACACAGTTATGTTTGGACATTACTGCTTGGCGGTGGAATAACGCTTTAAGTTTTCCAACATTTTTGTTCATCCCAAGGTTGCCTGGCAAGGTTTCATCGATAATTCCGCCAGTTGTTTCACTAATTTTACTGTATTCTTACATTGCTTGTATTATTTGAATGATGTGAACAATAAAGAATTTTAATTCATTCATTCAGTTTGCATGGTATTTTTTTGAGTTTTCTCATTTTCTTATTTTAGAAGTTACAGGGGAAGGGGGGAGGGACATTTTACCACTTTGGAAGAGTCTCTCGCGCAAACTATTCAGTTTAGAAAATATATATATATATTTATAAACCTCAATATCATTTTTTAAAAACCTATCCATAGATAAAATACACGTAAGGCTTTAACGAAAAAATAATTTAATTTTCAGATCGAGTTTCAGTTCTAAATATGGTACACCCTCAAATTGTTTTGTTTTTTTTTTTCTATGTTTATGTGAAAATCTTGCGCTTCACAGAATACATCATCTACTTACCAAGTTTCAACAGTATATTTATAGTTCTTATAGTTTCGGAAAAAAGTGGCTGTGACATACGGACGGACGGACAGACAGACAAACAGACAGACGGACATGACGAATTTATAAAACTCCCGTTTTTTCTACGGAACCCTAAAAAGCGCAACAAACACGCACGTCCCTCTCCGCCGTTCCACCGCCGCCACATTAGCAAGTCGGTGACGTCTACTTATAACATTTTCCTCTAACAAATGTCCTGACCGCGGCTAAAGAAATTTTGACTTCATAAACGTACATCGACAGGCTTCCAGAGTTCAAAATCGAATTTCAACCTGTTTTAATGAAGTTACTGTCGGTCAGCCAAGCATCCATGCATCGCGCCGACCCCGCTTATATTTTAAACAGCGTAGGCGCCTGACCTTTGCCTCGAAAGGTGCAACTAGCAATTTAGATAGGGTTGTTGCTAAAAAATAATATGCAGTTATGAAAGGTCTTGATGATGAAAACTATATTACCTACATTTATTTGGGATGTACGGGTATACTGTGGGTAAGCGAATGAATAAAAACGATAAACTGTATGTTCGACGGGGTTACCCAACCGCAGAAATAGCGAGTACGTGAATGTTATCTAGGTTGTACCTACGGTTTCGGTACCAAACATGTAATAAAAATGTACCTATACTCGGAATTTTAATTCGATTCCATATTTGACATTAGCTACTGTCATTTTGTGAAATAATGACACCACATATAATAGTGTAGTAATGAACACAAAAATCGATTTCAAAATCGAGATCACATTTTTTTATTTATTTCACACACAATTAAAAGTCTCAGATCGTTAACTAATCGTCAAAACTAAATTATCGGTTCAGAAATATTTAATTTCCTGACACTTAGTTTACGAGAGTAAAATTATAAACGAGAAGAATCGATCCGGAAATATTCCATTTCCATATCGAATAATTTCGCAACGTCACTATTTAGTACTTGTCATAACGTTGCAACACTGAAATTGACAAATCTGAAGACTTTACGAGAAGAACTCGGTGGTGGTTATAACCTCTACACGTGTTTATTGTGTTTTTGTGTATTTTATTTGTTTATTGGTGAGTGGTAGTAAATAGTTTTGTGTAATAGTTGTTAGTATAGAACAATGGACTAAATTCCCCCCACTCCGGTGGCACCTGAGCCGCCAGACCCTCCCGATATGTCGGATTCAATGGATATAATTGAACCAACACCCCGCCCCAAACCAGTAAAACGTCCCAGAAACCCTGCTAATGACCCGGTACATCCTTCATCAAATAAAAAAATTATATCAAGCCCGGAGTCGGCATCAGCATCCATCCAAACTATATACCAACACCCTGCGATGACCATTTTGGGCATCAGACAATACGAGGATACTGACGCTGGCCCCTTTATCGTTCATATATCCAAAGTGGAGGCAACCTTAACCGTAGGCACAGTTATTCGCCCTATTAAATTCGGCCATTTTTTGTTTACCAACAACATCCAAAATGTGTGTAGAGATGGTATTAAAAAAGTAGGAAGGAATAAAATAGCAGTTGAATTCAAAAATGCTGCCGCGGCTAGGGATGCCCAAAAAACTGTATTGTATCGATATATCGCATCGTAACTGTATCGAACTTGGTTGTATCGATACGCGATATTATCGATTTCCTTTGTATCGATATATCGTATCGTAACCGTATCGCATGCCTTTCATTTAATATGCGATATAATAAGTATATATCGTGCAAAGGGTTATCTATTTAGTAGTTTTACTATATTGTTTTTTTTTTTTAAAAGAAACAAATAATTATATGTATTTAGAATAGTTTTATTCAACAAAAAAAAATCACAATTGCCATTGATCAGCACTTAAACAACGCAAAAATAATAATTTGGATAAGCGCTGTGGATTTAACCTATTACGGCTTTCGGAAAGTGTGTACCCAGCTACGAACGGAATGACAAAGGAGAACATATACTAAACATTTATTAATCATATTTGACGGTACCTACTACAAAGTTCAAAGATTATTTAAATCTACCTCCAAGTCTAAATAAAAGCCGGCTGTTCTTGTTCCATAAACAATTTTGTCGACGTTATCATTCTCTTATTACTAATAACAATATATTCAATGGCACTGTCTATTATCGTTTAGTGATGATGTAATAGGTACTTTAAATTTTTTACAAATTAATCACCGACATAGTTTGATTCGATACGGTAATGCGATATTTTTATAAGAATGCGATATATCGAAGCGTATCGTATGGTCAAAATATCGCATCAAATATCGATATATCGTATAGTGCTGTATCGATATTCCGATATATCGTATCGTAACGGGCATCCCTAGCCGCGGCTAATTCTTTTATTGATAACCCCATTCTCAAAGACAATAACTATGATGCTACCATCCCCACATATAATGTCACCCGCATGGGGATAGTAAGGGGTGTCCCCATTGATTGGTCATTGGATCAGTTTGTTGATTCCCTTCAAATCCCAGGCACCACATATGTACTGAAAGCAAGAAGACTAAATCGCAAAAATAAAACTGATGGAGTCATAAACTGGGAACCAACCCAAACTGTCGTTCTTACTTTCAGAGGGCAAAGTTTACCGGATAGAATCTTCTCATTTTACTCCTCACTAATTGTAGAAGCATATCAGTTCCCCACAATACAATGCATGCACTGCCTACGGTTTGGACATATCAAATCCCAATGCCGGTCCCAACCCCTGTGTTCCGCTGTACACAGCCCCACTGTGGAGACAATTGTGAAGTGCAAGAGTCGGAGGCCACCTGCCTCTACTGTCATGCGCGACACTACTCCACAAATAGAACCTGTCCTGAGCAAGAACGGCAACGCAATATTAAATCAACTATGGCCCGTGAGGGTATTTCATATCATGAGGCAAACAGTAAAACTCCCAAAGTGACACAACGATTTAGTCAAATAGTTCAAGAGACGACAGTCCCCCATGACTTAGGTTCCCAACCCATCCCATCTACATTTTCCGCTTCTAGACCATCCCAATCCCATCAAAAAACTGTTTTTCTCCCTCCCAGACCCAAGCCTCTACCTGGGAAGTCATATGACAGAATTGCTCACCAAAACATTATTGCTCAATGTCCTCTGTTCTTCCAAAGGGTCATGCTCTCCAAGCAACTGAGTCCCAAACTACCTTTCCTTCATCAACAAATGAACTCCTCATCCAACTCCTTTCCATCATCATTAGCATGATCTCCCAAGATTCCAACAAACTACCGTCCAACGTTGCCCAAATGATATCCCACTTCTCAACAGTAACAGGCCACCATGGACTTATGTCCCATAATTCAATGGAACACCAGGAGCCTTCGACGCAAGGTTCCTGAACTATCTACGCTCATCACAAAATACAGTCCTATCTTGGTGGCTGTTTCGGAGACATGGTTTGTCCCCGGGGTTCACTATCGGGTCCGGGGGTTCTCATGTCTTCGCGATGATCGTCAAGATGGATCTGCTGGATCTGCATTATTTATAAATCTATCCCACCCCTTCTCCCAAATTCAACTCCCACCCTTCAGCCCAGAAATAAATTCTGTAGCTGTTCGGGCATTCAATATATCCTTTATATCTATGTACATACCTCATCCTTCCCCTCAATTAATCCCAGACATACTCTTAATCTTATCCGCTGTCCCTCAACCAATCATGCTAATGGGAGATTTCAATGCCCATCATACTTCCTGGGGCTCACACAGCTGTGATTCTTTTGGTCGACTTTTACTTGAAGAGGCAAACCTGTGTGTATGTAATGATGGCTCCCCTACACGAAGGGTCCTACCATCCCAGAATCCCAAATCAGCTGTTGACCTAACCGTCTGCTCCCCTACCTTACTACCGTCTTTATCTTGGGAAGTCCTCCCGCTCAGTAGAGGTAGTGACCATTTTCCCATACTAGTTAGCTTAAGCATGAGAGTATCTCAGCCCCCACCTCCTACCCCTCTATTAAAATACCGTCTATCGGGTGCCCAATGGGATCCCTACTCATCTATTCTAGGCCAAAAATTAAATTCAGCTCCTAATCCCACTGAAGAAAATCCCCTAACCTGTTACTCAGTATTAGTAGATGCTATGTTAACTTCAGCTGATGAATCTATCCCCCTTAAAAAGCCTATAAACAATCGGTTCTCCCCCCCCTGGTACGGAAGCTGTCCGAGAACGCAACTGCGCTGAGAAGTCATATAACAGGTCCATGTCCTTAACCAACTACCTCAACTACAAAAAAGCAGCTGCAAAGTGCAGGAAAACCCTGACAACCAAAAAGAAATCTGGTTGGTTAAAATTCTGCGAGAGTCTGTCACCGACTACTCCATCTAGCATAATATGGAAGCAGGTCCGTAGATACAGGGGCTCATATAATTCCCCAAATCCTAGATCCAATGATCCAAACTCTTGGATTGAGTCTTTTGCAGACAAACTGGCCCCTTCCTTTGTTCCTCAAAACCCAAATCCCAATACCCCTAACTACAATTTATCCCACTTTAATCCCCATTTTGATTCCCCTTTCTCGTTTGAAGAACTGAAGTTGGCTCTGGATGGATTGACTGACTCTTCCCCAGGTTTCGACGGAATCCCTTACTCATTCATTACTAGAGCCAACCAAGACTGTAAACAATATCTCCTCACATTGATTAATATCTTCTTTGATCAGGGATTCATCCCTGACTCCTGGAAAACTCAAATTGTAATCCCCATCCCTAAACCTGGAAAAGATCCCTCAGATCCCAACTCCTATCGCCCCATTGCATTGTCCTGTGTAGCATCCAAGATCACTGAAACCCTAATAAAAAACAGATTGGAATGGTTTATTGAGAATAAAAGAGTTCTTCCCCAGTCCCAGTATGGCTTCCGGAAAGGTATGGGTACCACGGACAGTCTCAGCATCCTCACTACTGATATACGCATTGGGTTCAAAAACAAGGAGTATGTAGCAGCAGTATTTTTAGACGTCAAATCAGCATACGACAACGTCCAGCTCCCAGTGCTCAGAAGTAAGCTTTTACAGCTGAGTGTCTCGGCGAAGATGGTTCGCTTTATTAACCTTTTTCTGTCAGAAAGAACAATTCATATTAAAAGTCAAAATTATGCTGCTATATCTAGAACTGTTTGAAAGGGGCTTCCGCAGGGTTCAGTCCTGAGTCCTCCCCTTTATGGAATATACACATACGACTTGGAACCCACTGTGACTCCCTTCACTCAAATACTGCAATATGCCGACGATCTAGCTCTCTATGTAAGATGTAAAAAAACTGAGGAAGCAGAGACACTCCTAAACTCTGCCTTATCCTATTTGGAGGATTATCTTAATGATAATGGAGCATCCATATCTCCATCCAAAAGCCATTCCATTGTGTTCACAAAAAAGAGATCTATCCCTAATATACACTTAAGATGCAATGACCAACCCATCCCCCAACAAAACTCAATCAAATTCTTAGGTTTATGGCTTGACACAAGATTAACAGGAGTCCCTCACTCAGATTATGTAGCTGCTAAATGTGAGAAGAACTTAAATATCCTCCGTTCTCTTTCTGGCGTATGGTGGGGCTCCCATCCATTTTCACAAAAACTTTTGTATAATTCCATAATTCGTAGTCACTTTGACTACGGAGCGTTTCTACTAGAGCCTGGCAATAAATCCGCACTTAACACATTATCAACTATACAAGCAAAATGTCTTCGGATTATCTTAGGTGCAATGAAGTGCACTCCTACTAATGCCATCCAGGTAGAGAGTGGAGAACCACCCTTACCATTACGAAGACAATTCTTGGCTGACAAGTTCTATACCAAAATTCTCCAAAATTCAGACCACCCTTTGTGGCTAAAATTACAAGAACTTCATAGACTCACTCCTCTCTAGACATCAGACACCAAATAAACCTTCCTTGTGTTCTTCGTAGTTATGTCAAGTTTTCGAACCTACCTTACACTATTGCTCAGTTCCCTGTTAATCCTTTGTTTACCACTAAGTATCATGCCATAACCTTCCAGCCTCATATAATCTTAAATTTTGGTGTTGAGAAAGAATCAGCACATTCCAACCGCCAGTTCTGTAAAATAATGGCAACTAACTGGAGGGGTTGGCTGCCAGTATATACAGATGCATCAAAATTGAACCAAAATGGAGAAGTTGGAACCGCAGTCTGGATCCCTAAGTACAATGTTGTTTTAAGACACAAATGCCCTCCTCTAGCCTCAGTTTTCACTGGAGAGGCTATTGCCATACTTGAAGCAATAATGTATGTCTTGTCACACTCCCTAGATAAATCTATTATTCTAACGGATTCAAAGAGTAGCTTGCAGGCCATATTGTCCAATCAATTTAAAGCAAAGTCTAAATTTCCCGTTGTGCTCAGAATTAAGGAAGAACTGCTGAAAGCACATAATCTTGGGCTGCAAATAGTTTTGGCATGGATACCAGGGCATGCTGGCATTTTAGGAAATGAAAATGTCGACTATCATGCCAAACAAGCTACAGGTAACAAAGACCATTATCACATATACACACATGATCTTTCCTCAATATGCCAACCTCAACTAATGGACTCCTGGAATAAAACATGGATGCAGTCCAAGACTATTAAGGGTAAATTTTATGGGCAAATTCAAGAATCTATTCCACCTAAACCCTGGTTTTTCAAATTTAAAAATATTAATAAAAGAATAACATCAACAATTTGTCGCCTACGGTTAAGGTTTTGCCTGTACTGCGGTATTTTTAACAAAGATAAAAATTCGGGACAGTTCCCTATGTGAGTGTGGCTTGGCTGACGGCACCACCGACCAATTTTTCCTGGAATGCTCCAGATATCCTGATTCTCTTTATGACAAGATCCCCCCTGACCTTCCCCTCCCTGCTAATTTCTCTAATCTCCTTCCTTTAGTATATTCTCCGTTTGTGTATGTCCTCAGTAAATATATTAAAAGTAATAATATCAAACTATAATCACTATTATAAGTGTGAAGATTTGTTCTTTTATGTGTATTCATACCTATATATGTATATCCTGTGACGTTATCTTTGTGTTTGTCCATTGCAGAGGCTTAATGTAGTAAATATATAACTACTAATCATTAACAAACAATACTCTACTACACCGACCAACTGCAAGAGCTACTGTTATCAAATCTGAATACCGACCAAATTCCAAAAGAACATCCAGTTGAAACACAAGACATTGGCGAAATTATGGTCATACCACCGAATGGAAGCCAAAAATAAAGAAGAAGAAGAAGAAGACAAATCTGAAATCGAATTAAAATTCCGAGTATATATAACGGGCTTTGCCACAAGTTTTGAAATAAAAAGTACCCCGTCCCTGTATCCTGTACCTCTATATGTGTTATTCTTGTGTCCTACTAATGTTAGTAAAGCGAAAGTTTGGATGTTGTTGCTCAATCACATTGGCCTTCCTTCCACTCGACACCACCAAAACGACACCATAGGTGGTGTCGTATGGAATCACTAGTCCATACGACACCACTGACTAATAGTGAGCTTACCTACATACAAAGTTGTTGATATGAAAACTCCAATTAAGTTCAAGCAGTTTCATTAATGAGGTATGTCATTTGATAAAGTTTATATTTATCTGTCACTCAAATGGTCATCTTGACATTGTTCATTGCAATTTGCATATTATTGTCTTTCCGTCCGAATATTTAATTTTTTTACAATGGACATGGATACTAATACTGACGACATAAAATACATAAAAACTAATGGCGGAACAGCACATCACTAGGGTGGTGTCGTATGGACTAGTGATTCCATACTACACCACCGATGGTGTCGTTTTGGTGGTGTCGAGTGGAAGGAAGGCACATTGGAACACCTGAACGGACTGAACGATAAACTGACCTCACAAAATTGTAGAAATCATTATTTTTTAGTGTGACTCACATGTCAATTATGCAAATTATGAATTCCCGTGCCGGGTGAAGAAAGTTCTATATCAGAACATTTCCTGTATTATGGGTATTTGTGTTTAAAGCATCAAAATTCGATTTATAAATTTGCTCAATTACTGTATGTCATTAAATTTATATAATACGCACAAACCGCCGAAAACATTTGTCTGTCTCTGAATCCCACCGCCACAATTTGAATGTATGTGTACATTTTATACGTTCAGCAAAACATCACTAGTAGTATTTGTAATAGGATTTAGTTTACCAAAGTTTTTACTCAGTCAAAGTTTCGAACAGAAACCAATAAAAGTATTTATTAACAATCAACATCAAAGTCTATTGGGTCTTACTCAATTAGGAAACAGGAAGCCGTTTTCTTCGTTGTATCTTAGATAAAGTAGACAGATAAATTAGATTCAAAAGCACCGCGTGGCGCCAACTACGAGCTTATAAGAAAACAACAACTAATTCATGAGCATACTTGCTTTTTTTAAGAGACAAACGAGTAAAACTGAGGTCTGGTAACAAGCCCCACGCCCATCCATAACATAGTTCTTTTTTTTACTATTTTAAGTTGACACTTGACCGCCATCTCGCCTGATGTTAAGCGACGATGCGGTCTACGATGGAACGTTTAGAAAAAACCAGTTTACTCTCGATTTTAAGCCACCAAGAGTTGTAACCATTGGGAAAACCCCACTCAAGCCACGCATTCCACAGCTTAGATATTCTTATCACAAAAGTAGAGTCAGGCTTCTTCGTTAAAAGTTTTTGTCACGTCAACCATGAAACGATGTCGCTTTTTAGAGCTACGAGCTGTCTGATGGAAAAATGCCTAAATCAAATCACTGCATAATGCAGTGCACTTGTTACCCGTATTTAGTGGATACAAATAAAATGTTTTATCTGTTTGCCCTGTAAAGTCTCTAAATAAATTAATGTACTTGTAATGAAGGCCTTTCAGGGAATAATTTCCTTCGAACACCACATTGCTGCTTGGCGGTAGAATAACTGGCAAAGTTTTGATACTTAATCAGGACTCTCGAAACAATCTTGGCACTCCAAAGGTCTCTTTAGCTTTAGATTTAGAGCATTAGGGAAACTAAAAAATACAAATCAAAATCAGATCATTCATTCAGGAGCTACAACAAATTTAGAACTCTTATCTATACTTATAATAAAACTGTAACGGGTCGAATTCTGTACATTGAAGATATTTTGAAATTATTTTTTTTGGGGCACTCCATATTCGATACTGATGGCGAAACTGCATTTTTTTTCTTTCATGTCTGTCTGTCTGTCTGTCTGTCTTTCTGTATAGGGATCACGCATCACGCCGAAACTACTGATTCAATTCAGCTGAAACTTGGCATGATTTTAGTTTATACTAATGACATTGCTGTAGGCTACTTTTGATCCCCAAATTCTGATCGGTTTTCTTGCGGGAGGGGGTGAAAGTCAGAATGTGTATTTGGTTGTAACTCATGTTTGCGTTGTTTAATTTCATTAATTCTTTTTTTGTTAGAAAGAACACATTCTTCATATTGTCCCGTCAAAATTTCAACAATATCGGTCTGTTGGTTCGGAAATTACACAAACATTAAATAATAACGACACACGCGGCGCGTTCGGTACATACTAACTTCTAAGTATTCTGTGTATCACAGACAATCCACAGAATATCTAGATTCCAGATTCTAGAAAGTGCCCACGTGATCGCGTCGCGTCGTCTTGGATGACAAAATAATTGTCAAAAATATATTTTTGTGTGGAAAAACAAACATCATTCGGTTATAATCGACTTCAAACAAGGAGGATGTTCTCAATCGGGTTGCATGTTTTTTTATTTGATTTTATTTTACGCGATAACTCCGCTAATTGTTAGTTGATTATGAAGATTCCTTTTTTGTTTGGTAGAAAATATTTCAGAGGTGATCTTAGATATCGAAAACAGGGAGGTAGTTTTTCAAATATCAACATGTACGACATAGTTATACCTTTATATTGAATTAATTACCTGTCATTGAAGAAGATTTTTGTATTTTGGTGAAAACATATTAGCATAATAAGTAGCAGCATAAACAACCCATTAAATGTTCCCACTGCTGGGCGTCGGGGCCTTCTCTCGCAAGGAGAGAGACAAGGCTATAATCCACCACGCTGGCCCAGTGTCGGTTGGTGGATGACATATGACTTAGAACTTAGATTATAGGTAGATTTCGGTTTCTTCACGGTGTTTTCCTTCACCGTTTTAATTACCGGCATTCCAAACATGACTCTGAAAAGATAGTGGTGCGCGTGGTTTTGAACCCTGGGTCTCCGGATCGACAGTCGCCGTTCTCCCGACTAGGTCAGCTGTAACTTACTAGACCAACCGTAACTTATTAGAAAACGTATTATTTCAATCCAAATACTGTTTACAATTATTTAAAGGTAGTGTTCAACAAGCAACAAGTTCGGTGACCGAAGCAGTCCGTTGTTAGGGTTCCGTACACAAAGGGTAAAAACGGAACCCTATTACTGAGACTTCGCTATCCGTCCGTCCGTCCGTCCGTCTGTCACCAGGCTGTATCTCAAGAACGGTGATAGCTAGACAGTTGAAATTTGCGCAGATGATGTATTTCTATTGCCGCTTTAATCATGGCGGAACGTATCAAGTGATCGGGTTGAAACTTGAAATAGAATCAGATTACAGTCTGGAAGAACATATAGGCTAAACATTGCCTATGTATAAGTACTCTATGTATTACGTAACAAACATCCAAACAGTGACATTCATAATATTTACAGGACAACGTTGGAACGGCTGAACATATTTGGATGGAATTCGAAGCACACGTAGTTTGAACTCAGAAATAGCAAATCGGTTACTTATAGGTTACTGTGACGTAGGAAAGACTAAGAAAATTTGGTAGAAAATTGAAACAGAGATAACTCATAGTTTGAAATACCACATTTATGTATTTATTACCTATCAACCTGAAAAGAAGCTTGGGCCCTAAGGAAACAAATATTACCTATCACGTCAAAACGGCACAACGATATGGGTTGACATACGAAACACATATAGTTTTAGAGTCTAAAATTTCACATGGGTTAATAAGTCTACATTTTCATTTAACTCCATATTAATATAAGCATATATTTTCGTCAGGAACTTGATGTGATGGTAAGGTAAAAGCTAAAAATGAAAAAAATGCACCCGTTTTGGCGTAGATAATATAGGTGATTTGCGTTCACAATCAAAATAACAAGCAACATAATATTCTCATTAGGCGGCGCTAATCCCAGTTTAAATCTAAAAGCACTAAAGGCCATTTAAGTCGATGTTTTGCGTGGTAGGTATGTATTTTTTCTTTCATCACTAGGTGGCGTTACTGGTATTCTAAATTGTACTAATAAGATTTTGCTGCTAAAAGGATTATGATGCCAAATTTGGATTCTTGCGTTCTTGATTTTTTTGTGTGTTACCTACAATTAAATTCATACATTAACATTTCACTAGGACTTGGCTTAGATTTACGGGTTCAACTTGCTTGAATATCATTAAAACTCAAAATTTTATTTATTTTGATTCCACACAGGCTTCGTTCAAAATTTTACGCCGGCGAAGTCGCGGGTAACAGCTAGAAAACAACTTGCGGATAAAAAGAAATAAGTAGGTAGGTATCAGATCATGCACATTAGCTTCAGACTTTTCATAATGTATCCTATAAAAATCCTACAAACTTAACACTTGCGGCTATGTTAGATACTACGAAACCTTGCTAAGTATGTTTGATTTTGTTTAAAAAAAGAAAAATAAAGATTTAGATAGAAAGATACATTTTTTGTGTAGAAAAACAAATTCTCTCAAACTCAAAGGTTTTTCAATGATTACTTATCCAAATATTTGACGTACGATACTTCCAATTAATGTATAAGTCAGTAACATCTGCGTACGCGAACGAAGTAGCGGGTTCAGCTAGTCTCTTTTAATTTGTTTTCGGGGATGTTACTTTGAGACTTAATTCTTATTTGTACCTTATACAGTACAGTACCTTTGCCAGTTATTCTACCGCCAAGCAGTAATGTGCAAACATTACTGTGTTCCGGTTTGAAGGGCAATGTTTCCAGAGAAATTACAGGGCTTAGAGATATAAGATCTTAGATCTCTGGGTGACGAGCGCAGTGCAGTACTAGGTAATGATTTGGACTCTTCATGTTCCAATAGCTGCTTGTCACTGTGCTGTTATGTGTCAGGCATGTTGCTTACCATCAGGCACATGACCTGATCGTCTCGTCACTCTATATTTAAAAAAAAAAAAAAAATACAGTTCTATATGAGCTCTGTCGTACGATAAGCATAAATTGACGAGGCTACCGTCTCCACGACTTATCAATTTGGGTTATAGCCTCTGTTTGTCACTGCTGTCAGTCCTACCCATGTAAGAACAACATTGGAGCTAGTCCAGTGCGCTGCCATTAAAAAAGCCTCGCATACCGGCGCGCCGTGCATGGCTGATACAATTTTAATGGCACGACAGCGGTTTTAGGTCAGGGCTCGGCGGCCACATACCATCACGCGCGAGGCCACCAACCCCAGAGAACCTAGGACTCCGCTGCCAAATACCTAAATAATAGCTTCGAATAAAGCAGTTATTTTGAGCCAAAAAAGTATTATCATCTCTGAAACATTTTTCATTTCAGTAAGAGCTTTGACAACTATAAATCTAACCTTGACAGGGCCTGCAGAATTATCGACCGAGCCCGGTCGGCGCAATAGACCGAGTAACCCGAAATTTTAAGTGTCTGGACATAATAACCGCATAAACCAGCACTTAAACTAAATACATATCATACTATGGTGTGACTATATCATATGTATGCCTATTTAATTTGATAACGGGACACTCACGTATACACGGTCGGTCAATCGACTCGAGTTTCGGCCGCGTCCGGCGGCCTTTTTTTTTTTCGGCACTGAGTGTGCCAAACGGGCAGCCACGCGTGTGCACTCGCCTTGAAAAAGGCCGCCGGACGCGGCCGAAACTCGAGTCGATTGACCGACCGTATATACGTGAGTGTCCCGTTATCCAATGAAATATGTGTAACAACCACGTTAATTTTAATACATATGTATGCCATTAAGTAAAACGGATAACCCTTATAGTTTCAGCAACATCATGTGCAAATGTGCACAACTCGTGTTTTGTAAATTAAATTAAATGAATCGGAAAATCTTATAAAACGCTTATCAAAAACGTGAAATATTATCTGGCTAACGAAAGTTGATACTGACAAAGCGCGGCAAATTTAAAATATAGCAGCATGGGATCCCTAAACTGAAAATCGAAACATCAAAAATACGCCATTTCGTTGCGTCAGAGATGAGGGATACCATACACTGATTCTGATTCTACTAAATCTTTCGAATAATCGCCGAAATATAATTGCCTAAAAATAAAATTTTACAAGTTTTTCTTGATTTAATAGCGTAATTAACATCGATATAATTAAAGAAACGAAGATGAGGTATGCTTATAATCTAAAGACAACATTACGTGGCGAAAATTTGTTTGAAAAATTTGAAAATTTAATTGTCAGCGAACGTACACAACTCCTTGTTGCGACTGAGACTAAATCAGGAGACGTCACCTGATTTTGCATCGCCATAGTAGAAGCGCGTTTGCCACTTCTGCCGTTTTTAAGAGTTCGATGGTAATTAATGAATTTATTTATTAGGCCAACTAAAGGCCTTAGATTTGCTCTTGAAATAATCGCCAACACGTACATACCTCGTACTTATTTTTGATGAATACAATTTTAGACCACGTACGAATTTTTAAAACTTATTTCATATTATATTTAAACGGTTTGTTTTAATAATTCCTTTTAGGAATCAAGTGCACCTAAGTACTTTCTGTTTAAAATTTCCTAATTCGTTCGGTAAATACCCGATGGTAGGAACACTTAAGTGTTGTCATATAAAAAGTTTGCAAAACAAATCTACTTTCGTTAGCCAGACTCTAGCAACTTTAGCTAGTTATATTATTTAACGTATCCATTATGCGTTTTCCAATTATCTAAGAACGTTTGATTTTGTTTCTGCCTATTTATTACACACATTCGCAAAAAACAAATTGCAATAATGCGAAACCTACAAAACAATTCAAGATAAACGAATGTACTATAGTGAATTAAACACATAAAACCTAATAATCATAAAGAACGTTTAAAAGTCCTCTACTAATTCCGCTTTTATATAAAATCACAGTATTTGATGGTCGTGAGCCGTGATCCTCGAAATCGAAGCGCGTAAGGGCGTAAATTAGGTCATAATCTAAAAGCACAATTAAAAATCGGAAAATTGTCTTTGTCTCAAGGAATTCAGTTATCAAATAATGGTATATGGAGATATACGAGTATAATCTAAGTTCTCAGATAAAAAATCGCTCTAGAGACTTTAGTACCGTTAATTTCTCACCTTTTCGGTCCTCGCGAATAAGTTTAATGAATTATGAGTTTTCGGGTTGGCGCAGCGTTATTTACGATCGTCTTCATACTCGTATTACGTCGCCAATTAATTTAGGGGTTGAAGCCCTTTCACGTAAAAAACTTAATGGCTCCGAGGAAATTCAACCCGATTGTATCGGGTTCATGATCGCTGTGAACTAGCACTAGCCAAGGGTTTGACTCGTACTTGAATATAAATAAAACTGAATACGATAGTTTTAACGTTGATTTAAAATTTTAGTTGTTTTGCTTTATTATTTCAAAGATAGTCTTTATTAGTCACACCGAGACAAAATGCGATATACAGATAATGACAAACTTAGTACCTTCAGTTACCTATTAGTGCCATAGAATTAAAATAAGTAACATTATTACTCCATACAGTTATTACTTCAGCGATAAATTGTAAAGTGTTTCATTCCTATCGCAATGCCAGTGATACATTAAACCTAAAAAGCTAGGATACATTAAACCTAAAGCTAGGATAATATTAAACTCTTAACAATCCAAGTAACAAGTAACTTATATTTTTTCTGTACTACCAGACAGGATATCTCAAACGTCCACTATAGAGGTCAGGCTATTATTAAACTTCAACAAGGTTAGCTGGCAAAATTAACGAAGTTTATATTCGATGTATTTAGGCACTACAAGCCTTACTCTTAAAATCCGAAGTTACCATACATTTTATGCGATATCAAGGTATAATGCGATAAATATAAAGTATACTTCAAAGTATGTAAAATGAATTGGATCGCTTGAAATTCCGATCCGCCGTAAAACGAAGTAGCGATCCTCTCGTCAAACAACCGAGTAAAAGAACGTTCCAGATCGAATCTTCGCCCCGAGCCGGTGTTTCATCGAATTATCTGCGAGTACGTCCCTGTGATCAGTAATCAAGCCTGTCGCCTTGGTGGGACGTACTCAGGAAACTAAACGGGGTAAACGTGTATCCGAATACGTCTATAGGTCACCTAGACGACACGTTACCCAGATATATAAGACTTAAGAATTTATCTCTGTGACCTTTAATTTTTCGGGTCACATTGTTTTTTAAACTGGATCACTGATCTTTACACATCAGTGGTGATTGGATGTAGTATAACTGAACGAACGAAAGTGTGATGCTTTCTCAAGTGGACTCTACTAAGTCCTGCCACTACTAGTGTTAGCGTAAAACTCAGCTTCATTATGATGTTGATTACGATCCAAAACCAAAGATAAACCCGAAGAGAAGCAACAAACCGCTGTCCAATCTCCAAGTACAATATTTAACTCATATTTACTAACGTAACATTTTTACGTAACGTACGAGAATTTAGGAAAGGATTTATTACGGTTTTTTGCCTTATTCCATGTTCATCTCTACCCATTTGCAACACATAAATAATTCATTTGCCCATGAATTTACATTACTGTGCTTTACAACGGCCCAGGGTCCTGTTATGCTTCCCCCCTCGTACCTAAATCCTGGGTCCGCCCCCGCCTGCTAAAATAAGCGAGAGGGACGAAATCAGGGAGACCATTAGGATAAAAACCCCGTTTCCCGGCCATGCTGTAATTTACACGTCCCCGGGAAAAATGTGGGATTTTTCGTTTAAAAGTAGGCCACAGATGGAGCTAAATATATGGCTTCCGAGTTTTTACGTAACATTGTAGTAAGTGATTGCAGATTCTGGATATAACGTTAGCCGTTAAAATAGGTTTCATTGCAAACTGCTACTCCAACGACATAGTAAAATTTCCGTCTACGAATATATGTATAGCTCGTATATTACGTGTTGTACGTGTTATGATATACGAATTCGAGACGAGAAAGAGCCATTAGATACAGTATCTATAGAAAGCCGTACAGGGAATTGGCAACTTAAAAAAATGGAAAAACAACGCTAAAATCGCGAAGAAGAATGAAGATTTGTTTCAAATAACACTGACCGATAAAGTATTAAAAGCCGTGTTAGCCTAGTGGTTACAATTATTTTCGGTTTGACCATCGTGAGGTCATATGTTCGAATCCCACCGGCACCTCTAGTGTATTTTTCCAAGCCGCACTTTGTCAGCTTGGTTGATTATGGGGTTGGCTATCAAAGTAAGCCTACAAAACATGACGGTGATTGATGAGACAAGCCTTTTCTTACCATTGTAAGAGAAGGTGATGGAAACTTGGAAACATATGGCGGGCCTATGGCATGTTATGCTACTAAAGTATCATTGTTTCAAAAACTATTGTCTCACGCGGCAAAACCTAAAAAACAACCAAAAACATTTTTTAACACTTCTATGTTAATGTACTATTACAATTACTATTATTAAACCGTAAAAAATATTATTAGAGGTATTAAAGGAGCATTAGAACGCGACTACCTCGCTTTATTACCGTTATTCTGCGCCCTTTATAAATACAGTAACAATGTAAGCAACCACACGCTTATTCAAAGACAGGAACATTCCCCGCACTGTCGGCCCGCTGTCACCCGCAAACACTCGGGATAGCGGTAACCGGCTCGCTTTGAGACCTACCAACTAGCTGTAGCCATTTATTTATTGACTAGCAACACCCCGCGATATTACCCGCGCAGTCCCCGTTTCCGCTGTTTTTCGGGATAAAATGTAGCCTATGTGTGCTTCCAGACTATAATCTATCTGTGTTCCAAATTTCAACCCAATCCGTTCATACGTTACGATGTGATTGAGCAACAAACATTCAATCAAACATTTGTCCTACTAATATTGTAAACGTGCATGTTTGGATGTTTGGTGCTCTATCATGTACGTATGATGAATGGATCGGGCTGAAATTTGGAACATATGTATATGGAGTATAGTCTGGAAGAACTCATAGGATACTTTTTATCCCGGAAAAATGACAAGAACTACGCGGGCAACACCGCGGGCCGCTGCTAGTAATATTATATAGTAGGAAGAAGGATATCAATCAAAATATACAACTTACACATACCAAAACATTTTTATGTGTATACAAAAGTGAATATCACATTAGCCGCGTTGAACACTGCTGTAAGGAAAATGATGGGTTCGCGTTACCGACATGCGAGCCACCGACATACCGGCGTAGCGTCGGAGCGGCGGCAGAGTGGGACGTAAACGTTACACGTTATTTAGATAGATGAAATTTTTGTGAATTCACCGACATAATTATGTAATGGCAGTATATTTGTAGTAATGTACGTTGATGACGTATTGTTCTGTTTAATACTAAAATTTATATATGTTCACTTCTTTCGGCAGTACCGTCCGAGCTACACGAGGCTAGTTTTTCAAGCCAGGATAGCAAGCTAGTGTTAGCAAACTAGCACTTCTGGCTTCGTGTAGACAACGCTACGCAACGCCAGTCCTGTCCTCACGAAGCTAAGAACTAGCTTGCTAGCTTTAATACACAATGACGGGATGAGCAAGCCTTACGCCTAGTATTGAGCCGTTGTTTTACAGCCCACGACAGTGTGTAGCGCGCCAAAAGTTTTCGCTTCAAAAAAGGTTAGTTTAACGTCATCAATCATATTTCCAACTGTATTCTTTTTCACAGTCGCCATGATGTATATGAATGAATGTTCCCCGGACATATCGCAATGTTCCCGGCGCCGGCCGCGGCCCGGGCGGCCAAGCCGCAGTGACGTCACCGATCAATGGGTGACGTCGGCACCGCCGCCCCGCGCGCCCCGCACACTCGTCTCGGAACAACGCACGACCATCCGGCAGAGTCTGTCTATATCTAATCTGCTTAAAAAAGAGCAATGCTTGTAAAATATGTTCTTATAATCACTGTGTTCTGGTTTGAAGGGTAATTTTATCAGCGAAATTAAAAGCCATAGAGATGGGACATCTTGTATCTCTAGGCGACGAGCGCAGTGCAGTGCTAGGTTATGATTTGGACTCTTCGTGTTCGAATAGCTGCATGCCACTGTGTTGTTATGGACAGTCGTGTTGCATACTATCAGGCACATGTCCTGCTCGTCTCATCTCGCACTGGCCGACTCTATAGACTCAGTTTTGTTTTAGCGAGACTACGTCCGACTTTTCTTATACATCCATGTTTGTACACTTTTGTTTTGAGACTTCGTGGGATGGATGACGAGAAAAAAGAAGGCTTAAAACGTGCGATTTAAAAAATAAACGCACAGTCAGACGGGGAATCGTGCGCGTCGATCGAGTGCCAGTTAAATATTCATGGTAAACGTCGCTAAAGGATGGGACCTTTAATGGAAACGATTTTCTTTTTCGCAGCAAAACCAACACGAATTAAGTGGGCGTCGTTGTGCAGAGAAGATGGGGTTGAGTGGCGCGATTTAGAAGTTCAAACATCCAACCGCCGATTAATTTCGTAACCACTCTGATAGATCGACTGTTGATCGGCTACGTCGAAATCGCCTGGTTAATCTGATTCTTTGTTTCAGATGGTTAGAATTTTTTGTAACCACTCTGATAGATCGTTCGGGAGACTTCGGCACATCTTTCGAGTCCAAAATACCCCAATCAATGCCTAAAGATGAAAGTCTTTAACCAGTGCGTGTTACCAGTGATGGCTTATGGAACTGAGACGTGGTCCTCATAACCTCATAACGAAGCTCAAAGACACACAGCGAGCTATGGAGATTGCTATGCTCGGAGTCTCTTTGCGCGACAGAATCCGGAAAGAGGATATTCGCAAAAGAACGAAAGTGGCCGACATAGCTTAAAGAGTAAGCAAGCTGAAATGGCAATGGGCAGGCCACATCGCTCGCAGAACTGACAACCGATGGGGAAGAAAGGTTCTCAAGCGGCGGCCACGAACCGGAAGACGCAGTTTTGGACGACCCCACTATATGAACAGATGATCTCACAAAGGTCGCTGGAAACCGCTGGTTGCAGGTTGCCCAGGACCGCTCGTTGTGGAAATCTAGGGGGGAGGCATGGGTTGAACATAGGTTCAGCAGTGGACGTCTTGCGGTTGATGATGATGACTCTGATAGATCGACCGTTGATCGGCTACGTTGCCGATCGCCTGGTTAATCTGATTCTTTGTTCAGATGGTTAGAATTTCTTCCTCCTTCCTAACCCTTCTAATCCTTATTTTGGTAGAATAAGGACGCGAGCGTACCGATCGAAATATCGAAAAGTTTTTCCCAGAGATTAAACCGCCTATTACTAAGCTTGGAGTTCAATTACGTGTTTAAGTTATTTTTGACGTCACATATTTCTATACCGATTCGAGTAAGTAAATGATTTCGACACTTCGTGTTCCAATAACTGCATGACATCGTGAATTGTCGACCGGTAATTTGAACTCTTCATATTTAAAATATATTTGTGGTCCTATGCTGCTACTTACCATCAAGTAAACGTACTGTTCATCTCGTCACTATACATATGAAAAAGGTCCACAGGTCGTGTGAAAGCCTAGAGTAAATGTTTGGATTTAGGCGGTAAATTCTCTATCAAGAAAAATTGCTTCAATAAGATGACGTGAGCCCTTATCCCCTTATGACATGGGCAAGACTTCGCCCGATGGTAAACATTACGGATCCCATAACAGCATAGCACCAAAACATGAACATGAAGAGTTGAAATCACTGGTTATCACAGCACAGTATAAATCACCGTGAAATATAAAACAGTTTCGTCTTCGGTTGCTGTAATTTCTATGGAAGGCTTTTAACCGAAATCCTACTAGTACAATATAACTGCGAAAGTTTGTGAGCATATTTAAATATATGTTACTCTTTCATGCAAAAAGTACCTACTGATGGGATCTGGAAGAAATTTGGTACCGACATAGCTACGTAGATGTAAGCCAGGAATAACACAGGGTGTTTTTTATACAATAAACACACGTAGTTTTATGTGTTTTGAGTTATAGAGGTGTCAAAAGTGACACCAAGTGGTTCGTGTAACATTACACTCGGCGCGTGCGAGCCAGTTCCTTTGCTTGAACTTGGCTTAACACGCTGTCGCGTATCTATCGGGATCGAGAGAGTGAAATCGCGGGACGCTATAGTAATATTTGCATAATATTACAAATTGGGCGTAGTATATGTGGCATAAATGTAGGGCTTCTCCAGGCGGACTCTCCAAAGATTCCACCGCTATAAACAATGTACATATATCCTTTTTCTGTCGTCATGAGTACTCAATCTCTTTTGAATACCCTCCGGTGTCGTTATGTCATATAGGTTAATTGGTAAGGTATTTTGTTACGTTTGCCGGAAGATAAGAGCGTAATTCGAGGACCCAGAAATAGAACTGTTATCTGGTTTTAGATAATACTTCTTGTATGTTTGAACCAACTTAAGCTAAGGATTTTAATAAATTTCATCTGGTTGTTATCCGTTTTAAAACACAGTAAGTGTTTTGTTTGAAAGCGATATTCTCAGGAATGACTGAACCGATTTCTAAAATTTTTTCCCCGTTGGATATGTGCGGGATCTCGATGAGTGCTATATATGTTCCACGCGAAGCCGGGCGGACATCTAGTATGTAATAAAGTACGTTTTATTTTATGTTTTATACTTTTTGCTTGCATTAAGCATAAGAACGAACGGACGAACATTTTTCTTAAAGGTACCTACGCCAGTCAAGGGCCTCAACTACTGCCTAACGAACATTGGCTTAGCACAAAAGGAGCAGGACTTTACCATTATCCATTAGATGTGCCCTCCAAAACTTCAGGCGCACGGAATTACTATGTCATCGTTGGGAAGAGTGAACTCACTCTTTCCATTCTAATCGGTTGCTGGAAGCGGTAAACGGCGGACGTTTTTACCCATCAGTATTAGTTGTCAACATCTAAAATAAGTAGAACCACAGCAAATCTCGCCGCTAGTGATTCTAGAGGTTAAGTAGATTGGTTGTGTGTAAACCACTACTTACAATACACACAGAGATGCAGTTTATTACCAATTTCAAGGTGCTCAAGGCACATCTATTGGTGTATATCGATAGGCCTTATTCCTTATCTAATCTTACGTACTCAACGAGTACTGCATCGCGTACGACTAGTGCAAGGGCACCTCCGACGATAAAGAAGAATAGATAAATAAATACGTGGTACACCTTGCGATCTGGGTAATATGTGGTTTGTATCCTTTTAGATCACCCCAAGCTCCGCTCAACAGCGAATTTGAAAAACTCCGGACATTGTATTCAGTAACTTTATACTGCAAAAGATGCGTGATGAATTAGACTAGTATATTTATCACGGTGACGCATTGGGAACTTCTACTTTCCATTGTATTGTCGCGCTAATGTGATTAGAAGCGTGACTTTCCTTTGGTCTGACCCATCACTTTACGATACAATTTAAGAGCAGTTCACCGTTTAAAGACTTCGATTTACATGTCTCACGTTTGGGTTTCGGCAATTTAACTTGTTTTATTACCTCGTATTAAACGCTACACAGAAAAGGTCCGGGCACCTTTTCTGCCAAATTGAGCGCGTTATACTTGGCATTTTACAAAACATAATCCTCTGTTAAGTCAACCTACTCTCCACCCTGGAATTATAAATGAACAAATATACGCAACAATTACAGATACAGAATTTTTTTAAACCAGTCGTGATAAGTACTTATAATATACTCGTACATCTGCACTTAAGAAAATAATCGCAAGGTGCAGGCGGGAATCGAACCTACGAATCCTACGATTGCAAATCGGAGGCTCTCGCCACTATGCCACTACGGCTAGAAATTGAAATAAAAGGCGGCTAGTTTTTACCAAGTCTAGCATCACCAGCTCAGTTCTGTATAACCTGACAGCAAACGTCAGCCTATAAAAAAACGAGTAGGCATCCGCAAAAACCGCAACGCGATTTGCCAAGCCTGTAACAGTAGCTAGCACTCACAACAAATATAAGTGAGAGGAAAGTGCGGGATCGAGGCGAGAACAGGTGATTCATCGGCGAGACATTCGGCAGGTTTCCGGTAATGCTTCGTAAATATAGTAACTCGCCGATAATCTGATAACGAGAGAACTTTATTACGAGTTGTTTATTTTGCACTGATAAAGACCATTAATCAGTTTTATACTAGAGTGTAAAGACTTGATCAACGGGAGAAAACCCCCTACTAACATTATTACCTACTATTAGTTTGTCTGTCTGTTATACTTTCGCGCCTAAACTACTCATCATCAGACTATCTCCTCCTCCTCCTGGACTCCGGGACACAAACTCCTCCCATGGTTCGTTCATTCATTCTTTAAAACAGATAGTGAATATATATAAAATCGATGCGGTCCGACGCCTAGTCTGGTATGAATAACGTGGTGTTCAAATTGGCGAACATCGGCGGGCAATTACTCGTGTGCTCCCTGCGCTATGGCACGGAGCGTTACATAACGCGGGGCGGCGGGGCGCGGGGAGCCCTACGGAACCGAGCTGTATCGAGCGGGTCCGCTCCCCTGCGCGCCGTCCCGCTCGCACCTCGCAGGGCTGCCCCATTCCCTGCGGAAATCTTACGGTCGTTGAAAGCTGATGGTGAGATATTTGGTGCATTTAGTTTTAGGCTAGATGTTAGCTTTACTCCTTTATTAGTAATTTTCGTAACATCTAGTAATTTTACTGAAAAATATTTTTACACGCAATCTTATCAGATAAAATTTAACACTAACAACTTAAATCAGGTACGCTTCAGTCGTCATGAACGAGATGATTGATTCGTTTTTAGGGTTCCGTAGCCAAATGGCAAAATACGGGACCCTTATAGATTCGTCATGTCTGTCTGTCTGTCCGTCTGTTTGTCACAACCACTTTTCTTCAAAATCCGTGATCGTGCATCTCTTTCTTATGTTCACAAGAAAGAGGGATGGAAGACCGTAACGCCGTCCTCCCCACTCGGTCATTCGACTTTGAATCTTATTTGTATTAGCTTTACCTAATACAAATAAGATTGACTAAATGCTCTTAGCTGTCGAAGACTGACTAGATTGTATACTTCTTTTTTTTTATGGTAAACAAATGTCACTCTTCAAAATAAAAGCAATTCCGAAAAATTGTTAACATCCCTATTGCTTATGTTGATAAAAAAGCATGCAATAGCTTTACCGCGGCAGTCCCCGAGTGCCACACTTCCTTTTTTATTTTTTGATCAATCCCATATGGGTGGGGTATCTATGGATAGAGGTAATTAAAAATGATAATGGGGTTTCTAACAAATTTTTTTCTAAACTTAATAGTTTGCGCGAGGGGCTCTTCCAAAGTGGTAAAAAGTGTGTGTGTTTGTGTCCCCTGTAACTTCCAAAATAAGAGAATAACAAAAATAAAAAAAGTGTATGATGTACGTTACCAAGTAAACTATCAACGAAAATTTGTTTGAATGATATCTAGTAAGTAGTTTTTTTTAATACGTCATAAATTGACTATTGTTAAAACACTGATTAAAGTATATATATATATCTATACACTGTATTATTAACAACCTTAGTATGAACCTACGAAACAAATATTAAGAACTAGATGTCCGCCCCGGCTTCGCCCGTGGTACATTATAAAGCACTTATCGAGATCCCGTACATATCCAACGGTGAAAGAATATCGAAAATATCGCTTTCAAACAAAAAACCTCTTCAGCTACCTGTTACGCCACCGGTCGGAAATTGGTCGTACCAATTCAGATTTAGAAAAAAAATATTGATTAGCAAAGATGAGGTATGTAATCTGTGGCAAAGGTTTATATTCAATGACGCAATCTTTGACACATTCTGTCATGTCAAAGTACAGTACGAAAACTCTCAAAAAGGAATATTTTTCTCCGTTTTTGTTACATTCTTGATTCATGCTCCGCTTCTATTGATAGTAGCGTTATGTTCTATAGCCTATAGCCTTCCTCGATAAATGGACTATCCAATAGAAAAAGAATCTTTCAATGCGGACCAGTACTTCTCGAGATCCTAGCGTTCAAACAAACAAACTCTTCAGCTTTATAATATTAGTATAGAAGTATAGATTAATAAGTCGTCATCGGGAAACCCAGTCAAGCAACGCGTTCCAAACGTCTAGACGTTCTTTTTACAAAAGTAAAGTCAAACCTGTTCATTCAAGTCTTTGGAATGTCAACCATGAAACGAAATCGCCTTTTCGAGCTACGAGCAGTCCAATAGAAAAAAGGGCAGATCAATTGCTCACTCTCCGAAGTGTACAACCGATAAGCTAATAATTTTACGGCGATGTTCAAGATTTGAAAGTCTTAATGACTAATGACGAGTTAGAAAATTTGACATGTATAGTCATCTCTAAAAAGGCAGAAACTAAAAATCCCATAACTGCATAATTTTAACCAACAAATCTTAGCAACTTTATATTTAATTACAGACAGATATGATATCAAATACCGCTGCTTTACTGAGCTGGCTTCATTGACATTCAAAAACAACTAGAAACTGTCACCCCTAGCTAAATCATCAGAGATTCTGTCTCTGTCTCGCGCGGGCGACGTCACCGCAGAGTGCGGCGACACTCGTACCCTCGACTCGAGCCCGGTGATGTAAGTTCACTTAGTTCTCCTTATAGTAGCTCGTGGGATGCACTCTACACTGGGAGGTCCAATCTAGGACAATTAAAATGATATAACTAAATATTTTTTTGATATAATCATAAATAACTGTTCCATATCCTGTGTTACTCTAAGACTTGTTGTTTCCCTTGAAAAATACAACATAACACAGTCAAAGCTATTTCTAGGGAACACTGAATCTAAAATCTAGTTTAAAACTTAAATATTTCCATAACAATAAGATATCTTCATAACGGTAACTTTAATTAACTGAACACAACAATGAGGTAATGAATTTATAATTTAAAATTTTAACTTGTTTATGCCCTACTCATCACAAGTATAGGTTGTCTTCATCATCTTTCCAAAACTGAATTATGATCATATACTTTATCGCAGCCATACGCAAACAATGTCGGTACTTACAGAGCATTAATTCTGATTAAACATGAGAGTAATGATTACTGCACCAACATGCGACTTTGGGTGACATAAAAATTCCAACATTCACTGAAAGCCTAACTCTTCAGAAACTGGTGGGAAGCCTATGACATTAGATGTTGGGCCGCTGGGATAGATGCTACAGAATGTTAATTCAATTTATTTTGGGATATACAAAAAATTTTAGGCGTTTCTCTCAATATGGTGTAAAAGTTCTTCAGTTGTGTTTCTTAGTGAAGATAGCCCACCAGTCACTGTAGCTCTACATACTAAATTAGGTAACTAGGGGCATGATGCCATTAGACTACTTATCCTAAACAAAAAGTTTATATTTTTTCAACACTCTAATATTAAACATTGGTTAGAATTTAAACTATATTCATTTTCTAGCATAAATACATCTGGATATACTTTTACATAGCTAAACTTCTAATACATTTTTTCTTCTTCAAAGTTTACAGATTTTATAACATTTTGTTGTCATGAACTGCTGTAACATTTACAACATGTTATTAAAATTAACACGAAAATTGTAATTTTAAAACTGAAACATTCCAATTAGAGAGAAAAATTTATATTACCCCATGATAATTCAAATGCTTGAAAATATAAAAAATATATTAAATACCTCCAATAAAAGAAGGTTATGTTTAGTTACAGCATTTGAAAATCAAAAGATCAGCTAGTTGCTAATAAACAAGGATCTATACTGTTGGACTGCATTTCAATTGAATTCTAGGTGATTCCTATTGCAAACTTGGAGTTTGAATTCAAGGATTTTCATGGATCAAAGGATTCAATTTGAATTCATATTTCACACTGACTGCAATTGGACTCATCAGTAGATTCTCCAATTTCTCAAATTCCAATGCAGTAGTATACAGGCCTCATGGCTTAGTGGGTAGTAACTCTGCCTGCCAAGCTAAAGGTTGTGGGTTCAATTCCCACGCAGTGCAAATATTTGTGTGATGAATTGAAATATTTGTACTGTCTGGGTGTGTTCTATCTATATCTATACTTATAATAAAACTGTAACGGGTCGAATTCTGTACATTGAAGATATTTTGAAAATTTTTTTTTTGGGGCACTCCATAGTCGATACTGATGGCGAAACTGCATTTTTTTTTCTTTCATGTCTGTCTGTCTGTCTGTCTGTCTGTCTGTCTGTCTGTCTGTCTTTCTGTATAGGGATCACGCATCACGCCGAAACTACTGATTCAATTCAGCTGAAACTTGGCATGATTTTAGTTTATACTAAGGACATTGCTGTAGGCTACTTTTGATCCCCAAATTCTGATTGGTTTTCTTGCGGGAGGGGGTGAAAGTCAGAATGTGTATTTGGTTGTAACTCATGTTTGCGTTGTTTAATTTCATTAATTCTTTTTTTGTTAGAAAGAACACATTTTTTATATTGTCCCGTCAAAATTTGAACAATATTGGTCTGTTGGTTCGGAAATTACACAAACATTAAATAATAACGACACGCGTGGCGCGTTCGGTACATACTAACTTCTAAGTATTCTGTGTATCACAGACGATCCACAGAATGTCTAGATTCTAGATTCTAGAAAGTGCCCACGTGATCGCGTCGCGTCGTCTTGGATGACAAAATAATTGTCAAAAATATATTTTTGTGTGGAAAAACAAACACCATTCGGTTATAATCGACTTCAAACAAGGAGGATGTTCTCAATCGGGGTGCATGTTTTTTTATTTGATTTTATTTTACGCGATAACTCCGCTAATTGTTAGTTGATTTTGATGATTACTTTTTTGTTTGGTAGAAAATATTTCAGAGGTGATCTTAGATATCGAAAACAGGGAGGTAGTTTTTTCAAATATCAACATGTACGACATATTTATTTATACCTTCTTATAAAATTTAGTCGAATGACAGAATTAAATTACCTGTCATTGAAGAAAATTTTTGTATTTTGGAGAAAACATATCAGCATAATAAGTAGCAGCATAAACAACCCATTAAATGTTCCCACTGCTGGGCGTCGGGGCCTTCTCTCGCAAGGAGAGAGACAAGGCTATAATCCACCACGCTGGCCCAGTGTCGGTTGGTGGATGACATATGACTTAGAACTTAGATTATAGGTAGATTTCGGTTTCTTCACGGTGTTTTCCTTTACCGTTTTAATTACCGGCATTACGAACATGACTCTGAAAAGACAGTGGTGCGCGTGGTTTTGAACCCTGGGTCTCCAGATCGACAGTCGCCGTTCTCCCGACTAGGTCAGCTGTAACTTACTAGGCCAGCCGTAACTTATTAGAAAACGTATTATTTCAATCCAAATACTGTTTACAATTTAAAGGTAGTGTTCAACAAGCTTCGGTGACCGAAGCAGTCCGTTGTTAGGGTTCCGTACACAAAGGGTCAAAACGGAACCCTATTACTGAGACTTCGTTATCCGTCTGTCCGTCCGTCCGTCTGTCACCAGGCTGTATCTCAAGAACGGTGATAGCTAGACAGTTGAAATTTGCGCAGATGATGTATTTCTATTGCCGCTTTAATCATGGCGGAACGTATCAAGTCATCGGGTTGAAATTTGAAATAGAATTAGATTACAATCTTGAAGAACACATAGGCTAAACATTGCCTATGTATAAGTACTCTATGTATTACGTAACAAACACCCAAACAGTGACATTCATAATATTTACAGGACAACGTTGGAACGGCTGAACATATTTGGATGGAATTCGAAGCACACGTAGTTTGAACTCAGAAATAGCAAATCGGTTACTTATAGGTTACTGTGACGGAAAGACTAACCAAATTTGGTAGAAAATTGAAACAGAGATAACTCATAGTCTGAAATACCACATTTATGTATTTATTACCTATCAACCTGAAAAGAAGCATGGGCCCTAAGGAAACCAATATTAACTATCACGTCAAAACGGCACAACGATATGGGTTGACATACGAAACATATTTAGTTTAGAGTCTAAAATTGCACATGGGCTAATAAGTCTACATTTTCATTTAACTCCATATTAATATAAGCATATATTTTCGTAAGGATCTTGATGTGATGGTAAGGTAAAAGCCAAAAATGAAAAATATATGCACCTGTTTTGGCGTAGATAATATAGGTGATTTGCGTTCACAATCAAAATAACAAGCAACATAATATTCTCATTAGACAGCGCTAATGCCAGTTTAAATCTAAAAGCACTAAAGGCCATTTAAATCGATGTTTTGCTATTGTGGTATGTATTTTTTCATTAATCACTAGGTGGCGTTACTGGTATTCTGAATTGTACTAATAAGTTTTTGCTGCTAAAAGGATTACGATGCCAAATTTGGATTCTTTCGTCCTTGAATTTTTCTGTGTTACCTACAATTAAATTCATACATTAACATTTCACTAGGACTTGGCTTAGATTTACTTGCTTGAATATCATTAAAACTCAAAATTTTAATTATTTTGATTCCACACAGGCTTCGTTCAAAATTTTACGCCGGCGAAGTCGCGGGTAACAGCTAGAAATCAGCTCACGGATAGAAAGAAATAGGTAAGTAGGTATCAGATCATGCACATTAGCTTCAGACTTTTCATAATGTATCCTATAAAAAATCCTACAAACTTAACACTTGCGGCTATGTTAGATACTACGAAACCTTACTAAGTATGCTTGATTTTGTTCAAAACAAGAAAAATAAAGATGATAAAATTAAATAAATTTTTGTGTGGAAAAACAAATTCACTCAAACTCAAAGGTTTTTCAATGACTACTTATCCAAATATTAGACGTACGATACTTCCAATTAATGTATAAATCAGTAACATCTGCTTACGCGAACGAAGTAGCGGGTTCAGCTAGTATATAATAAGTATGTATTTACAACTATATAAGTATTATGTCACGTTGTATTCTGATGTACGTCAGAAAGGGGCCCCCTTAAACCTACACCCGAGTCACAAGTCTCGGGATCTACTCGAGTTTTCTCTCTGTGTCACACGATGGACCCGGCACCCGCACGGTGAATCCAGGGAATGCTAAGAAGATTGTCTCTATCTGTCCGCCATATTACAAGCTTTGCTTAGTTTGGTGTTAGATGGTGTTGTGTTTGAATTGTCCAGCAATATTTATTTATACTAACACTATGAAAACAAACGATCTAGATGCAAAGATATTGGAATTTCCTTTGGAGGCCTATAGAAATAAATCAAGTGTCTATGTCAAGTAGCTAGACTAGACTACTCCAGTATCTACATTGTATGATTTATCGTCCATACATGGTTAACTAGGAGATAGCTATCAGCAATTGGTATAGTAATGTTATTGCAGTATAAGCTTAGCTAGATTGTATTTAAAGTAATTTATTGTTATTCTTGTATAATTAAGGACAAAAAGAGAGAAGAATTCTTTATATTTTGTAAAATTTTTGAAATACTTGATGATAATTATGTGAGATTTGAACTGATATTGTATGTTTGGAATACACAGAACTCTTAGAACCTAATTAAAATTATAACACCATTCTGTAGCCAGCCAATTCATTTTATTGTATTTTCTAACAGATCTGTGTTTTGTGGCGTTATAATAAGGAATTCTTGTATTTTAATGTATTATAGGTTTCGGTCTAACCGATACCTAGTAATTAGAGCCGGCTTCAGCCGCCAGGCTACCACGCTCATACACAGTGATCAGAGTATTTTGGTTTGTAAGAAGTGCGTATTACATATTGAACTACTGAGTACATTACAATCGTTATAATGAACCGCAATCAAAACAAAACTCGCGTATATCATAATGGCATGTATGATTAGCAAAATACCAATAATATAATAATTCTACAAAAGAACCATTTGACCTATTTTGACTTGCTTTATTTCATCTAAGGTTACATAAAGTAGCACTTACCGGTTAGAAACAGCTCTGAAGAATGGTTTCAGTTCACAAGTACACAAAAACCACGGTAGAGAAATTGATTTTCTTGAAATTTATCTTTAATTTTACGCAAACAGCCAGCACACAAACGATGACAGCGGACAGCGACACTTCTTCCTTTTGAGTTTTGACAGTGTAATCTAATCAACAATGAACAGTGAAAACAGAACAGAAAATAAAAAACAGAAAAACAGAATCCTTATCCTTTGGTGTCGTACACAGACTAAGTATACGGAGAGAGTGATTAGAAAAATAGAATAGAATTTGCTTTATTGTATAAACTGTGTACTGCGTAGCGATTCACAATCCATTCGGTTCGGGCTGAGCCACGGAAACGGGCCGCTACCGACTGGTTTGGGCAATTTGCGATTCACAACGGAGATTCCGATTACTTTTGACGTTTGCAACCGACTACCAGCTGTTTCTATTCGGTTGAGATTCGGACAGCTTTTTTATCGTGGATAGCTAAATCCGATTTTCAGATTATTGTATTTACTGAATTTTTCTCTGTTTTTCTCATTATGTTTGTAAGATTATGGACACTAAACGAGTTTTTGTTATATATAGTGTATAATATGTGTATAGTTTTTGATATTTTGGGTTTTGAAGTTAAGCTTGTGCTCTAAAAAATTGCTAGAAATGGATTATTGCCATACTTGATTTGTTATTGTTTATTTTTTGAGATGAAATTATGAAACATGTAATGATTGAGCAAAAAGGCAAAAAAACCACCAAGAAACTTTGGAGATACGAGACATCATGTCATATACGATATACCTAACAGCAAGAGCGGATCCAGCTTTGAAGCCAGGTGGTGGTCACATAGTCGGGCCAAGTAAAAACGATAAGAAGTGCGTGCGTGTGTTTTAATTAGTGGTCTACGTAGGTTCTGGAACCAGCCTAAGAGTGGTGATGACCCCTTGACCCTCTCTGGATCCGTCCTTGTATAACAGACAATATTTTCGTATCCTGTTCAATTTTAGCTTTAGAATTAACTAAACACGGCTGTGTAGTTAATTTATACGCTGTATAAGTAGGAGCGAGAGGTATACCAGCAAAATCTCTCTATAACCTGCTGATAGACCTTGGCTTCTCCAGAAGTGCAGTAAGTTCTATACTAGAACGAGTATCTGAAGCTACACTAGTAGGCTCATATCAGATTTGGCTGGGCAGGGAGAGAAACACGAGTAGTGAAGGTGAGTGTTGATGTACGTCGGAAAAGGGCCCCTTAAACCTACACCCGTGACACAAGTCTTGGGATCTACTCGGGATTTCTCTCTCTGCCACATGATGGACTCAGCACCTGTACGGTGAATCCATGGAATGCTAAAATCATCTCATTATACTTGATGAAGCAAAGGACTGCTACCAGAAGGTATAGGTGCCAATGAGACAATCTTCTGAATGATAATGTGCCAATCCGAACCATGACTTCAACATCTTTATGACATTGGCAATTATGACAATGCAGAACTGGTACACATATTATGTAAGTAGAATCTTGCCGTTGTACCGCAAGTTTGATTCAACAAACATTTACTTACCTATGTCCTCCATTACTATTATAGAATTAGATAGAGCTAGGATATGTTTTGTAAATAAAAGTAACATGTATCACAAACTATGTATTATTTAATCCTACTGAATATGTAATGTTCCTGTTAGCTAATACCTCTTACATCTACATTCATGAAGCCGTCGCTTAGGTAAAGTATAAGTAAACTCTTTGGGCCGTGGCCTCATTAAAGTTTCCTGGTATGTCATAAAAAGGGCATCTAATTTATTCAGTATTAATGTACAAGGTGATTATTATAACTAAAAGTTCAAATGAAACATCATTTATTACAGTAAATATTTTAATAATTAATCTGAAGAATTTTTGATGCTTTATATTCAACATAATTAAGCAATAAAGTTTAAAAATGTAAATTTAAATATGATATTATATAATAGATACAGTGCATAACATCAATTGTGATTTAACTTAAATTAGTTTTCTCTCTATTTAGGTAGGTATTTTAATAAAATCAATAAATGCTAATTTGGTGAAGAAACATGGTAAATTTTTATAAAGTTTATTAATGCATATTACAAAAATAATTAATTTATCTTGAATCTTAGTTAAAAATCCTTGTATTGCACTAAAGAGTTGGGATCATTATAATTTGAATAAGTTTAGAAATCACAATATCCCAGTTAGGTATTATGGAGTTTAGTATTGAAAAGTTAACTGAATTAGCTAGATTGTATTATGTTTATAATTATAACAAATACTTTAATAATAATAAATTAGGAAATTGAAACATGTGGTATGTACAAAAATCTAAATGTTTTATTGACTCCGGATTATACTTTTGTGCGGAGAGCATTTTATGATTTATTCATTTTTCCAATTTTCTGTTTGGTCTCTTATTATTGGTTGTTCTCAATGATAATAACATCACGGCTAATACACCATCTCTGTTTTTAAACTTTATTGCTAAATTATGTTGAATATAAAGCATCAAAAATTCTTCAGATTAATTATTAAAATATTTACTGTATTTACTGGTGTTTAATTTGAACTTTTAGTTATAATAATCACCTTGTTCATTAGTACCAAATAAATTAGATACCCTTGTGAGACCATGGCCCAAAGAGTTTACTTATACTTTACCTAAGCGACGGCTTCATGAATGTAGATGTAAGAGGTAGGTATATAATATTAGCTAACAGGAACATGACATATTCAGTAGGATTAAATAATACATAGTTTGTGATACATGTTACTTTTATTTACAAAACATATAGCTCTATCTAAGTCTATAATGGTAATGGAGGACGTAGGTAAGTAAATGTTTGTTGAATCAAACATGCGGTACAACGGCAAGATTCTACTTACATATATTATGTGTACCAGTCATGCATTGTCATAATTGCCAATGTCATAAAGATGTTTGAATTCATGGTTCGGATTGGCACATTATCATTCAGAAGATTGTCTCATTGGTACCTATACCTTCTGGTAGCAGTCCTTAGCTTCGTCAAGTATAATGAGACAATCTTCTTAGCATTCCATGGATTCACCGTGCGGGTGCTGAGTCCGTCATGCGGCAGAGAGAGAAATCCCGAGACTTGTGACACGGGTGTAGGGTTAAGAGGCCCCTTTCTGACGTACATCAACACTCACCTTCACTACTCGTGTTTCTCTCCCTGTCCAGCCAAATCTGATTTGAGTCTACTAGTGCAGCTTTAAATACTCGTTCTAGTATAGAACTTACTGCACTTCTGGAGAAGCCAAGGTCTTTCAGCAGGTTATAGAGAGATTTTGCAAAATGATCATTTTATCTGTGACTTCTGTGATACCATACCATAAATAGCTTCCGTTCCGTTCATTGAGGCATTGACTCCACAGAGTAAATATTCACTACGACTTTCTTGACTTCTTTGACTGCGACTGACTGATTGACAGTGAGCTTAGACAAAGTAGTACTCAGAATCAGAATCAGAATCATTTATTGCAAAACTGTGTACAAAGGTGATGTTATAAATAAGACTACTGTATCATGTATCCTCTTTGTCAGTGAGTCTGTTCCCCTGTTCTCATTTGAAATATCAAAATGTCTTAAAACGGGTATTCTAAACTCATGCAGATCGTTCCTCTTATGCTCTAAAGTTCAAAAAATACATGCATACCCTATTTCCACGCTAAATCACGCTATACACTATAAACTGGTCGGTGCGGTACCTCGCAAGACGCGCTCGCTAGCGTTAAGACTTGCCTTAAAGATTAATATCCAATTCGGTTAATACTCCATCAACAACAAACACCGGAAGTGATGTCAAAATTGGGCATCATGGATGGCATTGGCATTATCGATTTTTAAAAAAATTCGACGCCATTTTGAGAAAGCCAACGAAGCTTTCGAGATTTTGTGCTCGTAAATTAGTGCGTTGTGTGGATTACATTGTGTTATTAGTTGGCTAATTGTGATATATTCCATCGCTTAAAACAGGTAAGTACTAAATATTAATGTAAGAGCTTCGAACAGCAAAATCCGGCTTACCGTCGCGAAATGCTCTAGAATGATGGACGCTGCTGACTCATTTCGTGAATTTATGTATGCGTTTCAGAACCTAAAATGCCGGGCGCCGGTACTTTCAAAATCTTCGTCGGGAATCTATCCGATAAAACCACGGACGCCGATCTTAGACCGCTATTCGAAAAGTACGGTACGGTCGTAGAATGCGATATCGTCAGAAATTACGGTTTCGTGCACATGGAAAATGAGCAAACCGGCCGCGAAGCCATTCAGAATCTAAACGGAGAGCTAATTCACGGTCAAGCGATCAAAATAGAAGCGGCGAAGAGTCGCAAAGCACCCTCTACGCCGACTACGAAAATCTTCGTCGGTAACCTGACGGACAAGACGCGCGCGCCCGAAGTCCGCGAGCTGTTCCAGAAGTTCGGCACCGTCGTGGAGTGCGATATCGTGCGTAACTATGGCTTCGTGCACCTGGACGCGACGGGCGACATCAACGAGGCCATCAAAGAACTCAACGGCATGATGGTCGACGGCCAGCCGATGAAAGTGCAGATCTCGACGTCGCGCGTGCGCCAGCGGCCCGGCATGGGCGACCCCGAGCAGTGCTACCGCTGCGGCCGCGGCGGCCACTGGTCCAAGGAGTGCCCCAAGGCGCTGGGCCCCGACCGCAACGGTTACCGCGACCGCGCCTTCGGCCGCGACCCCTACCCTCCGCCGCCGCCGCCGCCCTTCCTTCGCGATCGCATGATGGGAGGATTTGGGGTAACGCGTTCTCTCTCTTAACTCCGGTTCCGACCGCTTTTCGCATCAAGTAGGCCGAGCGCGTGGATGCCTCTCGCACGCGGTGTACAGCTACACTCGGGCCAATCGCTCCCCGCTGATGCTACAGTTCGTTGTCACTCACTACACTTTGAGATATTTGCATTGTGTGTTTGCTCTTCCGTTGTTCAACTTTTGCTGGTGTGTGACAGGATCCGTACGATGGGTACTACGAGCGGGCGCGGTTTGACTCGCCGCGCGACCTGTTCGAGCGCCGCTACCCGGTGGGCGCGTCGCGGGGGCTAGAGATGGGCGCGTCGCGCGGCGCACGCGGGGACTTCGTGTCGCCGCCGCTGCGCCGCGAGCCGATGCCGCCGATGCCGAGCTTGCCTCCGATGCGCAGCGCCATGGGATCTATGAGGTCGTCGTATGATGCTATGTACAGCAGGAGGAGCCCCCCGCCCGGACCGCAGATGTCCCGGGGGTGAGACTTCGTCAATACCATGCGTTTCACCCTGGACTTGGAATCTCAGTTTTGTAAACGAGTATCACATGGTCAAATTAACACATAATTACCTATCTTGACATTATTAAATGTCCTACGCTCTTCCCATGGCATATTCTTACAAAAATGAGGTTGCACTTAAAAACTGTCTTAAAATGATAAAATTGGGCATACACCTAGGACTGATTTTTTAACTTGTTATCCTCTGTTAAAATTGACTTTTCAAATTTCACATCTCACCACAAGGTGAATGATGAAGGTTGATGATTACTGAGCAAAAATTATGAGGTTAAAAAATAAGTCCATTTGAATTATTTAATTATATTTGTAGTAAAGTATAGTCAGTAGCCATTACAAGATCTTAATTCTTTACAAGCAAACTTAAAATGATAGATACTGTTATATCATGATGCTAATACCTGGAACTTTTTGCCACTAAAGATTATCAATAGGTATTATTTGTGTAAATAACAGTAAAACATATCTTCAGGTTATTAAGATTTTAGAAAAAAAGACTAACCTAACCTGAGTTTGCTTTTACAGAATCCTAATACTTGGTTGGTTTCATAGAATGTACAATTTTAAAAATTATGAATTTGATCTTTCCGATTGGGATATTGTCGCTGCACCTGCCAAGTTCCATGTGTGTATTTTTTTACACTTTTGCATAAAAACTTGATCTCCATTTCATTCTCTGTGTGTTGATAAATTCCTTTTGGCGAGATTCCAACTAAGAAACAATTATTGCAAATTCTTTGTTTTTTGACAGTTGACAAAAAATAACTTATACACTTTACCGCAATATCGCTTGATGTTAAGTGACAATGTGGTCTACGATGGAGCATGTTTACCTAGAACTGAACTGAACCTAGAAACTGATTCACTCTCGATTTGAAGACACCAAGATTATAACTATCTGGAAAACCCCCACTCAGGCAACTCATTCCACAGCCTAGATAGTTAGTTTAAAGGGGCTTTTTCCACACTTAGGCCTCTCAATTGGGCCATTGTGTTCACAGCCTAGATGTTCTTATCACAAAAGTAGAGTCAAACATCTTTGTCTGTGTCTTTGGAGTATCTACCATGAAATTGTGCTGCTCAAACTCGAAGAGAGCTATGAGAAGTATGATAGAAAAAAGGGCAATGTGGTATTAGATCATGTAGATCAGTTGCACACCACACACAAATATACATTTTAGGGCTTATGATTTTTTTTTGCACAGTGCAAAAAACACTAAATTTATTCCATTCTCATAACTTTGAAAATATAACATAACATGGAACTTGTCAGGTGCAATGATGATATATGTTTAAACCAATTCTAAATAATACACACTACTAATAGTAGCAAGTAAATAAAAAAAGTAAGTTTAGTCTCTGTCAAATTGGATTTCGTTCAGAATTTTTACAATTTACTAAAACTTAGCAAATGATAGCTACACCTTACTGACTGTAGTCACATCTTAGATTTGTAGCTTTTGAAAATTAATAAATTTAAAAGGATCCTTGGAGGTTGGATGTCTTTTAAATAGTGGTAGTGATACAGATGTTATAACTTATGTTATCTTTACAGGATGTATGAAGACTTCAGCCGAGACACCTTCGATGACAGGAGGTAAAATCACCTCATATACATACTTACAATTCCTGCTTCAGAATCTCTTTGATTTCTATGCCAAGAATTTACCTGCTTTTGAGATATTAGATAGTGCTGAGAATTAGAAGTGGTGGGCTGGTGGGGTTTTATTTTTATGTAATGAAAGAAGTGGGATTGTGATTTGATTTGGTAAACAACAATTATTTAGTATTATTAATCTATGTGAACAAAATGTCAATTTTAAAGAATGTTGGATGTATTATTTAGTTTCGATTATTTCTGTCACCTATTCTACTTTTGGTAAGCAATTTGCATAAACAATGAGTGAATAAGCAGGCAAGGGTATTTATAATATTTGCACTGTGTGGGGATCGAACCCATGACCCTCGGCTTCGCAGGCAGAGCTACTACCAACTAAGCCACTAGGCCAGCCAAAAAATAGATATTTTTTATCAGGTAATATTAAAACACTGGTTTGTTTGTTTGTCTGTACATTATTAATTTGGAAATTTAAAAAATAATTGGGATATATCGATCAATTCCTGAGAATTATTAAGCCTTTATTGCTGAAAAGTTTAAGTTTCGCACTTAGATTAAAAAAAAAAAGAATTCCTGAGAATAGTTCAACATAAAACAGATGAACCTGCATGGCACAGCTAGTGAGAATCAAACAAACAACACCCACAAATTGGGGTATATAAATACTGTGGACTACAATCTGTGGTACGTGGTGGAAGCGAACCTACCATAATTTAGTCACAGTAAACATATCCTATAGTTAGAGATAATTCTCTTATTTTAAATATTATTAAATGGGTTTTAATGTTGTAATAATTTGTTACAGACCTGGGATGCGCGGTCCTTCGCCCTCGAGGCGCTACGCCCCTACTAGCCTGGTAAAGGATCTAAGGCTCACCAAATCAATCAATTGATGGTTAACTGAAACTGTCTGGGAAGCATTAGAATTTTATAGATTAACATAAAAATTAAAGTGTGTGGAGTAAAGAGGGTGAATGTGTGACTGATTGTGTGTATCACTTGTGTGATTACGCGACTGCAATATGTTTGACGATGTAAATAAGCGGAATAAATATTATTTAAGTAAAAATTATTTTGTTTTATTATTCTAACAGTGAGATCCAAGACGTAATAAGTTTTAACTTTTATAATTATGTACTAATGGAATATTTACTATGGTGACCAATCATTATACCATGGTAAATGATATTCCATAATTAATGAAAATACATAGTTTAGTAAATCACACATAGGTACTATGTATAGAGTTAGAACACACGCTTTACACCGAAAGCATAGAATAGATAACCGAAAGCACGGGTCTGATCGCTCTTGTGGTCGTGTGTCGTACTTTAGTCGTATCATATCATACATCACTATGTCGCCATAGCTAACATACACCTCATCTGCTTAACCCTAGATTCATAACCATTCGTCCCACAGACCGGGCGAAACATAAATTTGATTCTAGGGCCTCGAGTGAAAGAGATAGAATGATGACCTCTCAAGTACCTTCCTAGATCGCGTGACCGTTAGTAACGCGGGTGCGCTTGCCTCGCAGTGACGCTTTGTGCACAAGTTATAGACCCTTGAACGTCTGAGAAACGAATGTTTATGAATAGTGTTACTTTTGACGAGACTGCAAGTTATTTTGAAAACATTGTTTTTATGAGTTCTGCGGTTTTACAGAGTAAAGTAAGTATATGATATTATTCTGTGTGAGTTATTATTTATAGTTACATTTTATTTTATCGTTCAAAGTGTGCCATTGTGTGTATTCTACATAAAATCTTTTTATTCTATTTTAGGATGAATGATCAGCAAATTGCGGACTATTTGAATCGTTTATCTGATTCTGGTGATGATGATTATACCAGTCAGAAAAATGATGAAGAGAGTGATGTCGAAGATCATGTGGAATTAGATGAAATGGTCCCGACAGATTCCGACAGCGATTACGACGTCCAACCAATCAGACCACGACAGCAGCAACGCCGAAGCGGCGTCATTTTGTCTTCTGATTCCGAAACTGAAGAAATACCAGGTACTTCTAGCGTTTCTACACATTCGCGACGTATAATTAATCCATCAGCTCGTAATCTAAGAGGAAAAGATGGTCATAAATGGTCTTCAATGCCTTTTGAATCTTTAAATACAAGAACCCCAGCTAGGAATATCGTGCATATAATTCAGGGTCCAGCTGATAACGCGAAGGATATTACAGAACCGGTCGATTGCTTTACTAATTTTATAAGAGCTGATATGATTCGTAAGATACTCATACATACAAATGATGAAATTGGGATAAGAAGTGCGAAATATAAAGATAAAACTGCCACTATTGCTTCTACATGCGAAGAAGAATTGACAGCTTTATTTGGGTTGCTTTTATTATCAGCTGCAAAAAAAGACAATCATCTCACGAGCTTAGAGCTATTTGACCCTACTTTTAGTGGAACTCGCTATATATCAGTAATGTCAAGGGAAAGATTTGACTTTTTACTAAACTGCTTGAGATTTGATGATAAATCAACCAGAGATGAACGTAAAGCTCAAGATAAATTCGCGCCTATTAGAGAATGGTGGGAAGTGTTCATTCAGATATGCAGAGATAGTTACAAAGCTGGAAGTTATCTTACCATAGATGAGCAACTGTTGGGCTTCAGAGGCCGGTGTCCATTTAGGATGTATATACCGTCAAAACCTAATAAGTATGGTCTAAAAATTTTGATGCTATGTGACTCCAAAACAAATTACATGCTAAACGCTATGCCATATGTTGGAAGAACAGAAACGAATGGTGACTCACTCGGATCTTACTATGTCAAGACTTTGACTGAAAATTTGTGGGGTAGCAACCGCAACATCACCATGGACAATTGGTTCACTTCAGTCCCTTTGGCCCTACAGTTACTACAGGCACCATATAAATGTACAATAGTAGGAACGCTTCGAGCAAATAAACGTGAAATACCGCCTGAGTTGCTTCAGATCAAAGAAAGACCAATAGGTTCATCCGTATTTTGTTATGACAGGCAGTGTACGTTAGTATCTTACAAACCTAAAAACAACAAGAACGTTCTCTTGCTTTCTACCACACATAGTAACGGTACTATTGCAGCTTCTGGTAAACCGGAAATTATCGAGTTCTATAATTCCACGAAGGGTGCTGTGGATACGTTCGACCAAATGTGTGGAAGTATGTCTTGTAGTAGAAAAACGCAAAGATGGCCTTTATGCTACTTCTATGGCATACTCAACATGGCAATAATAAACTCATACGTAATATACGTGCATAATAATGTGAAACTAGGGCGAAAACCAATAAGCAGACGATGTTTTCTGAAGGATATTTCGGAGAAGTTGACCGAACCGTGGTTACGTAAACGACACGAAATGCCAACTTTGAAGAGATGCCTAAAAAGGAAAATCGCCGAAGTTTTAGGTGAAACGCCTACCATTGAGACACCTGGTCCAAGTGGTACTCAAAAAAAGGTTTGTGGTTATTGTGATTATAAAAAAAGGCGTATGACAAGGTTCCAATGCAAGCAATGCAAAAAGTATATGTGCATGGATCATCGCGGCCTCATGTGTGTGGAATGTGCCGATGAAATTTAATTTTAATTCAATTTTTCTTTGTTACTTTCCTAATTAAACATATTAAAGACTATCATACTTAATTTATTTATTTTATTTACATTTACCCTAAAACCAGCCACTTAAATTTAGTAGTCCGTGGGATGAATGTTTATGAATAACGTTCCTCTTACATAAGGTTATGAATCTAGGGTTAAGATTGGTACAAACAAAAAAAAAAGGGCACAAAAGGGCGGCATCGTTTCATGGTCGATGTTCCAAAGACGCGAACGAAGAGATTTGACTCCACGTTTGTGATAAGAACGTCTAGGTTGTGGAATGCGTTGCCTGAGTGGGTTTTCCCTGATGGTTACAATCTTGGTGTCTTCAAATCGAGAGTGAATCGGTTTTTTCTAGGTAAGCACGCTCCATCGTAGACCGCATCGTCGCTTAACATCAGGCGAGATGGTGGTCAAGTGCGAACCTATTATATTTAAAAAAAAAAAAAAAAAAAAAACGGACCGTCCGGAAAAACCTGATCCATTTACTTTTTTATAAGTTACTAGTTGTACCCTGCCACGCTTCGCTGTAGCACATTGTGATGCAAAAATTAGATGCGAACAATCCTTGATGCGGATTAAAAATCATTCTAAAATTTCACCTCGATCGGTGCAGTACTTTTTCGGTGTATCCCACTATTTCTATTTTGTATTTCTATTGATAGAAATACTGGGCCTGATTAAGACTGATTGTCCCACTATTTCTATTGCTGTCCGCTGCGACAAAAAACACTGCATTAGCTCGTATGACTGCGTGCACTTAGAAACTATTTATTTATTTCTTCTTTAGATAAAACCTCTTGTTGTCTCATAGTTGTAATTAACTGTTATTGATTGATAGACAGCTGTCATAGCTATTATTGCTTTACGGGATAGGCGTTGGTTTTGAATTATTTAAATATTGTTAAATAATGGAGTTAATAAAAAGGGGGAAGGGTGTTATACTGTTGTACGAGGGTTATGAATACACTAGGCAGATAGTTTATAAGAATAACAATACGTTATGGAAATGCAATAAGCGCCACAAAACTAATTGTAAAGGTTCGATGACAGTGTCCCCGGTAAGTTTCTATCACTATAACAGAGGCTGTAAGTTGGCCATTTATTTTGTATAGGTACTGTATGTTTTATTAATATACTTATTTGAAATTTTATAGGATAACACTATAGTGAGAACCATTGAGCACTCTTCTCACTGTATTTCCGACAGCAACCAATCCGCGATCGAAGTTGCAATGAGTTGTAGTTTTGATCAAGCTGCAATGGGCAAAATAACAATACCTAAAGCTTTCAATAACGCTATAAATTCTTTAGTTGACAAAGGAATTCTATTACTTGGTAAACCATTGCCACAATACACCTCTAAAAAGTCTTCCATGTACAGACGTCGTAACAAAGTACTAAATATTAAAAGGTGTGTTGCAAGACCGTTCAAGAAGTACAAATTCCAGTAATATTTGAAGACTTTGTTCTTGCTGATTATCTTGACACTGATTTAAGAATAATAATATTTTGTCGTGAAAAAACTAGATGTGAATTAAAAGCGGTAATTATTTCATTGACGGGACATTCTTTGCGTGTCCAGCACCATTTACACAATTATTGTCAATCCACGCTGATTTTGGCAGTGACTTGAATCAAAGCAAAGTGGTACCAGTGATTTATGCGCTTTTATCGAGTAAATCACGGAAAGCGTATTGCACTTTATTTTATCTTATTAAAAGATGGTTACCTGAATGGAGACCTGCTAAATTTACCGTTGATTTTGAAAGAGCTTTGATTTCTGCATTAACAACAAGTTTTCCTACGGTTCAAATAAAGGGCTGCTATTTTCATTTTGTGAAATCATTAGCTAAGAAAGCTAAATCTCTTGGCATGAATAAATCCATCCGCATGAAATTGATAATTCAACTTTCCTTCAGACTTCCACTTTTGCCCAAAAATAAAATACAAGATGGTTGGAATTATGTCTTAGCAGAGATGGGTGACAGTGAAGCCGAACATAAATTTAAAAACTACATAGAGAACTACTGGATGAAAATGATTTTTCAAGGGTGTGGTGTGTGTTTGAGAACGTCACCGCACTAATAATGCAGTGGAATCTTGGAATAGGAAATTAAATAGACTGGTGCCAAAAATGTTAATATTGTTCAACTTTTGCATATATTAAGAGATGGTGATAAATCAAACGAATACTATGTATCAAATAATTCCCGAAAACGAGTAATAGCCGAAGTGCAAAAGATGAGATGATATTAGATGAACAAATGAAATTTCTCCAAGGCGATGTAACACCTGGACAATTTTTATTAAAGATGGTCCTTATATTTAAACTAAGCTGAAATTTGGAATGGAGATAGGTGTAAAACTGGAATAACACATAGACTACTTTTTATTCTGGTAGCATGTTTTATATAAAACCTTCATGTTGGAAATTTTGATACTGCTTGGTGGAATACAAAATCGGTTACAGTCAATTGTTTCAAAAAATTTAAAACAACATGTTAAAATTTAAAATCTATAATCCAATAGGTACAATAAAAATCAATTTTGTATAATGGATGAAATTGTGAAAAAATTTTTTACAAAGACTCCAAAGACACTTTATGAAATAGCTTTATCGAATGTGTTAAACATTTTACATTCACAAATAGATGGAAACTTACAAAGTTATGAAAACTCGGTGCTGGAAAATGTAACAAGTCATACGACCATGTTTTTCAAGTATGTTGAAATTATTCTATTTCTAATATTATATCGTCTTGTTTACAGCTACTTAAAATACGATTATTGTTTTATAACCTTAAACTACCGACAACAATATGGGTTGATTTATTTTTAAAGTAATACCAGACGGAGTAATATCGTTAAGCGATGAAGAAATAATGCCAACGGAAAAATGTGAGGAATACAATCACAAACAATCATCCACACATCTGTGTAGTGACGAGGTGGCTTTGTGTGATTTATACTGTCGAGAATGTGGTGGAGAATTATTTAATAAAACTGCAGATTATTAAGTAAATTGTTCTTCATTTTTTTTAATACCGGGAAGTCATATTTCAATTTTAATCTATTCGATAAAAGTGGTACTTTTCAAATAATACAAATTCTTCTGCGTTTTTTTGTCGCAATAGAAATAATGGGATACAATTTTTATAAAATGTTAGTCCCACTATTTCCATTTTGTATTTCCATGGAAATAGTGGGATACACTCTACTTTTTGAGTTTTTGAAGCGTACACAAACCAATATAACATTTTTATATATAGAGATGTGCTTAGGACGCGTTATGGATTACTCTGATTTCATAGAGATTATTTTACGATGCGGGCCACACCATGAAGTTACGTTCTGTTCTATAGATTATAGTTATACTTTTTAGCACGAGGGGATAAAAAATAAAGAAAAGCAAAATATGTTTAAAACTATTTGAACCAGTGCAGCATACAGTATGCTTGAAACCCCTATCTTTAATCCCGTGTAACGCCGTGTATAATGCGGCGCCGCGCAACTTTTGCCTTCGACAAATCCCAGTGCTTTACATTTCTAAATACTCACACTAAATGGCGCAATGTGTACAAAATATTTGCTAGGCTTATTGCTTGTTACAATTTGCTAAATTTACTCGACTAAGAGAAGACTCGAGAAGCAGGCAATCCTCGCTTCTGAATGTAGTATGCTATCTTACTGAATGCTATTACACTTCAGTGAATTCTGTGGCGACTAAATTTTGCCAAGTGTTATAAGCCTTTAGTAGGTATTGAATAACATTTTCGAGTAGGTACTCTTATTATTTAGCTTGGTAAGTGCTTGTAACTTGTAATGTAACAGCAGTCAGTAAGCAAGAATTCTAAATCAAGAAACGAGGACAGCTTCCTTCTGAATTCTTCACTAAATTTATAATAAGCCTGATTGCGGTCACACAGATCTTGTCGTTATTTGACCTAAGTGGTGTGGCAGCCGTGGAAAATGAGGTTTCTTTCACATGTGCTAGAGGTTCTTTTTGTAATAATCTACTTTTTTTTTGCACGAGATCAGCAAGGGAACATGACGAGTGGCGTACCTGAGGAGAAATCTATGCTCGGCCTATGGAAAATGTTTTTTTTTAACAATTTTAGAAACGTATGGGGCGGCAGAACGAAATTGGCTACAATTATACAAAAAATAAATCTAGCATCCATTATCATCATCACGATCAGCCCACATTCGTCCACTGCTGGACATAGGCCTCTCCTATGATACGCCACTCAGCCCGATCCTCGACTTTATATGTCCTACCGCCACCAGCTGCCTTTCGTGAATCGTCACTCCACCTAGTCTCAGGGCGTACTACACCACGTTTGCCGATTCGCGGTCTCCACTCCAGAACTCGTCTTCCCCACAGTTATCGGTTCTGCGACAGATATGACCAGCCCACTCCCACTTCAGCTTGCTGGTGCGCTGAGCGTCTGCTCTAGGTAAACATATCTTCGAGCAATCTCTGGAGTGGTTCTTTTTATAGCAATCGGTCTCGGAGCAACGAGCTCGTTGCACATGACTTTGGTTTTGTCCAAGTTCATCCAGAGACCGATGCGTTGAGAAGAGTTGGCCAAACTGTCCAGCATGCATTACAAGTCTTCCAGCGATTCAACCATCATGACGATATCGTCTGCAAATCGTAGGTGGCAGATGCACACGCCATGATCCAGCATCCAATCCAGCGACATATCCTCTAGTGCATTGGAGAAGAATTTCGGGGAAATTACATCCCCTTGTCTCACGTCTCGATGGAGAGGGATATGTTTCGTCTGCTGGTTTTGAACTTGGACCGTCATCGTGGCGGCGTCATATATACACCTCATTACCCCGATGTATCGCCAGTCAACTTGTCATCGCTGCAAAGACTCCAGAACAGCCCAGGTTTCGACGGAGTCAAACGCCTTTAGTCCACAAACGCTAAGCAAAAGGGCAATGTGGTCTATGGTGCTATAACCACTTCGAACCCTGGCCTGTTCCCGGGGGGCTGAAACTCGTCGAGTCTTCGGGCGAGACGGTTTGTGATAAGTCTCGAAAACAACTTAAGTATAGACATGGCTCAGAAGAGATATGGGGCGATGATTCTTCAAAAGCAGAATCCGCCTGGGGAAGTCCAACACCCTTGCCAGTTATTCTACCGCCAAACAGTAATGTGAAAACATAACTGTGTTCCGGTTTGAAGGGTAATGTTTCCAAAGAAATTACAGGGCTTAGAGATATAACATCTTAGATCTCTGAGTGATGAACGCAGTGCAGTGCTAGGTACTGATTTGGACTCTTCATGCTCTTCATTGTTTAACATCAGGCGAGATTGTGGTCAAGTGCGAACCTATTATTGTTAAAAAAAATGTTCCAATAGCTGTGTGTCACTGTGCTGTTATGTGCATGCGCGGTCCCATGGGGGGCGGGTCACAGGGGACATGACCCCAACCCCCCAAACTCGTATAATTTACATTAAAAAAATCTATCAATACATAGCCTATTTTTTAACGCGGGAAAACAACTGGAACGGAAACTACGCGGCTAAACCCGTAGGGCGCTACTAGTAAAGTACTTTTTACTCGAATTATTATATTTCTACTGGTGACTCCTCCAAAATTCGAGCCTGGGACCGCGCCTGGATATGTGGTAGGCATGTTGCTTACCATCAGGCACATGCCCTGCTCGTCTCGTCACTTCTTATTAAAAAATGAAGAAAAAAAGGGTTTAGTCACCCTTTTTTAAGAAGAGGACGACCACGCTTCTGTGCCATGCCTCATGTCATTAAACAGTGCTTGTAGCTCTTTAATTTAATTTATTTAATAAGTGGGGCTTCAGCTTTTAAGAGCTCTGTAGTAATTCCATCCCCGACCACGTCTTTTCCATTTTTAAGTTGCCCAAGAGCCACCACGATCCAGCATTAATTACCTACTTTTCATATTTACATTTAATATCACTCCATTACAACTAAATTGACGCCTTAACTTTCAAAATACAAATTAACATATTTGTTGGATTTACTTATTTATGGATTTGGCAGCTGGTGGCGGTTGGAGACGGAAGACCGAGGATCGGGCTGAGAGAAGATACGCCACTGTATCTTGGGAGAGGCCTATGTCCAGCAGTGGACAATTACAGGCTGATGATGATGATGGATTTACAATTTTATGTGGGTCAATGCCGATTTAGATATCTACAACGTCAGCGGCTCGCGGCAGGCCTAAAGGTGCTGATCCGGCGGTATGTAAAGCGCCACGTCATTGCAGTGCAGTTTGGGCTAGCGGCGCGGCGCGCCGGCACTGAAGAGAAAACTCGAAGCAATTATTTTTTGTGACGAGACGAGCAGGACATGTGTCTGATGGTAAGCATCTTCATGTTCCAATAGCTGCGTGTCACTGTGCTGTTATGTGTCAGGAATGTTGCTTACCTTACTATCAGGCACATCTCATCCTCAGGATAGTCTCGTCAGTTTATTTAAAAAAAAAAAAAAAAACATGCCTGGCACATAACAGCAAATCATGGGTTTTTGTTTTTAAATTTTATAGGATAGGTTTACATTTCCTCGATTTCGCCTGATGATAAGCGACGATGCGGTCTACGATAAAGCGTGCTTTACCTAGAAGAAACTCTCGACCTGAAGACATCAATAGTAGGGAGGTAAAACGGTAAAAGAGGGTAATGGGCTGTAAGGCACTTAAGCGAGAACTCAAGTATGTACCTACAAACTACGTATTACAATTACAACTGTATTTAAACATAATTTACTTAATTAACTAAGAGTGCCATTTGAAATAGTTTTCAGTCAATTAGGCAATCAAATTCGATGTTTTAAAAAATAAAAAATTTGAACTGCACGTAACAATTTCGAACATTTTCGACTCTTTGCATAGTCATACTCAATCATTTATTGCTTCATTATGTCATTTCTCATTTCTTCTTCCTACCACCTCTATGCTGACGATCTCCAAGTTTATGCTCAAGCCTCACTTGACAACCTAGATGATGCTATTAAGATGCTCAACGAAGATTTGCGCCGCATTGAAAAATGGAGTAGGTCTTTCGGTCTTACTGTCAATCCCTCGAAAACACAGGCCATAATTATTGGAAGCTCGCGGCTTATATCGAGAATCGACTATGGCACTACAACCAAAGTTGTATTCGGTGGCGTGACGGTACCATTTAGTGCAGAAGTAAAAAATCTTGGCATTATTTTCGATCGCTGTTTTACTTGGGATCCACAAATTCGATCTATAAAGCGCAAACTATTTGCCTCAGCAGCATCACTTCGAAGAATTCGAAATTTCTTGCCTACGGCCACCAAAGTTGCGTTAGTACAATCCCTCCTTCTTCCCATCCTTGACTACGCTGACGTCTGTTATCTTGACCTTAGACGGGACCAATTCGATATGCTCGAGCGTCTTCAAAATTTTTGTATTAGGTTTGTTTTCGGTCTCCGAAAATATGACCATGTTTCTCTTTTCCGATCTAAGCTTGAGTGGCTCCCTATCCGTTTACGTCGGGATAGCCACATCCTATCACTTTATATACCACACTTTTCACTCCTACTTCCCTCGTATCTAAGCTCCCGCTTCACTTTTCTGTGCGACACTCATTCGGTCGATCTTAGGTCGTCTACAAATCTCCTATTGTCTACTCCAGCTCATTCAAGCTCCTATTACGGTTCGTCGTTCTGCGTGCAGGCTGTAGCCTTATGGAATGCTCTTCCTGCGGCCATTAGACGTGCGCAGAACGTCGTTTCGTTCAGGACGCAGATTCGACAGCATTTCCTGACAAAAGTCGTTCACTGACTTGTGTTTATCTTCTCGGCATTTTGTGTTTCGTATTATATATAAGTATATATTTATTTATTGTACATACGTATATTATACATATCAATTTATACCTATTTATTGTATATTCATTATGTAGTCTAAGTAATTTATATATAATAAAATTATTTAATAAAATATAATTTATTTATATTGTTAATCGCACCACTGCCCAAAATTTTACAAATTTAGTTTCCTAATGAACCAAAAGGTTATCTGGAAGAGATCGCTTTTAGCGATAAGATCGCCTTTTGTGCCCATTATGTTTTGTTATTTTATATGTTACTTGTTGTCAACTTTGTTTTGTGGTGCCAATAAAGTGTTTTGTATTGTATTGTATTTGTATGTTACAGTAATAAATAAGTATCTACATTAAAAACAAAATTAGTACAAAATTAGTCGTAACACAACGTACCCCAACCGGGCATTGCAATTTAAGTGTCATTTTGGAGCAAAGCGTTTCATTTCACAGTCAAATAGGTACTTGGTTTTCTTCCTCGAAGGTTCTTAGGTCATCGGTTAAAAACTCGAATAGGCTATAATAGGCTTTTGACAATAACAGATCTCTCAAGGTCCTGACAAACCTACGCTCGTCTTCAGTTTCCTTAAGTTTATTGGGAAGTTTATTATAAATTTTTGTAGCCATCGCATGCGGACCGCCTGAGGAAGTTCCCAACTATCACACCTTTGCCTGTTATTCTACCACTAAGTAGTAATGTGCAAACATCACTGAGTTCCTGCATAGAATAGATAATGTTCCGGTTTGAAGGTGAATGATTCCAGAGAATTCTGGGCAAAGAGATGAATTGTCTTAGTCTGAGTGACGAACGCAGTAATTATTTGGACTCTTCATGTTCTAATTGCTGCGTGACACTATGCTGTTATGGGTATCAGGCACACTCACCAAGTATAAGGTTGTTTTTCTCACAATATAGTAATATTGTAGGTACTTAAGTAAAGCAACCTCGCCGTAGCAGGCAACACAGGGTTTAGACAACGCCAAGGTGCAACATGCTCACTCTAAAGATACTCACATTCACTCAGTCGCTCTTAGTTTCTAGGTTCCCAGAGTGCGCGGGAACACTGCTGCTGGCAGAGTGTTTCTCATCTTCGCTGTTCGGATTATAAAGGAGCTATCTAAACGGTTTGTGTGAAAACGCGGAACGTCTACCACGAAATGATGGAAAACCTTGCTTCCGAAGTTCAAACATAGATCGAAGTAATCTCATTAGTATCAAGTATCATAAATGCGAGAGTTTGCGTCTTAGATAAAGATTTTTTTCAGGACGGTTCCTTTGTACCAATATTAAGCAGATGAGGTGTATGTTGGCTATGGCAACAAAGTGATGTGCCGTGACAAAAGTATGACAAGAGCGATCAGACCCGTGCTTTCGGTGTAAAGCGTGTGTTCTAACTCTATACGTAGTATATTTTATGTAAACTCATTGATTTGTGTGTATTTAATTACTCTTTCAAACAAAAACTACTGAAGGGACCTGGATGAAACTTGGTATATACATAGCTTGGAATTCCACGCTAATTATTATCCTGGAAAATAACGAATACTATGCGTGTTACGCAGGCTGCTGTCAGTCTTGTATAAAAAAGTGTGTACTTACACATGTACGCAAGAAGTTAATTCTTCCTCTCTTTATTCCTCGTATTAAGAAGTCTCTTCAACCATAGAATACATAATAAATAATAATCTACGACGCAAGACGTATTAACCCTACTTCAGGATGTCGATTTTTCGTGGCATCGTAAAAATTTACTCTCATATTTTTTTCCTCACGCGGCAAAATAAATATAACTTCAAAAATAACCTTATTCCATCCTTCTGCGTAACCCTATCTACAAATGTCGTCGCCTGAGTGCTATTTTGTTCTATCTACCAAATTTAACAAAAATACTATTAAATGTAGTCTTTTAAGGGCTAAATTTTAATTCTATTAGGAGAAAAAAAATTATTCCTAAATTATTTAAAAAATCGATTCAACCTTTTTCGGAAAAACAGAAAAGTTATTTTGTAGCTTTGTATAGGATTCTGGTGAGGTAATGTCCTAAGTTTACAATTAAAATATTTTTTATGTTTTTTTGTCCCCAAAAATTTTGTTGGTAAACTACAAAGTAACAAATGATAATCTTAGAAGAAAAATGTATCATACAGTTCAATGGCAACTCGCCTATGAAAAAAACCCTTTAAATCTAGAAACATAGAGACGTCAAACAAAAAAACCTTGTAGGTACTGTAAAATTTGACCAGCGATAGATAGAACAAACAAGCATTCAGGAGACGATTCGTAGCGCTGTAGGTTTGAAGTCGAAGGAAATAATAACTACATAGTATGTCCATTAATATTTATTTTGTTACTTAACTATCAACATGTATTAGATACCTATCCAATGTCAGTTACCTATATTTACACAACACTGTACAGGGGGGCGTACGCCCCATTAAATGCTATCCTTGCACTTGGCCATTCGAAGCTACCATTTCATAAGACGGGTTTACATTACTAGCATACCAATAAGGTAAATACAAATCTGTCATGCGTCTGATGACTATTTTCATTTAGAAGAAAACTTTTGAGTTTTTGTTGTCCGACATTTATTACGAAGGGCATATCACATTGATACTCCTTCATAAGTTTTTTTGACATGTGTGTCTGTATATTTATGTCTGTGGCATTTACAGTTGCTAAACAAATGGAACTGATTTTAGGCGGTTTGTTCTTTAGTTTGTTAGCAGATGTGTTCGAGATGGTTCACGAACACATCAGGTTTGTTAGTTAGGATTCGTGTCGGGGACTCTCAAGATTTTGATTTGTATTTCATCTTATCGATCGCCATCTTTGTTCAACTCTTATATCAAAAACGCAAATATATTTTACGTATTGTAGGAGGACAATAATAGTTTCTAAGCTAACAGTCTTTACAAACCCCCACTAAATTAGCGGGTGCAGGCACAACGACGTTGGTATTATTACGATTTACGAGAAGTTCATCGAGAGTCGTCGAACCAAATGGGTTCGAGCGACGTGGACGCGCCGAGCCACCGCCCGGGGCCAAGTGCGCGGCGACGGAGTATCCCTACTGTAATACTAACGAGGCGAAGGCATCTCATAAGACACTGCGCGACACACCCATCTCGACACTCACACACTAAATATTAGTCTTTCATCAACTTAAGTACGGTCACGAGAAACGTCTTTGCTAAGAAATGCACGTCCGATCACCGGTATCGACGAAAACGTTCATAGAAGCTTTCTTATTGTCAAAATATCACATAATCGCGGCGCGTTCGGCGGGGGGGAGATTCGGTCACACGAGCTTGACGGTCGCGTCGGCGGCGAGCCTGGCGAGCGTCTTCTTGACGCGCAGCGCCGTGAGGCGCACGGGCGGGTCCGCGTGCCAGCACTCCGCCATGAGCGCGGCCAGCGCGGCCAGCGGCTCGGCGGCGCGCCAGCGCGGCGGCTGCGGCGGCCGCGCGCCGCGCACCACCACCGCCTCGTGCATCTGCTCGAAGCTGGGGTCGTGCGGCACCAGCCCCGCGTACGGCAGCGCGTACGGCTCGGCCTCCACCGCGCCCGCGCCGGCCGCGGTGGCGCAGCGCCGGCACATCTCCCACAGCACGAGCCCCAGCGAGTACACGTCGGCCATCTTGAACGCCTCGAAGTCCCGGACGTCGAGGCGCTCGGCCAGCAGCTCGGGCGCCATGTAGCGCCGCGTGCCGACGCGCGCGTTGGGCGCGATGTCCACCTCGTCGCGCTCGGGCACGTGCCGCACGGCCAGCCCGAAGTCGGCGAGCGCGCACGTGCCGTCGCGCTTCACGAGGATGTTCTTGGACTTGATGTCGCGGTGCGCGATGGCCGGCTTGCCGCGCGCGCCGCAGATGTCCACGTGCAGGTGCGCCAGCCCCGCGGCCGCCGAGTGCGCCAGCGCCAGCAGCGCGCGCGCGTCCAGCGTGGCCGCCTGCAGGTAGTCGTGCAGCGAGCCGCGCTCGTGGTACTCCGTGATGAGCAGCATCTGCGTCCACGAGCCCGTGCCCTTGATGTCGGCCGCGATGAAGCCGAGGATGTTGTCGTGCCGCATCAGCACCGTCTGGTAGATCTCGGTCTCGCGGAACCAGGACGCCTCCTCGGTCGTGAAGAACACCTTGACGGCGACGCGCTCGCCGCGCCAGCGCGCGAGCCACACCTCGCCGTAGCGGCCCTTGCCGATGGACTCGACCATCTTGATCTGCTTGGCGACGGTGCGCTGCACCAGCAGCGGCATGCCGGAGCCGGAGCCCGAGGACAGGTCGGGCGGCGGCGCGCGCGCGGGCGGCGAGGGCGGCCGCTTGCCGGCGCGCCGGCGGCGGCACAGGAGCGCGGCCGCGCCCAGGCACGCCAGCAGCGCCACGCACAGCGCGCCGGCCAGCAGCAGCGGCGGCGCGCCCGCGCCCAGCGCCGGCCCGGCCGCCGGCGCCTCGTCCGCCGGCTCGGCCCGCCGGCAGCGGCCGCAGGTGCCGGTTGCAGTAGTCTCGGTCGGAGCAGCACTCTATCGTCTTCGGGTGCTGGTGCGGCACTTGGGAGCTTTTACACTGGAAAACGGAAACGGTACGATTCAAAATGAGCCTTCCCCTGTACGAACACAAAACGTGGTCAAAATCACATCTTTTCGAGATGAAAATACTCCGTTCCTTAAACGGCATCAACTTTGTACCGAACTACCGCCGTACTAAGATTACAGAGGTGTCTTCACCAGTACTTTCCTCCCTCGGACCTAAACGGATCGTACGATCTGGACTCTGATCGACAACATCTCGGGCAAATGAAGCGTTGACAAGATCTTCAATGAGATTCTACTTAAAGCAAGTTATGAACACTGACAATTGGCATATATATTTATGTCGCAGCCGGATCGTATAATCCGCAGTATTACATTAGGGCTAGCCGTTTTGAAAAACAGAGCCGTTTTGTAATGCGGCGGTTAAACAATTAGCCGCATTGTCATTGCGATACGTTCTTCAATACGGCGGCCAACGTTTAGCCGCGTTGTACTACTGATTAAATTGTAACCCTACAATCATTGTTCATTTTGTTTAAAGCGCGCGCTGCTGGTGAAAATTAATTGTATTAATCAGAAAAAGCTGACAGATTATCTTTTGCCATATTTCTTACACTTTTTTTTTTAAACATCTTACCTCTCAGATAAAACTTGAAAGCCCCTAACTTGATATTGGTGATGGTACACCTAAGAAATATGGTGCACTTAGATAAGGGTCTATCATTGAGATTTGACTCCGGGTGGGCTCCCGCCAGAAGCTCTGCGGTCAGCCCTGAGACCTCTCTTGAGCTTCTGGCTCCCACATTTTTATTTACACTCTAGGGGTAGTAGCGACAAGACTAGGTGGAGTCGGGGAGCTCCGTGTCGATCTGGGTCCTTCCTAACCTTCGATTTAGTCTTAGCAAGGTGGACGGGTAAACCACCCCAAAAATATTGTGTAGGATTCCGCCGAACACCAGAATCCTTAGCAATTTAGCAACACACGTACTGTTTTCAACGCCATGGTTGTTGTTATGTCAGACAGCGCCACGAGTGTTAAGAACCGGAACTAAAAAATTGTCAAAGTGGCGGCTAATCATTCGCTTTATTACATTACGGTTAGCCGTTTTGAATGACGTATGGCGTCGAATACATTCCGGCTGTTTTTTTAATCAACCGCTTTCAATCTGGCTAATCGTCAAACCGCCGCTTTACAAAACGGCCGTTTTTAAAAACGGCTAGCCGTAATGTAATGCGGAGAATTATACGATCCGGCTGCGACACATATACCTATAACACCAAAGGTTGATATGTCAAATATTTAGGAGCACCACGAAGGTGTGCCATGTTTGCTCAGGTCGGGAGAGCAGAGTCAGAGTCTCCTGCGGTGGGTCGTGGCAGTGCTATTGGTCTCCAGTAAACAGGTAAGCTACCTGCATGAAGCCGGCCTCGTCGGGCGGCAGGCAGCCGGCCAGGCGCTCCAGCCCCAGGCTGCCATCCTCCTCCAGCACGCGCTCGACGGCCACGAAGCAGTACCCGCCGGGCTGCGTGGCGCACGTCCCGTTGGCGGCGCCGTCGGGGCACGCGCTGGGGCCGCTGCACTCGCACACCAGGCCCCGACCTGGAATTACGGAGACAATCTACTCTTAACACACGATTCACTCATTTACGATACCCCTCACGATCACTTTTAGATACCCATATACAACTAGATAGTAATTTTTAATTCGTAACATCGGAGAGACGGAGAGGATGGTACACTATCAAGACTGTTTTGTTGTTTCAGCTCGGATCGAGCTAGAACCGCGGACACTTTAGGAAAAAATCCCAACGGGACAATGGCCGCCGCAATCCTAACTGCCAATGCCGCCGAAGCGTCCATGGCGGTTGTTTTCAGAAGAGGCGAAACTAAATTCGTGGAAGCAATCATCACCACATTTGCAGCGACCGAGAGCTTGAGACGAATACTCTAACAACGAATAAGATAACAATAACTGAGATGGGACTCAAACTTTATAATACGAACTCTGCACAAAAATACCTCATAGACTGGATGGAGTCTAAAATTAAAATACTTACACCTCCACAATTTCGACATGGCATCAAAAATTATTTTCTTTCATATAGAAATATCATATAATTATAAAATATCAGGTGGGTCTAATTCCGATTAATGGTACTAGTAATTTCAGAAAAGCTAATCCATTGACCTGCATTGAACATTTTCTAGAACAATTTCTATCTAATCAATGACATAAAACCTCAGAGCAATCCCGGAAACCAGAATTATCTCAATGTTTAAATTGTAATCACAGAATATCTCCCAATTAATAAGATAGCGGTGAAATTAAACGATCACTCTATCATCAAGGACGTCCAAGATAAAAAGTAGACTGATTTTCCAAGTAGAAGTTAATTATCACGATTCAATACATGACGCGATAAGGAAAAACGAAAAGTTGGGTAGGTGACGGTGAATAAATAATGTTGCTATGTAATCTGACACCGACGACGAGCCACCTGCAGATCTGAGATTACGACTAACATCAAGAATTGACAGACAAAACATAATAAATATAATAGCATGTAATATGTGACGCAAAGTCTTCACCAATGTGGTGTAAATGTATACAGATTCACACAAACGCAACAGACACAAGACACTCATGAAGCTCATAATGATGAGTCGATTAGCAATTTAAAATCATTGAAGCGGCAATGAAATAACTCACACAATATAAACACGAGAAAAGTTTAAACGAAGTCAAAGAAAAACATAGTAGCTAGAATGAATATTGGAGCAAACTTGTAGTACGACTTCAAGCATCATTGCTTCGTAGTATGCAGTTTTTGTGCGCCGCATAATGAAAGTCTACAATTTAACGGGTTCCTATTGTAAACTAACTGAACTTGCAGAAGATTACTGTCGCAGTGTTCGCAAGCAAACAGAAGTATGCAGGCTTGGAGTTGCCACAAGTTTCTTGGGCGATTTGTATCGGCAAGTTCTTGCAAAGAACCTTAGCCGTCACGGCTATTGAAGCGCAGCCATGCCATTGACACTGGTCGTTTGTTTCTTCCTGGATTCTTTATGCAGAAATATTTTTCGATATTTGCTTCTGTGATTTATTTCAAATCGATATTTATATATTAAGAGAAACGAGATACAGGATACAACTGTGACTAACTGTGTGAGGAGATAACTGTGATTCGTGGTGAGTGTTAATTAGTGAAGAAGTTATGAATGGGTGAGGTCTACGGTTAGCAAAACAGACCTAGAGGTATGATATTGACTAATTTTGTTTGAATCTCATTTAAATGAGTTCCGCTACATTATATTGTCTGTGCAATTAATGTCCCTCAAAGATAAACTAAAACCTCGAAACAAACAATGATAACAACGAATAATGCATGTACAAACACAGGTAATCGTAGAGAAGCCCTAAATGACAGAGTAAATCCACATGAATGAAATAGTTCCCGATAATAACGAATATACACATGTTCCATCGGTGTTCTACAAAGTTGAGACACGAAGAGAACCAGTTAATTTGCATGTATCTGATCTCGTGGATAATAAGCCAACAATGTTGATGTCGTAAAATTATTCAACAGTATCAAATAACGAAATAATCAGACGCGTTAACGATGATCGCTAATTTAATTACTTTATGCATTAGTTCGGTGTCCAATGGCGATCGGGAGGCTAACCAGATTTCTATGAATAGCATCACATCTACTTTTATGTTAATTTATTTCTGTGCAACGTATTAAATTTATAATTAAGCACCTAAACTGGGTGTAATAATGTGGTCCAGACGCAATTTTTTTAATAAGCTTTAGACGTACAAGTTTTTAATGGGAACATATAAATCATTGATAAGATATTTTAGAACATTCAGGTTTATTTAAAGAGCGGGATATACCCAGGTATGGCAAACATTAGCAAATTTGTGGTATATGACATAGATAACATATTAGAAGTGACCTGTTTAATGATAGTAGAATGATCAACGAAATGCAAACGAAGCTGAGTGTGATTTTGAAAGCGCCGGAGCCGCCGGCCGGGCCCGCGAGGCGCCCTTGTTGTTTTTTTGGCAGGAGTCGAGGGAACAGGTACCAGACGCCCTTCGGCACATAAACCCCAAACTCTCCGACATCGTAGAGCCAACAAAAACACACTCAATACAATAGAGTACACGCAGGTAGAGCTCTCAAACTATACGCTTATAATTGGAAATGTGTAATGTGACGAATTCAAAATAATATTAGACACGAAATCAGATAGGTAGCTGAATATTTCTACATACATTCTGCATCTTCAAGCTAAGTGACTGAAACATATACCTCTATGCACATGAGCAACTTTTTACTGAAGCCTATTGACGATTGACGACCACATAAACACCACATTTTCGTGGACTCTTGGTTGATCTGAATCATAATTCCGAAACGGCAATAATCCCAGTAGGAGGCAAGACGAGGAAAATAATACGTATTATACAATTTCGAATAATATATCATATAATTGAAATGGACAATCAAGTTAATAAGATGGAACGGAAAATTAAAACAAATTCATCAGGCTATCGAGAGGTAAACTTATGTTTAATTGAATTGGCATTGATTGCATTGAAAGGGATCAAGTATAAGTTTGTATGTAAGCACCGGTATTAGTGAGGTGCAATTTACTTTGCTGCAAATCTAATACAATAATGTAGTAGCATAATGAGCGAGGTAAAGGCAGAGAAACCTGATACTGGAGAACGCGTTACTCGAGCTAGATGCTGAGCAACGAGTGCATGTCACGAGAGCCGATACGTGAATTACCATTTACGCAAACAAATTCTTTACATTCGTTTACTCAAAATCGACACACGAAGGAGTTCCGCGGACATGCGAATCTAGCGTTTTACTTACGATAGATAGAACTTAGAAATGCAACGACAAAGGCAGGAAACGCAGTGATTCAACCTGCGCATCCTTCATTATACAAATCCGTTCTGAAAGCGGAAACTGCATTCACGTCTAGATCACTGGCGTTCACTGGGGAACTGTCGACGGCGAGAACACTGAACAAACACTGTGGGGAGCACCGCACGGGCAGCGGAGCCCCGGAGACGGCAGAGGTGATGCAGGACGAGCGACGTACTTAGTTTCATGTTGGCTGGAGGCGATCCGTGGCGGCCCGGCACAGAGTCTGCGCTATCATTTAAATATAACTTGGGACGTGGTCTGTCGCCGGCTTTATTTTTACACGAGCGAGATTATATGCGGAGTGTGACAACGTTCGCGTCTCGCGGGGAGCGCGCGGCACGTCACGCTCGGAACACGCGGGGCGCGCGAGTGGCGGCGCGGCCCCGGCCCGCGCCCCGCGCCCCGCGCTGCACCGCTGCAGCCTCCACATGGCTCGAGATAACGCCGCGCCCGATGTACACAAATGCACGACGCGCGCGATTCATTGACGCCACACTGATATATTGCCAACTGTTTATTGCTCTACTTATACAACATAAACACGCGCGTCGCCGGCGCACCGATCAAAACAACAATAACGCTCTTGTCGGGAACGGGAACGGCGGCCGCCGAACGTCGCCCGAATACCGGCGCTGCTGCGAGAACAAGACGCAGGCTTCATCCGAAACGAGGACTTCGCCCCGTTCGAGGAAACGTATCGAAAGAGAACGATAAAAATATTAAGAATAACGGAGTCTTTTATAAAGTGCACGACGTCGCAGATAAAAAGAACGCGTTAGCAGATATCGTAAACACGCGTATAATTTTAGCGAGAGACATAAATTCGGTAGGAGTTCTTGAAATTCAACATCTGTCGGAAGCTGAAGCTTTTTATAGTTTACGAGTGGCGTTTATATTCCTACTTCCACATGTTATTAGAGAAACGCAAGCAATAAACCCTAACGGCGAGCCGGCTAATCGGAATACTGCTGTAATGTGATGGTTTAAGGGGCGTCCCCCAGCAAAACAAGTTTTTTGTCCAGTTTTCAGAGCTATCTACTCATTAGCCAAAACAAATATCAACTGGTAAAAAATACATTAAATTTCTACAGTTTCTTGGCTTCAAAATGGTAGTTTCATTTTTTATGTTAATGACCTTATTGTTTGAATAATAGCATCACAACAAAACCATAAAAAGAAAAATAATTGTAATTATCATGCATCTACTCGAAACCCCGCCATTATTTTGATTTTGTACTTACACCAACGGATAGACAATTCCATTACGAACATTTTGGTAGAAATATTTTTTTCAAAAGACCAAAATCGGATTTTATAAAGAGTTTATTCTAAAATTTTAGCTTAAAACAGCGACAAATCCTACTGTTTCTCTCTTGCTCTTTCTTGCGGTGTGCGATGAAGTAAGAAATACTCAAGGTCATTTGCTCTGGGTGTGCCCTTAACGACCGACCGCGCCGTGGGCTCGGGCCGTCTCCGAGGAAGGAAACCGGCTGTGTATCCCTACTGCTGAATACAACTAGGCACGCGGTATTACTGGTAGTAGAGTAGCATGCCCGGCGCCCGGCGGCAGGCGGGCAGATTTGGGCATCGGCTGTATCTCGCGCGACCGTGGATCCGCACATGCGGTCCGCTCACTAGCTCATATTGCGGAACAAATTCGTTTAAATTGATAATTTCACTTCACATAAAACATACGTAGCGTTCGGAAGCGTTGAAAAGAACTTTTAAAATTGCTATTTCAAGAGAAATCTTAAAATTGTTAAATATAGCCTTGTATGTAGGTACCAGGGTCCCGTCACTGTGATACAATGACAATATTAAACATTCTAAGTCATATCGAAAATCCTTCTTGATGGCAGCTTTTACGAAATAAAGATCATTTCGTATAGGAATTATGATGTCTCAAACGTCAAACTTTCAACAGCCCTATTTTTTTGTCGAGAGTTAAAATATGAACACAGCGAACAGACCAGAGAAAATGTAATGCAGTCCACAGTTTAAAGACTATTATCGCAACTGTAAAGAATGTCTCAGATTTTAAAATACAGAACAGATGAATACCACCAACAAAAATGCGACAGTACGTGCTGATATAAATACGTTACGCTACTAGCGACAGCGACAGCGGCCAGTAGTAGGCGTCGGCGACGGCAGCGAGGGGTCCGTTGCCAAACTCAATGCAAATGAATGTTTTGAATCCGCGGAACACGTGCACGCGACTATTGTACTCGGCACTCGTCGCGACGTCGAAGTGCGTATACTTGACGCTATTAGAGTAATGGGAGTCGGATCGGGTGCTGATCGCGCGATTGTCACAGCGAGAGATAATTTGAGTTCCGCGACCTTAATACGTCGAGCACCCGGCGGTTCTCGTGGGAAGCTCCCGACGCTCGGCACACCATCAGAAACACATCAACGGTTTACAAGAGAATATCACACGACCCTTACAGATACAGAACCATAGTTACTTTCTTGTCGGAGAGTAATTTTGTTTTAGTACGATTGGATTGCACACAGGTTTGAAGCGAAAGGTGAAATTTGGAACAAGTGCAACTAACAAAAATTAAAGTAAATGAGACTGTTTTAATCAACCTACTACAAAATCAAATACATACTGTTTCTATATCGCTATAAACAAGTTTACTTTACTTTCAACTGTATTCTAGTCCCAGATACACATTTTGTTAAGAGTTCTTTGGGGGCAGACTGATGACGTTCAAATAAATGAGATTGTCACAAGCAAACCCGAATGAAACGGATCGTTTTCGGTCAACACGTGCAAAGCTCTGGCCTCTGGCAAAAGCGACCGGGTTTCGGGGAAGCACGCAGATGTTCTTGATATGGAACAAGCGCTCGAGAGGCGAAGCGTCGAGAGAGCTGCAATTGCAACCGATCATATAAATCAATTTGTAAAAGATACCAGTAAAACGGCGATCGATCAAGACGGAACCGATGTACAACCATCGTGCGCCATCTCGGTAAGATTTGAAGATCAACCAACATTCGAGTCAATTGAATCAAATTAAATTCTAGCCGCTTTTCCTACTACGTATATATATATACGCAAATAAATGAGAGAATAGAAAAGAGAAATGTTAATGTTTGGATGTTTGTTGCTCAATCTCGTCGCAACTTCTAAACGGATCGGGCTGTAATTTGGAACACAGTTAAATTATAGTCTGGAAGAACAAAAACCTATGGGAACGGGATCTACGTGGGTAAAACTGCAGGACGCTGCTAGTAGAAAAAATAAAGTAAAGTTTGTGGACATTGTTATTTTTCTGAGGCGTGTGGCTCGTGGTACAGTCGTGAGTGTCGCAACAGGGCGGGCGCAGGGCGCGAGGCCGAGAGGTCAGCGTCGCCCGCGCGGCGACCCAGCGAACTCTGGGATCGAAGGATCATCCGCGGCGATCGATAAGCGGCCGGGGGCGCGGGCCCCCGATAGGCCAAGGAACGTAATTTATTCGGCGGCACAGTGGCGCGCCGGGAAGGTGCCGAGCCCGCGCCCCCCGTTCCGCTCATCTCACAAACAGGATCCCACTGTTTTTTGTGGTTTTGGGGATTAAGGGATATCAGGTTAAATGCGGGTTGCGTAATAGTTTTTACACACCTTCAATCTCTCATGTTTATGGACGGAAAAAGCTATGTTTAAGGTCAATTCTGTTTATTTAACCCACAGTTCCTGTTATGAAATGCTATGATTAAATAACGGGTTTGTTACTGGATGTTTTAATAGCAAGAGTGGAGACACTTCTTCAGATAATACGAGTTTTATGGCATGGTTGGTATACTAGAATATAATAAATACTGAATGGCAAATTGACTTGAACTTTGTAAATTTTTTCACGATAAGGACTCAACGCCAATCAGACATGGCCGATGCGAACGGCTAACAAAATCGCGTCGGAAAAGTAAATCGATAGAGTATCCCTCGATCCCGAACTAAGCACAAATCGTAGAGCGGGTAGAACCAGTCGATTTTAGTGCATTGCCCAGTGAAAGCCCGCTTCGAGAGCTTGGCTTTGATAGCAATCACGGAGACATCAGAAGTAAGTTTTAACTTTAGATTCAGGTTTGTATCGTTACAAATGTAATAAATGTAACCAGTAGATGGCAAGCACTCGCTGGCGGGGTCATTGAATCCTCGATAATCAGCAGACAGCGGATCAATATTTACCGAACTCCGAATGGGAACTGCTATCTCTACCTGACGTGAGAATTACTATTACTTCACGCAATATCATGGCAAATAATAAGTTTAACAACCTGCGCTTAAACATAAACAGTGGCTAGCTGAACAACACCTGAGGATATCACTGAAGAAACAGGTGGAACGTTATGATGCTATGGTTGGATTCGGTTGATTTGCAGTTACATTCATGACTATGAAAAGACTTAAGGGGCTTACAATATTTGTAAATTTAGTGATAATTATTTATCAAAACATTCAAACAATATGTGTACAACAAACACGTAAGGATTCCTACGAAGTGGGCCACGATACGTGACAATTACCACGACGCGCCCTTATCAACTTCATTTTTAATCGACATTAGGTACTTTTATTGAATACCGTCATAATACGTCGAAATCAGATACTGGTGGTGAGATCGTTGTCAATAAGGTCACATAACTACAGATGGCAAACCATGTAGGTACCTAATTTTGTAGCTTTTTCCGTTATGAAATTTGTGTATTTGCAACTCAACTAAATTTGAAAGTATTCTTGATTAGAATGAAGACAAGGTATTGAAAACTGCATTGCGGTGGTAAAGAGAGGAGACACTATTACCAAATTTTGGTAATTTGGTAATAGTGTCTCTATTAATACTATCTCTACTATAGGACAATGGAGGATTAGGACTGGAAATTAACGAAAAACTAAATTTAAAAGACACGATGAATGTTATTGCCCCTTATCAATGAACACGAGGTTGGCGAGAGAGAAGAGATCTCTCGAAATAAGCGTTCATAGAGTAAGCGGGGAAGTAATTTGCGCGCTCGGTCGCGGCCGCCGCGGCCGGTCTGGCGACTGACATTTACAGGGTGATCGATTTCTCCTCCATATTTACGTTTAAAGATAGCAACGTCGATCTTGCGTGCGCGATTCGTTCAATCGACTCGAACTGTCCCGCCGCAATTATGCAACGAGAGGATCGTCGTCGGTGCGCCGCGCTCCATTTCCACCGATCCCCGCAACACAATAACACGCTATCGACGCTGTCCTATCTACTACTGAATGGGCGCTCGCTAGTCTGTGATCGATTACATATTAAATTATCATCGAGTACTTACAGCGATAAACACTTAATACTATTATCGGCGAGCGGACTCGCGGTCGCTATTCGCGCTCGTTTCTACAACGTTGCCGATTATGGGACCTGAATAACAAAGTACTGCCATAAAATCGGTGGCGAAAATATTCCACGATCATAAACAGTGCGAAAATCAAACTGTTTGCGATTTCGGGTCGCGTATAATCTGCTAATCACTCATGTAATCTAATTGAAGGGGCGCGGCCGCCACGAGATCACGATACCGAGCTATCGCAGCTCGGCTGGTATCAACACTAGATAACGACTTTTATTTTTGTCAACCATGTGCCGGGTTGATGATTTAAAAAGGCTTCGCGAGTGATTTTCAAAAAACAACGTTACCAGTACGCCGCAGGAAGCATTGTAGACTTTAACTTCACGACAATAGCCTCTCAAAATGCCGTCTGCACAGTCGAAAATACAACAGCAGAACCTTCCTACGCAGTTCGAATTCAGATAGGCCACGATGTCGATAACTCGATATCAAATACAAAAGAGACGTAATTTACTTTGATACAATGGAATCTTATCGAACAGATTAGGTACACAGAAGGATTACGAAGTTCTTTCTCTAAAACAAATTGGAATGAAACAATGCAGACAAGTAAATATTAATGATGTGTCAAGACGAGTAAAGACAGACTAATTGATCGAAATGAACGAAAACTAAGTAGATTTAAAAAACAAAATGGTGTGTCAATCAAACCGATATCAATGTCGCAAGTATAAACGATCCACTCCACCGGCTGACTGACAACCAACAATCGTGTCTAATGGACAGACAATAATAGCACGTAGGCGAACCCGCTGCACCAAACATGTACACTGGCTAAACTAGGTAAGACGCACAGACTGCATTTAACATTTATCGAATACGACAATTAAGGAAAGGAACAAACTTAAGTAGTAAATAACTTTATGTTTTGTAATGGTAGGACTCTTGGCGGAGTCCGCCTGGGGAAGTACCACACCTTTTCCAGTTATTCTACCGCCAAGCAGTAAAGTGCAAACATTACTGTGTTTCGGTTTGAAGGGTAATGTTTCCAGTTAAATTACAGGGCTTAGAGATATAATATCTTATATCTCTGGGTGAGTGCAATACAGTGCTAGGTAATGACTTGGATTCTTCACGTTCCAATAGCTGCGTGTCACTGTGCTGTTATGTGAGCATGTTGCTCACCATCAAGCGCATGTCCTGCTCGTCTCGTCACTCTATACTATAAAAGATAAAATAAATATCTGAGGGCGTTAATTAATCGCTATACTATCAGAACCTATACGAAAACAGAATGAAGAAATTATGAAAACAGATTATTCAATGTAGGTATATAGATACAACAAAACTTTGCACTATAATTTTATTTACACAAAGGGATTTTATATCGGACAGAGACTGAAATAAAAACCGGATTAAGCGTGTAATGACAATTTAAGCTGAACACGACATGATAACTCTGTTGCCACATCAATAAAACGATCATTTTTTACGAACGCCTAATACAATATTTTAATCTAAAACTATTTAAATCAACAAAAGACATCAAGCCTATATTATAGAGGTCGCCGGAAAATACCTAGCTTGTCGGTTTTTTATTGGATACATTTCGGAAAGTTTGCGATTGATCTGATTCCACCTTTCCCTTTTTTATATCGGATTTGTAGTAGCTTGAAAAACCGACATCGTTTCATGTTTGACGTTCCAAAGACTCGAAAAAAAAGATTTGACTCTACATTTGTGATAGGCGTTCCTAGGATGAGGAATGCGTTGTCTGAGTAGGATTTTCCCGATTGTTACAATTTTGGAGTCTTCAAATGGAGAGTCAATCGTTTTTTTCATCTAGGTGAACACGCTTCATCGTAGTGCGCATCGTCGCTTAACATAAGGCGAGATGGCGGTCAAGTGTAAAAGTAGTAAATAGTAAAAAAAGGTAATTTAACAAAAGACTTTGACACATAGTAGGGGATTTTCAAGGGTTTTCACCTAATCGCAACGTAGGTGTTATAAATGTTTACGCTGGAACAGATAAAGCAGATTGAATAAAAGCGTAGTACTATGTTGTCACGAAGCACACGACACACGAGTGCGATAAGTTCGCGAACGGGCGCGGGCGGGCCGGCGCTGCAGGTGCCGCCCACGGGCGCGAGCGCGCGCCACTTCCGCGAGGCCGCATCAGCCCCGGGGGCGAGGCTCCGGAGACTACACCTCGGGTCAAAAGTTAACGAACTCACGGAACTAATATGCCCGAAAATCTATGATTTATCAATCGACCGCGACAGCGTGAGGCAACAAATCCGAAGGTGTATTGATTGTTCACACCTACGCCGCGTCGACACACGATTACCCACGGCGATTTATGTTTTGTTTGCGTGTAACGTACACGACAGCATCGCTTTACGACGCGTGCTCTCTGAGAACATGCCTCTTCAACGCGACTCTCCCGCTCCGAACAAGCAGGTACAACAAAGTTTGTCGGAGTAGCAGACGAGTCGATTGACATGCTCTTTCACACTTACATAAATCATGTTAAATTAATAAATTAATAAGTTAAGGCTAAATTAGCTGCCAAAAAACTAGGTGTCCTCTCAAAGGTGCGAAAGTACTTCAAATCTGAACAATTACTTTTGTTATATAAAGCACAGATTCGCTCTTGTATGGAGTACTGTTCACACCTTTGGGATGGATCGGCTAAGTATCAGCTTGAGGCTATTATTATTGGAATCGATTGAGAGGCGTGCCAAAAGGCTCATAGGCAAAGACATTCTAGCGCGAAAAAGACTTCAAAGTCTTGAACATCGCAGCAAGATTGCTAGCTTATCGGTTTTTTATCGGATACACTTCGGGGAGTGTGCAACTGATCTGCATGATCTAATACCTCCTTGCCCTTTTTTCTATCGTACTTCTCGTAACTCAAAGAAGCGGCACCGTTTCATGGTGGATATTCCAAAGACACGGACGAAGAGGTTTGACTCTACGTTTGTGATAAGAACATCTAGGCTGTAGAATGAGCTGCCTCAGTGGGTTTTTCCCGATAGTTATAATCTTGGTGTCTTCAAATCGAGAGTGAATCGGTTTCTTCTAGGTAAACGCGCTCCATCGTAGACCGCATCGTCTCTTAACATCAGGTGAGATGGCGGTCAAGTGTAAACCTATAAAAGGTAAAAAAAAAAAATATTACTTTTATTTAATGCAATCCCTGCAGATTACATTTTCTCGAACGAATAACATCTAAATATCAGGCATAAACTAGCCTTATTTTGCTATCCAAGTGAGGTCAGGTAATATCGATATTTTTAGTAATGTAATAGTTATAGCCTTTGAAGATACTACAGCGTCTAAGTGGCCAACGCGACGTGGGTGCTCCGGAACGACGAACTCTTGACCGCAGTATGTGGATGTGGACCGAACCGAGTGGGCACAGCTTGCGCAAGCCGATTACAATTTTCATATTCATACAATAAATATTCTACATCCATAAGGTTTTATATCAAATTCTCCATGGTACAGCTTACATCGGATACCAGCTCTATAATAATTTGCATCTCGCTCATAGATTAAAGCTCACCTCCCGGTCAGAAGTTAATTGAGAATTAGATATGCTGAATGGAATTAACGTGGACGGTAGCCCTTCGAATAACAGTTCCAGAAAACGTTCACTCCTACGATTGGTGGATCGAGGCGGGATTATTGACCATTACGATAGTTATATAATGCGTTTAGTTAATTCCATTATGGAGGATGGTAAGCACAGTAATGGTTCGGAGTAGGAAGAGTTTGGGTGCCGCGTAGAGGAACTTCTTAATCGCAGTGCGTGGGCGACATCCGTAGTTATTAGTCGCTGGACTGGACATTAACGTCGAACTGGCCGACACGTGACACCCATTATTGTAATTCCGTGTTCTGGCTCGAAAGTATCTTATAATAATTCCACAACATTTTAAAATTGACCAAACAGAAAAAACTGATCAATGTGAGTTACTATACTACGAAGCTTGAAAAAATTAAATACATAATTCGGCATTGCTATCAACATTTGTCATGAATTTAAATATTGCGACAGCAGTTCGTTAAATATTTAAATCGTTTGGATGACATAAAATATTAAATAGTGTAAGTTGATATTTACAGATCGTTTTGATTTTTAACCAAAAAGTTGTCGCACGGAAATTTCTCGATTCGATGGCTGCACTGAGGTTTTTATTGTGAAACATAATCCGAGGCATCGACAGCTGCGTCGTGTTCAACCTTGCTCCGGCTTATTAGGTGTCAACGATGTCTACAAAAACAAAGTTATTTTTAAAATAATACGCCAGAACGCGTACCTAACCTACGTTACCGGCCGAGATCGGAATTTCAAGATATAATAGGTGCCGTTAATCTGGACGTAAAAATTGTCTAATCGTCCGAAGAATAGCAAGAATTTGGTTTATAATAGGCGATTAATATGTTGGAGCGACAATAATATGAATATTCATTTGAGACGTTTAGCCGAGGCGTCGTTAGATGTGTAGAAAGTGGCGCCCACGCGTGGCGAGAGGTCGCAGCGGCGGCGCCCACGCGGTCGCGCGCGGTTCCACTCAACCTCGTGGGCTAGGAAACAGCCTCCTCTAGAGAGGTGTTCCTCAATTACTCGCGTAATTGATGAGTATTGCGAAACGGCTCGCTCCATTAGCGATGCAACCCGGGGGCGGAGCGATACCGCCAACTGATGAAGCGCCGATGTAGCAGATACGCGAGAATTTACAAAATTGCCCCGTGATCGATGATAGTTGGAAGAGGGGGCAGCTTGTTGAACCTAACGAGTTTACTGAAGACCAGGGGGAACATCTACATAACTTTACTTTGCACTAACTACAACTACATCGGTATAGTATGATAATTACATATTACATTTTATGGCTAAAATGAGCAAAAGATACTTAAGGATATAGGTATTAGTTGCTTGCGGTAGTGTACACGAAGAGCGTTATTACAATAATCAAGTGTCTTAGTTATCACGCAAATGTAACTATAGCGACAAGATTAGATATTCATTTGTAGGAAGACCAAGTTCTGGAACTTTAAATAATAAATAAATAATAATATTGGTGAACATTTCACTTACAACACTCTCTGACCCCAAACTAAGCAAAACTTGTACTATGACAGCCAGATAGCTATAAACATATTATCGGAACACATTATTTAATCTTCAACCGGTCGAAGATGAAATAATATAATAAGTAATGTTTGTTATATCAAGCGGTGGTGGATACTACAACTAGTCTCTGATGAACGAGGCGTAAATGTAGATAAAAGGTTGTGGTGTAGATGTAAATGATTTAAGTAAACATAATATATATCTGACACGAAGTCGGGTAAGGTGGGCGTTAGTCACAGTCACGTCCATCGATATAATTAAAGAAACGAAGATGAGGTATGCTATAATCTAAAGACAACATAACGTGGCGAGAATTTGTTTGAAAAATTTGAAAATTGAATTGTCAGCGAACGTACACAATTGTCAGCGAACGTACACAACTCCTTGTTGCGACTGAGACTAAATCAGGAGACGTCACCTGATTTTGCATCGCCATAGTAGAAGCGCGTTTGCCGCTTCTGCCGTTTTAAGAGTTCGATGGTCACGTCACATAATATGCAAATCGTTACCTTTGATAACTACTGCTTCAGTTTTATCAGTGTCCGGCTTGTTTTATTGGTTCTTAATAAATACGCGCATTAGCAGTCATCGCATGGGGGATTTATCTGTAAGATATGAGTCACACGTGGAGTCGAAATTGTTACAAATTTTTACAAATTTAACACATGTTTTACGTGTGAGACTCCGGATACAGATAAGGGTGATACAGAAGTATATTGGGTGTTAACTCAGATATGACGGATGATAGATACGAATGGATGCAGCAACTTCACTCCGTATAAACGGAATACAAATAGGTGAACGATGAAGATCATAGCAGTATGTTAGTCTATCTATAGTATCTTACGAGTACAAAACGAATTCTCTCGAAAATAAAACAGAATTACATCAAACACTTTTAATTCCGGTAGAACGATGATTACAATTAACGAGGAATTAAACTAGCGGTCCGATAATAACCCTAAAGCAATTATTCCAGATTTTAACATAATGCAAACACGATTAAAATTTGACGAAGCATCGACCGTCTGATTAAAACACCTAATTGGACGTCAATAATAATATATTAGGAAGTCGCGGCCACCTGCCTAATCGAATTAGTTATATTGCGAAACGTACAGACGATACACAAACTAAAGACCGGTTCAGTGACGATATAAAAACAGAAAAACAAAATTAGGACAGACTGCACTTAATTCAACTACAATTAACTGCAGGAGAGTGAACAAAATATGGGCGACGAGAATACATTACTTACATTGGTGCATTATTGCAATGCAATTCATGACGGTAATAAAACAGGAACGTATAATCTCGGAATGATTTGAGACGACGGCAACTCATAACCATAAGTCACAATTGCAGAAAACAATAATTATGTAAATCACGAATATTAATTCGGAATTCCGAAGAAGTTTCGAAGCTTGTGAATGAAGTGGACGCCACGAGTGTGCATAGAGTTACGACAGTGTTTATGCAAATAGAGATACGTGGTTCATTGATGGGCCACCATTCAGCTAGCAATATAACGGGCCGCGGCCGCCACTCGGCGCGGCAACATTTCATTTCGCCGGTCGACTCGCTGCGCCCGCGCCTCGGTACTTCATCAACCGCTTCCAAATGATATCTATTAAATTTTATTTAGAGCCAGTTCGAAGCGATATTTCAACTTCGAATTACTGTTTTTTTGTCATCACAACAGGTGTTCTCCGTTCGCCACTAATAGACGGGAACATTTTGCCGATCGACGAGGTCCATCATAAACAACGTCGTCAATATAGTTATGGGAATAATTATGCGTTCCTAATACAGCCAAGTAATAAATTCCATAGGATAATTGATTAAGTACGTCGACTTGAAGCTTGCGATTACAAACCTACAATGGTTTATTATACACAAAATAATAAACAATCACAAGGCGAGCCAGTCGCGTAATTCTAGGCTCGTGCTAATTACAAATATTTTCGTACACCGAATGCATTCAAGTCCTTCGAGCTTAAAATCACCTAAACATCAATAGTATAATTAACCTTCTAAGAATTTACCGTTCACTAGATTAAATTGTATATCTGTAGGCAGACATGCTATCAAAGCATTTAACTAAATTTGTTTCTGCTGGGTGCGCCGATTTCAATCTCCAATACCAAAAACTAGTTTTCGCAGTCGTGTCGTGAGTCGTGACCTCTTACTTATGGACAAGTCGCGACACGACGGGATTAGCTTTCTTTTTAGTGAATCTCATTAAGTCCATAGAAAATGTGTCGAGCACACGATTGTCCGAGTTCGATAACATTATGACACGATCACCCGGGCCGACTGCATCCGAGAACAATTAGATGATCTCTCATTATTGAGCATTACACAACTGCATGTGTCGTCTGTCGATTACAATGGCTCGATGCGTGCTGCCATACGTGATGCAACAGTCTCGGAGCGATGTATGTGCGAGGTGTATAGAAATGACTTCATATCTTCCTGGGCGCTCGCACGCGTCTCGTGTGTGCGTTCCCTGAAACACACGCGCAGTTTCCGGCCGCGTCGGTGAATGACGCGTACGCGTGTTTACTACCCGAGCGCTGTCTATCATTTCGGTGCGTTACGTCACCACTCATTACAGTCCCGATAGCTGCGCTGGCTAATTGAGTTTCACTATACCTTTCTGTGCTATCTTTGGCTTGTGATCATCTGCTTCGGCTACAGTTACGTCATTAGCGACGCAGACTTCTGTTAATAGAATCTAATCAATTTCCATATCTATAAACTGGAAGTTCTTTGTGAGCAGAAATTCTACGAAGTACCAGTGCATCTTAGACTACATATTTGCAGATATGTCCAAGAAAGGTGTTAAATCTCTACTTTGTACAACGTTATCGTCTCGACCAGCTTCACTGTCAAGCTCTTGCAGTAAGCTAGGAAACCTTATTTACATCCTGCAAACAACCGCTAGCTTCGCTCGCGGACTATGTACTGTCCGAAGGAAACATAATTAATCATGTATATAATTAGAATACGGCCGTCACACTCAACGTTTAAATTGTAACAAATTCCGAAGATGAATGAATAACACATTATTTGCCAAGATAACGAAGACGACTCGACCGGACCGAGGACATAACATTATTCTACTACTCTACGTGTTAGACTGTTAGAGTGTAATGTTCTAAGCGTGATAATATCTCGAATGTTCATAAACGGTTAAGCTTTCGCGTTGAAATGTGACTAATAACGATAAGTAGACGTGAGACGGAGAAACTGGTCACTTATATGGTAATAGAACGCGTAGAACGTACGTAGTCGCCAAACACATCGAAATCGAAGTGAATTTGAATGCAAATCATATTCTATAAGAACTTACATCGAAGTTTGTGTTGAAAAGGTCCTTACAGTTACGAAGAATGAATATTTAACAGGTCCCTTCCTGGTCAACCTTATTCATATTGTATATAGAGTCAGATTCCTCTAATTCAATACAAATCATTGTTTGTAGATTGTGGTGAGATTCAGTAATAAGCTTCCAGGTACAGTTTACACACCCATTTGTAGTTCGCACACTACGTGCCTATAGTGTGGGCCCCGGAAAGCGTGCACATAAATATGTTAGTGGTACTGTAGCTGGATTAATAGCGATTCGTCTACATACACAACCTAGTTTAGGGTAAGAGTGGTTTATGTTTCTACAAAAATATGGAAAAGGTGGGAAATTGTTACCAACATATACGCATATATTTCAACGCGTTATGAACATATTCATTTATCCATGACGGGTATCATGATGTAAATGACATGCCGTGACTTCTACTCGTTGAGATTTATTTCTTATAAATAAGCGTTATCAATATTTAATCATAACATTACTAAAATAATCGCAGATAAAAGCCCTCATCTTCACTTTAAGTATAGTAAATTTTAGTTCCCATTTGGCCGGTGTTATTCATGGGCCACTATAAGCCCGGAGCTACATTGTCGTTGGGCATATTCCGAGCAACGTTTATCGTTCATAATATATCTTGAATGATATACACGATAATTTTAACTACTTCCAAGATAAATAGTTTAACCCACGATGCTTGGCCGTAAGTCTGGGCCGGTTTCCTTTACTGCCGTTAGTGTCGTGCAACGTGTAACGAAATCATATCTCGCGTGCCTATTGAATATCGATGGCGTTTCTTTAATTTATTACCTTATCCACTCGCAGGTTGCAGGCAACTTGCAACTTCTCTACGTATGTCTGTGCTCACAACAAGTTTGTATTCAATTAATATATGGGTATTTTATAGTGTCTGCATGATAAACTTGGAAATTTCAAAGTTTATTTCATTCAAAACTGTAGGTTTAAGTTTTATTTCGTATTTAGAGCATAGTTGAGAACTTATTATAAACTAGCGACCCGCCCCGGTTTCGCACAGGTGTAATGTTGATACTAAATGTAATTACCTACTAATAAAATTCCGGTCCGGCGGCAAGACGTTTCGTTTTACGTAGTCACATAAGTCACAGTTTTTTGTGATGGGTACTTTTTAGGCGCGACGGACTCACGCAATGTTGTGTTGATTGATTGAACGAAACGTGCTTCACACCAAAGATTATGACAGCGGTTTGTTTATCAGTGCCATCAGACTTTGACGAAATTCTTCATAATCCGAATTTTGTCGACATATTTTGTCGACTCAAAATCAATATTTTTTTATGTTTTGTTATTCATATAAGGTTTCGATCAAGTCTACCGTACCCCTTGACGAAATTATTAACATAGATATATATTTACTGGTGGGTGAAAACTACTTTTTTTTATATCTGGGCAGAGCCTTCATTAACAAAACTAAAATACAATGAGAACTACACTACACTACAAACCTACCTAACTAACTACTTACACTAAGCACACCTGAATCATCCATAGACCACTGTAGGTCTACAGATAATCAAGATGTTCAAGCCCACTACCAATCGGAAGCGTACCCAGCATGCTGGCGGCATTACCACGCTGAATAGCAATGCTTATGCGTTGGGCCAAATAAACGCCAGCATTTTGGTCACACGTCGCGTCGACCAAGCGCTCGGATAGGCTTTTGAAGATGAGGTGAGCTCCCGGCCCCCACGGTCCCAATGTCTCAACCCCAAAGGGCTCAAATATGTAACCACTTCCGAGGGTTGCATATTTGGGCCGTTTTAGTCGCTCAGCTGAATTAGCCGCTGCACCGGCCCTACTATGTGTCTCTGGAAGATGTGATGGTGTCAGAGTATCGACGCAAGTTGCGTCCCATACCCCCACTCAACCCAACCCAACTTCCAAGGCACAACAGTCATGCCGTCAGGTCTTTTGCCATCGTCACGCGCAAGACCACTCGGTTCGAGTATGGCTGGGACATTGGCGGTTGAAAAAGCCCGGCGTATGATGTCGTTCAGGCTGGCGTGGCGTTGGCGGCGGCGGATTTTTTTTTAGCATAGAGTGACAAGACGAGCAGGACATATGCCTGATGGTAAGAAACATGACCGCCACATAACAACACAGTTACACGCAGTTATTTGAACATGAAGAATCCAAATCATTACACTGCCCTACGCTCATCAACCAGAGATCTAAGATATTATATCTCTAAACCCTGTAATTTCTCTGGAGACATTGCCTTTCAAATCGGAACACAGCAATATTTGCACTTTACTGTTTGGCGGTAGAATAACTAGCAAAGGTATGGTACTTCCCCAGACGGACTTTGCTAAGAGTCCTACGACTACTATAGCGCAGTCCAGCATTGCATTGCAGGCAACACTTGTTGCTGTCCTTATTAGCTGTGCGACTCACGCGAATACGTTTCCCAGTGAAGGGTAAGTTTTTAATTCCGAAGCTGTAATTTTGCATCAGCCGACTTATCTTGATATTTCCTTTTCTAAGCGGGTCTAATCGACCCGTTCTGTGGACGTAGATATCGCGGGTTTCCTCCCAGCAAGCGCTTGCTGCGAGTGCTTCCCAGCAGGTATCTAATTGATCTAACGAGACGATATCTACGGCCCAGAGCAGCTGACGTCAGATTCAGTAACATTATCATGAATGTATCATTTCAATCGATTAAAATACACTCGAAAGGAAAGATTTGTGATGTAATTACACCCATACGCATATCAAACCTTCGTTCAAGTTTAATAGCTAAATCTTTCCAGCGGTTATTGGTGACAGGTCAAACAAAATATTCAAAGACCCTGGTAGCGAAACCAGTTAGGTGCACAATGTTCGTAGTACATACCTGGATGAACTTAGCCTTTAAGTTTAGTCCCCCCTTTATCGATAAACATTAACGACCACTTAGCGTACAATATTTAGATAACAGATATTGCGGTAGCACGGTGTGTGCTCGGGATGCGGTTCCATGGCGGCGGAGCGGGGTGATCATGTTACTATCTTTTAGCTGATTCAATATTTGATTTACACGAGAAGCAAAGATCTAAGTTCATGTAAATATTACTCGTTACTCATCTCAGGTTTCTTGTAATCAGTTTAATTTCAAGGTCTTTTAATTTGTCACTTTTAATCGTCGTCAATTTATGAGTATACGTAATTTATTGATAAAAAAGATTTGCGAATCAACATCTTGATTCATCACGGTACGTTGTAAAGAGAGTCTGAAGTTCTGATTATTTGTTGTTTATGGCAACATTCAAATTAACATGGAAATAAGGATTTTTATAGATGGCACAAGTATCTCCTCCATGTCATAGATGTGGAAGCTTAGATATACCTCTCTCTTTTCTTTTCACTTGAAATTATAGAGACAGCAATATCTAAATCCGATTTAGATAACAGGTGGAAGGACGGGGTAGTTACTCGCGGGTGGATTCAAAGGTGATGTTATTCTATAGTACATCCCTTTGATTGTCGATGTCACAAACGTTAGACGAGGATTATTTCACTAATTCACTGGTGAAGTAATGAGAGATCCTAGCCCAGTTGTGCAGTATTCGCGAACATGTTCCAAAGATTAAATGCGTATTTAATTGTCAGCGTTGCGTTTTAGCCAGTAGAGTGTCGCAACGAGTCTCGGCTAGATTCTGGCTCGAGGATGTGACGTCGGTGCAGGTGCGTCGTGTCGCTCCAGATAGCCGCCACGCGCGACACATCCGCGCGATGCTGCCAACACCGGCTGTCGTTTGCGCGCCCGCCGCGCCGTCTGCCCCAAACCGTCCGTTGATATCATTACTAATCTAATGCCATTTGCTATTATTGCACGTGTCATTGGAACACTTCGCCCACTGAACGTAACCGAGCGGCAATCGGCTTGCATCGTGATTCGTGACGAGGCACTCGTGACGCGCTGCGGCCATCGATAGATCAAGAATAAGATAATTTCAGAATGTCAAGGTTTTATAGTGACCCAAAAGGCAAAATGTTTTCAAACATGGCAAATCAACGACCTCGGTAACAAGGCGACACAAACAGCACAAACTATAAGAATTACATATTTTTTTAAAGTCATATCATAAAAGAATTTAGAAGTCTTAACAAAGTGACAATTTAGCGTCTAATACAGTTCTTCTGGCCAAGTTCATCAAATGCGATGACTTACAAGTAGTGAACTAATCATCCACTGGAACACGACGGAATGAATGGCCGTAGTAAATCTAAAACTACTGGAACATCATTAAACTCATCTCAGAAAACATGGCAGAATATGTAATACTCAAAGAGTTTACATATACATACTACGTTTAGAGTCGGCACAGACGCTTTACACCGAAACATAGAATAGATGACCGAAAGCACGGGTAGAATCTTTCTTGCCTTGTCGCTCTTGTAGAACTGTCATACTTTTGTCGCGGCACATCACTCTGTTGCCATAGAAAGTATGCACGTCATCTGCTTCCTATTGACACAAAGGAAACGTGCGGAAAATCTAACTCTATTCGTAGTATATATAAACTCTTTGGTAAAACTGTTTTAATGTTCTGTGTCAATTAATCAAATTGTTAGATGACATCATAAATCAAAACAGGGCAGAAAGCAGGAGAGTTAGGCGGTAGACCTGCGGGGTTGAAATTTGGAACACAGGGTATAGATAGTCTACTATACAATGACACGATGCCAAAAGACTCATAGGCAATGACGCTCTTGTGCGTAAAAGACTTCAAAGTCTTGATCATCGCCGCAAAATCGCTAGCTTATCGGTTTTTTATCGGATACACTTCGGAGAGTGTGCAACTGATCTGCATGATATAATACCACCTTGCCCTTTCTTCTATCGGACTTCTCGTTGCACAAAAGGGCGGCATCGTTTCATGGTTGATGTTCCAAAAACGCGAACGAAGACATTTGAATCCACGTTTGTGATTAGAACGTCTAGGTTGTGGAATGCGTTGCCTGAATGGGTTTTCCCTGATGGTTACAATCTTGGTGTCATCAAATCTAGAGTGAATCGGTTTTTTCTAGGTAAGCACGGTCCATCGTAGATCTCATCATCGTTTAACATCAGGCGAGATGGTGGTCAAGTGCGAACCTATTATAGTAAAAAAAAAAACTTTGTATCACGGGAAATTAACTAGATCGGGAACTAGGCGGGTATAACCGCCGGTGGCTGCTAGTGTTACAAGTTACAATGTCTGTTTAATATTACCTTCACAACGATACATACGGACGGTGATAAAAACTAAAATTCATATGAATAGTAAAGGTAACGACACAACACAGCGCAGCAGTGTCGCTCGGCGTTACCAACAAAGGGAACATTTTACGAGTTACAGCAACAGGTATGAAGCCGGTGCACATGTGCGTCGAATCGGGCGACTTCTCGGAAACACGCCGTTTTTCTCGTGTTACAAAGCCTCGGACACAATACACCGTCGCATCTGGCAGACGCTGCGTCTGCCGCCGACAATGGACACCTCCGATTTATAGGATTTCGAAGGAAATCACAATCGTAATAGTCTACCTGCGCTTATACCATAAGCTCTGATTGTTCGATTTAAATGATGCTCAACGTTTTGAGCTTCACGATTGTAAACCGTATGGCTCGTTAATAAAGTTATCATTTGTTTCACATCATTTGCCTCGTAAATTTATCCGCAGTAAGAGCTCGCCCGAGCTTGAGGTACCTGCCTGCCATTGTAGGAACAGACCGTTGGAGCGGAACGATTCTTTTCAAAATCTATCTATTCAGGAGAACTTCCAAAAAAATATTTAATTTTAAGACGCTTTGAGCTGGGTTCAGTCTATTAGAATGTATCTTTTTATGGAAATCGTTTCATTCAGCTGGTTTGGCATATGTATTTTCAATATAGCCAGAGTCCACCATCAATTCTCAGAACCAGAGTATTCAAAAATCTACTTATTGAAACATTTTTCTTCAAATGTTGTCGAACATGACAAAAATAAAACGGCCAACTCAGTAGAATTGTTCTCCAACGATCGGACGTCATCGTTCACGCGGCACTGAGGAGTCGTTAAAATGTCAGATGAATCAAAAATTCTATCAGAAATAATTTTCAATTGCGCCAAAACAAAATTTGAAATTTGAACATTCTATTATGTCAATAATTCTACATATTATTTTGCCCCATCTGCCATGAAAACATCTCATTGTAGATGCTACTCGTATATCATAACTATGTTACTACATGATAATATATACTATTTACGTACTTTATCAGCTATCTGGTGCCTTTAGTACAAAATTTGCTTAGTTTCCGGTGAGAGAGTATTTGTTGTGTAAAGCATATCCACCGACTTTTATTTCCATTTTATAAAAGCTATGCAATTTTAAAGTGTTACGATTAGTAAAAGTAATGATTGTTGGTAAAGAGTTTTAATAATGATGTTTGTAGTCGTAGAACTCTTTACCGAGTCGGTTTGGAGAAACGCCATCTTTGCCAGTTTTTTTCTCTACTGCCAAGCGCAATGTGCATTGCGCAAACATAACATTGTTCCGATTTGAAGGACAGTGTTTCCATAGAGACTACATGCCAAAAAAATAAACCATGTTATTTATTACTCTTGGTGACGATCGCAACAGGCGCATGTAATGCCGGACACTAAATTATAAAAAAAATGACAATAGGAGTAAGGTGAATCTTTCTAATCTTTTTGTAGTGAAAACTTCTTTTGGCGCGCTACATACAGATTTTTCGCGGAATTGAATTCTAGCGTCACGCTCGGGAATGATATGATATTTTCGGGTGTTTATTCAATCTCATCATCCATTAGACATCTAGAAATGCGCTTGCATTTCCCATAGGCCATCTAAAAATGCGTCAACATTTCTTGCTCATGGCCACGCCCTCCGGTTTCACCCGCGTATACCAATGTAGCTATCAAATTCTGAGTTATAAGATTTCACTTCTATCAGCAGTTGCTATGACTGCAATTTTTTTTTTAAGTTTTATAAATAATTAGCTGTACCCACCCTGCCACGCTTCGCTGTGGCACACTGTGATGCAAAAATTAGATAAAAACAATCCTTGATGCGGATTATATATCATTCTAAAATTTCAGCACGATCGGTGCGGAACTTTTTGAGTTTTTGAAGCGAACACAAACCAACATAACATTTTTTAACCCCCGACAAAAAAAGGGGTGTTATAAGTTTGACGTCGATGTCTGTCTGTCTGTCTGTCTGTCGGTCTGTCTGTCTGTCTGTCTGTCTGTCTGTCTGTGTGTGTGTCTGTCTGTGGCACCGTAGAGCTCAAACGGATGGGCCGATTTCGATGCAGTTTTTTTTATTTGAAAGTTAATATCCGTGCGGGTGTTCTTAGCTATGTTTGGTTAATATCGATTCAAAATGGCCGCCTCCACAAAATGGCGGACAAAATATTTCTTCACAACCTACCTCAATATGGGTATCAAATGAAAGGGCTTGACTAGTAGAGTACTAAACGCTATAACAAATTTCAAATTCAAGATGGCCGCCACCACAAAATGGCGAATTATATAATATTTTTCACTACTACCTCAATATGGGTATCAAATGAAAGGGCTTGATTAGTAGAATACTTTGCACTATGACAAATTTCAAATCCAAGATGGCCGCTACCACAAAATGGCGAATTACATTTCCTTTTTCACAATTCCCTTAATATGGGTATCACATGAAAGGGCTTGACTAGTAGAATGTTGTACAGATAACAAATCTAAGGTAGTCGGGGGTTAATCAAAATTTTAATTTTGTTCTTGTTTACATTGAGATTTCTTTCATTAAGAAGTTGCATCACATGTTACACATTTTAGTGGACACAAGCGAATGTGCGAACGGAAAGTGTGCTGACATAAACTAGGTGGTTGTACGAAATAGGGCACAGCTGCATCGATGGAAACACCGAGCGCGACGCGTCAGTTCCCGGTAGCCGCGCACGCGACGCCGGTAGCGCGCACAATACCTCATTCACTTGTCGGAGGAGGTACTACTCGAACACGACACTGTCTTCTTGGAACATAATCCGTAAAGTGATTTTTACGTGCCTTATCATATGGTCATCGTTTGTGTTGTAAAACAGAGGAAATATAAAACCTAACCGGTGTCAGCGCGGCCGGGCCACACAACCTCATCAAACGTATTCGCACGTACACCTAATGGCACAGATAAGACGCGGCTTGCAGTTACACAACACGCAGCACATCAACCTCCAGTCCCACTAACTGCAGCAACTGGATACCCAAGCGGTTATAAAAATAGTACAATCGTGTGGGAACGCGGGCGATAAACGTTGACAAATATGACAGTTACAAACTCAGTGAAGGCATATAACGACCTCTCAGCGAAGGAGAGATCGAATTAGACTCTCTTCATAACTCAGATTTACGAGCGCGCCAATTAAAACTTGATAAGTTACCTCGCCCTGATCGATGTACGGACAGAAATAATCTCGAAACAAATGAATGGGTCGTCGGCGAGTTAAAAAAAAGAAGCGATTTTGGTCCGTCGTAAACGAGCTCATGTCCAAATAGGCTGCAGCGGGTAAAACGCGGAGTCGGTAGGCGGGTCGTTTGATAAGCCATTAATTATATTCACACCTTAGTTAACCGCGAGACGGCAGAACTGTTTTTTGTAGAGCGACAATTCTCGGAAAGATGGCGGCGCGACCGACGACGCAACAAAAAGTCTGGTTTTGAGCACGCGCGCCTCAATCGGAGGATGGTTGAGGTCACATCACACTGTCACAAATACAAACAAAACTCTCGTCTATTTTAACGAACACAGGGATGTTAACATCAAACCCATCATAAACTATAACTGTCTGTCCAATTCAAATGATAACGACCGACTCCAAAGCGACTGTTAAGTGGTTGTAAAATAAATCAGAACTGGCGAAAATGGTACCTATTAAAAGTCTGATCCATGCGTCGTTTGACGGAGAAAGGCTATAAACTGTATATAACTCTCGCTGAACGTGGACACACGACTGACTGAATGACACGAGCCACTTAAATTTCAAAGCAGCCAATAACAGCAAAGTTAAGCTGGTAAGTTATTACTACACGTTAAAGCATTGTATAGTACGGCTTTAAATTGAAGAGTCATAAAACTGAGACATCGAAGGGTGATTCGTTAAAATCATTAATATATAAAATACATATTATTATTAAATACCTTTTGGAACCGCCAAATGATACATGTATATAAAATGGGAAACTTTGATCTTTAGATCTATATTCCAATGATTTATGAGTAAGAAACTAAACTCAAAACCATAATTCAGGCATCGCGGTTTTTCGGCGAAGAATGTCTGCTTAGAATTCAGTATACAGGACCTGAACACGTATTCTTTCCTTATCACTTACATGCATCAGCTAACAGCTCACCGTAGCCAGAAAGATCCGACACAGGGTTTTAGATGACCCTGAAGCTCTGACACCTCGCTAGAGTTTCGAGATTCTTAAAACTTGTTCGGGCGCAAGACAAAGGCCCGGATTCTTCGAAGGAGTACCGCGCAGCGCGCAGCAGTTAATTCTAACCCTGTCAAGACGACTTTTTGTACTCGTCTGCGATTCCGTGTAAAATGCGGCAAATTCACTTCACACCAATTTAGGATGCTGTCGCGGCCGCGGACCGCATTACTGACGTTACTCCTTTTACTTCTGTCCCGACTTACAAGTCATTTAAACCGTTTTTACAGTCTTGTAAAACTTGACTATACTAGTCTCGGTAGTTTTTTCGCCTTAGCAATTGTATAGTTTAGTCCTAAACGGTACAAAATAAATATTTATTGCGAGACATAAACATGAACCACTTTTACGCATAGGGAGCCGGACTAGTACTTGTAGATACTAACTCTTATCTAGAACCTGACCATTTGGCGATGTCGATTGCTGATTGACCAGACAAGTTTCCATATTGTATCCTGAGGCACATAATGGGTTTAATGCCTTGGTATTAACATGGATAGTATCGTGTCGGAACGGTTATTTTCATTTCCTATCTCTATAACTGTCTGTGTTGGTGTAATCTGATTTCTATCGACCTATGTCGAGTGTAAGACCGACGGGCGACCTCTCGTTTCCTTCACGTTGGAGTTATGAGAGAGATTGGAAGCGAAGTCTTGTGGTCAGTGCTCAGTGAGTCTATGACGCACTCTGTCGCCCGCTTCTGAGCTTGCAAACGGTCCCAGGGTAAAGACGCCAATACACTAAGTCAGGCAAACAATTTACAATTACTGTTCTTGTACATAGTTGTTAAAAAATGATGAATGTATGGTTTATTTTTTTCTTAAATCCAAAATGTACCAAATTTTCAGGTGAATGAATAAGTATCTATCGAAATAATCTCTTTAAATCAGTAGTCAAAAAATTTGTAATAACAAGCTGTGAGAAGATACGATGAATGAAGACTCTTCCTCAAATCAGATTTCAATTTTAAATCTAAATTTACAATTAGGACGCTATAATGGCAGAGTCGGTTTAACACAGTGAAACTAGTGCAACCAAGGGGTTTCAAGGGGGTCGGAATGCGAAATTAAACTACAAAAAAACAGCCCAAATATCACCTTGGACCTTGATTCGTCTAGCAAGCGTTTTCCCAATGTCCGCTACATGGACTGATCGCAGTCGCACTGTCATTTGAAAGCAGTAAAATGAGATAACGGCCAGACAGAACGATAGCGAGATATCGGCCATTAAACGCCGTAATGTAACAGCGATGGTTTATGTCATTGAGCGTTAATATCGGGGATATTTATACAAGTAATTAAAATCACATATTTCTGCGACAACGACGCAAATTGGCGCGCCCTCGACGATCATCATAGTGTGCGTGCCCCGTGCCCTACGCTTACATATGTAGGTAACATGTATGAGGCCAAATTAATGTATTTTTATCGAGTTTTGTGAGTCGCTTATTTTCGGCTGTGTAATTTATTTCCACACAATGTGGTTAATGTAAATCCAATTAAGCTCTAGGGATTGGAAAGCCCGATTTCTCAATCGTGAGGTCGTAGGTTCGAATCCCGCCATCATAATATCCGAGTATTTCTCTAAATGTAGATACACGAATTTGTCCTCACCATTTTAACTGCGTGAGGAAACTGGCGTGCTCAAAGACATTATTCGGGGTCACGTGTTATCCGCTAACCCGCATTCGGCTACCGTGGTGTATAACAGCCCTCACTCCGTCCTTGTGAGAGAAAACACCAGCTCCCAGCAGTGAGAGCATCAAGCGGGCTGCTAATGCAATGTAAGCCTCGTGTGCGCAGAGCTTTAGACCGCCTCTATTAGACAGTGAACACTTGAGTGATTACAATTTTGGTATTGATTTCAGCGGTTGAGGCGAGCGGACGGACCCGCCTGGTTCGGTCACTGCAGCACTATTCCTTAACAGCAAACTCGAGGGTGGATGCTACGGCGAAATCGTCTCTGTAATAAGTAACATAAGGTCTCACTACAAGCCTTCGTAAGCGCAGGTCATTGTATTTTGGACGCTCATGATTAAAATTATGAATTTTGATCCATCTGTGATCGTAACAACACTCGGCACATAATCAATGCACTGATGTTTGCAACTAACTTGACCAAAAGACTGGCTACTATTCTGAGTACTTCTCGAGTCAATACTCAAGTTATACCAACGTCTGTCTTTGCGTTCTGTTTACTGGTCATCAGGAATCACAGCCCAGAACTATATTGCCAGCATCGAAACCGCGACCGCTCGGATGAATGAACCGGTTATTTGCTTACATTGTACAGCGAGGAAATCTGCGATCATAAAATAATATGGATAGAATAGAGTTCAGTCGTTATTTTGTATGAGGCTATCGAACTTTCTGTTATTTTATAGGTCGATGAATAAAGGCTGTGGGATTGATTTAGAATGACTCTTATTACTAACAGCAAGAAATAATTCAAACACAGAGAGGTACACAGGCCTGGCATGGCGTTTTAGTAACTACTGTACAACGTTTATCGAATTATTTGTATTCAGAACAAAACATCCTAGTTCTTTTCAGTGTGTTGGAAGTTTCACAAGTAATAGCAGTCGTTTCTAAGGTATTCTCGTTACTTTCCTGCGCCCTTATAAATACATGTTAGCCAAACACTAAGCGCATGTGTTAGCGATTAGCGAATTATGACTGGCTACGTTCCGAAAGATAAGTTATACCGCATGTAATAAATTATATTTCATTTATTGCACGTCCTGAATACGGTATCTAACGGGTTGTAGTTGAAAACAGTCCCATCGTATCAAACAATTAAGAACACGTAGGTATTTATTTCTAGCCACTGTGAAATGCAAAACGCTGGTCACCCCTACATAAATCAGTCGGCTTTCAAAGCGGGTCGTGACTCTAAAAGCCTTTCGGCATGATCGGTCTATCGAGCCCCATCGATCATAGATGGCTATCAGCTTCCGAAGTGGGTAATTGTGCAAGGAACAAATGGAGGCAAATGCCATGAATAGTTTCGTGTCACGCCCTAAGATATTGTCTGCTAAATTCACTTACCAAAACGATCTTAGCCCGCAGTACCATTTTATGGGAGATATATTCTAATCTTGCTACACCAGAACCGTCAAAAGTGAAGGAGTGCCGTTTCATTAGAATAATACTGTATTGTGTATGGAACATAAGTATCTGTATGTTATATTGCTAGCGTTTAGTTTGGGTATTTGATCTAGTTTTCTGTTTCGATAATAACAACAGAATAGGCACAGTGGAAAATTCGCCATTTTATAAAGTTGTATTTTCACTCATTCCCTGTAAAAATGCACTTTTGTGTGAGATAGTGTATTAGTTTGCCGTCCTCAGGGTGCCCTAGACGATATGTTGAGTCTTGTCTGTTAGTCTTTAGATTAGAGGCCGCACTCAAAATAATTTCTAGAACAATAACATATTTCGGCCACATATAAGTTTGTCAAAGTAACTTATTACTGTATTGTGTTGTGACTGTAATGACAACGTTTTACGTTCCATAAATTACAGTTATATCATCAGCTGATAAAAAAACGTTTTACAAAGCAAAAAATTAAATACTCAACGTTATACACCATTCCCTCGTAATAATGATGAGGCATTTAGAGATCGTTAGAGTGGATTTTAAGTTAAGTAAGTAAAATTTTAAGTATATAAAAGTTTTTTTTTTATGTTAGAGGTTGGGTTAAAGATACATTGGACCCCAACCGCAACGTCTTCGATCGTATGAACTGTACAGCCTACTGCTACTATTATCTACTCGTACTCTATGTAACTGCGACACGAGTTTGTATCGAGTTCTGATATCGCATCGAGCCACGACGCCAGATCCTATCAGGAATCTGTGCTTTGGCCTTTAACATCTGACTTATCGAAAGCACGATCCAAGCCTTTCAACTTCGCCGTTTACATTAAAAGCTAATGTAATTGGCAAGCTTTGCAAATTCTCGCCCACCGCGGTTCGTTTAGTCTATCAAGGACAAATAGCCAGACACAGTGTCACAATTTGCATGAACAGTTCTGGGGCGACAATGTTGTTAAATCTTAATATCAATCGACCATTTACTATTTGGAACAAACTTATCTGTAATATTTTTTCGATAAATTAGACTTAGTTTGATCAGAAATGTAACCATAGGCATCGTATTTCAGGCGCGGTCCCAGCCTCGAATTTTGGAGGGGGTCACCAACACGCAGCCTCAGGTTTTGGGGGGGTCACAAGTAGAAATACAATAAATCGAGCAAAAAAAACTTTACTAGTAGCGCCCCAAGATTTTACCCGCGTAGTTCCCGTTCTAGTTGTTTTCTCGCGTTAAAGTCATAGTCTATGTACTATTACATATTTTTAATTTTCTTAGATTTTTTGTTTAACTTATATGATTTGGGGGGTCATGTCCCCTGTGACCCCCCTTCGGACCGCGCATGTCGTATTTAAACCATGGCAATGAAACAAACTTCATCTTACTGTATCATTGCCTTTGTATTGCGCTGGACTAGTCCACATACATACATAATCATTATGAGAATTACGTAGCTACATCTTCCAGACACAGCTGTACTGAGTCTACTGACGGGTTCAAATCATAACCTCCCAATTAGTACAAGTATATAATAGCATATAACTTTTTTAATAGCATAAGCAGCCCACTTTAAGTATATTTCCACTATAAGGCCTCTGCGCGTTTTCGCCCAAGTTGATAGTCAACATCATAACGCCATAATCCACCACACTAGCCAAATACGGGTTGGCAGATGACACATGTCTCTCTAACGCACCGGTTTTCTCACGATGTTTCTCTACACCGTTAATGTCGGTGGTGATGACAAACTAATACACTTGGGAAAATATTCAGAGATGCAGGGGGGATTAGAACCTACGGTCTCACGATTGTGAAATACACACAGCTTTTATATAACTTACTCGAATCTTCTACATTTCTTTCATACGAAGCAAGCTACATGGACACAGACATTATATTTTCTTTTGGAGGTCCAACCGTATGTTAACAACAGACGTATACAGCTCACTAGCTTTATCAGAGAAGTTTTTGAATGTTTCTTTTTAATGAGTGTTGCGCAAAACTCGATTTTTTTTAGTAGCTTATCTCCAAAATCTGTGAGCGGTTTGCGGGCAGCCGCGATGGTGAATAAAGCGGTCATTGACTAGCAGTTCCCAGTAACGTGTCTGGTGATGCTGCGAGGAGTCGCGGGTTCCCACGCTGTGTCGCGCCGCAGGAAGCGTTGTTTGCACGGACCATTAAATTGCTTAATTAGAGCAACATCGATCAGTCTGCGCAGACGGCGACATTCGGCTACTTCGCCACCGCGTCCACTACACGAGCTAAAGACAAACCAATGCTTTTCAGATTTTTTTTGAAACTTTGTTCCAGTTCGTAAGCCAATGTTTCCAGAGAAACTTACTTCAGACCGCATTATACATCTTTGCAGGAAGCAAATAAAACTGTAATGGCATAATGTATGGATATTTTTTTTTTTGTGGATGTGTTCCCATGCAGTTGAACTTACATGAGTGAGACATATGGTGAAACTATTGGTCGGTTTTCTGCTCCATTAAGACCATATCTGCTACTACACGTACCATTTATAATATTATACTTGAGGAGCTGCAGTGCAAAACAGTGTTACAGATTCATAATAGCGATGTAACACTTTTTGGTTGGGCATCAACTCAAAGCCGCCATTTGTGTAGGCAGAATGAAGGCAAAGATACAATACAACCAAGGCAAGATCAGTGCTGGTCCTATCTTAGGATCACACAATCTCAGTTTACTTAGAGTTTATATTATTGAATATCCACACGGGGAAGTACCAGGTACATGAAATGCTCGTGTACAATGAGAATATCAACCAATGGTAGCACTTTATTTTCCAGTCTCATGTTATTGGTCGAATTCCTCAGGCACATTGTCGCTGCGTCGCATATCCACCCAAGTGGATGTTCAGCCTTCAAACTCTGGGTTGGATTACTTGCACTCGCCGGCACTTCACATATCAACTCGATGATCCGACTTCAACGATACCGTTAAAGAGGTGCAAAAACTCTAATTTCGACGTCCGGTATTTAATATTCCGAATATTTAATCATGCAACTTGTGAATGGGTGGGATCGTACGATCGAACGGGTTTATAATTTGTAAACCATACATATTAATAACCTTGTAAAGTTGAAATATCTCAGGGTCAGAAAGACTTCCAAGATGTTCCAGATATGATGTAATATAACTTTCCATACATTGACTTGCGTTTAAGTTCGCAATAGTTTTTCACATTTTTCTGTCGAATCATCTTCAATATGATACATACACTTGCTGTGTGGAATAAAAGTACCTACTCCTATTTTTGTTTCTATTTTTTAAATTACGTACAGAGAGCACACGGTAGCGCCTTTTATATTAAAATGCCATTTTTGGTTGATAACTAGTGGCAGACTGTCGAGAGCTTTTGTTGCTTCACTTCATTCATCGCCTGATAATTCACAATACCAATTACGGCAACGCCCCTGGCTATAGACTCAAAGAAGTGTTAAAACACTGAAAGATATTCCCATGTCCGTTTATCTCCGCGAGCACAAACGTGGCAGACGCGCGCGCAACGGGACCCCAGTACCGGACACGGTTCCTATGTGAGCTGGGGGTTAATGTGGTCGTGCACTTAACATGCACGGACGGACGAACAGTACGACAATTGCAGCTGATTAATTTAGGTTCGCCCGCGCTCCCGTCACTCAAGCGCTACGACGAACGAATGGGTAATGGAGGCGGTGAGAAACTAGATACTATATGGTGTGGAGCCTTAAATCGATACCCAACCGTATTATTCAATGTAATTGAAATGTAATTTAGTACAGATCAAAGGCTATCAATCTTATTTAGCTCAAAAAATGTATATTTTGTACCCTAGCTAAGCAGTTAAAATATATCTAATAGATTAAGAGAATTCATGAATGATACGATTTAATGTTATAAATCTTACTTTTTTTGCTTTTAATCTTGCTAATGTAATAAATGTGAAATTTTGTATGTTTGATTTTATCGGAAACGGCTCAGCTGAGGAGGAGGAGTGATAACATCACTTTGCCATTTATGCACGTGACTCGAGAAGGCAATAAATACTAGTCAATAAGGTTTGACTCCACTTTTGTAATAATAACATCTATCAAACTATGGAACACATTGCCTGAGGGGTTATATACAATACAATACAATTTTTATTAAATTACTTTTTAATAACTTTATAAATTTAGTTGCTTGGTGCAGTGTCGTATCCTCACCTTTTTTGGGCATGTATGCCGCCGAGGCGAGGTAGCTATTGAGCGACTTGTGGTCCAGGGAAGGGTTGAGGGTACCAGACCACGAGGGAGATCGCCTATGAGGTGGACTGACCAGATAAAAGCGGTGGTGACTGGTTCATCATCAGTACATGAATGCACAAGAAAGGCGGCCATCAGAGAGGAGTGCCGGCGTGTTGTGAAGCTTGCCACTAACACCTGAAGTGATGACCACGACCACTCTGTCAAGAGTGATACCGACGAAGAAGAAGATAAATTTAGTTTTTTTTAATAAGAAGTGACGAGACGAGTAGGACATGTGCCTGATGGTATGCAAAACGCCTGCCTCATAACAGCACAGCGACACGCAGCTATTGGAACATGAAGAGTCCAAATCATGTGGTAATCAGTGGTAGGTAACCACTGCAGTGCGCTCATCACCCAGAGATCTAAGATGTTATATCTCTAAGCCCTGTAATTTCTCTGGAAACATTGCCCTTCAAACCGGAACACAGCAATGTTTTCACATTACTGTTTGGCGGTAGAATAACTGGCAAAGGTGTGGTACTTCCCCAGGCGGACTCTGCCAAGAGTCCTACCACTACAAAATTTAGTGTTTTTTTGTAAATCATCTTTGTATTTTTTTGTTGTTTTCTTTAACTAGATTGATCATTTGGTCTTCATTTTCCAATAGCTGCTCTGACACTGTTCTGTTATGGGCAAGCGTGTTGCTTACGATCAGGCACACGCACATCCTCTTGCTCGCCCCGTCACTCTTAATTATATTTAAAAAAGAATCGATGTACGAGTATAGGCTGCGTCGTTGCATCGTGTGCAATACCTATCGGCAACGCGACCAGCATGCTTGCGCGCAATTAACGAGAATTAACCGACGCGCTCGGAATACCAGCCCTGAGGCCCGGCTCCTCTAGGAATCCCACTGTTTCCTTTAATCAGGCAGCAGGAGACGCATATCACGCATATCTGTCTTAATGACAGAAAACGACTGCTGAATGGAACCCAGTGGATAAACGATTTTAACGGCAATACGAATGCTATGCGTATAAACTCTTGGAAAACTTTTAACTGTGTTCTTACACACAATGGTGTACCTACTACCTACGTCTATAATTTATATACTAACATTTCCCCGCAGTTTTACCCGCGTATATACCGCGTACATACATGTATATTGTATACCATACAAATATTGTACATATTTTTTTCTTTTATACGGCAAACAAAAAACGACGGGGATGCAATGGTCAGAAGTTTCGAGTGACGTCACTTTATGGTATGATTTTTACGATAAAGTGACGTCACAGCCTCCGTTTCGGAAATCTGATGACGATCTTTGTTTGAATAATTTGACAAAGCATAAAATACGTATCCCATATTTATCAAAATCTAGCTCACGGATCAATATATTCTTAATCCAGTCCTTACCCTAATCATTACCTTAACCATAATTTTTACAAGTTAGTGTAATTTTCATGCATCGCTTCTCATAATTAAGTATGTGAGCGTAAATTCAGACCATTCTCAAACTAAGACCATTGCATGTTTTGAATCCATATCAAATTTCACCGACGTTTTGTCGGAATTAGTAAAAGTGTGTATAAACGACACAGCTAATTTAAATGCGTGATGAAATAATTGAGCTCTGTAATCATAAAAATTACTAACTTAATGAATAGATCCGTGTTAGCATAACCGGCGCATTCGTGACAGCACTCACCGGACATTGCTAGCTAGGCGTCAAAACAGCGGGAGTACATACCTGTAACAACGTATAAGATTAACGTAAATAGGGAGTACAATAGGGCAATGTTTCCAGTGAAATTACAGGCCATAGGGGTAAAATATCTTATATCTCCGGGTGACGAGCGCAGTTCAGTGCTAGGGTATGATTTGGACTCTTCATGTTCTGCAGCTGCGTGTCACTGTGCTATTATGGGCAAGAATGCATAAGGCTCGTCTCGTCACTGTATATGATAAAAAAGATACAAATCGAAAATGATAAAAGCAATAAGACCGTCATTTAATTACACTATATACTAGTACACGTCATTGTTTAATTGTATGTAATTTTTTTGGTGTGCATAATATGTAAAGTGTTTCTGCCTGTCTATCTGGTTATCATCGGCCGACATAGCCATCAAGTGAAAACAAAAACTGTATATTAAGAAACGTACTATAAAAATCTCGTGGTTTGTGTATGTCTTCTGCATGCGTTGATGTTTTCCTATATTTTAAACTAGCGGCCCGTTCCGGCTTCTCTCGGATATTATAATACAAAGACCATTAATCGAAATAAAAAACTATCCTATCGTCCTATCTCTCAAGTTGGAGAAAACCACACAAGTACCTAAACGCCTACTTTCATGAATATCGGTTGATTCTGTGAAGAGTTCACTGGGAACAAACATCATGAGACTGAATTTTTATAATAAATCAACAGTATTTAGTTTATTTTTATAATCTATAAGTTATTAATTTTCCGCAGATTCAATATTTGAATGTGCGGATATCATCGTTAATAGCGGTGAAGTTATTTACACATCGCGTCGCTTCATTGGCGTGTCACTCGGTTCATAATTTATATGGCAGAATATCGTCTGCGGGGTCAGGTTGAATAAATATAAGACAGTCTCTTTCCTGCTATATCCCTCACTTCACTGTCTATTGCAAAGTATATGATATAAGTAAAGTTATATGAAAAATTGTGTGTTGTGTGGCATGAGTGAAGAATGATGCTGCCGGCAGAAAAACACATGGTAAAGAAATTATAACTAAATCAACATCGACTATTCCGATCTAATTACGATGCCACACACATGGATACACGCTTCAAAGAGAGAACCACTTTTTCTCGGGGAGTTGGTAGAATAATCTTACGTCATAACATTATTTGAAAGTAAATACGTCCAAAAACATTTGAGGAAATGAAAAGATAATGGATGGGCTTGCCCAGAAAAATCCGAAAACCGTGTAGCAAGAACGTGCCAACACGATGTCACGCAGAGATCAAGCCTTAGATGGTAGACAATAGAAAGCCGGGAGACGGAGCCGGCCGTCGCGCAGAGATCACGTAGCGATAAGACCAGGCAAACAGGCCCAGCCTCATTGGGCTCGGCAAACAGACGGCCGCCGTCCGCTGTTTGCACTGCGCTTTACGCGTCCGCACCACTAATATTTGAACACAATTTGAAGGCACAACGCCCTTCGTCAATTAGCCAGCTTAACGGAGACAGGATAAACCGGCTAACGTATAAGTCACACAAGATTTTTTACGACAGGGTTGAAAATGAATTTCAAAAGTGCCGCGAGATTTATGTACTCGGATCTGGATGAAGCGGGCGCGGTGTATGTAAATGCGTGCAATCGCGCGCATCTCGGGCAGGCGGGCGCATGCGCACTCCTGCTGGATCCCCAGACCTGATACCGGCCGCACAGCGCGCCACATTTGCTATTCCGGCCAGCCCGCGCCCGCACGCCCGGGCCGGCGCCGACGCTCTTGTTAATCCACTGTCCATCGCACGAAACAAAAAGAAAACTTCAACCCGCCACGACGAACGAACCGACACAATACACAGGGAGCATATTTCTATGATTCCGACTCGATTAAACAATAGCAGGCCTCGACTCCGTGAATAATGGCTTGTGTGAACAGCTGCAATTTCACGTCGGAGTCTTCTTTCTTTACTCGGTGCTGTCAAACAGAACAGGTTACGTTTAACAAACTCCAAAAGCTGGAGGCACGGGTCGTTAACATTACCGCCTCTTTGTTCTGTGAGAATGCCACATAAACCGGAACATAAAGCTGGCCTTAGGCATTCCTTATAATAAAAGCTGTTGTCGTAAAAACGTAGCTTTATTTTCGAGAGCATTACGATTTTTTCTTGCACGAAACACGAATAAACTATGGCAGAGCGTAAGATTTCGATCGCGGTCGTTTTAACTCCCGTCGACGAGCGCGAGGTGAGAAATGGTCGAACAGAAAAACGAGCTCGAATGTAGAAAAATGTTGAGATCGAATCCTTGTAAGAATGTTGGTGACCGCAGCAACGCACCGCCCGCGTTTAAGGGGACACGTCCTTATTAAGAGCTCCTTTGAAGCGGCGCCGACCGCGTGCCGTATTACCCATTACCATAATAAATGAAACAGCGCGTAGATAGCCGGCTAGAGAACGATACGCGGTCCAATACAAATATGTCAACTCAAATGGGTTCGGCATTAGGAAACCGTTGGTGGAATTCTGAGATAGCGGCCCACCTGAAGCGGCCAGCAATAATTTCATTGTTTGCCAGAAATAGAATGTTACAAAATCCCTTGTCATTGGTACAGAGACGCAATAAACTAGACTTAAAAGGCGCTGTCCGAATGTGATCGGAACGTAAACAGGCCGTTTCCGCGCACATGTCGGCTGAAGCGTTCCCGGAAAACACGAACCCGCTCTTTGAGTAACACAACACGGGCTCAGCTTTCTTTCCGCGCTGCACGGGGCTCTCCCTCCGAAAGACAGTGAAACATTCACTTTACATTGAGATAGCGCTACGATGCTATAGTAATGTAATGCAGTAATGTGCAAACATCAATGTTCCGGCTTAAAGGGCAATGTTTCCAGAGAAATTGCAGGGCATAGAGATATAATCATCTTACAAATCTGGGTGACGACAGCAGTGCAGTACTAGAAAATGATTTGGACTCTTCATGTTCCAATAGCTGCGTGACACTGTACTGTTATGAGCGGACGTATTGCTACCCCCAGGCACATGTCCTGTCCCTGTCCGTCCCATCACTATATGTATACTTTTAAAAACGTATTCTCACTTTATTTGTATCCTAAAACAAATAACCAATTTGGTTTGCAAATACGAGTAGGTGATATTTGTACGCATAAATTTTTGGGATTATAATTTAGTTATTTAGCACATATTTCGATTTTAGTAGCGTGAATGGCCGCTTAACATTATGTTTTTATCGTTAATAAATATTTATGATTATGAAGATAAAGATGAAATGTCATAATAACGTACAAAAGTTCTAGTGCTAATTAAATCTTGATGATGACGCAGAATGATTCTCCAAACGAGTTTCTTTTCCTTGAGTTAAGTTCCTTGTGACAAGTAATGCCCATGGATATGACAATGCCTACCCTACCATAGTTTGTTGAGTCACGGCTGCGACGCCGCAAGACTCGGCAGAGACGGTCCTAGGCGTGGCTGTAGTAATAACCGTGAGCGCACATGATTTATCTACAAAAGAATCCCCGGCGTGATATATAGCGCGATCCGACCGCACAGGCCCGATACCGGCATTTATACTTCGAGATTTATAGATACTGATCAATAAAAATATTGAGAAATATCCAATAAAACTGGTCTGATGCCCCGTGACGGCGTTACTTATATCACTGATGGTTTACGATTTAAAAAATATAATTTTAATCGGATTATTGGGGCCTTCGATTTCTATACGTCGACTTGTTATTAATGTGGGGCCTTCCAGTAACTCGATAAGCTATACGATTGTTAAGAGCGGCCTATTGTGTTTCGTGTGGTATTTTTAGTACGTCCGGCGTGGCGCGAAATTCGCACTTCCCCCGCGGCGAAAAAGAACAAAAAGGCAGCGAATGTAGACGCGCCCCTTATAAAATGAACGTGGAAAAGAACACGAATGCGGGGAGCTTTCAACAAGTGGTAGCGTGCGAGCGGCTCATTAGTGCCCGGAAACCGCAACTCCTAACATAATTGCGCGTACATTGCAATTTTAACACAAAAATGACCAGTACATATCACTCGGGACTAATTGCTTCAGCTTACTCAACTGCGTTAAATACTGACAGTACGGAGTATAAGAAGGCCAGTATTTTGTATGATATTTTTTTTATTTCGTCGTAGCAAAACTTCTACACGATGCGCGATGATGGGACCAAAGCCTCATCTTCAGTTTCTAGGTATTCTGCGTAGACATGTTTAAGTTAATCTTATTAAAAGTATCTGTTTAAGCTTAGTATTAGTTAACGTCACAGGACCATCGATTTTAAGACTTGATGTTATTAACAGATCACATTCTCAGACAGAGCGGTACATTATCTAAGAATATATATTTTAGGTCTTTGGATTAATATATATAAGGCCGGTGTTAGCACCTCCGCAGCCTAGCCGAGTCATTTTTATTGGCGTCTTAGCACGTCCAGCCACAATCTGTAATGGGCATCGCTAAGTACGTTCTTATGTAGTTATTAAAGTTTACTGCGAGACTCGTCTTCGTGGGGCGCTTTTCTCGCGAGTAATACACGTCGACACGGCTTTTGATAAAGGCGACAAAATGGTTAACTTAACGAAGTTTGTATTTTGTTTTAAATTGAATGCACCTTTGTCATCTTCGATATCTTATTCATGGAAATTAACGTTAGACTAACGAATGATTCTCCGAAACTTCAATTTGGCGAAGTGGTAAAATCAAGGCGCTAAATTGATCAGATTAATAAACATAACAAACCTTTCCCTGGTACAGATATACCAAGATTTCAGAAAGATCTAATTCCTCGATAGTCTATTAGACACTATCCAACAGGATTGCTCCACGAAAACCTAGTTATTTGATGGCAGATGTATCCTTGCCGCAGTGTACACGCGGCTGGCGACAGAACAATGCTCCAACTGGATTTATCGGCCGCCCCGCGGAGTCACATGCTACATCCGAATCTACACAAGAACGAGTCTTTTTGCACAAATTCAGGATCCAACTCCAGACGCGAATGTCGTTTGCAACAATTTGCAATAAATTCCCGATTTACACTTTTTTCGAGCGCGGCTTAAGAATGTCCATACATATTTTACTGGCGCGAGTTCACTGCTGGATGTCCAATAAATGAATGTATTACGGGTTGATACATACATATAGTTACTATTGCGACCATATATGGTACTGAATGAAATGAATAGTCCCAACGAAAATGAGTTAGAAAATATAAGAGACATTTGTTGGATACAGTTACAGTTAGTGTGTTCGTGCCACACTCGGTCGGTTGATCTGATCGGGCGTTTCGTTCATCCCGACCGACACTGATTTGACAGTTTTTGTGTCATCAACCGACCGATTGTGTTTCGTGGTATAAAACGTCCATAACTTCGACCGATATATCGTTTATCGGACTTTGTAGTAGACCTGCTGTACTGGACAAAAGACAAACGAACCACGATACCATAATCAAAATCAGAAGCCTTGTATCGAATGAAATACAGACATCAATGATAGCGGGCATTCAGTCGATACGTGGCGAGCGGCGAGTAACCGGCAGCATTTAGTCCCGTCGAGGGCAGCAATGCATCAAGCCCACGAAATCTGCCCACGCGCGCGCTAATCGCAATAATTCAGCACTCGACACCGGCTGCATACTGCAACTGGGCGCAGGCGCAGGTTGCTCGCTGGAATCCTGTTACCAATACGCCTGTTACTACATTCTCGTAAATAAATACAGTTTAGCTGTATCAAAGCTTAAGACGAAGTGGAGCCGAATCAAGGTTTTGTGTTCTGTCTCAGCTTATATAATTAAAATAAAAGATTACGCTTAAAACAAAAAACTAAACTTTGGAAACGTAAAACGGAAGATCGGACTGAATAGCAGGTTATTGAAGAGCATATGTGCATTAGTGGACGACTGTGAACTTGTTATGATGACAAACTTCAGAATTTTTCCATTTGCTCTGTATGTAGACTATAGACACAGGATGAAATCCACCACTGATCACGTCTAACGGTGTTTTTGGGGAAGTTTACAATCGTCCAATTTTAAGCCTACAACACCTGAGGACGTATTGAAATACCTATAATATTCTCAACAGTGACGTGAAAAGATTACTGTTTCGGTTTGAAGAGCAAAGCTCCCAGTGAAATCATAAGTAATGAATCGTCTTTTGTATAACTGCTTAAAAGAATGTGTGATACTGTGATTCCAACATGAGTAGAATTTGCCCAACCGACCCAATGAACAACCACTAACTTTAATGCGATAAAACGTACCCTGTTTTAGTCCAGATAATGTACTTGCTACATATTTAATTTCATTTCAATCCGTTCAGGCGTTACACAGATATGTGGGACGTGGGACTAACACACACTTATAAACCCAGAAATTTCCGCTTTTATAATATTAGTATGATAATAAAAGTGGTCAAGTGCGAGTCGGGCTCGCCCATGAAGGCTTCCGTAGCAGAAAGTAACGTAATACAAAAGTTCTTGTACTTCATTGTTACTTTAATCAGTGTTTTAACAATAGTCACATTTATGACGTATTAAAATGAAACTACTTACTAGATATCATTCAAACCAATTTTCGTTGATAGTTTACATGGTAATGTACATCATACACTTTTTTGAGTTCCAGGTCTATGTATGGGACACCCCTCTTTTTTTTTTTTTGTATCAAAATCTTAATGCGGTTCACAAATTACATCTACTGACTAAGTTTCAATTGACATACGGACGGACAGACAGACATGACGTATCTATAAGGGTCCCGTATTTTGCCATTTGGCTACGGAACCCTAAAAACCAGGGTATTTTTTACTTTTTATTGTTTTTTACTACTGTGTTGTTTATTTCGTTGTGGACACCAAAGATTCTATTCTAGTAAAATGAACAACCTATCTATTCAAGCCACAGAATGTACGTTTGGTTAATAGTTATTCATTAGAAAGAAATAGCACCGGTTTATTGAAACCCAATGACAAAACCCTCGCGGCGATCAGTACGTGTAATTCCATCGGAAACTGAGCAACGGAGCATTGCATCGATTCCCATTGCAAGACTCCATCATCAGTACATCTTCACGACTGGTTCGACCGCGGCGTCGCCAGCGGGCGACAAAACAAGAAACTGCAACACTCCATTACAAGCGAAGGTAATGACGAACCCCCCGAGGCCACCAGAACCTCTGATTTACGCGACCAGCCACGCCGGAAACGGAGGATTACACATCATTCCCGGGCTAGAGTAATAACTTTATCTAAACACTTGTAGCGTTTAAGTTTTCTCTATAATTAGATGATCGTGGAACTATTATGTTGTTAAGATAAAAATAAAACATTCACTTGATATAGCATGTAAGCACGATATCCCCGAGTTGGTACGTACGAGGGGTGATCCAAAAGTAATGATAATCAATAATAAACACAATGAATAAAATCAAAAACTAAATTTATTTCTCAACATAGTCTCCTAGCAAGTCTATACATTTAGTCCATCTCTTTCTAATCCTAAAATTCCCTTAGAAAAAAATCTTTATCTTGACTCTCAAAAGTCCTCAACCGCGGCCATCACGTCGCTATCATCGTCAAATTTCTTGCCCCGGAGGTGTTCCTTGAGTCGTGGAAAGAGATAGAAGTCACTGGGGGCTAGATCTGGTGAATAGGGGGGGGTGTTCCACCAGCTCAAAGCCCGCTTCCTGAATGGCAGCCATGGCAATTGCAGCTTTGTGAACCGGTGCGTTGTCTTGATGGAACAGCACTCCAGCCCGCAGTTTGCCTCGCCTTTTCTCCTTAATAGCCTCCCGCAATCTTCTTATTTGTTCTGCATAGTAGGAGCCTGTAATAGTGGCCCCTTTTCCAAGTAGTCCACCATGATTATTCCTTCAGCGTCCCAAAAACAGACGCCATAACCTTCCCTGCTGAGCTTGACACTTTGAATTTCTTCGGCGTCGGTTCATCGGATCGTTTCCATGTCATCGATTGTTGTTTTGTTTCAGGATCAAAATGGTGGATCCAGGTTTCGTCCATGGTCACAAAACGTGACAAAAATTATCCTTGTCTGCCTGGAACTTTTCGAGATTTGCTCTTGACATGTCGACTCGTTTCTTCTTTTGCTCGTCGTTTAACATTTTCGGTACCCAACGCGCGGAGACCTTTCTCATATGCAATTCGTTCACAAGGATTCTTTGAATGCTGCCATATGAGATCCCTGTGACCTCAGCTACATGCCTGATAGTCACTCTTCGATCTTCCAATACAACTTCTTCAACTTTTTCACATTTTCTCCAGTGAGGGACGTCGATGGGCGCCCTTCGCGGTGTTCGTCTTCCGTCGATGTTCTTCCCAGCTTAAACTCCTTAGCCCAGCGTGCAACTGTGGAATATGGAGGAGAACAGTCCCCTAATGTTTCCACCAAGTCGCTGTGTATGTCTTTGGTAGACATTTTTTTCAAGCAGAGGTATTTAATGACAGCTCTGATTTCGTGTTTTCCATTTTGATGTTCACTCCTTGACAGTCCGTATTCAAATGAATGTAGCTCCGGAATCGTGGCCTATTTATATGATTTTTTTTTTCCTGAACTAGTGGGTAATTGAGCAAGTGACTGTAATTTTTTGTATTTTTGTGTGCACTAGAAATAACTGATTATCATTACTTTTGGATCACCCCTCGTATGTTTGTTTTCCAAAACACTTTTCATTGTCAAAAATGCGCGACGCTTTTAGCGTTTCGCTTTCATACATCAGTCATATCGTGTCAATAAACAGCGACATTTTTTGAAAAAGTTAAAAATAATTCAGAAATATAGATCTTATTCCCCTAATAGAGTAGAGAGTAGATGTGAAAACGGTAATTTCAGTCACGGTACTATTGGAGTACCAACTTTGCTGGTTGTATGGAAGAGATTGCTCTCAGCAGGATGGCTGCCAGTTGTGGTCCAAAGTCATAAGTCTTTTACTGTTTGAATTATGTTTTGTTTTTGTCAAAGTAGAGTGTTCGACCCTTCGACTTAATATTACAATTTAGGGCAATTTTATACAGTATTTTTCTGATGTTAATGCTACTTTTGGGCAACCGGGGATTACATGGCATCATATCTTTAAGCATTCCAAAAACATTTGTATTCTTTTTGGCAACTGTAAAACCGGAAATTCTAGTTACATTGTCTAAAATTATATTTTCAGATTCCCGTTACATAAGTAAGCTTTTTGGCAGACTTCACGGTTTCAACAGACAATTTGAGCAGTAAATTTCCGAGACAGTTACACTGCAATGTTTCAATCTTATGACGGAGTGTTCTGCTCACATTAGCATGAGTCGGTCGCTCCGAGCATGCAAATCGAGCTCCATGCGAGTGCAGCCGCGTTATTCATGCGGCAAATGAGACAGGACCCGTTTAACAAGCAGTAATATCAATTTAGAGTAATCTCGGCCCCTGGCCAATTGTACATTATCATTTACCATCCATCGAGCGCCCGCATTCGATGCATCATGTACCTACAGTTTAACACACAGCACCACTCATGTGGATTCAAATATCTACAAATTTCGTAGAAGAGATACTGTCTAAATAATTATACCTACGTATATTCGTATGGCGAAAAAACATTTGGTGGATATTTTTCACACAACACTATCTAATACCAAACTAAGCGAGGTTGAACTAGTGCCGATAGCTGATATACCCACTCTATCCTAACTCAAGTTGAGGTCATACCATATTATGTACCCGTTTGCTAATCGTCATACAAGAGCATGGTGATTATGAGGAAAGATTTAAGGTATGTTCTACGTTTGTACGTAAGTATAGTTAGTAAGATTAAATTAGCAAGGCCTTGCAACTTTTGCGTTAGGCCTAAGTTTGGTAGACAGCAGAAGCTACTTGAGGCGAATGGCCTTGGATAGCTTTAAAAAAGGGGCACATACTTATGATGTATAGAAACAACCTTAAATGCATAAGTAGTTTATTCTCATTTCTATCAACAAAAAACTATTTACAAGTAACAGATACTGAAAATTTTTGCCTGTCTGAAAACGTATGTGTTAACTTACTGTGTTATGCCAAATAGGTTGTGCATAATTTTAAGCAATCAGTTAGGTAATGACGAGCCTACATAATCCCGCCTTCCACTTGTTACTTGACCAGATCAACAGTGCGTCTTTGAACCATCTTTAATATCTATACTAATATTATAAAGCTGAAGAGTTTGTTTGTTTGTTTGTTTGCTTGAACGCTAGGATCTCGGGAAGTACTGGTCCGAATTGAAAGATTCTTTTTCTATTGGATAGTCCATTTATCGAGGAAGGCTTTAGGCTATAGAAAATAACTCTACTATTAATTGAAACGGAGCATGAAACAAGAATGTAACAAAATCGGGAAAAAATATTCCCCTTTTGAGAGTTTTCGTACGTTTCGTGCTTTGACATGACACATGACAGCATGTGTCAAAGATTGCGTCATTGAATTTCAGTAACCTGTGCCTTGAATATAAACCTTTGCTATTTTTTTTTTCTAAATCTGAGTTGGTACGACCAATTTCCGACAGGTGGCGTAGCAGGTTGCTGAATAGGTTTTTTGTTTGAAATCGATATTCTCAGGAATGAGTGAACCGATTTCAGTCATTCTTTCACCGTTGGATATGTACGGGATCCCGATGAGTGCTATATAATATACCACGGGCGAAGCCGGGGCGGGCATCTAGTCCATACATATTTTTAAAGATTTACAATTTATGAATAGTAAATTGTTACAACAAAGGATAGTTTTGTGAATGAGTGAGCAAGCCCGCCAATTGAATGCGATGGCCACTGGTCCCGCACCTACAGTAATTGAAAGATATTGGATGATAGCAGGAAACCGATCGCGAGCAGTCGAGGGTGCATCCATCATCATCTTCGGTGACAACGCAATTGTATCTCAATTGAACAATACTGACATAAGCGTTCAAGATTGTGTATCATTAGTCACATCCTTCAGATCTCAATACACAAACTTAGGTAGTACAAACCTAAACAAACAAGCTCTTCAGCTTTATAATATTGTATATAATACTAGATGCCCGCCCCGGATTCGCCCGTGGAACATATATAGCACTCATCGAGATCCCACACATATCCAACGGTGAAAAAATTTTAGAAATTGGTTCAGTCATTCCTTAGAATATCGCTTTCAAACAAAACACCTCTTCAGCTACCTGTCTACTCAGAGATTAGCAAAGGTTTTATATTCAAGAGGTATGTAATCTGTGATATTCAATGACGCAAACTCAAAATGGCGCAGAATCTTCCATAGTTCAGCAATTCTAAGCATAGCACTATACCATGAAAGGTGTGCTGCGTCATACATTACTTTGACTAGGGTATCTCAAGGGCATAAATAAAGATATTTCAAGCTAAAGATTTATAACCATAGGAATGATGTATATCAAAACGACGCTTTACGAGCATTCCCCATTTCTCCAACCGATAAATCAAAACTTCTTGACAACGTTATTATTCCTAGTTTACGTTCGCTGCATTCGGATAATGGGCTCTAAGCCGGTGTAAACAAAAATCTCCTATAAGAATCTTGCACTATCGTAAATCACAATGATAAACGCATTACCGTTACAAGTACCTGAGGATAATTGCTATTAAAAGTGGTCACGTTTTTCAGTCGGTAAGCTCTAAGCATTAAAATCTGTACATGCAACAGGTGCCTCACCAGTTACTCTACCGCCAAACAAAAATGTGCAAACGTTACTGCGTTCCGGTCTTCCGGTATGATGGACGATTTTTTTGCATAGTACCGTGCTGGAGCCACACTAATGCTGGGGCCACACTAACAAGAAATGCCATTAAATCCTTCGGTAAACGTCCATTAGGTGTACTTTGCACCTACGGTTAACGTCCATTATCGCGATAATTAATGGCATTTCTCGTTAGCGTGGTCCCAGCATAACGAGAAATGCCATTAATTACCGCTATAATGGACTCTAACCGTATGTGTAACCACAGCTGAACGCGATAATGCCATTGCCGTTTGACATTTCAAGAATCGTTAAACACAAAGCTTACACAAATTTACACTCATGAAATACAGAGCTCTGTCAACGTCCATTTTGCTTGATTTCAAGTAAAATGTACACCGTTTTATCACCGACAATTTCAAACGACATTCACGTTGCCCGTACCCACCTAGTTTAACGCGCCAATTTTTTTAGCAATAATTATCGCGCTAATGGGCATTGACACTAGCCGCTAGTGTGGCCCCAGCATTACGGACAGGCGTTTTACATTAGGCGCACGTCTTGCTCTTCTCATCACTCAATATTGTTATATAACGCAAATTAAAGAAAACATCACGAGGAAACCGACAAGAAAGGCATCTTTCGAAAACATGGGCCGTCCACTAATCATCACTAGGGCAGCGTGATTATTTACGAACTAGATTATCTCCTTGCAAGAGAAGACTTTAGAGAGGCCTAGCAGTGGTACCATATAAAACGGGCTACTTATGTCTAATGCTGGGGCCACACTAGCGAGAAATGCCATTAATTATAGCGATAACAGGTGTTCAATACACCTACGGTTAACGTCCATTAGGTGTATTTTACACCTACGGTCAACGTCAATTATCGCGATAATTAATGGCATTTCTCATTAGTGAGGCCCCAGCAATAGAAGAAACGCACAACTTGACGATAATATAGTTTTACGACAAAAGAAAGGCGCAGCGTGGTAAAGACTTTGAGCCCATAATGTACTTTTACTCGTACTTCTGCCAAATATTTCACTTACAGAACCACTCTCGCTCGTTAACAATATTTACGAACGTTGTATCTCAGACATTTGTTTTTATGGAGCCCGTTAATGAGCACGATTTAATGCGAATGGAATCTCGAAATTGGAATTGTGTAAGGGATAACACGAGTATACTTAATATGCTCTTAATCGAAGTGAACCAGCTTCCATGAACGCGGGGAATCCTAGTGTGGGAGCTAGGCATGCGCTGTCCGAAGGGGGGCGGTCACAGGATGACCCCCCAAATCGTATATGTTAAACTAAAACTAAAAAATATCTAATACTAAATAGACTATTTTTTTACTAAAATAACTGGAACTACGAAATCGAACGAAAATACGAACTATGAAATCGTGGGGCGCTACTAGTAAATTATTTTTACTCGATTTATTGTATTTATACTGGTGACCCCCCAAAATCTAAGGCTAAGTACTGTTGACCCCCTCCAAAATTCGAGGCTGGGACCGCGCCTGGAGCTAGGGCTACATAATATGGACGGATAATTTTTAGTGCATTAAAATGAAACAAAACATGTTAAGAAATAACCTACAAAACATATGTGCAACCTTATCGCTAAAAGCAATTGCTTCCAGACGGAAAAAGGTTACAAATTAGATAGTCAAGGGCGGTGAACCCACAAACATCAACTTACGCTACCCTCCTGCACAACAATAAAATAAAATTGTGTTCTCTAAAAAACGCACACTAAGGCCTGAAAATGTAACATTTGAATTGACTATAAAATATGCAGAATGAGGAATCCAGCACTATTAGGCTACGCGGGCGTCCAAAAAAAATAAAAATCGTCAAAATTACCTCACGTAATTTATGGATGCCCTTAGCAGTTATTTCATTGCATCATAATTCGATCAAAAATTGAGATTGAAATAAACTGAGGTCTAGTGCTCAGACTGAAAGTAGAATATCGATTACAACATCAATACTCACATAATGTCGAAATAGTCCGCCATTGGTAAGTCGAACCACTCGATTCCACGTAAACAAATTGGGCTAATTGAGTTATTTCTTATTTACTGGCGTTACCAGTGAATATTATCGCCGAAGAATTTAGATCACACAGCCCGTGCCGAGTTATCGGTGCAGCGATAAGGGAAACCCCATTAATAATAAGTAGCTGGAAAGAACTGCCTACTAACACATTGGTCGAATTTAAGCTGTTTTTTCACAGTCTATGCCTCTCAAACCGACTTTCTAACGGTTTGATTGGAAGATCATTTTATTGAGAAAAAAAATTTTTCTCAAGAAAACTCAGATACCAAAAGTTTTATTGTATACTAATTAGTAGTTTTTGTTTATTTATTCATCACACAAGGATCAACCAACAATCTAAATGGGAGGACACTACGACGTTGATAATTAATACTATCTGTGAGAATCTCAACAAATTATATTCAAAATGCTAATTGTATCAATCAGCGACTTCATCGATTTCTATTTACGTAGATATTATATAAAAATAATTGTTTGTCTGTACATGCTTTATCGAATTGTAAGCTATGTATTTACTCATGTGATGATTTTTTGGAAAAGTTGTTGTGCATGAGCCAAAGAAGGTTTCCGAGGTCTTAAATGGCAATATCCGAGAGAAGTCTATACGGGTCGCTAGTTGATAAATAAATGTGTGATTGCTGGCAGAATGGGTGCAGGTACCTAGTCTTAAATCTAGTTACAGTGACAGGCGGTCTGTCCACGCTCCGACACCAGACACCTCTGATGAAATGATTGATGATTCCGTTCCAAGGCCCCAGATCGTTTTCGTAGACACGCTAACTCGATTGTAACATCCGACAGACGGACAAACGATATTGATTCTGTACGTAGATACGTCAACGCGATAACATCGTTGAATCGGAAATGTTAATTTGCATTTTGGTGAACTCTCTCTTTGATGAAATGAATTGATTTCAGACAGAATAGATATGAAATGTGAAGTTCTAATGCCGGTTGCTATGTATACAAATATAGTACGATAAATATAAATAATAATATTACATTTATGATGATTAGGTGTTACACAGTTTCGTAAAAAAATATTCCTAGACATTCCTCACACAATACTAACAATCCGCAAACTAAACAAAGCTTGTATTACGATACTTAAATAAAATAATTATCGAATTCAAATGACAAATATAAACACCCAAACACTGCACAAATTCTCCGGATGTAAGGTTAATGCGAAACTGCGGTAATATTATTACGAAAGGAGATCAGGGAGACAATAAATCAGATGAGAATTTATTAAAGTAAACAGTTCTCACACGGCGCCGGCCGGTGTAAACTAGGATCACCGGAAACGCATATCAGTTGAGACGCCAAGCACAACATGCTAGTACGCAGTTTCCGGTGCTCGAAACTCGCACCCGGCCGACCAGAGTCTAGTGACTAGTGTCCGTTTCAAAACACGACGTGTCCGAATGGGTCGCGGTATCGAGTTGCACGATTCGATATGTCATGCAGCCGGTGTATCGATTATATCTCATTGTACAGATCTAGTTTCCCACGGTGAGTCATACGTGACCGTACTTCCATCACTGGTCCACATACGCGCCAAAAATACATCAATCGTTTCCTTCGCATCAAAAACTGTTCCAGTTCACATCGAGACGAAAGTAACGAGGAAGTGAGCGATTAAAGTTTAAACAATCGGATAGCAGCGACTGATAAACGGAGTTAATGAAGGATAACGCGTCAGCAAACAGGAAGATACGAGATAAAGTTTACGAGGATCAAAAGAAAGTTTGTTGAAGATAAGTGAGCAATCAACGGGAGTGTTAAAATTAACGAAGTCAAAGGGGTCGTGGAGCGTAATGAGAACGAATGTAAACACTAATATGATGCTGTAAACGCCGAGAGAGATATAAGAGGGGCAATAATAACAGTTGACGACGCGATGTGTCCCTTTGATCGCGCACACGCAGCCATCTGATACGTATCGCCGGCGAGCCGCGCGGCTGCGCGGGGATCAACTCGCGGACACGCTATCAACGTAACTCGCGTTTATGTATTTCACACCTTTTATTGCTGCGACTGATAGATATCGTTTTATGCCATTAGGTTAGATATCTATCAATCACTTTTTTGTTTTAAATGACTCACTATGAAGTAAATGTCTCCACTTCAGACCACGGTAAGGTAGACGGCAAAGCTTTGATGATCTAGAATCAGTCATACTCGTAGGTTTTCAGAGCTCTATCGTGACGACGCGACGATAACACATAATCCAGTTTGTTTGGCTCTCGGTGTCGAAGAATCATATTTGCAATAACATAACATCGTACTAATATTTTGAATGCGTAAGTTAGGATGTTGAGATTTTTGGATGTTTGTTGCTCAAACACATCGGAGCGTCTGAATGGATCGGGTCGAAATTTGAAATACAATTAGATTATTCTGAAATAACCCATTGGCTACTCGAAATTTTGCATGTTTATGTTTAGATGATTAAACTGCTGCAGCTGCCAATAAACGACAAGGAATTTATCCACATCAGCGTTTGACTAAACGCTAACAGTTAACAAAACACAAAGTCTGATGAAAATCGCCAACGCTGTAAACTCAGCACTTAGAATAAAGACCGATGACCCGGTTGCAAAACGAATCAAATTGGAATCGGCCACTCCTAGCGTCTAGACGATGATATTTGCCCATCAACAGATCAATATAAACCATTAATTCCACCAATTTACAATCGCAACTAAGACGTTGTTAACACATCGCCATTGGTATTTGTATCCAGTGACAAAGGTACCAGAACTGATTCAAGATAAAATATGACGAGACTCCCATGACCCACAACGTACCGATTTAAATATTCATCGACCATCTGAAAACCCATTCGATGTTTCGGCATTGCACAAACACATAGTTCAAAATAATATATTTATCTGTACCAATCCATATTAACTTAGTAAAAGGGACCTACGACAATCTCGGGTAGCCTACCGAACTTTGGCCTAGCAAGAGAGGCCCCAACCTAAACGTACTTCTAACTTCTCCTACGTACTCACGTACAATACAATACATCTTTATCAAAAAGCCAAAGCACAAAGCTCAGAAAATATACAAAACAAAAACTAATATTACAACCACTGAGTACGAGTGGAAACATATCATACTCAACGAGCACCATGAGCTTGTCTGTCCCGTAAGTTTCTAACCAACAAGTATTAAGTAGACGGTTCAATAAGTAATTGAGTGCAGGCCTGCAGACTCGAAGGTTTAAAATCAAAATGAATTTCACAGCGAAAACATGCCCTCAGGCATTTAGTAACAGCGAGCGTTGGTGTCGTGTCCAATCTTTAAGCAGTTGCTTTGTAGCGTTTTCATACGTATCACGGAGTTTTGCTTGCCTGTGGTTAGAGTACAGTCCATCGAATACTTTGGTATGCTCACGGCGTCACTCGCACTATATTGCTAGATAGAGCATTTACAAAGTAAATGAAGAGTCAATTTTTAGACGTTACTTGACCACAATGGCCACCCATACTCAACCAAAAACGCTCCTCATTTTAATCAACATTCTGGTCAGTCTAAAGGCCTTTTAGAGTTATTTTGTTATAGACCGAATGACGGGACGAGAAACACGTGCGTCTGATGGTAAGCAACATGCCCTCCGCTGGCGCACTGCACTTCATCATGCGGATATTTAAAACAATTTATCTCATTTCTCTGGAAACCTTGTCCTTCAAACCAAAACACATTAACGTTATTAATTCCTGTTTGTCGTTAGAATTACTGTCAAACGTGTGGTATGGTAGGGTTGTACTTCCCCAGGTGTACTCTGCACACTACAGAATACAACAAAGTAGCAGGAACCCGGGTCAAACGCCAGAAACAGCATTGCGCACTAACAGATTCCATTTAACCGTTTAAGAATTACAATTGCAAAAACCACCATGTAAGTAGGCAATTAAACGCGTAACGGTCCTCCTCGCATCGCAGTGACGCCTCAGACGGCCACCAAAAGAGTATCCTCTCTAATAAATCACCTGGACTAGTCGTGCCCTGCCGCTATTGGTATTCTGCACGGAGACGGTGTTAGCGGCCAGCCAGGCAGGGTTGCCGTAACTAGTAATGATTTATTTGCGTAGCATGGGTACAGACAAGTAGATATAATGGTTACGAAATGTGGTTCGCCATTCGCATTAATTTGCGTATAATATACATATAACATAATATAATATGCATAATAATTTTGCATTAAAACATCCATACAACGAAGAAGTAGGAGAAGATTGAGACTTTAGTACACACACAAAGCTTGTTTGGTGCATTAGCCTGTTTCGTAGCAGAGGAAACATAACAGCATACTAATATTATAAATGCAAACATTTGGATGTTTAGATATTGTGGAATGATGAAGTTTGGAATATAGATTATAGTCTGGAATAGCACATATGCAACTTTTTATAGAGGGATAATAACGGAAACTGGGACTGCTAGAACATATTTAAATGTATGTTAACCCAGTGAAAACGGCTATTCAATTAACTTAGTCTTGTTGGCTCTTTATCGATTCGATGTAGTACTCCAGCCTTAGCGCAGAGGCGGCGAGGTACATTACAATTAATTAGAGGCGAGCGACGCGTCCCGATTTCAAGTGTAATTGGTGTCGCACAATGTACTACGCTAATTGTACTCGCTGCCAACACGCCCACATCTGCGGTCGTCTGTTACAACGCAAATATGTAATCAACACGAAACAGACATAACTGTGATGCGAAAATAACTACGATTTCATACGAGTTCTCTTACGTTTTCTTTTATGTGGAAAGAGTAAAGAAGCAGAGGATCAAATAGGTAAATAGGTGACAATAGTGAGAAATTGATGGTATAGAGGTAGAAAGAGTGAAGAAGCAGATGATCTAACAGGTAAATAGGTGACAATAGTGAGAAATTGTTGGTATATAGGTAGAAAGAGCGAAGAAGCAGAGGATGCAACAGGTAAATAGGTGACAATAATGAGAAATTGTTAAATATTCTTGAAGTTCACCCCAGATACTTTTGGATATGACCATGCAACAGTCATAAATAATAATGATAATCTTTTTTGTATCGAAGATTCTTTCGGTATTTTTTCTTCTTCTTTGAATTTGTCTTTTTCATTACATTTTTGGACATTTGAGCGGAGGATCCCTCCCGTGAGATGGTGTTTGATCGGTATTTTTGATTGCGAAAACCCGGCCCACCCTGGACGATTGATACTCATGTAGGTGCCAATTGACTAATCCTACCAACGCGATGGTTCTACAAGACATAGTAACAAACACAAATAAACGAGATAGAGAATTGTAACTGTCCCCTTCCTAATTGGTTAGATGTATTTGCTTTCGAATTTAACGCTCCAACATTTGGGTAAGGCTTGCTTGACGCTGTAGCTAAATAAAATTCGCGTTCGCAATGTTCACTATATCAAAGAACGATCATATCAACAAGATTTCCCACAGGGCAGACAGTTGGAAGTTAAAATAAGCAGATAGGGAAGGTCACCAAAACTACACACGCCAAAGAAGATAACAAGACAAAAAAAAAATTTAAACGACTATTTCTACGAATCCTCGTTATAGTTTACGACTCATATAAACACGTTCTCGAATCGCAACATCAACACCTGCTGAAGGAGCGGTCATCGTTAAACAAATTAATATGAGATCACCAATCAATAAAAATTTACATGGAAATAAGCAAGCCTTCCGCTAATTTTACACGTTCAATTATAAAATGACGATTTAAGTTTTATCAGTAATTTTACTACATCGTTAACCAATGAACGATACATTTATTATGAAACAGATACATTAGTTTGGTAGGTAATAGAGGGCATTTGATACTAGCTATAGATACCTTCGAATAAAATTACTTTTAGGGTATGAAAACTAAACGCGGTTTTTACGCACTACTAATTTATTAACAAGCTCCTCCAAAAAAAAATAGGCCGCCGAAATAAACTAACACTAAGTCGACTGCACCATACAAAACGTGAGTAATCCGTAAATTAATTTAAAAAAATACTATACCTCTACATAAAGTGTTTCTAGTTTTTTCAAATAAGCAAAATTGGTAGACAGTGAGAAACAGAACAAAAATTAAAAAAGGTCATTCATTCTATTTAAAATCACCACAGACACCGCCAACGTAAAAATACACGAGCTGAATCAGCGTCTTTTCAATATTATTTATTGTGTAAACAAAAATATTCGTTCCCGTAATGTACTGAAAACATCTGCCTACGACTGAGTCGAGGGACTCGCGTTTATTATTTTAATGACGGACGACGGAGCGGCCATAAAAATAGTTTTATTATTGGTACAAATAATAAATCTGCCTTTCCGGCTAATATATTACGAGTACGCATCCGGAATGGGAAAATTAGCGCAGTAATAAAGGCAAGAGATGACGTGCGATGTGCTTTTCGAATGCGGATCGATGATGTGCCTTAAATAGATTATGTGGCTTGGTTATGAAGTCTTCAATGGGAGAAACAGTTTTGAAAGCCAATGTGTTTGAGTATTCTAAAGTAAAACCATCTGTAAAATACCTAACCCAATTGGACGCTTAAAAAAAATATTAGGAGACTGTTGCTCTAGACCGGGAAAAAGGAAAGGATGGGAGGTATAGAGAGCTTTGCTCTGCGTTGGGCGAATATATGGTCTGAAATAATAAGAGGTAAGTAAAACGATTTGTTATTAGTCAGTCGTATATACTCACTAAGGTGTGGTTATTGTATAACATGAAATACATCTACAGTAGAATTCATTTATAACGACGTCGCTTATAACGACTAACCGTTTTTAACGTCGATATTATTTACTCGAGATCGGTTTAATAGTTAGATACTGAGAAAATATAACCGTTTAGTGCGACTCCGGTTTGAGCGACAAACCGTTTATAGCGACCATTTTTGTTAAATAATTCGTCCGTTTAAAACGACGCGCCGTGTTTTGTTTCAATTTAGGTAAAGAATGACTAATACCTCGGCCCCCCCTCACTTTCCCCGCGCGCTTCACCGTTCAATTCTCCTTATTGGCGCGCGTAAATCACAGTTAGTATTTGTCACCTGTTATGACAAGTTCATAAAGCGCCATGAAGAGAAAGTGTTTTGAAGTGTGAAGAAAAGAGTGCAATATTACACAGAAGCTGGTGAATCAAATGCGATCCTCGCAAAGGAATTTGGCGTATCTTATACTACAATATATATAATGCTGTCCGAAGTTCTTACTACCGAACAAAAGTCTGTCAAAACAAACCCAAATAACAGATTTCCTACGTTAGTGACAGTATTACAGTACATTGCGTACCGATGTTTGTAATTTGGTATGTAGGTATTACTTATTTGTGTACATATAAGAATAATTAAAATAAACATAAGTAACTGATTCCTACAACATGTTTTATTTACCTAAATGGGAAAATCAAACTTTCGCACTTTTAATACATAATGTAAATATCCGTTTTATACGTCATCCGGTTAGTACGGCATAATATCGCCGGTCCCTTGAAGGTCGTTATATCCGGATTCTACTGTATGTATTTACTTCAAATTATACACAACATTTCAAAGTAAGTACCTACTTGCGGTAACAATGCTAATGTTTCTTACAATTTTTTTGCCACTCTATAGTTAGTTCGAGCATCGATGGAGATGGTGCAAATCCTACAATAAGGAATTATTGTAGGACGTAATAACGTCACGAGATGAAAGCCCAGGAGCCATTAATCAGCGCGGGCGTCAAGCGGGCCCGGCGCGGGCGCATCATGGCCGCCGGAGAAACGATCGATGCGACCCACATATTGACCGCCTGTGATGCTAAAAATGTAAAAATGCATTTTGCAAGTAACACTACTATTTAGCATTCACGAATATTTTAACAAAATTTAAAAAATAAATATCTTGCGACATTTCGTCCTATCGGATTTGAAATTTGTCATAGTGGATAGTTTTATACCAGTCAAGGCCTTTCATTTGATACCCATATCGAAGGAGTTACGAAAAATATGTTATACACCATTTTGTAGCGGTGGTCATTTTCCCGTTTCCGTTTTTTCTTGCGATAAAAAATTGCCTATGTGCTTTTCCATATACAGTCTAGCTGCTTTGTCCCAAATTTTAACCCGATCCGTTTAGATGTTCCGACGTGATTGAGAAACAATCACTCAAACTTTCGAATTTACTTAATAATATTAGTAATAAATAAAAAGCGACATCGTTTCATGATTGATGTTCCAAAAACACGAACGAAGAGATTTGACTCCACGTTTGTGATATGAACGTCTAGGTTGTTTCTGGAATGCGTTGCCTCAGTGGGTTTTCTTCGATAGTTACAATCTTGGTGTTTTCAAATCCAGAGTGAATCGGTTTCTGCTAGGTAATCACGCTCCATCGAGATGGTGGTCAAGTGCGAACCTATAATAGTTAAAAAATAAAATCAATGAAAAAGAAAAGAAATGACGAAGGTTTGTCACTCACGGGCTTTTACTCTAGACAACTCTTACTTGAGAGTTTGGTAACAAAGCCGGTCGCGCCGCGACCACGCCGCCGCCGGCTCTCGGTGACACATGATACGGCTAAAACGACCACATTTAAATACACAGCTATATTGTCTATCTCGATTACTCGGCCCACTTTTTCGTTCGCTGTTCATTTAACAACGTGGAAACGTTTATTGATGGTCGTTGAGAAACATTCGATTTTATACGCGCAATTTATTTCCTTTATATTTTGTCGAAAATTTAATACGAGTGATGTATAAAAGATTAAATGATGCAATCTAATGGTATCAAAGTTCTTCGTATGCATAAATAGTCGCAAATAAATATGAATGAGCGATACAGAAATAGTTGGCAATGAAAATAAATAAATAGATTTCATCATAGTTCTTCACGAATAGGAATAACCTCCAAATCTATAAACTATTTTCGTACAAAAAATTAAACCGATTTCAAAACCACAAATAGGCACTCAAAAACGAAAAATAAATTAAAATCATTATAAGCGCTACTCACTCATATATTTGAAGTCAGCGCCAGCTAAGTCTAACAGGTAGTGGATAGATACTACTTACCTGTGCCCACTTACCATGTGCGACATGGTATCAATTTACTAACTTTTAGACCTGTCTGGCATAGACTTCAAATAGGTGAGTGAGTAGCGCTTATAATGATTTTATTTATTTTTCGCTTTTGAGTGCCTATTTGTGGTTTTCAAGTCGGTTTAATTTTTTTTACGAAAATAGTTTATTTTACCCTTTTTAAGCAAAACACTTTTTTTTACCGTTTTTATTAACGCATTTACCCAATTTCGTAGTGACAAGTTCGAGTTGTATTGTGAAATCTACAATTACGTCATCCAGAAAACTGTATCCCACCAAATACATTATGTAAAAAACTAGCCAACTCTCGATGGAGCTGTATATTTATCGCTAATCTATTTATCTAGTGCTCAACGGCCAAGTCACACAACATTAACTATAATAATAAAGAAATCGCAGTAAGGAACCTTAGACTTGGCACGGCCTTGTCTAGATTTCATTACTTTTTAGAGATAAATATACAGCTCCATCGAGACTTGGCTAGTTTTTTACAGAATGTTTTTGGTGGGATTTCACTTTTTTTTTGTAGAAACGTGGACTTATTGATTTATTATATCAGTTGTATTATTTGGCACATTTTTTTTCTCTTTAGGAGTATTTTTTTATTATTACAAATCCTTCTTTTTTTTCCGGTTCTGATTCCTGTACAGTAGCAACAGTTTTTCGTATTGCCCATTCGCGTTCATTATTTAAGTGAACTCTCTATAATAGGCAAAGAGCTTTAGAAGATTGGAAGAAGACTGCAAATAAATAAAAGCTAGTCTAGCCTTATCCAGAGTTTTCCTTTAATTTTATTTACATACATAAATAAATGCGTATTAAAATTTTGACTCTGACCATATATTGTTATCCTAACTAAACACATTGTATTATTTGACACATATTTTTTCTCTTTAAGAGTACTTTTTTTTAATATTACAAAACTTTCTTTTCTTTTTTTCCGGTTCTAATTCTTGTACAGTAGCAACAGTTTTTCGTGTTGCCGATTCACGTTCATTATTTATGTGGACTCTCCATAATAGGCAAAGAACTTTAGAAGATTGGAAGAAGACTGCAAATAAATAAAAGCCAGTATAGCCTTATCCAGAGTTTTCCTTTAATTTTATTTACACACATATTTGGATATTAAATTTTTGACTCTGACCATATATTGTTATCCTAACTAAACACTTCGTAGAAACGTTATGGCGGACGCGCGTGTTGTGAGCTGATGTTCAGCAACGTATGCAACTATAGCAGATCTGATACTGCAAGTTGAATCAGTACTACCATACACCAAGAAAGATATTGAATGGAAGAGACAAGACCCGTCCTTAGCGCATACCAACTACTTGGTAGCCACTAAGTTCATCGTCGTCTTTTGGTATTATCGACATTTTTTATATGATATTATCTTGCGAAATTTAATTTTCCAACTTCTTTGTGCGAAATCAAACACAAATAAACTCTACGACGACAGCGACTGACAAAGTCGAGTGACAGCTTCATAACACGAAATAAAAAGTTTTCCTTTAATTTTATTTATATGCGTAAAAAGCAGAATGGCTATATTACATTCTGTTTGCAGAAGGGGAGGCATTCGTCCAGTAGTGGGAAGCAATAAGCTAGATTAAATTAGAAGATGTGTCCCACTGTGCTGGATTTTTGCAATGACAGTCGATTTTTTTATGTACCAATAGTAGAATTGGGCATTACTGTATCTCTAATACAGCTGAGACAAGCTGAGGGTATTTCATCAAGATACTTCAGACCTTCGATTTTTGACATCAAATGAGTATAAGAGAAGAGGACAAACAAAGTTGAATATTTTTGTACTAGCGCTCCGCCCCGGCTTCGCCCGTGGTACACAATATAAATATAACCTACTAGCAGCCCGCCCCGGCTTCGCACGGGTATTGTGGAAAATAAGTATAAAACAAAATTATTAGACTTATAAATTTTAACACACTCTTGGCAGACTTGCCATGCTTAGGACATACGACCAAAATAAAACAAACCATCCCAATCATCTGTTTATCGTTTAAAACGCATATATTTTACCTACTTTACTTTATGAAAAAAAATGCGGGAGCCAGAATCTCAAGGTCCTGAGAGGAGCGAGCCAAGCGAGGCCAAGCGTAGACGCCGGCGACCTCCGTAGCGGAGCGTATGTCGAGTATGGAGAAGTGACACGCATGGCCATAGAGCTTCTGGCTCCGGGAGCCCACCCGGAGTCGAATCTCAGTGATAAGCCCTAATACTTCGATCAGGAATGTACGTTCGTGATCGAAGCCCTAATAGGACCAATTCTTCTTTGATCATTGTTTTGGTATTGCTATGCTTCTCTCAATGTGTGCCTTTAAACATTATGCTAAGTTATGTTTATGCTATACATGGTATGCTATGGTAGCAAAAATTATGCGAAAACAGTTATGCGTTAGTTGTTATGGTATATTATCATTAGCCCTAAAAACGTTATGCACACGTTTTAGTTTTAGGCGTGTCTAACGTCGTTTTTATTCTCCTTTTTACTTGTACGCAACAAATCAAATCAGTAAATATTTAATGGTTGTAATTTTGTGTTAAAACTCCGCTAATGCCACCTACAACGTAGTTTAGGGTATCTTTTAATAAAAAAATGTGGTTTCTATTAGTTCTAAATACATGCTAAATAGTTACGGCTGATCTAGTCGGGAGAACGGCGGTAGCCGATCCGGAGCCCCGGGTTTAAATCCCACGTGCAGCACTGTCTTTTCGGAGTCATGTGAGTAATGGTGCTACCTTAGGTGAAGGAAAACATCGTGAGGAAACCGCCATGTACTTAGAATCTTTTGAGGTCATGTGTCATCCTCCAACCCGCACTGGGCCAGCGTGGTAGATTATGGACTTGACTCTCTCCTTGCGAGAGAGGGCCCCGAGTCCCAGTAGTGGAAATATTTAGTGGGCTGCTTATTGTATCTATTGACACAGCTATATGTCTGATCGTCACATCAACGTAGTCCTTAATGATCCGTTTTATTCTACTTTAGTAGGTAGGGTAAAGGGGACCTTTGGGGATGAGCTATATCCCTCATAAGTATCGGCTGGTCTAGTCGGCAGAACGGCGACTGCCGATCCAGAGCCCCCCAGCTCAAATTACACGCGCATCACTGTTTTTTCGAAGTAATGTGCGTAATGCCTCTAATTTAAAACGGTGAAAGAAAACATCGTGAGGAAACAGAAATGGAATAAAATTAATGTACCTAATACTATGTAGAAAGTGTTACGAAAAAATGTTTAATATTTGATATTATCATTTGCGTCCATTACATAGCGAGCCGACCGCGCGAAGTAGACGCGCGCCTTGCAAATTCATAGTTGCAAACACTTCTCTCCCCGTGCCTCGGTGTCCAACGCGCCGCGCGCCGTATTTTGATAGGATTGATATTTTTAACTTCGTAATACCTTTTGAATGGAATGTCCGACTTCAATAATTCAAAAAGTAATCAATAGGTATTAAAAGAGTCTTGAATAAGAAATAATTTATTTGGATAAGAATTCATACAAATGTGTGGATAACATGGTCTGAATTTGATAGACATTTTTATCTACTTTTAAAATGTAAAAAGTAGTTGTAGCGACGTAACTACTGTAGTTAGACATATGGTATCGCGAGGTTTTTTGTAGATTTTAATACGTTCTATAATATTGTAGAACATTGTTTTGGTCTATCATTAGTACTTTCCGCAGCGTATGCGATGAAAGCCATTTTATGTCTGTTTTTATTCCACCTTGCGTTGGTTTTAGTTAAATTTTCCGAGGATATCTTATTTTTTTTCGTGATTAATATAGCCTATGTTACTCAGTGATAATGTAGCTTTCTATTGGCAAAATATTTTTTGAAATGGGTCAAGTAGTTTTTGAGTTTATTCGTTGCATACAAAAATACAAATCTTTCCTCTTTATAATAATAGTATAGATAACCTATATAGCACTCAGGGATCACGTACATATCCAACGGTGAAATAATTTATGACAAGACCAAAATTAAACTACTCTACCTCGGATTTGTTATCTGTACAACATTCTACTAGCCAAGCCTTTTCATTTGATACCCATATTAAGGGAGTTGTGAAAAAATAAATGTATTTTGCCATTATGTGGTAGCGGGCATCTTGGATTTGAAATTTGTCATAGTGCTAAGTATTCTACTAGTCAAGCCCTTTTGTTTGATGCCCATATTGAGGTAGTAGTGTTTGTGGAGCCGGACATCTTGAATCGATATTAACCAAACATAGCTGGCAACATTTAAATAAGTATGTTTTAAAATTATATATTATGTATTATATCAGCTATCTGCCCGCCATACCACAAGCTTTGCTTAGTTTGGGGTCAGATGCTGTTGTGTGAATTGTCCACCAACATCCGCACAGATATTAATTATAACCTTCAAATAAAAAAAACGAACATCTAAATTGGCCCATCCTTTGAACTCTGCGGTGCCACAGACAGACACCCTGACAAACACACATCGACGTCAAACTTGTAACACCCCTTTTTGGTCATGGGTTAAAATAGTTCTTGAGATTAGCGCGTTCAAACAAAACACCTCTTCAGCTCTATAAAATGAATACAGATATTATTAGATATAAATGTAGGTACAAGAAACATCCAGAAGAGTTAGAAAAACTCTTATTACACTTTTTTTGGTCTATCTCCAATTCGCTCAAAGCGTGTAGCCCGCGATGAAGAACATCGTTCTAAAAGTAAATATTAAAACGCTGACGGGTTTTCATAAACATTTTCTACGGTCCATAAGTTCAGTGATTAAGCAAATGTCGCAGCGACAAGCTATAAAGTTTTATAGACACTCGAGGTTACGGTGCGCCATATTTATATAATGGAAGAACTTGTTCTTGATTGGAAATGTGAGCAAATTTAGCATACAGCTGGCTAGTGCAACTGAAACTGTATTTTCAATGCACATGGGTTCGCATTTGACCTGATAATAAGCGATGGTGCGGTCGAAGGAGATGTACGCTGACCTAGAAAAACATAAAATCTCTTAGGAAATGATGAACCGGCTAAATTCTACTCTAGGGCAGCACAAATAAAGAAGGAAGACTCAAATCAATTCATGCGAACTTTTGGGAGATCGGCAATGAATAAGTGGGAAAGTGCGCCTCTTTAAGAATAGTCCTATAGTGTAAGGGGGGAAAGAAGTATGAGATTGTGCTCTGGCGCATATTTCCCAAAAAATATCGTGTAATTTTTTTTCAGACAGGTCGCTTCTTGGCGCTATTTGAGGCTGATTTTTTACGAATATCATCCCGTGGTTTCATTAGCATAGTTCCCGATCGGGTTATTCTCCCAGGATACAAAGTTGCACATGTGTTATTCCGTACTATTTTCGTATATTAGTACTACATACATATATGTATTATGTGTAAAAAAATATAATAGGCTTAAAATAAAGTCTTACTGGATTTGATCACCATAAAAAATAATGCGACGAGTGTGGAAAACGCCAATTCAATTAGGTGAGTCCGTCTGTCATTGATAACTTGTTCAAAACATTGTGACCGTTTTCTTATGCATATTAATGATGTAGATGTTCGCGACCGCTCACACACCGGTCCGCGCGAGTATATGGCAACACTGGCTACAGATGCGAGTTAATGACAGCCGAGATTTACACAAAGGAAATAAACATACGCGTCCGTTTATTATCTCGAGCGATGTTCGGTGTTGATACGAGCGCGATAGCAGCGAGTAGCGACGCACGCGCAGGCGCCGCGGAGACGCTCGCCTTCTTGGATAATTCATGAGGAGCAGGCTCCGGGCAGCGCGCCCCTGCAGCGAGGAGACGCCGCTTCCGGGTGCCCATATACAGATTATCGCATGCCTAAAATGGAAACCTAATAAGTAGAATTACTCTCCACACAGATCGCCGCGAACTGGCCGGGAACGCGGCTGACAGTGCCGAGTTGCCTTTTGTCGTCGCTTTTGTTCTCGACAGCGACCCTATTTGAGACAATCCTTTCAGCCGAGTTATGAGCCATTCGGGAAGTTGTTGCGCAAACCCTACATGCAATAAGTAGCCAGCCGCGCGAGAGGGAAACAAAGGGACCGCAATAAACAAGCGGCCGGCGCCCGCGCCGCCGGAGCGCGAACTTGGAAATCTGCTCAGTTTAATGGTCCATACTCGAGCTAAATAAAAACTGGTCGTTTAAGACATGACGAGGGCAGGACCGCCGGCGCCGGCGCCGAATCGTTTCGTCGCTCGGAACAAGTGACGGAGGAAATTATCATATTTCACTATAACACTCGCGCTCGACTTTAATGGCATTTGAGACGAGGGTCCTACGATTCTGATGATATTTATTAAAATTGAAAATGACTCGAGGTCGTTCCTTAAACTTTTAATTCGAAGGGTCGATGACAGTTATACAGCCATCAAACGCTTTACGATCCTAATGTTAAAAATGTTACGAGTTCTAGTAAAAAACGGCAATTTAAAGAAAACCTAGACGTAAAAATGATGCTTATGTTTCTCAGTAAGCCGATGAAAAACAAAAATGTTGAAGGCAGGTTAACTAGAAGCGCAATGCAAACGCGTAAAGTCTAAAAATGGTGGTGGCGACTATGCGCGCGGAATCATGCATGCGCGCTCAATCCCATGCTTCGTTCGGCCGGGCTGGGAGGCAGACGGCGACAGAAAAAATCTCACTTGCCTAATAAGGAGCTAGTACGTGGTCGGACGTACCGTGCGCGATTATCTCACGGTCCGCAACGGGGTCATGTGAGAACCAAATTGCAGCTTCTGCACATTATGACAGCTTTTAATATGTACAATTCTACAACTCGGCCGGGAGTCACGGAATCCTTTACGGTCGTGGACAAGATGCGCGATAAACCTTTTTACTGGAGCTCAGCAAACTGCAGAGCTAGATAATAACATTAATGCGACTCGAGGGAACCAGTTATGAGCATCTCATGAAGAGAATGTTTCGAGTCGTTTAGCGAGTGGAATTGCTCGGGGTTCAGACAAATTATACTCTCGCCGAGTGAGCCTGTAAACGGGGCAATTTGCGCATAGACCGAGCGTGGAACCGCGGCCCAATATGGACATTTAATTGATTTAAACGACAAAGTTTACGCAAAAACGTATCATTATACCTTTATTGTTACGTATTCAGTTGCCGTACCAATTGCTCGTTTAAATAAGGTAATGTCGTCGATTAAACAGGTATGAGTAAGGCGTACTCGATCGCCCATACTTGGAAAACCCTTGTTGAATGAAAATAATAAATGCTAGAAACTTGACGTGGCGATGTGAAAATGCCGGACAAGAAAGCGAATTCCATCGACGTGCGCCTCTCGGAAAAACAAATGGCCGCTGGAGCTAATCAAATAAAGGAAATGACTAATTGGCGTGATCATCGCCGGCTGAAAAGCAAGGTGCCCGCGAAACGGAACAAAAACAGGAAAATTAGAAGTCTCAGTACGTTTGGTATAAATTGACCACAAATCTGTTGTGGTATAACAAGCAGGAGAATGAAGAATAGTCGTAAGTAACGAGACGTACAGATTAGGAATTCTGTATAGGGACGAACTCGTCGGGAGAGTTGAATATCAAGATGGTCCGACCCATAAACGAAAACCAAACCGGTCTGTGTAATCGATGGCGAGCCGCGATAGGGGCGCGGCGCCCGCGCACGGCCGTCGGAATAATTGGGCACCGCGGGACTTCACACCATCGCCACAATGGCCTCCGACGCCGAGCGCGCTTACACCCGAGCACCAATAAACATACCCGATTTCACAAATAAATTGTCCCTCGCGACGTGTATACGAAATGGAGTATTCAAATCGACATAATAAATGGTACACGAATGGAATTTGGGGACGTTGAGTTTAATCGAAACGATATAATCGGAACGACCGTTTTAGAACATTATATTTACAGAGATATAAGGTGAAACAGGTCGTTGAAAACTGGACGAGACGAATGATAAAGATCATGTGAGGCGCCACGAATGTCGAGTAATTGGTACGACAAGCACAGCAAGCTGCCGAACGTAGTGCGCATACGTGACGAGAATCGCTTGACACGACAATAGAGAAATATGAAAATAACACCGTACCTCTAATCTTATACCTGAGACGGTTTAACGGCAACTTTTAATCCGAACGCTCGCAGCAAAACATAAGATAAGAGGTGAGCACGTAGAATATTCATACTTTTATCGGCATCACTTATCATTGAAGCTCGCGGTAACGGTGAACGACCGAAGCGCCATATGTCACCGAGATCTGAAGCTAATGTTATCATTAGGCAGTATTTTCGAGGAGTTCGTTCACCCGCTAGACGTCGCGGAATTCAGCGGCGACCGAGTATTTCCGTGCGGAGCAGACGGATGCTGCCTTCTTCGCTAAATCCCCGACACGTATAAATAAACCGCGGCTTCGGAGTGCCAACGGCGTACTTTATGGGGACATTTACGAGGGAGCGGCCGGGACGCGCGCCCCTGCGAGAACCGATTACACTCATTCAGCAAACATTACCCGCGCTACTGCTAGCTCTTGAGAATCTATACCAATATTATAAAGCTGAAGAGGTTTTTTTTGTTACACTCGCTAATCTCAGAAACCACTGGACCGATTGCAAAAATTCTTTCAACGTTCGATATGTGCGTGATCCCCGTGTGCTATAGGCTATATATTATGTACCACGGGCGAAGCCGGGGCGGGCCGCCAGTATCTTAATATTGCAGATACGATGACATCCTACTAATATTAAGAAAGTTTGTAAGAATGTATGGATGCATGTTTGTTACTATATCACCCAAAAACTACTGACGGGATTTGGATGTGGTACACAGATAGATAATGGGTCTGGAATAACATATAGATTATTTTGAAGCCGGTAAAATAACGGGATCGCGAACTTTTTATTTTTTTATTTATTTCATAACCACAATAACTGTTACAGGTATTAATAATTTAATAAATTCGCCCTTTAAACCTGTACAAGGTTTGTCTAGGACAAATAGTTCTCGACACATTACAAGGTGAACATTAAAAAAAAAAAGGACATTACGTCGACAAAATACCTAAAATTATCACAATTGTATATTTTAACAGATATCAGCACACGCGCACCTAACTGCGCGGATAAAACCGCGGGGAACTGATAGTAACAACTGCAGTTATTGAGAAGCGTTTTTTTGTTGTGGTAGGACTCCTAGCATAGTCCGCCTGGGGGAAGTACCACACCTTTGCCAGTTATTCTACCGCCAAACAGTAAAATGAAAACATTCCTGTGTTCCGGTTTGAAGGGCAATGTTTCCAGAGAAATTACAGTGCTTAGAGATATAATAACATCTTAGATCTCTGGGTGATTAGCGCAGTGCAGTGCTAGGTAATGATTTGGACTCTTCGTGTTCCAATAGCTGCATGTCACTGTGCTGTTGTTGCAGGCATGTTGCTTACCATCAGGCACATGTCCAGGTCATCTCGTCACTTCTAATTTAAAAAAAAGCTTTACGATCTATGTAAATGAAATAGCATAGATATAATAATTACATGATGATGATACATACATATGTATTGAATACATGCCGGTAGTTAATCTTGTGCTCCCTAAAAGCAACCTTCCATAAGCCTTAAATTAAAGCATTTTGGTTTCGTGCAGTTTAAACCAGCTTTTTTACGAAGCATATATTATAATGTAATGTGACTGGAATTATTAATATTCTATCTTATATTCTGTATGAGTGTCGTGTGTTTTACAAAAGTAGACGTGGTCCATCCATCTCTTTGCAGTCTCTCTCACATTTAAGTCAAGACGACGTAACTTAGGTAACCGACTTCTCTGTATAATGTGAAGAAATATTTCAGCGCGTTATTTCTCCAACCCGAAACTATTTACGATGGTTCAGTATAAACACGTACGGAGAATCGGAGACGACAGTCTCCAAAACTAACATTTATGTTATGATGTCGAAATTCATAGAAGCGCTCCGTTTGAATATGCGTTTAAAGGGGTCCTACCGAGAAACCAGCACAGAAGTAAAGCCAACAAAGTCGTGGCTCGGTACAGCGGTCAATATTTGAAGTTTGTTTTGTACGATTTCACTCAGACCAATCATTCGTTTAATGTTCTTATGAGTTTATTTTTAATTAAGTTAAATGAGCCAAAGGAATAATAACCTTTTGTACGGCTTTAAAATAAGGTAAAGTAAAGTCAAAGTTTTTCAATGAACAAGTGCACGAGACTTATTGTGTAATGTATATGATGGAAATAGGGTTAAAACTTAAATCCAGTATTTAAAAGGAAAAAAAAGAGACGGAAAACAGAAGGGAATAGAATAGGAAAACTATAGAGAACCAGAATTCCATGATACTTTGCGTTCCTCCATAATAAGTACTTACTTACTTAAGGAATATCCAAAAGTGCATAGCAAGCTTTTAAACTTTTACTTTTACTAAACTAAACTTTTACTAGAGTTTTAAAAAGTAAAGTTTTTCAATTGTTTTTACTTTTGTTTATAATTGAGACGGTCCAATAAGGTGTGAGGCGGTGGAGGAGCGTGGGAGCACAGCCACACCGTGCCGTGCGGCCGCAGGCTCGGCCTAATTAAAAGGATTTTGTTACCTGTCAACTAAAGATAACACCACCTTTAGTGCCACCGCCATAGGTTGTGGCCAAAACGACAGCGATAGGCGGGCAGCCACAGCGGACAGACGACTGGACCTTACTTTTATGCCAGCTACAAAGTACGAAGAGTTTCGTCTGTAACGTTGTTATTAAAACTACTAAACCATAGTTTACTTTTTGAATACTTCACGAATGAGTTTAGATAATACACACATTCCAAACAACTTAAGTCACGTTTGTTTCCTTTTATTTGATATTTATATAGATTTATCTGACATCATCATAGACCGTAACGGCTACCAGACGGGATCAGTGCGACATACTGCTCAACAAACTAAGTATTATATCGAAGGTCACTTACGAATTCAGAGTTCCATAGTGGAGGTCCTTTGTCAATTATGATCCAGATACTAGTTGAACATAACTTTATACATCCACGAATTCATTAAAGTTAATTGATTTAATGAAAAATCGTAACACAAAAGATAACTCTCCTCCTGGAAAAAAACTTTCTATCTGCTACTATTTTGTGATTCTTCAAGGACTGTTTAGTTAAAACTTGATCGAATAGGGTCAAACTTCTAAGTCGCGTGCTCATCTCTCTGGACGACACCCGCGCCGCTGTCGCTTCCGCTCCGCCTGTCGCTACCGCCGTGAACGCGCCGCAAAGGTACCAGTTTAAAAGGTAGCTTACCCACTTAATTGGATATGAAGCAATGATTTGATACAAATGTTCGAACAGAGTAGGATTTCGGAGTTAAAATGGAATTTATTATAGTTATTAGTTAAATTGATTTAGAGAGAACGTAAAACAGTTACCTTAATCTGAGTGACAAGTTAGGTGCCTCGTAAATACGTAATTAGGAGTATTTACTGGACATGTTTGTTGTAAAAATGTTGGGTTTTATTTATTGTTAGTTGGCAAGCTCGTTACAAGAAACTGTTCGCGGGGTTACCACAGAAAAGATACATATTAACTGATATTACCTCATAACAGCAACCTGCACAATACAGTGCACGATGCATAAGCAGGCCACTAAATTTTATCACTGTTGGGTCTCAGTGACTTCTCTCACAAGCAGAGAGTAGACGTATAACCCACCACGCTGACATAGCGCGTTGTGGATGACGCATGACCTCGAAAGATTTTTGAAACAGTTGTTTTACGATGTTTTCCTTCGCACATGATATCGAAAATACAGTATTGCGTGTGGGTAAGACAGGGTAAGCGTGAGATGCTTTAGCATGGTCATGTCTATTCCATTCTTATTTTTTTAGGATCTGATGCTTCAAAGAGTATTTCATTCAGGCAATGAGAATTATTCATATCGAGGATAACTTTCGATGTTGAACCTTTCTGTGTAACCCTGAACAGCAATATTAGAATTTACAACACGCATAGTACACAACACAGTTCCCGTATCGAAGAATAGTAAACATGGAAACGAAAACATAATTACGTAAATTAATGAAGATAGATTACCTAGCGCCGACATATCCAGTTTATTACCGTCTGGCATAGATAACTTAAGACTTACACGTGGAGTTTTCCATATACAATATTTTGTATACAAGATTATACAAATTACATTTATAGTATATTTTGTATAATCTTCACTTCAATCAAAATTGAATCTCTTCAAATTACTAACTTCATATCAAACAAAGATGATATTTTTTTATAGAATAGTGACGAGACGAGCAGGAAATGTGCCTGATGGTAAGCAACATGCCTGCCACATAACAGCACAGTGACCACGCAGCTATTGGGACATGAAGAGTCCAAATTATTACCTAGCACTGCACTGCGCTCGTCACCCAGAGATCTTAGGTATTATATCTCTAAGCCCAGTAATTTCTCTGGAAACATTGCCGTTCAAACCGGAACACAGGAATTATTTGTACATTGTTCATACAAAAATAATAAAACAGCGACTAAACAACAATATTTTAATTTTTACGACCAAACATCAAAAATCACAAAAATCAGTCGAGCCGTTTCGGAAGATCACGAACACAAACATCGTAACTCGACATTTTATACATTAGAAGATTACTTACACCTCTCCGTGGGCCGGTCGCCTTGTAAAGCATTTATTGGTATTTATTTCGAGATTGGTCTATAATACGAGTATTTTAATTGATTTCATTGAATATACCTAATACTCAATTGCTGTATACGTTTTATAAATCGGACACGAGATTTTTGTCAAATACATCTCAACTTTTACAATGTATACATCTAGCTTGGAGCTTCTTGATTAATCTCTTAACTGCGTTAATCTACAAACATTCGTCCATCATACGCTAGCAAAGAACAATTGGCGAATATTCGGGACGATGCGTGTCACGCTTTGATTAAATTGGCGTTCGTCTGGGCTGCACAATTCGCAATCATAGAACGCAATCAGGGCGAATCAAGGGTATCTACTGGCGTCTCGCGTCTAATGTAAGAAACTTACAGTATAGAAGAATAGGATTCATCAGAGTGAATACGCAATCGTTAACTGGTAACACATTCAATAGAATCAGTCGAAGTCGAATTGAGAACAACTTAAATAAATATACCTGCTAATACCTACAGGCAAGATTCACCCCCTAAACTAAAAAAAAAAAAACTATTTTATCCCGGGAAAAGAACGGGAATTGCCCGGGTAAAACCGCGAGCGCTAGATAGTACTAAATAATTTAATTTTCTCCGAAAAAAAATCGTCGTCGTGAAACTTAGACACTCATCATCATCATGATGACGTACGTATAAGGTACATACATAGTTCCAATTTCCAATGAGACAGAGAGGTTTAGGAGTGAACGAAAATGTTGTCGACGTTTGCAAATTTTAGATTTCAGTTGATTTTTAAAAAACGGCTAATCCTATTTTGATGAAGTTTTATGGTGGAGCTATCGCGTAACATACATAAAAACATACAACCGAATAGAATTTTTTTATGGTATAGTGACGGTACGAGCAATACAAGTGCGTGATGGTAAGTGCATGCCCATAACAGCACAGTATGAAGCAGCTACGAGTATTAGAACAGAAAAAGAAGCTATGATAAAGTCCATACTTTACCTAGTTTAATTACCTAGCATTGCACTGCTCTCGTCCCCCAGAGATACAAGATAATTTATCTCCATGCCATATAAATTATCTGGAAACGTTGCCCTTCAAACCGGAAACCAGTGACGCTTGCACATTACTTTTCAGAGGCTGGCCAAAATGTGTTACTTCCCCAAGCGGAGTCTACAAAGAGGCCTAGTACTAAAACTCTCCTTCTTTTTTGAGAGGCTTACAAAACTGGGCAAGTTCAGTATCACGTGAAGCAGAAAAAGCGTGGTTCCTCTCGGGTCGAGCACAATGGAGGTCTATCGAAAGGATTAGAGCCGGCCCGCGGTTCGTTAATGAGGCTTCTTTGTGGACCGGCCGGCTCCGCGACACGCCGCCGACGGAAATCATTTATTTCACCGTAACCAATTGACATTACCATTTTTTTCCCCCTCTTTTATAACACGCCACAGGTTCGCTCGTAGGCCGGCGCGTCGCCTACGCGCCACAAACCTACGTAACGACCCAAGAGTTATAATGCTCAATTAAATTAACTAATATTGATATACTGCCTAATAAGAACTAAGCAGAAACGTATTTATTGTTTTACAATGAGTTTTGTATTCGGTTTCGAGAGTGCGCCGCGGTGGCTTAGTAGCGATAACGTCAGATTTCAATCGTGAGGTCTTATGTGCCAATCCCGTCTACATCTCTGAATATTTTTCCAAATGTAATTGTAGAAGTGTATCATCACCATTGGCTTTAAAGGTGAAGGAACACATTAAAATAAAACGAAAACATGCGTCAACCCGCACTTGGCCAGCGTGGTGGATTTTTGCGTTGACTCTCTCCTTGTGACAGACCCGAGTCCCAGTGATATGAACAAAAAGTGGGCTGCTTATGCCTGTATTCGTTTAAATAGCTATCACTGGCTGTAAATGAATCTATGAATATCGATGGAATAACATTGATGGTCGGGAGATTGCGGCCGGTTTCAGCAGTAATGCTATGAAAGCAATCTGGCCGTTGGCGCCTGCTGTCAATCAGACACGCTGACGTTACATCACTGGCTTCATAAAACATCTGTTGAATAAACCGCACTAAACTACACAGACTCCTCGCCATCAGAGCGTTCATACCGATTTATTTGTGCCTTATTAAAACATTCTTCGATCGAATTTAGTCGCTCGCCAGATATCCGAGATGGATATCGACGAACCAACAGAATATCAGATCTTTTAAGATAGAATTCACAAAGTGCAATCATTAACTTAAGGAGAAATAAAAATACCGAGTCAGGGTCTATAAAATTTATTTAAGAGGGTCTGACAGTGACATGCGCGGCTATAAAACGTTAAAAGGATCAAAAGACTTCAACGGATAATATCGGGCAGAAAAAAAAACTGGAGAACGTATCGCTTTCAGTTCCGTCAGGGCACACCTCGACGGACATAAAGAGCTATAGAAAACCATTTTAGTCCCACCACAAGAAATATCACACGTCGTAAATGGAGATGAGATGGTATTATATACGGGCGAGGCGAGTCGGTACACAAACCCACGTAGCTTTTGAAGAGGCTTAACGAAGTCAGAACGTCAATCATGCCGGGTATCATTACACACAATACTCCAATCCCGAGTGCTCAATCGATACACTGATCTCCTACGGAACCAGCCATGTGTTTACTGCCGGCACAATAGAAATTCCAAACGAATATAGCAACTATAAAAACGGAAATATTTAGTTTTGAAACAAAGCCGAGTCTTTTTATGATACATCACATTATTTTAATGCCATTAAGCAAACGGTTACTATGCATTTAAACGGAAGACCTACTTTAATTTCCGGTGAAGATAATAGAAAAAGCTTGTTCGCCTCGACAACTAAAGTTATGTGTCCCGAAATATTCAAATCTACAATTCGAGTGGAGCTATGGCAAAGATTTGGAACAAAATTGAATTAACATAGTTTAGGGCGATTAATCGGTTAATTTATAATTCCTTTTAACATCGGTATTTCCGGATACCATTAAAACTGAATCGAATCAAAATATAGCGTATATCTATAGGTAATTGAGTTTTCGTAGTTTTGCATAACTACTGGCGTCGGTGGAAAAAAGTTGTCTAATGGGCGTGCACAAAAAACTTTAGCGCCTTCACAGAAAGCCGCATTTGAGCATGAAACTAACGAACGTCGAGTATTCAAAACCAATTAACTCTTGCATCATAAACGGCGAAGTACATGCAATAAAAATAACATTAATCGAAAAACTTATACGTGAATGCTAGAGAGCTAGAGACGTATTAATATTTAAATACAATATCAGAAGTAGGTATAAGGCCATGTCCGCGACGGATAAGGGGGCTTAGCCAAGATGTCTTTCTACAATCGTAAACGCTAGAGAAAACTATGTAAATGTATGGTAATGACAACTAACAGCGATAAATCACGTGGTCAGAGAATACATAGAGAAAAAATCGTAGCCAAGATACTAATTATCTATTCGTGTTTTACGAGAGACTACACGCAATCGTTTTCTACAATGGCCATCGCTAACTCCCGTACAAAAGCTAGCCAAGAGGCTATTCGACAAGCGCAAACGTAACGCTATCGTAGTTTTGAAGCGCCAACTCAGGCGATAGCTGAGACGGTGTAGAAAGCGACAAAATAAATATGGCGTCGTTGCCGTCAGCTGTTTGATTGTTTGTTGTGATCGCCGATTGTAGTGTTATTTTACATTATTTTTGTGTCATTGCTGTTCATTTTTAAATAAAAAATGCACTTACTAAACATGTTATGGGGCGCCTATAACGAAGAAGTGTTGATTACACGTCGAGCTAGAGGAATATATCGAGATTATGTGGAAATAATCAATGAAATGTCGGAAATCCTTTTTATCAAGCGTTTTCGGTTAGATAAAGCAACTTTCCAAGACCTTTGTGAGGACCTCCGATGACAAACATCATTAAAAGGAACTATAGAGATATCCGTAGAGGTTAAGGTATGTAATGATATAGTATTTTTAGTTTACAGTTTAAATTTTGTAGAGCTTGATACTTACCTATCAACCTCTCAGGAACTCAAATATTGACCTAAATCTGTTACAGGTGTTGTGTGCTCTCAGCTTTCTGGCCACTGGTTCTTACCAGAGAATTGTTGGAGTCAGTCATCATCTTCCACAGAGGACAGTTAGTCGTATTATCAAAGAAGTCGTAGAGGCTTTAAATCACGTGCTATCATGGCAAAATGGATAAGGTTTCCTAAAACGAGACACGATAGAGGCATCACCAAACAAAAGTGAGTTATAGTTTTAACATAAAATTTACATAAATTATCCATTTAAAGTAGCCCGTGCAATGGTTATTAAATTGCAATCTTGTGTAATGCCTATTCATTGTTACAAATTCCAAAGAAAATTTCGTTTGCCAGGTGTGATCGGCTGCATAGATTGTACCCATGTAGTTAAACCTAATGAAGAATAGCATCTTTATTTAATAGGAAAGGTTATCAATAATTAAATGTTCAAGTTAAATTAACTATTGGTAAAGTAGTTTTTTAAAAGATCAAATAACTAAAAGATGTTTGTAACAGAGTAATATAACTACATATTACTCCATTGCAGATTTGTGACAGTGAACTTTGCATTACAAATGTGAATGCAAAGTTTGGCGGAGCAACTCATCATTCACACATTATATGGTCATCGAGTAGAGTTGAATCATATATGCAAGAACTGCACCAAAATAATGAACAAGTATGGCTGTTAGGTGAGTATTTATTGTTAATTTTTCCTTTTAAAATATGTTTGTTGTTTCCTTTAATGTTGTCTATAAAAGTCAATTATTCATTTTTCAGGTGATTCTGGATATCCACAACACCCTTGGCTTATGACACCAATCCTTAATGCAGTTCAAGAGTCAAGGAAGGAGCAATATATCCATATGCATGTGCAAGCCCTCATCCCAATAGAGCACTGTTTTGGATTACTTAAGGCTTGGTGGAGATGTTTGCTCAAAGATAGGGTACTCCACTATCAACCATATATTGCTAGCAAAATAATAATGGCATGTTGTGTATGCACAACATAGCATTAAATGCTGGGCTACCACCACCACCACCAGTGCTCACTGTAGATGAGGATGACAGCGTGAGTATGACTATTCATTCCCATATCTAGTGCAAATAGTCTGAGTTAATCCAAGGCAGAGCTATATTGAATAAGTAGGATTAATTGAATCCCAGAAATAGTAATAGTAGGAGATCCCGCTATACAACGACCATTACCAAGCTAGTTATTGGGTGAAAAGTATTTTATATTCAATTTAAGATGTCAATAAATATATTGCAAATGGGTTGCCTAAAAAAATGACAGTCCAGAATATGATAAATTAACAATTAAAACATTTTAAACAATTCACTCAAAATGATTGTATTATTGAAAAAACTGTGTTAAGTACATAACCTTTTATCATAAAAATTTGCATGAAGATCATCATGATCAAAATAACGAGTAACGTATTATGGTGTTTTACAAAATTCAACCTCCAAAGGGGTGAAATAAGTGATGAAAGTTTGTATGAAACTTTTGATTCTTTGATCATATTCAGCATGAGATTAAGTATTGAGTAAAGCCAAAACAATAAGTTATGTAATACAGTTTTTTTTCAAATACCAATCATTTTAAATGAAATGTTTAAAAAAAATATTGTTAACTAATCATATAACATTTCTAAATTTCTAATTCTATTTTAGACGACCCATTTGCAATATAATTGTTGACATATTAAATTTATAAAATACTTATTATCCAATAATCAGCTTGGTGATGGTCGTTGTATGGTGGGGTCTTAGACTATAAAGCTATGGTTTAGGTAGTTATTTTACTTTTTGCATTTATTATTAGAACATTTGAGCTACTAGCATTTAGGTTTAGCATAGGCATTTATTTTTACTATTATATCAATAAAATACTGAATAACTTGAGAAGTTTTTTATTTCTTCACTATTACACACAAACCATTATTAAAATAAAAAAAAACAATCTTCTTGCCATATAAAAAATACAACATTCTATTCATAGTAGGTGATCATTATTGATGTTGGAATCCAGGATAATTGTAATACAGGATGTGTTACATTATACATGTAAAATGTTTACTGATTTTGCTACTACCAGATTGATCAGAAGAGGAAGGAAGGATGTCAGTTGAAGGAAGTGATGATGAGGATGGTAAAAGTCTGGTTGTTAAAGCTGTAGCAAAATCAGCCAAAATTTTATTGCGGTTTTCCTATATATCAAGTCTTCTAGATTCCAACCGAAGCTGTTCTGTTTCCCTCTGGTGTAAATTTCTTTCGCGGTCCTCTTCCAATTTTAACCGGCGGTTCTCAATGTTAACAAACTCACTAGTGGAACGCTCAAAAGGAGTTTGTATCCGTCTGCGTCGAGTGAACAGCGGCGTTGCGGCGTAGACGCGGTCGGCGCTGCGAGCGCCTCGCTCGGTGCACGCTCGCGACGCTGCCCCGGGCTCGCTGTGCGCTCCCGCTGCCGCCGTCCCGCCGGCGCACCGCGTGACGTGGTATCGACGGGAGATGTTGCTGGCACCGGCGCTGGATTGGAATTACCACCAGAGGGAGGTGGTAAAATAGTCAGACTGCCAGATGCCATTTCTAGACAAAAATGAATGAGATGTATTTTGGGTAGTTATTTACTAAAAATAATGGTATACGTAATTACTCCCAAAGACCCCCCACCAATTCTCAATGTCCCCTGCCGAATTTTTCCTTTGGAATAAAGTTTTCTACGTTAATTATAAAAATTGTTTTTATTTTATTTAATATAATATATTAGATAAGTGTTTGGCTACATACTGTCTGTCAATTAATGAAACAGTTCACAGAATCGATTTTTCGATTTCGACTTTTAGTTAGGATTCCTAAATTGTTTTCCTTAATTTAACTTGATAGTAGACGTAAAAACTAATATTTTTAATATTTATATAGTTGAGCCATTAATAAATATTTATTAATGGCTCAACAACCATCACTGGCGGCAGTTGGTACAAAAAATAATATCTTCTTCTAACGTGGGGTCATTGGGAGTGAACCAAACTAATAAAATTATTTAAAATAACTATTGGTGGACAATTTACACACAACATCATGTGACCCCACTCTAAGCAATGCTTGTAAGTACTATGGAAGCCAGATAGCTGATATAATACTTATACAGTTATGTATAATAAGTATGTATAAATACATACTGAAACAGCCAGACAATATATAAATATTTGAAATTATCACAAATATTTGCACTGGGTGGGGAATTGAACCCACAACCTTTAGCTTCGCATACAGAGCTACACTATCCACTGAGCCAGTCAAAATAAAATTAGTAAATAAATCTAAGTAGTTCAGTGTGTTTTGGAAAGATGATGGTTGGTTCTGAAAAACGTTTTTAGACCATAAAGTTATGAATACTTATTATTTTAATGTAAGCAAAGATTGCAAGCACATTCAATACTAACATCAAATCCTCTCTGTACAATGCCAGCTAAACCAACAACAGCAGACAAGCCCATTATTGCCAACACTCTTTGCTCTAAATCTGAGAGGGCTTGTCTGCTGCTTGGACCACCAGCAGTGTCACGAATTTCACGGTGCAATGTTAGAGCCTTTTTTTTTACTTGGTCTTCCAATCCACCCATAGGTACCTATAGTTATTTAAAAAATCCATTAGATACTTTAAATGTAATCAAATAAAAATAGTCACTCGCTGAACCTTTATCTGATTATGATATGTTTCATCCCATACATTCCTTTTCTCCATCACACCTATGAAAAAATAATTACAAAAATAAAAAACATAAATGTGCAACTTACTTTTTTCCATTTCTCCTTTGATTTAACTACCCCTCCACCAGTAGAGTTAAGTAATTCGATTAATTCCTGCCATAACCCATCCTGTTTGATTCTGCCTTGAGGTCCTGATTGGGGTCTTGATAAATCGCCACTGAAATATTAGTAAAAAATATTTTTTAAAGCTAGAATAAACTAAAGGTGGCACTTAAAAAGGGTCGAAATATAAGTGATCTGTTTCTCATGGACCTAGTTTGTGTCGCGTAACACGTCATTGTTTATATTTCAAATTCCAGAGTAACAAAGGAGTTCATTATCACAAAATGATTTAGATTATTAGATAGGACTAACTTTAATGAAATAATTAAAGTGTAACTTACCTTTCCATCCAATCCTTAAGTCCAATAAAATTAAAAACTGTTCCGGGCTAGCTCTATTTCTAGAATCCATTATAAACTATTTTTTTTTTAATATTAACACAGTATTTCAGTTTCGCACTATTTCAAAAAGGTAGTATTAAATAATGGCCACTAATAAGCTTGTAAATTCACCGATAGATATCAAAATTAATATTTTTCTTCAATTCACTGATTTAATTTAAATAGTTTGTTTTGAACTTTTGACGCGCGCGCCCGTGACGACAGCAGTGACGTTTTCGAGAACGCTCACCATAGAGTAAAGTCCATGTTTTTTCTATGGCCATTGTAGAATGAGCGTTCGCCGTACTTGTAATGACTTGGCTACCTCGTTATCGCTTTCTACGATCGCTAACGCTTAGGCGTTAACGATTGTAGATAGAGAATAGATTGAAAGCGCTTGTAACTTGGCTAAGCCCCAAGGTCTGCCATAGACGTCAGGGACAAAAAAGGTACTATTGGTATTGTAGCAGCAAGAACCGAACACCAAGAAGGTTGACATTTCAGGACCTTTTATAGAAACATGCTCTGTCGTTCCATAATTTTTGAGATATATAGTTTTTCCTACCGTGCACAAGCTTGATGGCATGCGGTAGCTTCGTTATGGCAATTGTGCAATCAATTGAATTTATCTCGTTACATGTGTGGTATTTTTAATGTAAGGGTGTCGACATAACTCTCGTTATAATAACACGCTGATGATATTCATGGTAGGTCCATTTATACAAAGACTGAACAATTTTTTAGGAAAAAACTTGTGTTATTCTTAACAAATACGCGTAAAACTAGTCCCTTGTATTATAAGTACCATCTACGAAGCAGACTGCATGGTATTTAATGACGGCGCCACATCATAATATATTATGATAACAAATGGTGCCTTTTTATAAGGAACCTATAGCAATTCGCCTTGTGCAAATCTAACAGAATAAATAAAACGGTGGCTCTACATACGAACCCGTGAAACGTTAACTACAAAATTAAAGTTTTGTAGTGATAATGAACTAAACGAAACTCTTAATATTATCAATTAAGTAATAGGTGGCAACTTTGTGACATGCTCTGTCGAGCAAAACCAAAAATGTATCTATAGTTTCCAAAACCTCTGTACAAAACACCATTCTTCAAGGGTATTTGCTAGTGACTTCACTACCAAATAACTATGCTACTTCGAGAGTAAACAATTTGTAAACAGTTCTTATCTATGTGAGTTTTACTTTATCAATAGTTGGGTTGAACTTATCCAGCATCATCATCATCATCATCATACCAGCGTAGTATTCAGAAGAGACCGATTAGCTCTCGATTTAAAGACCCTCTGATTATATCCATCAGGGAATAGTTGCTCAGGCAATTATTATTTATTTAAAAAGTAAATCAGCAAGAAGGCGCTCTACAGCTCTACACCGATTGAGAGACTTTGTATGTAATGCATGCCAGCCTAAGAAGACAGCAGTACTTGCGGTACATGAAACAGTTCTGTCACAGATTGTATAAGTTTGGCTTCCATTTTTTGTAATACGAACCGCGAGGAATTAGATTATACTTTTTTCCTTCCTTATTTCCTGAGACCTGCAACCTCCGTGTCTTCAAGTCGAGATTGAATAAGTACATTTTATGTTTAAACGTATTGTTTTTAAACTTTCACGATTTGAACACATAATCTTATACCTTTAAACGAGCAATTCTTGTATATATATATAGAATCTGAATCTCGGAAACGGCTCGAACGATTGTCATGAAATAATGTATACAGGGGGTTTCGGGGACGATAAATCGATCTAGCTAGGTTTTATTTTTTAAAAACATCGTTTTATGCGCGTTTTTAGACAATGAAAAACTTCTACAATGTCATTAGAATACGATAACTTATTTCGCCACTGTTCTGTAAGTCTAAATGGCTCAGACGGAATATGCTCGCCCTCGGAGTCAACAGGCCCCGGTTCGAATCCTGACTCGGGACTTTTATTTTTTTTTTTGTTCTGAGAAAATCTTATACTTACTTAGAGCCTTTTATAAACGCATTTAATTCGTATCTAAGTAGGTCTAAGTAAGTCATCACTACGTAATTCGTACATGCCTAAATATCATTTAAAAAACCGAGCAAAGCTCGGTGAACCAGGTAGGTACTGTACGTTTATACGTGTTCACATTTTCGGTTACAACGTCCTTTTCCACCCCCCACTTGGAATTGATGGCCACACGTAGTCTTATCCTACTTCCTACTTCACACTCATATAATAAATGCGAAAGTCTGTTACTGTTTGCATGTTACGTCAGAACGGCTGAACGAATCGGGTTAAAATATGAAACACAGTTATTGTAGTTAGAACACACAAAAGCCATTTTTAATCGCGGGAAAATTAAGGGAACGGGAACCACGCAGACAAAACCGCGGGACGCCGCTACTTCTACATTAAAATATCCTTAAATACTCTAACGTCATGAATTTTCGTATCATTGGCCAGTTGCACCAGGGGTAATGAGGATTCTCTTTCAGACTGTCAAGTTGTTTACACGTTGGAAACCTTTTATACGTTAGAAACCTTAATTTACGGCCCGGCAAAACCTGCATTTAATTTGCAATCGTAATCACCAGCGTCCGCCTCAACTCTAAACGTCATTTCTCAAAACGAATAAACTATTATTTATTCCATTTGTCGATGTATATTTCCCAAGTGTAAAAACAAGCGTTCTTAGGGCACAATGGAGGCGAATATGATTTATAGGTTTACCAACCCACAGGTGCCATCAATTTCAATTAAATTGATCCTAAATACATTGGGATAAGAGCGTTCGAATTTTTCGAGGATGATATAGTGAGGGTCTGAGAGGCGCCACGTAGCCGCGTTTTTTCAAAGTTGGGATTTTATTTTATAATCCGACGCGAGGTCGGGTCGGCATACCGAATGTCGAATACTACAGGTACGTGTGCCTGTCGTCCGTTCTTTACACTCAATATTAGGAAAGCCAGCACAAGTCCACTACATACGCAATTACGCATATGTATCCATAAACTGCACCTATATTGGCCAACGACGGTAGGGTGCTTTAACATCTGCGTAGTTAAGCAGATTTCACCCTAATTTTAAAACAAAGGAAAATCCTAGTCATAAGAGTACAATTTCCATAGTTTTATAGCGACGTATGTGCTACATAATTTCGTCAGTACTTCAGTAGGTACTGTAGTGTAAGCCGATGGTTTTTTGTCAATCGCCCGGTCACGGCTTCGAGTCCCGTGGCGGCAGGCGGCACGCACCTTTGTCTCAGAGTTATGTGCGTATTAAATTGATAATTGTTGTAATCGATTCACAACATTTATTAGGCTCAATTTAACCAACTTATAATATTAGACGTGACAAAAGCGGTACAACTAGCGTATTGTATAGAGATAACATTAGGGTCACGACACTAGGTACATGACTAAAACCGGCGTCGTTTTCAATTAGTCTGTTAATTAACAAAAAATCTAACAATAATTTATCGTATTTCTAAGAATTTAGATAACAATGACCCAGTTACGAACTGGCGCTATTATTAGTCTCGTATCTCGATGTCGTCGGAATCAAACGCTGGAATTATAGAGGCAGTGGCAGGTACACTCCGTGCATTTAGATAATGACGGGGTAGGCGGCGCCGGCGCAGCCTGCGAGCCCGAGCCGAGCCCGGTAGCCATTAGCGTTTAACTCCACTACAATTACAGAACAAATCAATGAAACCGGGATAAAAGCTCGACCATGATACCGATTTATAGGAGAGTCACGTTTACGCGTCGGAGACTCAAAAAGATGCAATCAAAGGCGAACATAATCGATTCAGAACGGTGCGACACGGAAAATTAAAACGACACTATTCTGTGGACGACACGAACACCATAAATCGTAAGTTCCCGCCACAAAACACGCCCAAAAAGAGTTAAGCGTTCGGGAGATCGTCGAACACAGATTACGGGGCGCAGGTGTTAAATAAAAATAATAAAATTGGACGCGCACGTTAAAAAGACGAGTCGCGGTGCGCTGCGGCGCCGACGGCCGAACCACCAGTAATTTGGTTTGCAACGCTCGGAACAAAAAACGACGTGTACCTTTAGAGCTCGCGAGTGCTTGCCAACACTCGCCATTCAGCGCCATTCTGGCGTACGGCGCCGACTCTTACTCCTTATAGGAGCACGCGTAACTCTCGAGGCGCCCGACACTCAGGACCCTAATTGGCACCTTTTATCAAGATTTAAAACTACGTTTTCAGCGAAGGAAAATCCGAAAGCGACCGACGTATTCAAATACAGATCGGACTAAGTTACGAATTTCAGAAATAAGCTCTCGTAATATCTAAGTAACCACGCATAACATCAGTTCCGACCGACAAATGCAGCAGTTCCGAGAAGCAAATTCGATACGTGATACGAAATTAAATGAGCGGCGAGCTCACAAGCAGCAATTAAGGAGGCAATCCTTCTTCGCACGTACGAACAAATTGCAGGCAATGGAGCGGCCTTCGTTCGGCCACAAATGCGAACGCAACGCACGAAACAAAACGACGAACACGAAATAGAGTGCAATTCAGTTTTACGCGGACTACAGAAAAAGGAAAAAAAACAGGAATCGAAGTTCTTAAGTGGAGATAGATGTCAAGTGCAATCTAGGGCGTGACTGAGACGTCGTTCCCGGGAAGTGCGAGAAAAACCTTCGCGAGCTGATACGAGTTACAAAAAGCGTAAAGTCTCGTGCGCCGGACAGTAAACAAGGAATCTAGAAAGCCGCAACAAGAAAAATAAACCCAGTATACCGACCGACCGAGTTAACCGACTTTAAGACGGAAAGGGGTTGATATTCGTTAAGCTGCGCTTCACTATTCGATAACTTGTAAAGTGCGTTTTACACAGTCAAATTTGAGTGATCAAATACATTGTTAATGCATTACACCTAATGAACTAACTTCAACTGTCAAATGTCCTGTTAAGTCAAGGATGTAGAGTTAGTCAGACTAAAATCCGAACTCGTATTGTGCCAACTTATGTAATATTTTATACAAGCAGTCGTTACTGGAAGTTGCAGCTTCGCTCGGTTAATGTCATAGCAATAAACGAATAATTTGCAATAAAGCTACGACCATACATTGAGCAATTAACTATCCTAATTTTCAACTTGGACCAAAATACACATAAATGCAAAGTTTCGTGAATATCGTTTGATTTGGGAAGAGTTCGTACCACTGGATTTAATATTTTAAGAAGCGTTTACTTCAGATAAATGATGTGTAAAATGGGATAGTCAAGCCAAACCACAATCGCAAGTCAACAGTAAGTACAGGGATATAGCGCAATCTATCTCCGAATTGAACTACTATTTGAACTGAGCGACAACTGAAGGTGTATGGTGCACTTTAGAGAGCAACACCACTAAATACGTCAGCTCAGCATTAGCGTACGTTTGTCGAGCTCAGGCCGAGTTTAATGAGGGCCATCGGAGGATCAATAAATAACAGGATTATCGCCCCATCGCCCTGATCCGCGCATCCTTCCACATACACGGGTTTACGATCCGTCTCCAGATAACGCCCGACTAGGTGCCCTTTACATAGCTGTGATTTGAAGTCGTGTTCGTTGTTAGGCTCGTAAGGAACTTCCGCGGTAACATTTATATACGACATAAATCTAGCGTCATTGTAACAACACCTGTCCAATGCCCATATACTACATAGTATCAATTTTGTAGTAATAATAGACACGTAAGTTTGTATGTATAATATGGATGTGTGGTACTCTTTCAAACAAAAACTACTGAAGAGATCTTGACTAAATTTGGTACATGGATGATAGATAAATAATCTGGAATAAAAATAACACATAGGCTACCTTTTATCCCGGGAAAAATAAGGGAACTGGAAATACGTGGGTGAAACAACAGGGAGCGGGTAATCCTATTAGAATTATTAGATAGATAGATGTATGTCTGTTATTACTCTTTCATACAAAATCTACTGAAAGGGTTTCGATGATATTTGGCACTCAGATAGATGGTCCAGAATAAATAACACATAGGCAATTTATTATCCCGGGGAAAATAACGGGAACGGGAACTACGCAGGTAAAACCGCGGGACGCCGCTAGTAAATAATATAAAGTTACACAGAAACCAGAAAAACAAGCATTCATAACGCGGCGCACTAATTCGTGTTATCTGTAATCGGAGCCACGACATGGATCTGTGTAAATCTGTTGCAGCCGCGACTGGAGTTATCAACAGAACAGTTAATAGGGCCAGTTAGAAGGTCGTTACTCACGGGATCCGCGCTATCGGGGGGATCTCGCCTGTTCATATTCAATTTCAGGGCTCTCGGGTACGCCTACGGGCACCCGCTTTAAATGCATCGATAAGGCATACGAATGTGCCTGTTGACTGTGATATGTAGAAGTTAGATAAATACAGAAACTACGATGAATTTCTGGGACGGTTGTGATAGAATTGGACATTTTGATTTAGTGTATCCAAGGTACTGCCAGAAAAGCACAGGGTTTTCTCTCTTCGATGCAGTAATTTTCTCATCGGTGTATATTAGGAAGCAAAAGCCGCGTATTTGCTTTGGATACGACGGCACACCAGATTCTAAACAAAGTAGTTGTGTGGCCATGAAGGCGGTATCAATGTTATGCATCAGATGGAAAACTGTCTTTGAAATAAACTGGACTAAGAAACATGGATATTCAGCGAATATGTTAAGTTGCGATCACCATCGTATGCTGAGGAAAAACTGAAACGCAATGAAAGCTCAACACTCTGACAGTCCAAAAGCCGTCAAGAATACATAATAAGGCGGCCTGTTAGCAGATTTTCCACAACACCGGCGGGTAGTAATAGAATGGAATGCGATACATAGTTTTAATCCAAACATCGCATTGTTGTTAAACAGCCGGCTCAATTTAGCGGGGTAACGTCCCAGATTGTAAACTATACCCACAATACTCGGTATTGCTGCGGTCGACGACCCGTAAACACGTATGCGAGATCCAGAAATACATGGATACGTAATAATATGTGACGTATAAAGAAAACTGAGGGAAAACTGTAAAGTGTAAACCATGCGGTTCCCTGGAAACCGGGCGAGGTGCGAGGCAGCCGCCAGGTGTCTGGGCCGAAACGTCTGCGTGTCTAGGATTAGAATACATTATTTGTTTGGTCTGTTAACACACCGGGCTTAGACGGTAGACGAACACGCATCGAACTCCCAAACTCTCAACCATGACTATATTGATGTAGACCTTGAAAATATGAGTTGTCATAGACGTAGGTTTCTAACTTTAATCTTTTTACCTTTATATTTCTAAATTAAAAGTAGTCAAGTGCGAGTCGGACTCGCCCATGAAGGCTTCCGTAGCAGCAAGTAACATAGTATAAAAGTTCTTGTAGTTCGTTGTTACTTTAATCAGTGTTTTAACAATAGTGAATTTATGACGTATTCAAATAAAACTACTTACTAGATCTCACTCACAAAACAATTTTCGTTGAAAGTTTACATGGTAATGTACATCATAAATTTATTTTAGTTTTGTCATTCCCTTATTTTAGAAGTAACACTTTAACTCTTTGGAAGAGAGTCTCTTCAAGAGACTCTCGCGCAAACTATCCAGTTTAGAAAAAAAAATGTTAGAAACCTTTAATAATAAGAATATCATTTTTGAAGATCCATTAATAACACGTATGGTTTTGATGGAAAAAACATTTTTAGTTTCAGTTCTAGGTATGGGACACCCCCAAAATTTATTGTTTTTTTCTATTTTTTGTATGAAAATCTTAATGCGGTTCACAGAATACATCTACTTGCCAAGTTTCAATAGTATAGTTCTTAAAGTTTCGGAGAAAAGTGGTTGTGATGTGTGAGACATCACGAATCTATTAAGGTCGTATTTTGCCATTTGGCTACGGAACCCTAAAAAGCGGGTATATGTTATGTGCGCACGCAACAAAGTTGACTTCTTTAATTCGAAGCATTACTAACGCTAAGGGATCGTGAATTACGCGGGTGAAGTTACGGGGCGCTGCTAGTTGTTTACAATTCACTCTTATATTGTTGGCCAAGAACGTCAAAGAGTACAACTTCAATAAATACTCATCTCAGGGAAGTAAGATCTGTAAGTTTAGTCCAATGAATGGCGCAGTAAAATCGGCACTATTATCATAAGGTACGTGTTATCTACGCGGTATTTTGTCGTCGACTGGCAGTCGCCGCGCAAAAGGGCCTGAATGGGCCGACGACGGGTCAAGGGTGGCAGGCGGTCATACCACTCGCACCCATGACTACGAGTATTAGTTTACTAGCTTACTACCTACATAGGTAAATGCACCGAGACATTCTTGTGGTTTATTCGTTACTTTGTTGTGATAAATCAAATGGAACAATGGACATACATAATATACCTGCACCTGCATACTATAGGTGCCAGAAGTCTACGTGTACGGTGTATGTCATCTATGTACACTACTAGTGATAATTGATCGTTAGCAGACGTATCCCATTCTCTAGGTGTTCACAAGGTCATTTTAAGTAATCCCTAACATAAATTATAACTAAGAACCCCTGCGATCACATCAGATATCAAATAAAAGTAACTTATCACACCGGGTTCTTTTATCGCAAAAAGGGAAAGAGAAAGAAACTCAACAGTACTAAGTATACCGTATGCGAGCGTGGGCTGCATCACCAAAGACCATCCGAGATTTCAACCTACAGATGGCCATCAGGGACAGAAATGCGGCCGTTGTGGAAGCTCTGGGCCGGGAGGAGGCAGCTTAGGCAAATGGCAAAAGGCAATTAGGCAAACACTCGATGTCGAGTCGATTACTAGCGGAATCCCAGCCGGTAGTGATCGGCTCTACAGACGAGCACTAGAATTAGATTTTAAATGTACCCAACTCCCTCCTATTTTCCTCTTCTTCTCCTTATCCAAAATATGTGTAAAAAAATAATAGTATATAATTGTAATGACAAAGATCACGGACCCCGGAGTCTGTGGAGTGGCTAATTTAAATAAAAAAAAATAAAAAAAAAAAGTATACCGTATGGAGTAATGTTCGCAACTTTAGGATGGGTCGGCTAAGTTTAGGTTATCCCGAATTTTATGGGATAAATTACAAAGAGTTTGCAGTTTATGTGCATGATATAATACCATTTTGCACTTTTTACTATAGGACTGATGATAGCTCAAAAAGGGACTCTTTGGTTGACATGGTTAACGTTCTAAAGGCCCTCAAGAGTGAATCTGGTTATTTAAGGTATTAGAAAAACTTCACTTAAAATCAAGCGAGATATGCCGTCAAGCTAAGTCAAGCTTAACTCAACCAATCAACGAAAGATAAAAAAAGATACGAAGCGATGGCAAACATCGAATATGGGGGTCATTAAAAAATTGAGGAAAATAAATAAATACATGTGAAACCTAAATTTCTCCATAAAAGAATCCCGGTCGCCGCAGACTTCGTCCATGTAGATGTGGTTTAACCCTAAGTGCAGCGGAAATAGGTGTAATCGAAGACGTACGTGACCGCATTAAGGGGAGTTTCCGATTCGATTCGGACCCTGGGACACTCGAGATGGATGGTGCCATTATACTACAAGCGTGACCAACTGCACCAACGAATCAACTAAACTGCCAGTAGAATCTATCTCATTTCGTAGGCAATAGATGCCAACAAAAAATTAAATTCAGTTCCTCCATTAGAATAAGGCTAGCAGCATACACAATCAGAGCTAAACACCCCCTTTACCGCCTGCCCATAAACCACAGAGACGTTTTAATGCTTGGAATAAGATTCATAGACGTCATTCCGGTGCAACAATGAAGGCTTGAAGACGCGAGTGGGCGGGGGACCATTGTCAACACCACTCTATAGCTCTGAATGCGAGGAGCCACTATTAAAATTTTACTGCTTTAAATACTTTTTAGTCGTACGATTATTTGGAGTTCGCCCAACGCCTTCGTCGGTTATATTGAAAACGTTAGGTACACGGGACTTTATGACGCACTAAATTATTATTTAATTACCTCCAAGTAAAGACTCCTAATACCTAACACTATACTACGTTCGTCACCCATAGACATAAGATGATTTATGGCATGGCCCTGTAATTTCTCTGGATACATTGCTGTTCAAACCACTTTACCGCTTGGCGGTACAATAACTGGCAAAGGTGTTATATAAATATTGGCAGGACTCAGCAAAGAGACTGTTACTATTCCTCAAACAGACTTTGTATGTAGTCTATGCCGCATAATATATACACATAAAGACATAATGATATAGCAATTACAACATCAGATACAATGCATAATAATAGCATAAGAAGCCCACTAAATGTTCCCTCCCACAGCTGGGACCCGGGGCCTTCTCTCGCAAGGAGACAGAGTCAAGGCTATAATCCGCCACGCTGTCTCAGTGCGGGTTGGTATGACGCATGACCTAGAAAGTTTCTAGGAACGAGTCGATTTTCCTTGACCGTTTTTAATTTAGCGTCATTACGCACATGACTTCGAAAAGTCAGTTGTGCGCGTGTGATTCGAACTAGTGTGTCCGGATCGGCAGCCACCGTTCTTCCGATTAGACCAGCCGTAACTTACAACTTAGATACAAAGGCGCTCGATCTGTACTCGTACTTAACAATATCGAAGGACTTTAAAAATAAAGTTCCTGTGGGCTGTGGCAAGCCGAAGAAAAGCTCTTTACATTGTAATTCCCTCAGCAGATGGTCCATTTCTACATCCTGCGGACGAACAGAATACGGAGAATCGCAGTGATGCTGCACTGCATATAGTAACCTATTTTCCTGTGGGTTTTCCCGTCTTGTGAATAATGAGCGCGTGAATACGGTAGTGGAGTGGGCGGTTTTAATCAGGCGCAGCTTATTGGCTAGATAATTAAAGGAGATAAGTTGTAACTGCTTTAAGATTATTATAGGTCACCGCATGTGTTATGCAGTAGTTTAAAAAAAATTCTTTTTTTTCTGACTAAAAAAAACAATCAAAATCGAGCCGCATGTAAGACTTGACTGATAGAATTTTTCAAATACGATATTGCATTTGGCAAATGACCCATTTTATCCCAGTTTTTTTGTGCACACGTTATCATCATAATATAATGTTTATAATGTACAGGACTTAATCACGATTTAATTCATTGTTTAAATACCTCGACGTTTCGGCAGCGTTACAACCGCCGTGGTCAGCATCATCTGACGATGATGGCGGACGTTCCGCGATAGCTCCGCCAATTGTGACTCAATTGATGGTTCTTTTTTTAACCCCCGACCAAAAAAAGGGGTGTTATAAGTTTGATGTCGATGTCTATCTGTCTGTCTGTGTGTATCTGTCTGTGGCACCGTAGAGCTCAAACGGATAGGCCGATTTCGATGCATTTTTTTTTATTTGAAGGTAAATATTCGTGCGGATGTTCTTAGCTATGTTTGGTTAATATCGATTCAAGGTGGATGGATTTTTTCACAACTCCCTTAATATGGGTATCAAATGAAAGGGCTTGACGCGTAGAATGTTGTACAGATAACAAATCTGAGGTAGTCGGGGGTTAATCAAAATTTTTAATTTTGTTCTTGTTTGTTTGGTAGATCATAGTTCAGAGGTGGTCCGATATAAATTTTATCGAAATCCGTGTGGTCGTTTTTGAAATATAAACAATAAACTACTGACATTTCGTATACCTCAATGACTTAGTGACTGCTTCCTATGAAATTTGGTCGAGTGTCTGAAATTCATTTTAAATTGAAGTCGAATTTTGTTTTTTCGGTGAAAATAAACTATTTACTCGACATATCGTATTATTATTGGTGATCCAAAACTGTAGGCTGCGGCCGCTCGCGCTCCTTGTTTTCCAGAACAAGAGAGAAGAGACGACAGAGAACGAGTACTATAGCTGTACTTCACAGCCGGGACAGCAGGACAATGGTCGGGAGGGGGCGCCGGGCGCGCGGCCGCGTCGCGAGGTGTCGGCCTTCGGACTCCGACACAACAAATAAAAAAAAGAATCTTCGACCGGGCTTACGGAGACCAGGGCTGCTGCGACGATAAATCGAAATGCTTTTTTCTTACTTTTTACTTTAAGAAAATTAAACGATATCCACTTAACATTACAAATCCGCGAAATAGATATTATAGACGCAAAAGTTTGTAAGAATTTATGGATTTGGATATTTATTATTCTTTCACGCAAAAACTACTGATGGGATTTGGATGAAATTTGGTACATAGATGATATAATGGCCTGGAATAACAAATAGGCTATTTGTTATCCCGGGAAAATAAAGGTATTGGCCACTGTGCGGGTGCTACTTAGGGGTCGTTCAAGAATTACGTAAGCACTATAGGGGGGGCGGGGGATTTATGCTTTGCTTATTTTTGATGACCACCCAACATGGTGGGTGTCTAGATTATGATTACGTCAGCAGTAGTTATTTATTTTTGTACACAAATGGCAACCCCCACGTTGTCTATACTTGAAAACGAAACCCATTTTCGGGGGAATAGATACCAATGTTTACGTAAGCATGGGAGGGGGAATAAGAGCTTTGCTTACTGTTGATGACAAGGGGAGGGGAGGGGTCAATAACTATATTGGTGGACAATTCACACACAATACCATCTGACCCCAAACTAAGCAAAGCTTGTAATATGGCGGCCAGATAGCTGATATAATACTTATATAGTTGTAAATACATACTTATTATATATAAAAACACCCAGACACAGTACAAACATTTGAATTCATCACACAAATGTTTGCACTTGGTGGGCATCGAACCCACGACCCTCGGCTTCGCAGGCAGAGTTACTACCCACTGAGCCACAAGGCAGTCAACTGTAATAAATCTGCTTACGTAATACTCGAACGACCCCTTATTACGATAGCTAAAGCAGCCCACTAAACGTACTGCTGGAGAGAAAAGGCCATAATCATGTCATCAGGTGGATGACATGATTATGGCCTTTGACATGATGATCTCGAAAGATTCTGGGTACATGTCGGTTTGCTCACGATGTTTTACTACACCATTTTTTTAAGTTAGCTGCATTACGTACATGACTTCGAAAAGACAGTGGTGCGCGTGGGATTTGAACCTGGGGCTCCGGATCGGTAGTTCCCGTTCTCCCAACTAGACCAGCCGTAACTACGACCGTACTTGTAGGCTATACCTACACCCGAGTCACAAGTCTCGGGATCTACTCGGGATTTCTCTCTCTGCCACACGATGGGCGCGGCACCCGCACGGTGAATCCATGGAATGCTAAGAAGATCGTCTCGTCTCTACAACAAAGACTGTAAAGGTGAAAAAACCTTTGGGCAGTATATGTGTATCCACATTATCACACAGAATGAAATAGCAAAACGGCATCGTAGCCGTATTAATTATGCATAGACAACTGGCCCCGAGTGAACTTTTGACACTGCGCGAGCGATATAAGCCGCAAAATGAATAACTTTCACATTTAAAAACCTTAATGGCAGTCAAAGGTTCGAAAAAAACTCGATAATAAATAGATAAATGTATTATTCAAAATTTATGTTAATATATGAATTGAAATTATCGGAGCCCAGATAAGACTATGAGGCCAAGAGATTTTTAATTCTGATTAAGATGAGGCTAAAAATAATGAAATTATCTTGCACGAAAATGTCGTTGTTGTCCCGTGGTTTTATACGGTTTTTGATTGCAGTGAAAACTTATAAATATGGCCATAGGCAATTTAGTTATGCGACAGAGGGGCCGCTCCGCTGCTACACCGACGCTAGGCCGCCGCGCTGCCCGATATAAGCATGTCTGTACGCGAGTCCGTAAGATTTCCCCTTAACAATAAAATTATCAACACGGTTCAAGTTTTCACTTCAAAAACCTAATCTCGAGTTAAAAATCTAAATTTTTGTCATAGTGACAGCCCTAAGCAGCACCCCTGCTATTGTTATTACAAAATGACCCATCTCAATGTCGATGGATTCTCTGAACGTTGCTTGTTGGATACGTAAACTTCATCGGGCAGTGATCAAGCTTTGTGTTAGCTTAAGTTTGTATGGGTCATACAAGATTTTTTTTTTTTTTTTTAACTTTTATAGGTTTACACTTGACCGCCATCTCGCCTGATGTTAAACGATGATGCGGTCTACGATGGAGCGTGTTTACCTAGAAGAAACCGATTCACTCTCGATTTGAAGACACAAAGATTGTAACCATCGGGGAAAACCCACTCAGGCAACGTATTCCACAGCCTAGACGTTCTTATCACAAAAGTAGAGTCAAATCTCTTCGTTCGTGTCTTTGGAACATCAACCATGAAACGATGTCGCTTTTTCGAGCTACGAGCATTCCGATAGAAAAAAGGGCAAGGTGGTATCAGATTTATATTATAAAAACTTTATTTTTGGCGATGTCACAAAAATAGCTTGTCTAAAATACGATTGGCAATACGTGTGTGATGCCCGATACGTATGCGATAAGAATGTGTGATGTACGATATGGCACTGATCTGATGGATGATCTGACACTTTATATTTGTTCTAGCTGCACCCCGCAGCTTAATACTGAATGTCATATTTATTTATTCAGTTTAGTTTTTATATAATAAAAGTAAGTAATCCAGGTTACTCTTTATAACATCAGCTATCTGCCACTGACGTTAATGCGATTCAGCCGTTGCAAAGACCATCCGAAACATAAATACAGTGAAAAAAATAATAGAAATTGTTTTTTTAATGTAAGTACCATATTTAGTTTGAAATGTATTTATTATTTAATAAAAAGGTGCTTAGTAATTACATTTAATCAATCAATTTTAAGCTATCATCAATGGTGGCTTTCTGTTTTTATAAAGTATTGGGCTTTATGTACTGTCCACTAAATTCTACTGTGCTATGATGGTATACGTCAAACTCGCCTTTAAGCGTTTTATAAAGGGCTTATTTCTGACACCTCGAATGAAACATGGCGCATAACGAATGCATACGCGCATCTTAAACTGAACCCACCAAATTAGGCTTTCAAATTGGATTTTGAGGTTTTAAACTTTTTTTTTTTTGTAGACATACATAAATATTTATGCTTGGCCACCAACTCATTTGAGACTGTTATGATTTCACTGTAAATTGACGAAAAATGTGTAAATTGAGATATCAATTCCATATCAATAGTCAACTTCACATGCTGGACTCATTTTAATGGGCCTCGGTGAAAGATAGCTGAATGTTCAGTACAAAGCACATAGATATCAGTTTGTTACAAATAAAATATATCAGAAAGTTTGGATATTTGTTGCTCTATTACGTCGGAACGGCTGAACTGATTGTGTTGAAATTTATAACAGTCTATACATAGAGTACTTTTCGCGGGAAACTCACTTGTAAGAGAAAGAACTACGCGGATAAAACTGCAGGGGTGCAGGGCACTGCGAGGTTATTAAATAAGACTTGTCGTCAATAGTGATATCTTCCAGTGAATCACTAATCATGGAGCATTCTAGGAGAAAAAGTTAGGTCTAAAAAAAATATGTGGCTTCAATATCAATTGCTATTAGAGCCCAAGTTGGATCTGTTGGGCTGCCCAACAGAATTATCAAAATATCTTCAATGTACAGGACTCAATTTTAGGTGCTATTTTAGTCCGAGTAATATCTACAAGTTGTTTTTCGAGGACATGTCAATTCCACCGACCCACACGTGGCCAGAATAGTGGATTAGAAAATAGACTCACTCTATGCAAGAGAAGGCCTCAAATCCCAGCAGTGGGAACATGAAGCAGATATCTATGACATATTTTCATAGTATAGTGATGAAACAAGCAGGACATATAATACCTGATGGTAAGCAACATGTCTGCCACATTACATCACAATTACGCAGTTATGTAGCACGCAGCTATTGGAATGTAAAGAGTCCAAATCATTACCTAGCAATGTACTGCGCTCGTCACCCAGAGACCTAAGATTATATCTCTAAGCCCTGTGATTTCTCTGGAAACATATTATACATAAATATGTTGATTATGTCACGTTTAGGTGCAGGATTCAAAAAATTAATAATATCTTTTTCTTGTATTCTATATTTGTACTACCTGTGCCCTGCAGTTTCACCCATAAATGCCAAATAATCTAAAAAAAATATCCTAATATCCACCAATATAAAAAAAAATTAAAAATCAACAGTTGTCATGAGAGTTTTCCAAACTATGTTGAAAATATTATTTTATTTATTTATTACTGTTTACAACATTATTAACATAAATAACATGAAATTGAGTTTTTTGAGATACTATGACAGTCACTCAGATTACCTCTACTGTTAACCAAGTTTCCCCATTAATCCCAAGTTATTTCATACACCATTTTGCATTTTTGTGGACATTTTATGCAGATTTTGGACATTGGATTATTATTTCTACTTTACATATAAATATAACATTGCTCCTTGCACCATTTAACCAATGTAAATATTTGCTTAGTTTATCATAGGTTATATTGTCAGCATAGTATTGAAATTATATATTGAATAAGTTAAAATTAACTTATTCAATATATAATTCCAAAAAAAGATAATTTTATCTTTTTTTGGTTTAAGCTTAAGCTGCATCATTCAACTGGACCAACCACTTCACATACAAGTTACCGTTGAATGAATTAAAACAAAATGGCAATTAATAAACAAAGGATAGACGCAAGAAGATTAAACATATATATTTTGCAATTGATTCTAAACCTTACTCTACAAAAATTGTTAAAGTTTGTTTAGTTCTCTCAGACGCATATGGCAACAAACACTTTTATGTAACGTCATTGAATTGACTTGTATTACTGTAACACCTGTCACTATCACAACAGTAATATGTACCTAGTAAACCTACTACTCCTTATCTTCCACTTTCTCAATATGAACTGCCAGTGTTCGGAACACGTTGCCATACTTCATTATATATACATATTTTCAATACTCCAAAAATATTTTCAGGGAGCAAAATGGAAAGCTTATCTTGACTAACGCGCAAATTTACGATCACTTTAAAAGCACATACGAAGTGCCTAAACGCGGGAGCTCGTACGTAGAACCAAACATCCAAAGACCTAATGATCCTCTGACAGGCTTTCAAGGCACCCCACCTAGTGAAGAGGAAGTAAACTATCAAATTAAAAAGAAAACTACTAAATCAGCTCCTGGCCCAGATGGCATTCCTTACATAGTGTATAAAAAGTGTCCATCAGTTCGTAAACATATCTTGAATATATTCATTAAGATCTGGTCAAGAAAGCAAGTCCCAGTAGCATTTGGAAGAGCAATTTTGTCCTCATCCTAAAAAGCAGGAAGTAACTCATCCCAAAGACACCAGACCGATAGCCCTAACCAATACAATTTCTAAAATCTTTTCAGTATTTTGCAAACAAAATGACCACATTTATGACTAGCAATAGGTATTTCAGGCCCAATCACCAGAAAGGGTTCTTGCCTGGTATTTCTGGATGCCTGGAACACAATACATTACTAGCAGAAAGTTTGAAAGATGCCAGAACACATGAGAGGCAAATTACAGTCTGCTGGATAGACCTAGAGAACGCGTTTGGTTCTGTCCAGCATGAACTTATGATATTTGCCCTAAAATGGTATAACTTTCCTGCTGAAATTATTGACATAATTAATTCTTATTATTGCCACTTAAAATTCGTCATAGCAGTAAACAAGGAATACACAAAACCACTTGAATACAATGTAGGACTATTCCAAGGGTGCTGCTTATCACCAATAGCATTTAATATAGTTATAAATATTTTAGTAGACAAATTAATATCCCGTGAAAAGAAATGGGGCTACCGGTTTAAAATCAACAATAAGTACACTGAGTCAATCTTGGCCTTTGCGGACGACCTTGCAATACTTACACGTAATCCCAAACAGTGTCAAGAATTGTTGAACGAAGTCGATGAGTTCTGTACATGGACGGAGGAATGAGGACAAAACCATCTAAATGTCATTGTCTTTGTCTGGGTAGAAGAAATACCAAATATACGTCTTACGATCCGGGACTCTCCATAAGTGGCCAAGGAGTTGCCACAATTGCAGAGGCAGTGCCTTTCAAATTTCTTGGTAGAAAGATAGATCACAAAGGACGTACACCATCATTAGAGGTGGTTGTTGAAAATTTCATGAACAACCTCAATAAGGTAGACCAGCAGCCTATCAGCAATATCAAAAAGCATGGATATATGACAACTACCTCACATCACGTCTCACTTGGCCTTTCCTAGTATATGACATCGGTAAAACTCTCCTGGCAAAGCTAGATGCCAATGTCATAAAGATATTGAAGTCATGGTTCGGATTGGCACATCCGGCTGATCCTCTACTCTTTTAGGGATCACAATAGTTTTGGGCTGAAACTAAAGAAACCGTCTGAACTTTACAAACACCTAAGAGTTACAAAAACGCATGTTTTGGGAAAGTCGCAAGACAATTAATTACATCTCTCCCAAAAGACAAAACTGCTTCAGACCTGGAATCTAGACTTCAATTCCATAAACAATTTATGGCAGGTGCACAAGTAAATACTGCTGGGTTGGGTGCGAGAAAAAAAGGAAGACCGAGACATGGTAAAACCTTTCTACAACAAGACGAAAATGACAGTTACAAAGTGCACGCTATGAATTTAGAAATGCAAAGTGAGTGGTTAACCATAGGTGAGTTCTGTATCCCATTAGCTCTAAAATGGCGCACCTTGATCTATGACTGGTCCCCTGCCTTATTAAAATTTTATCTAAATGCATTCCAAATGACCCTCCTGACCAGAGTAACTTGGTAAGGTGGGGAAAAGCCTCTGAAAAATGTTGCTATACTTGTGGAGAGGCGATATGTACAGCAAAGGCACATATTGGTGGGATGCAAGGTGCTCCTTAATGGGGGTCATTACTCACGGCGTCATGACAGAGTACTTGAAATCATACGTGAAGCCATGAGCCTTTCGGTAGCTAGAGCCCAAAAGGGATTGACGACAAACAACAGACAAATTAACTTTGTAAAGAAGGCTCAACTTCAAACTCCAGGAACAAGCCTTACTCAATCCTGGGTACAGCACCTGATTGGACTATTTTAATGGACACGTATGAAAAGCACTACAAAATCCCAGAGGATGTGGGTGTTTCGTCATCCAGACCGGACATTTTCCTTTTTCTAGAGCTACGAAACGCATAGTCCTTGTAGAACTTACCGTACCGTGGGAAACTAATATACCTAAAGACCACGCGATGAAACAAAATAAGTATTACGACCTCCTAAACGAATTAACAAAAAACGGCTATGTAGTTAGTTTATACGCTGTAGAAGTGGGAGCGAGAGGTATACCAGCAAAATCTCTCTATAACCTACTGAAAGACCTTGGCTTATCCAGAAGTGCTGTAAGTTCTATACTAGAACGTGTATCTAAAGCTGCACTAGTAGGCTCATATCAGATTTGGCTGGGCAGGGAGAGAAAAACGAGTGGTGAAGGTTAGTGTTGATGTACGTCAGAAAGGGGCCCCTTAAACCTACGCCCGAGTCACAAGTCTCGGGAACTACTCGAGTTTTTCTCTCTCTGCCACACGATGGACCCGGCACCCGCACGGTGAATCCATGGAATGCTAAGAAGATCGTCTCCTCTCTTTTCTGCTACCTACAACCCGATCATTTCAAGTTGAGAGTAAATAGGTCCTATGTACTTTCTAGGAATATGTGATCCACATAATGAGTTGTGGGCTAAATTAACATTGTTTAAAATTAATCTAGCAGACTATTCATCAGTATAGTTAGTGTTTAAAAGAATTCAAAACTTTGCTATTGAATATTCAGTAAGTAATGACATTAGTGAATATCAAAGATGTGTAACTTGCAGCATAGTTGCTAAGGATCATACAGTGTTCAACAACATCTGGTTTGGAACTGATACTCATCCTTTATTTATTGCTTCAAATTTTGGCAATACAGGTTTCACTAATTACATCTGTGGTGTAATGATATTTATTCAGTCATCGCCATATATTATTTTCATTTTCAGAGTGTCCAAGGCAACTCCACATTGTCTATTATAATATGGAAATCCTCGTATACGGAGAGTCTGAGATAAATAAACTATTTTCGTACAAAAAATTATTAAACCACGAATTAATTACATCTCTCCCAAAAGACAAAACTGCTTCAGACCTGGAATGTAGACTTCAATTCCATAAACAATTTATGGCAGGTGCACAAGTAAATACTGCTGGGTTGGGTGCGAGAAAAAAAAGGGAAGACCGAGACATGGTAAAAACCTTTCTACAACAAGACGAAAATGACGGTTACAAAGTGCACGCTATGAATTTAGAAATGCAAAGTGAGTGGTTAACCATAGGTGAGTTCTGTATCCCATTAGCTCTAAAATGGCGCACCTTGATCTATGACTGGTCCCCTGCCTTATTAAAATTTTATCTAAATGCATTCCAAATGACCCTCCTGACCAGAGTAACTTGGTAAGGTGGGAAAAAGCCTCTGAAAAATGTTGCTATACTTGTGGAGAGGCGATATGTACAGCAAGGCACATATTGGTGGGATGCAAGGTGCTCCTTAATGGGGTCATTACTCACGGCGTCATGACAGAGTACTTGAAATCATACGTGAAGCCATGAGCCTTTCGGTAGCTAGAGCCCAAAAGGGATTGACGACAAACAACAGACAAATTAACTTTGTAAAAGAAGGCTCAACTTCAAACTCCAGGAACAAGCCTTACTCAATCCTGGGTACAGCACCTGATTGGACTATTTTAATGGACACGTATGAAAAGCACTACAAAATCCCAGAGGATGTGGGTGTTTCGTCATCCAGACCGGACATTTTCCTTTTTCTAGAGCTACGAAACGCATAGTCCTTGTAGAACTTACCGTACCGTGGGAAACTAATATACCTAAAGACCACGCGATGAAACAAAATAAGTATTACGACCTCCTAAACGAATTAACAAAAACGGCTATGTAGTTAGTTTATACGCTGTAGAAGTGGGAGCGAGAGGTATACCAGCAAAATCTCTCTATAACCTACTGAAAGACCTTGGCTTATCCAGAAGTGCTGTAAGTTCTATACTAGAACGTGTATCTAAAGCTGCACTAGTAGGCTCATATCAGATTTGGCTGGGCAGGGAGAGAAAAACGAGTGGTGAAGGTGAGTGTTGATGTACGTCAGAAAGGGGCCCCTTAAACCTACGCCCGAGTCACAAGTCTCGGGAACTACTCGAGTTTTTCTCTCTCTGCCACACGATGGACCCGGCACCCGCACGGTGAATCCATGGAATGCTAAGAAGATCGTCTCTTCAAAACCACAAATAGGCACTCAAAAGCGAAAAATAAAATAAAATCATTATTATACAGGCTACTCACTCATCTATTTGAAGTCGGTGCTAGCTAAATCTATCAGGTAGTGGATAGATACTACTTACCTGTGCCTACTTACCACCGCCTACATAGCATTAATCTACTAATTTTTTGACTTGACTGGCACCGACTTCAAATAGATGAGTGAGTAGCACTTATAATAATGATTTTAGTTTATTTTTAGCTTTTGCGTGTCTATTTGTGGTTTTGAAGTCTGTTTAATTTTTTGTACGAAAATAGTTTATTTTACCCTTTTTAGTGCAAAACAAGTTTTCAAATCCATTTACACAATTTCGTAGTAACAGGATCGAGTTTCATAACTTTTGTGAAATGTAAAACTACGACATCCAGAAAATTGTACGCAAATTTTAGTTTATGGTTCATACTTCAAAAACCACCTGATGGTTTGCAATAAGATTTATATGGGACCATTCGGGAAGCATACCCATCCGAACACATAAAGAAAAAAAGAAATTTGAAAATCAGTGCGGAGTTAGGTTCTCGAGAAATCAGGTAACATACATAAAAAGAAAAAATTACATAGAGGTTGAATTAACCTCCTCCTGTTTTTGGAAGTCTGTAATAAATATAAATGTTTATCAAGAAAATACTATCCACTAACGACATCTATTGACAAACATTGTTTTCAGGAGATTATATTTTTCCCATTTATCCTGAAGTACATAAGTTTGACTTAAAACTTATAAGATAGAAGATCTAGCCCGGAACTATTAGTTTCGCTTAAATCATAGCAATGTAACGATAGGAATTGCTAACGAAACCCAAGAAGACAAACGTACCTTAGTGATTATTTTCTATAAAAATAGTACGCAATATCATCATATATTTGTTCTTTATGATACTTCTGGATATAAGTAATTTTTAGACATGAAAATAATTCATGGAAACCAAGGAAAACCCATTTAAACAGTGTTTTTCCAAACATCTGACTGATTCCGAAATACCTTTAAAGACGGATTGTACAAGTGGTTTACAAATATTTCTTAGTTGAATAGTAACTATAACATAAATCAAAAATACTACATACCCATTTTCAGCTAAATTCACTTCACAATAACACTTTCCTGTTAATTTTCAGAGAAAAACATTCACACACAAACATCACAAAACAGCTGCCATTTTGGATTTTAGTAATTGTACTGCCAGGGTTAACAACTTTTAAGGTTTTTAAACTGACTTTTCGTGTGTGAAAAAAGCTACTTTCAAGGTAGGTAAGTAGGTAAATGTGGAAGCCGTGGTGGCCAACTGTACCTGCATCTTCTTTAAATCCCTCGACAATAACAATACGGGTGACATCAGTCAGACAATCAGAAATATTGCATGCCTCTTGCAGAGTAGGCCAGTTTGTATGGGACCACTTTTAAAATGTTTTGTACCATCTGATCTTACCTACAAACAGCAATAAAGATTTTTGTATTTTTTTGTATTTGTCAGTGTTCGTTCTAATAATAATAAGTGAGACGACTCCAGATATTTACCAATAATAAATCAGTCTCAGGCTGCAATTCGCAGCCAACACAAGGTTTGTCATATTTAAGCAACATTTATTTAAAACTCGTAATGATAATAGTCGACGAAGTAAGAAACCAAAAAACAGTCAGGCGATATTTGCATGGTAAATAACTAACAGTCAATCAATTCAGTTACATACATTGCACTACAATCTTCAAATAACAAATTAACATAGTCACAGTCACGGTCATAGCACACCCCGGACACTCCACTAAAACTCCATACAACCGCCGCTGTGGAGTTGCCTACTCTTCACACAACTACGCAGATGTCGTTTGTACACACGCGTGAATGTGTGCGTTAGCGCTAGGGCTACTGAATTGTTTTATTGCATAGTTGTGCCCCTTGAGTTCACCTGGTGACGTAGTCTATAAAGTTGCTATAATGTTTAGTTACATAAATGGAATGGAGCCAAATTATACTAATCTAATTAAAAGGGTGTTTGCACAGATTGCTAAATTGTTTCAGAAATCTGTGGGTGTTTTTATTGCCGCGTAAAATGAAACGAAACCGATGATAGATTAGATCAGGTACTTAGATATCTATTTCTGTTAGTAGGTACACATTCGCATTTTATTTTACACTTACCCATGAAGGAAACTTTATTCTGTCACTACAATTATTCCTCCAGGCATTATCAATCCGTGCTTGGGCACATAAATTACTGGCTGTGTGAGTTACGAACTTTGAGTTAAAAACGACTTCGTTATTATAAATAAATAAATATTGGTAGACAATTCACACACAACACCATCTGACCCCAAACTAAGCAAAGCTTGTAATATTATAAAGCAACGTTATTGAAAAGTTTCTAATCTTACGTTATTTTATCATTAGGAAATTAAATAAAGCTTGTAATCTTGTCCCGTTTAGTTGACGGACAGCCGTAAACAGCACAACAACCCACCATGATGATATTTCGTTAGGAATTAGATGTTCGATACCAGCCCTTCGTTGAGTGCTCCTAGCGTATCCGAAACGGCCTGAGGGGTGAGGAAGCTTGAAATTGGCGGGGGGTGGGGAGTGTCCGTTCTATCTATATTATCTATTCTATGGTCATAGTCTCAGGTCACGCATATCGATCACAGGAGCTAGACTCTCAATTTCTCTCCTAGCACCAAACGGCACCCCTTAGGAAATCCATGAGATGCAAGGTCGCTCCCAAGTCAAGGTCATGCTGTCTAAGATAACCTTCTACGCTCAGCGCTAGCCCAAAATTAGGTTGGCAGTAGAAACCATTTGAGGCATATTACCATAGACCCCTCTAAAAAAACGTGGAGGCGTAAAAGTTAAAACGTCCTATCTCACAATCGATAGAACATAGAAAATAGGTTTGAATCACGCCTGCAGTATTTTCCCAAGTGTAGAGTTTTCACAGTCATTGGTTTGAGCAATGAAAGAAAACATTGTGAAGAAACCGGAATGTACCAAAGAAAGACAACTGTTGAAGAGAAATGTCATCCGACAACCGCCACCTATACATATACCCACGGAGAAGAATGCCAACTCCATACTTCATGAAAAAGTAGCGCCATCTATCGTTTGCCCCCTTAAAACTTTTTCCAGGCTCAAGGCGGGAAATTTTAAAATCAAAAATTTGCGTAGGCGGGGAAATTTCGAAATGTATTGTTTGCGTAGGCGGAAAAATTTCAAATTTCGTTGGAATATAATAGGTAGTTTACGTACCACAAGGAACTACAGCCCAAATATAAACGAAACTTGTCTTGTTTATATTTATGGCCCGTAGCTCCATGTGGACCTGAAAAAAAACATGCGTTAAGTTTTAGTAAATTTATTTCAATTCAGTTATTTTTACAATTTATAAATATATTTCCTAGTATATGACATCGGTAAAACTCTCCTGGCAAAACTAGATGCCAATGTCATAAAGATATTGAAGTCATGGTTCGGATTGGCACATCCGGCTGATCCGTCTACTCTTTTTAGGGATCACAATAGTTTTGGGCTGAAACTAAAGAAACCGTCTGAACTTTACAAACACCTAAGAGTTACAAAAACGCATGTTTTGGGAAAGTCGCAAGACGAATTAATTACATCTCTCCCAAAAGACAAAACTGCTTCAGACCTGGAATCTAGACTTCAATTCCATAAACAATTTATGGCAGGTGCACAAGTAAATACTGTTGGGTTGGGTGCGAGAAAAAAAAGGGAAGACCGAGACATGGTAAAAACCTTTCTACAACAAGACGAAAATGACGGTTACAAAGTGCACGCTATGAATTTAGAAATGCAAAGTGAGTGGTTAACCATAGGTGAGTTCTGTATCCCATTAGCTCTAAAATGGCGCACCTTGATCTATGACTGGTCCCCTGCCTTATTAAAATTTTATCTAAATGCATTCCAAATGACCCTCCTGACCAGAGTAACTTGGTAAGGTGGGGAAAAGCCTCTGAAAAATGTTGCTATACTTGTGGAGAGGCGATATGTACAGCAAGGCACATATTGGTGGGATGCAAGGTGCTCCTTAATGGGGTCATTACTCACGGCGTCATGACAGAGTACTTGAAATCATACGTGAAGCCATGAGCCTTTCAGTAGCTAGAGCCCAAAAGGGATTGACGACAAACAACAGACAAATTAACTTTGTAAAAGAAGGCTCGACTTCAAACTCCAGGAACAAGCCTTACTCAATCCTGGGTACAGCACCTGATTGGACTATTTTAATGGACACGTATGAAAAGCACTACAAAATCCCAGAGGATGTGGGTGTTTCGTCATCCAGACCGGACATTTTCCTTTTTCTAGAGCTACGAAACGCATAGTCCTTGTAGAACTTACCGTACCGTGGGAAACTAATATACCTAAAGACCACGCGATGAAACAAAATAAGTATTACGACCTCCTAAACGAATTAACAAAAAACGGCTATGTAGTTAGTTTATACGCTGTAGAAGTGGGAGCGAGAGGTATACCAGCAAAATCTCTCTATAACCTACTGAAAGACCTTGGCTTATCCAGAAGTGCAGTAAGTTCTATACTAGAACGTGTATCTAAAGCTGCACTAGTAGGCTCATATCAGATTTGGCTGGGCAGGGAGAGAAAAACGAGTGGTGAAGGTGAGTGTTGATGTACGTCAGAAAGGGGCCCCTTAAACCTACGCCCGAGTCACAAGTCTCGGGAACTACTCGAGTTTTTCTCTCTCTGCCACACGATGGACCCGGCACCCGCACGGTGAATCCATGGAATGCTAAGAAAATCGTCTCGTATTTGGACAATATGGCCATTAGCAAAATATAAATAATTTTAAAAAGTTCCCTCAAAGAATCTCTAGTTTTTAAGTATGTAAACGTATTGTATTTTATATAAAATAAAAAATCTTTTGTATCACATTCATAAACAAAAAAAAAATGATATGATAATGTAAAGAACAATCAAAAATGTTCCATAAGCCCATAAAATAGTTGCACATCTTACTGGGCAAAAAGAGCAAAAAATTGAACTCTGACATTAAAATGTGATGTTTACACCTTAATGAGACTTATCAGCCTGAGTCGCAGTCGCTTTTATATTATTTTCTTCAAACTCTGCCTTCTTCGATGGTCCTCTTTCTTGTTTGAAAAGGCTCAGCATCTGAAAGTTAATTAACATCAGCATTATAGATTTCATCATCACTTAGTTGAAAGTAATACATTTAATTGTTGTTATTGCAATGCAAGGCTTTAAGGGTCAATGTATCCAGATAAATATTACATGGCAGAGATATGTATCGCTCCTGTTATGGACAAGCATATTGCTCACTATATCACTATCCGGCACAAGCCCCGCTCATCCCATCACTCTAAACTATTATAATTAAAAACCATGGATAGCATGTAATGAGATATTTATAGTGTTATTGAATAAGCACAATAGTTAAATGTTGAGATAATCAAACCTACACTAAATTCTAACACAATTACATTGTTATTTTTCCTGATTAGTGTTTTATTTTTAAATTGCTTCAGTATACCAACCTCATATTTTTTGATGCATTCTAGTAGTCACTTGCTTTATGTCAGCGGTCGCATTGTCATTTGTTTTGCGGATGGACCTGCATCATTTTCAGTTGTAGTAACCACTGCCAGTATTCAAAATGATGCGTTTTCTACTAGCAGCGGCTGTCTGCTTTGTAGATGGCCTTGCTTCAGGTTCAGTGCTGTTTAGCATCTAAAATGAAACAAATTATAAACTATTTTACCAAGCATAATAACGACTATATACATATATTATATCATGTTATCCTTTGAATATGATTAATATATTTATTTTATCTTATGATTCATATATTTACCTTATCACAGTTTTCATCTAGTCCAGCAGATCTTATGAGTTGTTTTCTATCATAAACAACATCAAGATGCTTTTTGTACAGCTGTTCTTGAAATGGGTTTGAAAACCATTCTTCTTAAGATAGCAATACATCGCCCCTCAACTCGCAACTGAAAACATAATTAAAAATGAACCCATATGTTATGGTTTACACCGGGCGCTCTTACTATGTAATTATGAAAAAAATCGCAATTTGGCACTACATAGAACTTTTATTAACTAGGTACTAAGGTACCACATGCTTACCGTAGAGAATTCCTATTTCCACGTCTAGGAGGCGATCTGCCACATTTTCTTTTCTCTTTCATAATGAAAAACATCAGGAATACTTCGTTTAGAACAAAAACAAAGATGCAAACTTTTTACAACACAAACCAAGAAGCCATTTTTGGTTTTTTTGTGACGATTTTAGAGATGTGTATTTAAGTAATGATAAAATAATCGATAGTTCTGTTTATTGTTATTCTACTATTCGATTTATCTTGAGATTTATACACGTGATAATAATTAATAATGTAATTGTTATTACACATATTTTCAGTTGGATCCAAATGATCTACTAATTAGGAACGGACAAAGTAATAAGTTGTAGATCAGCCAGAAACTACCTGTGTAGCAAACTGTTATTAAAAATACACCTACGTGTTCAAACAGGATACAGGTTGCTACTTTACTGAATCTGATTTACAAGTTTAGTTTAAATTCAGGACCGAGATTCACAACGCAATCTGATTGATCTCGACACGGCATCAAAGCTCTCTGTCTTTGGCCTATCCGTTTGGAATCACAGAGACAAGGATTGTCATCCCGTGCCCGAATCGTTTGGGTTGCGTTGCGTATACACCGCCCAGGGCATAAAAAGAGCTACTAAATTAATCATTGACTCAAAATCGATACTATTAGTTACTAAAAATCGTATATCGTAATAAATAAAATCTTTATTTTTCACAGGTTACTTATCTCTAAAATGGAGCGTTAGAAAGAGATGCAAATATATGTTGCCACTCCTCGTTTGGGACCCCCACGTGTATGTACTTTTATCCCACCTGGCCCTAGAAGAGTCGACCACCCCGGGGCCACCGACAGAACATATACTCACGGAGACCGCCACTCGACCAGTGTCGTGGATTATGTTGTCGAGTCTTGCCCTGTAAAAAAGGGCCACGACTTCTAGCTATGTGGCACGTGGGCACATAAAGTGGGGAGCTTGTCCTATCTTCTAATATATAAAATTCTCGTGTCACAGTTTTCGTTGCCATACTCCTCCGAAACGGCTTGACCGATTTGGATGAAATTTTTTGTGCCTATCCGGTATCTATGAGAATCGGTCAACATCTATTTTTCATCCCCCTAAATGTTAGGGGTAGTCCACCCCTAAATTATTTTTTTTATTTTTTAGACAAATTTTTAATTTCTATTTTTTTATGATACAACATACAAAATACATACAATCCTTAATTTTCACCCTTCTACGATCACCCCTTATTTTTTAATAGCCATTTTAGTAATTTAATCATTTTTCATCCCCGGTCGTTAACTGACCAATCGTCATTTAATTAGTTATCCCCGCCAGTTGTCTACAGGTGTCACTTCTGACCCAGTAAACAGCACGATAATTTGGGGATCAAAAGTAGCCTATAGCATATTTATAGTTTGAACACGCTAATCTCGGGAACTTCTGGACCGATTTAAAAAAAATCATTCACCGTTCTTTCGTAATCCTTAAATGCTATAGGTTATATATATGTACCACGGGCGAAGCCGGGGCGGGCCGCTAGTAGTCCTATATAAAGCCATCAAAGATATATCTACTTTAAAAAATGTGTAACTTTACTCAATACTTAATCGTTTATTGCTTCATTATATTACAGATAGAATAAATTAGGTATACAGATAGAATTTAGTACAAAATTAAGTCGCAACACAAGTTTAGTTTGATTAAGACCATAGAACTCCAATTGTAGGCTCTAAGGCATAGTTATCATTCTGAATTGTAAAGCATCTCAGACATATTAGTTACTATTAAGTATATATTTAGTAATGAAGCGTTTTCCAGATGCAAATTGACTTGTCAAAGATAGTTACAAATTTTGCTAAGTGTGGCACTACTGTTTGTTATTGTGAATTTTTTCTAACAAAATAAATTATTGGCGCCGCCTATGGTGAAATTGGAAACTGTCTTTGACTGATCTTTTTGCATCTTGAAAACGCCCCATTATGATAGAAAATAAAAATCGTTGTCTTAATACGCAATGCCTCATAGTCTCAAAGAAAACATTACAAATACAAGGCGCTAGTTCAATTTGTCAAAGTTGTCAAAGTCATTTGACTTTTTTTTTTTTTTTTTATCTTTAATAGGTTTACACTTAACCGCCATCTCGCCTGATGTTAAGCGACGATGCGGTCTACGATGGAGCGTGTTTACCTAGATGAAACCGATTCACTCTCGATTTGAAGACACCAAGATTATAACTATCGGGAAAAACCCACTCAGGCAACTCATTCCACAGCCTAGACGTTCTTATCACAAACGTAGAGTCAAACCCCTTTGTCCGTGTCTTTGGAATATCCACCATGAAACGGTGCCGCTTCTTCGAGTTACGAGAAGTACGATAGTAAAAAGGGCAAGGTGGTATAAGATCATGCAGATCAGTTGCACACTCTCCGAAGTGTATCCGATAAAAAACCGATAAGCTAGCAATTTTGCGGCGATGTTCAAGACTTTGAAGTCTTTTACGCACTAGAATGTCTTTGCCTATGAGCCTTTTGGCACGCCTCTCGATCGATTCCAGAGCCTCAAGCTGATACTTAGCCGATCCATCCCAAAGGTGCGAACAGTACTGACTTTGACTTTGACTTTGATGACTGACTCGTAATATCGCACTAGTGCTTGCAATCCGGCGTAATTTTCAATCCGGCCGGATCCGACTGAATTGCCGTCGATCAGCTAACAGCTGGTTTAACAAATCGGGATAATTTTCGTTTTTCGGTTCAAAATGAACTGTTAGTAAGTTAGCCAAGTGTAATAGATAATATAAGGTATAATAAAGGTGGGTTATAAAAATTAAAAACCACGAGTAACATCAATTTTGATTTTGATCGTATAATTAATGTTTATTGCTTTTAAATTTAATAATTACAAAAAAATTGGCAGTCATAGGAACGCATTTCTAGATAGGCAATGGAACATGTTGACGCATTTCTAGATGGCCCAATGGCCATGGTCCCGAGTTACCGGAAGATTTCTTATCATTCCCAAGCGTGACGCTAGAATTCAATTCACAGCCCACGAAAAATCAGTCTGTGCCGCGCCAAAAGAAGTTTTCACTTCAAAAAGACGATGATAGGGGCTAGACAGCAACAGCAGCAGGAGCAGCCGATTGTTTCTTTCTCGCTCGCTCTGGATTACCAGAATATTTCTGTTATTAACGGGCGTGACGATGCTTCACAGCTCACGAAAAATCTTTGCGTAGTGCGCCCAAAGTAATGTACACTTCAAACATAAACTCCTCATGCCTGATCCACCGGAATATCAGACCCATTTTGCCGCATGGCAATCCTTATTTGACACGTTACGTAGGTACTTGGAATTGAAGTATAACCCTATCGGGCACAGGGAACTATTTTCCCACCCTCTCAATCTAGTTAAAATTCCGAATATTTTTGAAATGGCGACCTTTTAGGTTATTTTTGACGTGACAACGTCTTATAAATTGGTTTGCCGGGTGACACTTCAAGAAACTGCGTTACGCTCCGCTCACGCTATGCGCTCACAACGAGAGCGAGTGAGAGGCACGCGTCCCTTCCACTCGGGCATGGTTAGCCCGCCTAAGAGCGAGAGAGACAGACATAAAAAGTGAAAGGCACGCGTCCCTTCCGTAAAATTATTTTACCACTCAAAGTCGTTGTCACGTAAAACTTTCGCCCGTATACCGACTTTACAGGCAACCAATTTTTTTTTTACGCTAAATAGAATCTTAGGTAATTAAAACATTACTTTACTAGCCACCCCGCCCTTTCAAGTGTCAAGTGTCAATGTCAGAATCAAATAAATGTCAGTTTTGAAAAAATTGCGCGATTTTCACATAGCGGAGACATAAATCTGCAAAGTTTCTTCATAAAAGATTCTGCTAAGTAGATATTTGATATGTTATGTACTAATTTATTATATTCTGCGTAACTTTTTTATGATATTCAGTGCAAAAACGTAGTGTTTGTGTGGTTTTGATTCATTTGAAATTTATTCTTGCAAGAGGGAAAATAGTTCTCTTTGTCCATTCCCGAACTCCATTTTGGGTCTCTATATATAAAAAGTGGGGATTTATTTTTGTCAACTTTTTAGATTTGTCTATATTTTAGTTTATTTTTAAAAAAAATATGTCGCGATTGTAGAAAATCTTTCTGATTTATCGGACATCGATACTGATGATGACGATATTTATGGCGATTGCCTGATAAGTCCAACGGATTCATTTTTCTGTACAAATTCAGAAGACTTAGTTGAAAGACGTTTAGACGAAATTTTTGGCATACTGATACTTCAGCTCATTTCTATGTAAATAATTATGTGCACATTTATTAAGGCAAATAAATTCTAAAGTAGAGTCAGGTTAAATTACTAGTCTATTTAAATTTATAGACGTAATCGGGCAAAGGGAATTAATTTCCCACCTTGGTTGGTCATGAACAGGCAAAGGGTACTAATTTCCCACCCGTGAAAACATCATTATTTTCAGTTTCAGTAATTTATAATTGATTTTTTGTACACATATATCCAACATAACCTAAGAATATATACTTAACCCATGAAAAACTGATGTTTTCGTTTCGCCCGATTAAGGGATAATAAATAATTGTTTATACATTGCTTTTTCGAGTATTACCGCCCCTTAATTTACAAAATAATGATGTACGTACTGAAAATATGATATACCAGCTCAAATTCACTTTTTTTTGTTGTAATTTTTGCACGATATTACGATGCAAGACACCATCATAGGGGAGTACCCAATGCGGCCAGTAGGTTGCAAAGTCATACAACGACTGACGTAAAATTGGCTGGCGTGTAGCGTTTTGTTGGTTGTTGAGCGGTGCCCTCTTTGCACGCTGGCCTAAAATCCTTGTTGTTTAAATATCGTTGGTTATACGTTCGAAAATGAATAATTTCAGTGAGTAAAATATTATCTGTGCCCAAAATGACATTTCAATTCGATGTTGCCAAATTCTTAATTGTTTTTCTTTTCCTGTCAACAGTTGTCAAAAAGGTTGGGATTTGTGTGTTCAGTGAAATTTTTAAATAAAATCTATGATAATCCCGCAATAATTAATGTGGAATATTACGTAGGATAGTGATTTTCGTTATTCGTATCTAGGAGTTTATTGTTACTTTAATATTTCAGCTCCAAAATGGTGCAGCGGCTGACGTTCAGACGACGACTGTCGTACAATACAAAGTCAAATCAGAGGAGAATGTAAGTATTGTCATTGATATTTAGATTTAAATAGTGTTAATTCACAATTATCCCTTTCGGAAACTTATTAATTTAGTTTGCGCTTTATAGTTTTCATCTCATGTTAGTATATCAACATAACCTCTCAACAGCGGCATCTTCCTTTCAACAAATAGATATCTGTACCTACACCTATGAATTCTTGACTAAGACAACACGTTTTGGTACTTATTATTGTTCTGCCGAATTACTCGTGAATCAAAAGACATACTTGTCAGATAATACTCCTACGTAAGAGTTGCCTTTTTGGGGGCCTATGTTATGTTGGCTTGATGTATGCAATATGCAACCTATAATAATCCCTAATTAATCAAAATTGGATGTAAACTCGCATAGAATCCGTATCAAGCGTTACTAAGTACACACCATAAGTGCAGTGATAAAAGTCAACTCCAATATTAGTAACATAGAAAAGTTAACAGAAAATATTCTGCTGTATGTTTTAGCTTCATCTGTTGCTATGTGATTCATATTATTATTAACATGGACACATATAGGCTATCAGAGAGATAGGTACACACTAAGTAATAAGAATTATAGGCCAGAAGTTACCTTTTCTGCAGTTTTATTTGATATTAATATGATTTGGTTCTAACGCTACACTTGGGTAGTAATGGATAACACTCTTAGAGTGGATCTGATTTTTCTTGGTAAGCATGCCCTTCCTATAACTTATTTACTTTCGATATGATGATGGTTAAATGCTAATTGATAAGTGAAAAAAATTTGAAAGTAGCATCCATATTTGAAACTATCGCATTTATAATTATCATTGAACTAAACTTTAGTATTTTATACCTACTTATTACAAAAACAAATACAAAATAATGTGTTGAAGCTATCCAAATTTATTATCAATAATACTTTCATTAGATTAAGTTAGTCATTGGAAGATATTGCTTTCAGTAACTAATATATATAGGTATTTAAACAACTTATGTGGTGTCGCATTAAAGAACAACACTATTAATTACAATGGAAACATAACACTGACATATATATATTGTTTACCTAGCTATCTATTTAAAAACTATCTATATTTTTATATGCCTTAAAAATATAGATAGTTTTTACCTACATTTGGTGAACTATACCCCAATTTTTTGTCACATTAGATTTCCTTGATTCATGTACAAAAAGACCCATTCCTTTAAGTGATGTTTTACATGCTGCAATCCTACTAATATTAAAAATACTTAAGTTTGAGAGGATATATTGATAATTGTTATGTTTTCACACTAAAACCTATGGAAGGAATCTGGATATAATAGATAAATAAGAGGCTGTAATAAAATTAGGCAATTTATAACCATCGGCAAATAACAGGATCAGCACTATGTAGATGAATCTGTGAGGTGCTGCGAGATTTCTAAAATTTCTAATATTTACACCGTTTAAAACTGGCCTGTCCAACATGCGGCCCGCGTATGTCATTCATCTGGCCCGCAACCTGGTCAAAACTAACATGAAACGTAAAAATAAGTACTAAAATGTATATCACAAATTTACATTTTAAGCTATCGGGTATTTATTTTGGGCTGCTAGGTACAATTACAAAACATGTTAAATCTGACCCTGGAAAATTGTGTTGGACACCCCTGGTCTACGAGAAAATAGATTGAAACACTTAATTGATACATTATTATTTTATCATCATGCTGTTTATTCACATTATCCCATTCATGTTACTTGTATCCTATCATTCACACAGTACATCCATTTGTTCATAACTTCTTTGGTCTTCCTCTGCCACTTCTAAGAATTAAGATTTGCAGAATGAAATAAACTATGAAAAACTTGTGACAGCTGATGGTCTTTATTATGATTTCTTCCAAGTAACTTTAAGTTATGAAAAAGGCACAGTCATCAAAGTCCAATGAAATAACAGTATTGCATTAGTATACACAGGCGTGGTCCCAGCCTCGAATTTTGGTGGGGGTCACCAGTATGCAGTCTCAGATTTGGAGGGGAGCACCAGTAGGAATAGAATAAATCAAGTAAAAATACTTTACTAGTAGCGCCCCACGATGTTCTCGTTCCAGTTGTTTTCCTGTGTTAAAAATAGTCTATGTACTGTTAGATATTTTTTTTAGATTTTTAAATTAACATAAACAATTTTGGGGGGTCATGTCCCCTGTGACCCCCCCTCTCGGACCGCGCATGAGTATACACAATGAACTGGACTCAGTTGAAAAGAAGTGTGTGCAGTTTAATCTTCTTTGATGAAACATGGTATTATGAACCGAACCCCCAGAACGGGCTTTACACTAAGAGTAAAGAAACACTGTTAGCCCTTAACTACTGTTCCGATAATGTCCCATGCTTTTTGATTCAAATTCTGTTTAGTTAGTAGTTAGTTATTTCAACAGTAACATAAAAGGTCACTACATGTTTCCACTGCTGGGTATTGGGGCCTCTCACAAGAATCAAGGCCATAATCCAGCATGCTGGCCCAGTGTGGGTTGGTGGTCGACACACAGATTCTAGGAACATGTCAATCTCCTTACTATTTTTCCTTCACTGTTATAATAAAACCAAGTGGTTACAACAGACTTATGTAGTTACTGGCAGCATATGGAAAAATAGTCACAAGATTGAGGTGGGATTTGAACCTAACAGGACCTAATACTAAAAAACTGCTGAAATAATTTGAATCAAAACGGATGGGTGATACACACACAATAGTGAATCGCAAGTTCAAGTTACTAGGCCCACAAGGTTTAAAAAAAAATAGCAGTTCACTAAATGTTCCCACTGCTGGAGGCCGGGGGGGTTGCAAGGAGAGAGCCAAGGCTATAATCAACCACGCTGCTCAGTGTAGGTTGGTAGATGACACATGACCTCGAAAGATTCTAGGTACACGTCGGTTTCCTCACGATGTTTTCCTTTACCGTTTTAAGTTAGCGGCATTATACGCACGTCACTTCGAAAAGACTGGTGCGCGTATGATTTAAACTCGGGGGCTTTAGATCGCTAGTCGCAGTTATCCCAACTAAACCAGCCCTAATTTTTTTTAAAAGACTACTGTATTTTTTTTTAAATGAAGAGTGAAGAGACGAACAGGACATGTGCCTGATGGCAATCAACATGCCTGCCACATAACAGCACAGTGACATCCAGCTATTGGAACATGAAGAGTCCAAATCATTACCTAGCACTTCACTGTGCTTGTCACTCAGAGATCTAAGATGTTATATCTCTAAGCCCTGTAATTTCTCTGGAAACATTTAACTTTAAACCGGAACAGTAATGTTGTACATTACTGCTTGGCGGTAAAATAACTGGCAAAGCTGCGGTACTTCCCCAGGCGGAGTCTGTCAAGTCAAAGAGTCGTACCACTACTAAATGTCTTGTTCAATATTTGTGTTATGTGTATTCCAGAGTGAGAACACCGGGTGGCCGCCTGGTCTACCAGTACGTTAAGAAGCCCAAGAAGATCCCGAGATGTGGTCAGTGCAAGAGCAAGCTCCGCGGCATCCAGCCGGCCAGGCCCGCCGAGCGCTCGCGCCTCTGCTACCGTAAGAAGACCGTGAAGCGGGTCTACGGCGGCGTGCTGTGCCACAAGTGCGTCAAACAGCGCATCGTCAGGGCTTTCCTCATTGAAGAGCAAAAGATTGTCAAGGTCCTCAAGGCACAACAAGCTAGTGTCAAAGTCGGTGGTGGAGGTGGCAAGAAATCTGCGAAGTAGATGGTAGGCTAAATAAAAAATTTAAAAATCAATGTTTGTTTTAATTTCTAATCATTGAACAACCTGAACAAATGGATAGCGAAAGACAATATCATTTTAACAGACCATTACCTATAATAATTTGTCAATTCATAATAGGCACATCAGCTAATGCCGCTCCGCTCGCCTATTATTCATTTTCATTACTATTATTTTTTTTTTGCGTTAGCTGTGGAGACTATGGGGCCGTGGTCGTCCGACATGAAAAAGTTCTCCAAACAACTATCGAAGCGGTTGGTTCTCGCCTCAGGGGATCCCAGAGCTGGCACTTACTTCGCCCAAAAACTAAGTTTAGCCATCCAACGGGGCAACGCTGCCAGCGTTCTGGGAACCCTGCCGCGCGGCAGCGATCTCGACGGCGTGTTTGTTTTAATTTATTGATTGTTGATATTTTCCAACTAATACATTATTTGAAATAAGTACCTACTAATAAAAATGCTTATTCAATAAATCAAATAAATAATAATCTTTGTGCTGATTTACAAATCCAAAGGATCGGACACAATGAAAATCGTTCTCATTCTAAAATGATTAGACAAATACTGAAAGGTTTGATTCCTTGTTGAAATCAATCCAATTGTGGTGCGATTCAGTGTACTTATTTCTAGTTCAATGTAACAAACTTTCTGTAGTTATCCCAAAACACCTCAATATGGGTATTTCTGGAATACCCTACAACAGGGTGAATAAAAAAATAGAATAACACTGCTTTCATGAAGATGAATGGGAAACTGCACACTTTTCATATAGGTATTTACTAGCTACCACAATAGGAAATTATTGCAATCATATAGAACACGTATTTTGACTTCAAAAATGAGTACATAGGTGCTCAATTGGAACGAAGTTCCTTATCGCGCGTTGTGAAAGGGGGCTAGACGGAAAAAATTCTTACGAAAAGTTGTCACGACACTTTTTGCTATTGTAAGCTGTGCGGCGTCGCATGTTTCTCTGTCTGTCTCTCTCTCTCTATAGAAAGCAAGCCAGATATTTTTATTTCTATTTCGCATTGAACAGTGTGGTGTCGCGACGATTATTTTTGTTGAGTGTATACAGGTTTTTTGTAAATAATAAAAAATAATAATAATTCCTTCACTAATTAATCGAAAGGAACTTCGTTCCATCCGGGTGTCCCTTGACACCTCTCAAGTTTTTATTTTTTTATAGTACCTGTAGAGGAATGAAACGAGCAGGACATGTGCCTGACGGTAAGCACTGTAGTGGTAGAGCTCTTTACAGTCCGCCAGGGAAAGTACCACACCTTTGCTAGATATTCTGCCGCCAAGCAGCAGTGTGCAAACATTGCTGTGTTCCGGTTTGATGGGATAATGTTTCCAGAAAAATGACTGGGCTAAGAACACCTTATATCTACGGGTGACGAGCGCAGTGCAGTGCTAGGTAATGATTTGGACTCTTCATGTGCTAATAGCGGCGTATCACAATGGTGTGATGGGCAGGCATGTTGCTTACCATCAGGCACATATCCTGCTCGTCTTGTCACTCTATAAACAAGAACAAAATTAAAAATTTTGATTAACCCCCGACTACCTCAGATTTGTTATCTGTACAACATTCTACTAATCAAGCCCTTTCATTTGATACCCATATTGTGGTAGTAGTGAAAAAAATAATATAATTCGCCATTTTGTGGTGGCGGCCATCTTGGATTTGAAATTTGTTATTATGTATTGTATTCTACTGGTCAAGCCCTTTCATTTGATATCCATATTGAGGTAGGTTGTGAAGAAATATTTTGTCCGCCATTTTGTGGAGGCGGCCATCTTGAATCGATATTAACCAAACATAGCTAAGAACATCTGCACGGATACGAGGGTCAAACTGAAAGTTCTTAGAACTGGCCACTTATAAACAATATAATAAAAAAAAAATCTATAATTTGAAAATAGAACTCTTTGCCAATATTACTGAGTATATACTTCATTCATTTGTCATTTGTTTTACGATTTGGCGGCAAATTTAAAATTGTCTGTGTCACGTCAACATGAATTTAACACGAGAAAATTTTCGTGCAATGATTTTTTATGACTTTCGATGTCATTTAAGTCAACAAGAAAGTTATGATAGACTACGATTGGCCTTTCACCAACCTTTCACGATGAAGCCCCATCTCGTGCGACTGTTTACAACTGGTTTAATGAGTTTAAACGTGGTCGCACTAATCTCACTGATGATTTACGTGAGGGACGGCCTTCTACGTCGACGACTGAAGATAACATCTGTGTTGTGCGGCGTATGATAGAGACTGACAAAAGAGTGACCTATCAGCAGATTCGGACAAGCTTTTCGGACAAGGACAAGGAGGCTCAAAAACTACATCGTGTGAATTGGTGCCGTAAAATGATTGAAAGATTTAACGGAGGTGACTCAAATGCTGTGTTCGACATACTAACAGGTGACGAAAGCTGGATTTACTGTTATGATCCTGAAACCAAAAGACAATCTGCTCAGTGGGTGTTTCCTTTCGAGGAGTTGCCAACTAAAGTGAAGAGAGATCGAAGTGCGGGAAAAAAAATGGTGGCCTCGTTCTTTGGAAGGATAGGTCATTTCGCAACAATTGTGTTAGAGGATCAAAAAACAGTTTCTGCAGAACTTTCTGGTACACTACCAATTGTTTGCCACTTGTCTTGGAAAAAGTTCGAGAGAAACGACCTCGCAGTAGGTTCCTCCTTCACCACGACAACGCCTCATCGCACACCGCCAAGCGAACGATCGACTATTTGGCGACATCAAACGTTGAATTACTGGGTCACCCGCCGTATAGCCCCGACCTCGCGCCTTGTGATTTTTATTTATTTTCAAAAATTAAAGAAAAACTAAAAGGAAAGCGGTTTATGAATGCTGAAGAAGCGGTGGCTGCGTATCGCGATGCCATTGAAGAGACCCCTAAGGACGAGTGGGCAAAGTGCTTTTCCCAGTGGTTCCATCGCATGCAGCGGTGTATTGACGTGAATGGACAATATTTTGAAAAGATATAATAAAACTAATAACTGGCTAATGTAATCAGATTTTGATTTTCTAAGAACTTTCAGTTTGACCCTCGTATCAACCTTCGAATAAAAAAACCGCATTGAAATCGGCCCATCCGTTTGAGCTCTACGGTGCCACAGACAGACATCGACGTCAAACTTATAACACCCCTTTTTTTGGTCGGGGGTTAAAAAGCAACATGCCTATAATGTACCAGGGATGTAGCGAATATTCGTATCCGCATCCTCAAATGCAGAGCTTCCGCAGCAATTTGGACATTGTATTGGCATCTAACAATTAATGCGGATGTAAGCCAAGATGCGACCAGAAAGAAATAAGGAAGTGGGTTTCCATTTTTTTTAAATCACTAAAACAATAATAATACCCATTTTTTTACATTTTATAATATCTCAACAAATGACGAATTGACTATAGGCCCGTGAACAAAATGTATGGATCAAATAAACCACCAGGAGACCTATGGAGGAAGATAGAAGGGTATTAATGGTGTCACTTGTAAGCTGTCCAACTAGTGCAGGTGTTAGAATCTCTTAGGATTCTGTGCTGTTATGACCCAATTTATGTCAGGATAGCCTTAATTCTGTGAGATTAGATGTGAATATTTATGCTGTTATTTACTTAAAGGTAGTAGGATCAATAGAAATAACCAATTGATGATATTTGAATGTTGTTTATTCTTAGTTCATCGTTATATTACTGACTAGCAGCCCGCCCCGGCTTCGCACGGGTATTATGGAAAATAAGTATATTTTTTTTTTATTAAACTTAGAAATTTTAGTACATACGACCAAGACAAAACAAACAATCCCAATCATCTGTTTATCATTTGAAACGCATGTTTTTTTGCCTATTTTACTTTATTAAAAAAATGCGGGAGCCAGAATCTCAAGGGAGGTCCTGAGAGGAGCGAGCCAAGCGAGGTCGCCGCCGTAGCGAGAGGTTACACTCAATGACATAGAGCTTCTGGCTCCGGGAGCTCACCCGGAGTCATACTCCAGTGATAGACCATAATAGGACCAATTGTTATGTTTAGGTATTGTTATGCTTCTCTCAATATGTGCCTTTAAACACTATGCTAAGTTATGTTTATGCTATATACGGTAGCAAAAAATTATGCTAAAACTGCTATGCGTTAGTTGTTATGGTATATTATCATTAGTTCTGAAAACGTTAGGCGTGTCTAGCGTCGTTGTTATTCCCCTTTTACTTTTACGCATCAAATCAAAAATTAAATCAGTAAATATTTAAAGGTTAAAAATCTGCTAATGCCACCTACGACGTAGTTTATGGTTGTGCAATGTTTTATGTAGGTACTAAAGTCTATTAGATCTAAATACGTACTAAATAGTTACGGCTGGTCTAGTCGAGAGAACGGCGGCGGCCGATCTGGAGCCCCGGTTTTAAATCCCACATGCACCAGGCACCACTGTCTTTTCGGAGTAATATGCGTAAGTAATACCGCAAAACTTAAAACGGCGAAGGAAAACATCGTGAAGAAATCGCCATGTACTTAGAATCTTTTGAGGTCATGTGTCATCCACCAACCCGCACTGGGCCAGCGTGGTGGATTATGGACTTGACTCTCTCCTTGCGAGAGAGGGCCCCGAGTCCCAGTAGTAGGAATATTTAGTGGGCTGCTTATTGAATCTATTGACACAGCTAGATTTCTGATCGTCTCATCATCGTAGTCCTTAATGCTCGTTTTATTCTAATTTAGTAAGTAGGATAAAGGGAACCTTTGGGGATGACCTATATCGTATCCTATCCCCCAGCTCAAATTACACGCGCATCACTGTTTTTTCGAAGTCATATCCGTAATGCCTCAAATTTAAAACGGTGAAAGAAAACATCGTGAGGAAACAGAAATGGAATAAATTTAATGTAATACTGTGTAGAAAGTGCGAGAAAACTTGAACAATAACAGTAAAGGTAGAATAAACTTATACAAAAGTAGTTCTGAAAAGAGCATTTTGATAGGAACATAAAAAGTGTTACGAAAAAATGTTTAATATTTAGTATCATTTGCGTCCACTACCTGCGTAGCGAGGCGACCACGCGAATTAGTAGACGCGCGCGCGGCTACTCGTACTTACCTATTTCATAGCCGCGAACACCTCTCCCCCGTGCCTCGATGTCCCCTCTATCGGTGTTACGCCGCACGGCGCCGCATTTTGATAGGATTGATATTTTTGATTTCGTTATATCTTTTGAATGGAATGTCCCACTTCAATAATTCAAAAAAGTAATCAATAGGTATTAAAAGAGTCTTGAATAAGAAATAACTTATTTGGATAAGAATAATAAAGCGGAATAGGCGGTGGATTTGACCACGTTGAATTACTTACTCGTTATTAATATACGTTATACAATATTATTTATTACTTATATTTAACCTTATTATTTACTAGATGCCCGCCCCGGCTTCGCCCGTGGTATATTATATAGCACTCATCGGGATCCCGTACATATCCAACGGTGAAAGAATGACTACAATCGGTTCACTCATTCCTGAGAATATCGATTTCAAACAAAAAAACCTCTTCAGCAACCTGCTACGCCACCTGTCGGAAATTGGTCGTACCAACTCAGATAAAAAAAAATTAGCAAAGGTTTATATTCAAGGCACAGATTACTGAAATTCAATGACGCAATCTTTGACACATGCTGTCATGTGTCATGTCAAAGCACGAAACGTACGAAAACTCTCAAAAGGGGAATATTTTTTCCCGATTTTGTTACATTCTTGTTTCATGCTCCGCTTCAATTAATAGTAGAGTTATTTTCTATAGCCTAAAGCCTTCCTCGATAAATGGACTATCTAATAGAAAAAGAATCTTTCAATTCGGACCAGTACTTCCCGAGATCCTAGCGTTCAAGCAAACAAACAAACAAACAAACTCTTCAGCTTTATAATATTAGTATAGATAACAATATTATACTTCTTATATGATTCCGGAAATACATCAATTCCTTTCTTTTTACATAACAATATCATATAATTCTCGATTTGATCGATAATTAAACACACATTTATTCACTTTTAACGTTAGATTAACCTAACACAGGCATCGAGCAGCTCGATCTTCCGCGCAAGCACGGAATTCCGTATTGCTCGCTGAGTGCAGGTGAAGATAGGGGGTTTGTAAATCTCGATAATTTCTCCTTGTCACATGATGTTTGTACGGCATTGCGGAATAAAGGATTAGAAAAGGTATTGAAACTGTATGAAACCAATGCTGTTAACAAAGTTAAACGACCAAATTTACCCTGAAATCGTCGGAAAATCGTGAATTTTTCCGACAAAAAAAACAATTAAAATTTAAATTTTTTTATAGTTCAATACTTCTTCTAATCCATTATTCCGCTAAGCCGTACAAAAATTATGTGACAAGGCACGGCAGATATTTTTATGTGCAAAAGCAAAATTACCATAATTAGAAGTAAAATAATAAAAACAAAAACTTTCCAATTTTTTTCAGAAATGAAAATGGTCAAGGAAACAGAAACCCCTATTACTTTTCTTTCCCGAATTAAGAATGCGTTTATTATAATTTTAAACTAGCGGCCCATTCCGGCTTCGCTCGGATAATAACCTAGATACCAACTGCAACGCCATCTGCCGGGCTGATATGTGAATCTAAACCATCCAGGGCCCTAACCAAACGCATACAAAAAAAATTCAAATCGGTCGAGCCGTTTAGGAGGAGTTAACTTACAACGAAAAGTGGCATTGATTTTTATATAAATATATAGATTAGTATTGAATTATATTTAGGTAGGTATACTTACCTACTTTGAATTATTTGTAAAAAAAATATAATGAGCCGTTTTCCGACAAGATAAAAAAAATGGTTCGAAAAAAGGACGATAGAAGGCGCTTGTAAGTTTTAGATTGCGATGTCAATGTCAAAAGCCACTGAGCCACATAGTGAAGTCCACTGGGAACGCTGAACTTAGCTCGCATACCTGTGTCTAACTAGTTCGCTCCCATCTTTCGTTCGTTCGGTCTTTTTTGAATATTTTAGAAGACAATATTGCAAATGTTTAATCCATATTGCGCTCCAATATTTAACTATTTCATATAATGTAAAATACAAAATTTTCACATGAATTGAGAAAAGTTCCGGCTGGTCTCGTCGGAAGAATGGCAACTGCCGATTGGTATCCTATCGTTTCGAAGATAATAATATATACGTAATGCCGCTAACTTAAAACGGTTAAAGAAAACTTCGTGAGGAAACCGACATGTACCTTGAATTCTTCGAGGTCATGACTGTGTCATCAGTGTGGATCGGTACACTGCGCCAGCATGGTGGATTATGGGTATGACTCTCTCTTTGCAAAAGAAGGCCCGAGTCCCAGCAGTGGGAACAATTAGTGGGCTGCTTATGCTTTTGCTACCTGACCGTAGATGTCTACGATTGTTGTTATTTGCTATTGTTGTTGTGTTGTTGGTTGCTATTGCTTATGAACATCTGTAAACTCGGAAACGCTTTGTGTACATGCATTTAAAATTCAAGAGAACTATAAATTGTCTGATTTAAAAATTTCACCTATCTCAATATACGGATATTGTCAAAACCTTAGATTTGGACAGAAATGTTAAGTAATGTTACTCATACTCATACTCTTTTATTGATAACGAGTAGTTACATGTCATATTAAAGGATATTAAAATTCATTACAATTCCAATTCAATAGTAAATTCTAGCTAGGTACATACAATACATACATGTCATTTCAATAAGATTAAATTAAATTCTAAAATTACATGTCAAATAAATTATGATACAATTAAAATTCAAAATTAATGTCAACAGGGTACAATTAATCAATACTTAAATATTACATAGGTACACATTTAAATTATCCGGTTATCATTTCGCCAATGCTGTAGAAACTCTTCTCCACAAGCCACTTTTTCATTCGAATTTTATAAGAATCTCGAGACGGGGCATCTTTTATCTCGTCCGGAATGCGGTTATAGACCTCCGTCGCCAGCACGTGCACCTGCCTGGACTCCTTCGTGAGGCGACGCGCGGGCGCCCACAGCACGCGCGCGTGCCGCGCGGTGCGCAGGCGCGGGTACTCGTCCAAGTGGTCCCAGGCGTACAGTGCCGCCTGCAGGATCACCATGCACGGCACGGTCAATATGCGCATCTCACGGAACAAAGGCAGCGCCGATTGGTCTTCCCGCACTCTCGCTATGGCTCGCAATGCTCTTTTTTTGAATTCTGAAAGCGCGCAGCCAGTCCGCAGAGCACCCCCAGAACTCTATGCCATATTGTAAGAGAGAGTGAACGGAAGCAAAATAGCAATCACGCACCATGCTCCGCGGCAATATGGCTGACAAGCGCCATAGAGCGAAACACGCACGTCCGATCTTTTCGCACAGTGTGTCAACATGAGTGGTCCACGTAAGGGCACTGTCAATTTGAAAGCCCAAAAAAAAGGCATGACTTGTAAATGCTTCAATGCCTCGTTTCGCACCATTACATTTAGCGGATCGGTTTTATGCCCTGATAAATAGAATCTTGTAAAACAAGTCTTATGCAGATTTAAAATCATTCCGTTGATTTTGAACCATCTGTACAAGCTGTTGGATACCGTGTTTAATTTCATTTCGAGCTCCTTTGTAGTTGGCGCCGTTACTATCGCTGCCACATCATCGGCAAACATTAGTACATGTCCGTCACGCACGCTGTCAGGTAAGTCGTTTAGGAGAAGGGAAAACATGATATTGGAGAGCGATGATCCCTGTGCTACTCCTATCACAGTTGTGAGCGGCTGTGATTTTATCGCACCTCCCTCTCCCACGACCACCTGACTGCGATTGGTCATAAACTCCCTTAGAAGACGCAACGAATTACCGTCAACACCATAGTGTTTCAGCTTCGCGGCGAGCGTATCGTGATCGGCAACGTCAAACGCCTTGGAGAGATCACAAAAAAACCACAGCAACGTGCTCACGGTTGGCACGTGCCGTCAAGATCCGACGAAGCAGCTCCCGCACGAGAGTCGTAGTAGACCTACCACTACGATAGGCAAATTGTCGGTCCGATAAGGTTTCGCAATCGGACAAGTATTCTGTGAGTCTTGAGCTCAGACCGTGCTCAAATACTTTTGCAACAGCCGGTATAATCGAGACAGGTCTGTAGCTGTTGATCTCTTCTTGTTTACCTTTTCCCTTGTACAGAGGAGACACCTTAACGTATTTAAGAGATGCGGGATACAAACCCTCACGGATACATCGATTGTACAGCAGCGCTAGTATGCCCGCCATGGACCCTGCGACACTATGAAGCATCGTGATGGATATATCATACGCATCTCTTGAAGTCTTACGCGCTACACCACGCGTTATTATTTTAAATACCTCTTCGGCTGTAAACATCCTCAACCTAAGCGCCCGATCAGCTGGCGGACGCCGCGTCGCCAGCGCGCGCACCGCCGCGGACACACTGGCAGCAGGAGCGTTACACGCGGCTGCCGAGTTTACAAAATGCGTGTTAACGGCATTAACCACCTCAACCTTGTTTGAGTATTTTGAGCCATCGACTTTGGTTAAGACATCCGTGAAGTCACGCGGCTTTGTTGACTTTCCGGTTTCAATTTTTACGATATCCCACATTGTTCTAATATAATTCGATGAGCATTGAATCATTTCACAGTAATACTTACTACGCGCGCTTTGGACTAGATTTTCGTATTTCACCTGAAACTCGTCAATTTTAAATTTCAAGTGAACATTTGTGGGGAATTTTAGCAGGATATCCTGCATGTCAATAATAATAGAGTTCAAATTAAATACTTCCTCAGTCGCCCAACATGTATTATTGATTCGATTTACAGTACGTTTCAGCGGGAAACAGATTTCAATTTTACTTTTAATTATGTTCAGTATGGCAGTAGCCAAGTCGTTCGGGGAGGCAACCGCAGTCCTCTGCTCGATAATATGCCAATCCACACTCTCAATAGCGTTTACAAAATTACAGCTATTGGCCTGCGTAAACGATCTCGTCCATCGAGGAGAGGGCCGCTGCGGGCCGGCAGAGCAAGGCACACTACCGCGCACCGCGTAATGGACAGACAAATTGTAACGCACCGGTGACACGTGCGTCTCCGCGGCCAAGTCACAACTCACATAGAAATGGTCCAGACAAGTGCTTGTTAAATGAGTGACTCTTGTAGGAAAATCCACAACATTGCACAAATTATGTACCGCCAATAAATCATTCAATATTTTTAAGTCTCTATTTCTTTGCCCAATACAATTTATATTTACATCCCCTACCACAACGAACTCTTTATTGGCGGCTGTAAGCTCGGTCAGTAGTTGCTCTAGTACCGGAAAAAACACCGATGTGCTGGTAAGGTTTGATCTATATATACATACCACCACAATATTTCTCTCCAGTAGCTCAACAGCAGCTATTTCACATATTTGCTCAACAGATAGCGAGTTATAGCACGTTAATTTTTTAAATGTAGTGTTATTTTTTATGAAAATACAAGCTCCTCCATGTTCTACAGAGTCTCTACAATAATATGAGGCTAAAACAAAATTATTTATAGTAACACTCTTGATTTCCTGTTCTCTACAAAAATGTTCAGTCAAACAAAGTATTTCACAATTTAAGTTACCCTGAAGTTCCACTTCTATCTTACTTGTTTTACACTTGATAGATCTAATATTTTGGTGGCATATTCTGACTCGGTTTTGTCCGTACTCGCTCACCGGATCGCTAGATGCCTGCTCCGACACCGATGTAGCCTTCAACTCTTGCTGTATTCTCGAAGTATCGTTGATTTTACTTCTAATATGATCCTTTCGATTCGGGGTCAGTAGGTTGTTCGACTCGTCTTGTTGTAGTGGATGTTTTTGTGTTTCCACGAAAAAAACCAATTCGCAAATCGAATACCTTCTGGCCATATGTCTGGTGATGTAATCTGATCCTTTACGCTTAGACGTAATATAAACGCCATCTATCATTTCTTCGTTTTAATCTCTTGAAAATTTCTAGAAAATCTGTATCTAGAAAAAAATACGTGGTAGAAATGATACCTACTTTAGAAATGCTTAATTTTCTTTTTACTGTCGCTTTTTCGTTTCAATGATTTTCAAATCACAACGCTGCTAAAGAAAAGTTCACTACAAATATTCGAAATATATTAAAATCGTTGAATACGTAACATACAATTCGGGTAAGAGCGAACTAAATCAGTCAGTTGACCATGCGGCATTACTGAACAATAGTGGATCGCCGAAAAATAACGCTCACGGAACCAGACAATCGGTGAGCTAATTCGCATAGTTCACTAGAACTTAAGGAGCTGTTCTGTATACTCGTGGTTTGGTAACTAATGTCCCAACACTATTAATTTTTTATTTATTCTTATGGCCATAGATATCACAAATCACTAGATAGATACCACAGACTAAGTAGAGAGAATAGATACTAGTCCTTCAGCCACAGATAAATATTTTCGTATCAGTGTTGCTATTAATATTTTTGAATCTTCCTTTTACTTGTGCTTAGTTTGTGTCTCTGCATCGAGAGTTTTAAAGGTTTTTATTGAAAATCGAATGTGATCAGTAACGATCTTTTATTCCATTATCAATTTAATTTACTATTTTTATTCCCAATATTTTAACACTAAAAAAAAAGGAAATTTTATTTATAATGAAATATTTTCTTCGAGTATTTAGGGTTTATAGAAGGTAAACAAACCAAACACATCAGCTGAGCTGAGAAAAAAATTATAATTTATCTAAAAATAAGTTATGTGTTCGGGAAACCTCCAACATTTTTAGTTATCGCAAATAATTTAGATTTACACTGTTTTCCTAAACATTGGGAGGGGCTTCATAGTAATTACACTTTTGAGAGTCTATGGTACGGACAAATCTTTTTGAAATTCCACACCGCCATCTAGTGCGTACTTTGGAACTATTTTATATTGCGATGTCAATGTCCAAAGCCACTGAGCCACATAGTGAGAACCACTGGGAACGCTGAACTTAGCTCGCATATCTGTGTCGAACTAGTTCGCTCCTATCTTTCGTTCGTTCGGTCTTTTTTTAATATTTTAGAAGACAATATTGCATTTTTTAAATTCATACTGCGCTCGAATATTTAACTATTTCATATAATGTAAAATACAAAAATTTCACATGAATTGAGAAAAGTTCCGGCTGGTCTCGTCGGGAGAATGGCAACTGCCGATTGGTATCCTATCGTTTCGAAGATAATAATATGTGCGTAATGCCCCTAACTTAAAACGGTTAAGGAAAACTTCGTGAGGAAACCAACATGTACCTAGAATTCTTCGAAGTCATGACTGTGTCATCAGTATGGCTTGGTACACTGCGCCAGCGTGGTGGATTATGGTCTTGACTCTCTTTTTGCAAAAGAAGGCCCTGAGTCCCAGCAGTGGGAACAATTAGTGAGCTGCTTATGCTTTTGCTACCTGACCGTAGATGTCTACGATTGTTGTTATTTGCTATTGTTGTTGTGTTGTTGGTTGCTATTGCTTTTGAACATCTGCAAAATCGGAAACGCTTTGTGTACATGCATTAAATTCAAGAGAACTATAAATTGTCTGATTTAAAAATGTCAAAACCTTAGATTTGGACAGAAATGTTAAGTAATGTTGGACCTAACATAAGCGCCATCTATCATTTCTTTGTTTTAATCTCTTGAAAATGTCTAGAAAATCTGTACCTAGAAAAAAATACGAGGTAGAAGTGATACTTTAGAAATGCTTAACTTTCTTTTTAACCCCCGACCAAAAAAAGGGGTGTTATAAGTTTGACGTCGATGTCTGTCTGTCTGTCAGTGGCACCGTAGAGCTCAAACGAATGAGCCGATTTCAATTCGATTTTTTTTTATTTGAAGGTTAATATCCGTGCGGATGTTCTTAGCTATGTTTGGTTAATATCGATTCAAGATGGCCGCCTCCACAAAATGGCGGATAAAATATTTCTTCACAACCTACCTCAATATGGGTATCAAATGAATGGGCTTGACTAGTAGAATACTATACACTATAAAAAAATCTAATTCAAGATGGCCGCCACCACAAAATGGCGAATTATATTAAAATATTTTTTTCACTACTACATCAATATGGGTATCAAACGAAAGGATTTGACTAGAATACTTTTCACTATGACTAATTTCAAATAAAAGATGGCCGCTACCACAAAATGGCGAAATAGATTTCTTTTTTCACAATTCCCTTATTATGGGGATCAAATGAAATGGGTTGACTAGTAGAATGTTGTACAGATTACAAACCCGAGGTAATCGGGGGTTAGTCAAAAAATTTTAATTTGGTTCTTGTTACTGCCGCTTTTTCGTTTCATTGATTTTCAAATCACAACGATGCTAAAGAAATGTTCACTACTAAAATTCGAAATATATTAAAATCGTTGAATACAATTCGGGTAAGAGCGAACTAAATCAGTCAGTCGACCATGCGGCATTACTGAACAATAGTGGATCACCGAAAAATAACGGTCACGGAACAAGATAATCGATGAGCTAATTCGCATAGTGGCATAGTTCACTAAAACTTAAGGAGCTGTTCTGGATACTCGTCGTTTTGTAACTAATGTCCCAACACTATTAATTTTTTATTTATTCTTATGGCCATAGATATCACAAATCACTAGATAGATACCACAGACTAAGTAGAGAGAATATATAGATAGTGTACTACTTAGTCTGTGATATAGATTCAGCCACAGATAAATATTTTCGTATCAGTGTTGCCATTTATATTTTTGAATCTTCCTTTTACTTGTGGAGTTTGTGTCTCTGCATCGAGAGTTTCAAAGAGTTTTATTGAAAATCGAATGTGATCAGGAACGACTTTTTATTCCATTATCAATTTAATTGGCTATTTTTATTCCCAATATTTTAACACCAAAAAAGAAAAATAAATATTTTAGAATGAAATTTTTTCTTCGATTATTTAAGGTTTTTTTTCATTTAAATGTATTCTACAGCCTAGACGTTCTTATCACAAAAGTAGAGTCAAATCTCTTCGTTCGTGTCTTTGGAACATCAAATATGAAACGATGTCGCTTTTTCGAGCAACGAGCATTCCGATAGAAAAAAGGGCAAGGTGGTATTAGATCATGTAAATCAGTCGCACACACTCCGAAGTGTATCCCGATAAAAACCGATAGGCTAGCAATTTTTCGGCGATGTTCAAGACTTTGAAGTCTTTTTCGCACAAGAGTGTCGTTGCCTATGAGCCTTTTGGCACGTCTCTCGATCGATTCCAAAGTCTACAGCTGATACTTAGCCTTACCTTACTTAGGTTTATAGAAGGTAAACAAACCAAACACATCAGCTGAGCTGAGAAGAAAGTTACAATTTATCTAAAATAAGTGATGTGTTTGGGAAACCTTCAACATTTTTAGCTATCGCAAATAATTTAGATTTACACTTTTTCCCTGAACATTGGGAGGGGCTTCATAGTAATTACACTTTTGAGAGTCTATGGTACAGCCAAATCTTTTTGAAATTCCACTACCGCCATCTAGTGCGTACTTTGGAACTATTTTTGTCTCGTCGGAAAACGGCTCATTTATAAAGTAAATTATTACCATAATACATCATCTATCTGTTTTATTTGTCATGTTCCTTCATGATCACATTTCTTTATTTATTTCACACACAGATATAAAAGAAAAGTCTCAGATCGTTAATTGGTCGTCAAAACTAAATTATCGGTTCATAAATATTTAATTTCCTGACATGCTTAGTTTACGAGAGCAAAATTTATCGAGAAGAATCGATCCGGAAATATTCCATTTACGAATAATTTCGCAACGTCACTATTTAGGACTTTACATAACGTTGCAAGTTGCAACACTGAAATTGTCAAATCTGATGAAATCTGCAATCGACTTAAAATTCCGAGTACCTACCTACCTATCTAAGTATATTATAAGTTATACATAAGTATATTCTGAGTATATTATAAGCCGTGAAACTAAGCGTTAATTATAAAAAAAGTTGAATACCGATATATAAATAGGACAAATTGTTTCAAGATTTGAAACAGTTCCTCGCCTTGGTATACCGCTCTTCTCAACAAATTCTTTTGAGCAATGGAACCCGCAAATATAGAGGATAGTGAAACCAGTGAATCAGACGATAATGCAGATATTCTTGTGGCGGAATATCTAAATGACACCCGGGTGGAATCGGTACTGGCTACAAGAAGACATCAGGAGCCGGCGTACACTCTAGAGCAACTCGACGATATCAATCTATACAAAAATGCTATAGCTCTCAACAGGGAAACTGAAGCTAAATATAAAAAACTTGAAGATTCTCTCACGAGAATGCTCACAGAAGTACGTAAAAGGCTCAAAGATAATGAAGCAGCCCTGTTGAAGCACTCTCATAATCATAATGAAGGAGAATACAACTATTTCAGATGTGGTAAACCCTACTTTAAAGACTCATCAAACTTCTGCCCTCCTGATAACGAAGACACTATTATGATGAGACAAAGTGAAATGTATGACTTTTCTCATGTAGCTTCAGTCCCTGGTTGGACGATAAATGACAAAGGTGAGTTAGTAAATGCACTCCTGGAAGTATCACGAGATATTAAAACGAGTGAACTGAAATCTGAAATTGCTAGACTGCGTAAAGACAATAAAAATTTAATGAAAATAGCCAAATTAGAACAAGAAATCAAACACCTGAATAAGAAGACCCTGGCTGAGATAGCATTGCCAATAGAGCAAGAGTATGATTGGGAACAACTAGCTGATACCATGAATCAGAGGCACACTGCACAAGAATATAGAGCTTTGTGGAAGCTATTCTTCCATCCATCTATAAACAAAAGCAGCTGGACCAAACCAGAGCACAAGGAATTGCAGAAGATTGCATTTGCAAACTACATGCAAGACTGGGATTCTATTGCCAAACAATTGAATACAGGCCGGACAGGGTATCAGTGCTTTGTCTATTACCGAACTAATTTGACCAGCAGCCCTTCTAACCGTAAATGGACGCCAGAAGAAATAGAATATCTACAAAGGGTGGTTGATTACTTCAGAGAAGGCACTTACATACCCTGGGGTAAAGTAGCATCTGCAGTGGACAATCGGACCAAGATACAAGTCTACAACAAATATATGAGAATGCTGCATCAAAGAAAGGGAAGGTTTTTAGAAGAAGAAGATGTAGTCTTAATAAACTGTTATGAAAAATATGGGAGTAATTTTAAGAAAATAGCACAGTTTCTTCCTGGCCGATCTGTTGTGCAGCTCAAGACTCGCTATCAAATATTGACTAAGTTCCGTGTCTCCACAACATGGACTGTGGATGATGACAAAAAGCTTTTACAACTCATGGCTAATCAGGACTCAAGTATCAGCTTTGCAAGCACTACAAGGCATTTCCCAGGAAAGGACCGTACAAATATACGCTCAAGGTATGTGACATTGATGAAATGGATGAAGGCCCATCCGACCTGCGACATTAGCCTCGCTCCGCGCCGCGGCGCACGCCGACTCATCCACGGCCTTGCAGAAGTCAACTTGAATGAGGCTATTGCCAATTTAAACAAAAGACTTGAATCAGAAGTAAACACTAAGAAAAAGAATAAAATTACATTAGAATCTAGAGAAGACGAAATTGAAGCTGGCATTATGGCTGCACTTGTAAATGAGATCGTAGTAGAAGAATCTGGTAGAAAACCCAGCCAGCAAGACCTAGACGACGAAGAAGTGGTCACCCCTCATGGTAACATGTTACCAAATAATGTAACAAATCTACGTAACTTACTTATACTGTTCAATGCAGCATTGGATAAAGAAGCTTTTGAACACAGCAAATATAATACAGAATTCCCAGGTTTACGTGAAACAGATCAAAAAGATTCAATTGTGAGAGTAAAATCTTACTCGAAAACAAAGACTGTGCAAACAATAGAAATGGATAAGTTCCCAGATATATGGGGCAAACAAACAGTGGTCAAACCGGTGACCTATGTTCTACCACCAAATTATGCTACAATAACTGGCTGCAGAGTGCTCATGAAGCATTATGGTACCAAACCAGATGATGACATCAATTTAAGTGTGATGCAACGGCATAACAATTTTCTAAAACAAGCCATAGACACTATTAAGCAAAGATTTACAGCACTGTTTTTGTGGCCCATGTTACTCTCTAACGAAATGCCAAATGTTAATCAGACACCATATGTGTCACCCATAAAGGTAGAAAAAAAATTACTCCCTAATCCAAAGGGTGTTACGATTCCGCATCCTAAGAAATGCCAAATGAATTTCCATAAGAAACCAAGTCAGCTGTACAGATATGATGATGATGATGATGACGATGAAGATGAAGAGATTAATGCACCAAAACGGCGCAAAAAAAAAGATTTAAAGAAAATTCAGTACTTTACAAAGATGCCATTGAAACCTATGTATAGCAAACATAAAAATATATTTGGTTCAGATGAAAGTGATTTTGATTAAAGTTTAATATCTTGTAAATAATAATGGGTCTTTGCATTTCGACTCCATTCCTTTACTTGAAACTTTAAATAGATGGAATACAGCCTAGTAAAATCATTTTAATAGACTGTAATTATACTGTCTACTAATAACCGGATGGTGACACTTGATAGCACAGGTCTCTGTATCATCCATACTAATACTATAAATGCGAAAGTAACTCTGTCTGTCTGTCCGTCTTCACCACCTCAAGGCAGACTTGGTGGTTTACCACTGAACGGATTTGTTTGTATGTATTTGGCCGTGAACCTGCCCAATGGGCCTGTACACAACTAACACGATATTGTGCTGTGAGTAGGTAAAACTAGAGTTGGGCTAGAGATAGATAAGACTGTTCAAAAAGCTACCGACATCTTGATATTTTCCACTCGTTTTCATCATCATATTGTCATTTTAACTATATTAGCTGATATTAATTAATTGGATATAGTTGAAGTCGTTACAGTAACAACATTTAATATTGGAAGTCAACAAATACTACAAGTACTTTTTGAAGTGATAACTTCTTTTGATGCACCACAACCAGATTTTTCGTGAGCTGTAAATGAAGCTCATCATCACACTCGTAAATAAAAGAATCTTCGAGGGAACTAAGTCATATTATATGGTAAATGGTAAGTTTGACAAACGATTCTATTAGAAATCCTAAAAGGAATGTAATACCTATCATGTTTTCTACAATAATGATCTCTATGACTTTCGCCTTTTAGGGTATCGGCCAAATATATGGTTTCCGAGTATCGGCCAAAATGTCGGTTCCGTAGGCAAATGGCAAAATACGGGACCCTTATAGATTCGTCATGTCTGTCTGTCTGTCTGTCCGTCCGTATGTCACAGCCACTTTTCTCCGAAACTATAAGAGCTCCGAAACTATTGAAACTAGGTAAGTAGATGTATTCTGTGAACCGCATTAAGATTTTCATACAAAAAATGGAAAAAAAAAAACAAATTTTGAGGGTGCCCCATACTTAGAATTCAAACTTAATTTTTTTTTGCATCAAACCATACGTGTAGCTTATTTATGGATAGGTCTTTAAAAATGATATAGTGGTTTCTAATTTATATTTTTTGTAAACTGTTTAGTTTGTGCGAGTGACTCTTCCAAAGTGGTAAAATGTCTTATTTTAGAAGTTACAGGGCCGGGGGGCAGTAACTTCTAAAATAAGAGAAAGACAAAAAAAAATAAAAGTAGTCAAGTGCGAGTCGGACTCGCCCATGAAGGCTTCCGTAGCAGCAAGTAACATAATATAAAAGTTCTTGTAGTTCGTAGTTACTTTAATCAGTGTTTTAACTCATTTCTTCACAGTGGTCAGTAGAATTATTAACCTACTAGCTGAACCCGCTACTTCGTTCGCGTAAGCAGATGTTACTGACTTATACATTAATTGGAAGTATCGTACGTCAAATATTTGGACTTATCCAAATTCATTGAAAAACCTTTGAGTTTGAGTGAATTTGTTTTTCTACACAAAAAATTATTTAATTTTATCATCTTTATTTTTCTTTTTTTAAACAAAATCAAACATACTTAGTAAGGTTTCGTAGTATCGAACATAGCCGCAAGTGTTAAGTTTGTAGGATTTTTAAAGGATACATTATGAAAAGACTGAAGCTAATGTGCATGATCTGATACCTACTTACCCATTTCTTTTTATCCGCAAGCTGTTTTCTAGCTGTTACCCGCGACTTCGCCGGCGTAAAATTTTGAACGAAGCCTGTGTGGAATCGAAATACTTAAAATTTTGAGTTTTAATGATATTCACGCAAGTTGAACCCGTAAATCTAAGCCAAGTCCTAGTGAAATGTTAATGTATGAATTTAATTGTAGGTAACACAGAAAAAAATCAAGAACGAAAGAATCCAAATTTGGCATCATAATCCTTTTAGCAGCAAAAACTTATTAGTACAATTTAGTATATCAGTAACGCCACCTAGTGATGAAAGAAAAAATACATACCACAATAGCAAAACATCGATTTAAATGGCCTTTTAGTGCTTTTAGATTTAAACTGGCATTAGCGCCGTCTAATGAGAATATTATGTTGCTTGTTATTTTGATTGTGAACGCAAATCACCTATATTATCTACGCCAAAACGGGTGCATATATTTTTCATTTTTTGGCTTTTACCTTACCATCACATCAAGTTCCTTACGAAAACATATGCTTATATTAATATGGAGTTAAATGAAAATGTAGACTTATTAGCCCATGTGAAATTTTAGACTCTAAACTATATGTGTTTCGTATGTCAACTCATATCGTTGTGCCGTTTTGACGTGATAGTTAATATTTGTTTCCTTAGGGCCCATGCTTCTTTTCAGGTTGATAGGTAATAAATACATACATCTGGTATTTCAGACTATGAGTTATTTCTGTTTCAATTTTCTACCAAATTTGCTTAGTCTTTCCTACGTCACAGTAACCTATACCTTAGTAACCGATTTGCTATTTCTGAGTTTAAAACTACGTGTGTTTCGATTTCCATCCAAATATGTTCAGCCGTTCCAACGTTGTCCTGTAAATATTATAAATGTCACTGTTTGGATGTTTTTTTACGTAATACATACAGTACTTATACATAGGCAATGTTTAGCCTATGTGTTCTTCCAGACTGTAATCTAATTCTATTTCAAATTTCAACCCGATCACTTGATACGTTCCGCCAAGATTAAAGCGGCAATATAAATACATCATCTGCGAAAATTTCAACTGTCTAGCTATCACCGTTCTTGAGATACAGCCTGGTGACAGACGGACGGACGGACGGATAGCGAAGTCTCAGTAATAGGGTCCCGTTTTTACCCTTTGTGTACGGAACCCTAACAACGGTCTGCTTCGGTCACCGAAGCTTGTTGAACACTACCTTTAAATTTTAAACAGTATTTGGATTGAAATAATACGTTTTCTAATAAGTTACGGCTGGTCTAGTAAGTTACAGCTGACCTAGTCGGGAGAACGGCGACTGTGGATCCGGAGACCCAGGGTTCAAAACCACGCGCACCACAATTTTTTCAGAGTCATGTTCGTAATGCCGGTAATTAAAACGGTGAAGGAAAACACCGTGAAGAAACCGAAATCTACCTATAATCTAAGTTCTAAGTCATATGTCATCCACCAACCGACACTGGGCCAGCGTGGTGGATTATAGCCTTGTCTCTCTCCTTGCGAGAGAAGCCCCCCGACGCCCAGAAGTGGGAACATTTAATGGGTTGTTGTTTATGCTGCTACTTATTCTGCTGATATGTTTTCTCCAAAATACAGAAATCTACTTCAATGACAGGTAATTTAATTCTGTCATTCGACTAAATTTTATAAGAAGGTATATCAATGTCGTACAGATAAATCTAAGCTGATTTTAGTTTTTTGTTGATATTTGAAAAACTACCTCCCTGTTTTCGATATCTAAGATCACCTCTGAAGTATTTTCTACCAAACAAAAAAAGGAATTATCAAAATCAACTAACAATTAGCGGAATTATCGCATAAAATAAAACCAAATAAAAAAACATGCAACCCGATTGGGAACATCCTCCTTGTTTGAAGTCGATTATAACCGAATGATGTTTATTTTTCCACACAATAAAATATTTTTGACAATTATTTTGTCATCCAAGACGACGCGACGCGATCACGTGGGCACTTTCTAGAATCTAGATATTCTGTGGATCGTCTGTGATACACAGAATACTTAGAAGTTAGTATGTACCGAACGCGCCGCGCGTGTCGTTATTATTTAATGTTTGTGTAATTTCCGAACCAACAGACCAATATTGTTCAAATTTTGACGGGACAATATAAAAAATGTGTTCTTTCTAACAAAAAAAGAATTAATGAAATTAAACAACGCAAACATGAGTTACAACCAAATACACATTCTGACTTTCACCCCCTCCCGCAAGAAAACCGATCAGAATTTGGGGATCAAAAGTAGCCTACAGCAATGTCCTTAGTATAAACTAAAATCATGCCATGTTTCAGCTGAATTGAATCAGTAGTTTCGGCGTGATGCGTGATCCCTATACAGAAAGACAGACAGACATGAAAGAAAAAAAATGCAGTTTCGCCATCAGTATCGAGTATGGAGTGCCCCAAAAAAAATAATTTCAAAATATCTTCAATGTACAGAATTCGACCCGTTACAGTTTTATTATAAGTATAGATTTATTAGCGTGTTTTGTGATATAGCGACATCTGTTGGTTAATATGAATGACACTAACATGTGACCATGCGCGATCCCAGGGGGATGGGGAGGGGGGGGGGGGTCACGGGGGACGGAATGGATTGAAAATGTTCGCAAGAGATATGTGTCTTGGGCAAAGCCAACTGACCAAACTGAAGACCGATAAAGGCAATATCGTCTCGACGAAGCGCGAGATTTTAGAAGAGATTGAGAGATTCTATGCAGCGTTATACTCCTCCACGCAAACACTATCTGTCGTTAACATGGCTAAAGACCCCAGAGGCAAGCTGGCCCGACACTTTACCGAAAATATCCCGAAAGTCAGTGGAGCAAAAGTGTGGTTATCTTCAAAAAAGGTGAGAGAACAAGTAATAACTGTAGAAATGTTTCTTAAAATATATAAAACTTATGTGAGGCCACTACTGGAATATGGTTATCAAATCTGGAGCCCCTACTTCAAAAAAGATATTGATTTACTTGAAAGTGTGCAAAGAAAAGCTACAAAATTACCATATGCCCTTCGCCGTAAATCTTACACAGACATATTAAAAGCCCTGCGCCTCACTACATTGGAGGAGAGACGGTTGCGGGGAGACTTGATCGAAACATTTAAAATACTGAATGGATTTTATAATCTCCCTCACATTAGGAACCTGTACAGATTAAAGGAGCATAAGAGAGACAGTCGGCTTCATAAGTCCCAGTTATCCCACGCGCCATCACTGACAAACACTGCACATCACATCCTCAGCAACAGAGTGGTTTACAACTGGAACAGGTTGCCTGAGGATGTTATTTCGGAAAAGTCGTTAAACTCTTTTAAGAACAAACTTGACAAATGGATAGTAAAAGACAAAATCATTTTAACAGACAATTACCTATAATTTGTTATTTCAACATTGAGATATAGGCATATCAGCTAAAGCTGCTCGCCTATTATTCAATAAATAAAAAAAGTGCATAAAACGTATCCGACTACAGAAAGGCATGGGACAGGGAGATGTTATCTCTCCGAAACTGTCCACCACCAAGCTGGATATATTTTGAATCTACTGGACCGGAAAGGATATGGCATCAATATCAACGGTAATAATCACATTCGGTTTCCCGACGACATAGTCATTATGGCAGAGTCGGTGGAAGACCTCGGTGCTATGCTCAGGGACCTCAGTATGTCTGAAACAAGTATGTCTGAAGATGAATATAGTCAAGGCGAAGGTTATGACAAATTTTCATCTTGAACCTGCAACGGTTATTGTTGTGAGCACTACATTCGAAGTTGTCGACAAATACGTCTGTCTGCGTCAAAAGATCCAATTAGGTAGATCCAACTTCGAAAAACAGGTCCAGCGAAGGATCTTACTCAGCTGGGCAGCGTTTGGAAAATTACGGCGCATATTTTAGTCTAAGATACGAAAATGATCAGTGCGTGTCGCCAATGGTGGCTTCTGAAAACTCAGGCATGGTCCTTAACTGTCGCCTTCAAAACAAAGCTCAAAGTCTCTTTGCGCGATAGAACCCGAACTGAGGATATTCGCAAAAGAACGAAACCGCCGACATAGCTCAAAGAGTAAGCAAGCTGAAATGGCAATGGTCAAGCCACATCGCTCGCAGAACCGACAACCGTTGGGGAAGAAAGGTTCTCGAGTGGCAACCACGAACCGAAATACGCATTTGGACGTCCTCCCCCTAAAATATGACCTCACAAAGATCGCTGGAAATTGATTGCAGGTCGTGCAAGCTCATTCGTTTTGGAAATCTAGGGGTGAGGCCTATATTTAGCAGGGGACTGCGGTATTGCGGCTGATGATAATAATGATGATGGCATAGGCTACTTTTTACCGCAGGAAAGCAACTACGCAGGTAAAATTGCGGGACGCTACACGCTACTAGTAAAGTCTTACTCGACAACTCGACATACTGTAATATCATTGTGACCCCCCCAAATTTGAGGCTGAGACCGCGCCTGCATGTAACCTTTGAATAGTGCTAATTGTCATACTCTAACGGCTAGAAGGAGAACTAAATTATCAAACGGATACTGGTGATTTAGGAATTTCATTGTTCTGCAAGTGTTTAATTTCATTGGTAAGTAAATATTTACAAATATGAATTATTTTTATGCTTAAATTGTTGAAATATGATTAATTTTGTATAATAAGTATAAATATCAGAAATATCAATAAAAGGTTTTTGAAAATTACACCTTATTTAAAGTGGTTAGCAACGGTTACCACCGTACGGTAAAGGTATAATTTTTCTATAACAAGTAGTTTTATTTCACATTGGTTTTATTTTGATTTACAAATAATGATAAGAACGGGTTTATCTGACCAGGAAATCGAGAATGCTTAATCGGAATATACTTTCTGATGATGACAGTTATGCGGGTGGCGATAGTTCGGATGTCGAAGATGAGGTCATCGTCGAAGGTCCAAGTACCACGGCTCGAGAAATTTTACTTCAAAGACTTCGAAGGTACTAATCTACCTAACTCGGAATTTGAATCAGGAGATGATACACCTACAACCAGATTATCTTCTTCTGGACTGTTACCTTCATTATCAGCACCAGCTCCAGAACCAAAACCATCTACTGCGCGGGCTGATGTACAGGTTCCAAAATGGAAAAAATCGTACTCAATTAGGAATGAGGAACTTCCAGGCGCTGGAGTAGATGCAGCACAAAAAAAGAGCCTGTGAGAACAATTTGGGGCTGCAAATTATGCAAAGTTCCCTTATGCTGCCGAGAGGGCAAATCTTGTTTTGAGGACCACCACAAACAATAATTTGTGTTTATAATAATTTGTAGTACTCATGTTTTAGTATGTACGCATTTTTATTACTAGAACAGTACTTTATAATAATACAAAAATCTGATTATATTTAAGTAGCTATTTTTTTCACAGTGGTTACCCACAGTAACCCCCCATATTGACACCCCCTTCCCCCATATCTGACACCCCCCCTTCCCCCCCCCCCATATCTGACACCCCCCCCCCCTCCCCCCCATCAAACCACATACGAAAAACCTCAAAATCTACTTATAAGTAAGCCCTAATTACACAACATTAGTTTTACTCTGAATATAAAAAATTAAAAATCTGTGCCACAAAGAGTTAACAATAGTCAATTTATGACGTATAAAAATAAAACTACTTCCTAGATCTCATTCAAACCAATTTTCGTTGATAGTTTACATGGTAATATACATCACACACTTTTTTTATTTTTGTCATTCTTTCTCTTATTTTAGAAGTTAAGTTACGGTTCACTTTTTACCACTTTGGAAGAGTCCCTCGCGCAAACTATTCAGTTTAGAAAAAAAACATGTTTGGAATCTAAATATCATTTTTGATGACCTATCTATAGACAACCTAAACGTATGGTTTTGATAAAAAAAAATTGAGTTTCATTCGTTCGTTCTAAGTATGGGACACCCCTAAAAAGACAGATAGACAGACAGCCATGACGAATCTATAAGGGTCCCGTATTTTGCCATACTTTGAACTGAAACTCAAAATTTTTTTTTTGATCTGTGTGGGTATCTATGGAGAGGTCATCAAAAATGATATTGAGGTTCCAAACATATTTTTTTCTAAACTAAATTGTTTGCTCGAGGAACTCTTCCAAAGTGGTAAAAAGTGTGCCCCCCCCCTGTAACTTCTAAAATAAGAGAATGACAAAAATAAAAAAAAGTGTATGATGTACATTACCATGTAAACTATCAACGAAAATTGGTTTGAATGAGATCTAGTAAGTAGTTTTATTTTAATAAGTCATAAATTGACTATTGTTGAAACACTGATTAAAGTACCTAACAACGAACTACAAGAACTTTTATACCATGTTACTTGCTGCTACGGAAGCCTTCATGGGCGAGTCCGACTCGCACTTAGCCACTTTTATTTTATCAGGTTTAGAATCACTTGCTGAACATAAAATCACAATATGCTGACAGATCTAGGTGGCGCCTCAAGCGCCATCTTGAAAAAACGTTTTGACTGATATCTCGAAAACTATGCACTTTAAGGCAAAAATTATCCGAATCATTATTGTAGAAAATGTGTAACGTTCCTAGCTGCCCTACAATAACTAAGTCTAGGGAGATTTAAATAAGACAACTAGTAAGTTAACAAAAGATATATTTAAGCAAAACAGAAAAATAACTAATATTAAAATTTAGAAGAAAAGGGGAAAAGTTGAGTAAATTAGAACCTAGTTGGGTCGGGGTAACTCACATTCATAAACCGAGACGCGTTGTTTATCCGTAACACAAGAAACACTGGCCTTGAATTCGCAATGCGTCGCGAGCAGTGGGGTCGTATCCGTTCTGGTGAGACTTCCCTGAAGTAGGGCAGCTGGCAACTTCGATCGAAGGTTCTAGACATAAAGTGGCCTACTGTGAAGAGTCCCGTAGAACGCCGTGAAGAGACCGGGGCACGAGATAGGTGGAAGTAGGGCACGGGGCATGTGGTGTTATCTGAAAAGTCCCCCTTCGGTAGGGAAGCGGGAGCGACGTCCGTACTTGCCGTGCAGTTGGACCCTGGAAGTTCATAATTTTGGACGTCTATGAATATGGCCAGATTCCATGTTTGACTGTCACATATATCCAAACCGCGCGAAGCAAAAACAAGTACTTACCAATTACCAATGATATCTAATGCAGTGAATAGTGATGGCAGTCAAACTTATACGGGGCCGTTCAAGTATTACGTAATCAGATTTATTACAGTTATTGGCCCCTCCCCCCCCTTGTCATCAACAGTAAGCAAAGCTCTTACTCCCCCCTCCCATGTTTACGTAAACATTGGTATCTATTCCCCCGAAAATGGGTTTTATTTTCAAGTATAGACAAAGTGGGGGCTGCCATCTGTGTACAAAAATAAATAACTACTGCGGAAGTTATCATAATCTAGACCCCATTGAGGACAAATAACTAAAGTACTTATATGTACTCAATGCTAGATCCCCAACCCCCCATGTCATCAAAAATAAGCAAAGCATAAACCCCCCGAGCCCCCTATAGTGCTTTCGTAATACTGGAACGACCCCTACAATGATTTATCAGGCTAAATTACGAAAAATACAATGAAGGGCATGAAAAAAGACTATCTAGGTCCATTAAAATATAAAAGTTGAACGAATAAAAAATACGAGTACCTACGTAATGAATTAAAAAATAATTGTACTAGTTTATTGTTTGAACTCAAGCTGTTACGGATATAATGATTTCAAAGAATAAAGAAATGACTATAGGAAAATATAATAACGGTAACTATGAAATCTGAACATAATATTTGAATGTACTCACGTCATGATCACTAGCCAAAGCACGATAAGATTTTTAGAAACACTTACCCAGTTTGGGGTATAACGAATCACAGTTAATTAAAGTCCCTGTTATCGGTAATTTTGCAAAATTACACCTAATATAGTGTAATCAACAACCTTCACTGTTGGTCTCATAACGAAGCTCAAAGTCACACGGCGAGCTATGGAGAGAGCTAAGCTCGGAGTCTCTTTGCGCGACAGAATCCGTAATGAGGATATTCGCAAAAGAACGAAAGTGGCCGACATAGCTCAAAGACTAAGCAAGCTGAAGTGGCAATGGGCAGGCCACATCGCTCGCAGAACTGACAACCGATGGGGAAGAAAGGTTCTCGAGTGGCGACCACGAACCGGGAGACGCAGTGTTGGACGGCCTCCCACTAGATGGACAGATGACCTCACAAAGGTCGCTGGAAACCGCTGGTTGCAGGTTGCGCAGGACCGTTCGTTGTGGAAAGGGAGGCCTATGTTCAGCAGTGGACGTCTTGTGGCTGATGATGATGATGATGAACAACCTAGTAAATTAATAGTGATATAAGTAATCGCGCGAGGTGGCTTCACTTCAATTTCAAAGTTCATTTACGAAGACTGCTTGCGATTATAAATTAACAGTTAATAATAAGAAACACATGTTTAGGATGTAACAACCGTTACAAATGTAATTGTACCTACATCTTTTAATTTTTGCAACTTTTTTTGTAGAACTTTCCGTTTACTTTTTTTTAAATAAGAAGTGACAGACGAGCAGGACATGTGCCTGATGGTAAGCAACATGCCTGCCACATATCAGCACAGTAACACGCACCTATTGGAACATGAAGAGTCCAAATCATTACCTAGCACTGCACTGCGCTCATCACCCAGAGATCTAAGATGTTATATCTCTAACCCCTGTCATTTCTTTGGAAACATTGACCTTCAAATCGGAACACAGTAATGTTTGTACATTACTGTTTGGCGGTAGACTAACTGGCAAAGGTGTAGTAATTCCCCAGGCGGACTCTGCTAAGAGTCCTACCACTACAGTTAACTGTTTGTTAAACAAAAGTGAAAATACATGTACGATACTGTTTAACAATCTAAGTGAATTCCTTTTGTTTTAGAAATCTGTGACTAAAACAAATTCACAGACTAAGTAGAGAGATACACAAATTGTTTAGCCAGACATGCATGCCTATATAAGAAGAGGTTAGTTTGTATGGATCGACTTGTAAAATGTTTTGTATCATCTATCTTACCTACAAACAGCAAGAAGATTTTTAAGTGTATTGGCCATGTTGCGCTCTCAATTTATCGCGAAAGTTGGCACTCAGTGCTATGTTAGTAATATCTATTCTGTGGCTATGTGGTTAAATTCTCAAAGCGTTATGTCCGCCTTAATTACGGTAATTGTACCGTAATCAGCACTGATTTACCAGCTTTTGATCCTTGATTGACCTAGACACGGAATCAAACCTCTGGGTTTGTTATTTGAATCTGTTTATAATGATACCCACAGAACACTTATACATGATACCTAGAGACTAGGATTATTATTCCGTTAATCAGCAATCCTGTTTTTAACCCCCGACAAAAAAAAGGGGTGTTATAAGTTTGACGTCGATGTCTGTCTGTCTGTCGGTCTGTCTGTCTGTGTGTGTGTCTGTCTGTGGCACCGTAGAGCTCAAACGGATGGGCCGATTTCGATGCGGTTTTTTTTATTTGAAAGTTAATATCTGTGCGGGTGTTCTTAGCTATGTTTGGTTAATATCGATTCAAAATGGCGGACAAAATATTTCTTCACAACCTACCTCAATATGGGTATCAAATGAAAGGGCTTGACTAGTGGAGTACTAAACGCTATAACAAATTTCAAATCCAAGATGGCCGCCACCACAAAATGGCGAATTATATAATATTTTTCACTACTACCTCAATATGGGTATCAAATTAAAGGGCTTGATTAGTAGAATACTTTGCACTATGACAAATTTCAAATCCGAGATGGCCGCTACCACAAAATGGCGAATTACATTTCCTTTTTCACAATTCCCTTAATTTGGGTATCAAATGAAAGGGCTTGACTAGTAGAATGTTGTACAGATAAAAAATCTAAGGTAGTCGGGGGTTAATCAAAATTTTTAATTTTGTTCTTGTAGCATTTATATTTCGGGATATCAAAAATATATTGGGGAAAATTAAGATACTCCTATGGCATCACTGTTGACAGCTGACTTACGTTCATTTACTTCATTCGAGTGATCTGTGCTTCATTCATAATTCTCGACAATCTTTAATCCAGTGTTGCCGTTTTAGTTACTTTGTCACTAGATCTAGTGACTGTTTGTTGTCTTTGGTGACATTTTTTTATAAATTAGTGACCAAAAAAAATTTGGTGATTTATAGTGACTTTTTATGACTCACGCATAATTAATTATGTAACATCTTTCCAAAATATGGAAACTTATGCTTTTACTCCTGAATGGGGCGAATGAAAATTTACTTGTTAAAAATAGTTCTAAATTTTGCCAGCGTGGCACCACTGTTTGTTTTTCTGAAATTTCGCTAACAAAATAAAACATTGGCGCCACCTATGGTGAAATTGGGAACTGACTTTGACAGATCTTTTTGCATCTTACATAGGGCGCTTTCAGCCCTATTACTAGCTGGCACTACAATAATTAACACAACCACAACTTTATACTTTTACTACTATAATAACAGACTATCCGTTTTCTTTAACTACACCAGAATAATAGATGAGGTTTTTTTTCGGATTATGCCAGAAGTAATAATTATTATTATACGATTTCGTTTACAAAGATTGATCAAGAAATATAGTGACTTTATGAAATAGGCTTTGCTACAATCTAGTGAGATTATAACAATAGTCTGGTGACTAATTTTTTGCCTAAGCGGCAACACTGTGTCACTTATTTTATTTTTCGTTTCCTTCATTTCCTGTTACAGTTTTGCAGGTGGATTGTGTCTGTGTGGCGTAATTGTAAATTTTAGGTAATCTTATTGGAAATCCTTATTACAGGGCCCATAATTATTAAGAACAACTTCTGTGATATAGTTATAATTTGTAATTCTTAAAATGTCGAATCCCTGGAAGAAAGTCAGCGCTCCAGCTGAAGTGCAAAATCTATCTGAAATCATGTCCGAGGAGTTAGCGCGAGGTCTCCAGGTTAAAGAGGAAATCAAATTTGCGGAGGAAATATCAGAACAGCATGACGGGTCAGCGAACGACATTGCGCCAGAATTAATTAAACAAATCGAGGAAGCCAGTGTCAACACCTTTTGCGATTCCGATGCTATTATTGCAAAAGTGTTGCAATGTCAGTTCGACAAAGAATACGACGAAGAGGTTAAACGTGTAGAGAAAAAGAAGAACGGAGACGCTAAGGTATCCGTCTCTTATGAAAATTACCGCCACGTACCCGATCACTTAGTCTATGACTCCGATTCAGATGACGACGATCTGGGGAGGATTGAGAAAAAAGATTGGGACAGATTCGAGACCAACGAGAAAGAGTTCGCGAGCCTACCGAAGCGAGGCTTCGTCATGAAAGATGGAGCCATGGTGACTAAGCATGATAGTGTTATTAATGGGAGAAGAAATGCTTGTAAAGTTATGGCATTCCCACCAGAAGTGTGTACAGGGGACGGTGCTGGATTCGACATGAAACTATCCAACTCTGTGTTCAATCACCTGAGGGAACAAACAAAGCACCACCAGACCCGCAGAAATAAAATGTTGGATCGTAAAGATAGTCATGCTACTGCAGAAATGGGACTCGATGAGCCTACCAGACTAATCTTATTCAAGTTTATCAATAACGGAGTCCTCGAAGATATCAATGGAGTGATCTCGACTGGTAAGGAATCTGTGGTACTGCATGCTAATGGAGATACATCTTTCCCTGATTTCACAGTCCCTAAGGAATGTGCTATCAAAGTTTTTAAAACTACTCTAAACGAGTTTAAAACTCGAGACAAGTACATCGAAGCAGACTATAGGTTCAAGGACAGGTTCTCGAAGCAGAATCCTCGCAAGGTTGTCCACATGTGGGCAGAGAAAGAGATGCACAACATGATGAGACTGCAGAAGATTGGGCTCAACTGCCCAGATATGGTTTGCTTGAAAAAGCATATACTGCTGATGTCCTTCATTGGACGTGACAACAAGCCTGCCCCCAAGCTGCGGGACGTCATCCTTAAGCCAGAGAAATGGCAGAGTGTGTACAATGAGGTTGTAGAAGCTATGCACAAGATGTATAATGTTGGTCATTTGGTTCATGCTGATCTCTCCGAGTATAACATCCTGTGGTGGGAGAACAAGTGCTGGTTTATTGATGTCTCGCAGTCGGTCCAGCCCGACCACCCCAGCGGGCTAGAGTTCTTGTTGAGAGACTGCCGCAACATTGCCAATGTGAGTCATAATGTTATGCAATATAAGTAAACATGTTTACATCATAACTGTAGCTTCTATTTTTGAACATGTTAATATATCTCATAAGATAATAATTGGTTGATGAAATCTGTAAATAATGTTCCTTTACACCAATCTTGCAATATTAATTTAATTGTTATTACTCATTGTTTAATAATATTTTGCAGTGAATAATATTAATAGATAGTTTGAATATGTTAATAATATGATTATATTCTAATCCAATAATTTTAATTTGCAGTTCTTTGAGAAAAAATATGTACCTGACATGGTATCTGCTGATGAATTATTCAAGTCCATCACAGGCTTTGAGGAAGTTGACGTGAACATGCTTGAAGGAGTACATACTACTTACAATTCCTTGTCTTCAAGATTTGAAGTAGCTCTGGATGATAACAGGAACACCAGCTATCCGTTTGAATATTGCTGGCAGAAAACCAGTGATGGAAAACTGGTGAAGAGTGACAAGAGTGCTGATGAGGATGATGATGATGAAAATGAAGATGAGTTTGAAGAAATGTGGACACATTCTGTCAAGTCTAAGGAAGTGGACAGTGCAGCTAATTTTGGGAACACCATCAAAGATGAAAGTGTCGCTCCCGCACCAGGCACTAGTCCTAAATTTGACAAAAAAGTAAATTTTGCCAATGAAATCAATATTGTTTTACCAAAAGATGATGATATAGGAAGTACGAGTATTGAAAAAAAATCCTAAACATTCATTAATATTGACCTACTAAAGTAGGGATGGACATGTGAAAAATTTTCAATTGTATACAAATTGAGGAACTAAAATTAAAAAAAAAAACTGATCAGACTGTGTTTGATATCAGATATGTTTAATATTGGGGTTTGACAAAATAAAACATAACATTGATATTTATATTTTATTATTCTTCTGCTATAATTCCATCTTAGGGCATAACAAGCACACTGAAGTCTATGGGTACTTTAAGGTTTTATGATCTATACCAAGGGTCGGCAAATAACTTAGCTCGGGGTCTAGATACTGTCCGTCTGTTACTGACCGCTGATCTTTACTTTATGACCATTTTAACAAATGTCATACATTTTGATATACAAATGGTGAAACTTTGTTCGAAAACAAAGTACAGTGTACTTTCATTGTCATACAAGCAAATTATAGTCATTGAATCTGAAAGCAGTCACAAAATCTTTATTATGTCATGCTTGCATTTGTGTTAGCCAATCCGATAGTGGTGGTGGACCATGGCTGTAAGTCTCTGCTTGAGACAGCAGATCCCGAGTACCTACCAATAATTGGGATATAATTGAGTAGTGGGGAAGTACCACACCTTAGCCAGTGATTCTACCGCCAAGCAGTAATGTGCAAACATTACTCTGTTCCGGTTTGAAGGGGTATGTTTCCAGAGGGCTTAGAGATATAACATCTTAGATCTCTGTGTGACGAGTGCAGTGCTCTAGGTATTGATTTTGACCCTTCGTGTTCCAATACCTGCATGTCACTGTGCTGTTATGTGACAGGCATGTTGCTTACCATCAGGTAGATGTCCTGCTCGCATCGTCAGTCTTAATTAAAAAAAAAATTGGAGGCTGTATTGTTTATTCCAAGCAACAGTGTTGTCAAGGCAATCGGAAGTTATTACATCAGCTAGTAATTGTACTCTCCGCGCGTTTCTACGCCGCCTGTTGATATATGGTCGTTCCAACTCGGAAACCTTTGACACAAGCACAACAACTTTGCCAAAGAGTCACATTATCAAATGCATAGTTCACGATTCTATAAAGGTGATACAGGCAAAACATTTATTTTCATATATAAATTTTATATTCACTTACAAGCAATATTAACCGCCCACCTATATTTTTCGTCACTTCGATCTTTTCGACAAAATCGGTTCAGTGCGATTAGTCATAAAAACCATTTATGTTTTCACTATCTTCATTTGTTATTGCTTAATTATAACTTTCAACGTAGGTAAAAAATAAAATTTGCTAATAACGATTTCTGCAAAGTAGGAGAAATACAGGGTGGTTATTTCTGGCTGTGAGTGAACTTATATATGAGTAGATCATCTAGTTTGGAACTAGATGGTGTTGTGTGAGAAATGTCCATTTATTTATAGTTTTAGCCACCACGACTCCATAGGAGTCTGGTTCTACATTACAAAGAGTGAATCTGTAACTGTATAAGTTATTGGTTAAGTAAAGGTGAGTCGATGCGCGCGCTCGGCGCGGACCAGGGCTCCGAGTAGGGTCTCCTGCGGCGGGGCGGCGAGCCGGCGGGCCTCCGCCGCGGCGCCGGTCAGCGCGGGCACGTCGCCGCACAGCGCGCTCACCACCACCGACTGCAGCTTTAGGACCACTTCCGTGTTCACTGGCAACACTGAAAACAGCAATATTAAGTCTAAAGGAACCGGAGGACGTGCAGGCGCGGTCCCAGCCTCGAATTCGAAAACGAGGGGGTCACCAGTACGCAGCCTCAGATTTGAATGGGGGAGGGGGGTCACCAGTAGAAATACAATAAATCGAGTAAAAGTATACATGATGAATCAGATGACATATATGATACAACCGATTATAAGTTAAAAATGAAAAAAGAAGAAGAAGACTTTATCAGCTGACTATTATTATCATTGTATAAATTCAGACCAATGGAAACTGCGTTGCCAGACATATTGCATGCCTCTAGAGGAAGAGGCCAGTTTGTATGGGTCAATTATTTAAATGTTTTGTATCATCTTATCTTACCTGCAAACAGCAATAAAGATTTTTTTTTGTATACTTCTTGATACTTGATAGGTAGTAGCGCCCCAAGATTTTACCCGCGTAGTTTCCGTTCTAGTTGTTTTTCCGCGTAAAAAATAGTGTTTGCACTATATTTTAAATTTTCTTAGATATTTAGTTTTACGATTTTGGGGGGTCATGTCCTCTGCCCCCCCCCCCCCCCCCTTCGGACCGCGCATGAGGGACGTGGCCATGCTGGCGTATGCAGGTCAATGGGAAAGGCTGACACATTTCTAGATAGCCAATGGCCATGGTCCCGAGTTTACCCGATGACTTCTTATCATTCCCGAGCGTAACGCTAGAATTCAATTCACAGCCCACGAAATATCTGTCTGAGGCGCGCCAAAAGAAGTTTTCACTTCAAAAAGATTGAAGAAGGACAGCGGAGGGGTATAAAATCATGAAATTCGTGCGACGTACCTAATTAATGGATGGCCTCATATAGATGACGTATTTATTATACTATTGTGCAACATTAGTGCTGTTTCATTACTAAAACTAGCAGCGGCCTGCGGGTTAACCGCGTAATTCCCGTTCTTGTTATTTTTTTCGGGATAAAATATAGCCGGTTTTAGCAGTATCAGCGCCCTGGGCGAAGTATTTTTTCTTTGACTTTACCGCTCAGTGAGCGAAGCCTTGTTACGGGCTGTCCATAAAAGGGCGCCTGCGCTTGCCGCTGGTCTACCGCCTAACTAAAATTAAACTTTGATATCGCGTTCTCTTTTCTTTTCGTTTGATATTATAGAGACAGCAATAATCTACGTGTGTTTCAAATTAAACCCGATCGGTTCATACGTTACGACGTGGTTGAGCAACAAACATCCTAACAACCATGCATTGACATTTATAATATTAGTAGGATTCTAATATATATTTCTCGTTATTTGGGTTAAATATAAGTTTTCATACAGTCACTAGCTGTGACCTTCCACGCTTCGCTGTGGCACATTGTAATGCAAAAATTAGATAAAAACCATCCTTAAATTATAATGTATCATTCTAAAATTCCAGCTCGATCGGTGCAGAACTTTTTGAGTTTTTGAAGCGTACACAAACCAACATTACATTTTTATATATAGAGATAATTGATTTGATAGAATTTAATTTCGAACTATATAGGTAAGTACAATTACGAATATGTAGGTATATCTAAATCTATCATAATGGAAGTTGTAACTCACAGTCGCTCTCAGCGTCGTTCATGAGGTCTGTGAAGAGTTGTTTCAGTGACGCCGGCTTGTTTTCCTCGGAGGGTTTGACCAACAGAGTTAGGAGCACCCTGTCTATTTGAATCCTGCAATAAACACCACGCGTTAGGTACATGATCAATGCGTAATTATTTTTTTTATTCGTAATAGGTAACTTTTTGCTAACTGCGCCAGCGTTGCTAATTGCTAATGATGATGATAATACATTTCTTTCGGTTTTTTCTTGTATTGTAAGAGGATTAGTAAAGGACTCATGAGAGTTCATAATTTATAGATAAGTATGAGACAGACAGCAGATTTGTTTCAAATACTTACTCAGCTAGAGTATCTTCTGGTATATTCAGGTTGGAATCTGCTATAGCGTTTGCTGTTTCCAATGCAAGATCATACTTTTCTGAAATAAAACAATTTGTCTTTCTTTACAATGCAACCTATTATTATGTATTACCTACCAACTAGCGACCCATAATAACGTTAATCCCCAAGGAATCACGTTTTACAGTTAGTTAGATCGGTCTTAGAAAAATCTATAGAGTACATCCATTACATAGTAAGATTACCCCAGCCCAGCCCATTAGCCCAGTCAAATTAGCTCAAAAAACGAACAAATCCAGAAAAAAAAATCTGCAGTTTTGCTTCGGAGTTCATTGGAGGTCCTTAGTAGTAAACCTTGAGTGGAGTAGTAAATAATTTATCCATTGTATCATCCGCCATCTTGATTTTAAGGGTACATTTATGTCTACTGATTAGCTCCTCAACCAACAGGGGTAAACTGAAGGGCACTGCTGAAATACTTAATTGTACTAATATTAGAAATGCGTATGAATCTCAGACCAACTATTCTTAAGTATGAATAGAAGTTTGTTGCTCAATCCCGACGGGACGGTTGGAATTTGGAACACAGATTATAGGCTGGATAGCACATAGGGTACTTTTATAACGGAACCGGACTACGCGGGTAAAATCGCAGATCGTACCCAAAATACCGAGATCCGACGAAGAACGAACGTTCGGCCCTTCTACCGCCTCACTAAATCGGCTTTGGCTTTGCGTTTGCTGTCTCTATCATTTCAAACGAAAAGAAAAGACAGAGAAACATCAAAACTAAGACAGTTTTCGATCAGCGGAAGACCCCCGGGACGTCGGAACTGCGGTACGCAGCTACAGTGGAGTTGGGCAGGACACATTACTCGACGCGATGATGACCGATGGAGTCAAGTTGTGACCGAGTGGTAGCCGAGGCAAGGTAGGCGGAGCGTCAGACGTCCAGCTGCAAGATGGGTCGACGATTTCATCTTTATCGCGGATCGAACCTGGACACAATTGGCACAGGACTGAGGATGATGGCATGAAAAAAGAGAGGCCTATACTCAGCAGTGGGATAAGAAAGGCTGTGGATGATGATTGATGTAATTACGCAACTGTCCAGTTCAAACATTTTAAACACAAATCCAATGAAAATACACACCACAGTCAATTTGTAAATTCAGTTTCCTTTTTAAGAACATCAGCCTCATGGTTCCCTCGGTGACGTCCTCCAGAGCTTGGTCCAGGTACTCCAATGCCTCGGCACAGTGGCCCAGGGATGCCAGGTCTTCTACCAGCTCTGTGAGGATCGATATTCGCAGCGGAGACTTCTCGGGATACTTGTAGAGAGCTTGTATGAAGCAGCCTATTGCAGCCTGGAAATTGATGTTAACTTTGACTTTCAAGTAATTTTCATGTGGAGGTATAACAAATAAAATTACATTCAGATTTATAAAATTAGTAGATTATATCTGGGTCCCATAGTACAAGCTTTGCTTAGCCGGACTAGGGATTATGTGACAAATGTCCAGCAACATTTATTGAGAGATACAGCAACCACATGTAGCATTTTTAGTAGGATGAATTTCTTTAATATTTGTGTCATCAAAATATAATCAATTGAATAGTCGAGTTTGTGATGAAGTTATTTTTCCATCATCTTTATTGTAAGTTTGACTTCCTACCATCATATCTGCGAGGTGGTTTCCTGAATAATTATGTAGGTACCTACCAACTCAGTCTCTTTACTAACCTCTAAATTTTCTCTATCTGGGCTGAAAAATTTGAGTGACTTTAGTTTCTTCTCTGCCCTCATGAACTGCCTCGCTGCCGTGACGTAGTGCTCCGCCTCGCCTAGCGCGTTCCCCACCGAAGCCTCGCACTTGGCCGCGCCCACGTACGCGTGAGCAGCGAACGCTGGCTGATCTGAATGCTCGCATTGAATGGCTAGCGCTATAAACTCATTTGTAGCCTCAGAGATATTGGGTTTCCGCATAAAACGCCTAAAATACAGTCGAAAGTTAAAAACAATATGATACTTTAATGAAAATGTTCCGGGTGGAAAACTTACTTTTTTAACTTTATGTTGATGTTCATAAATTGTTCACTGAAACTCGCATTTAAATCTGTGGACATTTTGCAACGTTTTATTACAAAATCAGAGTAATATTGAATTGTTTTCTTTTAGTTTTTCGTATTTACATTTAGGATGATAGCCTGATAAGAATATAAGATAACGATTACTCTGACTTTTGACAACCAATCAGCTGGAAAATGTTTGCTGTCTGGGCACTTGACAGTAACATTCTCTGATTTTTTTATTTTATTCGAATAACCGATTTTCGTTATGCGTTTTGTGCAAATATTCTTGTTTTGTTTCCTCCTGGAGGCTGGGAGATAGTTGGTGTTTTTAACTCAATAAGTAGGATGATCTTGTTAACATACTAAGTAGGAAGATACTTTGTTCAACAAGGAGAAATATAATAAATGAAGTCAAAAAACTATCACCCATCGAAAATTATTATCCGTTGCATGTAATCTGTGGTCGCTCCTTATCGAAACGAAAGTGACATAGTGACAACAACGTCGTCGTCGCTGTCAAAAAAAGTTGACTGACGCATTTGACATTTGACGTGTCTGTGTCCACGAGCAGAAAATTGTTAATTTGTTAAAAATTCTGTTTTCTGTGATGATTTTGTTATAAAACCGTTAATGGTGTTAATAGAATTGCGCTAATAGTCGACTACGATGGATTTCTTGAAGAGTGGCTTGAAGACGGTGCTCGGAGCACCCGAGCCTGGCCACCAGCCGTCTGGCGCTGAAACCGTGAGTTTTACACAAATTCATGAATTTGTTACACTACTTGACCTATTTATAGTATATAGTAGACTGCAATGACTTCATATCATCTATAAGCGCGTGGGTGAAGCATTCCCTGCGCGGTTCGCAAACTAGGAATGTTTTTAATTATAACAATAACAATGCCACAGATATTCTTACTATTTAAACAAGTGTTACCTTTATTACCCGACTCACCGGTAATCTTTGCAACACAGAATTACCCTATTAAAATTCCAGTTTGGTCCACTTCATAGCAGCCAAATGATTTGAACCAGTTTGACAAAATATTAAATAAAACATGTCTATTTTTCGAAAAATAAAATTACTTTATATTCTGTATATTAATTTTTGTATAAATAGATATTTTTACAGTGTTCATTGGTGGGTCTCCATAAACAAATCAAAAATGATATGTTAAGTATTTGTTCAGGTCAGCAATGTATTATTATCATTGATGTAGATGTTCATAAACTACAGTTATTATTTACCACCAGGTGGGATGTTCTCTCGTTTGTCAGTCTTTATTTAAAATAATAGATTAAATGTGTTATTGTAGGTGGAGAGATTAGTTGACCGAGTACAGAGTTCCACCTTGCTGGAGGACCGCAGAGATGCCTGCAGGGCTCTGAAGGCCATGTCCAGGACTTACCGCATTGAAGTTGGAGCTCAGGGAATGGCAGTATTGAAACAGGTCCTTGGATTTTTTTTCTAGTACTACTTTGTATAAATTTAATGTAACATAATGTTTTAACTAACCCTTAATTTGCAAAATATTTTACCTTTGCTGCTGTGTAGGCCTGATGTCTGTCATTAAGTTCAATGAAAATTAATCAAACTCTTGGTCAGAAATACCTATCTTGCAGTGTAAATAATCTTCCCTCAAATGGGACCTCTCAATCTAGCCCCAAACACCATCCATCCTGACATTCGTACAGTGAACCATGCACTTTGGAAAACCTAGTTTTGGCCATCCACTATGAACCACCCTACCTGGACTGCTCAACATCGGTGACCCATGGCCCACCTGTATACTCTGTAAAATATGCCCTGAACCAAACATCTTGGACTACCCACTGTTAACTGTTCTTACTCTTAAAACTGGATTAGTTATTTTTCTTTACATAACTAATCCAGTTTTAAGGTTAATCCAGGTTTGGCTCTTAAAGATAGTACTGTATTTGTGACAACAGTATTTCTAATTTTCTTCATTACTTTTTTTGTCACTGTGTGAATAATTTTGGTACTCACTGACATATTCCACTTTGTATTTCAGGTTTTAGAACTAGACAGAGCAGACAACGAAACTATTAACTATGCACTTGATACTCTCAACAATATTATGTGTCCAACACAGTTTGAAGAAGAAGAAAATAACCCGTGCGTCCCCATGAACATCGGGGAACAGTTCACGGAAATGTTCATCAAAGAACAAAACAATATTCAAGTCATTCTAGACCTCCTAGACGAATATGACTTCAGAGTGAGACTATCTGCAGTACAGCTTTTGACATCAGTCTTAACAAATAGACCAAAAGATATACAAGAGATAGTTTTAGTTAGGCCAATGGCTGTATCAAAAATGATGGACTTGCTCGGTGACTCACGAGAAGTGATCCGCAACGAAACTCTGTTACTCCTAATAAAATTGACAAAAGGAAATGCAAACATACAGAAAATTGTTGCCTTTGAGAATGCGTTCGATAGATTGTTTGAAATCGTCTCGTCTGAAGGTTATTCAGATGGTGGGATCATCGTAGAAGACTGTCTGCTACTGATGCTAAATTTGTTAAAGAATAACAGTAGTAACATAAACTTCTTCAAAGAGGGTAGTTACATACAGAAAATGCTACCAATGTTTAATGCTACCGATGATTTGGAGGAAGCTGGTTGGTCTCCGCAGAAGGTTTCGAATGTGCACTGTATGCTGTTGATAGTCCGAACTTTGGTATCACCGAGTAACTCGGCACATATAGTGACAAACTGTCAACAGATTATGAAGAATGTTGGGCTACTAGATGCCTTGTGTAACATTCTCATGTCGAGTGGAGTACCGGCTGATATACTCACAGAGACAATAAATACAGTTGGGGAAGTTGTGAGAGGGAATGTGGTGAATCAGGAGTTCTTGGGAAATGTCATGGCTCCTTCAAACCCACCTCGACCTGCCATTGTTGTACTGCTGATGTCTATGGTCAATGAAAAGCAGCCTTTTGCACTGAGGTAAAGACCAGGGCTATTAGCATATTAACTTCCTACATTAAAACAAAAGTACAACTGCCAACACCAACCAAAACAGCTACCCTGCTTGTATTTTATATTAATCTAAGGTTTATTTAAATATTATGTCCACTTATATTCTAATTTGGTTATTTTCTGAGTAAAATAATACAAAAATGTACCATTTTAATTAATTATTTAGGTAAATTATGTAAAAAATTAGGGCACAATTTTTTTGTTTTATCAAATTTAAAAAAAATCAATAGATACATACATATATCATCAAACTTCTGGATGGGGGGGGGGAGGGGTTGTGATGTCACGTCTTCGTAATAATCGTAATGAACTCACATCATTCGAAACTTCTAAGCACTGTCGTTCTAAATTTTTGTTTGTGGAAAATAATATTTTTTGATGGGCTAATTAGTTTTTTATTTTATTTTCATGCCTAATAGGCATAACAGTTAATAGAGATCATATTAAGCAGACACTATTCTGTAAAAAAAATGAAAATTCTGATAACAAATGCCATTTTAATTCTAGTTATTTATGTTTACAGATGTGCTATCCTATACTGTTTCCAATGCTACTTATACCGTAACGAGATGAGCCAAGCGGCTCTGGTGCAGACACTCCTCCCGTCGTCCACCGAAGTCTCATCCCTGACGAGCGGGCAGCTCCTCTGCGGGGGGCTGTTCTCCTCCGACCCGCTGTCTAACTGGTTCTCGGCGGTCGCGCTGATGCACGCGCTGATAGACAACCCGGGGCAGAAGGAACAGCTGCTCAGGGTGCTTCTGGCGACCAACATTGGCAGCACGCCGGTGTCGCTGCTGCATCAGTGTGTGTTGCTGCTAATGCACAGCACCAAGAACCGGCCTAAGGTGAGGGAACTTCTTACACTAAAGTCTAGAGTGTGTTTTATTTAAAGACCATCCTAAAATTACGTATCATGTTAGGAGAGAGAGAAAAAACTCAAAATTATTACTAACAAAAAAATACCCCACTTATAAATACAAACTTAAATGTGAAAGTTTGGATATTTAGATGTTTGTTATGATAAATATACAATAAAGTTAATTAATACTGGAATGGTACATTGGCTACTATTTATCGTGTGAAAAATGCGCAATCGCGAATGGGCAATACGCGGGTAAAACCGCGGTGCAATGCTAGTTCATAAATTAAAAGAAGTAGATAATAATCGTTTTTATATTATAAAAAAAACAATACAGGAAAAAACAAATGAATTACGGGTTTCAAAACACAAATGCATGAAAGCATGAGTAAATAGCTGTACAAATTTGAAATTAGAGTTCCTAAACAAGGAGGAGATATTGGAGGTCAAAGTGGCCAGTATGACAAAACACCAATTTCATATGTACTTTAATAACCTAATATTTTGAGGGTTTTTCATATCTTTAATTAAATTTAATGTTGATTGAGTTGATGAGATTGCTTATTCATGTCGTACTAAAAAGTCTGTGTGTGGTGCGCAAAACGAAGTTTTACTCCAAAAAATCGTGTGAAGCACCTACTGGGATCGTTTTCAGGTGGCGTTCCTAATGCTCCTGTGTGCATGGTGCCACGCGTGCGCGGGCGCCGCCGGGGCCTTCCTCCGCGTGCCGAGCGCGGTGACGTGGCTGGTGGCGCAGACCGGCGCGCCCGACGACGACGGCGACGGCGTGCTGCAGGGCTTGGCGGCCTTCCTGCTGGCTCTCTGCATCTACTACAACGACGACTCCGTCGAAAACTATACCAAGGTGGACTGATACATGATACATTATGTTTCTTTGTCTATGTAGTGGTAGGAAGTCCTTGCAGAGTCCGTCTGGGGAAGAACCACACCCTTGCCAGTTATACCACCGCAAAGCAGTAACGTGCTAACATTACTGTGTACCGGTTTGAAGGGTAATGTTTCCAGTGGAATTACCCGGTACAGAGATAAAACATCTTGTATCTCTGGATGACGAGCGCAGTGCAGTGCTAGGCAATGAGTTGAACTTTTTTAACCGACTTCCAAAAAAGGAGGAGGTTATCAATTCGACCCCCTATGTTTTTTTTGTATGTTACCTGATTTCTCGAGAACTCCGGCACCGATTTTAAAATTTCTAATTAATAAAATAAAAGAAAGCATACAATTATTAATTAATTTTCAATGTTTAAAATGAACATTTAAATGTACAATAATAGGTTTTTTAAAATTTAATTTACCCACACCACAGACTCCCGGGGCTCGTGACCTTTGTCATTAAAATAATAGGATAATAGGTAATTATCATATACTTTTTAAACGGGAACTATGCGTGTAAAACCGCCGGGCGCTGCTAGTTATATATACTTACAATTATATACTTATTATACATAGAAACGACCCGACAGAACGAATATTTGTATTCGTCACACAAATATTTCCCCTGCATGCTGTGTGTCGTGAGGAGATCATGATTGTTACTCTCTGGGTCTGGTATGATATCGGACGCCGTCGGCGGATGACAACGATACGATGGGTTACTTTGTAGTGATGGAAATCAAAACTAGATGGCGCTAGTGGTAATTTACACCCCGCAAGCGAAATGTTTTAGATTTTGAAAATAATTTTTGAGAGACGCTTTTTATTTATCTTTGTGACACTAGCCTATCTATAATATCCATAATAGAAATGTTTTTTTATTCGCTAGTACCACAAGGATCATTGATTTGTCCGAATGTGTCCGAAGCGGTTGTTTTTGCAAGCGGTGCGTGTCGCAGGAGGGCCTGAAGCAGCTGGTGTCGAAGCGCCTCGGGCTGGAGGTGTTCTGCGCGCGGCTGGGCGAGGTGGCGCGCCTGGAGGGCTACACGCGCGCCGCGCGCCAGCCGCAGCCGCGCGCGCGCACCAGCGCCGAGCTGCTGCTCGACTACGAGTTCACGCAGCTCTTCAAGACCAACGAAGGTAAATTTAACTGGCCTTTTTCAGCATTTAGCCTATTAGTTGGGCCATTGGCGTCGGATCGCCGAAGGTAACTCACACCGCTTGATACATCGAGGTAACTATATTACTAACTTAACTTTGCGATTGGGTTTTTGGCGGGAAACTTTCCTCGAAGTATTGTTTTTTTAAAGTTCAATTTATGCTATTGAATGCATCATAAAAAAACATGAAATCAATATGTCTTCCTTATAATTTAAAATGTAATGGCTCCTAGGCCACTTGAGAACACGACAAAACTCTGACTCAAGTGCCAAAATTAGTTTACATTTCAAGCACATCAAACAAACAAACGTTACTGCTAAAAGCGTCTTGAATCGCCTTTGAAAATAGAGGGCTTAAACAGGTACAAGTAAAGCGGCACTTCATAATATATGCCGAAGGGTAAACAACGCACTTAGGTAACTTGACACCCGTTTTCCCGCCAAAATTGTAAACTCGAATCGCTGCCAGAGTATCAAGCGGTTAGACACTTTCTCAGTCAAACTCGTTTTCGTTATCGCCAAGCAGGAATGTGCTTACATCACTGTGTTCCGATTTGATGGGCAATTTTCCTATGCTTCTTCAACACCAGGCATATGTCCTGATGGTCCCATTATTCTATGCCTTATAAAATCGGTTTCTTCCACGCGTACGATAACACCGCCATATTAGATTGATTTTAGAAGTGGCTACTGTCTCTATGTCCACTATGTTCACGCCGCTCTTCATGCAGCCACAGACTGACCATTGTTTTTTTTTTTTACATATGAGTTGGAGAAGAGTATTTAAGAGCATAAGAGAAGACAAAAAGTAGAGGGAGTATGAAACGTTTTCAACCTAATTCAAGTGCTCTTTAGTCCGATTTAGCTGTTTTCTAAGTCGCATCCTCCTAACTCGGAACCTCTACTACGACTGCTTTATTCTCCCTTGAAACAGCACTTTCTCAGTTTTACGACTTTTTGTAGCTTTTCAAGATCCGCCTGGGGAAGTACCACATCTTTGCCAGTCAACCAAGTTAGCCAAGGAGGAATGTTGTACTCGTTCCGATTTGAAGTCCGTTCAAGTTCCGTCACCCTCAGATATAAGGTGAAATATCTCTATGCCCTATAATTTATCTGGTAACATTGCCCTTTGGACCTTTACCTGTCAAGGTTGTGGTACATCCCCATGAGGATGCAAAGAGTACTACCACCACAAAACCGACAGAAGGATATAGTTTAAGGTCGGTTAGTGATCGTTTCCTCTGTTCCAGGCATGTTGGTGCAGAGCCTGACGGCGAAGGAGAACGGCACGGCGGAGAGCGCGGAGCCGCCGGCGGAGAGCGCCACGCTGGACCAGTACAAGGGTCTGATCCGGCAGCAGGACGCGCGCCTGCAGGAGCTGATGGCGCAGCTGGACCGGCTGCTGCAGCAGAACCAGCAGCTGCAGGTAACTGCCGGCGCGGCGCGCCCGCCCGGCCGGAGCGCACCCCGAACCAGTACAAGGGTCTGATACATCATCATCATCATCATCAGCCGCAAGACGTCCACTGCTGAACATAGGCCTCCACCATAGATTTCCACAACGAACGGTCCTGCGCAACCTGCAACCAGCGGTTTCCAGCGACCTTTATGAGGTCATCTGTCCATCTAGTGGGAGGCCGTCCAACACTGCGTCTTCCGGATCGTGGTCGCCACTCGAGAACCTTTCTTCCCCATCGGTTGTCAGTTCTGCGAGCGATGTGGCCTGCCCATTGCCACTTCAGCTTGCTTACTCTTTGAGCTATGTCGGCCACTTTCGTTTTTTTGCGAATATCCTCATCACGGATTCTGTCGCGCAAAGAGACTCCGAGCATAGCCCTCTCCATAGCTCCATAGGGTCTGATACGGCAGCTGAGTATTTTTCTAACTGTTGATATACAAGTTTGGCATTCATGGCATCGCTACTGGCTTTAACAGCGGTGGTGGTGTATTATGGCGGTGTGTGATCACCGCATTAGCAGATTTCTTTAGTAGTAATCCAGTATCCATACGCCGCACCAGTCGTTACCTCGCCCCTGTACTGTGCACTCGTCAGTCACTAATAAACGCATAATATCGTATTCCAGAGTTTCATTCATTCTACTAATATTGTAAATGTCAATGTACGGATGTTTGGATATTTGGATGTGTGTTGCTCAATCACGTCGCAACGTATTAAACAGATAGGGCTACAATTTGAAATACAGTTAGATTTTGGTCTGGAAAAAGACATAGGGTACTTTTTGTTCCGGAAAAATGTCGAGAACGGGAACTACGCGGGCAAAACTGTGGGCCACTGCTAGTTCTGCCACTACAGACAACAGAACACGTCATACCATCAACACGGCAAAGTATTCCCAAAAATTTCAGGTTGGGTTAGCTCCAGTTTCGTGGGATGATTATGGCTATGGTGTGTTTGACCAAAAGATTGCCATTGTAATACACAGGTAATCTTATTGATTGTAATTTATTTGCAGAGTGCACTGAACGACTCCCTTGCATCGAACTCCCACCTGAAAGACGAGAACACCCTGCTGAAGGCGCAGGTGTCGGCCGCGGCTCCGCTAGCGCCGCCGCCGGCGATGCCGCAGCCCCCGCCTGATGACTCCAGGTACATACACACCATACACTGTATTTGGTCCCTCGGTTCTCTAATACCCAAATGCCTAAAAGCCTAAAATAATACTTCCTTTAATGGGACCAACAAAAAGAAAGGCTACGTTCGGTCACACTGCATAGGCCCTCGTCCTACTTAACGAATTATTTCCTCATAGGCCTCTAGTCTCATGCAGAGTTTGAGTCATTAGCTTCTTAAGTACTAACGGTCTTATTCATAAAAAGTTATAGCATCTCTAAAGTCTTGCTATAGTACGTCTTAGGAAAAATGGTATTCATAACAGCACTTTAGCGCTAAAACGTGCTATAAGCCTTCTATAAAGTTATAGAGCCGAGAACCCTACTTTAGCGGTGTTTTAAGGCAAATATGGCCGACCCTTAACAGCTGATTAGTGTCAAAATGGCGTTGTGACATATTCAACTTCAATTATTTTTTTTGGTTTCCATTCGGTAATGTCCCTGTAATTTCGCCAATGTCCAGCGTTTGAGCGTTGGAAGTATCTTTGTTATATTATGTTCTTAATTCAGGTGCTCAGTCTTCCATCTTCGTCATAGCTTCTGAGAATTAATACTGTTACAGTTTAATATTATATTTGTGAATATATTTAGATAGGACGGGGAAATCAGGTGGAATCATATTATAAAGTGAGTCATGTGATCTAATACAATAAAAAAAGATGTGATCGGTGGTGCCTTCTGCTAAACCGCATTCACAGAGTGAATTGTCGCGTAATCTTAATTTTGCGAGAAACACCGGAGTACAAGCAAAGCCCAATCGTAGGCGACAAATAGTAGACGTAGTCGGTTTGTTAATTTTTTTACGTATGAAAAACCATGGTTTTGAATAAATGGGCTGTATTTGGCCATAAAATTTTCCTGTTATATTTTTTGTTCGAATTCAAGTAGAATTCCAAGATTCAAGCAATTGAGGTTGGCAGATTGCTGATAAATCATGAGAGTAAACGTGATAGTGGTCATTATTACCAGAAATTGTGGCTTGTTCTTGTTTGGCATGAAAGTCTGCATTTTCATTGTCTGATAGTTGTGACATATTCTAAAATTTGTCACTGTGACAGTGACACTGACGTACTGTCGTACTATATTGGTTTTCGCTACATAAACGACTTCATTTCGGTAAACTGTTGTATGTGTAAATTACTTTTTCGTCGCTAGAATTATTTTAGGTTTTTCGTTTGTTTTCAAGTTTCCTGTTTTTAACTTGACGTTTTAACAAGAACAATATAACGTGAAAACACAGATTAAATACCCTGTTGATTGGCCATGAAACGAATCTGCTTAAATTCATAAGTCACCAGCGGGGGCGCAGGACGAGGTAAAAAGCCGCGCTGTGATAATCCGAATATCCGTGCCACGTGCACTACTCTCCTCCAATGATCGGACAAAACGAGATAGAGAAGAGTTATGCTAACTTCTAAGGACAGATCAATATGCAAAGAAAGACATCAACGGATGCCCATTTCGTTTTTTATTAATGTTCGTATTAATTTTGTAGATTAATCCTGTTTTGTTTTTCTAATAATTGCATTAAATTACTTACTTGTGAAATGATATACCGTCTTTTGTAAAGCTGATTGTCCTGCTATTCTTTCCGGGCCATTTCATTGAGCAGAACCCATATTTGATATTGTTACGGTTTTTTTACAGCACTTTTTCGACCTATTATTATTTATTTTCGGAAATCAAAAGCGTGACTGACCTAACTCGCAACAGGTATAGTGCAATTATGCTCATAAAACGCTAAGGAGGGTCAGTCATACGATCAGTCAAATGGGTATATTGTCTTTGCGTGAATGGAGGGTTGAGGTACTTCTGTTCTCGACAGGTGAAAAGAAAATTACACACAAATCAAATTAAAGAAGGACACCAAGGAGGTTCCGATTCTGAGTTTGAAAAAGATACTCTTTCCGAGGTGGTGGGATGAAAAAGTCGTTTTCATTTCAAAATATAAAATGTTTTCAGGTTAAGGGAAGCGGAGAGCAAACTGTTGGAGACGGAAGGCCGAGTCGCCGAGCTGTCCGGCGAGGTGGCCCGGCTGACCGGGGAGCTGCGAGCCAGCCAGGCGGCGCGGGCGGCCGCGGCCGGCGAGCTCGACCGGCTCGGCAAGGACCAGGACGACCTACTCGTGCTGCTGGCTGACCAGGTATGATTTCAATCTTGGTACGATTCAATCCAGGTACGACTTTGTACATGTACTGAGAAAAGGCAACTTACTCACAGGGGCTTCTCCCTCGTTCTACCCTTTTTTTTAATTTTTATAGGTTTATACTTGACCGCCATCTCGCCTGATGTTAAGCGACGATGCGGTCTACGATGGAGCGCGTTTACCTAGAAGAAACCGATTCACTCTCGATTTGAAGACACAAAGTTATGTCTCCTCTCGGCCGATCTCTGGCCGCTGCGTACGCTTAAGAAGTTAACAATTTTTCGGAATTGCTCTTATTTTGAAGATTGACGCTTGTTTATAATAAATCTAATTAGTAATATTAAATTATTAAAATATAACTTTCGATATTCATATATCATAAAATGAACACTAAACATTAATTTGTGATTAGTGTTAACATCCCTATACCTTCGCATTCGCGACAAACGTGATGCATTACAGCCTTGGCTCTCTCCTTGCGAGAGTAGGCCCCGAGTCCCAGTAATGGGACATTTAGTAGATTGTTTATGCACACCTTATGTCCTAATGTAAATACTCAGTCTAAATTCCTTGACTGGATGCCTTGTGGGAGAAAAACATAATGTAAAGGGGGACATAAAGTGGGCTACTTATTATTATGGTAGTTTTATTGAAGTTATTTCCTGTTCCAGGACGTCAAGTTAAACGAGTACAAGATGCGGCTTCTCTCGCTCGGACAAGTGGTGGAGGAGCCGCCCTCGGAGCCGCCGGCGCAGGCGCTCACGTGATGCGCGCGGCTCGCCGCCGGCCCGGGCTTCCAACGGGGCTTCACGAGTCACGCGGTTTGAACTCATATTGAAAATATTGTACAGACTTTTTAAACATCAAATGAAGGTAGAAACACCAAACGAGGGTATGAAAATCAAGTGAGGGTAGATAGTGATCCCCTAGTCTCCTAATTAAATGACGTGCATTTTTGTTCAGTTTCCCGTTGTAAAACGACCGAAAAGTAATAAAAAAATAGTTTAATTTACCAGGTTAATAATGATACAGAACTTTTTCTGATGTGACAAAATGATGATAGTTAGTGATCCCCTAATCTCTCAATGAAATGCATGTTTTCCGTTTTCTTTACCGTTTCCGTGTTCTTTACTTTTCCGTTGTAAAGCAATGGCCAAGATTTTTTTTGCATTATTGTCTTCACACGAAAAATTGTTTTCGGTTCTCACACGTCCGGTTTGAAGGGTAATGTTTCCAGAGAAATTACTGTGCTAAGAGATAAAACACCTGATATCTCCGGGTGACGAGCGCAGTACGGTGCTAGGTAATGTTTTGGACTCTTCATGACCCAATAGCTGCGTGTCACTGTGCTTTTATGGGCAGGCATGTTTCTTACCATCAGACACATGTCCTGCTCGCCTTGCCTTGCTTCGCTCTACTATAAAAAACATATACGACGCTGCCAAACTGCACAGCAGCAATACTCTCAAATTAGGTATATATTTTTATTAGCATAGTCTCTATATGTGTTACTAGCATAGTCATTATTAGCATTTTAATATTATATACTACACTAAGCTACTTGTAATTAATCAGATTTTTACTATTAATCTGATTGGTTGAATTATTATTTTTTACTTTTCGATTTAAGCTGACTTTTTTAAAAACTAAATGTGGGTAGATAGCAAACCCCTCAGTTACCAATAAGATGACCTGGATACTTCAAACTCCATATTTAAAAATAATGTATTATGGTATGTGCATATTCCATCAGTTTTCCGTTGTAAAACGACTGAAATGTAATTAAAAATGATTTAATTTGCTATTGCACTTGTGACGACTTGTGTGCACAATTTTCAATTTGAGTTCGAATGGTAGAAGTAGCTATGTGTTATGAATGTTAAGACCGCGGTTTGATCTCGAGCGGACGACAGAGCGACATCACAAGCGGCGTTGTTGTCGTTGTGTAGGTAAATAGTTTACCTACCTCTCTCCATTCTAGACTTTATCGTATTCATTTGTGATAAAAATCGAATATACGAGTATGTATAGGCGATGTAAAGTTTGAAATGTATATCTTTTCGCTGTCGCGCCGTCGTCCGCTATCGTCGAAAACGCATCCCAGTTTCAGAGACTTATCTTGGTTGAATATGGCCAGTTCTGTAGATATATTCTAAAGTCAAGATTAAATAATTACTCAATTTTGCTACAGCCATTAGATATCAGATAAAGTAATATTTTAAATTTGATTTTAGAATGTGCCTATAAAAAATTATCTGTTAAGCGAAATAGATACAAATTGTCATATTATTATCGCAAATGTTAATTATTTATTTATTTTAAATTAACCTTATTCGTAAACGTTAAAAGAACATTTTAGTTAATATCAACTTACCAAAATACCGCAGACCATTCAATAATTTCTTCCTTCCACTCGACACCACCAAAACGACACCATCGGTGGTTTCGTATGGAATCACTAGTCCATACGACACCACCGACTAATAGTGAGGTTACCTACATACAAAGTTGTTGATATGAAAACTCCAATTAAGTTCAAGCAGTTTCATTAATGAGGTATGTCATTTGATAAAGTTTATATTTATCTGTCACTCAAAAGGTCATCTTGACATTGTTCATTGCAATTTGCATATTATTGTCTTTCCGTCCGAATATTTGAAGTTTTCACAATGGACATGGATACTAATACTGACGACATAAAATACATAAAAACTAATGGCGGAACAGCACATCACTAGGGTGGTGTCGTATGGAATCACTAGTCCACCGATCACACCACCAAAACGACACCATCGGTGTCGTTTTGGTGGTGTCGAGTGGAAGGAAGGCAATAATTTCAAGCAAAGTCAACTTTTGTAGAGGACTCTGCAGAGTCCACCTGGGGAAAGTACCACATCTTTGCCAGTTCATCTACCGCCAAGCAGTGATGTGCTAATATTACTGTGTTCCGGTTTGAGGGACAACGTTTCTAGAGAAAACACAAGGTTAATAGATAAATCGTTTTATATCTCTGAGTGACGAGCGCAGTACAGTACTAGATAGCGATTTCAAAGTTTCAATAGCTGCGTGGCACTGTGCTGTTATAGCCTTACTTACATCGAACTCTTAAAAACGCAGAAGCGGCAAACGCGCCTCTATTATGGCGATGCAAAATCAGGTGACGTCTCCTGATTTAGTCTCAGTCGCAACAAGGAGTTGTGTACGTTCGCTGACAATTCAATTTTCAAATTTTTCAAACAAATTTTCGCCACGTTATGTTGTCTTTAGATTATGGCATACCTCATCTTCGTTTCTTTAATTATATCGATGCTTACTTACCATCAGGCCCATGTCTCATTCGCCTTGACACTCAATACTATAAAAAAGTTAATGATAGATACCACGAAAATCTTTGAAATCGAAAATTTTTAAAAATCATCTTCTTCTGGCAAAATAAACTATTTTTTAACTTTTATAGGTTTACACTTGACCGCCATCTCGCCTGATGTTAAACGATGATGCGGTCTACGATGGAGCGTGTTACTATTTAGTATTTACTCTGCCAGATGACAATAGACCTTCTGCGATTGTTATGAAGCGTTTTACAATATTTTTCCTATATTTTTACCTCGTAATCCTTTATGACGTGCTGTTTCAGTTTTTCTTTACTGTTCGTAGTTAAAAAAAACTCTTTGTCAACTTTTGTCTGACGGGAATTTACACCCAAGAAAACGAAAAAATACTTTGTAACTAAAGTGTTCCAGACGTTAGTAAATTGATAAGATCATAAATATGTCGGTATTTATTTAATTAGGGGTTTTCAGAATGACATATGGCAATGATAGGAGGGGAAATATGTCAAATTATTATTGTAACATAATGAAAGATTAACAGGTAACAATTGACTTGCCGCGAGAAGAGATTCCTTCAAACGATGAGGTCGCCAATTGAAATGTTATAATAAAAATATAATTAATATGCTTATAAAAGTTCGTTTTTCTTTGTATGTTTATTTTTTGTTGCGGTTTATAATAATAAAGAGTTTTCTTGTCTTACGATACCTGTTGATCAATTGATAGGGTTTTATGCGATAATGTCAATGTAAATAATCTTTATTGTAAACATAATACTAGACTTAATCACGATCTAAATTATTATTTAATTACCTTTACCTTTCTAAAACAGCCCTCAATTACGCCACAGATAGCGTTAATGTATTTTTGCTAGATACATTTGATGACCATGACATATTATTTTTTACCCGTCTGTCACGCATATGTCATTCTGAAAACGGCTGTTTTGGTTCGTGTTTAATCGTGCAATATTTTATTGTTTATTCGTCACATTATTATTATTATGATGTAACCATGGACGTATAAAAAAGTCGGACGTAGTCTCGCCAAAAACAAACTGTGTCACTAGAGTCGGCCACATTTGTGCGTGTGCGTTGTCATGTTGTCACTGAGATAGGCTGACACGCACACATATACACAAGTATCGCGTGTAAAGTGATATGTGCGTATCAGCCAGTATGTGACAGCGCGCACACGTGCATATTATGTGGCCGACTCGACGGACACAGTTTTTGTTTTAGCGAGACTCCGTCCGACTTTTTTTATACGTCCATGGATGTAACTCTTTTATGTTTGTTACCTGTTGTTGAATGACTGATTCTGAACGCAATCACAACGACTCAATTCGGTATGACAATCCTTGTTTGTCACTGTCATTAGAAACGGATAAGGCAGACCGAGGGGTTTGATTCCGTCTCGAGATCAATCCGAATGGGTTCAGAATCACAACGCAGAATGTGAAATCTATATGTACTAATATTACAAAAAGAGTGCCTATTTTGTGTTTGTTTATGTAAACTCTTCGGAACCGCGGGAATGTATTTAAGTTATAGGCTTGACCGATATCTCCTGATGATGAGCAACAATTTGAAATGTATATATGTAATTGCTATATAGTATGTTATGTTAGTTTGTTAGTTGTTCAACCGGATTAAAGTCTAAGAAGCGCATTTGTACTGATCTGAAAAGGGGTGTTTTGTCCGAGGCAAACCTTGTTGACGTTTAAAGGGCGAATCAAATAAATATTGTGATGAAATAATTATAAAAATAATGCTATGGTGATGTAGGTACTACTAGATGTAGTTTTAATTCTGTAATTGTGGTGAAAAAACGTTGCGTATTGAATACATTCAATACGATGCCTTTTATAAACCAACTGTATTTTAGTACAACCCCTTTCAAATCGGTACAGATGTGCAGTAATCTTGTGTATTTATCTGCGAAAAACAAAGGGAGTGAAAATAAAATGAAGTTATTAATAAATTATAGCTTGTTTCCAATTTAATCCCAGTATGTGGCGTCTTGAAGATGTCAAAGATAATAGGCGTGTCGACAGGTCCTGCAATTATATTAAATTATTTGATATAATGACTGAGTATTAAAATAGAATAAAATGTGTACCAATTTAATTTTGATATTTTTTAGTTTAACTGATTCGTTGCGGATGGCACGTATCAGTGTCATCATTTTCTTTCGCGTGTGGCGTTAGGCACGGATATGTGTCATTTTAAAATCGACAATAACTCCTTCAATTCAGTTTAAGAAAAAAATTAGCCAGAACCAAACTATTTCAATTTTTCACGTATTTTAAGCTCGTAGACTTCGTTTCTGGATTTAGTAAGATTTTTATAAAAAAGGAGTCACCAACCTTTTATTAAATTTGCAGAATTTGATAATATAAATAATATATTTATTACAGCGTAAACGACCAACTCCCTAAAGCGGGAAAATCACACTGCTTCTGTTGGTTTTCTTTGTCTCCTATGAAATGCTACATTTTTAAAAACGCACGATAACATTTTCTTTTCCCATTGTAACGACAACTTTATCTATAACGTTGAAATAACACAGTCCCTGAAGTGTTGATAAAAATGTAAAATGTCTCGAAATATTGCAGGTCACTGTCATACAATTTTGGCGGTATACAAAAATATAGTCCTCATATTTATAATCGTCTATGTTAAGAATAATAAGAAAATACAAATACTAAATCAAAAAAATATGTAGTAAGACATCATACCTAAATATTTCTGGCGTCTAGAATCAATTTACATTCTTCGTTATTTTAAAACACAAAAAGGATTTAGAATTAAACTTTATATAAAGCTAAATTATAGATATACAAATAAATCAGACATTTATGCATCATATGTATGTACCTACTTGATATAGAAAAATACCACGCTGCTTCAAACTGCGCGGGTCAACATGGTTAATATGAGTCATAACGCTAGGACAGAGAGTTGCATTTGCTAAAAGTGCTGTCACTCCTTAGAAAAGAGCTGTTTTGTTGATATTGTTTACCGTTGGCCCGCAAGGACTGTAATCACTCTGCGATAAGGTTCATTTTGCATGAAATTTTAAGTTCTTGCAAAAAAAAGGGTTTGAAAAATACCACGAGTTGTTGTAAACAATGGACGGCCCCGGCCGGAGGGATGCAAGTTGCGTGACCCTACGAAGTACAATTTACAATATTCGGTCTTATGCCTTGCGTGTATGTTTTATTTTTGCACGGAAGGATACAACCTATTTATCTTGTAAGCGCATCTTGTTTTTGAATTACTTTTACTTCTGGTTTGCTATCCTTAGTAACCAGACGTGCGTGCTCTACTTGTTCCTATTTACCTTACCGACTTTCGCTAAGTGTTTTGTGACGACCGTGGCTTGTGTTACTGGACTCTACTGATTTTGCCTTGCGACGATTTCGGCTTTGAACAGGACTCCGTAATTTGCAATTGTGACGATTTTGGCTTGTGTTACTGGATCGTGATTTTGCCTTGCGACGATTTTGGCTTTGAACTGGACTCCGTGATCTACCATCGTGACGACTTCAGCCTGTGCACGCGAATCTCTGTTTGCCGTGAAATTCAAGTAAGTAAGATTATTTTCATACTTGGGGAAATTTTCCTGTTCGCGTCCATTTAGTGCAGGCAAAGAGCAGTCAACTTCACTTGTCGCTATAAATAAAAAAATAGAATCGGGAAAGATGCGCTCTCGTTTCATACTCACTGGCTTGCTCTTTAATCCGCGCTCTCGTGGGAGAACCTTACTCACTCAAGAGTGTATCCGCTGCTAAATATTATGTAAAAAAAATACATTATCTTCAAAATAGAGTAGCTAAATCCCAAATATGATATCTACTTACTTACTAGCTCTTTTTTTTAATACACCTAATTTACATCACTACCTACATAGTACATATTTTTAGACCAATTAGGATTTATAGACTAATAAAAATGCCCCTTTAAAGCGTCTCGCCTTTTTACTGTCGAAATAAAACTATATACGGGAGTTTCATTCGAATATTTCTTTTTGTAGGTATGGAATACCCTTCTTTGAGTTCTTCGGAACCTGGACCATCGTGTGACATAGATCCTTTGGATTGGCCAATTCCTGGACCATCATCTGGCATAGATCCATATATGGCTCTTCTCCCAAGTTCACCCATACCTAGACCATCATCCACCATAGATCCCATAAGCGTGGAATTGGAACAAATTATGTCTCCACAAGAAAGTGATCCGTTATACGACATACCAGGCTTAGATTTATATGGAGACGAAGAATTGTATGGGATTTTAAGCGGCAATAACGAAGAAGTATTAAATGAATTAAGCAGTGCAAGTCCTAACGTGGAAGCAAATGCTGAAGATTATCACGCCGATAACAATGATGAAGAGGAAGATTCTGTAGAAGAAACGACTGGTTGGGTTCCAGGTAACCCCAGTGATATGCCAAAAATATCATTTACGGGAACAAGTGGTATATTGGAGCCACATAACGCAGACATCAATAGTTATTTAGACTATTTTTTTTATTTTAAATTCCCATTTTTAACATTAATAATGGAATGTACAAATAAGTACGGAAACAAATTAAAAGCTGAAGCGACTACTGCACGTGCTCGCTTTAGTAACTGGACCGATTTAAGTGTCCCCGAATCAAAAACTTTTCTCGGCATACTATTGCTAATGGGTACTATAAAACTTAATAGAATGGTAGATTATTGGTCAACGCATTATTTTTTCCGCTTAAGTCCACGCCTATTTATGACCAGGGATAGGTTTTTTAATTTTAAGAGCTTTGAATGTGCAAACCATCGAAAGGGCAGAGAGTATTTATAAAATAAAATCTTTAATTGATTTATTCAACGACACCGTTAATGCAGTGTATTACCCAGTGAAAGAGTTGACAATTGACGAATCTCTTATACTGTGGAAAGGGAGACTATTTTTCGCCAATACATCAAAAGTAAAGCTCATAGATACGGCATTAAATTGTACATTTTAGCCGACGCCAACGGCATAATTTTAAAAATCCATGTATACGCAGGGTCACAAGACGTACTAGTAGGAGGTAGAAATCACACAAAAAAAGTAGTACATTTGCTAATGCAAAAATATTTAGAAAAAGGGCATGCTTTATATTTGGATAATTTTATACCAGCGTGGGATTAGCTGAGGAGCTAATAGGAAAAAAAACACGTACGTGACTGGTACCTTAAGAGCAAACCGCATCGGAAATCCATCGGAATTAAAAACTACCAAATTAAAAACTGGCGAATCGTATATAGTACATAATAATAAAAAAATTATAATCACCAAATGGCAAGATAAAAGGGAGGTGATATTTATAAGTACTGAACATAAAAGTCTCTATCGAGGGACTACTAGTCGCCGTGTACGCACAATAAAATATAAACCGGCAGTACAAATAAAATATAATCAATATATGCGGGCAATAGACCGTCACGATCAGATGCTAAGTTATTATTGCTGTGAGCACAAGACCCTGCGCTGGTATAAAAAGTCATCGTACATATTATACAAATATGTTTGGTGAATGGGTATTTACTTTATAATGCTAACAATGCAACTAATAAAACCACATTATATCAATTTAGAAGAAGTGTCATGGAGGAATTGTTACCAATGCCCAACACCTTTGAACTTTCTCGGCCTCTATCAGAGGGGAAATACATTTACCGACCAACTTGCCAAAGAGAGGTAATAATACCTTAAGAAAAAGATGCAAGGTCTGTTACGCCAAAACTAAAAAAAGGGTTGCTGTAATAACTGGCTGTCCCGATTGCCCTGGATTCCCAGGCCTATGCCTTAAAGATTGTTTCAGAGAATTTCATAAATATTGAAATTCTCTGTAACCTAATGATCATGCATGCGTCTGTTGTAAATTAGCACCGTTTGTGTCTTCGACCGTACGAATATTTACATATAAATCACTAAATCATCTACACAGTTATATCCCTTCATTTTTGTATCGTCTGATTGTACTATGTATAGGTACAACGTGTTAATGAAAAAGCGCTAAACCTGAAATTTGTTTGTTCAGTTTCATATTTAAATTAAGCAGTGTCCGTTCATTTCATATTATCAGAGCCTTTAACCTATCAGCGGCGGCCATTTTAGATAACAATAGAATTTAATTGTGTCTAGGGGGCTTCCGCTTGGGGTCGAACTGTTAATATTAATGAACCTACTCAAACACAAGAAAAAAAAGGCAAACTTTTGGAAATAGTCCGCGAAATTATTTTTAATAATTAAGTATAATATGCATGTACTTCTTTATATTAAAAATAAGTTGAGATGTCTGAGGTTCAGCATTTTTGATTAACTCGTTTGGTTTTTTTTGCATAATCGAGCTAATTTGTATGTTGTCAATAATGAGAAATGTAGGTACTACGTAAGGGATAAAAATGTTCACTGTTAAAAGGAAGTACTACTTTTATTATACAGGATAACCCTACCTACTAATAAAATACTTCCTTTTATTATGTTTATTTATGTAAGTTACGAGCTAATGGTCTACAAATAAATTGTTTGTAAATTTAAATATTTTATTAGAATCAGGTACATATTTATTGTTTGATCAAAGCGTCATTCACCAAATACTATTATTGCCAATTTCAACAAGATTAATTAACCTCTTAACATAATCATAAAAATCTAGCTTATACATTATTTAAAAAATCAGTCCTAACTTACATAAATATAAAACAAGTCATACAAAATTATAAAACGCATCCTTATTTACCTACATACTGATATCAATGTCATTAGAATAGACCTTAGCTTCGCAGTGAGCGAGATTAACAAATTATTAAAACCCTCGGAAGAGTCATTGTCTTATGTTTTATGTTACTGCTGCGAAAATGTAAATGCTGTAAAATGTATATTTAGGTTGATTGGATCCACTTATGTCATGTTTTTCAATAAATATTAATATCTAAATTCAAACTCTGGTTTCATTTAACTCTTGGTATTCATTTGATTATTTTAATAAATCTAATATTTGCTGCATCTTCATAATTCGCTCGTATGGTTTGAATCGCAATAATTCGTTGGAAACCAACTGGCCAAAATATTTACAGCTATGTATGTCCAGTACGGTAGGGACATCACATTCCTTAGTTTCTACGCTATTTACACTGTCCATTACTAAAGTTTCTGTGCATGGTTCACTTTCAACCATTTTTTTTTCTGTGGTAGTCGCACTGTCCATCATATTTTCTTCTTTATTTGTTGCAGTATCCCTAGTTGTTTTTTTGTCCGGTATTAAATCCCGTTCCCAGCTTGGTGGTAGGTCCCAGTCTTGTGAATTTGGTATTGTCTCTTCGTCACTGTCACATTGTGTCTCGATTTCTGTTTCGGGAATGTACTTCCTTTTCGCCTTAGTTCTTAAACAATAAATCCACTATTAATAACAAATATATGGCAGTATGTACTTTTCAAAATGCTTTTTTTACTGACAGTTACAAAAAATTCGGAAAAAAGTAATGTGATTGTTGATCGATCACCAACAGTTTTCATAGCATAGTTTCTTAGAGTAGTAATTCTAATTTCTGTTAACGCCATAAATTCAAATTTAATTTATAATTAAATAAAAACTACCTATTAAATGTTGTGCTCACTTGTAAGTGACATACATATCAGAATTAATATGTTTTTGTAATTTATCTAGCGTATTCATATGTATTGCTGTTAGTGAGACTTTATAAGTAAAACAATATTTTAGGCCTAATTTAATATTGTATATTCAATAATATCATTAGGAAATGCGAAATAAGCTGAAAAGGTTTAGCACAACTGTATTAAAAAGTCACTTACCTTCCATTTCCAAAATTACACTTATTTTGCCACTTCTAATCACTTAAAACAACGCGCCTGTCCGTTCACGTCAAATTTCGAATGTAAACTAACAGTATTCAAGCTTTGAACGTGTAAAAAATGGTCAAAATACTGTTTTCTTTTCCGCATGGCGGAAAACACAGATGCGTGTCATCTAATCGTATGGCGCTAGGCACTGATCAGTGTCACGTTATTTTTGCTCGACGCCACAGTTAAAAGTTAGCGAAATTAGCCATCGCAACGAATCAGTTAACTTACTTTATGATCATTCAAAGCTGGATGGGCAAGTCCATTTTAAAAGTACGAAATTATTAGAAAATGAATTTACCATTGGATAACCCATTCAGTTTCAAGTTACTTTTGTTATGAAACCAGTTTCCTAAACGCAATATTTAATATAGCTACCATACAAACTTTACGCGCGACGCATAGAAAATACGGCATTGTGACGTCACGCTTCGTAGTGTTTTTGTATGAAGCGTTTTTAGGAGAGTCCAAAATTGTGATTTTAAAATCGTGATATCACGGGAAGTTTTTAAGATGACAAAGTAATTCATTCATGTATGTTTCAGTTATTGAGTAGCCTTTTGATGGCTCATTAAATCAAAAATGAATCGACACGCCTATTCTCAATTTCACCAAGTGTGGCGCCAATGTTGCTTTATTTTTAATTAGCATTTCTTTTCTAGAATAACAGTATTAGCACAGTCAATTAAAATCAATCAAAATTTCTTTATTTCAATTAGGTATTACAAAATACACTTATGAATTGTCATTACATTACTATAATAACATCAAAGAAATTGGTAAATTAATATAACATTATAATGAAATAAAAAAATCATAGTCGTTCGACGAAGCCGTCTAGACGGGGCAATCGTGCGGGGCGTGCGGGGTGGGACTTGGGAAGCGAGCTCCTGCATTGCATACATTACAATGTTAGTATTGTAGGAGTGCGGGTCAGGGCTGACGTCTTCCGTATGTTTTAATTTAATTTTGGTAAAAAGCATTTTTGTTTGCAGCAACCCTACCCGTGTCTAGACATTATCGGCGTTTCTCCCAAGATCAAAGGAGATGAACTACTGATAGTATTTCTTAATACTGTGGGATTGGTCTACCTCAGTTAAAATCGGTTCAGTCTTTTCAAAGATCAGTTGGAACAAACAGACAGAGATTGTTTAAGTACTCTATCCTTATTTCGTAATGTAAAAAAGTTTACAATTACAACGGAAAAAAACATGTATGTATACTAGTACATATTTTATTTATCATATAGTATTGTTACAGCCTACCAGTTTTTCTGTATGCTGTGGTATTGTGCTGAATCTGCAGTCTGAAGTGCAAAAATTATTCCGATACCGGGAATCGAACCCGAGCCTCCTGGGTGAGAGCCAGGTATCCTAGCCACTAGACCATATCGGATGATAAACTTACAGTTGAAATTAGCTTTCTGTTGCTTTCAGCACCTTCAAAGTTTAATACATTATTTATATTTAGAACTTATGATTGTGTCTCGTTGGCTCAGTTCGACACCTTGCGTCATCCATCGTATTGAGTTACGATTGTGTTCAGATTATAATATGCCCATACGATTAATGAGTATCGTTTCTTTATATTGTACCTAGGTAAATATTAGGTACTTAGTTTATTTCAATTGCAATTATTATTAGAAACTGAACTTCAGCTGAGTGTTATTTGTAACTTTAAGCGACAAATAAAATAGGTTATGTATATGTATACCTACATTCAGACAGGCGCGGTCCCAACCTCGAATTTTGGAAAGGGTCACCAGTACGCAGCCTCAGAGTAAGGGAGGGTCACCAGTAGAAATACAATAAATCGAATAAAAAATACTTTACTAGTAGTGCCTCACGATTTTACCCGCGTAGTTGCCGGTCCAGTTGTTTTCCCGCGTTAAACATAGTTTATGTATGTACTATACTTTTTTTTTTAAATCAAGGAGAGTGCTCGTTTGACACTCGTCAGTGCTAAGCAGGCAGCTGATATAATCTTAGTTGTGGATACGTTTCATACATACAAATACCCAGGTACAGAACAAACATATTTGTCCAAAAATATGTGTAAAAAATGTTGTTGACGTAGATGGGAATCGAGGACTCCCTCAATGAATATGACAATACAATAAACCTAAGCAAGGTTGAAAATAACAGACGTTTGCATTTTAAGCAATTAATTGTATTATAGTTTCCAGTAAATAAATAATGACAATAAATTAGGTATATAACTTATCCAGGTAACATTTAATCCTATCTACACTTAAAAATATTTAACAAATCTCGTAAATAATTAAAACTATACGTAAAACAAAATATGCCGTACAATCAATTTTTAATTTAAAGTAAGGTGTCAATTTTGAAGGCGTAATGTTTCAACTTTAAATCTCTATATTTAAAAATGTTATGTTGGTTTGTGTACGCTTCAAAAATTCAAAAAGTTCTGCACCGATCGAGCTGAAATTTTAGAATGATATATAATCCGCATCAAGGATTGTTTTTATCTAATTTTTGCATCACTATGTGCCACAGCAAAGCGTGGCAGGGCACAGCTAGTTTTAAACTAAAATTCTTAATTTTAACTATTGCCGGCAAGATACTGGTGGTATGCTATTTCAGAATGAGGTTGACGTTGTATACAATTATATACATCATCATCATCATCATCAGCCACAAGACGTCCACTGCTGAACATAGGCCTCCCCCCTAGATTTCCATAACGAACGGTCCTGCGCAACCTGCAACCAGCGGTTTCCAGCGACCTTTGTGAGGTCATCTGTCCATCTAGTGGGAGGCCGTCCAACACTGCGTCTCCCGGTTCGTGGTCGCCACTCAAGAACCTTTTTTCCCCATCGGTTGTCAGTTCTGCGAGCGATGTGGCCTGCCCATTGCCACTTCAGCTTGCTTACTCTTTGAGCTATGTCGGCCACTTTCGTTCTTTTGCGAATATCCTCATTACGGATTCTGTCGCGCAAAGAGACTCCGAGCATAGCTCTCTCCATAGCTCGCTGTGTGACTTTGAGCTTCGTTATGAGACCAACAGTGAAGGACCACGTCTCAGTTCCATAAGTCATCACTGGCAACACGCACTGGTTAAAGACTTTCGTCTTTAGGCATTGGGGTATTTTGGACTCAAAGATGTGCCGAAGTTTCCCGAACGCTGCCCATCCGAGTTGGATCCTTCGCTGGACCTCTTTGTCGAAGTTGGATCTACCTAATTGGATCTTTTGACCCAGGTAGACGTATTCGTCAACAACTTCGAGTGTGGTATTCCCAACAATAACCGGTACAGGTGAGACATGAACATTTGACATGACCTTCGTCTTGTCCATATTCATCCTCAAACCTACCTGTTGGGATACTCTACTAAGGTCCCTGAGCATAGCACCGAGGTCCTCCATCGACTCCGCCACAATGACTATGTCGTCGGCAAACCGAAGGTGAGTGATGCATTCGCCGTTGATATTGATGCCATATCCGTTCCAGTCCAGTAGCTTGAAAACATCTTCCAGCGCGGCAGTGAACAGTTTCGGAGATATAACATCTCCCTGTCTCACGCCTTTCTGTAGCTGGATATGTTTTGTGCACTGGTCCTGTAATCGGACAGACATTGTGGCTTTGCTGTAAATACACTTCAACACTTCGATATAGCGATAGTCGATGCGGCATCGCTGGAGAGACTGAAGCACTGCCCAGGTCTCGATGGAATCGAAGGCTTTCTCATAGTCCACATACGCTATACATAGTGGCCGATTATACTCCTCGGTTTTCTGTATAATCTGCCGAAGCGCATGAATGTGGTCTATGGTACTATAGCCTTTTCGGAAACCGGCTTGTTCGGGTGGCTGGAAGTCGTCAAACCTGCGTAATTTATATACATAACTAATCAATATACATAGTCGCCCTAAACAGTATTACAAAAGAGGATATTTATAATTTTTGAACAAATGTTGATAATAAATTGAATTTGAATGAATGATTATAAAACCTGACTTATGCTGCTTACCTTTGTCTCTTCCGAGTACAATTGACCTCACACGTTTAAAAATCCTCTTATCTATTTGACTTGCAAAAGCCCTGCGTTAAAGTTTATCAAGGTGAGTTTGACGACTGTTAAAGTCAAAATTAGGATTTTACGTTACGCCTTCATAATGAGCTCACATATTCTATTACTATGCATATGTATCACTGAAATTTCCGGAATGTCATAGTATTACTACGGCCTAAATATGACTTTAAAGCGACAAAGTAACAGCCACATCCACACAACTAAAATTGGTGTATTATCTATTTTAGTATAAATAAAAAATTGTTTAAGATTTGATTTAAACGCGCTAAGCAGTTTTGAAATGTTTCTCTAACAGTCGTTTGTATTGAGTGATGGCTCTCAGACTAAGAAATGGATGTACCGGTTTCTATGGGGCTCTCACTGGAAGGTAGGTAAAATACTGGACATACTATCTATACGATATATAGCTTAAAAAAATTAGGGTTCATCATCATCAGCCTATCTTAGTCCACTGCTGGCCATAGGCCTCTCCCATCGTTTGCCACTCAGCCCTAATTAGGATTCAGCAAGGGTCAAAATGGAACTTTAAAACAGTGTGATATACTGATATAATACATGTCACCGAAAATTGTCAAAACGGTCATATTATAATCTAACGCGTGATATTATAATCTTACGGTAGGTTAGGTTAGTTTGTGATCTGACAGTGTTACAGTATAATCTGACGATTTTCACAATAGGCATGACGACTCATTTTTGATTTAATGTGCCATCAAAAGGCTACTCAATAACTGAAACATATGTGAAATAATTAATTACTTTGTTATCTTAAAAACTTCCCGTGATATCACGATTTTAAAATCACAATTTTGGACTCTCCCAAAAACGCTTCATACAAAAACACTACAGAAGCATGACGTGTGACGTCGTATTTTCTACCGTCGCGCGTAAGGTTTGTATGGTAGCTATATTAAATATTGCGTTTAGGAAACTGGTTTCATAACAAAAGTCACTTGAAATTGAATTGGTGTTCGCGCCGTCTTTGTCGTCTTAAACAAACATTCGAAATTCCCGCCTTCTGCGCAGTTCATTCGTTCACTTAAATTCTAAACCGAGTTCATTAATTACTTTCATTTGTAGTTCCTTTTACTTCGTTCTTCCCATCCAACGCGCACGTCACGCTTTATTCAAAATTAATACATTATTATAAAAACCATAGAAATATTGGAAAATATACGTCATAAGCTGCATTTCATTGTTCCGGACGGAACAATGGGTTATCCAATGGTAAATACATTTTCTAATAATTTCGTACTTTTAAGATGGACTTGCCCATCCAGCTTTGAATGATCATAAAGTAATTTAAACTACAAAATATCAAAATTAAAATTGATACACATTTTATTCTATCTAAATACTGAGATTACATCAAATAATTTAATATGCAGGACCTGTCGTCATGCCTATTTTACAGTGACATACATATTTACCTATATTTAATGAAGATATCGCTCGACAATATGTACAATGAGGTATCGATTTATTAAATAATATGATAAACGCTCTGAACGATAACTATAAAACAATGATTTCAAGTAAAATGTCTGTAAATCTAAACAGCGAAAATCATCAAACAATTCCAACTTTAAAGTTTATTCTATAAGTAAGGTATCTTTTTATCTGCCAAAGTTGATTTGTTGACTTTTACTATAGGGACTTTAGGCAGTTAGCCTCTTTTGCCTAAGGAACTTTGAAAGTCCAACCGCTTGGAATAAACAATGTAAAAGTAAACATAATTTGTGTTAACATAATTGTTTGCACTAACAATAGTTATGGCGGCTGCAAATAAAAACATTTGATTTGAATATGACATCTTGTTACGTACCAGTACCTACACATGTCTGCACAACGTGAGCTGCATTCCAGCACGAGGCTCAAGTCAGCAATTTCAACAGAACTCGGCAGCAGGAATGATCTGCCTCGTGCCAACTACAATTCGCTGATGCTCATCTCATTAAATTGTGACCCAGATGACCCTTCATCAAAGCTGATTTCAATAAAGAAGTCAGTGTCGTTCGATCGTCGAAGGCATTCGCACCTAAGTTAGATAGGCTTAATATCCTAAGATGTAAGTGTCGTTCTCATATCGAACGCATTCGCGTCTAGGTTAAATAGTTTTAATATATTTTAATGTGAGTTTAAGTATAGTAAAGTTCGTTCTAAGCAATTCTAGTTTCCTTTCGAACCCTCCGTCTGCAGCTTTCGTAATTATCTTCATATACTTCAAACAAAAATATAACCTAACCGGACTTATCTTTAGCTTTTAATCTTTCAAACAATTATTTTTTTTCGTCAAATGTCATAATTAGCATGATTTTTGTAGGATAATAGCTTGATTTATTTAATTTAAACTCTACGCCTAATGGATTACAGCTTATAATAGTTAAATATCAAACGTGTAAAAACCTTACATTATCTATCATCAAATAGCAATATCTATTTACTATTTATAGATATTGAAGGCTTCAAAGAAGGCTGCAAACTATTTGAGGCTCGGTGCTAATTCATCTGCTAGGTTTTATTATTGAGTGTACATTGATACATTGTATTTTTTTTAATCAATATCTGTGATGTTTTTATAAATTTTATTAACCATGGATACTAAGTTCTTCAGCTGTGATGTTTATGATATTTAGTAGTGCTGCCAGTAGACTTTATTTAATTGGGTTCGATCATATCATTATCTCACTGAGCTTAAAGCAAAACATTTATAAATAAGTCTAGTAAAGCCCCCTCCCACAATGTAACTTGTACTGTTAAGTATCAGTCAATGTGCTCGCATTTTAGCCTGTGGGACCGAACGAAACTTCTGTCCCTACTTATATATTATCTGTGATATTCTTTTACTCCGAATCGTTGCCGTTTCATCGGAGCCGCGCGTTTAGTTGACCCACTCACAATATTCGGTTTCACAAAATTTCTTAAAACTACTTGAGTGTGTGAGTTTAATTTTTAAGTCGTTTGGTTTTTCAGAAAGGAGTAATTAATTATATAAAAACGAACACAAATAACGATAAATGATGTCCACATTTCGACCAGTTCCATAAAAAGTTCTATTTGACATTGATGTTTGGGTATTTGGGTAAAAACGGAATGGAATTATTTTTGATAAAACAAAAGTCAAAAGGAACGGAATCATGGATAATTCAAATGTCAAGAGGAAAGGAACGTAATCATGGATAATTCAACTGTCAAACGGAACGGAATTATAGATAATACAAACTTCAAAAAGATCGGAACGGAATTATAGATAATCTAAATGTCAAAAGAAACCGAACGCCATAATTGATAATTCAAATTGCACCAAACGGTACGAGCTGGAAGTATACTATTAAAAGTAACGTAATTTTACATATAAACGAACTGTGTGTGAGGTCGTGAGGCCGCTAGGTGACGTAGAAGTAGACGCCGATGCAGAGCAGCAGCGCCAGCGCCCCGAGCACGGCCGTCATCACGAACTTGTCCTGCAGCGCGCGCGACAGCATGGCGCTCGTCAGCCGCGACGAGCGGCTCAGGTCCGCGTCCGCCTCGCGCAACTGAAACCATCACAGATACAGTACTACTACGGTCAGGGGCGGACCGTGAGTTTAGGGGGCCCTTGGCTAATACTACTTAGGACTTCATCCTTTTCGTATGTATTATCGTCTATTTTCGACTTTGACTTGACTTATGAACACACGAGGCCCTGGGGTGATGCCCAAAAAGCCATATGGTAAATACGGCCCTGATCACGGTGTTTTGGTTCTTGGCCAAAATGGGAACTAACGCCGCCGTCAAGCCACAAAGGATTGCCAGTACCCCATTTCTCGAAACCCACGCCTGCCAAATAAGCCTAGAACGACGACTAGACTAGAATGACGACTAGAAAAATTTATTACTCCGTCGGTTATACTTAAAAACAAGATTGTACACGTATTTTCTCATTCGTTTCACGAACCAAAAAATGACGAAGATACGAGTACAGTGCTCAGAAGTTTCGAGTGACGTCAGCTCAGTGTACTAATTTTAAGAAGAAGTGACGTCACAACCTCCCAATCTGTAAGTTTGATGATCTATATTTTTGTCTATTATTAATAATTATATAGAATAAAATAATGGTTATAATTTGACCTAGTCATCATCTCAAGAGGTGACTAAGGAAATCGGACTAAATAGAATTAGGTAAAAAAAGTTCCTACTCCTCCTTATTTTCATACATATACTTTTCTCCTCCTTATTTTCATATTAATGCTATGTATTATAAAAGTCCACTAAACACAGCTACAAAAATGTTTAATAGTTTACCATTCGATATTAAATCCTTAGAAGGAATGTTTTTCAAAAATACATTAAAAACATGGCTAATTAATAAAGCGTTCTATAGTATTAAGGAATATTATGAATCCTCAAACAATTATTTAAAGAAAAGGTATTTGGAACAGTGCTAAGAAAATAAGCATAAATAACTCTTTTGATCTCATAGTACATAATACTATTAAAATATTGCATTTGGGTATAGAGGTATGTTAAAAAATATAATTCTTGAGTTTATGTAAATTTATAGCAACACTTATAGATTATTTTGTTTTGTTTGTATTTAATATTGCACGCCCGATGCAACGGATAATCTGTTGAAACTTTTAATATTTTAACATCTAGTGTACACAGTTCTACGCAATAAAACATTTTGATTTTGATTTCCTAATCCAAGATATATGTAAAAATAGAATCCGAATGACAAAGGTCACGGACCGGGGTCCGTGGAGTGGAGTCTGTGGAGATGCTATTTGTTTGTAAGTTACCCTGCCCCGCGCCCGCTGCATGGTCTCCCGCTGCACGCCGAGCTCCCGCAGCACCCCCCGCGCCCGCCTGCTCGGTCTCCAGCAGCACCCGGTACCTGCCGGGGAACATACACACTTCTATGTTAACCTTTCCGCCGCCAGAATCACCTATACTCGACAAACGCTAGCGAGCCCTGTGCGCCAATATCTATGTACCTATAGCTGACTAAAACACGCACTATAAATAAATAAAATAAAAATAAAATTTATTTATTTCGAGTTTCAAATGACTCATATTCGTAGGCACAATTACAATTTCCACAATTGTACAAAAATTTAAAATCCAGACATCAGTAAACATATCAAATCATCAATAGTAAATAAAATGTCAATAAATAATGATAATAACAATTCTCAGTCAAATAAACAATGTCAGTAAATAATTTAAAACTTTTGATCAGAACTATACCAAAGTATTGTGAATTAGATATCAAATGGTGACAGCACTATTAAGCTATTGCGTAGCTTTTATTGCGGACTTTGAGCGCGGCGACCGATTGATTAACGATAATCAAAACATTTAAAAATTATTTACCGCCACGCAGTAATGTGCAAACATTACTGTGTTCCGGTTTGAAGGGGGAATATTTGCAGAGACATTACAGGGCTTAGAGATTTAACATCTTAAATATCTGGGTGACGAGCGCAGTGTAGTGCTAGGTAATGATTTGGACTCTTCATGTTCCAATAGCTGCGTGTCACTGTGCTGTTATGTGGCAGGCATGTTGCTTACCACCAGGCGCATGTAACTCTCGTCTCGTCACTACTTATTAAAGAAAATACAGAATACAGGATAATGGACGCACCCGTCGGTGAGGGTGTTCCCGACGCGCTCGAGGCGCTCCGTGTTGTCCAGCAGCTGCCGTTGCTGCTCGTTCGCGCCCCAGTCGTCGTACTGTTCCTCGGCATCCAAGTTATCTAGGAAGGAACAACTTTACTAATACATTTGTGAATTGACGATAACGACACAGCCACACAGCAGAACTTTACAGAAAGATTACAAATTATTTCTTCAACACGAATAATTTTGTACCAGTTTACAAAATATTAATAAGTAAATATTTCTTGGACGTCCCTCACACGACACTATATAACTAACCCGAATCTAATTATGAAAGCCACATAGCCGATACAATTTTACTCTAGTATCTGCAGTGCCATTTGATGTGTTAGAACTACAGATGCCAAAACGTCGAGGTAATTAAATAATTATTGAAGTGAAAACTTCTTTGGGCGCGCCTAGGACAGAATTTTCGTGGGGTGTGTGTTGAAATGAACCGTAACGCTCGGGTATGATAATAGCTTTTCGGGTAAACTCGGGATGCTAGAACGAGAAACAAAATACAGTGAACAAGCGCGTCAGAGCGAGAAAGATAATATAGTCCCTGTTTACCTGTGTTTATTATATTTATATCTTTTTATATACTACATTAATGTCATTAATTGAACTTGTCACGAAATATTACATTTGCATTTCACATCCATTGCAAAAAAGTTTTTGTTGCATTATACTCGTATTACTGTTTATTACAGCACTAGGTACGTAAACACACAAAATGATACCTATTTTCATCACAGCACTTACACATACACTTTAAACACAACATATACATGCATTTTTAGCGAAATACCTATAATAAATAGCAAATACTAAAAAAATTGCTACTCAAACCCTATTCCCAAACCGCGTAAATTTTTTTGCCCATAGATACTAATCATTTTGCCACATGTTATTCTCGTGTTGCTGTGCTTCCTAGGTATACACTAATTTTCAATTTCTAAATAATTTTTATTTTAAATCACTAAAATTATTTCTTCGTCTTTAAATATAAGTATTTCTTATTTTAGTTTTCACTTCTGCCGTGCGGTCTTAATCGCACACATTTTTTTATTTATATCGTAATTAAGTCCTGTCCAACGTTTACAATATACTCCTATATATAGATTTTTGAAGATCAAAAGCCAAAATATTATAGTTAAAAAAAATCACAGGTGTTACTTAGAAAGCGGTTCATGCTCATTTGAAACTGGGCCAGGCATATAAGTGGAATGCTGGAACATTTATGGGCCAAACAAACAACTAATCCCACATCATGTACGACCGGTCGGGTGAAGATATGGTGGACCGAACTAGTCAATTTTAAAGGTGATTGCAGGACTGTTGCAGGAAAAGTGTAGGGAGCGGAGAGAGGCCTTTGCTCTGCAATTGAACAACATTTGGGCTGAAATGAAAATATAAGATGTTGATTCTACGATCATTGTCCCGATAGTCGTGTCCCGAAATTTCAGCCTGATCCGTTCATATGTACGTTTCGACGTGGTTAAGGAACAAAGATCGAAATTATGACATTAATAATATTAATAGGATTCTAAAAACGTGTTATTATGAGGGAAAAAGAAAAAACAACTCACAGCCAGTCCGTGGATGCGTGACGTTCTGTAACTCGCGGCGCACGCGCGCGAGCTCGGCGCGGTAGGCGGGCACGCGCGCGCCGGCGCCCGAGCCCCGCGACTCCAACTCCAGCTGCTCCAGCTGACAAACCAAGCCTTAATATAGCGGTGACATGTAACGCCGAGCCTTTGTTCCCCTTGAATTAAGAAAGATTAGAGACTATTCTTACAAACCCTTTTTATACCCCTAACGCAAAAACGACGTCGTGCTATAAGCGTGACGTGAATGCGTGTGTGTATATATCTCTCTCTCAGCTTGACAATACAATATGTGAAGTCACGAGTATAATCACAACAGTCAATCTAGTACCGTAAATATGAAAGGTATCGGATAAGGGACAGATATTTGTCGGATTATTTTAAGACCTTCAGAAAGCGTTCGACACAGTTTCGATACCAATACTACTGAAGAAACTGGAAAATGTGGGCGTACGGGGCAGAATGTTGAAATGGATTACTAGGTATCTTACAAACCGAAATCAGAAAATTCGCGCATGTGGCCATGAAAGAGACAGATAATATTGTACTTATACCATTATGATTTTTATACCCCTCGAAGTTATAACTTCGAGAGAAGAGATGTCGAACCCCTACCGTCCACGGACGGCAAACGATACGTAAATGCATTTCCCCACATAAAATAAAAAGAAATGAAAAAATTGTCTTTAAAATCTCTAAAAAATTAAATGTTATTTGTTTGAATGCTCTAATCCCAGGAACTATTGAAAATCTATTTCATAAAATTTTATTTTATTTTGATATCAAAAAATTTCAAATATTCTTTCACCATTGGATTTGTTGTGATCCCTGTGTGCTATAGGTTATATACTAGGTGTGTACCACGGGCAAAGCCAAAGCGGACGGTTATTTTTAACACAAAATGAAATAAACAAATGATTTATGGTTGTAATTTAGTACTAAAAAGCCACTACCACTATATGGAACTATGTTTTTTTTAGATAATGGCTCAATCAAGACATGATATTAATATTAACCTAGCACATGTATGTACTACCATTTTCAGCAGTACTTCAGATGATGTTTAATATGTAATATCTCACTAACCGCTTGATACACTGGCCGTTTTTCGCGTTTACAAATTTGGCGGGAAAACGGGTGTCAGGTTACATAAGTGCTGTGTTTATGCTTCGGCATATGAAGTGGCGCCTTACTTTTACCCGTTTGAGCCATTTACTCTCAAGAGCGTTTCAAGACGCTTCTAGCGGTATCATTTATTTATAATTAATGTACTTAAATTGTAAGCTAACATTTTTTGACATTTGAGTAAAAATTTTCGCGATTTCTCAAGTAGTCTAACAACTATTACTTTAATAATTTATAAGGGAGACAGTGGGTTTTATGGGTTAAATGTGTTGTATCCGAAATAACAAACTCGAAACACCAAAAAAACTGTATTCGATTGCACAAATTATATTTTTTTTATTTTTTTCCATCCGTCGGGACCATTTTCCCGCCAAAAACTTTGATTTTTGTTTTTTTTAATTTTACGATTTTTCTATGTAAATGAACTCTAATTTGAATGTGGGTTATATCAAAATAAAGACCGGTTTAAGTAGACGCCATTAAACACAAATTTATCGTTATACCTGTCCAAATAACAACACGAAAAAAAATTTTTCCCGCCAAAACCTAAAACGCAAATATAAGTTTGTTTGTTGTCGTCATCTTGGGTACTATATTACACGCCGGTGTATCAAGCGGCTGACATGATTCTCGCCAACATAAATATCATACTTGGTAACTATAGATAAACAAATGCTTACCAGATCATTGGCCTCCTCAAAGTTTGCTTGTAACTCTCGAAGCAATTCGTCACGGTTTTCTGAAAGTATACATATAACATGTAATTTATACAATTTTTTTTAGTGTAATGTAATAAGTAAATATACATTCGATCTTAACTCAACTTATCAGTTACACCTTAGACCCTGAGGATGAATCTGAAGTCTCGCTTGAATGTCCAGTGAATTAACTCTTTGTTTATGTAAATTATTGTATTTAATTTTATTCATTTCATGTGTATAAATATCCCTATTATTAGTAACTAGCTGTGTATGTGGTTTTACCTGTGTTTTAAGGCTTTTCTTTTCTTTTTACTGACCCAATTATTTTCCTTTAGTAAGAGTAGCCTAGGTTGTTAAACTTAGAACATCAGCTATCTAGTAGTGAAAGTCCTGTCATAATCGGTTATAGCCAATTCGGTGATTAGACAGAACAAACAGACAGACAGACAACCAAAAAAATTAAAAATAGTTTTAAACCACTTATACTTTATATTATTTTTAAGGTTTCACAATTTGAACACATAATGTTTACAGTTCATATATGTATTGAAGTGTATATATACTAATGTAATGTTTATAGCTAGGCAATGAACAATTTTGACTACTGTTGAATTTGAAGTCACCCAGTTTATAAGCCAGTGGAAAGCTTATAATAGTAGTTTGTCCTACAAATCCCAGCTACAGAACAATCATGATTAACAATAATTTTCAATAATAACTCAGATCTGTTTTTGTCCTACCTACTAATCCCTTGTCATTAAAAACAATGTTCAAAATATTTTACCATAATATACCTGAACCAGTAAGTATATTTTTGCGACTTCATCCCTCTAGTTTGGAGGAAAATGTCTATGTGCTATTTCATACTATTTCCTATTGGAGTCTGAAATGGCATAGTGGAAGGGTAATGCAATTCAAAACAATCGAGAAAGTAGCAAACATACTAGTGTCTGAGACACAAAATGTTAACATACGTTTCAAGCCCTGTTTAGGAAATTATGATATATCCGAGAACAAACATTGATTCAATGATAACTAATTACAAGAATATGATAGCCATCGAAACTCCATCGCGTATGTAGTCAACTGTAGAAATTAATATAAATTTTGTTTACCTTCATTGCCCGACTTTAGCCGACCTATTTTAGACGTTATATCGGCGGTAAGCACTGAATATTGTTGTTCATACGACTGTATTAGCGTAGCCATTGTCACTAGTTTTTTATTTAGGCTTTCATAACACTAAATCATTATTTTCGGGATTTAATAGTCGTAAATACAAGAGAAACATTACAACTCATATTTTCCAGATTTATTTACTGACACTGACTTCTGAATTCTAAATTACAGTTATAACGTTATAAGTAGGGATGTTAAAAAATAATCGATTTTTATTTTAATCGATTTTTATTTTATAATAATCGATTTTTTGTGTCGATTTTTAAAATTACAAAAATCGATTTTTTATAAATCGATTATAAAAATTACGTATTTAAATCGATTTTCGAAAAACATGAAAAAGTTGCTGAAAATTCTAGTTTTTGGGACAACGTAGTCGTTTAGTTATTTAATTCGCGTTTTAAGTATTTTAATTTAATACTACTGAACTGTAACATAAGACATTTGTGGTTTTGTAGCATTAATTATGTGTAATTTTACTGTTATCTAAACTTGAAGAATAACGAAAAAGTTAGGTTAGTTAGGGTTCGATTCCCACCTCGTGCAAATATTTGTGTGTTGAATACAAATATTTGTAATATGTATGGGTGTTTCTATGTATAATACGTATGTTTTTACAACTACGATTATATAAATATTATAAATTACGCTATTTGCATGCCATAGTTGCTAAATTACGACTGGTCTAGTCGGGAGAACGGTGTCTGCCGATCCGGAGACCCCAGGTTCAAAACCACGCACACCACTGTCTTTTCGAAGTCATGTGCGTAATGCCGCTAGCTTAAAATGGTGAAGGAAAACATCGTAAGGAAACCGACATGTACCTAGAACCTTTCAAAGTCATGTGTCATCCACCAACCCGCCCTGGGCCATCGTGGTAGATTATTGCCTTAACTCTCTCCTTGTGAGAGAAGGCCCGAGTCCCAGCAGTGGGAACATTTAGTGGGCTGTTGATGATGATCATGATGTCTGCCATAGTACAAGCTTTGCCTAGTTTGGGGTCAGATGGTGATGTGTGTAAATTATTCACCAGTATTTATGTATTTACATGTAATTTTAATATGAAAAGGATTTACTTTTGACTTATACGAAAAATCGATTTTTTTTCGCAAAAATCGATTATTTTTTTAAATATAATCGATTTTTAACAAATCGATTAATTTTGAATAAAGAAAAATCGATTTTTAATTAATCGATTATTTTCCATCAATCTAACATCCCTAGTTATAAGCACCCCACTGTTTCGTGCTTTTGAAGCATTGCCGCTTTGTGAGAAATTTCCCGAATTACAGGGAATGTATACCAGGTTCCATGAAAAAGGCCACTGTTACAATATGTTATCAAACAACCGCAAAATAATAGCACAATTACGCATGTCACAGAGAATATGCTCAAAATAACACATGTGTAAGGCAAACTATACGAGTTAACCCTTTAGGTTGCAAATTTACAACTGATTTTGGGTTAGGAAAATCACGCTTTAAACGTACGTTTAACGTCTTACGTAAATGTGGCGCAAAAATTTTATTTTGTGAATTGCGTAGGCACAATTTTAAATTTAAGATAAACAATAACAAACAAACAGTTTCGGTTGAATGATAAAAGTCCAAGTTATACATAACCAGATGTTTATTAGCTAAGTAATTAACCTTTTTTTGTTTAAAAATCCCATCTCCAGATACCGTATTAACCCATTTAGACTGGTAACCACTTTCACAAATTTCGTTTTTTTCAATAATTTTTATATTATAGGATCTCTTATGTATTTACCTAATTTTTTGCTCAGCGAATAAGTGTCGCTATTCAACGTGGCAATGGGACTAGCATTTTGGGCACGATTCCTGCTGACATCGGTCTGCTAGAATAAATTAATGTACATTTTGTAAATAAATATATAATATATAGTTGATACCTTTGAATCTTATGTGTATTTTTATTTTTTAAATTCGTCTTGTTCTGTAATTTTTTTTAAATATCATTTCAATAGGGGGGTTGGTAATGACCGTATCGTTTATGATACAGCAGGCGTTTGCAAGACCTCAAAAAACAAAATATTGGCTAGAATTTAATGGTACGCTATTATTTTTAGTATAATTAAAAAAACATTTTAAAAAATACATATTTGATGTGTAAATCCTGATTGCATTTGATGTATCTAGCAGAGCACAATTGATGACATAGTCCGCATCTTGTTCTTTTATTTTGCGGTTGTTTGATAACATAATATATTGCAACAGTGACCTTTTTCATGGAACCTGGTATCCATTTTTAGCGATGATGGTATACTCTGGCCATGTTTACTTATCAATGAGTTTGATTCTATAGTGAAAAATCGATAAGTGATAACGCGCTAACAATTAGGTAATTTCTTGTACCAGGTGTGTTCTCCCAGTACATGCTTCGTCTGTTCACCTGACAGTAGCCAAAACCTCACACAGCACACTTCATTTTCTCTAATTTCACATCGGATAGCATATTCTTGCTTCCCAAGTATTTGTTTGTATAAATATGACGCCACTGGACGGCCTAGTGTGCGTGAAGTATCAGCGTGAAGTAGATGATGTAGTCACATTAGCCAACACTGGAGTGTCGTCTTCTCACGCCGATACGGTCAACTGATACAGACAGACAGAAACTCCAGTAAATTACAAACACTTAAACAATAACTTAATATCTAGTGCCATAAATGGCGAGCTTATCGCTAAAAGTGATCTCCTCCAAGCAATCATTAACGGCAGGACAAACAAGTCAACTGATCTGATTTATGGCTGAAGTTCCTCGAAGGTGTTGTGGTGGAACACCCATCGCAGTACCATTTGATGTAGTAGGTACAGCAATTTGTTTCTTCTGATCATCAGGTCTGCGGATGTGCGTCTGCCGTGCTATAAGATTCAATCACACCAGGCTGACGATGCTTCCACTACCATCGGCCATTCTGCAACAATAGCTGATTTATGGCTTAGGCTCCTCGCGGAGTGTAGACTTCAACTCATCAACTTGATTCCCTGGCTGCCCCATCATCAACCCATCGCCTCAGGACTTGATCTCGGTGTTGGCAGGCAGTGAGGCTGGCATGTTGACTAGTGGCAGGCAGCATGTAAATAGACCTGCTGGCACGTGGGCGTGCTGCGTGCTGGCTAATGGGCGAGCAAGTGGGCGTGCCGGCCAGTAAGCGGGCAGATAGGTGGCACACACCCATGTGCCCGCCCAATCATAATAGGCGAGCACATGGGCATACCAGCCAATAAGCGAGCACATGGACGTGCCAGCCAATAAGCAAGCACATGGGTGTGCCGGTCAATAGGCGCCATTTTACCCATTTTAAAGCCGGTCTTATTCGTATAAGTATTTTTGCAATCGTCTTCTACAGCGTGGCGCTTTGGTGCCGACATTAAATGAACACACGGGTAGGGTTACTGACCAGTAATCATACAAAAGCTGTGAAAAATAAATATTCGCTTATTTGAAAAAAATACATTTTCTAACAAAGTAAATAATTGTAGTATTAAAATTAACGTGGTTGTTACACATATTTAATTGGATAACGGGACACTCACGTATATACGGTCGGTCAATCCGACTCGAGTTTCGGCCGCGTCCGGCGACCTTTTTCAAGGCGAGTGCACACGCGCGGTGGCTGCCCGTTTGGCACTGCGGTATGGTGTTCGCGATATGAGTGAAGACACAGTGAGCTCAGTGTGCTGCAATGTTCCCGACTCGCAGCTTACCAGTGATGAAGAGTTCGAGTGTATACCTGCGCAACCCTCTCGCACCCCCTCACCTGCACCCCCGCAACAGCCGTTGAGCTTGCGTGCGCGACGTGCGGCAGCCCGCAGTGCCAAACGGGCAGCCACCACGCGTGTGCACTCGCCTTGAAAAAGGCCGCCGGACGAAACTCGAGTCGGATTGACCGACCGTATATACGTGAGTGTCCCGTTATCCAATTAAATATAAATAATTGTATCAAGCGTTCGAATGAAAATCATCCTGTGCACTAGATTCATTCAACAACGTCAGATGTGTGCGTGATTTACGTTCGCTTTTCATAAAACAAGTTGGCAACGTCGCACTGCAGAAAGTAGGCACATTTTACGCACTGTGTAATTTGGTGTAACTCTGTTGGTATCAATAGGATTGGCATTCAATGATTTTTTTAATTTTTTCATTATACCTGTATAGAGTTTCATTATACTTGTTTTAGTGGATACATGATCCACTGTACCCCAATTCAAAACGATCCACTGTGCCCCAGTTGGACAAATACAAATACAAATACAAAAATCTTTATTGCTGTTTGTAGGTGAGATAAGATGATACAAAACATTTTAAAATTTGCCCCATACAAACTGGCCTCTGCGAGAGGCATGCAATATGTCTGGCAAGACAATTTGTTAGTAATTTATAAATAAAAAATTAATTAAATAATAGTCAGCTGATTAAAGTCTTCTTCTTCCTCATCTTCTATTAATTTCTGGTTTTTATTTATGTCATCTGATTCTTCATCTTAGATTAATTTCTGGCTTCTATTTGGTTGTGATATATATTTGTGTGAGATAAATGTTTGGTGAGCACAATTTCGCCAACATCTTGTGTTTCATCAGGATATTGTCTTGTGTTTTTGAGTTTGATCAATATATCCATCCAGGGTATAAAAGTTTGGAGAAGTCTTAATTTAAAAATCCTACCAAATTATTTATTTGTCAAATAAACATATTAGAGTAACAAAAATTCTCTACAGTAACTTTAGATCATATCACATTATCAACACTTATAAAATTCTAATATACGGAAAGGCAAAACGTTTTACAAAAACACGTAAAATAAAAGTTTGTGGCTTACTTGTCGACGGATTCTCCGTACCGCGTGCGTCCATTCCGATACTAAGATGGCGACTAGCTTGGTTGCAGGGGGAGTGTAAGAACGGCAACGTCACGAACGCGTACGCGTCTGTTTGCTTTTAATACACACCTACAATGATTTCTCCACTGTGACCCAGGATCCACTGTGACCCACGCTCCCCTACCTATCTGCAAGCGACGCGCGGGCGCACGGTGCGGCAACGCCGCGCAGCCCGAGAGGGGTAGGGGTACTTACAAATGCACGATAATTTGGAATGGGGACTTCCCCGTCAACTTTATGCCGGTTCATCACTAATAAATAATCGAATACCTACCAAACTTCTCTCAACCACATCTCTTCAACTCGCAATATGATTTCAATTTCGTAAACAATCTAACCAATAAAAATTGGTTGCCTGTAAAGTCGGTATACGGGCGAAAGTTTTACGTGACAACGACTTTGAGTGGTAAAATAATTTTACGGAAGGGACGCGTGCCTTTCACTTTTTATGTCTGTCTCTCTCGCTCTTAGGCGGGCTAACCATGCCCGAGTGGAAGGGACGCGTGCCTCTCACTCGCTCTCGTTGTGAGCGCATAACGTGAGCGGAGCGTAACGCAGTTTCTTGAAGTGTCACCCGGCAAACCAATTTATAAGACGTTGTCACGTCAAAACCCTGTGAGAGAAAAGGTATTTTTGTTAAAAATCGAATTAAACCGTTGCTAGTACTTACGGGCGCGCGTTACGGTCGAAAACATGTTCTGGGTCGATATTCAGAATCCTATTAGGATTTATCGGACTTAAATCACATGTGCATAGGTACTCAGAAAACGCTGTACGTTCGACGTCACTAATTAAATAATTAATCACAACACAATCAGAGTCATACACAAACAAAACGAAAAGCAGCCTAATCTTATTGACACTGACTCTAAAAATAAATTACATTAAAAGAACGAACAAAAATAAGATGTACAAGCATCTTTTTCGCAAATAATTAGATTACAAAATTCCCTAGTTAAAGGTTTACAGTAAAAGTTTTAGCGCGCCAATTAGCGAAATGTGTCAGGGACTACACGGTCCACTTCGCATCCCGGCATCTAGCACAAAACTAGTGAAAAATGAAAGAAAGAGAAAGACTACATTTAACATCAGTTAATAGATAAGTGCATATTCTTTCTCTTTCGTCTGCATTTCATTCACAAACATACGCGTGTGTTGCAGGACATCGCCTTATTATCGCCATCTCGTTTATTTAGTATTTGCTTTTCGCCTGATTTTTAATTGATAAATCGGATGGGCTGTGGGCTGCGGTGTCCAGTGTGACCTCTGCGCAGGAAATTTTAGATACAGGCTGCTTTATTGTGGTATTTTGGAAAATTGCGAATAACCGCGGCCCTTGTCCACTTCCACTGGCTTCCACTGACTACTCTGCTAATAAAAATGCTCGTGGAGAATCTTGAGACTTAGGAATAATTTGAAACCTAGAATTCCCATTATAGACTTAGGAATTTTGCTTGGCTGATATGTCAGCCAAGTAACCATCCCAAGTCTTCCAGTGCCTCTCCCCAAACTCTACATGCACTGCTCAAGGGGGTGAGGAGCGTGTCTAGAAATCCCCAGCACCGGACGGGATTCGCCATCACACAACAAGATGCCACCGAGGCAAGTTTTTGTGTGATACCCAGGATGCACCACGTGGAGGTTCCCGAACCACGCAACGCCGGACAATCCACCATTGGAAAGGACTCAGAATGTATTTTTAGAATATGAAAAGAAAAGTTTGTAATTTTTTTGGTATGGTTAACTTTATCATATTGTAATTTTAAGTTTATTATTATTGCTTTTATGTACAAACTACAAATTAACCACAGTGAGAAACATACAAACTGTTGGTGAGAACAGTAAAAAATGTCTCAAAAAATAAAATGAAACAAATTTGTAGCGCCCAAAACAATGATTATCTGTGAAAAATGGCAAAAACCCTAATAAATACATATAATTTACTATATTTTCTGTTATTTCCATATATGTGGAAATTGGAAAAAGTTTCTCCCCGAAGTTAAGGAATTTTTCTTCAAATTTTGGGGAATTAGGAAGTCGGGCATTGGCGACGCTGGCTTTCGTGCATATTGATCGGCTGAAGGACTAGTATCCATGGTCAAAAATAAAGTGTTAAAAAAGTCCATACTACTGACAGTATCTGTAGAAAGTCTGTACACTCCGCGAGGTATAAGCTGAGCTTTGCATTAGTGTGAGTGATCACCAATCAGGCAGGAGCTTGAAATTTTGTCCGCGAGGTATAGGCTGAGCTTTGCATTAGTGTGAGTGATCACCAATCAGGCAGGAGCGCGGCGAGACAGAATGGCGCCGCGCCTAAGGCCGGTTGTCACACCTACACTATCCATGTACACTCACACAAATGCAAAGCTCAGCTTATGCCTCGCGGAGTGTACCACAGTCTATTCAATCCACATTCAATCCTTGGAGAAATGACAAGTTTGGTTAGTTTTAATCTCTCTCTACTTAGTCTGTGAGTGTATCTCTCTACTTAGTCTGTGGTCTATGGTTTTAATCGTCTTGATGAGTACTTTGTCGCTAAATGGTGACGAGGGTCTGATGATGAAGCTGAAAGATCGCTATTCATCATCAACAGCCCACTAAATGTTCCCACTGCTGGGACTCGGGGCCTTCTCTCGCAAGGAGAGAGTTAAGGCCATAATCCACCATGCTGGTCCAGTGCGGGTTGGTGGATGACACATGACTTCGAAAGATTCTAGGTACATGTTGGTTTCCTCTAAAGATCGCTACGGGAACTCACTAATTAAACGACATAACACCATCTAGCGACAAAGAACTCATCAAGACGAATAAAACAAGCCCAAACTCGACGGGCTGATGTCGTTTAATAACTGAGTTTCTATGGCCATATTTCAGCTTCACCATCAGACCCTCGTCACCATTTAGCATCAAAGTACTCATCAAGACTAATAAAACGAACCCAAACTCGATACGGTTATGTTATGTCGTTTTATTACTGAGTTCATATAGCCATATTTTTTCCATCATCAGACCCTGGTCACCATCTTGTGACAAAGTGCTCATTAAGACGAATATAACGCGCCTAAACTTGACGGGGGTATGTCGTTTAAGAGCTGAATTCCTATGGACTATGGCAATCTTCCAGCTTCATCATCAGACCCTGGTCACCAACTAGCAAAAAAGTATTCATCAAAACGAATAATATATACTAACTTAGTATTCCCGCATTTGGCTCTAGTGACGCACTGGAAATCAGTAGCACGTCACCTCCTCGAAGGCCTATCCCTAGGTGGGGCGTCGAACAGCCCTAAACATCCAATACCCCAGGCCTTCCTGTGGAGACAAGGTGCAAGCCCAAAGTGCCGACTCTCTAGGCTTGCCCCCGTGTCCGCTTCCGCCTCAGTTAAAGAGCGAGAGCCAAGAGGTTTCCAAATTCGTTTTCATTTAACTTGCACGACCTCTCACTGTCGAGAGACTTTCATCTCACCTCTTACGGCGAAGATGATCGGCACCAAGAGGTCTGCCCTCACCACCGCGGCTAGGGATAGCCGCGGTTCCGCGGTATATGCGGCCTTGTCCTTCCACTGAGCAGTCTGATAGTCAGAGTGCTCGTGGAGGACCCTCATCTGGAAGACTTAGAAATTTTACTTGGTTGATTTATCAGCCGAATAATCTTCCCAAGTCTTCCAGTCTTCCTCTCCAACCAGTTTTTTCACTTGTTTGCGCCCCATTCGGAGCTCGTGCAGCTATGACGTAACATGTTGTTTTAGTGCCGATATATATGCCAACCTCTCACTATCAAGCATCACGGCGAAGATGGTCAGCAGTGAGAGGTCCACCCTCGCCACCGCTGCTAGGGATAGCCACGGTTCCACTTCTGTGGCAGCACCGCGGCCCTTGTCCACTTTCACTGGCTTCCACTAACTACTCTGCTAATAAAAATGCTCGTGGAGAACCTTGAGACTTAGGAATTTGAAACCTTGAATTCCCATTATAGACTTAGGAATTTTGCTTTGCTGATATGTCAGCCAAGTAACCATCCCAAGTCTTCCAGTGCCTCTCCCCAAACTCTACATGCACTGCTCAAGGGGGTGAGGAGTGCGTGTAGAAGGTCCCAGCCCCCGCCGGGATTCACCTTCACATAACAAGATGCTAACGTGGCAAGTTGTCGTGTGATGCCCAGGTTACACCACGTCGAGGTTTCCGAGCCACACATTTTACCTTTGACAACCCTACCCGTGTCATACGTCACGTGTACATTATCGGCGTTTCTCCCAACCTACTTAGTCTGTGCTCCCAACTCCCAGGATCAAAGGCAATGAACTACGGGTAGTATTTCTTTATACTGTGGTCTGTATACTACACTGCTACACTTGGTCTCGGTACACTCAGACACTCACTCACAGACCATGTAAATGGAAACGAGTTTTCAGATTTCCAAAAAATTTACAATAATAGTTATTTTTGCAGAGGTTTTCCTAAACACGAACGAATAGGTACTACTAGGCCCTAAGTACTTACACGTCTCGAATGTTGGCGCCGAGAGTTTCAAATTTTCCCGCGGTTACACATTTATTTACCTGCTATTCGTTGGAAGCACTAGTGAACCGTGTAATCAATGTGTAAGCATATTTGTTGTATGGACCTATCGTTCTTCTCTTTAGAGTTTAAGTCCGTGAGTAATATGGTCTGTGGTATAAGTGTTCTGTTCTCACAGACTCACACTACAGCACTGTGCTACAGCAGCTACACTGCTACAGCTACACTTATTTGTGTGTGTTCTTGTGTACGCGAGAAAAAGTTTGATTTGATGCCATGATTGTTTGGTTGCCGATATTTAGTAAAATACCTGAAGTAATTTGGTAGAACGATAATCTGCATTCTGCAGTGGAATATACCATGATCTCAACGTTAAGCCAGTAAACAATGTTACCGACCGCTTCAGTAATTGTTATGCCATGAACACCTACAAACTTTGTAAGTTAAATTTAGAATGTTGTAACTGAAATTATTTCGAAATTAAATCGTGGTAATATCCTACTTTACGTGCACTATTTAAAAAAATACTAATCTAGGTCATAAATCATAGATACACATGCACTGTATTACCCACCCGTACAAGTCAATACTTATTTTTACTTTCTCTAGCGTGATCGCTTAGTTGTCCGCGTAATTATTTGAAAAGCTATTTATCCATAAATGGACAGATCAACCGTGTAATGTGCTCAAGAATATGAGTCATCAAACCCCTGGAATTTGACATAACTAATTTTAATATTGAGGTAAAGGTGATGTAAGCACTAACTTAATTATGTGTTCAATATTTTCAGCACAATGCCTCGGAATTTCGACGAAGATTCAGGACGGAGCTCCTGTTCAGCAGCATCAATTGGCCTCAGTCCCATAATGGATTATCTCACTGATGACCTGCACCATGCCACCCGAAGAGAGCCCAAAACACAAGAGGCTGGTACAAATACTGACTTGAAAGTTAGTTTACGGCCAAGAAGTTGTGTCAGCTTACTGAAATCTCCTGATGAAAAGGATCCATTTCCCAGTTGTAGAATTCCAAGAAACCACAGGAAAGCAGTATTCAACTTGTTTGAGACATCTAGGAGAGGAGGACTGAGTAATGCACATTCTACATTGGATATAGCCTGTAGCACGCAAATTGAAGAACCTGGTTTACAAAATAATGCACTTTCCATGAATGCCTTAGGTTTAAATGGGCAATCTAAAAACCAACAAGGACATTTGAACTCAAATTTTAGAAGGGGAAAACCTGTCCAAAGAGCTGCATCAAGGTTATACAAAGCAGATTGTGGGTCAAAAGGTAAAGAAGGATGTGTAGGACCAGAATTCATAGTCAGGGCAGCCCAGCCTGTCAAGCAGATGGACTTAACTCTCTCAGCAAATGCTGAGAAAAGAATTGTTACAGTTGTTCTCTTAAATGGTCAAAAGTATGAGGTAACTTGTGATCCTAACATAATAACCGCTGGCCAGCTGTTTGAGGCCCTGGTTCATAGTGAGAAATATGAACACAACTTTATGCTAGGAATAGCCATTTTGATTGGTGGAGACTTTGTCTTTTTTGCCCGATGACTACAAAATCAAGAAAGTTGCTCCAGAGAGCTGGCACAAAAATGGCGGGAAAAAGAAAGTAACTGAAGAACATGTACCTATTACCGTTTTCTTGAGGATCAAATTCTTCCTACCCAAAAATATTGCAACCAATGTACAGGGTGGCGAATGGAGACACAGGGTGTATTTGCAGCTGCGCAGAGCTACAGTGGAAGGCCAGTTGACTTCTACAATACAGAATCTCATTCTTTTAGCAGGTTATGCTTTACATATTGAGTTTGGTGAATTCTCATACCGAGAGCATGGAACTGCAGACTACTTTTTGCTCGAACATTACTTGCCCGAAAATTTTATTATTGATGATATGGCAGAAATCAAGTTACGAATGAAAAGAGCTCATGAATCAAGAGTTGGATTAGATAGGAATAAAGCAATTGTGAACTACATAACACTGGCACAAACATTTAGGGATTATGGAGCACATTTTTATTCTGCAATCTGGGCTACGAGAGATGGGTTCTGCAGAGATGTATGGCTCTCTATTGGGCCCCGAGGAATCACCCTTTATTCGCGGACCCACCACTTAAACGATGATTCTAATTCTTGTCCAAATAGAATTGTGTTGCAGAGCTTGCCTTGGCATCATATACACACATTCTATTACAATAAGAAAAGCCTGTATGTAATGCCGAACTCATATTCGGGTCTTTCAAAAATTGGAGTCAAATATAAACTAAAGATGTTAGACAATAAAAGCTACTTCACCTTTTGGTTGGCGTCTCTCCACCATAGATTGTATTTAAAGCTGTATGCTAAGTCTGATTTTATAAATTATTTATCAGATGAACTCAGCTGCCCCGTGAATACAAATGAGAGCCCAAGGAAATACGATTGTAGCAACTATCAAGACAGCTATAACATAGCTGTGAGGAATCAGATTCGATCAAGGCGTCCTGTGAGACGGAGGTTCAAGGTTGACATTTTTGGAGATAAGAAAGCACAAAATAAAGAAAACGAAAAACCTAATACAGAGGAACTGTTAAGACAGATCTTGTTACCCCAGTGTGACGAAGCAGCTGTGAATGCTAACATGAATCAAGGCAATACTTCTTCGAATGACGGTCTGTCATCTTCTGAAAGTTGCAGTCTTCCAAGGAGGCAAGGTGTCAAAATGGGAACTAGAGTATTTCATGGCATGAGATCACCACTGTATAAATACTCAAGATCATCAAGTCAAATAACCAATTCAAATGACTGTTTGAAGATTGACGGCGATATAGCAACTACTCAGAGTGACTCTGATGATTTATCTTCGGAGCAAAAACAGCACTGTACTGTGAATAGTATGAAGCTGTTACCGGAACGACAATACGTAGCGCCGACTGCTTACGTATTAGAATCGCCCAAAGTGTACCCAGACGCGTTCAATTATAATGCAACAAGTAACGACTCCTGTCTGAACACCTCATTGTTTGAGAAATTAGAAAATATGGAATGTGTTCAAGGGGAGCGTGTGTTTGTGACCGCCGTCATACACAGGGACGCGATGAACGCACTGGGCCTGCAGGTCGCAGAGGGTTCTGACGGCAATGTATATATAAAATCTATAACGCCCGGGAGTCCTGCCGATTTATGCAACAATCTTTTGCCTGGTGATCAAATAATCTCTGTAAATGGCAAAACTTTACTCAATGTGAAGTATGACAAGGCTTTGACGATGCTGCAGGCCGCACCTCAGAAAGTGGAGCTAATAGTTCTACAAAATGCAGGCAAACCCTGCAGCATAAACTACCAAACTGGGGCGATCAGTTCGCCCGACATCCGAAGCGCTTTGACCAGCAGTATCGCTACTGCCTTGGATGGAGAGTTCACTGATGACGAATTATTGAATGAAGAAGCTTTGAAAACAATTTATGCACTCATCAAATTGACAAAAGAAAAAGTAATAAGCAGGATGAAAGACAAGTCAAGGCAATCGACTCCAAATAAAAGTAGTTTACAAAAAAGTGTTTCAGAGAAAAACGTTTCTGAAGAATGTGATTTGGGGACATTTTTGTCTCAAGAAAATTCTTTTACAAAGAGGAACGCGCAAAAATTCAACACTTGGAGGGGTCAAATGAACAACGGGAGATCGAAACGGCGCCCGTTAAGTTTAAGCATCCCGACTGATTTGCAACTGCCTGAAGATTACTTGAATGAGAACACAGGGGAGCTGCTGAAGAAGTCTTCCTTAAAGTCGATTCAGTCTTCTCTGACTAGTCTAGACAAGTCGGCGAAGAGTGGTACTTCCAAGAGTGTCGCTCTTCCGAGAAACTTTGGTCTAAGTAGAAAGTGGTTGGGTCCTGTCAGGTATCCCGTAACTCCTTGTAAGAACAGTAACATTCCGTCCGTAGATAGTGCAATTCCTGACGATGCGAATGTCTTGCGGAGACATTTCGTGTACGGTGCTGGAGACTCAGATGAAGATCAAATATTTTTATAGATTTGTATGTTTGTTGATAAATTGTACATTTTATTAATTATAAGGTTATAACCACCTGCAATTTTTAAGCCTGTTAGACCTACCGACTCATTATAATTCATATGTTAAATAAAGTTGAGGTGTTTTAATTGAAATTAAGCAGAATGCCCCCCGCAGCCAGTAGGTGCCAGTTAACGAAGACACACGCGGCCGCATTTGGACAATGAACTCTGATAATGATACCTGATAAGACGCAAGGCTTATCAGTGAGGCTTTTACGATTATAACTGCAAATACGAGCGGCCGACATAATGAAGTCGTCAGGCGCAAGGTCTATCATTGTTACGTAACTATTACTGCTTGGCGTGAGAATTTTCTAGTCTTATGATAATCTAATCTACAAAATTCTATAAAAACCTATTAGAAGGGTTAAGCAGAAAGTTGTATCAAGCAAAAGGGGTGCAGTTTACTAATATTTACGAACAATTTTTACTGACGTCCACCATAAATATTACCTCTACAATCGTCATAATAAACGATTCTGATCATACATTTACTGACTGTCTCATACATTTCCCTGAGTCTAAAGGGCACATAACTCTCGATTCAGGATGAATACCGCAATGAATATCATTTATATTGATAAGTAAAACGCGTGTCCATCAGTTTAATACAGGTACATTTTCTGTATAACCTTGTTCAATATAGATTATGCAGTTTAAATCTATATTACCTGAATGATAGAAGAGAGAAATAAAATAGATCAATAAATTGGAACGGAGATAGCATAGCCTGACAAAAGCGTCAATAGGTCAATACATACGGTTTATAACAGTATATAGATAGGATCGACAGTTCCACATATACCTACTACTGATATATAGCACAAACCTACTTCATTTGCAACAGGTTTCCTTTCGAATTAATTACTACTGCCACTAGTACCCATAAAACCTAACTACCTTGCTACAGTTGCTGATTTGTCAATACTAAGGGACACTTAAAAAGTTGAATATACTACTTATTTTGCATCTTCGAAAGATATGCCTTTAAGTTTTAATGATTCTTTGACTACCAGAAAACCATTACACGGTGTATGCACATGCTCTAGTAAGATTACAGATAACTAATAACTTTGTTAGGACATTAGAAGTATGCAGGGTTAAGTACTATATCCACCCACTGGCCTTACTCACTAAATTGGCTGTTTAAGGCAAGTAAAGCCATTTTTCCAAACCGGTTTTAACTGAATGCACTAGAGGGCACTTATAAGCAAGGACATTATGTACACTGTCGAGAATAAATGAATACAAAGGGTAAAAGAAAAATAGTATGTAAAAACATTAAATTTAAATTTTTATTACAATAACACCTCGCTTGCAATATACCAAGCAAAAATTAAAACTAAATATTCTATCAAGACAGATAATTGCCTTACTACATTCCAAATTCCAACACAATCAGACTCAAAAAAAAGAAAAATATTCATTCACTCGGCATATTTGTAACACAATCAGACTACAGGATTCAATACCCATAACGGTGAAGTAACTACTAAGTAACAGTTCAATTTACACCATAAATGCACTGAGAAGTTTGTGTGAGTGGATTTACATCATGCCACCCATACCCCCCCATGCCACCCATTCCTCCCATGCCCGCCATGGGGTTTGGTTTGTCTTCTTGTGGGATCTCACAGATTACTGCTTCGGCGGTTGTCAGCAGAGATGCAACACCACTGGCATCAGTCAGTGCTGTTCTCACAACCTTTGTGGGGTCAATGATTCCCTTTTCAATCATGTTCACATATTCGTCATTGAGTGCATCATAGCCAAATTCGGGACCTAAGTCTTCTACTTTTGCGACCACAACTGATCCATCGATTCCTGCGTTGCGTGCGATGGTCATGCAGGGCATTCTCAATGCCTTCTTGACGATATCGACTCCAGTAGCCTGATCACTGTTTGCAGTTTTGAGCTCCTCAAGTGTGGGAATACATCTGAGGAGAGCAGAACCACCTCCAGGGACAATACCTTCCTCGACAGCTGCTCGGGTCGCGCAAAGAGCATCGTTGACACGGTCCTTCTTCTCATTGACTTCCACCTCACTAGAACCTCCTACATGGAGAACTGCAACACCAGAAGCTAATCTGGCCAGACGTTCCTGCAGTTTCTCCTTTTCGTACTCTGAGGTGGTCTCCTGAATCTGGTCACGTATTTGTTCTGCTCTCCTGTCGATGTCGGATTTCTTGCCCTTACCTTTCAGCATGAGAGTGTCATCTTTGGTAATAATAACTTCAGCGATCTGGCCAAGGTCAGATGCTTGTATATCTTCAAGCTTGATAAGGTTCGCGTCATCGCCGAAGACGACACCGCCGGTGGCGATAGCCATGTCACTGAGGGTGGCCTTGCGATTGTCACCGAAGCCGGGTGCCTTAACGGCCGCCACCTGGAGGCCGATCTTCAGCCTGTTGACGACGAGGGTGGACAGGGCCTCGCCGTCGACGTCCTCGGCGACGATCAACAGAGGCTTCCTCTGCTGGTTAGCCAGCTCGAGCGCGGGGATAATGGTCTGTACATTGCTAATTTTCTTTTCGGAGAAGAGAACGAGAGCATCCTGGAACTCTACTTTGGCCCCCTTAGATGAGTTGATGAAATATGGTGAAATGTAACCTCGGTCGAATTTCATACCTTCAATGATTTCCAATTCGTCGACGAGCGTTTTGCCGTCCTTGACGGTGATGACTCCGTCTCTGCCAACCTTGTTCATAGCATCGGCGATGAGCTTGCCGATGGCAGTGTCTCCATTGGCGGAGATGGTCGCAACCTGCGCGATTTCCTCGGGCGTCGTCACCGGTTTCGACATCATCTTGAGCTTTTCTTTCACGGAATCGACGGCTAGCATCACTCCTCGGCGGATCTCAATGGGGTTAGCGCCTTTCGAAATTTTTTCGAACCCCTCTTTTGCGATCGCTCTGGCGAGAACTGTAGCGGTAGTGGTGCCATCTCCAGCTTCTTCATTCGTGTTATTCGCTACGTTTTGTACCAATTTGGCGCCGATGTTCTGGAATTTGTCTTTGAGTTCGACGCCTTTGGCAACTGTCACACCGTCTTTTGTAATTTTAGGTGAGCCCCAGGATTGCTCTAAAATGACGTTTCTACCTTTTGGTCCCATTGTGACGGCGACTGCATCGGCCAAAATATCCACACCCTGCAGCATGAGGGCTCTTACATCAGCGCCGAATCTCACATCTTTGGCATAAAATCGTGTAAGCTGGTGGGCTTTCTGCAGGGAGATGGTTTGACGAACTACACGAGGTAATCGCAACATTATGATGATGCTAAAAAATCAAAACAGAACTTTGCAGAGGATTCCCAAACTCAACTTCTCGAAAATTCTTGCCCGTATCGTAAAACGTGATCTTCCACCGGTTGTAGGTTATGAAATACTGAATGAAATGAATGAAAAAAGAAAATTCTTTTGAGATGAGAACTCGGCTGCTTCGTTCTTTATAAGTCATAGATAACTGTAACCATATCCTCTTTTTAGACCAATCAGCGTCACTCCTTTCAGTGTTGCATGGCTAAAATAATTGGAGAACAGCGAAAATGAAAACAAAAAGTGCGTTGTCCCCATTCTGTTTGCTCGTATCTGTATCCATTGAAATGATATTTATGTCAATGTCAAAGCTGCATAATATGGAAAATTGTCATTTCGCGTTCTTGTGGAAAATAGCGAGCACGTTTTCAATTAATTTTATCAACAAAACACGCGATATCTCTGAGCTAGCTTGGAGATTGGACGTCTGAATATCTGCTGCTATTTATAGTGTAAACTATTAAATTTCAAGTAGTACTTTGTGGTTTAATTGTTAATATTACATAATGTCTTCCTCTGGGTAAGATATTTAATTTTATGCGTTTATTGCTTGTTTCATCTAGCTGTTAATTTACTTACTTTGAGAAAAGAAATCTCTGCAATCATCCAGAGTACCTCATTTCAGGTTGAGGGCTCCGTGCAAAATAAAACCAATAACTTTCTAAAGTTTGAAATTAATTATGATGTCCATAGTCTGGTATGATTAATTCCAAGTTTGTATTTATAGTAGAGTATAGGTAACTTCCTTAAGAGTGGTTCTGAGAGCCCTATTTGTATTAATTTTACTTACAAGTATGAAATTAGATAGATGATAATATTGTATCAGCTGGTTTCCATAATACAAGATTTGCTCAGTTTGGGACTATTATATATAATTGTGTCCAAATATATTTAATTATAATATACAATACCTATACATCTGTATGTACAGCACTGTTCTCTTGCTTTATTTTTTATATTTCTAAATGTCTTCGACTGTGAACTTAATTTTAAATCTATTAAACACTGTTTATAGAAATGCATGAAAATGTGGGGAGATTTTGCCTGGCTTTTTCTGAAGTATTTGCTAAAAATATTCAAATTGTTTCAGTGTATGTGAGAAGGGTATCCTGCTGGGAATAGGGAACCCCCTACTCGACATTTCAGCAACTGTTGGAGAAGAACTCCTTAAGAAATATGAGTTAAAACCTGATGATGCTATCATGGCGGAAGAGAAACACATGCCTCTGTACAGGGAGCTCATGGAGCAGTGAGTTATATTTATTGTTTTTGTCTTTAACTTTACATCTGTAAAGTTCATAAGTTGTGGAAAATCTATAATATGCAGCTTCATATGTTTACCTATATCGTCAGTGAAGTTCTAACAGTGCGTAAGTAATTTTTTGGCAAAAAAGTATGCATAATTTGAATTTACTCTATATTCAAATATTTAGCAGACTCGTAGATCATGTAAGCTTTAATCTGTAGTTCATAAATTAACATTTGTTTAAAGCTTACACGATCCACAAGTCTGTTAAATATTTGAATATATGTAGAGTAAATACAAATGATGCTTATTTTTTTTCCCAAAAAATTACTAATGCACTGTTAGAACTTCACTGACGATATATAGGTCTAGAAACATGATATTTGTCAAATAAATTATATTGACGAACAACAATTATATTTGTATAATAACTAAAGTATATTTGACAACAAATTGGTTTGTTTTCTGATAGAAATGATCAGAAAATGTAATTAATTATTTATTGAAACAATTTGCATTTTCAGTAAGGGGTTGCTAAATCTGAAATTTAGGAGTGGGTTCAGTGTAGGACTTATGGGAATATAAGTCTAATGTTCTTTTTTATATATAATGCATAATACATATTATTTATCACAGTCTTTTCAGCTTACATGCCACAAATTTGCTTCTAACTATTTATTACCTTTTTTATAGGAATGGTAAAAGGTAAAGGAATCCTCTGGGTGAGATGAAACAAATAATGCAATACAGATTTAAGTACCCATGCAACCAGGGCTGCCATCGAATGTTGCCATCGAAATTATGGATATGTAATGCAAATATCCATAATTATTAGTTTCAGTGTTTTCACATTAATCCTTGCTAAAATAGGTACTAAATTAGATTGTGATCTTAAAATCATAATATCATCATAAATATAGTGAATGTTGAATATTCACTATAGCAGTATTATAAAAAGAGTTTAATTAGAGATGAATTTGTCAAATATGTACCAGTGGATTCTAATTAAAATTTCATATGAAGTACATAATCATGTCCCCCTTATCATTATCTAAGAAACAAATAAATATAATGATAATAGATTTTGTTTGTACATACATGACTGTATTCTAGTTTTACTTGTATGTTAAAACTATACAACTTTTATAGTGGGATATCCTCAAAACTAGGGGAAATCTTGTATGTGATTGGAAACCCTACTTCAGTAACCAGGATACCCTGAAAACTAGGAAAAAACTTGACAGATGGCAGCTCTAAATGTGACTAACCACTCTTTAAATAGATTCATAGTATTTGATGTTTCGTTGCATTTTGGAGGTACTAAATATCAGAATTTTGTATGTGTATACCATTTCAGTTTTTTGAATGAGCACTGAGCATGACATTTAGTGCACATACCATACACTTAGTTTTTAGAAATGTTTTCAAATGTGATAAATGCATACTGGTATATCTATTAATATCCATGAGTTTCAAAGAATGCTTATATCACTTTAGTATGTACTTACTATATTTTGGTTCAAAATTTAGTATAGATTCTCATGTATGTTCAGTTATTGATTATATTTTTATTTTTTTTGTGGATGGGAACAAAATTATGGAGTTTATGATTCGTCTACATTTTACAATAGAGAGTAACAAGCAAGACTGATGGTAAGCAACTATGCTCATAATAGTACAGTGTCACACAGATACTTGAACATGAAGAGTCCGGGTCACTCTATAACATTGCTCCCTTGTCACTGAGAGATTTAAGATGGCATATCTCTTTGATAAAAATTGTCATTAAAACTTGGACGGTCATGTTTGCACATTACTGCTTGGTGGTGGAATAACTGGAAAGGTGTGATACTTCCCCAAGAAAACTCTGCGAGAGTTCAACCACTACAAAGAGTTCTACTACTATTAATGAATGTCATTAGTATTGTTAATTGCGAATACTAATTGTTGCAAGTCTCTGAAGCCAATCCTGTTGAAAGTTTTTTCCCGTCTTTACTAATATTATAAACAGAGTGTGCTGATTTTTGTTTAATATTTCAAGTTTGCCTATAAGAGTTAGACGTTCGCTTTTGGAAAAGTTCGTAGTAATAATAAGCAACAAGATAGAAGGGTCAAATATGTTCCGATAATATTTTAAGATAAAAAAGTACAACAGAAAACAATTAAAACAGTCAAGAGTTTCATGATTGACATTCCAAACACTCGAACGAGATATGACTCCACTTTCGAAATAAGAACGGCTGGGCTGTGAAATACGTTGCCTGAATGGAATTTACCAGTAACAGTCTTGGTGTTTTCAAGTTGAGAGTGAATTGGTGTATTCAAAGTGAAAGCGCGCTCCATCGGAGCTACCGTAACGTCGCTAAACAAGCTAGAAAGTGAAAATCTTAGGTTTAAATAAGGATGTGTGAATGTTGCTTCCTAGAAAGCATGCCATGGCATCTTAGGCTCAAGGCATCAAGAACTCACGGTGCGGTTTACAGCCGCGCCGGCCGCGGTTGCCTGCTCGCCGCTTCTGTAGAATGCAGATATACATGTAAAAAATTAAAACACAACTCACGACGCGTTTTACCCCTGCGGTGCGTGCGGCTGCCGCGCGGGCGTTTTGCGATCGTCGCCTGCCACCTGTGCGGGCGAAAATCGCAACCGTTGCGCCTGCGACACCGCGAAAATAAGCGGTCTCGTGACTTTTGAAATAAAACCGTGGTTCCGCAACCGCGGCGGTTTTTCCTCGGATACATTTCGGAGAGTATGCGACCCATCTGCATGATTATCATTCTAAAGAAGATCTTACAAAAGTCTACCTTATCGGTTTTTTATCGGATACATTTTGGAGAGTATACAACTGATATGCATTCCAAAAACTTGACTCTACTTTTGTGATAAGAACATTTAGGCGACGGTAATATTACGTACCGTGTCTAAGCGGTGCGGTGGCACCAGGCGAGATAGCGGTCAAGTGGAAGCAAATACCTAATAGTTAATAAAAGGCCGAGGAAGTGTGTGCTTACATAATAGCTATTATAATGCCACATACCTAGTCACACTAATAACCTATGCAATGATGCAATGTTACGCTAATCAAAACTCTAGTCGCGTGGATTCGTTGCACATACCGTGTGTATACCTCGTTTCTCTATACCGCCCTGCACCTTCTGCGCAAGGCTACAGTAGAGCAGAGGCCAAAATTGAGGCCAACAATCCCTTTAAAATTTTTTTTTTATGTATAACGAAAAATTTCAAAATTACACTCGCACGGTTCACTAATCTATACTTATAATAAAACTGTAACGGATCGAATTCTGTACATTGAAGATATTTTGAAAATTTTTTTTTGGGGCACTCCATAGTCGATACTGATGGCGAAACTGCATTTTTTTTCTTTCATGTCTGTCTGTCTGTCTGTCTTTCTGTATAGGGATCACGCATCACGCCGAAACTACTAATTCAATTCAGCTGAAACTTGGCATGATTTTAGTTTATAATAAGGACATTGCTGTAGGCTACTTTTGATCTCCAAATTCTGATCGGTTTTCTTGCGGGAGGGGGTGAAAGTCAGAATGTGTATTTGGTTGTAACTCATGAATGCGTTGTTTAATTTCATTAATTCTTTTTTTGTTAGTAAGAACACGTTTTTTATATTCTCCCGTCAAAATTTGAACATTATCGGTCTGGTGGTTCGGAAATTACACAAACATTAAATAATAGCGACAAGCACGGCGCGTTCGGTACATACTAACTTCTAAGTATTCTGTGTATCACAGACGATCCACAGAATATCTAGATTCTAGATTCTACTAGTGCCCACGTGATCGCGTCGCGTCGTCTTGAATGACAAAATAATTGTCAAAAAAATATTTTTGTGTGGAAAAAGGAGGAGGATGAGAACATCCTCCTTCATACAAGGAGGATGTTCTCAATCGGGTTGCATGTTTTTTTTATTTGGTTTTATTTTACACGATAACTCCGCTAATAATTGTGAGTTGATTTTGATAATTCTTTTTTTGTTTGGTAGAAAATACTTCAGAGGTGATCTTATAAATCGAAAACAGGGAGGTAGTTTTTCAAATATCAACAAAAAACTAAAACCAGCTTAAATTTATCTGTACAACGTAGTCATAGCTTCGTATACAATTTAGTCGAACGACAGAATTAAATTACCTGTCATTGAAGTAAATTTTTGTTCTTTTGGAGAAAACATATCAGCATAATAAGTAGCAGCATAAACAACCCATTAAATGTTCCCACTGCTGGGCGTCGGGGCCTTCTCTCGCAAGGAGAGAGACAAGGTTATAATCTACCACGCTGGCCCAGTGTCATACAACAAACTTGATTTTTTTACCGTTTCTTGCTGGATACTAATAACGTACCTGTCACAGGTTGACGCTTTCACTATTCACATAATATTTAGTTTTATGTTCTCTTTAAATGTAATCAATTAAAATAAAATAAATTTTTAAGGGGGCTTCCATACAATAAAATCTTTTTATTTGGCAATGGTTCAGAACCCTTCGCACGCGAGTCCCACTGGCATTTGACCGGTTTTATTTTTTCAAAACTTTTGTAATATCCTATCCTTTCCTAATATTATATAAATATGTCAATATTTAAATTTTTGCTGCTCAATTACGTTGGAATGGCTGAATGTATCGAGTTAAAATTTGAAACATATACTTAGCTGACTTAGCTTAAGTAACACTTTAGGGACATATAGATAAGTACTATATATAGGCAATGTTTAGCCTATGTGTTCTTCCAGACTTATGATCTACCTAATTGTATTTCAAATTTCAACCCGATCACTTGATACGTTCCACTATGATTAAGTAACAAACATCCAAACATTGGCATTCATAATATTTACAGGACAACGTTGGAACGGCTGAACATATTTGGAGGGGAATTCGAAACACACGTTGTTTGTACTCAGAAATAGCAAATCGGTTACTTGTAGGTTAATGTGACGTCGGAAAGACTAAGAAATGAAATACCACATGTATGTACTACCTATTAACCTGAAAAGAAGCATGGGCCCTAAGGAAACAAATATTAACTATCACGTCAAAACGGCACCACGAATTGGGTTGACATACGAAACACAGATAGTTTAGAGTCTAAAATTTCACATGGGCTAATAAGTCTATATTTTCGTTTAACTCTGTATTAATCTAAGTATATATTTTCGTAAGGCACTTGATGTGTTGGTAAGGTAAAAGCCAAAAATGAAAAATATATGCTCCCGTTTTGGCGTAGATAATACAGGTGATTTGCGTTCACAATCAAAATAACAAGCAACATTATATTCTCCTGAGATGGCGCTAATGCCAGTTTAAATCTAAAAGCACTAAAGGTATTTTTCTTTCATCACTAGGTGGCGTTACTGGTATTCTAAATTGTACTAATAAATTTTTGCTGCTAAAAGGATTTTGATGCCGAATTTGGATTCTTTTTCTTTCGTTCTTGGTTTTTTTTTCTTCTGTGTTACAATTAAATTCATACATTAACATTTCACTAAGACTTGGCTTAGATTTACGGTTTCAACTTGCTTGAGTACCTATCATTAAAACTCAAAATTTTAATCATTTTGACTCCACACAGGCTTCGTTCAAAATTTTACGCGGGCGAAGTCGCGGGTAACAACTAGAAAACAGCTTGCGGATAAAAAGAGATAAGGGGGTAATCAGATCATGTACATCAGCTACAAATTTTTATTTATTTAGAACATACAGTCGTACTTTTCATAATCCATACTAATATTATAAATGCGAAAGTAACTCTGTCTGTCTGTCTGTCTGTCTGTCTGTCTGTCCGTCTTTACCGCCTAAACCAACCAACAGATTTTGATGAAATTTGATACATAGATAGAATAGATCCCGAGAAAGGACATAGGCTACTTTTGTTTCGAAAAAAAAGGTTGAAAGGGTTAAAATAAGGGATGAAAGTTTATATGGAAAACTTCGTCATTGTTGAAGAACTATGAAACTTTACGTCTAGATACTTAACACGAAACCATAAAATGTATGTTTTAGCAGTTTTGTAGTTTCGAATTGTACCTACGGGGGTGGAATTGGGGGTGAAAGTCTGGAAGTTCAATATTATTGAAGATAAAACCATGAAACTTTGTATCTAGACACTTGAAATGGAGTCGATTAACGTTTGTTCCAGCAATTTTATAATTTCTAACTATACGGGAATACTTATATAACCGCTTGCTTGATACACTGGCCGCTTTTCGCGTTTTACAAATTTGGCGGGAAAACGGGTGTCAGGTTACATAAGTGCGGTGTTTATGTTTCGGCATATGAAGTGCCGCCTTACTTTTACCCGTTTGAGCCATTTACTCTCAAGAACGTTTCAAGACGCTTCTAGCGGTATCATTTATTTATAATTAATGTACTTAAATAAATTCAAGATGGCCGCCGCTACAAAATGGCGGATAATTTATGTTTTATTATTCCCATCAATATGGGTATCAAATGAAAGGGCTCAACAAGCAGAATACAATATATACTATAAAAAATTGAAATCCAAGATGGCGGCCGCTACAAAATGGTGGATAACGTAGGTTTTATCAATCCCATCAACATGGGTATCAAATGAAAGGGGCTCAACAAGCAGAATACAATATACTATAAAAAATTGAAATCCAAGATGGCGGCCGCTACAAAATGGCGGATAACGTAGGTTTTATCAATCCCATCAATATGGGTATCAAATAAAAGGGCTTGACAAGAAGAAAACAGTGCACTATACAACCTCAATATTTAAGATGGGTGCAGCCACTAAATGGCGTATCAGACAGAATTTTTGATAGTTGACGAGATTTCCATGGTGTCTTATCAAATATTATGCATGATGGACGCTCGATTAAGGCAAATTAAGAACTGCGAAAATGAGTTTTTTGGAGGAGTAAACGTATTACTTTTCGGTAATCTTTTACAACTGCCTCCTATAAAATGATCAGGAACACCTGTTTTCAATTCTAATATGAAATTATATATATGAAAGTAACTCTCTCTGTCCGTTACCGTCTAACGCCTAAGCCACTTAAAGAGTTTGTTACAATTTGGTGCACAGATAGACTAGACTTAGGAAAGGACAACGGCGACTTTTTATCACAGAAAAAGAGTTGAAAAGAGTGGAAATGAGGAGTAAAAGTGTCCATGGAAGGATCTTTGCACTCTTTGTATGCTATTTTTAACCGACTTCTAAAAAGGAGAAGGTTGTCAATCCAGTTGTATTTCCAATTGTGAATCAATTTAGATGGTTATTTTTTTGGTTGGTAGATTATAGTTCAGAGGTGGTCATATAAATTTTATCGAAATCAGTGCGGCGGTTTTTGAAATATGAACAACAAACTAAAATTTGCGTTCATGTAATCAGACGATATATCTACTAATATCTACTAATAGACTCTAATAAAATTTGGTGGACCGTCCCAATATGATTTTAAATTAAAGTCTGTTTTTGATTAATTTTTTGAGAACATAGTTTTTTTGTAATTTGTCGTGTAAATTGTACATTTATTAATAAATATAAAACTTTGACTTAGACCGAATTTGATTAGGAAACGTGAATTTGTATGGTAGTAGACATACGAGTAGGTACTGCCTCAATTACTTTAATAAATATGTGGCGCGGACGAAGTCGCGGGTAAAAGCTAGTGTATCCTATAAAAATCTTACAAACTTAACACTTGCGGCTATGTTCGATACTACGAAACCTTAATAAGTATGTTTGATTTTGTTTAAAAAAAGAAGAATAAAGATGATAAAATTTAATACATTTTTGTGTGGAAAAACAAATTCGGTTTTTCAATGATTACATTATGCAAATATTTTGACGTACGATACTTCCAACTAAGGTACCTATAAGTCAGTAATATCTGCTTACGCGAACGAAGTAGCGGGTTCAGCTAGTTTTAGTAATAAAGTAATACATCATCGACGTATTTTATTTTCGTTGACATTACAAAAAACCTCCCCACGACCACCACTTTATATTTCGATACAATTTAAATGGGATCTTTCGAGTAGTCGATTCGAGTCGAAATGTGTGCTGGGGGAGGTTTCCACAACTTTCGCTCCTCCGCCTCACACGACCTCTCACTATCGAGCATCTTGGGTAAGATGATCGGCAGCGAGAGGCCCTTCATGACTGGCTAGGAATAGCCGCGGTTCCGCCTCTATGCCACATCTCATCTATGTCCATCCACTGAGCTCTCTGATAATCAGAGCGCTCGCGGAGGACCCTCATCTAGAAGCCTAAGAAATTCTACTTGAACGATAGAAGCATCAGCTGAGCATCATCATTACCTTCAAATCCAAACCCTTTCCCCAAATTCTACAAGCATTGCTGCTCAAGAACCTTCTTAAGGAGCACAAGTAGAAGTTTCCAGCCCGGCCGGGATTCGCTATCACACCACAAGATGCCACCGAGGCAAGTTGTTGTGTGATGCCCAGGGTGTACCTCGTCGAGATGCCAGGCACACCATATCATCTATCCCTCATCCAAGCGTCCGTAACTCTTTTTCGTGACAGAAAATCGTCTATAAGCCATCCGTCTGTTAGTGAAAAGACCGGCATTTGTGACATGTAGGATATGATTGGTGATTTATGTTGCGAATGTTGCGATGTAGGCTCCGCCCCACTATTTTTACGTCGTTTCCTCTGATTTTAGGACTCGTGTGTAGACGCTTTAAGTCTACGTCATTTTTTTGTATCATTTTAATTTGCTGTATTTTATTTCTGATGTAGGTAGGTACATAATAAAGTGTTTCTGTATTTCTGCATATAAGTTTTAATGAGGTTGAAAAATCCCTCGCTTCTCTAAATGAATGAGTTCCATGTGTGAGGATGTGGCCGTTCCAGATACCAGGCGGAGTTCATTGCCGGCGGCAGCGTGCAGAACTCCATGCGGGTCGCGCAGTGGATCCTCAAGACTCCGCACGCCTGCACGTACTTCGGCTGCGTCGGCGACGACGACTACGCCAACATACTCCGAGACAAGGCTGTGTAAGTTACTCTATTTCTTCTATATATCTCTTCCAGTTTGAAGTGCAATGTTTCCAGTAAAATTGGGCATAGGCATGAAACGTCTTATATGTCTGGATGAAGAGCGGTAATGATTTGGATTCTTCATATTCCATAGTTGCGTGTATATATGCAAGCATGTTGCTTACAATCAGGCGCATGCACTGCTCGTCGCGTCACTCTATTATACCTAGACTTTATACTATAAAGGAAAAAAAATAATTCATTCACACATGTTCCACAAATCCTCCACGATACGTCTATAGGCATCCACCCCTTTCTAAGTTTGCCGGGTTTTTTTCTTGTTCTTCCTTACAGGCGGCAGATGGGCGGCACCCAAGCCGTACGTTGCAGTAAGTTGCCCTTGCGTTAGTCATTGTACGAGATCTAGTTCTCGTTGAGTACGGTAACATTACGTTAGTAAGGCCCTGGGCCTTCTGCGTTAACAGCGATATCGTTTCATGGTTGGTGTTCCAAAAACACAAATTAAGTGATTTGACTCCACGTTTGTGATAAGGACGTCTAGGATGTGGAATGCGTTGCCTCAGTGGGTTTTCCCCAATAGTTACAATCTTAGTATCTTCAAATCGAGAGTGAATCGGTTTCTTCTATTTAAGCACGCTCCATCGTAGACCGCATCGTCGCTTAACATCAGGCAAGGAGGAGGCAGGCAGGCAGGAATTGCAAGAGTTCAAATCAGAGGCCAAGTTTCTTCTTACGAAATATAGTACCACGATAAATATCAAGTCCACATTTTCTCACTAAATCCTAGAAACTGTTACATGTGTCATCATTTCAGATAACATAAAAAAACTGTCATGCTGAGTGATACCGATAAACACATCGTACTACAAGGTTTTTATCTACAACTTTCTGATAAAGTTCAGAAATCAATCATTCACCAGATCGCGCCATTTTATATCCAGTATTTATCAAGTCAATATTAGATACAGGAAGGACTGTCTGTTGTATCATCATCAGCCGCAAGACGTCCACTTCTGAACATAGGCCTCCCCCCTTGATTTCCACAACGAACGGTCCTGCGCAACCTGCAACCAGCGGTTTGCAGCTACCTTTGTGAGGTCATCTGTCCATCTAGTGGGAGGCCGTCCAACACTGCGTCTTCCGGTTCGTGGTCGCCATTCGAGAACCTTTCTTCCCCATCGGTTGTCAGTTCTGCGAGCGATGTGGCCTGCCCATTGCCACTTCAGCTTGCTTACTCTTTGAGCTATGTCGGCCACTTTCGTTCTTTTGCGAATAGCCTGTTGTCTGTTGTATATTTGTCCATAATTAGACAGAGTAACTAGACTGGAAGATATTCACATTATTTTGTGTGTGACTCATTTTAATTAACACTTCCAAAACAACGACTAGTGAATGATAGGTACTTAGCGCAAACCGCAAACTAAACTACTGCTACTGACTAAACTCTCCAAAAAGTGATCGCAGTCACGGGACGTGGCTAGTCTAACATTTCTTAGATCTAAATACTAATTATTGTGATAATACATTAAACGGATTAGGATATGGCTAAGCTGCAAAATCTAATCTACCCATTTGAATTTGTAATTTGAAGGCCGCTACTCAAAATACCTTTGTTTTCAACCGTGAAGCTTGATTCGACATAATAACACATTAAATTGTACCCATAACATTATAAACTACATATAGGTCTACACATTTATGGTAATAACTTTGTGAATGAACCATGCAATGTTTGGATATATAGGTACCTAACTTTACGACAAATGTGAAAAAATTTTGTAGTGGTAGGACTCTTTGCAAAGTCCGCCTGGGGACCTGGGACCGCCAAGCAGTTATGTGGAAACATTACTGAGTTCCGGTTTGAAGAGAAATGTTTTGAGTGAAATTACTGGACAAAGAGATGTAGGTATCTAGGCAACGAGCTCAGCGCAGTGCTAGACAGTAAATTGAATTCTTCATGTTCAAACAGATGCATGGCACTGTGCTGTAACTATTTTCTGCTGTCTGCTAGCTGCTATTCTGTGCTGTTATGGGTAAACGTATTGCTTACCATCAGGCGCATATCTTGCTCGTTCCGTCACTGTTCTCTAAGCCATGCCGGAGTAACCCGCAGTTCTATTACTCTCCAACTTTCTGCTATGCTTTGATTTGTGACGTCATCGGCCAATTTGATAACGCCGACGAAAGCAGACAGCTACATCTGCTTTCAGTGCCCCTGCATAGGCGTTTTGCCATTTTGCGGAGGCGGCCATCTTAAATCGATATTTGCCAAACATAGCTAAGAACATCCGCACGATAATTAACATTCAAATAAAAAAAACCGCATTGAAATAGGCCCATCCGTTTGAGCTCTACGGTGCCACAGACAGACACACACAGACAGACAGACGGACACACAGTCAGCCAGACAGACATCGACGTCAAACTTATAACACCCCTTATTTTGGTCGGGGGTTAAAAACAAACTATGTATCGTGAAAAACTGGTAGGACACGTTAGTTAGTACAAAAATAATTTGAATTGATTATTCTCCTTTTAGTCGAAAAGACCAAGTCACGTCGATGACGAAAAATGTAAAAATAACAACATTAGCAAGATAATGGTAGCTCTCGACTCCGTTGATACAGAGATAAGGCCCGCTCGGATACTGAGAGCAAATGTTATCAGATGTTGCTCGCAGGATGTGGTGTGATCTCTGTACCTAACCTGTAGATCGTAGAACAAATTTGTTTTCAACTCTGACGAAAATTGACTGGGTTTTAGAAAAGGTTGATGTGTCCACCAACACAAATTATGTATAATTTTGATGGATAGCACTATAAGTTTAATAATGTTAATGATCTATATATTTTGCCAAAAAACTGGCATAAGGCAACAGTAAAATTGTAATAAAAATATGTTCAGTTGAAAATGTATACAAAGGTAATATAGATTTTTTAATAATTCAGATGTTCCAAGTTCAGATTTCCAATTACGGAGCATCTCGAGCTCTTGGGAGTTACTTTAACATTTACTCAAGCAACGCTTATACTATGGAAACCAGATAGCTGATATGATACTCATATAATTATAAATACATACTTATCATGCATTCATAGAAACACTCAGACAATTCTTGCACTATTTACAATTACACGAGTTTACAATACTTGACACAAACTAGGAGTAGGCTATCAAATGTGTCAATACATATTTAATTTTTTAAGCACACGATTTCTTAAAATAAATCCAGAACAAAGCGAAGATGATGATATGAGATGTACTAGTAGAGGTTTAGCCCAGGGATACCCATTTGCCCCTCTCTTATTTAATATTGTTACTCATAAAATAGGAAAAGATTTAAAAGATGTAGATATACTTCAGTACGCCGATGACATTGTTTTATATTCTCAAAATAAAGATATAAGAGTAAATAAAGTGACGTTACAAACTGCTCTAAATAAAATTGATCAAGAATTAGAAATATTAGGACTGCAAATATCTCATACAAAGACCAATGTTTGTCAGTTTAAGAGAGGGCGATCTAGTGTAGCTAGTCGGCCTAAAATCAATCTTAATGGGCACGACATAGCTTCAGTAGATTGTGTAAAGTACTTGGGCATGTGGATAGATAAAACTTTAACGTGGAAAATACATATAGACGAGACGAGACGATTTTCTTAGCATTCCATGGATTCACCGTGCGGGTGCCGGGTCCATCGTGTGGCAGAGAGAGAAAAACTCGAGTAGTTTCCGAGACTTGTGACTCGGGCGTAGGTTTAAGGGGCCCCTTTCTGACGTACATCAACACTCACCTTCACCACTCGCCTTTCTCTCCCTGCCCAGCCAAATCTGATATGAGCCTACTAGTGCAGCTTTAGATACACGTTCTAGTATAGAACTTACTGCACTTCTGGATAAGCCAAGGTCTTTCAGTAGGTTATAGAGAGATTTTGCTGGTATACCTCTCGCTCCCACTTCTACAGCGTATAAACTAACTACATAGCCGTTTTTTGTTAATTCGTTTAGGAGGTCGTAATACTTATTTTGTTTCATCGCGTGGTCTTTAGGTATATTAGTTTCCCACGGTACGGTAAGTTCTACAAGGACTATGCGTTTCGTAGCTCTAGAAAAAGGAAAAGGTCCGGTCTGGATGACGAAACACCCACATCCTCTGGGATTTTGTAGTGCTTTTCATACGTGTCCATTAAAATAGTCCAATCAGGTGCTGTACCCAGGATTGAGTAAGGCTTGTTCCTGGAGTTTGAAGTTGAGCCTTCTTTACAAAGTTAATTTGTCTGTTGTTTGTCGTCAATCCTTTTTGGGCTCTAGCTACTGAAAGGCTCATGGCTTCACGTATGATTTCAAGTACTCTGTCATGACGCCGTGAGTAATGACCCCATTAAGGAGCACCTTGCATCCCACCAATATGTGCCTTGCTGTACATATCGCCTCTCCACAAGTATAGCAACATTTTTCAGAGGCTTTTCCCCACCTTACCAAGTTACTCTGGTCAGGAGGGTCATTTGGAATGCATTTAGATAAAATTTTAATAAGGCAGGGGACCAGTCATAGATCAAGGTGCGCCATTTTAGAGCTAATGGGATACAGAACTCACCTATGGTTAACCACTCACTTTGCATTTCTAAATTCATAGCGTGCACTTTGTAACCGTCATTTTCGTCTTGTTGTAGAAAGGTTTTACCATGTCTCGGTCTTCCTTTTTTTTCTCGCACCCAACCCAGCAATATTTACTTGTGCACCTGCCATAAATTGTTTATGGAATTGAAGTCTAGATTCCAGGTCTGAAGCAGTTTTGTCTTTTGGGAGAGATGTAATTAATTCGTCTTGCGACTTTCCCAAAACATGCGGTTTTGTAACTCTTAGGTGTTTGTAAAGTTCAGACGGTTTCTTTAGTTTCAGCCCAAAACTATTGTGATCCCTAAAAGAGTAGAGGATCAGCCGGATGAGCCAATCCGAACCATGACTTCAATATCTTTATGACATTGGCATCTAGCTTTGCCAGGAGAGTTTTACCGATGTCATATACTAGGAAAGGCCAAGTGAGACGTGATGTGAGGTAGTTGTCATATATCCATGCTTTTTGATATTGCTGATAGGCTGCTGGTCTACCTTATTGAGGTTGTTCATGAAATTTTCAACAACCACCTCTAATGATGGTGTACGTCCTTTGTGATCTATCTTTCTACCAAGAAATTTGAAAGGCACTGCGTCTGCAATTGTGGCAACTCCTTGGCCACTTATGGAGAGTCCCGGATCGTAAGACGTATATTTGGTATTTCTTCTACCCAGACAAAGACAATGACATTTAGATGGTTTTGTCCTCATTCCCTCCGTCCATGTACAGAACTCATCGACTTCGTTCAACAATTCTTGACACTGTTTGGGATTACGTGTAAGTATTGCAAGGTCGTCCGCAAAGGCCAAGATTGACTCAGTGTACTTATTGTTGATTTTAAACCGGTAGCCCCATTTCTTTTCACGGGATATTAATTTGTCTACTAAAATATTTATAACTATATTAAATGCTATTGGTGATAAGCAGCACCCTTGGAATAGTCCTACATTGTATTCAAGTGGTTTTGTGTATTCCTTGTTTACTGCTATGACGAATTTTAAGTGGCAATAATAAGAATTAATTATGTCAATAATTTCAGCAGGAAAGTTATACCATTTTAGGGCAAATATCATAAGTTCATGCTGGACAGAACCAAACGCGTTCTCTAGGTCTATCCAGCAGACTGTAATTTGCCTCTCATGTGTTCTGGCATCTTTCAAACTTTCTGCTAGTAATGTTCCAGGCATCCAGAAATACCAGGCAAGAACCCTTTCTGGTGATTGGGCCTGAAATACCTATTGCTAGTCATAAATGTGGTCATTTTTGTTTGCAAAATACTGAAAAGATTTTAGAAATTGTATTGGTTAGGGCTATCGGTCTGGTGCCTTTGGGATGAGTTACTTCCTGCTTTTTAGGGATGAGGACAAAAATTGCTCTTCCAAATGCTACTGGGACTTGCTTTCTTGACCAGATCTTAATGAATATATTCAAGATATGTTTACGAACTGATGGACACTTTTTATACACTATGTAAGGAATGCTATCTGGGCCAGGAGCTGATTTAGTAGTTTTCTTTTTAATTTGATAGTTTACTTCCTCTTCACTAGGTGGGGTGCCTTGAAAGCCTGTCAGAGGATCATTAGGTCTTTGGATGTTTGGTTCTACGTACGAGCTCCCGCGTTTAGGCACTTCGTATGTGCTTTTAAAGTGATCGTAAATTTGCGCGTTAGTCAAGATAAGCTTTCCATTTTGCTCCCTGAAAATATAAAAGGTAACAAAGACTGTAAACTTATTAAAAACTTTAGCGGGTCAATCCTGGGGTCTACATCCTAAACACCTACAACAATTATACAGCGTGTGGCGGAAAGGTCCAACAATATTTTAACAGGTCATTCCAACACTGATATAGACTTCATCTCCGAAGGTCTCTTTCCCCTCAGCACTTTAGATCGCGAGATAATACGAGTCAAAGTTTGATGTAAAATTGACCAGCTGCAACCCTAATGCATGTACAGCTGACAAACGACCTTGCCTGTCAAAGACTAAATTTTGTGCAGAAAAGAATTTTTTTGCCTACTTCGAGCTGTGAATGGAATAAACATAACTTGGTTAAATTATTAACTGTGAATTTAATCCTTAAATACAATAGGTAATGACTAGAACTGTTTGACGTTTGGAGTCTATTCGGGCGGTCTACAACTATGATACCTAGTTCATACGAATAAAATAAAAATAAATCAGGTTTTACGAATAATGAAACAAACGCTTAATTAGAAGTTCCATGCAAGCTCGACTACCTATACCTTATCTACCTCGGATTTGTAAACTGTACAACTTTCTACTAGTCACGCCCTTTCCTTTGGTACCCATACTGAGGGAGTAGTAAAACAAGATAAAATTAAAAATTGACTAACCCCGACTACCTCAGATTTGTTATCTTAACAACATTCTACTAGTCAAGCCCTTTCATTTGATACCCATATCGAGGTAGTTGTGGAAAATGTATTTCGCCATTTTGTAGCAGCAGCCATCTTGAATTTGAAATTGGTCATAGTGCAAAGTATTCTACTAGTTAAGACCTTTCGTTTGATACCCATATTGAGGTAGTGGTGAAAAAATAATGTAATCCGCCATTCTGTGGTGGCGGCCATCTTGGAATTGATTTTTTATAGTGTATAATATTCTACTAGTAAAGCCCTTTCATTTGATACCCATATTGAGGTAGGTTGTGAAGAAATATTTTGTCCGCCATTTTGTGGAGGCGGCCATCTTGAATCGATATTAACCAAACATAGCTAAGAACATCCGCACGGATATTAACCTTCAAATAAAAAAAACCGCATCGAAATCGGCTCATCCGTTTGAGCTCTACGGTGCCACAGACAGACACACACACAGACAGACATCGACGTCAAACTTATAACACCCCTTTTTTGGTCGGGGTTAAAATAAATGTATTTCGCCACATTCTTATACCCTTTATTTTGGCCGGGGTTAAAATACCTTTGGTAATGTGTTTTTAATTGATTGTGATAGTAGGGTTAAATTCAACAAGATGTAAGAAGCCAACTATCCGTCTTTTAACGCTTTTCATAAAATTCCTTACTAAATTTCACTTCATATCGTAGATATTTATTCTTTGCGAAGTTGTGAAATTCCCCGACGGACTTTCTTTGACGGAATTGTCGGCATGTCGGCTTTGTCAAACGTATTGACGCCGTGCATCGCCGCCGCAGCGCCGACCAATAGCAGAACAGAAGCTCGCTCGCCGGCCGTGCCGAAAGGCGAAACGTCGCGGCGGTACTTTACCGAAAAGCCAAGCTAGAAATCGTCAAAATGGATTTTTAAAAGTTGGGGTTCCGTCAATTTTTTTTTATGTTTTGTTTTATCTTGACGAAGAAAACATACTTACGGCTGAGCACGGAAATCGTGAGTTCGGTTCTTGGCTTGGTCGATATTTGAATGATAAATTCGATTATTTTCCATGGGTTTAAGATTTCGTTGTCCTTGTCTGTGTGAACTACCTACAGGTTCTCCAACACAGAACGACCTAGTGGAGAGCTACGATTGTGAAGAGTTTTATTTGGCACAAAGGTAGATTATAGCCTGGAAATAGCACATAGGATATCTGCCTACCTAGGATATCTAACTACACACCGATACAAGTAGTAATAGTACTAGTGGTCGAAGACTCCGTCTGGGGAAGTACCTTTGCCAGTTATTCTACCGCCAAGCAGTTTTGTGCTTTACCGTGTTCCGGTTTGAAGAGCAAATTTTCCAGATCAATTACAGAGCATAGAAATATAAGATCTTATATGCGGTACGAGCGCGGTGCAGTCCTGGGTAAGGATTTGGACTCGTGTTTAATAGCTGCGCACATACAGCACGTAGCTGTTATGAACAGGCATGTTGCTTACCATCAGGTACATGTCTTACTCGTCTCGTCACTCTTCATTGTAATAAAAGCATGCGTGATTTTACGCGACCTTTTACGTGGCTTGGGGTTTTTAAAGTACGGAACCCTAATTGTAAATTTTTTTTTTTTTTTGAATATTTAATTTTTGAGTTGAAAGTTCAGTCGCTCTCTAGCATCATTGGTGGTGTGTTGTTTGTTTTATCGCAAAATTGATATCTACGATGTTATCACTGTACTTAGACATGGTAGGAGCACACCCCGGACACTCCACTAAAACTCCATACAACCGCCGCTGTGGAGTTGCCTACTCTTCACACAACTACGCAGATATCGTTCGTACACACGCGTGAATGTGTGCGTTAGCGCTAGGGCTACTGAATTGTTTTATTGAATAGTTGTGCCTCTTGAGTTCACCTGGTGACGTAGTCTATAAACTTGCTATAATGTTGAGTTACATAAATAGAATGGAGCCAAATTATACTATTCTAATTAAAAGGGTGTTTGCACAGATTTCTAAATTGTTTCAGAAATCTGTGGGTGTTTGTATTGCCGCGTAAAATGAAACGAAACCGATGATAGATTAGATCAGGTACCTAAATATCTATTTCTGTTAGTAGGTACACATTCGCATTTTATTTTACACTTACCCATGAAGGAAACTTTATTTTGTCACTACAATTATTCCTCCAGGCATTATCAATCCGTGCTTGGGCACGTAAGTTACTGGCAGTGTAAGTTACGAGCTTTGAGTTAAAAATGACTTCGTTATTATAAATAAATAAATATTGGTAGACAATTCACACACAACACCCCAAACTAAGCAAAGCTTGTAATATTATAAAGCAACGTTATTGAAAAGTTTCTAATCTTACGTTATTTTATCGTTAGGAAATTAAATAAAGCTTTTAATTTTGTCCCGTTTAGTTGACGGACAGCCGATGATATTTCGTTAGGAATTAGATGTTCGATACCAGCCCTTCGTTGAGTGCTCCTAGCGTATCCGAAACGGCGTGAGGGGTGAGGAAGCTTGAAATTGGCGGGGGGTGGGGAGTGTCCGTTCTATCTATATTATCTATTCTATGGTAGGAGGTAGTCGTCATGAAGAACGTGAAATTTTCCGCCAACGTCTGAACAGCAAGGGAAGCGTTGACTTGCCACAAAACGAAAAACGTCCCAATCAGGTCCGGTATTAGTACTACCAGCAGTGCTGGTGCTGCTCCAGCACCCTGGACTCAGACTTCTAACGCCACCACCGGAACGCGTCGGAGGAAGGTGCGCCGCGCCGCAAGCACCTTGGATTGCAGTGTGAAATGGATAAATATGTTTATGTGTACATAGTGTTGTTGTGCAGTGAAATGTTGGTGTTACAATGCGACTATCGTTGAATAATAAGGAGATTATTAAAAGGTTAGTTAATTTAGCCAAAAATAATTAGCTAGTGAAGATATCTTCCATACTTATTGCAGAGTTTAAATAATTAAATTAATGATGTATCCTAACTCTTTATTTGACTTTGATTCAAACATGTAGGTACCTACTTAGTTATTTATTTGATATTCCTTCCTGTCTAATATTGTTTGAAGGCTTATTAGGTACTTACACTTGACAAAATTTTGTCGACTGAATTCAGAACCAAGTTAGAAAGAAGCAATTCTCGCTTCTGAATTTAGTATGCTACTCTTAGCTTACTGAATGAAATGCTATTATTACACTTCACTAAATTCAGTAGCAACCAAATTTAGCCAAGGGTAACAAGGCTTTTGGTTAGCGCTAATAAAAAAGCATCTATTTTTATTCTATCTGGCTCAATCGAATACGGCAGTTCAATAGCTTCCACACCTTATCTTTCTTTCTTGTTCGATTTCTATGGTATTTAGGGAGATTTTTGAAACGACAGATAGGTATCAGTGCGTCGCCACCGGCGCGGCGCGCGGCGGCCGGCGGCGGCGGTCAGTGATCGCGCCGCGCCGCCGGGCGGTTAGGGTTGTCAAATAAAATGATAAACAACGCATTTTTAACCTTGTATGGAAAAAAAAATATTGGCTTTCGTGTCTAATATTCACATATGTGATTCGATACGTAGTATAGATGAACTACAATAAATATTGTTGGACCTTTCCGCCACACGCTGTATATTGCTTTAGTACGTAGTAAAATTGATTTTGGGTGTTTTTTTATATGACACAGCAGCTAAAACCAACTTAAATAAACTACAAAAGGTTCAAAATGTTGCCATGCGTGTGATTGGCGGATTTGTAAGATCAACGCCCATACATGTAATGGAATATGAGCTCTGTATTCACCCATTACACTTGCGGAGACAGTACTTAGCAACAAAATACTGCCTAAAAGCACAGTGTTCTTCTTTCTCTACCGTTGATACATTAAAAGAGCTTTCAAGTTGCACTGAAACAGAATACTGGTGTAGGAAAAAGAAACCTCTTCTAGCCGAAGTATTTTTGAAAACAAAGATTGAAAAAATAACGGTACAGAATCCTCTTAATATGTTCCGTTTTGATACTTGGCCACCAAAGTTAACCATTGATTTTATTTCTACTGATGTAGAAGGAATAAATATTGCTAAAAGTATGTACGACATAAGTATATTGAAGGTTAATACATTAAACTTGATAAATGTTCAATACGCGGAATGGTATAAACTTTACACAGACGGATCAAAAACACGAAACGGAATCGGCGCAGCTTATGTTGATTTACGACAGAACGTTAGTGCAGGTTACAAAATTGTGTCAAAGTATAACTCTATTATGTCTGTGGAACTACTCGCAATCTCAGAGGCAGTGTCGTACGCGGGCAGTCTTAATGCTAAACAAGTGGTAATATTTTCCGACAGCAAAAGTGCTTTATTACATATTGCTCGGTGTGCCTTTAATTCTAAAGGTGCCATGATAGCATATGATATTGTACGAAAAATATTATCACTCAAGTTGAAAAATGTTAATATACAGCTACAATGGATCCCGTCACATGTTGGTATTCGAGGTAATGACGAAGCCGATAAAAGAGCAAAAGAAGCTATACTTACTGGGTCGGAAATATATGTTATGCCGGAAATCTCAGAAATTCTCTGTAGCTATAGAAACAAAATTTTTTGAAAAGTGGAAGTTACACTATGAAGCAATTTCATGTCAGAAAGGAATCTGGTATAACACTTTTATAAAAGAACCGCCTAAAATACCATGGTTTACCAATTGTCGAATGAAGAGACAATGGATAGTGATGGCCCACAGACTCCGCTCTGGACATATACCCCTAAATAAATTTAAGTATCTCATGAGGTTAGTAGAATCCAGCTCCTGCGACATGTGCGGACAGATCGAAGATGTACATCATATTCTAGTAGAATGTTTACGAACCCAGTCCGTACGGTCTGCCATTCTCACTCAGTACGGTGTGAATTTAGTTGATATTGGGATAATCCAAAGTGTGCTATGTGCACCTGCGAGTGACATTGCAAGGACACTACTTAAACTGTTGTGCGACATTTATGTGTAGAAAATTATTGTGTTTTCACGGGGCTGGCATTGTCATTGTGCGACATAAGCCCCTAAAAAAAGAAAAAATAAATAAAGACCAAAAAAAAAAAAACAATACTTGACTCCGCTCTTATATGGACTAGTCGACAGAGATCCCTCTGTCGACGCCAAGCGTGAGACTCTCTGAAGGGCGAAGCACGCGCTACTGATTTTACTACAAATTTTATCAACATGGCTATTCCATATAAGAGCGGAGTCAAGTATTGTAAACTCGTGTAATTAAAAGTATTGGAATCAAGCTCGAAACCCAGGAAAGTCGTATTTTTTCAACTGCTGAATGGTTGTTCCCTCAATTTTCATCGACATAATTCTGCGACTTCGACCTGACAGATCGAAGTTTATAACACGTAGTAGGCATTAGCTAATATTTTACTAATTAATTAATATTGAATGTCCTACTCCCTACTAAACTAATAAAGACTGTTGGTGGCGGTTGGAAACGTAAGACCGAGGATCGGGCCGACGAGAGGCCTAAGTCCAGCAATGGGCGAACATAGGCTGATGATGACTGTCTTAGTGGATAGTGGTTAGTGGATAGTGTCTTAAGGCTTGTTCGCATTGGGCTAGCAAATTAGTCTAGTAGAGAGTAATTTAGTAGCTAAAATACTCGCTACTATTCAAAAATCGTTCGCACCGTGCTTTAGTACAGTTCACAAGTGAGTAGCGTTTCGCGACATGAAGATCGAAGATCCTACAACGCAATAAAATAAATGAATGTATAAGCTAATCTTATCGAATCGTAATGGCTATTTTAGAAGAGGTGAATGAGGAAATTTGTGAGATCAATAAAATAAGTTATTCCACAGACAATTTCGTATATGGAAAATTGTTTGAAGTTATTTTTCTCTCCAGACTAATTCGACAAGTTCGACCCTGTTTAATCGGCGAGCCAATGAGCGCACCGCTCGCAACGATTGCGTGGTGGGGGGTGCTACTCGCCCGTTGAAAATAGAACAAAATGGATTGACTCGACTAAATCACTTCCTAAACTACTCGACTAAATTTTCACTGTTCATACACGTTTAGTTGCTAAATTACTCGCCACTAGGCTAAATTACTAGCCTAGTGCGAACAAGCCTTTAGTGTGCACATGCTACTTCGCAACGGTTCACTCCTTATTGCAATATGGTGCCGAGATCTGGGGTCTATGCTCAGAGTGGAAAAGAGTGTTCCGCCTGCAGAAGCGTGCTATTCGAGCGATCGTGCGAGTAACCCAGGATACTTCCGCGCGACCCTATTTCCAGGACCTGGGAATTTTAACACTGCCATCAATAATAATATTACAAATGGCAGTGTATGCAAGATTGCACATGTCAATGGATGTATCAAAAAACGATAATACAAATAAAAAAAACGCTTGTTAAGTCGAGCAAACTAACACATGCCATGGGTGGAGTAATATATAGTAAGCTACCGGAGTGTATCAGGATGGCCCCTAGTCATAATAATTTTAAGCACCGGCTTCAGCGCTGGCTTGTCGAGCACTCGTTTTATGACATTGATGAATTTTTACAATTGTAAGTTATTTTTTATATTGCTCGATTGTATGATTAATTTTATTATTATTAATTTAAATTTAATGACAACTAATTATTTGTGACGTGTAAATTGGCTTTACCAAATAAATGAATATGAATATGTTACAATATCGTGCGATCAAGTTGTGTTTTACGGCTTTTTTTAAGTTACGGCTGGTCTAGTCGGGAGAACGTAGACTGCCGATCCGGAGCCCCCAGGGTTGAAATCCCACGCGCACCACCGTCTTTTCGAAGTCATGTGCGTAATCCCGCTAACTTAAAACGGTGAAGGAACATATCGTGAGGAAACCGGCATGTACCTAGGATCTTTCGAGGTCATGTGTTATCCACCAACCCGCAATGGGCCAGCGTGGGGGATTATGGCCTTGACGATCTCCTTACGAGAGAAGGCCCAGAGTCCCAGCACCCCAGCAGTAGTGGGAACGTTTAGTGGACTGTTTATCTGTGTGTGTGTTGTTCAATATTTCCAATCCGTGGTCGGTCGTGCGCAGCGCAGAGGGCGTGACGGTGCGCTACCAGGTGTCGCGGCAGGCCGCCACGGGCACGTGCGCCGTGCTGCTCACCGGCACGCGCCGCTCGCTGTGCGCCAACCTCGCCGCCGCGCAAAAGTTCACGCCGGACCACCTCGCCACCGAGGAGAGCAAGGCCAGCATTCAGGCGGCCAAGTTCTTCTATACTTCGGTGAGTCATTACACTTCGTAGATGACCAGCTAACTGACACGTATTGGTAGCCAACTTCTCGTTCAGAACTTCACCCCGGATCACTTCGCCACCGAGGACAGCAAGGCCAGCATTCAGGCGGCCAAGTTCTTCTATACTTCGGTGAGTCATTACACTTCGTAGATGACCAGCTAACTGACACGTATTGGTAGCCAACTTCCCGTTCAGAACTTCACCCCGGACCACCTCGCCACCGAGGACAGCAAATCCAGCATTCAGGCGGCCAAGTTCTTCTATACTTCGGTGAGTCTTTCTACTCCGTAGATGACTTGGCTGACTGGCACGTGTTGGTCGCTGTGTGCCGACTTGCCGCAGAGAAGTTCACGCCAGATCACCTCGCCGCCGAAGGGAGCAGGATTAGCATTTAATCGGTGAAGTTCTTCCATACTTCCTCTTTCATATTTATCATTTTGAACAGCCATTTGTAATAAGGCCCAAGACACAGAAAACGCATCCAAACGCGTTTATTGCACGCATTTTCTCGGTGTTGGACCGGGCGTGTTTTCTTTCCATCGGAGATACTTACAAGCAATGTTAGAAGCATGCGCTGTCCGAGGGGGGGGGGGTCACAGGGGACATGACCCCCTCCAAAATCGTATACCTACGTTAAACTAAAAATCTAAGAAAATTAAAAATATCTAATAGTACATAGACTATTTTTTAACGCGGGAATACAACTGGAACGGGAACTACGCGGGTAAAATCGTGGAGCGCTACTAGTAAAGTATTTTTTTACTTGATTTATTGTATTTCTACTCTCCCAAAATCTGAGGCTGCGAACTGGTGACCCCCTCCAAAATTCGAGGCTGGGACCGCGCCTGGTCAGAAGTCGCATTCGCGAGCTATGTTGCCTTATATCAGTCATTCTGTAAACAGCTCACAGCAACAAAACATCTGAAAACATCGCTCTTATAGACACTAGCTTTTACTATGGAGTGTAGGTATAATTTTATTTTGCTGTATTTAAAGTTCTAGTTTTGAGAAACCAATGTACGTGTCGCATGGTTTCACCTATCATTCAGAAAACAGCCTAGCTTTTTCTATGAATTTTATTTTGCTGTCTTAAAGTGCCAGTTTTGAGCAACTATTGCACCGTGTCGCATGGTTTCATCTGTCATTGTGAAAACAGCATAGCTATTTCTATGGAGCCTATAATTTTATTTAAAAAGTTAAAGAAATATAGACTCTATCCTATTAGAAATTCGTTTTAAACGTGACTCGAACCTATATGGTTTCGCCAGTTTTGAGCAACCATTGCACCATATTCTATTCTTTCTTCGCAGGGTTTCTTCGTGGCGGTGTCGCCCGAGTCCATCATGCAGCTAGCTGAGCACGCGCACGGGAAGGGCGGCACCTTCATCATGAACCTGAGCGCGCCCTTCGTGTCGCAGTTCTACAGCGAGCCGCTCGCCAAGATACTGCCCTACGTTGACGTGCTGTTCGGGAACGAATCGGTTGGTGTTACACACAGATAGAAAAGTCTTTATTGTGACACAAACAAATTGAAACATTACAGTAAAATTACGTTAGCGCCACAGGTTACTTTATTGCTGAGAGCAACCTCTTCCAGCCTACTAATAGCCTACCTACATACCTACTTACAATCATTGTCGGGGGAAGCGGGGTTTGCTAAATTGCCTGTACCTATCAGCAATCAACCTGTTATGAAAGTCCATTTCTCCGAAGGGGTATCCGATTAGTTCCAAGAATAAAAAGGTTATCTTAAAAAACTTGGCTTAAAAACATAATTGACACCAAAAGACAATCAGTAGGGCTTTTAGCCTTACTTTCTTCAAAAACTGGTCAATAATTGGGCTCAAACACTGTTCAATCAAATCTGAATTTCCAGTGATCCCAAAGTACCTACTCAGATTGAAAGTCAAATAAAAATGCTTTATGTGGCACAAATCAGCGAAAACTAATTTTAGGATCATTTCTACTTTAGAGGTTGGCTATTGAAACGAATCCTATGTTTTCAGGAAGCGGAAGCATTCGCCAAAGCGTTCAACATCGACACGACGGACCTGCAGCAAATCGCGCTCAAGATATCCACGATGCCGAAACTGTCGAATAGACCGCGCATTGTGGTCATCACGCAGGGCTGCGACCCGGCCATCCTGGTGGAGAACGGTAAAATATCCCTCATCCCGGTCACGGTCCTCACTCGGGAGCAAATCGTCGACACCAACGGCGCGGGCGACGCTTTCACCGGCGGCTTCCTCAGCCAGTTAGTCCAAAACAAACCTTATGAGACCTGCGTCAAGTGCGGGATTTACACGGCGACGCATGTCATCCAACATTCCGGGTGCACGTTTAGCGGAGAGAGCGATTTTAGGGAAAGCTAAGGATCGTAGCTGTCACGCTTTCTCGTTAAGTTTTACTGTTTTGTTATGCTACTTTTGGGGTGTTTTGCGACCTGTGAGATTTGTATAATATCCATGTTATGCTCATTTAAAATAATGCACATATCACATAGAGCTGATATAGGTAAGCTCAGGTGTCACACTTAATGACTTAGAAAGCGACAAAACTATTTTTTGCTTAGCAATACAGTGATAGTGACATTTGTGTATAATATCTTAAGAAAACATGCTTCTGTTCTTGTGTATGACACTAGGGACACACCATGTATATAACTAAGTATAACTGAATATACCTATGAGTAGAAATGTAATAAAACAGTAAATTAAGTAGAAAGCACTCAGTTCTTCCAGAACATTTAAATGGCAATAATGTACATAGATGTAAGTAATAATAAAGTTGATTATTCCGCGCCTGAGGTAAGGTGACGCTCTCTCTCTCACACCCCTGCTGTAAGAGAGAGAGATGGTGTTATCTATCAATATGAAAGGCGTGTGTTCTAATATCGTCGCACAATGAATTCTAGGCACTGGTAACACAGGCTGATCATGATTAGCTAGAATATATTTATCATGTATTCAGTGCTGCCATACTCTGCCTTGCTTTCAGGGGATCTAAAAAAAGCTGCGTTAGGTCAATCATACTTCAAAATATGTTATACAATAAAAACAATGTTTTTTTTGAGATAGTTAAATTAATTAATATAATCAATAGATGGCAAATCCTAGTTTGGAACGCATTACTATTAGAGCTGTCTTTCTTAAGGTCAACTATTTCATAATCCAATAGGACGAAACCCTTACTAAAATAAACAAAATATTTGTGACCATTGTAATAAATACGAAAATCGTTTGACATTTCTTTGGCAGATTTATGATTATAACGATTGCCTGAAAATTACCTTTCTAGATCCCTTGTACTCTCGACCGTACACGCAAACGGCCAAAGGATATACATTTTCTAAACAAGAACCATTACATGCTGACATGCGTGCCGACTCATTATTGTTTTTGTTCCTTACATGTGTTTAATGTATTTAAATGAATTATTGAATACTGTATCTACATGATTCCATGTGTAATAAGTCTACTATGCACTGAGATGTTTTCAGAATTCAAAAACCTGATAATAATAGTTCTCAATTGCGCCAAAAGTGCTGTTAATGTTTCTTTTTGTTAGAGTTATTTGACAGCATATTATGTCAATTTGACATATGTTTTCATTGATAAACATATCATTCTGAAAACACTTCATATTGTATTGGAAGCATACATACTTTGGTCCGATTCAGTGTTGTAAAATGGTTAAATTATAAGTTAAATGTCTACCAACAGAGGGTCTAAAAAGCAAATTTTAAAAACAATAATTTAAATATGACCCCACAATTTTACACACATATTTGATAAAAATCCACACCATATTTTTAGCCTTAAAGGACTCTACAATTTTGTTGTAAAATGACGTTTATTGTTTTGCAACTAAGATTATTCTCGAATTATAAGATATTCCACAGCTTCCCCCTAAAATAAGACTTAATTACGACAAATATAACTAATCCAACATTTCCTTTAGTGTTAGTTATCTGAAACATTACCACTTTTAAAGTATTATGAATAGATCTGAGTCAATTAAACAGTTTTCTGAGCAGGACTCAACCAGTACCATATATTTAATGAATAAGTAAGATTGTATGGGTGAATGTCAAGCCTTATTGTCAAAGGTATATCTCTTATATATACGACCTCGTAACGAAACAATAATTTATTGTCTAGATATCTAATTTGCACAATATCATTTTTTTTAGGTGATAGCCATTCCTGGACACATTTGAAATGGTACATATTTTATCAACCCCCTCTTGTTAAAGAAAGCACGCGCTGGGTGTTACGTATGGGGGAGGGGGGCGTTAGCGGATTTTAGTTATCCCTCCCCTGAAGCTGATTATATAGTTTATTAAAACAAGCTGACAATGTAACCTTGCTCAGAAAATCTTTCGAATACACACAAACTACTTACTAAAGCAACACTTATGTATGTCTGTGGTTGCACTCAGTAGCAATATGAACGACACCCGGTAACATGTTACTGTTATGAAAACTTTACATTACACATTTTTATGTTAAACAGTTTAACCAACCATGTCATTTGTGAGTAACCCATTTATTACATAAGAGAGATACTATTTTCATACACATAATGGGACAAATTCATAGGAACTCTGATAAAATAAAATGGTTTATTTTGAACAACTTTTATAATTGGTCCCATGTTACATCAGCTGCTCTATAGAAGTAAATTATTTACACTTCAATGTTCATGGTATTTTTATCTCAATTCCAGTTGTATTGTATGTAAAAGTTGTTGATAGTTGACCTAATGTGTTAGTTTGGTTCAGCATACCAATAAGTTATACTATGACAAAGATTGGCATGTTGTAATAGGAATTAATATGTAATTGAACTTGTGCAGAGTTGAATTGTTGACACTGAATTATTTTTTTGTCTGGTTCGTGAGACTTTTATTATATTCCTAAGATTTGTGTGGATGAGAAATATGATCACTAAATTAAATACTAAATGAGCTATTAGGCCAGTGGCCAGTGAACCAGCTGTAGGATCTATTTGGGTTGATGGAAATATTGAAAGCCAGAAATGTTTACTTATCATCTGATATGTACTGAATTACTATTTGTCTACATAAAGTCGCCTATAGACATGAAAATCTTACAAAATACATCTTTATAATAAAGTCACAATCAAGGTATAAAAGTTATACTTACTTTAAAGAAACTATAACTAACATAATAACAGTATAGTCAAATTTTTCAATATTAACATCAAACACTTTTAATAACACTAATTATTTTTAGTGACTGATACTAAATTACAATAGCAGCTCTAAAGATTAATTTAGAGCTGAACAAAACACTTCCATAGCATCAATTTAATAATAATTACTGCAAGCAAGGACATGGTTTAGTAGCTATGCTTACCTAACTTAAAATGAGCATAATTCAGTCTGATATCAGTTCAAGGTCTTACCACAAGCTATTATTGCAATGACTTAGTAATTTTGATGAAATTTAGACTTATGATTTTGTGCCACTCTGAATCTTATTGTCCAGCATATAGATTCAAGGTAACGTTCCAGTGATTTTTTAATTTCATTTTCACTAATGCTCATGGTAATGACACCCTTATTAATGATTTAACTTATGATCTAATAACAACATAACAGTTTGGTTACTAGCTAAGCTGATAATCTCTTTCAAAGGATTTAATAGACATTTCTAAAACCCTAACAACAATCTTGTAATATTATAACACTATGATAACACAGTTTACATTTGCTACATCTAGGTACTATATTATGACGATTCCACAAATAGATAGTAGCAAGCCAGGTTCAACTTATACTAGCAAGCATATGTTTGTGTTTTAGCTTATTTGTGAATCAGCCTGCAGGCACTAGTTTTACTTTCATTATTCTAGAAATAAATGTATTTTTGGTCAACAGGTCAATTTAGTTCATGTCAGCTATCATATTGAACTATTTATAGTCACAGAATTGTGATCAAGAAAATAAAATGACTTATCAAAAATTAAATTTTCAAATTATTGTGTGTACATACTTTTAGAAATATAATGTCAATAAAAGTCAAGTAGCTTCTAAAATATTTCCATTCCACCATTCTGGAATGATTTAGATAATGGATTTGAAGCCTGTCAAAAATTTTTTGTACAATATGTTCCCTCTATTCTATAGTTTTAGTATACATTTTAAGGCCATTTAAAAAAAGATTTTCATTCAGTTATTTCCTGACTGATACACATGTGTACAAAACAGATGTAAATGTTAATTCTGTAGATCACTCAAATATATGAAGAGCTACATTTTATTGAGTCAATGGAATGGGATTTACATGGGATAGAAAAATAGCAACAGTTTCAGTTCTATCAAGCAGTGTTTGTTCACTTTAAAGTCAAGCTATTGTTATCTGACATAGAAATTAATAAAAATGGGAGTATGCCAGTAAGTCATATACTATTCCTGGCTATTCTTCATTTTGAAATTTGATTTTTTGTTTTAATTAAAATAATGTGATTATTTGACAGAACGTTATCATGAAATATTTGTTGATTTTCGATAAAAAAATTGGCCTAATAATATTTAGTGATTTTTATATCTGAAAAATATTTCATGTGTGATTGAAATAGTGGATAACAAAGTATAACTTCATAACATATTTTTTTATAGTTTATGCCAAGTGAAAATTGCACGAAACTTCAAAATTATGACAGCAACCTTATTCCTAAGATTTGTTTGAGACAAATACTATGTTGTACCTCACTATATGCTCTTCCCAGTCGGGAGCATGAAGTTTCTCATCACCGAGCAGGGGCATACATCTGTATGTCTCATAAACAATAATATTTTTATTTTTCATCTCCTTCATCCACTTCGAAACACTTCTGGTAAGCCTGCGACAATCCTTCTGTAGATATTCCTTCTCATCCATACAAATCTTCCTACAAATAGAACAGCCTACATTCTGAGTCTTTTCATCCTTCTTCAGGCTTAAACTCTGTCTCCAGACCTTAGCTCTGATTTTAGGTATTCTGTAAGTAATGTACATAGAAGTTACAATTGTACTTATGTTTGTAATTGTTGTGGAATAAAAGTGATGTGATCTGAACTTTTATTTTTATTTTTTTTTCACAGTGTTTTCACATTAATTTTTAATAAAAACATTTTGATCTGTTGCTTATACCTTTACTATGTGTACAAAATTTTCTTTTGTTTTTTTTGACCTATGACAGATGGCCTCAGGTTGCCTCTACTACCCACCTAAGATAAAAATTGTCATCTACATTTCAAAGTTGATATAACTTGTATCATAACAAGCGTCTACTTTTACCATACATGCATGTATTATGGCGATCACTAAACAAAACACATAATTGTAAATTATGTGTTGGATTGGGAGTACATATTTATAGGAATAATATAGGAATGGCAGTCAAAATGTGTTTTGTTTAGCCATTCCTATATTATTCCTATAAATACTCCTAATTTACTGAATAAGTCAAGTCAGTATACCTACCAGTTTAATTAAGTATCATAGGCCCTAAATAACAATAACTAGAAAAATATTTTGTTTACAAACAAAGTTTAACAGAGCTTTTACACCCTATGGTCTCAGGATTTATAAGCGAATAGACTAAATGTCGATCTATGTAAGTTTATAGGTTCCACAAACACTTACCGCATTTTGTTTCACGAGTTTGTAGTAAGTACCTTATAGAGAATACATTACTTTCAGAAAAAATCGCAGGTATTTTTGCAATGGCTTTGTTTACTTTATCAAATTGTAACATATATAAGTCGGGGACAATCTGTAACTCGATCCATAATACAAAACCTAACAGCAGTAATATAGTTGTCTGTCCTTTATGCATAATATACCTTTAATTTGCGAGAATTTCGTGAAAATTGTACTGAAAACTTTCACCGCCGAAATTCAAGCAGTTCCAGAAAAAACAACGAAAAACGAATGGCAATTATTGCCATATCAAAAAATTTTGATTTGACCGGAAGCTCCTAAAGAATGAACATAGAACGGGCGATTAACGGGTGACAATGAAAACAAATCTATTAGCAATAGACAAAATAAGAAGGAAAAAGGTTGAATTTCAAATTAAATGGCAATACAAATCTGATGGACAGACAGGATATCAAAACATTTTTTTAATAAGGCAATCTAATTGATAGCCATTTTGAAGAGCCTTTTGTTGGTGTTTTGTGAATGTTTTCAAGTAAATTTTGTAAAAAAATCAATGTTATGAAAGTGTTTATAGTACAAAAAGCAAAGTAATAATATAAACATTTTTGCACTTTTAATTTGTACCAGTGTCAATTGTGTAATGTTGTCTTATTTTTGAAGAAAAAAACCGGAAAACACTGCCGTATTTGAGTTTAGTCAAATTTTTATTCTAGTTTATTATAGTGTATGTAATCAGCGCAGTGATAACTGAAAGCGTGTTAGTTTATAGAGGAGTATTGTATTATTCAGTGGTTAACATCGTTATTATTTACGTCGCGTGTTTTGTTCACTTCCTAAAATTTAGATCGCCACAAGATGGCGGCGGTCGGATGCTCGTTCCGCCAAAACCCGCTCTCGCGGCTCGATGTGTCATCGGCGAGCGGTGACATGGTGTAAACCGGCGTCTCGCGGCGCGGCCGACTCACCGGCCGCTCACGGCGAAGTTCCATTTTCATAAAATGGAATTTCGCTCGAGGCGCGAAAATGCGACGGGTGTTGACATAAGTTCAATACCGTACCGTTACACAGGCGGCCGTACGTAACGATCACCGCAGACAAACGAAGATGTGCGAGCCAGACGACGTCGGAAACGAAGAGTGGAAGCGATGGATATTAGATGCGATACACAAGATACGGGCTCAGAAGCAGAGGCCGAGCGTGGAGAGAATCTGTCACGCGATCAGGCAGCATCACAACTATCACGAAGACGTGGTGGCAGAGCGGCTGGAGCAGGCCGTGCGGGACGGAGCTGTGCTCAAGGTGTACAACAAGGGGCAGAGCTCGTACAAGGACCCGGGGGACGCGCACTCGCGCAAGCTGGCGCTCTCCGCCGACGCTGACGTCTCGCGGGCCGTGGCCAAGGCAGTGCGCGAGCTCTGTGAGCGGGACGGCTCGACTCTGAAGAGCATAGAGAGACATTTGTATAGTGCGTACCAAGTGACTGTCGGACCAGAAGTGGATGTGAAAAGTGTGTTAAAGTGTGCTGCAAAGCGAGCGGTCGCAAGGGGGTCTTCTGACCCACCATTCCGGACTCTACAAGGCTACTGCGAGACCTGTGTCCAAATCTGCAGACTCTAGTTCTAAGCAAAAGTCGAAAAATTCTGAATCCCCTGAAAAGGTAAGAAGAAAGCTTTATTGTTTACGCCTTGTCATTCATGTAAACAGGTTTCATAACAGATGGTTTTTATGATCGTGAACCTTATTTCAGCTTTTAAACTTGGATTACTTCAAATGTGTTTGAACATAATAAACTTCTGTTTACATAGATTTTTGATATACAAAGCATAATAAGGCTGATATTATATAAGTTATGATTGTGATTAAGGATGATTTGATTGTTGTTTATATTACCATCAACAGACATTGAATTTGATAAAAAAACAGGAAGACTTAGACATTATTACAAACATTATTAAACTTTACATAATTTAAGTAATTAATTTAAACAATAATTTGGGGAAAATCTAACAATTATCAGTGTATCAATAATTTGTAAAGCTATTTTAATAACTGGGATGTATAAAACACACTAAACTTATTGTGACATGTTCCATTTCAATATCAAGGGCATTGACCTGTTGGGCAACCTTGAATCTTTTGTATAATTGACAAAAAAAATATGTCTACCGCATGAGTATTGCTCAACAATGAAGAATGATAACTCAATAGTAACTTACAGTTTTTCTAGCAGAAATTTTATTTGATTTGAAACTTGGAATTCTAAATTGGATTGTTATCGGTTTGAGTGTTTGATGTTATTTATACCTTACCTGTGAAGTTTTGTTGTATTTTGGTAAAATTATCTTATAATAGTCTATACAGTTTTACACAGTTAACTGTCGATTAAAATTGATTTTAACCAAAATATTATATAATTCATTGAGTCTAGACTAAATGTTAATATGACTAAATGATAGTATTATAACTGTGTATTCAATGTTGATGAATGAAAGAAAGTAAGACAGATTGTTTGATTTGTAGGGAGTATTTTTTTATTATGTACATATTGTGTATAAATATTTAAGTATTATTAAGATAACATTCAACTACACTAAGGTTGGAAACAATTATTGTATAAATAAAGTTTAGTAAGAAAAAAAACATAGGCTGTGGTACAGTTTATGTAGTACATTAAGAGTTGATGAAGCATTGTTGTCATTTCCCTACAAATCAACTCAAGGGAACTCATTTTGGTTATCAACCTATGCAGTAGGGTTACACAAAACGGCCTACCTAGTATGCTAATAGTAGCAATACTCACCAAAAGCAACATTTATTGTGGAACTAAAAGAAACATCCATACTATGAAATGCCTGAGTGGGCATTTCCTAATGCATGCAATATGGGTGTATTTAAGTACAGAGTGTTTTGATTACTTCAAGTTTAGTGTGCTCCATGATGGATCACATTGTTGCTTAACATGAATAATGTCAAGTGCAAGCCAGTAATGAAAAAAAAACTAATTGAAATTAACAAAGAAATCTGTTGTTTTATGTAATAATAGGCATGACGACTGATCCTGGAATTATATTAAATTATTTGATATAGTGACAGTATTTAAATAGAATAAAATGTGTGCCAATTTTAATTTAGATATCGTTTTGTTTAACTGCCTCTTATGATCATTCAAAGCTGGATGGGCAAGATCATTTTAATAGTACGAAATTATTAGAAAATTTATTTACCATTGGATAAGCCATTCAATTTAAAGTGACTTTTGTTATGATACCAGTTTCCTAAACGCACTATTTAATATAGCTTACATACAAACTTTATGAACAATGCATAGAAAATACTAAATTTCACTCTTTAGTAGTGTTTTTGTAGGAAGTGTTTTTAGGAAAGTCCAAAATTGTGATTTTAAAATCGTGGTATTATGGGAAGTTTTTAAGATAACAAAGAAATTCTTTTGCCTATGCCTATATTTCAGTTATTGAGTAAGCCTTTTGATGGGACATTAAATCAAAAATGAGTCATCATACCTATTACCTTTTGACCTAATATTTGGCATGAAACACCTGTTTGTTTTGCTAATTCATACACATTTGCCCCTAAGCTTATGGGGACCGATCTATTTTTTTTTTCTTCTTTTTGATACTGACAAACCATGATGATGTTAGTGTTGGCATGTTTTGTATGGCTGCCTGTACTGTTTCTGATGATCCATCTTCAAAAGAAATTTAACACGGTTCACTCAAGTGAAGTGCCTGTACATTTCAAAATTATACTAACATTTAATTTTAAGTTAGTGATAGATAGCAGAGTAGATAGTAATGAAGCCTATTGTTATATATCGGATTGCTTCAATCAATGGGTGTTGAGTCCTTCTAGAAAAACACTAACACTGCAGACATGACTTACCATCACTGTAACTTGATTTGAAATATAGAAGAGGTGTGTTTTAAGTTTAATGCAGCTGTCTATGAAATTGTCTGTCTGTTTGGCAAATGTAGCTCTTAAACAAATAAGCCAATTTTGATGTGATCAAAAACATGATTTGTATCATTAATTGTATTAATACGTCAGGACGAGTTACTATAATTCCATGAAAAATGTCTTATTTGTTTTCTCAAATTTGTTCAGGGGCAAGTTGGAGTGGCCGTGTGCAGCGAGTGCCTGGGCACAGACGCGAAGAACCAGGCGGGAGCTGCTGAGGCCCTGCTCAGCTGTCACCAGTGCAAGTCCTATGTGCATCCCTCTTGTTGTAGCTCATTGGACCAACTCAGTCAAACTATCATCAAGGTAGGACATTACTTTGCAAAAACTGTTTTCTCCGTCTCTCACGCTTTCTGTAGAAACAACCATTGAATTTTCTGAGAAGACAACTCACTGTATATGTCAGGGTTATTATAAATTAGTTCAGTTCAGTTGCCTTTTAATAGTTTAAGTTTTCAAACAAACATGAAAAGGCTTCCCTATGATGCTTTCCTTTGTAAGTAACATTTTTTTTATAATATTTCAATGTGAATGTAGGGGCCATCCCTGAGAGTGGGATCAAAATATAATTTCTTGCAGGGCTAGTATTATTCTTTCTCCCACTGGCCAATTATTTTAGACATCTTTTGTTTAACTTTTATTTTTGTAACAAGTAGCACACAAGGCTATTTTAAAAAACTATGTAATTATCTAAAGTCTAGGGTTTTGATTCTTGATGTATCCTAAGTGTGTGTGCGTGTTAAAATATTTATTAAATTAGCTACCTAGCTCCCATACAACCTTGATTAGTTTGTGGTTAGATGGTGTTGTGTGAAAAAAGTCTACATGGATGAGATTGGCTCGGGAAAGGGATTGAAAGTAAAGGAGAGAAGAGGAGAGGTCTAGGAGTGGTTCCATACAGGCCTAAAATGATGATGATGGTGAATGTTTATTTTTGAAGTGAGAACTTTGGTGCACCACAACAGATTGTTTTTAGGCTGTAAACAAGGATGATCTATCATACAGCTTCTCTTCACTGTTGTGTTGCTGTTTTATTGAACTATATTCAATTTATGTTTATGTTATTAATTATCAATTATTTAAGAGTTTATAATATTATTTTTCTTTTTCTCTACATATTATGTGTGTGAGTATAGTTAGTTTAGGTTGGTTGGGCTACTTTTTTTTAGTCAAAACTTCTTTATAGTGTTGTAAATTTTTGAGATATCCCCAAAATTTTAATGGATTTTATACACATAAAAAGGATGTTAAGAAAGACCAATGCTTTATATCAATAGTGATACTTTAATACTACATATTAAAAATGTGGGTTATTTCTACAACTTGAAACATTGTATGAACCTATCAATATTACGAGTGGGCGTGCCCTCTTTACATATAAATGGTCTGTCAATCTATAAAAAGGAGCAAAAATGATATTTAATTGACTTGACCACATTACGAATGTGTGATTCGCATTTCTAAGTAGGCCATTTATGAGTAACTTATTCTGATTATCTTACATTGACTTGTTTTTATCAAATAGCTTAAACATTATGAAATTTAGCATTTAGTTGCAGCTTTACCTGATAGCACACCACGGACACTCCACTAAAAATCCATACAAGCGCCGCTGTGGAGCTACCTACTCTTCACACAACTACGTAGATGTCGTTCGTACACACGCGTGAATGTGTGCGTTAGCGCTAGGGCTACTGAATTGTTTTGTTGAATAGTTGTGCCCCTTGAGTTCACCTGGTGACGTAAAGTAGTCTATAAACTTGCTATAATGTTGAGTTACATAAATATAGTTACATAAATGGAGCCAAATTATACTATTCTAATTAAAAGGGTGTTTGCACAGATTTCAAAATTGTTTGTTCAGACTCAGAAATCTGTGGGTGTTTGTATTGTAAAATGAAACGAAACCGATGATAGATTAGATCAGGTACTCAGATATCTCTTTCCGTTAGTAGGTAGACATTCGCATTTTATTTTACACTTACCCATGAAGGAAACTTTATTCTGTAACTATAATTATTCCTCCAGGCATTATCAATCCGTGCTTGGTCACATAAGTTACTGGCTGTGTAAGTTACGAACTTTGAGTTAAAAAAGACTTCGTTATTATAAATAAATAAATATTGGTAGACAATTCACACACAACACCATCTGACCCCAAACTAAGCAAAGCTTGTAATATTATAAAGCAACGTTATTGAAAAGTTTTTATCATTAGGAAATTAAATAAAGTTTTTAATCTTGTCCCGTTTACGGACAGCCGTAAACAGCACAACAACCCACCATGATGATATTTCGTTAGGAATTAGATGTTCGATACCAGCCCTTCGTTGAGTGCTCCTAGCGTATCCGAAACGGCCTGAGGGGCGAAGAAGCTTGATATTGGTGGGGGGTGGGGAGTGTCCGTTCTATCTATATTATCTATTCTATGCTGATAGGCCAAATGTACATAAAAAATACAAATTTCAATATGCCCAAATAACTTATTCTCTTGATAATGATCATACTGGCCTCGTGGCTTAGTGGGTAGTAGCTGTGCCTGCGAAACTGAGGGTCGAGGGTTCGATTTCCACCCGGTGCAAATATTTGTGTGATGAATTCAAATGTTTGTACTGTGTCTGGGTGTTTCTATGTATAATAAGTATGTATTTAAAACTATATAAGTAGTATAAAAGCTATCCGGCCGCCATAGTACAAGCTTTGCTAAGTTTGGGGTCAGATAGATGGTGTTGTGTGTGAATTTTCCACCAATATTTATTTATTTATACAAAAAATGTATGAGTTAAGTTCTCTTCAAAATAATTGTTTGTTAAGATTTGGACGAGGTGACTTTAAAAATGGTCCAGATTCGGTAGCTGTGTACTTTTTTAACTGTCATAGCTTTCACTTGACCCCCATCTCGCCTGATGTTAAGCGACGATGCGGTCTACTATGGGGCGTGTTTACCTCCAAAAAAACTATTTACTCTTATGTGAAGACACCAAGATTGTAACTGTCAATATAGAGTCAAATCTCTTTGTTGGGGTCTTTGGAACGTCAACCATGAAACGATGTCGCATTTTCGAGTCTGATAGAAAAACGGCAAGGTGAAATTAGTCATGCACATCGGTTTGCACACTCTCCGAAATGTATCCGATAAAAACCTACAAGCCAGCAATTTTGCGGGAATGTTCAAGATTGAAGTCTTTTTCGCACAAGGGTCCCTCTCTGCCTATAAGCCTTTTGGTGCATCTCTTCATGGGTTCCAGAGCCTCCAGCTGATACTTGCCAATCCATCCAAAAGGTGTGAACAGTACTCCATTCTAGAGAGAATCTGTGCTTGGTACTACGTGAGCAATTGTTCAGGCTTTAAGTACATTTGCACCTTTGAGAGGACACCTAGTTTCTTGGCAGCTAATTTGGGATCAGACTCGATGAAGGAGTCTAAAGTTGAGCGTGGATGTCAAAGTGACGCCCAAAATCTCGAGATGGTCAGTGATCAGAACATGTACATCTCGTAAAGATGTCAGTTGAATTTGACTGCTTCTTGCAGAGAATAGACACACCTGCGTTTTTTTATTCATTAAACTTGGCCAGATTGGTATCGTCCCATTCGGAGACTGTCTCTAGGGTCGAGTTCAGACGCACTATTTCCCCGGCAGGCGTGCCGCTGGTCGTGCGGCGGCTGCGCGCGGTGTGCGGAGTGCGGCGCGCGCGGCGCGTGGGCGGCGCGCTGCGGCTCGTGCGCGCGCCACGCGCACCCCGCCTGCGCGCGCGCGCCCTGGACCTGCGCGGCCTGTGTCGCCGCGCCTGCGCCCGCGCGCGACAACATGACGCCGCACAAGAGGTCAGTGCTAGCTCTACACGCTCACACAGCTACACACTCACACACGCCCACCCCGCCTGCGCGCGCGCGCCCTGGACCTCACACAAACGCTGGCATCTAATACCTATGTCCCGTAAAACACCAAGCGGCACCCAGGCGCCTCCGTGTGACCACAGTATAATGAGAAACTACCAGTAGGAAACCTTTGAACTTATGATAAAAGCCAACAATGCAGTGATAAGTGAAGAACTGTGACAAATAAAAAAAAATCTTGATATTTCATTTGTATATTCCTGTATCAACCACATCTTTAAAACAAATTTGTTACTATAAACAGTTCTTATTATATTACTAACACTTCTAACTACTTTATAGACATATTTTATTGACATTTTAAATTGTGGCTTTTCATTACTAACGATAATTATGAATAAAATAAAATTAAAACATAGGCAAACAAATGTCAGCCCTGAACCGCGCTCCCGAACCGGTAACATGGTCGTATTCACATCTTGGGGGACGCACTTGGTGTGCGGTCCCCGTGAGCCCTACATTTTTGGAGTGTTTTACGGTTTTTATTATTGTCCAATACTTATGGAATATCTTACTGACGCACCTCAGACTCTTGGTTAGTTCTCCATACAAATGTGACCTGCTAACTTACTACTAACTTGTACAGTCTTCATTGGAACAGTTTTGCTTTTTAGTGTTCCGTAGCTAAATGGCAAAATACGGGACCCTTATAGATTTGTCATGTCTGTCTGTCTGTCCGTCCGTATGTCACAGCCACTTTACTCTGAAACTACTTTGGTAAGTAGGCATATTCTGTGAACCGCATAAAGTTTTTCATACAAAGAATAGAAGAAAACAAAAATAATTAGGGGTGTCCCATACTTAGAACTGAAGATCAAACAATTTCTTTATCAAAACCATACGTGTGGGTATCTATGGATAGGTCATCAAAAATGATATTGAGGTTCCAAACATATTTTTTTTCTAAACTGAATAGTTTGCGCGAGAGACTCTTCCAAAGTGGTAAAAAGTGTCCCCCCCTGTAACTTCGAAAATAAGAGAACGACAAAAATAAAAAAAAGTGTGTGATGTACATTACTATGTAAACTATCAATAAAAATTGGTTTGAATGAGATCTAGTAAGTACATAGTTTTATTTTAATACGTCATAAATCGACTATTGTTAAAACACTGATTAAAGTAACAAAGAACTACAAGAACTTTTATATTATGTTACTTGCTGCTACGGAAGCCTTCATGGGCGAGTCCGACTCGCACTTGACCACTTTTATTTTTACATGCTCAGTACGCTCTGTCAATATTTCATCCAAATGGCGCGTTCTATCTTCTACAGTCAACACAATCCGCACTCATACTATACGGAGACATCACTCCTGTTCATACACCCACAGAGGGAAAAGTACATTTTATGTAGTAGTGTCTTTGTCGTAGGATAATTTGATAAACCGTATTTTTTGCAAAAAGACTAGTAATTTCGCAATTTAACTCGAATAATTAGACAATGACTTTCGGATTTCTCAATCTTATGAGGAAAAGGCTGGATTTTGGAATTTTCAGAACGCAATATTTAATACAGCTAACATACAAACTTTACGCGCGACGCATAGAAAATACCAGACAGTGACGTCACGGTTTAGTAGAGTATTTTATGAAGCGTTTTTGGAAAGTCCAAAATTGTAATTTTAAAATCGTGATATCACGGGAAGTTTTTAAGATAACAAAGTAATTATTTCTGTTTCAGTAATTGAGTAGCCTTTGATGACACATCAGATAAAAAATGAGTCATCATGCCCATTACTTTTTGACCTAATATTTGGCATGAAATATGTTATCCGTATTGTCGCAAAGACCTAGGGTTGCGGTTTATCAAATCTTCCTACGACATGAACATACATAGACATCACTTTCGTACACACACACTTGTTCAACTAGCTTTATTCTAGAGTTAGAGATTTGACTCTACTTTTGTGATAAGAACGTCTAGGCTGTGGAATACGTTGCCTGAGAGGGTTTTTCCCGATAGTTACAATCTTTGTGTCTTCAAATCGAGAGTGAATCGGTTTCTTCTAGGTAAACACGCTTCATCGTAGACCGCATCATCGTTTAACATCAGGCGAGATGGCGGTCAAGTGTAAACCTATAAAAGGTAAAAAAAAACCATGAAGGTAGTAAGTAACCTGATAGCTATCTTGATGGTAAGTACACGCCTGCCTCATGACAACACAGTCCAACATAATGTTCTGATCAAAGAGTTCAATGTTTATTTATAGTGTCTTTTATTGCAGAAATATCAAGGATTATTTATGTTATATAATTGTTATTTATGTTAATTACATTATAGGCTTGCACGGCAGCATAATAGGCGGCTGGTGCGGCATTTCCCCAGGCATACTGCATTCACCACACGAGTTGTGTTATTGTATAACGATGTTATGTATGTTAGTATCTCGATGTAGAGCCGCGTGTTGTGTCCGCAGGTCGGCGGCCGGCGCCGGGAAGGCGCGCAAGCCGCGCGCGCGCCGCGCGGACTCGGACTCGGAGCCCTCGGACGGTAATGAGCGGCACGCGCACATCATGTCCAAGGAGAAGCAGAAGTTTTTCAGATTTTCCGCCTTCAACCTCGTGAAGCGGCGGCGGCGCGCCTCCTCCGCCGAGCGCGAGCGGCGGCGGCCGGAGCCGGCCGCGCCCGCCACCATCACGCCCGAGCACGTGTCGGCCGTGTTCGAGCGGCTGGCGGCCGAGCCGGCGCCCGCCTGGGGCTTCGCCGCCGAGGCGCAGAAGCTGAAGGCCGCGCCGGCGCCGGCCGCGCGCCGCGCCCGCGCTGGCGAGCGGCTGCTCACCACGCTGTTCGACGGCCTGTCCGAGTTCTACTCGGTGCGGTCCAAGTCGCGGGCGCGCGCGCCGCCGCCGCCGCCGCCGGAGCCGGTGCCGGCACCGGCGCCGGCGCGGTGCGAGGTGCTGAAAGAGACGCGCAGCACGTTCCGGCGCTACCAGGCGTCGCTGCGCGCGTGCGAGCGCGGCGCGCGGCCGTCGGCGTCGGCGCTGGTGGTGCTGGCGGCGGCGGAGCGGCGGCGCGGCGGCGCGCCCGAGCGCAAGCTGGCGCGGGCCGCGGCGCTGGCGGGGCGCGGGGCGGCGCACGGTAAGCAGCTGCCGGAGTGCCGTGTGGCCGCCGCCCCCGCCCCGCCGCCACACGGCACGCCGCCGCTACCACACCACACACCGCACAACACACCCCCTCTTGTTACTTCTCGTATTAGAAAATTGTTGCGGTGATATTTTTTTGTATTTCCTTGGAAACTACTCGTTTTCTAAATAAAACAAGGAATTTTATTTTATAATTGTGTACAGCCGAGTAATATTGTGATTTTGGTTTTTGAAATCGATGGTAGGTACTATACGAGTACAATATTCTTAGTGATTTATTAATCCAAGATGGGGAGTATTCCTCATGTAACACAGTCCCAAAACAACAAATTTTCTTTTATAGTACAAAGTGACAAAGTAGCCTGATCATGTGCCTGGCAACAATAAGCAGCATGCCAAAAAGCTGCCTAGAACTGCTCTGCACTCGTCACCCCGAAATACACAATGTTTTAATCTTTATGCCCTGTAGTTTCACTGGAACAATTAATTACCTTTGAAACTAAAACACTGATGTTTACACAGTACTGCTTGGAGGTAGAATAACTAGCAAAGTTGTGAGTTTCCAAAGTAGGGGTTACAATCCGGAAAAACGGATCTGGTAATCTGACGGATTCGGCGTCATTAACCTTTTACCAGATCCAGTACTAATTTACCGGATCCGGCGACCAGATCCAGTGGCTAGCAATTTTTAAAGTAACTAATTGTTGCATAACTATGTACTTTGGGGTAACTATGTACGTTATCACATCCTATTTATCCCAACACAGAGATGTAGACCTGGCTAGTGAGTAGTGAGGCAAAATTAATCCCTCAGTTTAGATCAACTGGGAGGTAGAAAGTCAAAATCCAAAATAATCGGTCTTTTTAGGAATACCCGTTTGTTTAGTTATAAATAACAACCCAATAAAAATTTTCAAATTGCCAAAATTACACTTTTTATTCTTTTTTCGAAACTTTTTTGAACAGGTCTGGCAATGTTAAATTCCTGGCTAAAGCGTTTGGTTGATTATTTTTTATTCTATAATTATGAAACAGCATCGTGTATTGCAAACACATTTATCGAATACAAAAATAAAATCAAATTTTTTAAATTATTTTTGCCCTGCTGTGATACGGTTGGAGTATAACTGTAGGAGTATGTGTCAAGTTTTCAGCTTGCCTCAATACCTGCCCCAAGATTGGCTACCAGCTCTCAGAATACATGGTACAATGACAATTGATGAATAGTTTGTAAATAACTATTCATTTTGAACCGAAAAGCAAAAATCACTCAGATTTGATCAATCCGGCCGGATCCAAAACCGGATTGCAATCCCTATTCCCAAGGCATGCTCTGCAAAGAGTTGTACCACTACAAAACGGTTTAAGACAGTCAGAGAATGCTTTCTCCATCTCTTGTCATCTCTTAGAAAAGTCAGTGTAGATAGAAACCCAGGCCGGCCCTGTAGTGGAGTGAGTGATCGGAGTGAGGACGTGTGCGGTGGTTGCAGAGAGCGCGCGGCTGCCGCCGGGCGTCACGGAGGCGGACTCGGAGCTGTTCCGCGCGGCGCGCGCGGCCGCGGGCGAGCCCGAGCCGCCGGCGCCCGCCCCCGCCCCCGCGCCCGCGCCCGCCGCCGAGCCCGCGCCCGCGCCGCGGTGCCCCTCCGCCATCGAGTTCGGCCAGTGGGAGATCGACACCTGGTACTCGAGCCCCTTTCCCCAGGAGTATGCTAGGTAATAATCACATTCATATTTGACGATATTTCTATCTTTTTTTCTAGCAAGTATACTGATTGATTATCTTATTGTAAGTAAGACTATTGATCTTAAACTTGGGTAAGATTAATGTAGAAAATCTTAAAATTCAGTAAAATATTACTAAAGAATTTTACACACTAAACTAAGATAAATATTTGTATTGAAATATTCGACAACTACATCCGACATTTAAATACAATATTTGTATTTGAATATAATATCTGCATTTGGCTTTAGTGTTTCTACTCATCTCAATTTTTGATTGTGTAATTCTGTTTGTTTTCCATTTAGAATAAAATAAATATGTGAAGAATAACATGATAATACCTTACAAAAATTAAAATCTATTGAAAAAAATGACAACCTATCCAAGAGTGACCTTGTCTTACCGAAGGTACAATGTTATTGGAAGACGACTGCGACTGAGGTTAGGAAGATGTTTGAATGCTGTGTGCTTTGTTTGTTTCAGATTGCCGAAGTTGTTCCTGTGCGAGTTCTGCCTGAAGTACGCGAAGAGCCGCGCGGTGCTGCTGCGGCACCTCGACAAGTGCCTGTGGCGGCACCCGCCCGCCACCGAGATCTACCGCTGCGGGGACATCTCCGTCTTCGAGGTGGACGGCAACGCCAACAAGATCTACTGCCAGAACCTCTGCCTCCTCGCTAAACTCTTCCTCGACCACAAGACCCTGTACTACGACGTCGAACCGTTCCTCTTCTACGTCCTCACCAAGAATGACAGCAAGGGATGCCACCTCGTCGGGTACTTCTCCAAGGAGAAACACTGCCAGCAGAAGTATAATGTGTCGTGTATCATGACCATGCCGCAGTACCAGCGGCAGGGCTTTGGGAGGTTTCTCATCCATTTTAGTGAGTGGTGGAGTCTATGCACCAATTTATTTACTTATGTGTGGTTTGAATTCCGAACGAATTTCACAAATGTCTCTTTCTTTGCAGGTTATTTACTGTCAAAAGAAGAAGGCCAACCCGGGACCCCGGAAAAACCTCTATCGGACCTCGGCAGGGTGTCCTATCACGCGTACTGGAGATCTGTGATCTTGGAATTCTTATTCGACCACAGAGATCGACCGTTCACGTTCGAAGACATCGCCCACACGACGGGGATGCACATGAACGACATTGCGCTCACTTTCCAACTCCTCGGCTTCGTGAGACACATACCCAACGAGGAGACCACCAAGCTGGGACTCTGTATAGACTGGAATAAGGTCGAAAGTCACGTGAAGAGAGTGAGGAGTAAGCCTAGGTTAGAAATAGATCCGGAGTGTTTGAGGTGGACACCGCTGCTCGCCCCCACTGTCAACCCGTTCCGGTCGCCGGAGGAGGCGTCCGTCGACCAGGACACGGAGAATGATGACGCCATGAAGACCGAGAGCGAGGACACGGCCACCGAGCCGGAGGAAGCCAAGCCGGGCGCCAAGCTCGAGGAGGTCCCGGAGCAACCCGTCGAGGTCACCTCCTCGGGCCGGAGACGGACGCGCCCTCTCAAGTACAGCGAGGCCACCTACCAGACGACGCCCGCCGTCGAAAACACGCGCAAACGGAAAAGAGACGTCAACAGAAAGATCTCGGAGTCCATCGACGAATCCAAGAAAGAAGACGAAACGCCGCGACGGCGGAGTAAAAGCGTCGCGAGGAGATCGTCCCGGGTCGCGCCGGACGCGGACGAGGACAGTCAGACTAACGACTCGCAAGGGAAGGAAACTCCGCGGAACTACGCGTCGGACAGCCAGGAGAGCCAGGAGGACGTCGCGGAGACGATCAACTCCACCCCGGCGGCCAGCGGCGCCAAGGGGAAGGCGAAAAGGAAGCTCGGGTGGCGCGGACGCACCAAGAAGAGGCCTAAAGTGCACAAAACCACACCCAGGTCCAACTCCCCGGCGCCCAAGAAAACTAAAGTCGACGACGTCGACAAAGACGTCACTAGAGATTACAAAACGGACGATTCCTCGGAGGAACCGGAGCGGCCCGCGCAGCTCGCGACCGTCGCTTCTCCCATCAAACAAACGGAGAACAAAGCCGAAGAGAAGAAGAACTCCGAAGCCAGCTCCGAGGACTCCTCGGGAGAAGCCGACGACGAGATGGACGTGGAGGAGGGCGAGGACAGGCAGAGCGTGGCCAGCAAGCCGGCCTCGCCGCGCCGCGCCGAGAGCAGCACCGACCACCACACCAGCGACATGGAGCTCGACAGCATCCACATGGACTCGCCCAAATCCGTGGCCGAAAAGGACCAAGCCGTGGACGATACCGCATCCGCCGAGAAACCGAAAGACGTCGACGAGAATCGGACGGAGGTGCCGTCGGAAAACGGAGATTCCAAAAACGACAGCGCCGTCGACGACGAGGATAAACTCGATAGAAGCGACGAAGTGAAGTCTCCGTCGCTGCTGCCGCCGGCGTTCGACGAGAAAGACACGATCATCATCTCGGAGTCCGACGACAACAACAGCCAGAGCTGCCCGCTGCCGTCGCCCAAGCCGCACTCGGTGGCGCCCGTGCCGCCCAACAACGAGAACAAGCCCAAGGAAGTGGAGGAGAATGACAGCCCGTCCAAGGTCATCCCGGTCGTGTCCACGGAGAACGCGCACATAGTGCTCGACCCCAAGGTGCAGGAAGAAGTGAACGCGATACGGCCGCCCGTCGACCTCATCGTGCCCAGGATACACCAGATAGAGACCATAGTCGTCGAGGGAGAATCCGATAGCGGCCATTCCCCCCACAACAGCATATCGCCCAAGAAAGACAAGTCCGTCATTAACGACACATACAAGTCGATATCGCCGGAGAAATCGGAAGAAATGAGTGAACAGAAAAAGTGCGACGTGCGGAAAGAGACGGTCATACAGCATCAGACGCTGGACGACTCGAAAAGTATAGAGAAAAAGTCGCCCAATAAAATAGAATCTATTTTACAAAATTTCGATCCTCAAAGAGACATCCTGTCCAATGTGAAGAAACCCGATCCTCCTCGGATAGACCCTTTTGTGGATATAGATAGTAGAAATAAAAACCAATCCCACATCACGATAACGAGTAAAGGGAGTGACATTCCCTTTCGCAACGATTTGATGAGCACGCGGAAAGATGAGATCATAATAACGCGGAACCCGGTGGAGCAAACCCTACCCACGTATCAGCATCCGGTGGCCAACTCCATGACGATCCAGCAGATAAACACGGCGCAGCACTCGTACCTCTCCCAGCGCGCGAGCGTCGGTCACGGCAAGGAGTCGCAGGCCGTGCAGACGGAGAAGTCCCTCATCAAGACGAGCGAGCACCAGGCCCGCGTCAACAACATGCCGGAACCCGCGCCGGTCATTAGCAAACCGACCAAACTGGAAGTCCCGCACCCGATCTCGTCTCCCGTCATAAACCCCGTCATACCGAAAGTGCCTAACGTGACAGATATCAATTTTTTACCGCGATGTCAGAGCGCCAACGCTGCCATCAGCATGGGGCTCGACAGGACCGATCTGGACCAAAGTTTCGTTAGCAACCTGCAGAATCCACTGTCGGGGTCCATGAGCATCATCCCGACCAACGCGCAGGAGAAGAACGACCCGAACTCGAAGCCGCGGGAGAAGAGCAAGTTGCGGGAAGTGCGCGTCAACTCGGCGCACAACAAGAACGAGAAGACTGAAAAGAAATGTAGCAAGAACGAGAGCGCGAGCGGGAGTACGCCGCGCGGGACGCCCGAGCCGAAGATGTTTTTTCCGGAGCAGAGCCCGGCCGCGGCGCGCAAGGAGGCCGCCGTGCCCACCAACGTGATCAACGCGGCGCCCGGCGCCGCCAAGCCGGACCCCAAGCCCGCCGCCGACGCGCACAAGAAACAGGACTATTTCAAGAAGGAGAAGTCCAACGCGACCAACTCGAAGGCCGCGTCCGTGAAGCACGACAAGACGTCCGCGGCGCAGCCGAGCTACAAGAACGACGCGGCCGACCTCAACAAGATGATGTCCAAGTTTAAATACGACGGCGAGCTCGTGCCCAAGGCGGACTACGCGGCCATGAACCAGATCCAGAACTACCACTCCACGCACGGCCAGTACCAGTGGGCGGCGTGGGAGCCGGCGCGCTCGTGGGACCACAACCGCCTGTTCGACATGAAGAACACGGTCAACGACAAGAACTACCTCGACAAGCTGCAGCAGAGCTTCAACCTGCCGCACCTCGACCAGATGCAGAAGTCGCCGCAAAAGTTGCACCAAAAAGATTTTCACAATATCCCGTACGGGAATTTAGGTGGGAGCATATATGCCAGCGCCGCGTCCGGGCTGCCGCACTTTAAGGAGACGAAGACGCCGACGTCGAAAGCTGAGTGCTCGCAGAAAGACTGCAAGCCGGCCAAGCAGGCGAAGACGACGACCTCGTGCCAGACGCACTGCGAGGGGAAGAAGCTCGCCGGCGAGCAGATGAAACAGATGATGCAGCGGCAAGTGAAAGCAGACGAGTACCGGCAACAGAGCCCGCACGCGCTGTCCTCGCCGGGTTGCAAGCCGTACCAGAACGGGCCGTGCCTCGAGAAAGACGCCGAGAAGAAATCTCGCAAGAAGGAGGAACCGAAAGAAAAAGAGGAGATGGAAGCGATGTCGCCCGCGTTGCAATCGATGGGGGTATACACGCCGGACTCGACGTCGAACAGCGTGCACTCGGTGCAGTACCCGGCGTGCGAGCTGGACGTGAGCCAGCTGGGGCTGGAGTCGCCGACGTCCATCGGCTCGGACCTGGCGTCGCCGTGCTCCATGCTGCAGCTGCCGGCGGCGCCGCCCGCGCCGTCGCCGCAGTACCCGCACTCCTCCATACACATCCCCTCCATCATGACGCAGCCCAACCAGCCGCCCAAGCACCAGAAGATCAACAACAGGAACAGGTGACACATTATACAATACATCCCACTAATGTAATAAACTAGGGGCGCCCTGCGTAATTCCCGATCCAGTTATTTTCCCAGAATAACACATAGTGCAACCGCGGGCCATTGCTAGTCTATACTATAATATTATAAAGCGCTTAGAGTTTATTTGTTTGAACATGCTAATGTCAGGATCTACTGGACCAATTTAAAAAATTCTTTCACCGTTTGGATATGTTTGTGAACCCTGAGTGCTATAGGCTATATGTACAGGCTAAGCCGGGGCGGATCGATAATATATAATATAAAGGCACACTGCTCGCAGTGCGATAACCCCGTAGTAGGAGCAGTGGAGCTTGTGGTTAACGTTGTTGGTGTGGACAGGAGCAGCGGTGGCGGTGGCGGTGGCGGAGGAGGAGGTGGAGGTGGCGGCGGCGGCGGCGGCGGCGGCTCGGGCTCCGGAGACAAGCAGGCCGGCATGCGCGGCGCCGCCACGCCGCCCGCCAGGCACCGCGCCACGCCGCCCACGCCGGTGCAGCCGCACGGTATGTACACATACACAGCTTAAAACATAGAAAGATTGTGTTTTTACTAAACATCTTTATCAAATATTATATAACATCGTTTCTATCTGCTGACGGTTGATTGCATGAAAAAACAGTTCATACAAAAGTTGTGGAGAATTATATACTCTACCACTTTTATATTATGTGAAAATCTTTAGGTATTCAGGGAAAACCGTTTTTATGGACCTTTGACTGTCTATATCAGTCACGGACACAATAGCATTTGTGGCTTTTGAGACAACATTTAGGACGACAAAACAAAGGTTTATAACCCAATTTATAGCTTGTTATCTTTCATTCCGAGGTGCACTCCTTTTACTTAATATACTGGGCTATCTTGGATTAGGAGAAGAAAATGAAAGTAGGGAACATTTTCAACTTAATTCTAATGCCATTTTCTAAGTCCTTTCCTCCCAGCTCAGAATGACCGCATTTTTGTCCTAGAGCCTGGGAACATTTAGTAGGGTGCCAATGTTCAATGGGACTGTTTGATAATAGTAGGTTATGCTACAAGTGTGTTAAGTTGGTGCATGTAGTGAGCATACTTGCTCACATATATACATTTGCATAGATAGCATCATTAATTCATTTGTTTTATTGAACACAATCCTTTTTGTATCTAAACTGTTTAAGAATTAAGCAACTCGTCCAATAAAAAAAAACTGACTCAATTGTGAGTAATAGTAATGAAAAAGTCACAGTTTGATTATAGGTGTCATTACATGCCTGATAGCGGTGAAATTAGAGCCACTTTATAAGCAAGTGTGTTGAAAATGGTTGTATAATAAATGGGGCGAGGTGGCAGACGTGTTCGCAGGCGGCGGCGGCATGCAGGGCGGCTACCAGGGCGGCTACCTGCCCTTCCAGCAGCAGCAGCAGTACGCGGCCGCCTGGCCGCCCTCCTGCAGCCTCGCCAAGCTGCAGCAGATGGCCGAGGCGCCGCAGCACCCGCACCAGGTCGCTATACCGTCTCACATTACACACACACACCACGGCCTTGGCGAACTGAACCCAGTCCGGGAATCGCATCTCTCGCTCTTTGTCTTATCTGTTTAGAATGACCGACAGGGATTGTCATTCCGAATTTGAGTCGTTCGGATTGCGGTTAGAATCAGTACCCTGATCAGGATCACTGGCTCACCCAGGCACAAGTCAAAATGAAAAACACTCCCGTGCAAAGTTATCAGTACGAGTTAATTTTGCTGAAGTATAAACATAATTACAATTTGCTCTTCAAAAAGCTCCCATGTAATGTTCATGTTTGCAATAAGAGTTCATCATAGAGAATATATCCTCGCGAGTTGTAACATTTTACTTCTGAATGCTGCTACAATGAGGCGATTTTGCGCTATATCAATCCGCGCACGGGCAAACCTAGTCAAATTGTGACCAGAACTTCGACCTATGCGCACTCTTATCTGTTGTTTCTGTTTAAAAAGATTTTTGCTAATGGTAGATGATAAAAAAATAAAAATTATGTGGGACCAACAGGTTCCAGTTATTAAAAAAATGGTTTCACCTTTCCCTCAAACCTAAAATTAGTATAATTGTTTTTGTTTCATGTGATTCCCAAAGTCAAAGAGGTCTAGTTGCATTGGCCGGTCTGTTGACCGGGTGTTAGCTGCGTCTCATTCGCACTCGCTGACTTGTCGTTCTCTTTTCCTTGTCTTTTATTTAGTTTAAGTTTAAAAATTATTTACTCATGATAATATTTTTTCAAGATATACTTTGAAAAAATGATGAGAGTATATTGTGAAGTGGCAGCCACCGCTGTCCCCGGCAGTGTAATTGTAATGACGTCGATGTAACCCCCCAGTACGCGCAGCAGGCCGGCACGCCGCCCGCCGCGCCCGCCGGCCACTACCACGCCAAGTACTACGCGCCCGGGAACCAGCTGGACGCGCCGCGGAACGCGAGGAACGCGGCCGGTACGTATCCCTCCCGCCGCTAGCACTACCGCGCCAACTACTACGCGTCATTGTCAAGTATATGCAGTGTGACGTGAATATACCTCAACTGTGCAACGTTTTTGAAGTGAAAACTTCTTTTGGCGCGCCTAGACAGATTTTTCGTGGGCTGTGAATTGAATTCTAGCGTCACGCTCGGGTATGATAAGAAATTTTCGGGTGAACTCGGGATGATAGAGCGAGAAAGAATATACAGTAAACAAGCGCGTCAGATCGAGAAGATATCATAGTCAAGTGCTCTTCGCTGTAATGTTGTGTCCCTGTGTTTATTTTTTTTATCGCGACATTAACTTTTATGTACCTACTTACCACATTAATTGAACCTGTCACGAAATATTAAATTTGGATTTCACATACATAAAAAAGTTTTTGTTGTAATATTTTACTGTTTTATCACAGCACTTACACTACGTAAACACACCAAATGATACCTATTTACATCACAGTATTTACACATACAGTATAATACAACATATTTATGTATTTTTAGCAAAATACCTATAAAAAATGATTGCGAGTCAAACGCTATTTCCGCGTAAAAATTGGTTTTTAATTTATTCTTGGCCATGGATACTAGTCATTCAGCCGCATGTTATTCTCGTTGCTGTACTTACTAGGTATATTTAATTTATAAATCGTGTTTATTTTTAATTATTAAAATTATTTAGTAGCCTTTAAATAGTTATGCATTTCTTATTTTAGTTTTCACTTCTGCCGTGGGGTTTAACACATTTTTTTTACCGTACGTTCAGTAATTACCTGAAACAATTGCTCTTTCTTGTTTACAATTTGAATAGACTGATTTGCGAATGATCGTCAGACTTAAAAAGTGTTTCGTGTTGCAGGCAACCTGAGCAGCATGCAGCACATGCAGATGGCGGCGGGGTCGCGCATGTCGCCCAACCTGAACAGCCACATCATCAGCCAGTTCGGCATGAACGGGTACCGCGTGCCTCAGCAACAGTTCAACAACCTGCAGATGATGAACGTGCAGCCCGGCGTGCAGTACCCGGCGCCCGACCCGCGCGCGCAGCAGTCCAACGTCTACTACCAGTACATCAACCCGCCGCCCGCGCTCGCCATGCCGCCCATGAGGCGGTAACGAAGCCCCGACGCCGGCTAAACCCTAGTACAAAACGTGCTTCTAGTTTCTAAGTGCAAATGTCACCGTAGTGAACACCGTTATGTTACAATCTCATGTTGAAATATTGTGAACCGTCGCATACTGTTTACAATTGAACACCTTAAATTAGTAGTAAAGTTTTCGGTAGATTATAATCTGTCGAAGTGAAACCGTCAAATCGTGGAACGGAACGCATCTCGCGCGCTGATTGGTTGAACGTCATGTGCCCCGCGCCGCCATACTTATTTTTTTATGTCAAAGTTAATTCGTTTGTCGAATTGTAAATGTATGATACCTAATATTATAAACTCAAGCTGGGTTATGTTACTCTATAATCTAAAATAAACTAACCCAGACACAGAACGCGTTACTGTAAGACCGACCAATCACGATCGTATGACAATTTGACGAGTTCTCTTCGACAGATTAATAATCTAGCGAAAATAACACGTTAAATTGTAAACAGCATGTGACGGTTCACGATATTTCGACAGACTAGTAAGATTGTGATATAACGGTATTTACTGAACGTAAATAAAACGACACCGCTTCGGGTTGCCTTATCCTTCCCTCGGAGGGTTTGGCCGCGATGGCCGTTCCGTTTATACATGATCGAGTTTGTAACATTGTGAGCTGAATGAGAGTACAAAATTGCGAATAAAATGTGTATTTAAAAAATCTGTTTATAAGAGCGAAACGTAGCATAATTATTATAGTGCAATAAAATGTTAGCGATGCAGTGGCGCGGGACGAACCTCGCGCGGGCGCCGGCGAGCTGTGATAAGCCGCTATTGGACAGTGATCTGAGGCCGTGTGCTTAAATCGTAAAAATAATATTAATTCCCAAAGAAACGATAATGTTTAAGTCTTTGGTAATGTCCCACGAGTGCAATCAATTTGAGTTACATGTCGCTTTGTGAAATTCTGATGTAAAGTTGGGAACTCGGTTTATATGTATATTCTGTTGGTTTAAATGTTGATATATGAATGAGATGTACAGTATCACGTGTACAGTCTGCTTGTCTAACAATAGTATTACGATAAGTCCCTAGTTCTTCGATTTGTTCTCAAGTGCCTCTCTCGTCCCGTTCGCTTGACACCCTTGTAAGATATTTGTAAATGGTACTGCTTGAATTAACACAAGGCTGTATACATACTGATAGTTGTAATTCATTAGTGTTAGTTTATATTTGTACATCAGTTTTATTTGATCAATGTGATAGTGTAATTAATGTGAGGAACCGGATCGAGGCGGGCCTGAGTGGATGGTTACTTTATTTTTAAACTTTTTTTTATTCTTTTTACAATGTTAGGTTACTTAGATTTTTAATTGTGATTAATGATGTTTTCGCTTTGCTTATGGATTATTTCGTTTATCCCAGTAATTTATTGCCAAATGTTATTAACACTGATTTTGTTAACAGTTAAGTATCGTAGGTAGCGTTTAGTTGCGCTCTCGGCGTCAATCAACTTTGTTCGTAAGATCTGCTCCTCTAAGGTTATGAATGTTATTTGTTACTAATGTGTAGTATAAATTGTAAATACAATAACATAAGGCATGTAGCAGGTGTTATCACACAAAATATAATTTTGTGAAAAATGCGATGTTTTATTTCCTTTCTCATCTACTTCATTTGTATTTTTTATATTTAGTATTACGAAGATCTCGTCACGAACCAAATAATCATTATATTATAAGTACATAAATTATTATTTATTTATTTACTAGCACAAGATCACCTCGGACGGTACGACCTCGGCTGGGGCCGCTGCCGGTAGGACCCTATACTCAAAGGTGTACAAAGGTCTCCCGGAATTCCCTCCACTATACGCGGTCCATCTTATCTGTTCTATGCCTGAGCTTCCATCGTCCAACTTTTTTAAACGCTCCGAGCTCGTCTTTCCGACGCTTTGGAGGCCCGCTGACGAATCGAGTCCAGTGTAGACACCCTGGCCCACCGTTCGGGATGCATTCTGCTCACATAACCCGCCCACTCACATTTCAGCTTGGCAGACTTAAAACCCTGTCTGTTCTCTAACGAAACGCAGTATGACCAGTACGGTGTATTACGGCCACGGTCTCGCCAATACTGCGTTACATTGTTCGTTGACAAACCGCGAGGCGGAACTATTCAGCTTTAATTAGCGACCAAGTCTGTGCACCGTAGGGTAGGATGGCCAAGATAGACGTGTCCATCAGTGTGCGCTTCAGGAAGTTCAGAAATTCTCCCTTCGTTAGTTCTTTCATGGACACAGTATAATTTACTGTCTAGGATACGCAGAACTACTGTACAATCGAAAAACCTCGTTATCACCGTTAAGAATTTTAGGTACTATGAACGTTAGGATCGCGAAAAAATATCAATTATATTACAAGAAAAAAAAATATGTGTTTACTTTTGTATGCACGCACGCCCCATGCGATACCATTGACAGGGTAAAAAAATTAAAACAAACATTTACTTTGAATAAATACGATTTTATGCAAAGTCAATTATAATACCATAACAATATATCATGGTCTTAAAAACTACAAAATTAAAAGACAAACCGGGAATGACAAAATGACTTGTTATAAAATTTTAAATTTTACAATATTAGTAAAAGTAAACCCCTATGACATGAACTACAAAACAGAATCACAGTAATTATTTCTATTTAAGTATAAGAAACAGTACTATTCATAATACATAATTTAACAACTAAATGAAGATTAGGACTACCACATTTAATACCTCTACTAGCTTGAATCCAGATATTATAGTAAGCTTAGTTTTGCAGTAGTGCCTATGGTTATCTGTGGTCCCTTAAACATCATATTATAGCACTAGCGGCCCAGCATAATAACATAGGTATCGACTGCAGCGCCATCTGCCGGGCTAATGCCGGAACCCTCCAGGGCGCCACCCAAACGCATACAAATTAAAATCATTCAAATCGGTCCAGCCGTTTACGAGTTTACTGTCAATGTGTTATTAATAGCTTCTACTAACCTACCTACCTTACACTATAATATACTACAGACGGGGTTCAAGAATCCTATAGAGTTTTGTGTGAGTAACACAAACCTCCACTATGAATTCTTTGTTAGTCTAAAATACAATAAGTTACGGCTGGTCTAGTCTGGAGAACGGCGACTGTCGATCCGGAGCCCCCGGGTTGAACCCGGGGGAATCCCATGTGTAACACTGTCTTTTCGAAGTGACGTACGTAATGCCGCTAACTTAAAAAGGTGAAGGAAAACATTGTGAAGAAACCGGCATGTAACTAGAATCTTTCGAGTATGTGTTATCCGCCAACACGCACTGGGCCAGTGTGGAGGATTATGGCCTTGACACTCTCCCGGCGAGAGAAGGCCCAGTATCCATGCAGTGGGAACAGTTAGTGGTCTGCTTATGCTATGCTATACGAGTGCACAACCACACAAGAATTATTTTAATCCTATGCTTACTAAAGTAGAACAACTTCTACAAAAAGAGGCAATGATGTTCTGACAATAAAAATATAAAAAACAATCATGTAAATTTATTAGTGTCTCTAGTATTTTCAGGATAAAAATGAGAAAATTTTAAACAAGCTGTGTCACTATTGTAAAAATCAAAGGAGATGTGTAAAAATCTGACTGAACACATCTCGGAGTCAGGAGTGTGTTGTAAATTTTTTTGGAGATGATTTCAAATTTCAAGTAATATTCATAGTGCTATGCAAGGTTGCACAAAAACAATTTTTGGTTTTAGCTTATATACAGACTAGCTAGTACTCAACACCCAATCAATGTAAGTATTATATCAGCTAACTGGTTCCCAAAATACCAGCTTTGATTAGTTTGGGATATGTTACTTTTTATTATATTTATTCCAGTCCACTCATGGAGCTTTCCAAGATTAATATTTCTAGTGCGAAACTTATTAAGATGCAATTAATTCATAAATGTCAGGTCCTGGTTAATTCTAACTTTTCTACCTAATAAAGTAACGATACAATCCACTTAACTACCAAATAATATAGCTTAAATAACAGGGGTATATTAATGGCAAAGAAATTCTTGGCCTAAATATTATTGGTATAACTACATCAGTTCCTATTAAAGCTATATGTTGGCCGTACACTAAAATTATCTTAATTATCTGACTGCAAACAAATTTAATGTTTTTAGTAAGTAAAAATTAAAAACACAAAATTCATTGACACTACAAAACTCATTCCTTCCTTTTTTTTTTAAATAAAGAGTGACGAGAGGATCAGTACTGATGGTAAGCAACATGCCTGACACATAACAGCACAGTGACACGCAGCTATTGGAACATGAAGAGTCCAAATCATTACCTAGGACTGCACTGCGGTCGTCACCCAGAGATCTAAGATCTTATATCTCTAAGCCCTGTAATTTCTCTGGAAACATTGCCCTTCAAACCGGAACACAGTAATGTTTGCACATTACTGCTTGGCGGTAGAATAACTGGCAAAGGTGTGGTACTTCCCCAGGCGGACTCTGCCAAGAGTCCTACCACTACAAAAACTGCACCATTGCAGAGCAAATACCTCTCTCTCCTCCCTCCACTTCTCCAATACCTATGCTTGTTGCAATTACATTTGGTATCTGTACTGTCCCAATGCTGGGAAAAGGCCTCCCTACGGTAGGGAGGCGGGAGGGTAGGGACCCTACCCTTCCTCTATTTGCTTCTATCTTATACAGGGACTTGAAAATCATATTAAGAGGACTCATCATAGTAAGTAGACTAAAACCAAGTCACTTATACTTGAATATAAATTGGCACAGGGAAGGGCTCTGTGGGCCTCCGGTCCAGTTGTACTCTGCCCCTCATTAGTCGTAGGCTGTTTTCTGTCACCTTGGTGCATCCTCGGATGATTAGCCCGGTGAGCTTCTTACTATGAAGTGCCAGTGCCCTACAACATTTAAAAACACATTCTCAATGCACTGTATGTGACTTAAGGCTTGTTCGCATTAGGCTAGTATATTAGTCTACTAGCAAGAAATTTAGTAGCTAAAATACTCGCTACTATTCAAAAATCGTTCGCACCGTGCTTTAGTACAGTTTACAGAGTAGCGTTTTGTAACATGAATAGCCTACAACACAATAAAATAAAGAAGTTGGTTAATGAAGGAATAAGCTAAACGTAATGGCTATTTTAGAAGAGGTGAATGATGAAATTTCTTTGATCAATAAAAGAAGGTATACCACATACTACAGTTCAGACAATTTCGTATTTAGAAATATATTTTGAAGTTTTTTTTTCTCTCCGGGCTAATTCTACAGGATCGGACCTGTATAGTCGGTGAACGAACGAGCGCACCGCTCGCAACAAACGCGTGGTGGGGGGTGCTACTCGCCCGTTGAAAATAGAACAAAATGGATTGACTCGACTAAATCACTTCCTAAACTACTCGTCAAATTTTTCAGTGTTCAGACACATATAGTCATTAAATTACTTGCTACTAGACTAATATACTAGCCTAATGCGAACAAGCCTTTACTGTGGAGTATAAACAGATTTATGTCATCTATCTATCGGACATTACTGGTCATAGTAATTATTTGGACTCTTCATGTTCAAATAGCTGCTTGCCATTGTGCTGTTATGTGGCAGGCATTTTGTTTACCATCAGGCACATGTCCTGCTCATCTCCTCACTATATACAAAAAAAAGGCAACCAACATGTTCCAAGAATGTTTCAAGGTCATAAGTCATCCACCAACCCACACTGGGCCAGCGTGGTGGATTATGCCCTTGAGTCTCTCTTTGTTAGAAAAGACCTTGAGTTCCAGCAGTAGGAACAAACACATTGACTTTGGGAGGGAAGGCCACTTGAGATCAACTTCCAAAGTTCCCTAAATGATCTGCTCATGCTATGCTATTGCAAGATAAAATGTGTCACTTTTGTAGGATTAAAAAAGAAAAGCCATTCTAGATACATTATTATAGTTTCTGTAACAGTATGTTGCAAAAGGAAGAGTTCCAATTCTACCTAAGATTCCATTTCTTCTTAGAGTTCTGCACATATCATTACAAAGAGATTTAGTTTATTGCATAGAACATTTTTAGATCATGTCTCTCGACACAAAATGTATGAACAAATATTAGGATAAAGAAATACTCACCTAACACCTTTGTCAGTGATCTCACAACATCCTCCAAGGTTGAGAAGCTTTAGACTGGTGCTGTATTTAGCTAAAGCATACAGACACTTGTCCGTCACCTGTTTGTTGCCTTCTAAGTTTAGCATTTTTAAATAATGGAACTTTTTTATAAATATCAGAATACATCCTTCAGATATCATGGAGCAGTGGGAGAGGTCCACGTCTTCCAGGGCACTTTGGTGTAACGCCAGCGCCTCCATCGCACCTGTGGTCAGCCACACGCATCGCGCTAGCTTCAACGTCTTTAGGTGGTTGCAATACAATATTACAGGTTGCAAGCATTTAGCTGACAAAGTCTTGCACTGACTGAGGTTCAAACTGACCAAGCCACGGTTTTGTAACAACATTGGAATTAAATCCGCGTCCGTGACAGTTAGGCAACGACTTAAATTTAGAATTGTAAGTCTCGTGCAGGTCGATGCGAATACCTGCAAGAAAACATTTTTATAGAGATACTACATAGGCCCCGGTGTCGAGACTGCTTTTAGGTTGATATTTACTCGAAATACGTGCGGTGAAAATCCATTGTTAATCAGTTTTAACGACTTTAGCTTCGCAAAATACATGTTTACAATTTGTAAACAAGTTTTGGAAACACATCGAAAATTTAAGCACTCGCGGATGGTTAAATGTGGGCATACTTTTGAAACTAAAATATCTTCCCAGTATAAATCGAATAACTGTGTATTTCTTTTTATGTTCATTCTAAATTATTGAAAAATTAAAATAAATATTTATGATAATACGAGCTCGTTCGACGCGATAGCGCGATACCGATTTCCCGATTTTTTTAAAATGTATTCTTGACCATGGATACTAGTCCTTCAGCCGCGATACCGATTCTACAAATCCAGTGCTGCCACTTCGATTTTGAGTTTGAGTCGCCAGTTTTGATTGAAATATCGGCAAAAAAGTCGCTAAAAGTAGCCAAAAAATTTCAGGTAAAAACGTTAACCAAAATTTCATATGACCAGAGAATAACAAGGTTATATTACTAAACATAGTATTAATATCATAAATGTTAACGTTTGGATGTTTGTTGCTCAATCACGTCGTAAAGTAAGAACGGATCGGGCTACATTTTTATAGATACGATATACATAATTCTGGACACACACACACACATAATGCTACTTTTATTCTGAAAAAATAGCGGGGATAGGGCGCTACTAGTAGGACTATAAAAAGAACGCTATTCTGAGTACAATGTTAAATAATTTAAGGCAAGAGGAGAAACTAGATAAAAATTAACTATAATATCATGTAAGGTTTAATAGGAAATGCAAATTATTGCACAGAATAACATTACTAAACTTATTTTTACTATTATGAATGTCAACGTTTGGATGTTTGTTGCTCAATTGCGTTGTAAAGTATGAATGGATCGAGCTAAATCTATTATATGTACAGTTAGGTATACGTAAGTCTGGCCACACACACACACACATAATATGCTACTTTTATTCTGGAAAAATATCCTATGATATAAAATATCCCTCACAACCGCGGCGCACTTCTCGCTGCCGACCATCTTCGCCGTGATGATCGACAGTGAGTGGTCGTGTGAGTTAGAGGAGCAAGAGTTGGAAGCATCTCACTCTTCCACTGAGGCGGAAGCGGACACGGGGGTGAACCTGGAGATCCCCTACTCTGAGCTCGCATCCCACCTTCACAGTAGGGTCAGGGGCGTCGGATGTTTAGAGCCGTCCGGCATCCCCCCTACTAACTCAAGTCCGCAAGGGTGGTGGCAAGAGTCAGGGTCGTTGACGGGAGTGGAAAAAGTGACCCTGCGACCCTGACCCCTGGCCATGCAGGAGAAATCTGTGGGGGTTTCGTCGGAAGGGGAACCATGTCTGTCGTCGTCATGGTCTCGAGCCCGGAATACCTCACCATGTCCCTGCATGGTGGTGATAAGTACGTATTTCAGTTTTTCACCCACATAAAAAAAATCAAAATGGCAGTCATAGGAACTAAATAAATATTGGTGGACAAAGCACACACAGCACCATCTGACCCCAAACTAAGCAAAGCTTGTACTATGGCGGCCAGATAGCTGATATAATACATATATAGTTTTAAATACATACGTATTATAAATAGAAACACCCAGACACAGTGCAAACATTTGAATTCGTCACACAAATATTTGCACTGGGTGGGAATCGAACCCACGACCCTTGGCTCCGCAGGCAGAGTTACTACCCACTAAGCCACGAGGCCAGTCAAACTGCCCATAGAAGTGAAAACTTTTAAGTCAGAATTTGATAGCTTTCTTTGGAAACTATACGGGCGAAACTGGAGGGCGTGGCCATGACCCATGAGCATAGCCAAAGGGCAGTGCAGACTCGTTCCTAGATGGCCAATGGGAAGTGCTGACGCATTTCTAGATGGCCAATGGCTATGGTCCCGAGTTTACCCGAAGATTTCTTATCATTGCCAACCGCGTATTTCCTTTCCTATGTCAGGCGCGGATCCAAGGGGGTCATGGGGTCATGCCCCCCCTGGGTTGGGTCCAGTACCTAAGTGGACCACTGATTTAAAAGTGCACGCACGTGCTTATCGCACAGTTTTGTGACATGACCAAGGCTATATGACCCCGTGACCCGCCCCCCCTGGAGCCATGTGACCCCCCTGGAGCCAAATCTGGACCCGAACTTTGTCCTGTGTACAGTAGGAGGCACCATTGCGTCGAAACGCGCACGGGTTTTGTAAGCTAATTCTCTATCCAATTCGACTAAAGACCTGATTGTCGCCGGTGATATAAATGCATGGTCGCAGTGGTGGGGAAGCACTTCTTAAAACGAGAGAGGAGAAGCCGTGAACTCTTTCTTCAACGAAATGGACTTGCATATTCTCAACTCCGGCGATACACCTACTTTCGAGATCGTCAGGGAAGGTAAGCTCTGCACGAGCGTAGTAGACTTTGCAAACGTGCAGCGAGTCACTCCTGGGACTACAAAACTTCACCTTTTCCAATTTCCTTCACTTTGCGTCTTGCTAAAGCTCTCGAACAACAGAGAGCGATAACAACACGTAAATACAATACTAAAAGGGCAAGGTGGTCAAACTTTGTGTCACAGCTAAAATCCTGCCTTGAAGAAAGAAACATCTCGCCGGAGTCTGTAGGAAGTTGCGAAGGTACACTTGAACTGGAATCGATGATTACCAGCTACACAGCAAGTATACACGAAGCCTGCGAACATACCATTCCACTGGTAAGCTCGCTAAAGGGAAATCCAACCCCCCTCTGGTATACGAAAACGCTCGATAATCTGAAGAAGGAAGTTCTCAGAAGAAAGAGACGGATCAGGAATGCCGCCCCTGGCAGAGTTGAACTTGTAGTCGAACAGTACCAAATTGCTCGGCAAGACTACAAGGAAAAAGCCAAACAAGCTCGGACGGAAAGCTGGAAGAAGTTCTGCACGAATCAGGAGAGAGAAAGTGGGATAAGATCTACAGAGTGATGAGGAAACCTTCGACTAGGCAAGAAGACATGCTCCTAAGAGAATCCGAAGGGAACTCTCTATCCCACAGTTATCCGTAGAACTACTAGCCAAAGTTTTCTATCCCGACGACTCTGAGAGTACAGACCAACCGTGCCATACAGAGTTACGAGTGCGGACAGCGGAAACACCTATGGATCTACCGGAAAATGACCCACCATTCACATCAGAGGAACTGGAATCAGTATTATGAACCCTGAATCCGAAAAAAGCCCCCGGTACAGACGGGTTAACCGCTGATATCTGTGCAGCAGCCATATAGTGCGAACGGGACGTTTCCTTGGTGATAGCAAATACATGCCTATCGCTATATCTTCCCCAAGCAATGGAAAGAAGCGCACGTGGTCATATTACGCAAATCCGGTAAGGTAGATTACACACACCCAAAATCTTACCGGCCCATAGGTCTTCTGTCCGTTCCCAGAAAAATCGTCGAAAAGCTTCTGGTAAACCGACTCCAATGGCATCTCCTCCCAACCATTAGTAGGAGACAGTACGGCTTCATGCCTCAAAGAAGCACCCATCCGTCCACACAGGGTTCTGTAGAGTACGAGCTTCTAGAAGACACCTCCAACCTACCAGAAGGGCTTCAGATTTATACTGATGGCAGTAAGATCGAGGGTAAAATTGGAGCTGCTCTAACGTGGTGGGAGAGAGGCAGAGAAGTCAAGAACTCGACCTTCAAGCTTCACTCCGAATGCACGGTCTTTCAATCGGAACTTTATACTCTTTGCCGGGCAACTCAAATAGCGTTAACAAGCAAGGGCCCAGACGTCAATGTCCTGAGTGACTCCTGATCTTCACTCGAATTGCTAAGTAACCCAAAAACGAGTCACCCCTTGGCAAAGTGTATAAAGGAAAACATTGGACAGATCCGTGCAGAAGGGAGATAGATCTCTCCGTCTTTTCTGGGTGAGAGCGCTCCGTCGCCACCGAAAGAGCAGACGTTATGTGCGTTGCTCGCACATCTGAGCAGGAATGCGGGTGACACACCCCGGGTGATAAGCGTGGATGCGATGGCAATCGAATACTCAAGAGCGAGAGTCGCAGGCCGGCTGGGCTGCATTGGGGCCTCTAAACATCATGAGGTTGTCGTATACGAAGATAGGGAAGAAAATGAGCTGAGTTGAAGGGACTCTGAGCTTCCTCAGAGTCCCTTCGCACGACCAAATAAATGCAACTGACAGCTGGGGACATCCTGTTCCTAATTCGACCATCCAAACCGGCTCCGAAAGAGCACAGCAGAGGGCAGCCGCGGAGAAAGCCGCAGCCAATCAAAGCGGCAGCCGAGGCACTATCACGGCCTTCGTGACTGCCTTCAACGCAGCAGCAAGGAGCGTACTCCGAATCTCATCCCCTTCATCAACCCCTTTGACGTCAAAAACCCCAACAAATGAGCCGAACGAGAGCCGACATGGGACAGATTGAACCACCGCGCTATGTCACGGCTTCGGAGCCGCGGAGTCATGCACGTAACGCCTTCATCGAATTCATAGCCACACTGAGAGCGACAAGACAAGTCAAACTCAAGACCTGCGAAAACATCATGCAGTCCTATTGGCTAGGAAGTGAAAACCTCTTAAAGGCGAAACTCGAGGAGGCCGAAGCAGCCATTTACAATAATGTCACTTCCCGAGTCATCAAGGGAACCATAACAGGACAGTATATGGTAGCTTACAGTGCAGAAAATGGCTTCGTGACACTGAACGAGAAAGAGACAAAGCGCGCGGGAATGCCTGTTTACGAGTATGCGATACCACCAAACGACCCTATTATAGTTACCGCCCGATCCACCAAAATTATGTTGGGCGACAAGATCCTAGAGATGGCCAAGATTATAGAAGGAAACTCAAGTGTCACAGCGGGTTGGGAAAATTGGGAGGTACCGAGAATACAATCTTAGCAGCCGTAACACAGGTCTCCAGCCTAGCACGGCTGCTAATGAACTATTAACTTAGATTAAGTATTTGTTTCAAGTGTAATTAAGATTTTTTTTTTGATGTAATCGGTCAATGGAGTTCCAGGATGTGGAAAGACAACATGGGTGATTAGGCCCTACGACGTGGACAAGGACGCTATCATCACCACAACAACTGAGGCAGCAAAAGATCTCGCGAGAAAAGCTATCGCGCCGCATCGGAAACCTGGTCAAAACCAGGGTGCGAACCATGGCTTCTGCTTGGTAAATGGTTTCGGAAAAGAGAGTTTCAGTCGCCTCATGGTGGATGAAGCCCTCATGAACCATTTTGGAGCTATTGTAATGGCCTCACGGATGTCTGGTGTTGGCGAAATTGTCCTCATCGGAGATGTCCATCAATTGCCTCATATTGATAGGGAAAATCTCTTCGAAATGAGGTATCACCGCCCGAACCTGGTAACAAAGATCAGCCAGGAGTTGCTCTGCACACATCGAAATCCAATGGACGTCGCATATGCGCTGAGGGAAATATACTCCGGTATATACTCCTCGGTGCCCCGTGTAAAGCTGTAAAGTCCCTAGAGGAGAGAAGGTATAAGGGAGCGCAAATACCCAACACCCAACCAAACACCCTCTTTTTAGTTCACACTCAAGAGGAGAAGAACACCCTGACAAACCAAGGTTATGGGTCAGGCACCGGGTCACGCATCCTTACCATCCATGAAGCTCAGGGAAGAGAACATTTCTTCTCCTAATCCAAGATTCTTGTAAAAAAGAAAACAAATGACAAAGGTCACGGACCCCGGAGTCTGTGGTCTGTGGAGTTGCTAAATAAAAAAAAAAACTTGTATTCTATTTCTTATCTTGTTTTTATTTTTATTTTGACTGAATGACACAATTTTCTTCGAATAAAATATTAATTAAAGGCAGAGTTTTATTGCTGTCCCAACACAAAACACCCTAAAAAACAAATATGGTTATATGGTGTTTCATTGCAAGTACTTACAAAACCCGTGCGCGTTTCGAGGCAAGAGTGCCTCCTACTGTACACGGGAAAGGAATACGCTTCCCGATCGTGACGTTAGAGTTCATTTCACAGCCAACGAAAAATCTGCCTGTGGCGGGCCAAAATAAGTTTTCACTTCAAAAAAAGATGCTGTAATGAAAATGGTACAAAAAGTCTCTAAATTATTTTTAAACAAATTAAAAACGTCCTAAAATGTCGCCAGTTTCAGCGACAACGACGTTGAGGTGTCAACACTGCACAGATCATCTAACGGAATAATTAATTTTAATACCATTAACATCAGTCACTTTCGACATTGACATCGCAATCTAAAACTTACAAGCGCCGTCTATCGTCCTTTTTTCGAACCATTTTTTTCATCTCGTCGGAAAACGGCTCATTACCACGATTACCATACTTGACAACTTGTTCAACTTGACATTATATATTTGATTCGGAATTAGGGGTATGTGTGGTGGACTATGTTTACCGTTTACCGAAGTATGAGCAAGGGGTAAATACGGCTTAGGTACTATTATTTAAGTATGTGTACGTTTGTATACTGGGATCTCCAAATATTATGTTATATCAATGGTTACGCCATATACGTACGAAGAAAACTTTCACCCGAAAAAACAAAAGATTTCAAATATCCGCATAACGAAAGTCTGATGGGTGCGGGTCCGGAAGTTGTCCTAAGCACATAAAAACCTCCTCGCTTCCCATTACTTGATTTAAAGGGCCGGGAAGGGCAGAGGCCTAGTTTGTATAGGAAACGTAAAACTTTGGTGCATTGGTTTATGAAGGTTCTTTGATTTACTAGGTATATCGATAGCTTGGCAAGCATAACATTCGGGGTAGGAAGGTATAATGTAGTCAAACGCTTGGGGTATTATAAAAGTGGCATTGTTAGTATAGTCTATGCCTATTTATTTTTAGAATATAGTAGGTATCACTAGCTTTACCCGCGAGTTCCGCGACTTTGTCCGCGTGAAATAAATATTAAGGTAACTGAGGCAGTAGTAACATAGTCGTAGTCGAGTCATAAATCTGTGCGATAAGTAAGGCATCATCATCATCAGGCGCAAGACGTCAACTGCTGAACATAGGCAACTGCCCTAGATTTCCACAACGAACGGTCCTGCGCAACCTGCAACCAGCGGTTTCCAGCGACCTTTGTGAGGTCATCTGTCCATCTAGTGGACCCAGATAGCCGTCCAACCGCGTCTTCGGGTTCAAGGTCACCACTCGAGAACCTTTCTTCCCCATCGGTTGTCAGTCTTGCGAGCAATGTGGTCTGCCCATTGCCACTTCAGCTTGCATACTCTTTGAGCTATGTCGGCTACTTATGCTCTTTGGCGAATTTCCTTATAATTATGGATTCTGTCGCGCAAAGAAACACCGAGTATATTTCTCTCCATAGCTCGCTGTGCGACTTTGAGCTTTATTTTGAGGCCCACAGTTAAGGACCACGTCTTTGTTCCATAAGCCATCACTGGTAGCACGCACTGATTAAAGAATTTGGTCTTTAAGCGTTGGGGTATTTTAAAGATGTGCCGAAGTTTCCCGAACGCTGCCCATCCGAGCTGGCTCCTTCACTGGAGTTGAGTCAACTTCATCTATTTTGTATCCGTGATATTTTATGTGAAGTACTCTAAAAACTCTGCCTTGTTTTAAAATTAATTATTTTCGTCTTCTCTAAATTGGCTTCCAAGTCGATTTTAGATTTTACTTAAAAAGTCAATAGTTAATGCCAAGGATTCATTTATTTCAGTTTGTAGATTAATAATATCTTTTTTATTGCCTGTATATAAGATAGTACTATCGTCTGCGTATAATGTAGGTAACGGGATGTTGTATAGCGTCAGGAAGGTCATTTATGTAGACAAGGAAGAAAGAAGGACCTAAGATACTCCCTTGACCTTGAATTACTCCCACCTGAATGTACTTTTCTGAGTTCCTATGAATATATTTTTTCAATTACAAATTCCATTTATTTTTGTCATTTGATATCTGTCACTGATATATGATCTAATTAAGTTATTTGCAACCTTTCTAACACCATAGACTTAAAGCTTGCTTAAGGTACAAGTTCGCCCGGGGACCGCGACACGAGACCGCGACCGGAGACCACGACAGGCACTTGACTCTATGGAATTGTATGGACGCCAGTTCGCGCCGAGACCGCGACAGGAGACCGAGACACGTGTCGCGAGAGATGTGTCGCGGTCTCCGGTCGCGGTCTCGTGTCGCGATCTCCGGACGAACAAGCAAGTACCTTTAGAAGTATTTCATGATTTACCCGATCAAATGACTTGCTCATGTCCATGAAAAGGTCTACCGTTAATTACCCCTCGTCCATATTATCAGAAAAACTCATAAATGACCAAATTTATATCTTTATTTTTTCGAAACCCGTATTAGCTTGATGAGTAAATATTTTTATTTTCGAAGCACGCGTAAAATTTTTGGTAAATCGCTTTTTCTAATATTTTTGCTAAGATAGGTATGAGGGCTATAGGTCTGTAATTTGATAATTTGTCTCTGTCCCTTTTTATAAATATTGGCTTAATTACTGATATTTTGAGTTTTTCTGGCAAATTTCCCTTTTCAAGGCGTTCATTTATATTATGAGTAATTATAATTACTAGTGCAATTTGACGTACTTTACAACTTTTGTGGTTATCCCATGTAAGTGTGGTAGTACGTATACAAAATGCAATTGGAAACTCATTTCCCATTGACGGCGTTCGTACGAGCTGTGTCTACAAAGTTTCAATCCATGTTTGGATTTTCCTCTGTGAATGTCGAAAACTGTATTTATACAGGCAGGATCTTTTTACAAATACGTTTACATTTTGATTACTAATCATCAAATTTTTTGAGAAAAATCTTAAAATAATTATGTTTGATATCACACGAAGTTAAACGGTGTTTAGCTAATAAACGACTCCGACTCTTGCAGGAAAAAAATAAAGTCAAACTACAAAAAAATAAAAGTGGTCAAGTGCAAATCGGACTCGCCCATGATGGCTTCCGTAGCAGCAACATAGAATAGATAATATAGAGCAGCAAGTAACAAGTAACATAATATAAAAGTTCTTGTAGTTCGTTGTTACTTTAATCAATGTCTTAATAATAGTGAATTTAAGACGTATTAAAATTAAACTACTTACTAGATCTCATTCAAACCAATTTTCGTTGATAGTTTACATCGTAATGTACATTATACCCTTTTTTATTTTTGTCATTCTCTTATTTTAGAAGTTCCAGGGACACAAATTTTACCACTTTGGAAGAGTATCTCGCGCAAACTACACAGTTCATAATTTTTTTTTGTTAAAAACCTCAATATCACGTTTCGCCAAACAAACAAAAAAACCGCCTATCAGGCGGTACATACCGCTTTCGCTCTCGCCGCGGAATACAAAATACCGCACGGAACCCGCGCGGTATTTCTCTCTACCCACAGCGGTAGCGAATACCGCTCCGGTTTGAACAGGCCTTAAGGCTACAAGGCTTACTACACTTGACTAGTCTACTTGTTTACTACATTTAGTCGCTAATGAATTCAATGAAGTGTAATAGCATTCAGTAAGCTAGCATACTATACATTCAGAAGCGAAGATAGCTCACTTCTAATTGTAGAAGTGAAAACTTGTTTTGACGCGCCACAGACAGATTTTTCGTAGGTTGTGAATTCAATTCTAGCGTCACGAGAATGATAAGAAATCTTCGGGTAAACTCGGGACCATGGCCATTGGCCATCTAGAAATACGTCAACATTTCCCATTGGATATTTAGAAATGCTGACGCATTTCTAGATGGCCATGCTCATAGCCACGCCCTCTGGTTTCACCCGCGTAGTTTCCAAAGTAAGCTATAAAATGCTGAGTTATAAGTTTTCACTTCTATCTGCAGTTCCTATGACTGCCAATTTTTTTCTGAATTTGTTTGAAAATCGAGCTCACACAAGAAAGGGTATATGTTATATGTAGCACTATCAATAAAAACGGCAAAAAATCCTTTGTTGTATGGGAGGAGGTTCCTTAAAGATTTATTTTATTTCAATTAATTTTACTTATTTTAAAAGTCCATATATGGATGCTTAACTAAATATTCTGTAAATGTTTCAAGCGTCTACCTGGTGCCTTTCTCAATATCGAGCAAAAACTTCACGTATGTTGTTAGTACCTACTTGTTGTTATAGCGGCAAAATAATGAAATACATCATCTGTAAAAATTACAACTGAGTAAATATCAGATACAACCTGATAGACAGACAGACAAAGTCTTAATAATAGGGTCCTGTTTTGCCCTTTGGGTACAGTGTGTACCCAAAGAGTACCCAAAGACTGATTTATAGAGGTATGTACCGTACAGAACTCTAGAAATCAGCTCTAAAACGTCCTTTTTAGCGTTTCGTACACAAAGGGTAAAAACGGGACCATATTACTGAGACTTCGCTGTTTGTCCATCCGTCTGTCACCAGGCTGTATCTCAAGAACGGAGAACGGTGATAGCTAGACAGCTGAAATTTCAATTTCACAGTTGATGTATTTCTATAGCCGCTATAACAACAAATACTAAAAGTAAAATAAATTGGTATTTAAGGGGAGCTCCCATAAAAAAACGTCATTTTTTTACCGTTTCTAGCTCGATACTAATAACGCTGACAGGTAGACGCTTTAACTATTCACAGAATATTTAGTTTTATGTTCTCTTGCAATAAAATTGAAATATAATCTTTATATATAAAAATGTTATGTTGGTTTGTGTACGCTTCAAAAACTCAAAAAGTTTTGCACCGATCGAGCTGAAATTTTAGAATGATATATAATCCGCATCAAGGATTGTTTTTATATCATTTTTGCATCACAATGTGCCACAGCGAAGCGTGGCAAGGTACTACAGCTAGTATATAATAAATATAAATCTTCTATTATTGAATGGAGCTCCCATACAGTGAAAGAAGTTTTCGTCGTTTATTTGCTGATGGTACTGAACCCTTTGAGCGCGAGTCCCACTCCCACTTGGCTGGCTTTTAGACTTCTAGGTAATTAGGTGCTGCATTTTTCTTCAATGATAGAATGTTATGTTATTTATCTATTTTATTTATTCTCCACAAAGAATTCACACTCTCTTTTATCTGGGCAGAGCCTTTATTAACAAAACTAAAATACAATGAGAACTACATACACTACACTACAAACCTAACTAACTACTTACACTAAGCACACCTGAATTATCTATAGACCACTGTAGGTCTATAGATAATCAAGATGTTCAAGCGCACTACCAATCGGAAGCGTACCCAGCATGCTGGCGGCATTACCACGCTGAATGGCAATGCTTATGCGTTGGGCCAAATAAACGCTAGCATTTTGGTCACGCGTCACGTCGACCAAGCGCTCGGATAGGCTTTTGAAAATGAGGTGAGCTCCCGGCCCCCACGGTCCCAATGTCTCAACCCCAAAGGGCTCAAATATGTAACCACTTCCGAGGGTTGCATATTTGCGCCGTTTGAGTCGCTCAGCTGAATTAGCCGCTGCACCGGCCCTACTATATGTCTCTAGAAGATGTGATGGTGCCAGAGTATCGACGCAAGTTGCGTCCCATACTAAGGGCCGACCCAACTTCCAAGGCACAACAGTCATGCCGTCAGGTCTTTTGCCATCGTCACGCGCAAGACCACTCGGTTCGAGTATGGCTGGGACATTGGCGGTGGAAAAAGCCCGCCGTATGATGTCGTTCAGGCAGGCGTGGCGGCCAATACGACCCGCGCTTTTCGAGCAAGAGAGACCATGGTGATCGAGTTGGTCGACGGCAGTACCACAATGGCAGCGATGGGCTTCATAGCACCTCGCACCCAAGCGCAAGCTAACAGCTAGACGAAATGCAGTTGGATCTAATAGGCTACCGGTATTGAAAGATGGCAAAGCTTGTAACCAAAGGCCCGATTCCCACACAGACACAGCAAGGATACGAGCACGATCCGCGATACTAGGACACGTATCGAGAAGAGAGTTCCGTGCTAGATCGCAGATCGGTCGATCCCACTGTCTCTGAGATGACAGACATCTGGGGAAATCGTTGTTTGGACAAGCCAGCCTCCAAGCATTCTTAGCCTCGCACAAATTAGCTACTACTACATCCGAATGGCCTAATGAGGGTGCGAGAATTTTTTCGATTAGATTTTGAGGACTATGAACTGAGGACAAGAATGCCGGTAAAGCTACACTTGAAATTTGGCGGACCCCTAGGCCTCCCAACCTTATGCCCTCCCACTCAGGTCCACATTCAACACCGATATTAAAGATTCCTTTACGACATTGTCTAAGCTCCAAAGGAGCTCACCATGTTTCCACAGTGGACTACATCGTAAAGCGTACATAAATTTCGGAACAAAGAGACAATGCCGAATAATTGTAAACGCCATATGGGCGTTTACTTTGAGTAGCCTATCGGAGGCTCTCGTAAAATTTTGAATTTTTTCCTCGACAAAAGGTGTAAACGACTCATCTAATATCGGTGAACCCAGGAGGCGCAAGGAATGTTTGTCAACTGATTTGATGTTGGGGGCCAGATCATTAAATTTCTGTATTATCGAATCTTTATCTGGACATGTGTCGCAAACGAAAAGTTCGCATTTTGAGAAATTTAGTTCCAAACCAATGAGACGAAAACCGTCTATAAGTTTTTGTAAATCAGTTAAAACAGTATTCACATCGCCCCTTTCAACAACCAACTTTCCGTCGTCCAAGTACCAAACGTTTAGTTTGGACTGGAGACGTTGAATGATAGGGTGAATGGCCAGGGCGAAGGTCGCAGGGCCGAAGGGATCACCCTGTTGACAGCCAACGGAGGATAGCATATGATTGTTTTGATAAGTCAATTTTGTGGGCTCGCCATAACATTGCCAAAGAAAATTGTACAGATCAGGAATTTTATCCTTCACTTGGGCCAACAGGGCTCCTCGATCAACCGAATTAAAAGCGTTTTTGACGTCCACCTTTAACAGCACCTCTCCGCAATTTTGGTGAAGGAAGGTCCGGACAGAATGAACGGCAGCCTCACATCCACCCCGCAACCAAAGCCGAGTTGTATTGGTTGGAAAAGGGCTCAAAAGAGCAACCTTTTTCCTACAACCCACCTTGGCAGCAAGGCGACGATATGTGGTGCCGACAGCGATTGGCCTGATCCCACCATCTTTTTGGAAAGTGCGCACAGATTAGCGCCGTACAAAACTTCGACAATATCACTACTGACTCGACCAGATAACATGAGATTAACTAAAGAGGTTAGATCTCTCAAGAGGGACTCTCCGACCTCACCAGAGCTAAAAGATAGAAGATCTTTTAGATGTTGAGGTGTCAGGCCATCTAGGCCTCCGGCTGAGCCACTCAAAAAAGATGTAATCGCAGCCGTAACCTCCTGCGATGTGGCCTCAATAGTGACGTCATCTGATTGTGGGGGATCAGGGAGGTGGAGATTAGCTGTCGCAGGTGGATGTTTGTCACGAAGTGACTGAATGGTGTGTGTTGTATTTGGCGCAATAGTGTCACTGGAAAACAGAATACGTGCAGCGCCTTTGATGTCGCCATCGCTAATTTTGTTCTCTACTATCTTAATTATAGCCGAATCATCACTTTTTTTAGAATTTATGTTATTCCGCTGCTTAGGCGGAATAAAACTACTCAAATCTAAAGGGGTTTCACTCTTTACATTAGACTTTCCGCCACTAAGTCGAGATAGATCCTGCAATTCCTGGACCATTTTAGGGCATTCGTTGGACTAAGGCTGCTTTTCAAAGATCTCTTTTATTACTACAAAGACTTTAAGTTTAAGTATTCTTAAGAAAAGTAAAACATTACATTGATTTTGGTGCAATAATTTACAAAGTATATGATCGTAACGTCGTGTACGCAGAATAAATAGATCTGATAACTGACATCAGCAAACTAAAATTGAGCACTTTCAGGCCACCAGCGGATAGAGTCATCGGTTTCTGAGAGCTCTGCAGCATCACCAGAACGAGTCTCATACTAGTGCGGTCGAAATTTTCCCACTTGCACTCGAAGATAGCCCTCTCAAAAGCCAAACTGGCATCAGCCAACCTCTGTCCCGTAAGACAATCCACTACCACAGGTACGAAAGAATATGGCACTTCTATGTACGTATTCTCCAAGCCTCCCAGCAGTTCTGCTATTAGTCCAAGTATTAAAATCAATAATTCAATTGCAAAGACTCCTCTGAAGATATGTTCAATCTGCTTTATCACATCTAGATTTCGAGCATGACCTTTTATTACATCCTTGAGACGTGATTGAATGTATTCATTGACGAGTTTATTGTCATTTAAATAACCGTCACGATGAAGGGTACTAAATTCATTGGCGTAAGATTCGAAGTCGTCCCAGAGGCAGGTAAGCTCCTCGCTCCAAGCTAGCATCTGCGCTTCCACGTACCCAGTGTTGAGGATGAGGAACGCTGTGACGTTCACCATGCTGTAGCATGCGAACATAACCCCAAATATAGTCGTTATTAACGATATTTCGTAATTCGGTGTTTCGGACATCGGCTCAAGACCTGCAAAGTATAAACAAGATTAGTCTAGCCACAGTCATTTGACTGGCCTGGTGATTTAGTTGGTAGTAGGTAGGGATGTTAGATTGATGGAAAATAATCGATTAATTAAAAATCGATTTTTCTTTATTCAAAATTAATCGATATGTTAAAAACCGATTATATTTAAAAAAAAATCGATTTTTACGAAAAAAATCGATTTTTTGTATTAGTCAAAAGTAAATCCTTTTCATATTAAAATTACATATAAATAGATAAATACTGGTGAAAAATTCACACACATCACCATCTGACCCCAAACTAGGCAAAGCTTGTACTACGGCAGACATCATCATCATCATCATCAACAGCCCACTAAATGTTCCCACTGCTGGGACTCGGGCCTTCTCTCACAAGGAGAGTTAAGGGAATAATCTACCACGATGGCCCAGTGCGGGTTGGTGGATGACATATGACTTTGAAAGGTTCTAGGTACATGTCGGTTTTCTGACGATGTTTTCCTTCACCGTTTTAAGCTAGCGGCATTACGCACATGACTTCGAAAAGACAGTGGTGTCCGTGGTTTTGAACCTGGGGCCTCCGGTTCGGCAGACACCGTTCTCCCGACTAGCCAGTCGTAATTTAACAACTATGGCACACAAATAGCGTAATTTATAATATTGATATACTCATAGTTGTAAAAACATACTTATTATACATAGAAACACCCATACATATTACAAATATTTGTATTCAACACACCAATATTTGCACGAGGTGGGAATTGAACCCACGACCATCGGCTTCGCAGGCAGAGTTACCACCCACTAACATCACATTAGTAGTTAGTATTAAAATAAAATACCTACTCAAAATTATCTTTAAAAATCCTGAACAACTATGTAAGTAGTATGGTCTCAAAAAGTATAATATAAAATACTCTTTCATTATTCTTCAAGTTTAGATAACAGTAAAATTACAAATAATTTATGCCACAAAACCACAAATGTCTTATGTTACAGTTCACTAGTATTAAATTAAATACTTAAAACGAGAATTAAATAACTAAACGACTACGTTGTCCCAAAAACTAGAATTTTCAGCAACTTTTTCATGTTTTTCAATAATCGATTTAAATGCGTAATTTTTTATAATCGATTTATAAAAAATCGATTTTTGTAACTTTAAAAATCGACACAAAAAAATCGATTATTATAAAATAAAAATCGATTAAAATAAAAATCGATTATTTTTTAACATCCCTAGTAGTAGGTCTGCCTGCGACGCCGTGGGTTGTGAGTTCGATCCCCACCCAGTGCAAATGTGTGTGCGATGAATTCAAATATTTGTACTGTGCTTGGTTGTTTTCTATGTATAATAAGTAAGTAAAAATATGTAAGTATCATATCAACTAACTGGCTTCCATAGTACAAGCTTTGCTTAGTTTGAGGTCGGATGGTGTTGTATGTGAAATGTCCACCCATATTTGTTTATTTATTTACAGTAATTTTAGTGTAGAGAATCCTTAAATTTACGTTCGACCATTACAAAGATGTCTAGGATCAATTAACAAGTATGTCTTACCGTAATATATAAAGATATCCTCCATGAGATGTCTTCCGGGCAACACAAACGGCCTGGCGAGATACACCATTCCGTTGCCCATCATAATCACCCAGAAGACTATGGCTCGCAGCTTTACACTCCTCAGCGTCCCCTGCAGATTTCTGGAGAATCTGGTTCCTGGCGTCACAAGAGCGTCGCAGGCGAGGCAAGTAGTCGCTACTCTCCTTATTCTTTGGCTAGGTGGTCATAAAAAGTATTTTAAGCGTTTTTATACGTTTATTATTTAATATACGTCTATATGGAGGTAGGTAATAAATATACTAGCGGTCCATCACGGCTTCGTTCGTGATAAATAATAGTACAGTGGCCTATAGTAATCAGAAATCACGTACATATCCAACTGTTAATATAAAAATATATAAAAAAATGTAAATATAAAAAAAATATCGGTCCTGTAGTTCCTGAGATTAGCGCGTTCAAACAAACACCTTTTCAGCTTTATTCTACTAGTATTATAAATATCAATGTTTGTATATTTTGATGTTTATTGCTCAATCACGTCGTAACGTTTGAACGGATCGGGCTGAAATTTGGAACACCGTTTTATCCCGGGAAAATAACGGGAATCGCAAGCTGCAAGGTATGTTGGGGTTCTACTTGTTTTGATTGTTGACAACGAATAGCGATAGGTATAAACGTCCGGCGTTCACCGCTTCCTACAAGCGACTAAAACGGAGAGAGTGAGCTCACTCTTCCCAACGATAACAAAATTTCGTGCTCCTGAAGTTTGGGAGGGCACATCCATTGATTTATATCGATATGTCTACTACGAGTAATTTGAAGCATTTGACGCATAGGTAATGTTGGAATCGAACAATTTCTAATTAGAAACTGTAGGTATTTATTTATCCAGATATTTAATGCTCGTTTTTTTACATTAATAAATTAAAGTCCCATGGTTACACTATGATAACTTTCTTCCAATAGCATTTGCAGCAAAGTCAGTGGAGCATTGATCATTTGGATGTTTAAAATTGTAGTGTCTTGACTCAAGGTTAGAAAGGTCTATATTCACCCGATTGTTGATGATGATACCGGTAAGTATTTGTGTGAAAAAGAACCTCACCGGTAAATTATAGCGTAAATGAACTTCACGGGACCGATCTCGCTGGCCATCCCCAGCGAGAAGACCAGCACACCCGCCAGCACGTCCCCGGTCTCCATGCACCTCCAGAAGACGAACCAGACCACGGACACCACGTAGATGTAAATAAAGCAGCCAAAGGATACGACGACGAGGAAGTAGAATACCACTGGTACTCCTTACGACGATAAATAAAATATACAATAAATGTTAAACTACGCTAAATACGTTTTGCTTATCGAACATTTCTAATTAAGTGTAGGTATAATTGGTGATTTCTGTGATATATAATTGGTTATAAATCATGCAATAATAACTACACCAGTAGTCGCCCTGTGATTGATATTCGACCACACTAATTTAAATAAATAAAATCGTATTTTATGCAAATGACGTGACTTTTACCTACTTCCATGGTATTGTGTGGAATGTATTATATATTGATTTAATGTGTTTATTAAACTTAATTAAAAAAAAATGTTGTTATTGTGTTGTATGTGCCTGTGTGTGTGCTTGTGTGTTGTGACCGGCAGAATTGAAATCTAAAAGAATAACTATTAAAAACTATTAAATAATAAAAAAACGATTACCTACATATAAATTTTATACATATAATATACAATAAACACAGCAACACGAAAGTGACAGATGCAGCTGAAGGACTAGTATACATGGCAAAGAATAAATAAAAAAAGACAGTGATAGCAGACAGACATCAGGAAATGTACAAGTTCGCGCTGAGACCGCGACAGGAGACTGAGACCCGAGACACGTGTCACGGTCTCCGGGCGAACCGCTACCTTAACTGGTAACTGCAAAGAAATTTTAAGAAATATTGTGCGGGGTGAGACGCGAGAAGCGCGCTCCCGCCATTGCCAACATTACAATGTTAGTATTTTGTGAGCGGTTCAGTTTCCGGTTTTATCTACCCGTGTCTAGGTCGGCATTGTTGGCGTTTCTTCCAAGATCAAAGGCGATGAGCTATTGTTAGTATTTTTCTTTATACGGTGCCGTGACGCTGAGCTTCATTTACAGCCCATGAAAAATCTGTTTGTAGAGCGCCAAAAGATGTTTTCACTTCAAAAAAATATTTGTGTTCTGCACTCTCTGTATAAACTACATAGAAGTGTGTCGAAGCAATCTCTCAACGGTTCTTCAAGCAGCATCTTGCACTTGGATATCTTGGACTTGGCATCTTGTCGGGCCAATTATTTAATATTTATCGGTAAGTCCTAAACCTAAAGTCCTTTTCCAAAGAACGCTCGTGAATTGCAAACGTTCATTTCTGTTGTAGGGATCACCTGGATTTTGCCTTCAATCTGACGGCGAAACGGGCAGCAGTTAGTTGAGCGATGCAGGTGGCGCCAGCGCAACTGGTAGGCATCGCGACTGTGGGGAAGGGGAAGAGGAGTGTGGGTGTGCGATGTGTCGTTCTCCCTGAGCTCAACAGCCGGATGGTGGTAGGCGACAAGGGTGAACATCCAGCCCGTCGCGGAAGAGTGCCCAGATTTGAGGGTGCCTGACATCAACTTAGGCTTAAATTCAATCTCCTCCACGTCTTCAAAGCTCTATGCAGCCCATACTCCACTTCGATATACTGAACAGTAAGATCGATCGCAGAACATCAGAAGTAAATTGAATAAATGAGAATAGTTATACTCACCTTTGTCATCAATATCAATAGCAAGGGCTCGCAGTAAGAAAGACACATTCCACATCATCGTCGGTAATTCACAGTGTCCTAAGCCAAACTTTCTTATAAAATGTAGTAGCTTCATCATGGACTACTATTTGTTATCTTAGAAAGTAATCCAACCAATAGTTTTCATGAAATGGTTCTTAAAAAATCCGGACACCAAAATTGTATCCACTAAAATTCCGTGCGATTTACTTAATTGCTAGGTTTTCGATTCCTGAAAGTGTGTGTAATAGCAGGCCTGAGAAAGGTATGGTTTTTTGATTGCCTGTCTGAGTTTATTATCTTTTTTCTAATTGGTACTGTGCCTTGACAATACTATTTTCATTTTGATTGCGGTTAACGACTATTGAGTTATTAGAACTGAGAATAAGCTGTAATCTGAAGTGTTTTGTATCGGTCGGGGGCTGATTTCACGCAATTGATGGTTCTATTTCCTGTTTATTAACTAAGGTAGCTATTTTATCATGACAGTGTATGTTTTCTGTTTTACGTAACTTCAATTTGGTTCTGTTAAATTGGACAACATTGTTTACAATTAACCAAGAAAATAAAGTGAAAGTAATAAAATTGTATCAGAGCTGAAAAGTGCTAGTGCTGTTCTTGGCTGCCATCGTTTGTTGAAATACATTATTTTATGAAGAGTATTGAAAAATGAATTAATTTTCATTAAAAACTGTTTAATGCTTTATTTCAAATTTAACCAGTGAGTGTTAATGGATCATGAGTTGTGACCATTGATCATTTAGTTCAATAATTTGTATTTATCGAGAGCCTATCGTTGTACTTGTTCTATTTTCATGTGATGCGTGACTGATAATAGTTAAAATAAAACGGCATTAATTGAACTTAATCGTTTTAGTATTATACTCGTGCTAGCCTGCGGTTTTATCCGCATAGTTTCAAGCTATAAAATGTAGTCTATTTATTATTCCACATTAAGATCTATCTCTACATATATTTACTTTTACACTTATTACATTTACATCCAGTTCCATTTGGGACGTTCTGTATGAAAGAGTAACAAAGAGCCATACATCCATCCATACAAACTTTCAGTAGGAGTAGGACTGTAGCACAGCTTTTACAGTACTATAAATATGTCTACCTTTACATACGTTGTAGGTTATAGCTGTACTCAATAAATTTTTGAGCAATATTTACTACTACATGTATATAAGGATACGGAGGGACTATGGCTATTCCATGCCCTTTTGTTATCGGCTCCACACGTTTAAATAAAATATCGGTTCGTTTTCCAAGGGCTGTTTGTTTTGAAAACTTGACAGTTAATTCTTTCAGCTTAAGGAAAATAAACCGTAGGGGCTTAGCGGCAAGTACATCCGATTTTACAATCATGAATTGTGGGTTTTAATCCAGCTAGTTTACGAGTATAATTTATCGTCACCATCAGTTATAACGGCGGAAAACAATATTGTGAAAAAATCAGTATGTTCCAAGATAGATCCTTCGAAGAAAACTATGCGTTGCCCACTAACCAGTAAATCTATCGAATGATTAAACTTATTTCTTATTTCACAGTCGATCTGAGAGTTGTGTACGCCGAATAAATAGACTTAATAACGGCCATCAAGCTTGTAAAACTGAGCGTGGACATCCCTCCCGCTGTGAGCATCATCTCTTTCTGTGAGTTCTGTAAGATCATAAGCACAGTTCTTTTGTTTCTCGTGTCCATAATCTCCCAGCGACAATTGTACACAGCTCCTTCAAACACCAAACTAGCGTCTATAAGTCTTTGCCCGGTCAAGCAATCCATCGCCACTTGCATTAAGGCAAACGGAATCTCCATATACGTATTTTCTAAGCCCCCCAACAGTTCTGCGATTAGTCCTACTATGAGTAGCAAAAATTCAACTGCAATGGCGGTTCTAAATACGTCTTCGATTTGCCGCAACATTGTTAGATTTGCCGAATGTCCCGTTATAATTACTTTGAGACGGTGTGATATAAATTCATTGATTATTTTATTTTTATCATCTATTGAATTGTTTGTGTCTTTATCGGTGATTGCTATGTATTGCGTTTCAGCGTCGTTCCATAGGTGCACCAGTTCTTCGCTCCAAGCGAGCATTTGGGCCTCCACGTACCCAGAGATGATGATGAGGAAGGCTGTGATGTTGGCAGGGAGGTACACCGTCACACACACTCCTATGGCCATGACGATGAAAGCGATCTCGTAGTTTGGGGATTCAAACATTGGCTCCAGACCTGAGGAGGAAGTTAAAATTATAAAGGTAAGGAAAGATAAGTAGGTATTCCATCAAAATGTTACTAAATTAATGTGTATCATAAAACGTAGTTAGGTATTTGCAATTATCTTGGGAACTATTTTGACTAAATAGCTCTCATAGTAAAAGCTTTAGGTTATTATGAAGCTAGATGGCGTTATGTGAAATAAATAATTGAGAATTTTACTTTTTTTTTAAATAAAGAGTGACGAGACGAGCATGACATGTGCCTGATGGTAAGCAACATGCCTGCCATATAACAGCACAGTGACACGCAGCTATTGGAACATGAAGAGTCCAAATCATTACCTAGCACTGCACTGCGCTCGTCACCCAGAGATCTAAGATGTTATATCTCTAAGCCCTGCAATTTACTTGACTAATATGACATCGATTTAACACTAGTTTCTCTAAAATAGTTACTCAAACTATACTAAATAGATAAACTAAGTAAGTAACTATAGCCTTTTTTATAAGAAAACTAAATAACAATGAGAACTACACACCACTACCTACGTACCTACCTACCTAGCTACTCAACTTCTGAATTATTCATAGGCTTATGAAGGTCTAGAGATAATCAAGATGATAACCGCACTACCAGTCAGAGGTGTGCTCAATATGCTGGCGGTATTACCACACTGAATGCCAATACTTATACGTGGAGCCAAGGTAACACTAACATTTTGGTCACGTATTACATCGGCTAAGCGCTCGGGGTTTTTTTGAAAATGTCTCTGTACCAATCGTTTCTGAAATGTTACCACTTTCTCTATTTACATATCTCCGGTTGCCTGGAAGAGATTGCTCTTAGTGATAAGGCCGCCATTTGTTTCACTAGATTTAAGAATTTCTCCTTTTGTTTATTTATTTTTGTTTTTGTGTTGTGAACAATAAAGTGTTTCTATCCATCTACATAATGTATTCCACCCAGTGCAAATATTTGTGTGATGAATTCAAATGTTTGCACTGTGTCTGGGTGTTTCTATGTATAATAAGTATGTATTTAGAACTATATAAGTATTCTATCAGCTATCTAGCCGCCATATTACAAGCTTTGTTTAGTTTGGGGTCAGATGGTGTTGTGTGTGAATTGCCCACCAATATTTATTTATTTATTTCATAAAGAGTTACACTTAGCGGAAAGAGTTGCGTTCATACATAGGTAGTTATCAACAGTATCTGTATGAAATAGCTGACTTTATTCCGCGATTTTACCTATGCTTACATAGCATAGGTAAAACCCTGTACAGAAATACACTAATATTACGAAAGCGATAGTTTGTGTGTTTGTAAGTATGTATGTTTGTTCTCACGTATCTCTGTAACGGCTGAAAGATTTTGAACGAAATTAAAAGCGTAGTAAGTACATTACCGGGACTAACACATAGGATAACCCCGTTAACGTTAGTGGTTGTTAACCCGCGAGGGGCAAATAACCTACAACTTCAATTCAATTCAATGATTCCTTAAATATTACCACTAGGTACATTTTACAAAGAGAGTTTATAATTATGGAATTTACAAAAGCTAAATCAATATGTACCGTAAATAACAAAAATATCCTCCATCAAATGTCGTCCAGGCAGCAAAATTGGTTTTACAATGTACACCACGCCGTTTCCAATCAAAACTATCCAAAAGAACATAGCTCTTCTCTTCACGAATCTAAGGGTCTTCATTAGATTATTGTGAAACCTAGAAAATACCGAAATTCTTCATATACCACATACTATGCTTAAATAATAATGATAAAATAATCACCGAAATCAAGACAGCCCGTATACCGGCGCGGTACCCATTTGGGTTCGGGGACGTTATCACTCATCATACGAAAAAAATAATATAAAATTTGAATCTACCCTAAAAAATGTTTATGAAATGAAATGAAATGAAATTTATTCCATATAAAATAGAGTCCAATATTAAGATGTTTACAAAGTTTAATTAAGCGATCATTCTATTTTGCCAAGATCTCTGGCATATGGAATTATAAAAATAGCTTTTAAGTAAATTATATGTCAGTGGAAAAATGATACATAGGTAATAAAGATTTTTTTTAAATGTATCACAACATTATCAAATACAACATTTTCGATAGCTTTTTTTTAACATGGCGTCACCTGCAAGTCAATTCAAAAAGATTTGAGGTTAATTATTTTTTTCAAAGTTAATACAAATGGCATGCCTATGGAATTATATCATAAATGTTGTTGTAGAATAAATTATAAATGTCTGATATAAAATTATATGTCTAATACAAATTATCCATAGGTAATAAAGAAATAAATATTTTTTAAAGAAATGTTTAGGGTGGGTTGTTTTGACAAAACAGATCATAAGTTTTTTTTATCAACTAAAAATTTCGCGGCAACAGAAAAACAGGATTAAACTATAGACTAGTGTAATGATTAATGAATGAATAGAATTTGTTATAAAAAAGTTACCACTAAGAAGTTAAATGAGAGTTGGGTACCTGTTATTCGGAATAACAAGAGCGTCACTGGATAGACTTTGGGCAACAATATGCCGCACCTTTTTTCTGGAATGGATACAGGTTTCATGAATACATAATATGAGAAAATTAAAAAAAAAACTATAAGTATAGATACGAGTATATTTACTCGTACAAAACAAAATCATAATAAAAAATACGATTTTAGAGAAGTTAGGCCCAAGCTATCAAGTTCTGAGTTATAAGTTTTCACTTCTATCGGCAGTTCCTAATACCAGTAATACCTAATACCCAGTATTTTTTTCTGTACATCGTACTTAGGGTAAATGATTCACTTGCGTAAGTGGCGTATGACAAAAATAAATTTTCATGACTTTTTTAAACACCGAGTAACGTCGCGGAGCGCGAGTTTTTGATAATAGAAAATGAAGGTAATAATACTGACTGATAGCAGAACATGCAGCATAGTTTGACCGTCCCGATCTCACTGGATACACCCAGGGATAGCACGATCAGGGCCGGGAGCACGTCCCCAGCCTGGGCACACCTCGCCACGTGCCACACCACGGACAACAGGTACACGTAGAAATAACACGCGACCGACGCGATCGTTATCATGTAGAAAATTATGGGTATACCTGGAAGTTAAGCGAGTGTATTCTATACTTGGTACTTCCCCAGGCGGACTCTGCCAAGAGTCCTACCACTACTAAAGTGAAAGAAATTGAGGGGAAATACTTCTCCTCACCATCAGGCACTTGTCCTGCTCGTCTCGTAGCTCTATATTGAAAAAAAAAACATTTAGTCGGCAGTTCCACTTCGGTCACTGTTGATACAATTTTGAAACACGTGTTTAGATGTGGACAACGCGCCCACATCTAAGCAAATATAGCTGAATTTATTTTGACTCCACTGAAAAACCTGGCTGGATGGATACCAGACCCACCCTCAATTAGGACAAATCTGAGGAATCCGGAACCCATAAATATACTTAGATCTCTCTATTTTTGTTCAACCTGATCACATGATCTGATGAATATTGTTTTTTGTAAATTCCTGTTAGAGCGCTTGTGTACCTACCTACCTACGTAATCTTAGATAACAAAGTGTATCCTCTTTGTATGTAATACAGCCAACCTTTGCGTGGAATTTCATGTTTCTAGGCGTTTCGTCTTAAAAACTTGTAGATACAAAATGATTCGATTTTCGGCTTTAGAAATTCGAAAACTCAAAATTATTAACCTGATTTTTTGCTAAGATTCGTCGTGTGCCCGACAGTGATGAGAGACCTTTAGTAATAATTCAAACACCAGTTTGTATAAACAAACTCCCAGACGAATTTTCAACTCTCTGACCCTTTTGGCCTTTACGGGATGAACTTACAAGTACCTACTCAACGAAGTTTTTGAATCCATGACCATTCGCACTTCTATATCTAACCTTTTGGAACGGTCTTGGGCCGAGCGAAAGTTCTAGAACTGAATTATGTACTAGAATAGTGTACAAAACAGACAACGGTTTTCGAAGTAAGTAAGATGCTTAAAAGACTTCTCAGTATTATTATATATTATCACTTAGTATCAACTCTCGTAATCTTTCTTAGTGTTGTCACAGATTATCCACTTTTATTTTTTGTTTCAAAGCGTAGGTACATACTTCCCAGGTAGTTCCATTTAAATTTAATTTTATGGAAGTCAGTTAAGCATATTTTTTATGGCATGAGAGTGACGAGACGAGCAGTACATGTGCCTGATGGTAAGCAACATACCTGCCACATAACAGCACAGTGATACGCAGCTATCGAAACATGAAAAGTCCAAATCATTACCTAGCACTGCACTGCGCTCGTCACCCAGAGATCAGCGATATTATATCTCTAAGCCTTGTAATTTCTTTGGAAAAATTGCAAGATTTTGAAAATTGAATTATGAACAAAATCAAAAAAGTAAATCCATAGATGATACTGGCTGCGCCCGCGCGCGCTATTAGCCGCGTAGTTCCCGTTCCTGTTCGTTTTTCAAGATAAAAAGTAGCCTGTGTGTTAATCCAGGGCATCAGTTAACTCCATACCAAATTTTGTTAAAATCGCTCCAGCAGTTTAGACGTGAAGAAGTAACAGACACAGACACTCACAAACTTTATGAGACGATCTTCTTAGCATTCCATGGATTCACCGTGCGGGTGCCGGGTCCATCGTGTGCCAGAGAGAGAAAAACTCGAGTAGTTCCCGAGACTTGTGACTCGGGCGTAGGCTTAAGGGGCCCCTTTCTGACGTACATCAACACTCACCTTCACTACTTGTTTTTCTCTCCCTGCCCAGCCAAATCTAATATGAGCCTACTAGTGCAGCTTTAGATACTCGTTCCAGTATAGAACTTACTGCACTTCTGGATAAGCCAAGGTCTTTCAGTAGATTATAGAGAGATTTTACTGGTATACCTCTCGCTCCCACTTCTACAGCGTATAAACTAACTACATAGCCGTTTTTTGTTAATTCGTTTAGGAGGTCGTAATACTTATTTTGTTTCATCGCGTGGTCTTTAGGTATATTAGTTTCCTACGGTACGGTAAGTTCTACAAGGACTATGCGTTTCGTAGCTCTAGAAAAAAAGAAAATGTCCGGTCTGGATGACGAAACACCCACATCCTCTGGGATTTTGTAGTGCTTTTCATACTTGTCCATTAAAATAGTCAGGTGCTGTACCCAGGATTGAGTAAGGCTTGTTCCTGGAGTTTGAAGTTGAGCCTTCTTTTACAAAGTTAATTTGTCTTTTGTTTGTCGTCAATCCCTTTTGGGCTCTAGCTACTGAAAGGCTCATGGCTTCACGTATGATTTCAAGTACTCTGTCATGACGCCGTGAGTAATGGCCCCCATTAAGGAGCACCTTGCATCCCACCAATATGTGCCTTGCTGTACATATCGCCTCTCCACAAGTATAGCAACATTTTTCAGAGGTTTTTCCCCACCTTACCAAGTTACTCTGGTCAGGGAGGGTCATTTGGAATGCATTTAGATAAAATTTTAATAAGGCAAGGGGCCAGTCATAGATCAAGGTGCGCCACTTTAGAGCTAATGGGATACAGAATTCACCTATGGTTAACCACTCACTTTGCATTTCTAAATTCATAGCGTGCACTTTGTAACCGTCATTTTCGTCTTGTTGTAGAAAGGTTTTTACCATGTCTCGGTCTTCCCTTTTCTTTCCCGCACCCAACCCAGCAGTATTTACTTGTGCACCTGCCATAAATTGTTTATGGAATTGAAGTCTAGATTCCAGGTCTGAAGCAGTTTTGTCTTTTGGGAGATATGTAATTAATTCATCTTGCGACTTTCCCAAAACATGCGTATATTAGTGTGATGATAGGTACGTATTTTTTATTTGTCATTTTATTAACCAACTAGCGACCCGCCCCGGCTTCGCATGGGTGCAATGCTGATACTAAAAATGGTTATTGTGGGTTATCCCTAAGAGATAGACATATACCATTGTTGACTTTTTTGTAGACCTTTTTAAGGGGTAGAATACTGCAGTACATTATTTCGATCCATCTCGTAGGATCCAGTCAGTGTTTACAAAGTAAGCGCAAAAAAATGTGCTTATTCATGACATCACATTAGAAACCTTTACAATGATTAGTGTTTCTCTACTGTTGTATGCTCGTAATTATCCATGATATGTATACACACATAACATCCTTTCCTCTTAAACCACGCTATTTATTTTAAAAAACCCGCATCAAATTCTGTTCGGTAGTTTTAAAGATCTAAGCATATATAGGGATATTGGGACAGAGAAAGCGACTTTAGTGATAATTTATGAACATTCATGTTTTAGTGATGATTTAATGATGAATTATTACAATACAACAACGATCATAAGTATATAGGTTGTGTCTAAATGAAATCAAATTTGATGTTGTTTTTAAAAGTTCTAATCAACTTCCTCCCGTTTTAGCATAGCTCTGGTACCAGCCATTTCACATTACTTACGTTTTTCGTTCCGAGGGTCAATTTTGAGAGTTAGCACTCGTAGGAAGAACGCCACATTTGACAGCATAGTGGGAAAGTCACACCGGGACAGACCAAATTCTCGAACGGAGCCCAACATGTCTGATGATAGCTGGTTACTTTTTTCTCTCTTCAGTTATGGTGTAAATAGTAATTCAAAAAAATTTTTTGGGAAGGCGCTGTTGAAAATAGTTTCGAGTAAAAGAAATGATTGCATCGCATTGCATCTAGTAACAACAATTTACAAAACTCAGCCCAATAGGAATGTAAACACTAATCACTATTTAATGCTTAGTTTTATGATAGTTCGTTAAATTAGAACATCGCAAATCATTTTTTATAATTGAAAATTGCTTAGTACATTTTTTATTAATTATTTTAAATGCTATATTTTTAATCTGTCGTCACATCAAGGGCCCCGAGCGGGAGGTACATCATGCACTTCAGCCAAATATGTATTTCTTAAGATACATCGGTTTCTTCACGATGCTTTCCTTTTCCATTAAAGCCAGCGGCGGTTATTAATTCATCTGTACTTTGAAAAATAATCAGAGGTGGGAAGGTGGGATTCGAACCTGTGACCTCACGACTGACTTTTTACACATCATCCAATAAACGGCTATAAACTGTTGATAATAAATAGGTTGCGTTTGACCGCCATCTCGCCCCATCCGCAATGCCGTACAAAAATCACGCGAGAAGGAGAAATGGTCGAAGGTTGCAACCCCCCCCTCTTCAACTGCACTCAGTTGGACAGCTTGCAAATGACGGCATAGTGCTGAATCTTATTTATACCCTTCTATCATCCTACATAGGTCCTGGTGGTTCATTTAACCCAGAAATTTTGTTCACGGAGCTGTAGTCTATCATATATGTATTATAGCTGTCGTTCGAGAAACGCCACATTCTGTAGTTCTTTGTTCGTAGATAACACAAAATTGTGTCGATAAAAAGGTACCGTTTTATAATACTCCGCCGAAGGTAGTACAAAACTTTTTTAATAATCTAACACTTTCTTTTGAATTCATTATGAGCCATTATCAAGATCCTCCTACTCTCCGCCTAAAAGGTATCAGTAAAATAAAAAGTACACAGTTTTACAACTTTTTCTTACTTCCAGGTGCTTGCTCACCGTGATTGCGTGAATCCTTAACTTTTCCACTTTTCTATAAACATTTTAATTAGTTACTTTAAAAAGGTTGAATGTTTATGTTTTCAAATTAAAAAAAAGTTTGCGTAGCGATTTTTAAATTAGATTAGTTATTGGAAAGGGTCGATGCTGACCCACAGAATGTAATCAACTGAACCGTGGCTTAGTTTTAAATGTGCTTTTGATAAAGACAAATAATTACAAGTTTGTGTACTAGAAACCTAGATTACCCTTTTTTATTCGCCTGCTCGTAATAATTATCTAGGGTTAAACAACGGCCGTACTACAAACACTCCTCAAGGCTCACGCGAGCCAAACAAATCTGTAAAATTTTTGAGCAAAGTCGGTATGGAAATTTTCCACGTTTGTATGAATTTGAATAAAAAGTATCAAGAAACAAAATTGCAGCTTAAGTAAAATTCTGCCTTCAGGCCACGTGGTTCGACTGCGTAGTTCGATCAATCGGACCACGTGAACTTTGTTTTCCTCTTGGTTCGATTTTAGAATCGCACCACGTGATCTTCTAATTCTTGGGACCTCGTGGTTCGACTCCATCGTCGAACCAATATGACAAGTTCATCTGGTTCGATTCATCGAAGTACACTCACAGGCACAATTAACTCAGACTAAGAAAACTTGGGATTAAGTATGTGCCTATTTGTGGTTTTGAAACCGGTTAAATTTTTTGTACAAAAGGAGTTTATTAATGTTAGTTACTGTATATAAAGTTATAATGTCCTTGGAAACGTTACGAAGTAAAGTAAAAATGTAACATGGTTAAATGAAGATTAAAATATGTTGTTGTATTTATCTAAGTTTAGCAATTTTACAAGAGTTGACTAAGTTCGATTAACCGAACCTATTGAAAAAAGTCCACATAGTCAGATAAATTGAACTATCAGTCAGGAGTCTTAAAAACACATGGTTCAACTGATCGAACCAACAGGAAAAAAAGTTCACGTGGTCCGATTGATCGAACTACGCAGTCGAACCACGTGGCCTGGAGGAAATTCTGTACTACGGTGGATGATAGAGTTTGGAAAGATTTTTTTTAAACTTTTTTTTTTTAACTATAATTGGTTTGCACTTGACCACCATCTCGCCTGATGTTAAGCGATGATGAGATCTACGATGGAGCGTGCTTACCTAGAAGAAACCGATTCACTCTCGATTTGAAGACACCAAGATTGTAACCAACTAATATTCGCGTCATAACGTCTGAACGGAGCGTGTTTATATTGGGAACGCAGTTAGACTATGGTCTGGAATAACACGTAGGCTACTGTTTATCACGAGAAAACAACGGGGATAGGAACTGCGGGGGTAAAACCGCGGGGCGTTCTAGTCTATAATATTTATAAGTGTTACATGTTTTCATACGAGATTATCGCTCGTTCAATTAATTAATATGAAAATATGTATATGTTTTTTAATTGCAGAGTGAATGCACGATCAGTACACGCGTCTGATAGTAAAACCCCAGCTACGCAGATTTTTGAACAGGCATAGCTAGCTATAAAGCTATAATTAGTTATATTTATATCATCGATATAATTAAAGAAACGAAGATGAGGTATGCCATAATCTAAAGACAACATAACGTGGCGAAAATTTGTTTGAAAAATTTGAAAATTGAATTGTCAGCGAAGGTACATAATTATTGTCAGCGAACGTACACAACTCCTTGTTGCGACTGAGACTAAATCAGGAGACGTCACCTGATTTTGCATCGCCATAGTAGAAGCGCGTTTGCCGCTTCTGCGTTTTTAAGAGTTCGATGATTTATATGATACAATTGTTTTGAAGTATCACACCTTTACTATGGTAAAGGACACATAACTGCTTGGTAGTAGAATAAATGTATTCTACTACCAAGCAGTTATGTTCAAACACTACTTTGTTCCGGTTTGAAGGTCAAAGTTTTCAGAGAAATTACTGGGCTTTGAGATAAATCATCTTATATTTCTGGCTGATGTGAGCACAGTGCAGTGCTAGGTAATGATTTGGACTTTTTACGCTCTATTAGCTGCTTAGGCACACGTCAAGTTCATCTCGTGATTAGGTACCAAAAAAAGTTCTCCATAATATATATTAGTAGATTCTACTTACTATAGAAATGTTTTCTTTTGTAAATCCACTTTCACATGCCTAATCTTGTACCAACCTTTTTGAAACTTGGTGTAATCACTAATTATCTACTAGTTAACTATAACATGTGGTTTTAAAATAAATTTATAGGTAATTACAGGGTTTTATGTCTTAACAAGTAGCCGAATTCAAATGAATTAAGCTTATTACTGATTCAAGGACTAATTAAATTCAAACATTTATAATGCTAAATTTTAATTCAACGTAATTGGTGGTTTCAAAATTGTATGAAGGTTACACTGCTTCTTATCTTAAATTAGCAATAACAATAACTGTGTGTCACTGTGCTGTTATGTGTCAGGCATGTTGCTTACCATCAGGCACATGCCCAGATTGTCTCGTCACTCTTTATTAAAAAAAAATAAAAAAAATTAGTTGTGTGGTTCTCTTTATTTTATAAATTACTAGCTGTACCCTGCCACGCTTCGGTGTGGCGTATTGTGATGCAAAAATTAGATAAAAACAATATTTGATGCCGATTATATATAATTCAAAAATTTCAGCTCGAACGGTGCTAAAATTTTTGAGTTTTTGAAGCGTACACAAACCAACATAACATTTTTTATATATAGATATACCTAGGTAAGGAGAGAATCGAGCGATTGAAGGTAATTCGTCCGAGAACGACATAGCTGCATTAGCAAACTGAAGTGAAAACATGGCCGGTCATGTCTGTCACACAACCAAAAACCGTTGTGGTTGACAGGTTCTGAGATAGTGACCGCGAATCGGTAAGGATTGTGTTGGAGGTCATGAAAATAGACGAGTTATACTAAAAAACATTATTAAAAGCAGCTAATGGGAGGAAGAAAAGTAAATTAGAGGTTCGGTTTGAGTGGCGTATTATAGAAAAGGCCTATGTGCAGCAGTGGAACAGTGTGGGCTGATTATGAAAATGGTGTGCCTCTTTCCCAGTCTTGGAAATTAGTAACTAAAAGCCTGTCATCCCTCAAATCTCGTGTCAGGGTGTCGGTGTTCATCCTTCTCCAAAACTCGACTTATGAGAAATAAACTTGATCACATAGGCATTAAATTACATTTAAATGGTAATTTAACTTTACCGACCTAAGTTATCATCGCGCTAAATGTTGTGTATGTCGAATAAATCATTTTAAAAATCGCTAGTAAACTGACAAAATTCAATGTAGTGATCCCACCAGCTGATAAGGTCAAGGTTCTCTGAGACACCATCAGTATTGTCACAATTACCTTCATATTGACCTGGTTGAAGCGTTCCCAGTTACATGCGTACGCCGCTCTTTCAAATCCCAAGCTGGCGTCCGCTACCTTCTGCCCAATAAAACAATCCATCCCAACCTGCATCAACCCAAAGGGGACTTCCATGTAAGTGTTCTTCAACCCCGCCAGTAGCTCTGCTATGAGACCTACCACAAGTAAACCGAATTCTACGGCTATCACTCCTTGGAAAGCTTCTTCAAGACCTTTGAACATGTTGAGATTTGTTGCATGAGTTTTGATTATGTATTTAAGACGATTCCTTATATAATCGTTAATGATAATGTCTTTTTGGTTCTTGCAGTGTTCCAAATTACTGTTTGTACCGTTTCTTTCAATGGTTCTATACTCTGCGTAGTATTTGTTAGCGTCTTCCCATAGGTTTAATAGTTCTTCGCTCCACGCAAGTATCTGAGCTTCGATATACCCGCTGATGACAATCTGGAATGCTGTGGCGTTTGATGGGAAATATACAGTGACGATATCCCCCATTGCTGTTAACGTAAAGGCTATTTGATAATTGGGAGTTTCAAACATGGGCTCGAGACCTGCGGAACAAATTGTAAACTTTCATTGTAACACCAATCATCGCGTTATTTATTAGATAAATGTAATTGAGTATTTTATAGATGTAGTTACCCAGGAATATGAAATCGTCTTCCATCAAATGTTTCCCGGGTAAAATGAGAGGTTTCAAGATGTACAAACATCCGTTGCCCATGATGACGCTCCAGAACACTATGGCTCGTTTTTTCACTGTTCTGAGAGTGTTGGTAAGATTGATCATGAATCGAGAACCTGGTGCTACTGCTTCGTAGCTATCGAGACACTGCCTAGCGAGATCCGTTAATTTCAATCTGAAATATTGTTATACATTTATTCATAAATATTATTCACATTTCAAGTTACACAATAGCAATTAAGTAAATTGTAAGTATATTGGCAAATTAAATAATCATTAAATTAATGAGTGTGCTAAAGTACAGTCCTCAACTTTGTAGGTAGTGAAAGTTTTCCTTCAAGTAGTGGTACGTCTGATCGACCAGCCAACTGGACTGACAGAAACTGGAAATAAGTCTGACTTTGCCCAGTGATAATATTCATCAGGTGCTAATAACCATGATCAACCGTGTGGTTTCTAAAAAGTATTGTGTAAAATTGTATTCAGCAAATACGAGTACATCTATCGACTGAATTTTTTTCCAAAGGGGCCTACGGCATTTAGCTTCTAAGGCCTTTCGAACTTTGGGCAAGAAAAATCTTGAGCTCAGAAAGCGCACGCCCCAAAAAATAAAAATATAATTCAGGTACTGCAATTTATTAATCTGGAATTTTGCAAAACTTGCTTTATTGTTTAACTTGGTGGTTTAGCAGGAATAAGTAAAATAAATGACGTTTAAAAATGGTTGAACAAATATTTCTAATACTATACAAAACCACAGTAAATACATAACAGTAGGTTATCCAAGGCCGCCCGCCGCGCCGAGCTATAATCCTACTCTTGCCTTGATGTATGTCTCTTGCAGGGTTGTCACTTTTACTTTTAGTTAATATTTTCAAACAAGCAGCACTTGATCTAAAGTTATGCAATAAAAAGCATATTATGATTGAATATTTTACTAATTTATAAATTTAGTAAAAATAACAAGTGCAACATTGAAAATTTTGATTAACCCCCGACTACCTCGGATCTCGGAAATCTAGGGGGGAGGCCTATGTTCAGCAGTGGACGTCTTGCGGTTAATGATGATGATGACCTCGGATCTCGGATTATCTGTACAACGTTCTACTAGTCAACCCCTTTCATTTGATACTAAGGAATATTTATTAATATTTAGGTATATCCTTTCATTCCATATTAAGGAAGTTGTGAAAATATAAATATATTTCGCCATTTTGTGGTAGCGGCCATCTTGGATTTCAATTTGTCATAGAGCAAAACATTCTACTAGTCAAGTAGTGAAAAAAAAATTAATACAATTAGGTATTTTGAAGTGGCGGCCATCTCGAATTTGAAATTTGTTATAGTGCATAGTATTTTACTAGTACCTTTCATTTGATACCCATTCATTTGATTGAGGTAGGTTGTGAAGAAAGATTTTATCCGCCATTTTGTGGAGGCGGCCATCTTGAATCAATATTAACCAAACATAGTCGTAACACCTTCAAATAAAAAAACCGCATTGAAATCGGCCCATTCGTTCGAGCTCTACGGTGACACAGACAGACACACACACAGACAGACAGACATCGGCGTCAAACTTATAACATCCCTTTTTTGGTCGGGGGTTAAAAAGCCTTTATTCACTTAATATGTATTATATTAAATTATTTATTATATTTAAAAGACTTCAAAGTCTTGAACATCGCCGCAAGATTGCTAGCTTATCGGTTTTTATCGGATACACTTCGGAGAGTGTGCAGCTGATCTGCACGATCTAATACCGCCTTGCCCTTTTTTCTATCGTACTTCTCGTAACTCAAAGAAGCGGCACCGTTTCATGGTGGATATTCCAAAGACACGGACGAAGAGGTTTGATTCTACGTTTGTGATAAGAACATCTAGGCTGTGGAATGAGCTGCCTGAGTGGGGTTTTCCCGATAGTTATAATCTTGGTGTCTTCAAATCGAGAGTGAATCGGTTTCTTCTAGGTAAACACGCTCCATCGTAGACCGCATCGTCGCTTAACATCAGGCGCGATGGCGGTCAAGTGTAAATCTATTAAAGAAAAAAAAATCTGGTTTAGTAGGAACTATGGAGAATGATAAGTCCGGGTTTGCGAAATCGTTATTGAGGCACCCGAAAACACTACATACAATATTTTTATTTATTAATATGTCTTGTAACGTAATAATTAAATTAAGTTGACGACCGCGAGCGATCATGTAACATACGCACGTGCTCACAGTCGCGCTGCACAGCCCGTCAGTGTTTCCACTTTAATAATTTCCTTTCCCCTCGCCTCAATTAAGATTTCCCCTTTTTTCAATTATACGAAATTGAAATGTTTCCTTAATATGACGAAGTTTTTGTATTTGTTTTTGATTAGGCATGATTTCCCCTTTACATCTCTTTCCCCTTTTTCTTCCCCTCTGGACCCTAATTTCCCCTCAAAAGGGGAAGTTCCCCTCATTGTGGAAACACTGCAGCCCGCACTGCCGCCACCTGATTCCCCCATATATTATGCTCGCGTGTGCGTGAAATCGCGTGCCGACACGGCGCGCGGCGCGCACGCACACATTCAAACCGAGAACGGCACGTTTGTATGAAGATGTTATACTGTATAATTTACTGTGACAAAACTCACGGTGCAACAAGAAGGTACTGCCGAAACGGCTCCAAGGATTTTTATATTTTTTATGTGTGTTAATTTGATACGTAGTATTTAGTAGTAGTAGGACATACTCCGCCTGAAGGAACTATACTACACCTTTACAATAGTGGGCTCGAGATTGATGAAACTCTAGAAATAAACCTTATCTCTGTTATTAATTTAGTTAGTAAATAATCTCATAAATTAAATTTCATAAATTATTCAGTTACACACCGGTGATAGAACATAAAGACGATCTTTTGTAGGCCGATCTGGCTCGACGTCCCCAACGAGAAGATAATCAACGCCAACAGGACGTCCCCCGTCTCCGTGCATCTCCAGAAGATGAACCAAAACATGGACACCAAGTACACGTAGCAGTAGCTAGCTGTGAAAATTATATCCACAGCGGTATAAAGTATAGGTGTTCCTGAAAATATTTCATTCTATAATTTTAATGCGTCAGCCGGACTAGCGTTTACTCGATGTATGTAAGTATGTGTCAACGAAAATTAAAAAAATCCTCAGATTATAATCTAACGCCGACAGATGACAAACTAACCTAACCTAACAAGCTAAACGAGCTGCGATACGCGCGTGCACTCTCCTTGAAGATCGCCGGACGCGATCGAAACTTGAGTCGGACTGGACTGACTATATCAAACGTGAGGTACCCGTTTAAAATGTGTAATAACCCCGATAGTTTTCATACTAACCTATTGTAAGATTATAATCTCACGCGTTAGATTATAATTTGAAGGTGTTGATAATTTTACAATGAGATATGCAAGCAAAGCTACTCGATGCACCAGGAGAATATAAAAAATAGTAAAACTTTATTTTTCGACCTTCGCGAAAGAAAGTGTAATAATAATTTAGAATAATTATTTCCAAATGTGCGTGTGTAAAAATAATACGTTGCCCAGGAACAACTTTTATTTAAAGTTAATATTGGTTAATATTAGATTAGTAACCTTACGACGACACTGTTCTACTAAGAATACTTTCCGTTTTACTCGACCTTTTCGTAATCCTTTATTTATTGAAAGTAACTTTTTATTTTCATTTTCTCTCTTCAGACTTGGATCCACAAAATAATACTACAGTACCTATTACTAATAACACTGGTTACTACTATCTATTTCACTGAACTAAAATACGATTATCTATATAAACCAGCGGCCCGTTCCGATAAAATAACCTAGATACCAACTGCAGCGCCATCTGCCGGGCTGAATTGTGACTCTAAACCATTCTCAAATCCATCTGAAGGTACACAGAAAATTCCATTTAAATCGGTCCAGCCGTTTGGCAGGAGTTCAGTGACAAACACACGCACAAAACAAATAAATATCTAAAGATTAAATAATAAAACACTTAAACAAAGCATATATAATTTAAGCTTGTTTTACATACGTGTTTGATTCCTGGGATCCACATTCAGGGAGAGTGTTCTCAGGAAAAACGTGACATTGCTCAGCAGCGTAGGAAAGTCACAATATGAGAGCCCAAACTTTTGTATTGATTCAAACATCTCCGTTGGTTATCTTCAGTAAGTAGTATTACTTACAGCATCTATTCACGAGATACCAACTTGCAATTTTAACACAAGAAACATTTTGTAATTTATTATGCAATAAAGAAATTTTTAACCATGGTAAAGGTAAAAATTCGCGCTGAGACCGTGACAGGAGACCGCGACCGGTCTGGTCTCGAATTGTATGGGCGCCAGTTCGCCTATACAATTCCATAGTGTCAAGTGCCTGTCGCGGTCTCCGGTCGTGGTCTCTCGTGTCGAGGTCTGCGGGCGAACCGCATCCTTCAGATGTGTCGAAAAAAGTTTAATTAATTTTTTTTCGGTCTAGCTCCCATTGATATAAAATTATTGTTTGACTATTGCAGCAGTGACATTTACTCTAATAGCTTAGTCCCCGAACTAGGCAGAATTTGTGATCTGGTGACCCAGTTTCATAGACTTAACAATATTAACCATTTACACACGGGTGACTATTCCAGTTTTTATGCTATAAAATTAAGTGGAATTCAAATTATGGGAGACAAACTATATACTTACCAATAATTAATAAAGATTGCTCAAAATTATCTTAACACTAAAATAAATTAACGGCATTAGCTACAACAACTGTTTCGTCCGTAGGTTGTCTGTTTCTGAAGGTGTTCACACATTTGAAATACTAGAGCAATTTTCAGTGCAATTATAACTTAATAGTAGCAGTGCTGTGTTTCTATTAAATTCGTCGCAATAATTACTTTAATCTATTAAAGTGATTATTTCGACACCTCGACGCTGATGTCCAAGGAATTAAAACTACAAGTTTGAATACAAACTTCGATGGACGGTTTATGGCTTAAATAACTTTAAAGTCTAAAAAATGAAACCACACGATAGGGATAAAACTTCTCATTGGTATTTCACTGCTACAGTCTGCAATGAGTGCGTTGATGGTCGCGCTGGTGATGGCCGAAAATGCAACGCAGCACCAGGCCTTCATACCAATCAATCATGTATGTATATGTACAAAGCTGACAAAATAAGCTGAGCATTTACCCTGTTAGGGCATGGCAATTTTAATTGTCGCGCGGTCAACGCCGTAGTTCTAGATGGTTAAGCGGAATTAAGAGCGAATACGAAGGTCAAGGTCATTCCAGGATAAACAGCAAGGGCTGCATTGAAAACAATACTATAAGATTAAGAGTGTAGCTAAATAAGTTTAATATCATAAATTTGCGACCAGCAGCACAGTCATTGCAAGCCCAGGCTTTTATAATACGTTTCTTAAAATATGCGAGTAATTCAAATAAAACCAGATTCGTTTATTTCAAATGTATTCGAAGCGTAACAACGTGCAGCGTCGTGTACCAAATAAGACTAACTAACGTGTGCGCGGTCAAGAGGATTTAAATACTTAATATTATTGGGAATACTCTTGGCAGAGTCCGCCTGGGGAAGTACCACACCTTTGCCAGTTATTCTACCGCCAAGCAGCAATGTGCAAACATTACTGTGTTCCGGTTTGAAGGGCAATGTTTCCAGAGAAATTACAGGGCTTAGAGATATAACATCTTAGATCTCTGGGTGACGAGCGCAGTGCAGTGCTAGGTAATGATTTGGACTCTTCTTGTTCCAATAGCTGCGTGTCACTGTGCTGTTATGTGGCAGGCGTGTTGCTTACCATCAGGCACATGTTTTGCTCGTCTCGTCACTTTTTTATTAAAAAAAAAAAATGTATCAATGACGCCTTTTGTTTCTTTAGACAACGTAACACGGTTTCTGAGAAGAGGTCGTGTTGATTATAGCAATTAAACTTAAGTTGCTAATTGACTTTGGTTCCATAATTATCTCCCCAATACCTACGATTTACTACATAGCGAATGATTAACCAGTTTTACAGCAACAACAACAAAAAACAAACAATAAGATAAAACGCTTAACAAGGGGATTTTCTGTATTTTGATTTCTCGTTGTTAAAAAAGTGGTCAAGTGCGTGTTGGACTCGCCCATGAAGGCTTCCGTAGCAGCAAGTAACATAATATAAAAGTTCTTGTAGTTCGTTGTTACTTTAATCAGTGTTTTAACAATAGTCAATTTATGATGTATTCAATTAAAACTACTTACTAGATCTCATTCAAACCAATTTTCGTTGATAGTTTACATGGTAATGTACATCATACACTTTTTTTATATTTGTCATTCTCTTATTTTAGAAGTTATAGGGGGGAGGGGGGGGGGGACACACATTTTACCACTTTGGAAGAGTCTGAAAAATATGTTTGAATGCTCAATATCATTTTTGATTACCTATCCATAGATATCCGACACGTATGGTTTTGATAAAAAAAAAATCTTGAGTTTCAGTTCTAAGTATGGGACACCCCTAAGATTTTTTGTTTTTTTTTTCTATTTTTTGTATCAAAATCTTAATGCGGTTTACAGATTACATCTACTTACCAAGTTTCAATAGTATATATCTTGTAGTTTCGGAGAAAAGTGTCTGTGACATACGGACGGACAGACAGACACAGACATGACGAAACTATAAGGGTCCCATATTTTGCTACGGAACCCTAAAAAATAATTTTAGACATTTTTCTCATAGTATAATAAAACATGTCCCTACATACTTCTAATAACCTTAAGCTATTAGCTTGCCCTTTTGAGTATTTATTTGTCTGAGGCTTGCCCAACTTGTCAGGGATATGAAGTTTTCGGGTTATCCACTAATTCATTGTCGCACTTAAAGTTGTGTACGCTGAATATATCATTTTTATAATTGCTAATAAGCTTACAAAATTAAGTTTAGTAATTCCGCCAGCCGACAGAGTCAATGTCTTCTGTGACGATCTTAGCATCATAACTACCAACTTCATTTCGCTTTTGTTGAAACACTCCCATTTGCAATGATATACTGCTCTTTCGAATATGATGCTTGCGTCAATTATCTTTTGTCCAGTAAGGCAGTCCATCCCAACTTGCATCAGTGCAAAAGGTACTTCCATATACGTGTTCTGTAGTCCTGCCAGTAGTTCTGCTACTAGGCCTACCATTAGTAAACTGAACTCCACTGCCATAGCTTCCTTGAAGACTTTTTCTAACTCGATCAATAAATTTAAATTTGTCGCATGACCTTTAATTATACTTTTAAGACGTGTATTTATGTATTTGTTTGTAACAGCGTCTATTTCATTTGGAGAAGAATTAATGTTGATTGTCTGTTCCGTTTTTAATTGAATGAAGTGTTTATTAGCATCATCATAGAGATTAAGAAGTTCTTCACTCCATGCAAGCATTTGAGATTCGACGTAACCGATAAGAACGATTTGAAATACTGTGGCGTTTGATGGAAAATACACGGCGACGCAAATTCCCATAAATGTTAATATAAAAGCAATTTGGTAATTAGGGGTCTCAAACATGGGTTCCAGACCTGTGGACAATTTGTATCTAATCACTCAATTTGATCTTAAAAAGTAAGTATATATGAAGCAATAGTGAAGATGAAGAAATAGTTACCAAGAAGAATGTATAAATCTTCCATTAAATGTCTGCCCGGTAAAATGATAGGTTTCAAAGCGTACAAGAAACCGTTTCCGATGATGACGCACCAGAACATAATAGCTCGTCGTTTCACACATCTCAAACTCTTAGTCAGGTTAGTCAGGAATCGAGACTCAGTTTCTGCTAATGCAAAGCTGTCCAAACACTGTCCAACTAATGAACTTAGTTTTACTCTGGAAGAAGATGACACTTTTATAACTTTAAAGACAAAAAGTACTTACCAGAAAAAATAGAGTATTGAGGATACTGGATGGATTAAGTGTTTTTAATTTTTAATTTGGGACTTCCTACTTCAACAAAATTTGTAAAATTGTTGTTGGAGCATCGCTTTTTTGGAGTTATTACTATTATAGGTATACCCACCATAGACGATTTAAAAATCATTGATACCTACAGTGACAGGACAATGCTTGCGTTTGATAGTAAGCAATATGCCTGTTAACTACAGATTGATAAAAGGTACCATGTTTGTACACGAAAATGTTTTAATTGATGGAATTATTTTTTTCATCATGGAAGTTCACTGATATTTACATTTTATTACCCATAGAAATTTTGTTTTACAAACGATACCTGTGGTAAAACATGAAGATCATCTTAAAGGGTCCAATCTGGCTAGCTGTTCCGAGTGAGAAGATGATGAGAGCGGACAGCATGTCTCCAGTCTCCGTGCATCTCCAGAAGACAAACCATAACATAGAGATAACGTATACGTAACAATAGCTCAATGAAAACAATATACCTATAGCGGTGTAGAAAACAGGTATACCTGAAAAATAATATTTAACTGAACATTACATAACACTACATTACATTTCTTTATAAATAAAGTTAATGAAGGGATGTAGCGGTACAGTTCGGAGGAATTTCTTTATGGATGTTTTCGGAACTGCAGCGCAATAAGCGATAAACGATTTGTTCCCAATACCAGCAGTTTCGTGCCTCCGTGGTAATTTAACAGAAATTTAAATGGTCATACTCTCGTTTAAATAACTATACGATTACAAGTTGTGTAATAATATTATTATGTGACTAACTGCTCCCTGTGGTATACCTAAGTTATATAATTTACTAGATGCCCGCCGCGGCTTCGCCCGTGGTATATTATATAGCACTCATCGGGATCCCGTACATTTCCAACGGTGAAAGAATGACTGAAATCGGTTCACTCATTCCTGAGAATATCGATATCAAACAAAAAACCTCTTCAGCTACCTGCTACGCCACCTGTCGGAAATTGGTCGTACCAACTCAGGTTTAGAAAAAAAATTTAGCAAAGGTTGTACAAAAAATTCAATGCACAGACTACTGAAATTCAATGACGCAATCTTTGACACATGCTGTCATGTGTCATGTCAAAGCACGAAACGTACGAAAACTCTCAAAAGGGGAATATTTTTTCCCGATTTTGTTACATTCTTGTTTCATGCTCCGCTTCAATTAATAGTAGAGTTATTTTCTATAGCCTAAAGCCTTCCTCGATAAATGGACTATCCAATAGAAAAAGAATCTTTCAATTCAGACCAGTACTTCCCGAGATCCTAGCGTTCAAACAAACAAACAAACAAACTCTTCAGCTTTATAATATTAGTATAGATATAGATAATTCTGTAATATATATGTATTAATGTTCACAATATAAAATAAAATTTTCACCAGTTACCTATAATTATTATTAAAAAAAACAATGAAAGTACTTATATATACATATTTGTGTATTAATACTCTGTATAATATATTAAGTATATCATATACTCACACACGCACACACACATATACAAATATTTACAAATTGACCATGGCAGGAGCCATTGTCTTCCGAAATACAGTTATGACTAGTTCGGAAACAATGGATTCATTTCGAAATTTTGATAATTTTTTATTGTGTAAAATAAATATTTTTGTATATGTATTTTGTATAATGTCGTATTTATTTATGTTATTTTTGCGGAATTTATTATTTTTCTCTAAAATAATAGTAGTCTAAGTAAATCCTTATAACATCTGCTCTCTATCGTTATAAGTACCGTTAACAGTTAAAATCTAACAGTGCATTTTAGGTTTTAGGTATTAGCAGGGACGAACAGACAGTCAGACCTCTGACAAAAATAGTGTAGGGTAGTCGATTTGTATTTTAACTCTATAATCACACACCCCTATCTTAATTTAACACACCCATAACTTTTACGACTATCATCATCAATTCATTTTCGTTCCTAGCTTCTTGACTATTAGTATCATTGTGTTCGAAATTTTTCGTCGTTGGGTGCTCAATGCTTAAAATTTTATTTTTGAAAACTACAGTGTCTAGATGTCATCACGTTTTTAGTATATAATAACTAACGTGGTTGTTACATATATTTAATGCAGTCCACGGGTAACTCTCGTGTGATATGGTCCATGCAGTCATACTTAAGTGTCGGCCACGTCTAGCGACCTATTTCAAGGATTGAGACAAACGCGTTGTCAAAGAATGACGTGTCTTTGATGTGAAGTCATTTAAAGGCAATGCCACGTCATTTTGACAATTATTTCGGGTGATAGTTTATGTGGCAGAACCACGTTTGCTGAGTCCGCTGGTCTTTATTTACATAAATCTTCTATGAGTGTGTTTGTAACTAAACTCCTCTTTATCAGCTCAATCATTTTTGATGAAATTTTTGTGTGTTCAAGTGGATTCCAGAATGGTTTAGAAGTTTAAAATAAGAATTTTTAAAGTAAAACTTTTATATCATCGCCTCAAACTTTTTCGTCCATCTATCGCATGTCGCGTGACGGTCGGTCGCGGAGTAGGGGTAAAGCGAAATTCGCTCGACAGAGCAGCCGAGGCCAATATGGCAGCGTTACTTGTTAATTTACTTACATACTTAAATCGATTTTTTTCTCAAAAAGAAATTAGTTAAATGTCTACAATGCGAAAAAAAAGTTTAACTTTTACCATCTTAATATATATAAATCTCCTGTCACGATGTTTGTCCGCGATGGACTCCTAAACTACTTAGCCGATTTTAATCAAATTTGGACACCGTGTGTAGATTGATCCAACTTAAAAGATAGGATAGTTTTTATTTCGATTAATGGGCTTTATGTGACAATATCCGAGCGAAGCCGGAACGGGCCGCTAGTAGTTTCATAAAACTACACAATCATTTTTCGTATTTTAAGGCGTGTGCTAAGGACGTCTGTCGGGTCCGCTAGTAATATATAGATTAGTAGATGGTTAGGCCTCACGTGTCTGGTCCCTGGGGTCCACGTTCAGCGAGAGCGTTCTCAGGAAGAACGCCACGTTGTCCATCATGGTCGGGAAGTCGCAGTACGCTAGCCCGAACTTTCGTAACGACGACAACATCTTCGCTGACTTTGCCTGTTGGCATAGAATGGATAATGCTATCAAATTTGTAAACATAACATAATTTCAAATTAATTTCGTAAAAACAAAAACCATATAAATGTATCTAAGCAAATCTTAGTTTTTTTTTGTTGATATTTCAAAAACCGCCACGATGATATCAATAACATTCATATATTGGACCACCTCTGAAGTATTTTCTCAAAAAAAAATGAAAATTGAATCACAATTAGCGAAGCTATCAAGTGACATACGAATCTCCTCCTTTTCGGAAGCCCAACATGGCAGTCCTTCTGAGAACCGTGAAGATCAGAGCAATCATCTTCTTTACCTATGCGATGACGATGACTATATTTCAGTATTTTACCTCGCTATAAATATGTAAGTTTGAAGGTACCATTCATGCCTGACAGACATTTGCTTGAAAACCATCTTGTCTTCATAGTCTTGAACATCGCCGCAAGATAGCTAGCTTATCGGTTTTTTTATCGGATACACTTCGGAGAGTGTACAACTGATCTGCATGATCTAATACCTCCTTGCCCTTTTTTCTATCGTACTTCTCGTAACTCAAAGAAGCGGCACCGTTTCATGGTGGATATTCCAAAGACACGGACGGAGAGGTTTGACTCTACGTTTGTGATAAGAACATCTAGGCTGTGGAATGAGTTGCCTGGGTGGGTTTTCCCCGATAGTTATAATCTTGGTGTCTTCAAATCGAGAGTGAATCGGTTTTTTCCAGGTAAACACGCTCCATCGTAGACCGCATCGTCGTTTAACATCAGGCGAGATGGCGGTCAAGTGTAAGCCTATAAAAGTTAAAAAAAAAAACCTATTAAGGTAGATAGAGGTAAATCTAGATGGTAAGAGTTTTAACAGGCATCTTCTAAATTTGGCTGTAGGTTTTTTTTTTAAAGTAGGTAAGTTTGTTTTGCGATAGTTACGCAATAGTGAATTAATGAATGTGTTTTTTTTAATAAATAAATATTGGTGGACAATTCACACACAACACCATCCGACCCCAAACTAAGCAAAGCTTGTAATATGGCGGCCAGATAGCTGATATAATACTTATATAGTTGTAAATACATACTTATTTATTTTTTATTTATTTGGTATATTAATTTTATTTTATTTAGTATAATACTAGCACACTAGCAGCATTTCGCGGTTTTACATCGATGTTTTCAATGTATTTAGTTGGTATCACAACATCTATGAAATGTACAAGAGCGTCTGAGTTCAATTTTCAATTGAAATCGGTGTTCTCAAGGTGCAAAATAAAGTTACGTGAAATATAATTCTGAATTTCACCATAGTGACGCTAATGTTTAATTATGTTAATGAAAATGAAACACAGACGTCACACTAGGCGAAATTAAAAATTTAATTTGAAAGGTATATCTTCATCTTGATAACTGCTCATTGTATTGATGTCTTACCACTTCTCGCCACCTCACTGTTATGACATAGAATTTAGTATGCTATACTATTCATTCGTTTGTTGGCTACAAATTGAAGAGATAATTTGACAACATAATTTCACAGACTGGGTTGTAGATGTCGACTACAAGAATTGAAAATGTAACACCTACTCACGTCCTTGGTTCCTGATAAGTATAGGTGTACGCGTTGCTTAAATATAGGATGCTACAGACCAGTGCAGGCTCTACCGCCTAATGTATACATTTTGATATTTTATGAGTAATATTTATACATATTGCACTGTTTACGTATTGACATTTTTTGATATAACTCACATGGATCAACTGCAAGATCTACTACTTCTAGCAATGCAATCTGTTAATCATACGCGTTAATCAGCCCAACACGATACAATAGAAAAGACTATATAATGACACAAAAAATAATATAGAAAAACAATGATTAAATTTAAAAAAAAATTGGGCACAATGGTGATCTTATCTCCAATAGCGAACTCTTCCCGATGATCTTTTGGCTATAGTACCTATAGATCTTTACTAAGAGCCGCCAGACGTCACGTATTTTCTGATGGATGAAATATGGACGATTGAGTAGAGTTAATACCTACTAAGAACACATGCTTGCCCGCTAACTTGTTTAGACGACCAATTTTGAGATATGGGGTCCAAAAGATACATTACTTACTTCACGTATTTTCTGATAACTGATTTTCACGTATGTTATAGGCAGTATCTTTAAAAATAAGCCCCCAATACTCCCAGACACTTTCCGACGGCCGTTTTGTTTAACAGACTCTATTATTTTGGGAGTTTTAAAGCGTCTGTTAAGCAGAACGGCCGAAGGAAAGTGTCTGGGAGTATTGGGGGCTTATTTTTAAAGATATTGCCTATAACATACGTGAAAATCAGTTATCAAATAATACGCGAAGTAAGTAATGAATCTTCTGGATCCCATAACTCAAAATTGGCCGTATAAGCAAGTTAGCGGGTAAGCATGTGTACTCAGTACGTACTAACTCTACTCAATCGTCTACATTTCATCCATCAGAAAATAAGTGACGTCTGGCGGCCCTGGGATCTTACTCTACAAGACAGTGTTATAATGCGAAAACAAAAAATACATAAGTGATATCGAAGATAAATACGAATAATACCACATCATCATCATCAGCCAAACTAATTATCGACCACCGTTTGACGTAGGCTTCTTTCACAGATCGGTACATGACACGGTCTTCTGCTGTTCGCATCCACTTGCTGACAGGCCTTCATTATTATAATAGTACTTACCTACATAAAATTAATAAAATGGACTAACATACATGCGAACAAAATTTACGCCACAAGATTGCTACTAGATAAATAAAACAAAACACTTAAAGTAGTTACAGGAAGCTTCTAGTCGTAAAATAATCAGCCTCAATTTGTACTAGATTTTTTCTTTTGACTGGCATCATGCCTCCGTTGGTTGTAAGTCTGCCCACAGAGGCTTTGATTCGATTACTATCTAGGACAAGAACAAAATTAAAAATTTTGATTAACCCCCGACTACCTCAGATTTGTTATATGTACAACATTCTACTAGTTAAGCCCTTGATAAGGTTAAGCATTTGATACCCATATTGAGGGAGTTGTGAAAATAGACATGTATTTCGCCATTTTGTAGAAGCGGCCATCTTGGATTTGAAATTTGTCATAGTGCAATGTATTCTACTAATCAAGCCCTTTCGTTTGATACCCATCTTGAGGTAGTAGTGAAAAAAATAATAGAATACACCATTTTGTGGTGGCGGCCATCTTGGATTTGATTTTTTTTATAGTGTATAGTATTCTACTAGTCAAGCCCTTTCATTTGATACCCATATTGAGGCAGGTTGTGAAGAAATATTTTGTCCGCCATTTTGTTGTGGCGACCATCTTGAATCGATATTAACCAAACGTAGCTAAGAACATCCGCACGGATATTAAATTTCAAATAAAAACAAAACGCATTGAAATCGGCCCATCGGTTTGAGCTCTACGGTGCCACAGACAGACACAAACACACAGACAGACAGACTTATAACACCCCTTTTTTTGGTCGGGGGTTAAAAAGTAGGTACTTATGTGAGTGTGTGTGGTGACTCTTGATGTTTTTTCGGTTTCTTGGTATCTTATTTGTAAAATATGACAACAATTCCTCGTCATATCAACGGTTCGCACAAATATTTTAGGAGCCTTTTCCGGATTTCAGACAAGTTAAGCAATACACATAATATTAAAACGTACAGTCAGCGGAATTCGTAATAGCATCCGGAAAAAGTGACAAACACGGGTGGCGCTGAGTCGCGGGAACGGGAGGGTTTGCGACGAGGGGAACGGTGGAGTCAGCCAGATCTACTCTACGAGTACATCATAACTCTGGTTCGGCCCATGGCCAGCTACCTGAAAACATCGCCTGAGGGCGTATGGGTGTACTGACAGCGACACTATTGAATGCCCTCTGTAAGGAACCACAGTAAAATGAAATGTCAACTACACCTCTTGAAACTAGTTAAACACGCCTCTTCGCAACTGTGTCGCATCCTATAATAGTACCGATAAGGCAAGTTTATACTACTAATATTGAATATTGCTTGCTGTGCATCAGCAGAAGAAAATGGTCAATCAATGAAAGATCTATTTAAAGTAGGAATGATTCACCGTTCTTCATCAATTAGTATTAAAAAAGATAGGTACAAAAAATAAATGGTAAGATTGTTAATTGCTATAAATATATGAGGTTTGAAAAAATTGGTTGTCTGTAAATTCAGTTTACGGACGATAGTTTAACATGAAAACGTCATTACAAAACGTTGACGAAATGACTGCGTACTTTTATAAATAAAATTGTTTTTTTTTTAAATCATCATTATTCTGGATATTTTTGTACATTTCTGGATACAATTCTGGGTGGACATTGTACATTTCATTTCACTCCTTCTTTGTATCCATCCAGAATAATGATAATTAAAAAAAAAATGGTAATAAAGATAATGTACTTCTTAAGACATTCGTTCTCTCGACTACACCGGCTGTAGCTTTTTTAAATTATTCTTAGTCGAAATGAAAACCTGATAGGTTAAGCTTGTAGCCGACTGTACATTGAGGTGTGCAAAATTTTTCAATATTTTTTTTACCTTACCTTTGCTTTTACCGTCCTCACTTGTATTGTTTACCTCAGGGCTAAGCATCCAATCTCCTCGGAAGTGCAAAGTTTCCTAAATAGCCCGTGGATTATTTTTATTCCAGTATGAAGTTTACTCTGGTTTTACGAGGCTGAATATTTTTTTTTGGATTTTATGTGCAGTCAATTTAACCGTCTCGTACTAGTAATATGTTGTGAACACTTCTTCCAGATTCCATGCTCATTCCCACAAAATGCTTACTTTTGAACAATCACTTTTGTTTCACAAATTACTTTGGTTTGTAGTGGTAGGACTCTTGGCAGAGTCCTCCTGGGGAAGTACCATACCTTTGCCAGTTATTCTACCGCCAAGCAGTATGCAATGTGCAAACATTACTGTGTGCCGGTTTGAAAGGCAATGTTTTCAGAGAAATTACAGGGCTTAGAGATATAACATCTTAGATCTCTGGGTGACGAGCGCAGTGCTGAGCTAAGTAATTATTTGGACTCGTTATGTTCCAATAGCTGCGTGTCACTGTACTGTTATGTGGCAGGCATGTTGCTTACCATCAGGCACATGTCCTGGTCGTCTCATCACTCCAAAAAAAAACACGGCTAAATTTTCAGCAGATTTTGAGTGGCATACATTCATACATTACATTTACTAGAAATACGAACGGAAAACTTTGCACGTTTTTAGCACAAACATGACAAAAGTAAATTGATTGGGTTGAATTTAAAACGCGGCCAGATTATTGTTTGTCTACTTTTGGTCCCAAAAATAGCTTAGTTCCCGAGTAATAAACTCAATTACTGATTATACTAATTCATTCATTCATTCATAATTTAAGAGCGACGCTCTTGTCGATGGAGTTCTTTCCATGTACTTCTACACTCCGCCTTCTCCTTGACTTCCTGATACGACACTACATTTATCTTCTCTTTCACTTGGTTCATGTAACTTCTCCTAGGTCTACCTCTCTTCCTCCTCCCTTCTAATTTACCTTCCATTATTGTTCTAATGAAGTTGTCGTGTCGTATCAGATGTCCCATCATCTTCCCTCTTCTGTTTTCTATTGTTTCCATTAACGTTCTTTTCTCCTCTACCATCTTCAAAACTTCTTCATTGCTCTTCATTTCCTTCCAGCTGATTCTCTCCATTCTCCTCCAACACCACATTTCGAATGCCTCTAATCTTTCCCTATCCCTTTGAGTCATGGTCCACGTTTCGCTGCCATACAATGCAATACTCCAGATGTAGATCTTACTCAGCCTCTTGCGAATATTTTTTGATATTCGGGCTTTAAACAGATGCTTTTTTATTGTTAAAAGCTCTTTTTGTCATTGCTATTCTAGCTATAATGTAAAAACATCCGGTGTACACCTGGAATCATTGGTTATCACACTGCCTAAATATTTGAATTGTGTTACGTTATCTATGGAAATTGAGGTAAGTTTAATTGGGTATGGGGATTGGGGATTGGGTATTGGGTATTGGGGATTGGGGAAATTGAGTTAAGTTTAATTGGGTATTGAGTTAAGTTTAATTAAGTTTAATTGGGGTGGGGTAATATACTAATTCACTTAGTCTTATTTTATTTTGCAATCTTAAGACGCTGACAACAGCCAAATTTTTGCTAGACGATTGGGCCAATATTGAGTTACAAAAGGCACCCATCCTGAATAGGGTCCTATGCATCGTCAGGTTCCTCACTTTTCAGCATAACAGTAGCTTGAGTTAACCGTTACAGTGCCGGCGACTCTAGTTTTTATAATTATTTTTCATAGTCTTTTACATTTTGTTAATATTTACTGTGAAAGAACTAAATAATTTAATTTTCTCCAAAAAAACAAGAACTGACTTCGATTTAAAATTAAACTCGGATACTCGAGAAGATTTCACATGATTGAGCAATCTACGATACCGTAAAGGTAAGCAAATTTTCGTTTTTTGGCGATTTTTCAAAGACTGACACGACTGACATGGGTTCCGATAAAATGTATAATATGAAACTAACTCTGAAGTAAATGGTTAGTTGGTAAATGGTCTATGGTTGCCTAGTACAGATCGCTCTAAGCGATAAGGCCGACAATTCAGATATTATTTTTTCTGTTTTGTATTTGAGATATTGGATATTTTTTTTTGTGGTTTGTGGCTTTTTAATATAGATTTATTGTATTCCATTGTACTATCTGCCCAATAAAAAAAGAATCATCAGAATGGATACACAGTTGACGAAGCTATACCGTAACATAACAAGAACAAAGTTCAAATTTTTTGGTCGGGGGTTGAAAAAGAAAACATACAACCGAACTGAAACCTCTTTTATGAAGTCTATTAGAAATCAAGACAAAAGAATAAAATATGTTAATAAAGATAAAGATATATTTATTTGCATACAACATGAGTGAGTTTTGTACAAAAAATGTGTACATAGGTGTAATAATAATTTGTGTTGCCATAATTTTATATTATTTTATTTTTTGCTATAATTTTGACTGGACCAAACAATTCAGAATCATTTGACATTAATTTATTCAATAAATGTGTATGTTAGTCTCAACATTGTATATTGTAAAGTCTCTTTTTGATAACATATTGTATCAAAGCCTGTCAACTAATGTAATTGGTTTTTTGTAAATCGTTTTAGTTGTGAAAATAAATAAATAAATATCATGCTGTGCCGGCTAGGCGTACAAATGTCAGGTAGGTAGCAGTCTGCTCATACAAACTAAGGCCACATTTGCATTCAGTGTTAACTGGTAAAATAATAATTGAAAATAATTGATTAGTTCGATTACAATTTAATCTATCTTCATTGAACTAAATTTGCAATAAAAAAACTTTAAATAAAATTGGTTACATTTTCACTAAGACTCTTAGTGCTAAGAGCTATCTCTTCTAGGCAACCGTAGGATGGAATGAGACACTTGTATTGTTATTGTTAAATGGAATCTTGCTTTGGGGAAGTACAAAAAAGGCAACAATAGGTATGTAGCTATTGGTTAAAGACATTAATCCTGAGTAAACGAAGTCAGGACCAACAACTAGTGGGATTATAAAAGTGAAATCCAAGCATACTCCAATGTAAATGAGGAAAATATCGGATGATATTCGGGGCTATATAATTGGGTCCATCTCCATAACTAATACCTTCGTTATCCCTTGAGGGTCCGAAGCTAACTTACATTAAAATAGTAATGGGAGTATTACATATTTTTTATCCTATTAACTACAGCTTTACGCAGACTATCTGTATAAAGTATATTATGTATTTATTTTATTAATTTATTTAGTCCGCCAACATTGTGCACAGGTGCACACCAACACATTGAAAATCAAAAATCATTACAACTATGCAAAAAGGTGTTCCGAGAGCACCAATTTTTGGACTATTTATTGGATTTAAAACTTCTCACATTATCTCGCCTATTATACCTACCCCAACACGGAGCTACATACCAGGTGAGTAGCGTTGCGTCAACAATAGATCATCATCAACAGCCCACTAAATGTTCCCACTGCTGGGACTCGGGCCTTCTCTCGCAAGGAGAGAGTTAATGCCATAATCTACCACGCTGGCTCAGTACGGGTTGGTGGATGACAGGATGACACATAACTTCGAAAGATTCTATGTACATGTCGTTTTCTTCATGATGTTTTGTTTCACCAGTTTAAGTTAGCGGCATTACGCACATGACTTCGAAAAGACTGTGGTGCGTGTGGGGTTTGAACTCGGGGTCTCCGGATCGGCAGGCGCCGTTCTCCCGAATAGACCAGCCGTAACAATAGATGCAGATGTGTAATCGAACAGGCTTACCACTAATCCATCTAGGCTTTTCGACTAAACCACCACGGCATCACCGATACTTAAGGTACAAGTATAGAAAACTATTCCTGTATGTGAGTCGGGCAAATACACAAGAGCAAATAAGTCGGGTAAACGAAAATCCTATTTCATCGAATCAAAACCAGCTGTCCATTTTCAGTTGGGCGGTCCAGTAAAGCTGTCGCGCGTCGCTAGAGCCGACCAGCGTTTGTCGCGTGACGCTAATACCGGCTACGTTTGTCGCCCGGAAAACTGACGGCAATTTCACGGTTGAAGGAAGCCTTTGGCGCTATTAGGCTGCTGTATGATTGATGGACCCGCCGGCCACCCTGATGTTATTTGTTTCTTTTGCAACAAATGTATGTGGGCTTCAGTTACAGACTTACTGGAGGCGAAATGTAAGACCGAAATTAAAGGAAAAATAAATCCACCATACACCAGATAAGACCATAGATTGTACCTTGACTTTATCCCTGCGCGAGTAAACCACAAGTCGCAGCAGTAGGACCTTAAAATGAGCTGCTTTTGCTATGATTATGTTTGCTACATACAATTTTAATTTTAATTCACATTCTATCAGTTTTATATTAGGCAAGTCTTTTAAGTCAATAGTATATTTGAAACCAGTAAGGGCTATCGACGCTAACGACAAACCGGTAGGTAGCTTGTTACTGAAAAATACTGTTTTTAATTTGACAACAGAATTCTATAAATATAACTCGAAGACTAATGTAGATGGTACTCAGATTAAAATTCACTACCTTTACGAGTGTGTATGCGTACAGAAATTTAGTTTGACACAGCAAAAGGAGCGATGTAATAAATAAAACCCTTTTTAGAATTACACATAAAACTCCCAACGCAACTATCTCGAATTTTAGGCCACACGTAAGTGCACTTTCAGTATTTGCAAGTAAATACTGAAAGAAAAAAAAACGGAAATACTGTAAAATGTAAAATATAAAAACCCATAATGCGTCTGAAATTCCCACCACAGTTACCAAAAAAGTGGAATTTTTTTGAGACGGCTCAACCGATTTTGATGAAACATATCTAAGAAAACTTCCCACTAATTCAGTTATCAAACAAAAAACCAATTCCCTCATTCGGGAGCTACTATGCCACAGACAAACACACACACGCTCACACGCAGAAATTATAAGTTATAACAATCTGTCGGGGGTTAAAAATTAAGGATCCTCTATCCTCCTATCTCTTAAATCCACGACAATTGTCATAAATTGTTACATATTTTGGAAAATTGTAAAGTTTTCCTAACTTACAAATCTGAAAATTAAATATGAGTCTTAGTATGTTTCATCTAAACTTATTATTTATCAAGATGTTTTATCTACCGGTTAGTGGCCTTCTTATGCTTGCGAAAACTACGAGTACTAATTAACCTTTACACTGCTGGAATGTTCTGCTGAAGACGGTGGCCATTACAATACACACTCACAAACAAAACAACTAATGACTATTGTCCACGGTGCAGACATGCGGGCATTGGAACGGACATCGCAACACAAACTCGACCTGTTCAAATGTAAAGATAGCCAGGATCGATGCATATCGTATCGCTGAACAAATAGCAAATGGTGCAGTGGTTACAGGGTTAGAATCTAAATTGCAGGCCCAGTAGCTGACGCTGAGCGAGTTTTTGCCCAGTACAGACAGACTCGGGGCTTAAGATAAATTTGTAAGAATGTGTAAATTGTAGTTTTACATAGTGGATTTTTGAAATATGATGAATCTTTGTTTTGTAGAGGTTCTACTTTAGAGATGGTCTTATATGAATTTAGTCGAAATGAGTGTAGCAGCTTTGACAACATCAACAAAAAATAAATAAAATTTGCTTACCTCGATGATAATATTGTACGTTTGTGTACGTTTCAAAGACTCAAAAAGATCTGCAACGATTTAGCTTAGATTTTGACACGATATAAGACCTGCTTCGGTGTTTTTTTTGTGTCAGTGACATAATCGTGCCTTAGACCGTAAGAATTTTTTTTGAAACGAAAATTTGTTACTAATTTGTCGTCAATACACCCATAAAGAGCAACAAACAGCAAAGCGTTGTAGGGTTCATACCAGCTCTTAGATAAAGAATAAGTAAATGTGAACTCTTTGGTACCTCTAGTTAACGATAGAACATTACCAGCGCCCCGACTTCGTTAATAAACTCCGTGGTTACACTGCAAATGTCTATTAGTAATTTACCGATTTTGTTATTCGTCGTTTTCGCTGATATTTCTTCATAGTTATTTTGGTATTCAGATCATGTTTTTAATCAGTTTTTTAGTAGATACTTAAGTAAATATTTCAGATGAAAGAAATTAGTTTATTATTTAAACCCACACACATGTGCGAGATTCTGAAAATATTTTAGAAACTTAAAATTGATATGCTGAAATTCAAACAGTGTAGAACATCGATATAAACCAGGGGAAGTGCCCTGAGTAACTTGAAATCGGTAATAAACTGCGTCTCTATGTGTGTCGTAAGTAGTTTACACATAACCAATCAACTAGACCCCTAGAATCGCTAGCGGCGCGATATGCTGTGGTTCTACTTCTTTTGGTTGTTGATAACGAATAGTGATAAGTAAAAACGTCCTGTGTTCACCGCTTCCTGCAACCGACTGGCACGGAATGAGTGAGCTCACTCTTCCCAACAATGACATGATTCCGTGCGCCCTGAAGTTTGGGAGGGCACATCTGTGTATTGAGATCTTTGGTGTAGAATAACAATATTACGTTAGCATTTGTTTCAGAGTCCGATGAATTCTTGATTCGTTCGAAATGTGGAGGAAAATCCAGAGGTTTGGTCCGAAATACTCCGACTTACCGTCTATGATCGCCAATGTCAACGTCTTGATGAGACTCCTAATGGTGAACATTGATAGTGCAGACTCTACTCGTAAGCATCACCTATTAGCTTAATCCTCATCTGATTCCTTTCTTTTACGTTCTACCGTCCGCTGTTTGTAGTTATGTAGCTTTTTGTAGCTAATGTTTTCTTATTATTAATTTACCAATAATTTATCTCCACAGATTCTTTTGTTCCATACCTGTTTTAATAGTAGGTAAGCTGACATTGTGTTTGAAATGTTAGCCTTAGTAATGTTAATTATCAATTTATTTAATTTATAAATTGACATTGTGAATCTGCTTCAATCGGTACTGTTTCTGCAATCTTAAATGCATTTTCTATACCTTCTTCTTTTTTCTTTGGTTGTTAAACTATTTTGTGAGTAATCTTTATTCTCAGCGATATCTTTTATGTATTTTCTATAATGTCATCTTTTTTATTTTGTTCTTATAATATATTGTGAATAATCTTAATTCCCAGCGATTTCTTCCGCGTGTTACCTGGTGTCAGGCATCAGCTTTGTTTGCTACTACTTCGGTTACCACTTCTCCTTGCTATGGTTCGCGTGCTGGCGGGAAGAGAGCTTCAATCTCGCGGCTCTCATCGTGTTCTTCTCTCTCTCCGTGTCCAGCAACATCCCGACAGTCAAGCTTTGGTACATAATTATGTATAGGTAAGGATATCATTATAATATTGTTTTCTTGTTGTTATAACTTATTTATTTATTTATCCGTACAATTCGCATTTATTAAATACTTTTTCAAGTGAAAACTTCTTTTGGCGCGCCTAGACAGAATTTTCGTGGGCGGTGAATTGAAATCTAGCGTCACGCTCGGGTATGATAATAGCTTTTCGGGTAAACTCGGGATACTACGGAGAAACTAAATACAATGAGCAAAGCGCGTCAGAGCGAGAAAGATAATATATGATCAAACGAACTTCCAAGTGAAGTTCGATCATTATTATATGAGTCACTTCATTTGAAGATATAGTATTATTTCTAGTTTTAACAAGGTAGTACTTTTAACCTACAGGCAACATTGCACGGTTTTTAGAGTTTAAAGTTTTATAAGGAAAATCACTCTCGGCATCTGGCAACACCAGTGCCCTCCCTCGCTAGGTCCGCCATCTTTGTCTTCATTATTTTTAGAGAATTTTCAAAACAATACTTCATAATCAAGTATGGGTTTGGAACACGTAGCCGTATTCCTCGGGTGGGGTTGGGTAGTTACCTATATCTTCAAATGAAGTGACTCATATAATAATGATCGAACTTCACTTGGAAGTTCGTTTGATCATATATTATATTACGTCACTTCATTTTTCAGATATAGTATTATTTCTAGTTTTAACAAGGTAGATATTTAGAGAATGAAGTTTGTTTTGCTAATAGTATTGTCATAAAGTAATAAAAAAACCTTTCGGAATTTAATTGTTTTAATTTGAAAAGTTTTTAAATTGTTTTATAATCTTATATAATTTATTTTATAATACTTAATACAATCAGCCCTTAATATATAATATAGTATACCTATAAATAAATTAAAATATGTAGTATACCTTATTATGATCTTAACAAAAGGTCTGTTGTAAAAGCGGGCAAAGCTACAAGAAGTGGCTGTCCAGCTGTTTTCCAAATAACGTCTACACCGAGTCCCGCAGAGCTCGCGGCGGCGCGGCGGTGGAAGCGTGGCGCGTACTATGCGCGCTAAAAATGCGGGTGTCCATGCCGTTTCCAACAACACCGTCTTAATCCAACGGCTAATAGATTGAGCTGTAGCAACCTAATGTGGCCGTTTTATTGTCAGTATCGTCAGGTTTCCTACATTCAAAGGTCACAAACCTTTCTTAATAGAAATGTAATCTTTAAGAGCAGAAGCAGACCAGATTTTTGGATCTTCCACAAAATACGGTAAGAATAGCACCGGCTGATGGCGGCCAGGTGCTGTGGTTTTTATTGGGTCCAATATAAATATCTTAATACCATTATCTAACATTGTGGTATTTTCTAGTTTAATTAAAGACAGACTATGTGCAGTGCACAGAGCTAGGAGTTTCTTTGTGATATTTTTTATGTTTAATTCTAAATTTGGGTACCAATTAGAAATGTAATTGAGAACTACTTGTGGATCCCATGATGAAGTATACTTTGCTAATGCTTTGGTATTGGGCTTCATTTTAAATGTGCCTTTAAGGGGGAGTCCAAAGCGACCGTCCGAACCGAATGTATCTCCTAATAGAAGTGATAGGGCTGACCTATGGCTATTCAAGCTTCCACAAGAGTGTAAGGACCATAATAATAATATTATATTGTTCGAGTGTGTTGTCGGATAGTGTGCGGCCGGCGCGGCGGGACGCCGCGGCGCGGGAGGCTGTCCGCAGAGTTTCGCGGCACCCAGGGTTAAAACTGGCGTGCAGGGGATGATGGTCACTTGCGTTGTGCAGACGCTTTCAATCGATCAGTTAGTTTGCGTCAAACTGTTGTTTTAGTGTGAACAATAACGTAAAAATATTTGTTGGTGGAATGGGTATAATACTTCTGATCAGTTTATACCGTTTAGAAACCTAGAGCATGTTCTGAGACTTTCCAATATTTTTCGAAAGTTCAACTTATCAAATTGTACACCATGTCAAGAATAGAGTTAAAATTAAAGAGAATGAAGGAAATGCAAAAACGTATTACTGATTCTAATTTACAGTAAATGCATCGACGGCGATGGCGTCTGGATCCTGGATCCTGTTTCCAGGAAATAAAACAACTACATTTTATCGTTTCGTCATTTATATTTAAATATATATATATTTTTTTTTTAAACATTATAAAATAACAACAATTAGGTATATTGCATTTGGGTTAATCTTTCTAGATTATGTATCGGTGCGATTGTGTTTGGTATCAAAAGGCCAAATATTTCGGCTCTCGCACCATTACCAAATTTCTCTCGCGAGTTTAGTCTAGTGAGATAATTGAATGCCACCTATTCTGTTAATGTAACTTATTGCAGTACATAAGTGTTATAAACGCGCAATAAGATTCCACAATTAGATTCGGTATAAATAAAGCTTTTAATACCGAGAAATACTGCTAATAATTCGAGATAATTACCTAATACGATTTATTTATTTTTCTACGTCCTTCCCGAGCCGTTAACTTTTTAATCACCGTAGACAGCTCCTTTCAAGGAATTGTCTGTGTATATTTTGTTTTTGTACTCGATTTTCTTTAAGGAGTTAAATGTTGTGAAGGTTTTATCTCCCCACCTATTTAAAACTTCTAAGACATTTGGAATTTAGATTTTGTGTCATAATCGTCGTTATTTTCTTGTAAACAGATGAATGTTTACCTTTCTAAAATTTAAAAACCCATTTTTGTTGCGAGGCAGGCAGCTATGAGAACATCAATTAATTTGGCAAATTCGCGAATTGTACATTTTGGTAAATAAGGGCCTTTCTGGACTAAAGGTCCATAGTTATATATGAAACCTAAAAGCTTTTTGGTTCGCTCAGGATATAAACAGCTTTTTTCGTGATTTAATATATTAGCAAGCCCAAGCACTGTAGCAAATTTAATGTCGATTGTACATTGTAATAGCACTCGTCTTGTCTCGTATACATCATACGAGTATTATGTGTGTCGAGTTATATTATTGACTTATGCCCTGGACTTCTGAGGCAAGTTATAACTTCTTTTGAATCATGGTGGCTAAAAATCCATTGTCTTGTATTAATTTTGACGCTATCCTATAATCTTTCATTTTAAAGTGTGTGTGTTTTCAATAAATTTATTTAATGTTTTAAATTTAAATTTGATCTTTTCCTACCCCTGGACTTAGACTTGATCCAAATTGGCCATTGCCAGGTGTGCAAATAGTTACGGCATCTAGCTGTATTAGTTTGCCAGTGGTTTTGGATATTTATAGGTGTTCATCGTGGCAAAATTTAGACCGACGGTCATTATTGAAAGTATAACATGTATAAAAAGACCAGCAAATGTACCATGATATTACCAATAAAACGATTGGGTATTGAGTACTGGTTGAACCACCGTATTTTCGAAAGGGATACTGAAACCCTTTTTCATCTCATAGTTATATTCAATCAGGAATTATAAAAGTAAGTAAGGCGGGCAGCACGTACCTGAGCTATTGTTGAGCATTGGCACAGGTTCGAGTTCTTCGATGTTGATTTAGTCGTGGTCGTGAGGCAGTGTCGACGAGGTGCCGACGACGCTGTTCTGCCTCGACAACCCCTTCCCCCCCTGTTCGGAGCGTAACGAGGAGGTGCGTTCCAATCTCCCTGCTGCTGTACCGGGCGGCTGGCTAATGCTTATGAAGTAGCCATCTTCGGATTGGTCGTATTTCGAATTTAGCTATCTTGCTGTTCGATAGCCTTTATTTTTAAGGTTTTTATTTTTTCAGCCAACGAGTTACTATATAGAGTGTCGTCACGTTCGATATCCTGAATGAGGTGTAAGATACTCTTCTCCAAGTTTGGTGTAATCAACTTTGTTCTGACCTTAGTGAAACAATAGTGCAGGTCTGATAAAAGGCGGCATCCATCGCTTATATGCTTCAAAGCTAAAGACTTATTATCTTTTTTAACAACATAATATCTATTCCGCGGTTTATTGCGGACACGCCCGTACCAAGTTGTTGAAAATGAACTGCCGCTGAAATTTCGGCATTGAGTTTAGTAAAAGTTTGTAAAGGCTTTCAATTGTATGGTGGCAGATATTCGTTTGTAAGTCTTTCTTTTTCTTCTTTAGACAACCCTTCTCGAAGAAAGGGGAGCCACAGGTTGGCTAAGCTGTTGTGAATGCTATCACCAAAATCAGGGAGTGTCCGATGTACACGCACCCAGTGCGGATAGTAACTCTGGATCCAAAGATGTTTCTGACAAATCCTCGGTAGCTACCGAGTTTGTCCACCTCGCCATCTGGCGCGGATGTCGTTAATGTAACTTTTGGTTCTATTGGGTCCAAAAAGCGAACCAGGAGCCGGGGTTGGCGGCAAAGGTCCTGGTGGCATTGGCGAAGCCGACTGGATTGCATCCATCTGGCTTTCCCATATTTCGGCCGGCTGTTCGGGTGGTTTATTCATCATCTTATATGTTTGTACGAATAAGTTGCGAGATAGCATTGCGAAACCTGTTTTATCTTGTAAAACGATAGACGGCAGAATAACTCGATAGCTCAGTTTTTAATTGAGTATTTTTATTAATCGAGGGTAGCTTACGGCTGCTCTCGTTATCGTAGTAGACTTGCAGTCTATCGCGATTTTTTATTTCTTATTAGTCGAGGGTAGCTCACGGCTGCTCTCGTTATCGTAATGAGACTTGCAGTCTATCGTGATTTTTATATCTTATTAGTCGAGGGTAGCTCACGGCTGCTCTCGTTATCGTAGTAGACTTGCAGTCTATGGCGATTTTTCATTTCTTATTAGTCGAGGGTAGCTCACGGCTGCTCTCGTTATCGTAGTAGACTCGCAGTCTATCGCGATTTTTTATTTCTTATTAGTCGAGGGTAGCTCACGGCTGCTCTCGTTATCGTAGTAGATTCGCAGTCTATCGCGACTTTTTATTTCTTATTAGTCGAGGGTAGCTCACGGCTGTTCTCGTTATCGTAGTAGACGCGCAGTCTATCACATTTTTTTTCACACATATCACCACAAACAGACTCGAGATCACAAGTTTTTTAAAACGCTTATTTAAATGTAATTTGGGGTAAACGTAAGGTACGTTTACTGTCCGATAAGGCGGATAAAATTCTAACCCGACAATTCTTTTTCTTAGCTTGTTCTTGTATTTTCCGAATATTTCTATCGTATTGTGTTAACTTTTTTTTTTTTTTTTTTTTCCCCAGCACTTCGCTTTGATATTTTGAGTTGCACGTGCGTTCGTCACCTTGCACGAAAAAGGAATGAAGACAAAGATGGCGGACCTAGCGAGGGAGGGCACTGGTGTTGCCAGATGCCGAGAGTGATTTTCCTTATAAAACTTTAAACTCTAAAAACCGTGCAATGTTGCCTGTAGGTTAAAGGTACTACCTTGTTAAAACTAGAAATAATACTATATCTGAAAAATGAAGTGACGTAATATAATATAGTCCCTGTGTACCTGCGTTTATTATATTTATGTCTTTTTATCGCGATATTAACTTCTAGGTACTTATAACATTAATTGAACCTGTCACGAAACATTAAATTTGCATTTCACATCCATTGCAAAACAGTTTTTGTTGTAATATACTCGTATTACTGTTTTATCACAGCACTAACACTAGGTAAACACACAAAATGATACCTATTTTCATCACAGCACTTACATATACACCATAAACACAGCATATTTATGCATTTTTCAATTCATTATATTAATATTCATTGAAAAATGCATAAATGCATGCGAAATACCTATAAATAAATAAATAGCAAATACTAAAAAATTTGCAAATCAAACGCTATTTCCGACCCACATATTGTTTTAAAATTTATTCTTATGCTTGGGCCACACTAACGGGAAATGCCATTAATTATCGCGTTAACAGACGTCAACCGTAGGTGTAAAACACACCTTCGGTACACGTCTATTAGGTGTATTTTCCACCTACTGTTAACGTCCGTTAACGCGATAATTAATGGCATTTCCCGTTAGTCTGGCCCCAGCATTAGCCATGAATACACTAGTCTACTACTCTACTAGTCTATTAGCTGCATGTAATTCTCGTGTTCTAATTTTCAATTTCTAAATAATTTTTATTATTAATTATTACAATTATTTAGTGGTCTTTAAATATAAGTATTTCTTATTTTAGTTTTCACTTCTGCCGTGCGGTCTTAAGCGCACACATTTATGTTTACTTTTACTGACTCTAAAAAAATCTCGCGAATATGTTTAGATTAAAAAATGACACAACGAATTGCATCCTAAGTACTTTACATTCGTACTGCGACTCCGCCTGACACGGAGATTCAATATCATTAAAAAGATAACTACATAAAAAAATAACAATACGAATTGACTTTTTGTAAGGAACGTACGTACGTTTTGTTCAATTTTTAATAACTTTTTAAGTAGTTTATTCCATAAAAAATGATTTTTCGATTGTACCTATAATATGAAAAAGTTCTTGCGACTACACTACCAGCATCATAGTAAAAAGTAGTTTTAATAGCCACTTCTATCCAAAAGTTGTCTGGAAGAAATCGCTTTCCGCGATGAGATCGCCGTTCGTTACAATAGTTTTTATTGTTTTTCTTCTCTTGTGTAAGGGATTTTACTCTGGTTTGAAAGTAAATTAGTAAAAGAGTAGTCTTATAAGTATCTATAAATTGTATTACCAATTTTTAAATCAGATGAACTTGAAAAACTACAACATTTTTTGTAGGTAATTTAAGTGCAATAAAGAGTTTGTCTATCTATCTACCTTTCCAGATCGAAAGTCCGGTACCTGGTGGACCAATGCAAATCAACCAACGCCCTCACCGAGTCTGATGCCAGGTTTTCCAGCAACATGGCAGCCCTACTGAGGATCGTGAAGATCAGAGGAATCTTCTTCTTTACCTGTGTGATGACTATTTCAGGACTTTACGTCATCATACCAGCATTCACGCCTGGCAGACATTTGCCTGAAGACTTTCTGGTCTTTTATGGTGAGATATTCATAAGACTAGCAGTACCTCGCGTAGTTTCCTTTCTCGTTATTTTCTCGTCCTGCTCTAATATTATAAATGTCGATGTTTGGATGTTTGTTGCTCCTTCACGTCGTAACGTCAGAACGGATGTGGTTGAAATGTAGAACACAGTTAGATAATAGTCGAAATAAATAAATGTATTTATTGGTGGACAATCTAATATAACTAGGATGGGTATATGATAAGCTGAATTAAACTTGTAGTATTGTGATTAACAGGTCTGGAGCCCGCATTCGAGACGCCTAACTTCGAAATCAGTTACGCGATAATGTTTATTAGCGTCAACTTCATCTGCTACATCACCTCTACCATCAGCACACTCATCATCACCATCATCGGATTTACAGAAGCACAAATGACGTCACTCAGCAAAGAACTATTAAGCGTGTGGGACGATTCTGTTGAAGACGTAATCGAATTTAATGTCGATCTTATGTGCGTTTTTTCTAAAAATTCTAATCATCTCACATTTGATGTTCGTACGATGAAGAAAATAAACACGAGAGTCAGATGGAGGTTGATTAGGATAGTTAAAAATCATACGAAAATTATAATGTTACTAGGAAATATAAATGATTGTTTCAACATCCCTAACGCCATTGCTTTCGTCTGTTTGGGAGTCAGTCTTATCGCGGAACTTTTAGGCGGATTAGAGACTACATACCTACAGATACCATTTACGTTCCTGCAAGTGGCTCTGGATTGTTTTGTTGGACAGAAAGTTATGGATGCGAGCGTTGCGTTTGAAACAGCAATGTATGATTGTAAGTGGGAGAACTTTGATGGAAACAACATGAAGATGGTTTTGCTGATGCTGCAAAATTCTCAAAAAACATTGACGCTCTCCGCTGGCAGTATAGCTGTGATGAGTTTTTCTTGTCTGATGAGTATTGTAAAAACAGTGTATTCGTCGTATGCCACCTTACGATCTGCGATATGAGAAGTTAGCTTGTGCCGTTGGTTTCTGTACTCAATGACATTGAGTTTTTTGAAAATATTGGCAAACATTGTTTGCCAAAGCTCGATGGAGCGTGGTATTCAAATGTTCGACTAATAGATCGTATAAAATATAACACGGCGCTCCAAAGTACATACCATCACAGATTGCGTTGCAACATTTAGCGTCAATACACGCGTCAGCCACAAGAATCTGAAGCGCGCAACAACTGCTTGTGGCCGGAGGTCGACAAGCTGGTTCCGGCTACAAGAAGCGAGAAGCGGTGTTTCACCGCAAGTAGCGAGGTCTCTGGCGTCATCGCGTGCGTAGGTCAGTGGCGGCGTTTTGTGGTTGGAGCCGGTTGCCCGTGTATAAGCGACGCTTGAGACGCCGACAACAGCTAATAGAAGTTGTGAAATGTAAGCCACGCCCATGTACGACTCCTAACAAGATTTTTGTGAAATGGACTAAGTGAAGTACAGTCTACATAAACATAAAATAGAACTACCCCACTTGACGTTACTAAATAGGTAATTACCTAAGCCAGGAAGTCGAACCTACACGTATTAATCCATTTCTTGAAAACTATTGAACCAGTTTTGATGAAACTTACAATTGGACGTCGTCTGGGCCGATCCAGACCAAGGTAGTTAGGTAATTACCTAAGCCAGGAAGTCGAACCTACACGTATTAATCCATTTCTTGAAAACTATTGAACCAGTTTTGATGAAACTTACAATTGGACGTCGTCTGGGCCGATCCAGACCAAGGTAGTGTGACGGACTGTATTCGCACGATGAAAACTGGAGCACAAAGGCCGTAACACGCGCTGTCTGGAAGGAAAGAGATCAAAGTAGCCAGCAGTGAGATAATTTACACCAGGGGTCGGCAACCATTTAGCTGTCATTGGCCACATAGTGCAAAAAGAAGATAAAAGCGGGCCGCACTCCTAAAAGTTTGTAATTGCACCCCTTCCCCCCACTCTGTCACTGTTACCTGCGTGAAACATAAGCGTAACATAGCGAATTCGAAGCGAAATAGTAATATCGTTGATTCCGCTTGCGGGGATTACAGTTAAGATACTGGATACGAGTGTTGATTTTGAAAGAGATGGTATGCCACGTCTGCCTAGAACACTAGAACAGCCATGAAGATGTTTAATTTTAATTTTACAAATATTATTTATATTTTCTAGATTTGGTGGTTTTGTGGCGGTGAGAATTTCTTTACTCAAATACGATTGGGTACAAACCAAAACGTATTTGTTAGTCCACCCCAACTCACCTGTTAGTTAATGGCATTGTGGTTGAAGATGTAGCACGACTTAGAATTAGACGGATTGATTTAAGTACTGACCTGATGAACCCCGTGACTGCTTTATACTACTGATGAAATCAGCAGATGATTTGTTCTTAAAACGAATAATTACTTTAAAAAAAGTGACAGACCAAACAAGGCATGTGTAACAACATTATTAAAGAAAATATACGCTGGTTAGTGGTTAGTAGCAATGGCTAGTAACACAAAGATATTTGAACACGAAGAGTTCATACTATTGCATAATGAATGTTTCGTTGATAGCAAATTAACAACACAGACCAAAGATCAGCATAAAATCGTAGTTGCTATGTAAGTAATGATAAATAATTATTGTTGTTTATATAAGTAGATACCTAAATAATTTCGGCATATTCCACAAATCCCCTTCGAGTTTTCCCTACCAGGGAATTTGTGGAATTTTTTGTCCATAAATTTCCTGTGATTTTTCGGAAGAGGATTTTTGGATAAATATCACAGGAGATTTATGGACAAAAATTCCACAATTCTCTTAGTAGGGGTAAATTTAAGGGGTTTTGTGGAATATGCCATTATTTGGCACAGGTACCTGATATACCAAACTAGAAAGTAGGTATTACTAAATAAATCTAAAAGTTATACTAAACTTAACAAATAGTTTCATTGTACCTACAGAAAATTTAACACGTTTATTATTGTTCTCGAGTCTTCCAATGCCCTAGAGTTTAAAAATAAAAAACAACATCAAAGCTGATTAGTAGTAGCACCACGAGTAGCACTCTTTGCTACTTTGTTAACATTCTTTTACACACATTGACATTGTTTTATTTTATACAAATTGAATTATTATTATCATTATTTTTGATTATTATTTTTTGATTTTTCTATACATAACATTCTTTAAAATTGCTCACACAGCTAAACTGCAAGAGCTACTACTGCAAGACCTTGGATTCTACATGAAACCACACACTTGTCAAAGTCCATAACATCATCCTGCTGAAGCACAAGACGTTGGCGTAATTGTACTCATCAAACATATCACACTAACATAACACACCGGGATAGAAGCCAGAAATTAATACATGATGAATCAGATGACATATATGATACAACCGATTAAAAGTTAAAAATGAAAAAAGAAGAAGACTTTATCAGCTGACTATTATTATCATTGTATAAATTCAGACCAATGGAAACTGCGTTGCCAGATATATTGCATGCCTCTAGAGGAAGAGGCCAGTTTGTATGGGTCAATTATTTAAATGTTTTGTATCATCTTATCTTACCTGCAAACAGCAATAAAGATTTTTGTATTTGTATTTGTATTGGCAGAGTTCGCCTGGTGAAGTACCACATCGTTGCCAGACATTCTACCGCCAGACAGTTACGTTTACACATCACTGTGTTCCGGCTTGAAGGGCGGTTTCCAGAGAAATTAGGAGGCATAGAGATAAAACATCTTATATCTCTGGATGACGAGCGCAGTGCAGTAAACCAAAAAAAAAATCAAATCATAAAATAAAATAAAAAAATCGTAAAAGAAACCAAATTAAAACCTAACATGACCTGCTTGTCTTGTCAGTCTTTACTGTAAAATAAAAGTGGTCAAGTGCGAGTCAGACTCGCCCATGAAGGCTTCCGTAGCAGCAAGTAACATAGTATAAAAGTTCTTGTAATTCTTTGTTACTTTAATCAGTGTTTTAACAATAGTGCGTTTATGCCGTATTAAAATAAAACTACTTAAGTTCTCATTCAAACCAATTTTCGTTTAAAGTTGACATGGTAATATATATACATCATACATCTTTTTTTTAGTTTTGTCATTCTCTTATTTTAGAAGTTAGATTGCACACATTTTACCACTTTGGAAAAGTCTCTCGCGCAAACTATTCAGTTTAGAAAAAAAAACAAGCTAGAAACCTCAATATCTGTTTTGAAGACCTTTCCATAGATTAGCCACACGGTTGATTTGGATGGAAAAAACAATTTTGAGTTTCAGTTCTAAGTATGGGACACCCCTAAATTTTTTAGTTTTTTTTATTTATTTTTTGTATGAAAATCTTAATACGGTTCACAGAATACATCTACTTACCAAGTTTCAATAGTATAGTTCTTATAGTTTCGGTGAAAAGTGGCTGTGACATACGGACGGACAGACAGACATGACGAATCTATAAGGGTCCCGTATTTTGCCATTTGGCTACGGAACCCTAAAAAGTGTAGTAGTGTCAAAGTAATACTCCATCATATAATTTTATTACCTAGAAATTGTAAGTATTGTATTGTTATTAGTATTGTAATGGAACTATTTTATTTGTGGAATTATTCTCGTATACGTATCAAAGATGCCACACAACTGCCCTGATCTGTAACTTTGTCCTATTCTCCAAAAGGTCATCTGGAGGAGATCGCTATTAGCGATAAGATCGCCTTTTGTGCCCAAAATTTTTTGATGTTCAGTTTAATCATTGTATTTGTAATATGTTTGTGGTGTAATAAAGTGAATTGTATAGTATTGTACTAACAGTGACTGACTCACGAACGATCAATAACTTGTTGAATATGACGGTCTGATCAAGGTAAGTTTGTTTTGTTTTTTCGTAAAAAAATATTCTGTTCTGTGAATCGCGAATACTAATATTATAAATGCAAATTTGTTTTTAAACACCCAAAAAAGTTTGGGTGTTTGTTCGTTTGTTGCATTAATCACATTGAAACGAACGAATCGGGTTGAAAATTGAAAATTGGAACACAGATTAAAGTGTAAATAATACCACTATGTTATGGCTAACTTTCTATCACGGGAAAATAATAAAACATAAAACTTCGTTCGTACATGGAGTTCCATGACATCACATCTTTTATTTGCCTGAGACTGAGACGGTAGAAAGGCAGAATCTAAAAAAAATATATTGAGAAGAATAGAAAAATGTAGCCCATGTATCCATGTAAGAAACTTTCATGAATTTTATCTAGTTCAGTCTGTCATAAAATAAGTAATTTTTCATCTTTTTCCTCTTTCTTCGCCGAAATACAATATATAGGTACTAAGTTTTTGTCTTAGCACGATTTTAATATCAATGTTGATTAGTGAAATATGTAAGAAACCAAGAGTAAGATTTTTCGAAGTCACAAAATCGTTTTGCAGTGTTCTTGATTAAATTTTTTGTCAGGCGTCTTCAAAGGATCAAAAACAAAAATTCTAGGTTATCCCTTTGCGCACAAAGGTGACAGAGGCCGGGAGCCAGCAGCCATTTTAAATGCATCCGTCTCTGCTCCAGCCACGACTGATTGCTACGCGGGGCCATTAGAGTACATACCAAACTTTAGAGTCGCTCTGGTTTGAAAAAAAAAAAATGTTTTCGAAATTGAAGAGTGACGAAACCAGGAGAACATTTACCTGATCGTAAGCAACACGCTTGTTTTTAAAAGCACAGTGTCACTAAGCTTTTGGAAGACGAAGAGTCCAAATGATGTCCTAGTATTACACTGCGCTGGCACGCAGAGATATAAAATGCATTATCTCTATGACCTGTAACTTCACACAGTGATGTTTACAAATTGTTGCTAGCCTTTAGAATAATTGGCAAAGGTGTGAACTTCCCCCAAACGGCCTCTGCTAAGAGTCACACAACTAAAAAGGTTTGAATATTATTTTCCAATAATTAAAATCATAATACGTAATATTATGTGTGCTTAAATACTTACAATAATACAGCTTGTATACGTACGTCCGATAGCGATTCACCCACACACTTAATTTTGAGTGCTGTACCTGATATATGTGTTACAAAAATATTTCGAGGTAACGCGTCATCTGCTAACCCGCACAAACCCTCGGGGGATAAGGCCTGGGGTCCCTGCAGTGAGAAAATTTAAATTGGGCTGAATTAGAAAAATACACGTCTATGATGACTAGGCTTAGTTGATAGTTTTGGGTTTCCTTGTCGCGGCGGGTGTAAAGTTTGGTACGATCTGCTTCCGGATATTGCTGCACTGAGTGTTTGGAGATGACACCGCGTTCCTGTAATTAGTTTGCGCTGGAAAATACTTCAATTGCTTAGACGAGAATAGACGAGTTTACTGTCAACAATCAATGCCGCTAAAACATCTAAATCGATTACAATGACAGGTTGGTAATGGTTTTACACGCTCTTCTTTTTATAATCAAGCTCAAAACTATCTGCAGTAGAACGATAATCTGAGTGAAATCTATGATATACTAAAATAAAGATCAATTACTTTTATAGTGTTTGGACATAAGGACTCTCGCAATGACCAAATACTGGGAAACTGACGAAATTATACGAACGGTGATATAACCAAATGGAATCCGTAATTGGCTGGTCTCGTGGCTTAGTTGCCTACGAAACCGAGAATCGTGGATTCGATTCTCACCCAGTAAAAATATTTGGGTGATTAATACAAATGTTTGCTCTATCTGGGTGTTTCTATGCAAAATAATATGTAATTACAACAATGTAAGTATTATATTTATTATCTATCTGGCAAACATTGAAGGATACTGGCAAACCAAAATTGCTGTTCCGATAGCATCAAAAAAACTTGTCCACAACCACATCAGATTAGGCTGGGATGAAACCCGTAAAGCTATAGGTACTATACCTGGCCACTGTCCTCTAAACCTATCCTACTATAGGTGTGAAACCTATGACACCACCTAACTACTATAGGTGTGACAGACAGCCCTCTATGCATGGGCTGTATGGAGGAGGAAGACACGCCACAGCATGTGATTGTGGAATGCAAGAGCATGGCAGATCAACGGGCAGAACTCCTCCATTTCCCAGCAGCTGTCCCGGAAGTCTTTAACAACCTGATAGGTTGCTTGCCTTTTGGAAGAACCTGGGATGGTTGGAGTAGAAGGGCCACGCACGTTATCCCAATTAAGATGCTAAGTGCGGAAAATACCCCATCAAACTAACTAACTATTATCTACCTGGCTTTCATTGAACACGATTTACTTAGTATATTGATAAATTTAGTACGATCGTAACATTTTAATAGCTTAAAATAAACGAACAGTTTTAACAATAACAGACTGACGAATGTATTTTGCTAAATGTAGACGAACTCTACTACGTGCGTAATTACGTATTGGCTTCCAAATTGATGTCATTGACTACACCTGAATACGCTATGGCCCACAAAATATATTCTTTCAAATATTGTTAAAAATGATAAGTTGGCTATAAATCACAAACTGGTTTACCAATTACGATTACGAAACGCATAGTCCTTGTAGAACTTACTGTACCGTGGGAAACTAATATGCCTAAAGACCACGCGATGAAACAAAATGAGTATTACGACCTCCTAAACGAATTAACAAAAAACGGCTATGTAGTTAGTTTATATGCTGTAGAAGTGGAAGCGAGAGGTATACCACCAAAATCTCTCTATAACCTGCTGAAAGACCTTGGCTTATCCAGAAGTGCAGTAAGTTCTATACTATAACGAGTATCTAAAGCTGCACTAGTAGGCTCATATCAGATTTGGCTGGGCAGGAGAGAAAAACGAGTGGTGAAGGTGAGTGTTGATGTACGTCAGAAACGGGGCCCCTTAAACCTACGCCCGAGTCACAAGTCTCGGGAACTACTCGGGTTTTCTCTCTCTCTGCCACACGATGGACCCGGCACCCGCACGGTGAATCCATGGTATGCTAAGAAGATCGTCTCATGTCACATATTTTGTTTTACGATATCATCGGCCATCGGCCTAACTACGCGGTAGTACTACAATGGTTTAATCCGAGCTATGAGACAGCGTTTAGTTGTACAATAACTTCTGTCCTTATACTGGAATGTCACAATGCACTCAAAGTCAAAGGTCTTTATTGATAAATGTACAATTTACACGTCAATTAATAGAAAACAAAAACAAAAGAAAGAGCACACAATTTGGATACATTTAGTAATTACTTCAATGTACGAGTATTATAATAATTATCGTACAGAAAACTGGCAAGCGTTTTGCGAGTATAGATAATAATTATGTTTTAATACAATAGGCATGACGGCTGATCCTGGAATTATATTAAATTATTTGATACAATGACAATGATAAAACATAATGAATTATGTACCAACTTTAATTTTGATATTTTTTTGTTTAACTTTATCGTCATCATTCAAAGCTGGATGGGCAAGTCCATTTTATAAGTACGAAATTATTAGAAAATGTATTTACCATTGGATAACCCATTCTATTTCAAGTGACTTTTGTTATGAAACAAGTTTCCTAAACTCAATATTTAATATAGCTAACATACAGACTATAGTCGCTGTAACTATAGAAAGTTTGATCGATAAGCCAGCACTTTAATCTGTTTTTGAAGCTGCCGAAACTTTGGGCCGAAGTAATTGTTGTATAGGACTTCAACGGACTAAGGGGCATAGCGACTCACTAGGTAATGACGCAGCAGATAAACTGGCCAAAAGAGTAGCAAAGGCAGTAATATATGGACCGAAACCCATAATGCCTATACCTCAAACCAAAATAAAAGCATGGCTATGAAAATAACGAAAACTCACATTTAACAGAAAGGAATAACAAAGAAGAGCCCGCAACCTCATCAGACTAAGCAGAGACAACATTCACAAACCTACAGGTACCATGACTGGTCTCCTAAATAAACACCTACTTACCATATGTGTGACAGACAGGAGATATATGGAGCAGGAATAAACGCCACAGCACGTGCTCCTGGAATGCAGTAGTGTGGCAGATCAACGAGCAGAAATTCTTCAGTCGCCAGCATCTGTCCAGGAGGCTTTTTACAAACTGAAAAAGACGCTGGCTTTCTGGGGTTGGGTCTGGTTGGGCTAGAAAGAGGGAAGTATGAGCCACGCACAATGACCCAATTAAGGAGGTAAGTGCGGAAAAGGCCACAACAAACTAATTAGGCTTTATTGTATCAATAGTTTTTGTCGCCCGTGGTGGGTAACTCAGTCTTTCAGTTTTCCAAGATTTTTTCCATCCCAAGGTTGTCTGGAAGAAATTGCTTTCGCCGATGAGGTTCAGCGATACCTACGTTATTGGTGAATATACCTAACTAAATTAAGTTTTGTGTGCCAATAAACTTTGTTAGTATTCACATTCTATTACATATTCCTGAATCATAATGGGTATAGCATGAGCAATCTCTATCGCCATCCCCATAACACGTATTAACTCGGCTCCTGTGAATATTTGAACAGAGCTCACAATAGTTCGTTCTGCGGTTATTTTTCGTCCAATTACTCCAACGTTAGTTTGCGAACGAATCACCTGAATATATTGAATCGTTGCCAAAATCACAACCTCAAAACTCGCTGTAAAAATTTTCTGAAACTGACGAATAGTTAATCAAAACGTAAAAAAATCCATTGTTTATAAAAAAATACAATAGATAATTATAAAATGAGTCGGATTGCTTCAGATGAAAAAAGCCTCTAGTTCCAGCAGTGGGAATGAAAAGTACGCTTCTTATGTTTAATTGAGAGAGGTCCATGACCAAAGCTGATGATGACAATCAGTGTTGTTTATAAATATATATCAATTGTCCCATTTATTTTAACGTTTTTCTTTCGTCCTTAGTGGTTGATCATTGAAAATATGAACCGTTAAACCCTCACTAAACCGAAGGTTTAACCTTTTATCCCGATAAAAGACTCCTCTGTTCCTCCACCAAGGAAGTAGTTAATTCAATATAAAATATTTATGTGCCTGTTCCTTTACGGGTATAATAAAATCGCGGGAATATTACCCCTTTACCCGTTTTCAGGGAAAAGCCGTACTCTGGCAACCACTTATAGGAATTTAAAATTACTTATCTTTTAAGAGGAGCGAGTACCCAGCTCATATTATATCGCTTATCGATTTATACATAATTGGGTTGGTAATTGGGTCAAAAATATATTATTCTAATAAGTTTGTCAAGTAAAAATAAATAAAATGTATGTTTTATTTTATCAAATTCTTAATAATAATTGACATCATTAAACTTCGGAAGGAGGGGTTATGATGAGACGTCTTTGTAAAAACCGTACAATGAAATAACGTCACTTGAAACTTCTGAGCACTGTAATCTTCTGTACAACTTCGTTTTTTTAACTTTTATAGGTTTACATTTGACCGCCATCTCGCCTGATGTAAAGCGACGATGCGGTCTACGATGGAGCGTGTTTACCTAGAAGATACCGATTCACTCTCGATTTGAAGACACCGGTATTATAACTATCGGGAAAAACCCACTCAGGCAACTCATTCCACAGCCTAGACATTGTTATCACAAACGTAGAGTCAAACCTCTTCGTCCGTGTCTTTGGGATATCCACCATGAAACGGTGCCGCTTCTAGTACGATAGAAAGTACGAAAAGTAAGAAAGTACGATAGAAAAAAGGAGGTATTAGATCATGCAGATCAGTTGCACACTCTCCGAAGTGTGTCCGATAATAATCCGTAATTTTAACCGATTTCCAAAAAAAGAGGGGGCTATCAATTCAGGTGTAAGTTTTCTGGTATGTTATGCGATAGCGCCGCCAATTGTGAATTGATTTTAATGGTTAGTTTTTGGTTTGGTAGATCATACTTTAGAGGTGGACCTTTAGACATAAACTTTATCGAAATCGGTGAAACGGTTTTGGAAATATGAACAAAAAAACAACTAAAGTTTACTTTCGTTATGTCTATGGTTTAGTGATCGCTTCCTATTGAATTTGGTGGTATCCCTGAATTACATTTTAAACTGAAGTAGATTTTTTTTTTCGGGAAAACTAAATTATTTAGTATGTTATCCAACTGAAGTTATCTGACTGTTATGCGAATCTAGTCCATTAAAAAAAGTAAAAAATATGTAGTAGACTACAGGCCCGTGAACAAAATGTATGGGTCAAATAAACCACCTACCCCGTACTGCTACTACCCTTGGATATCACCTATTAATTTTAACCACCCGTCTGGTGGTCCTCTGTAAAATTTTAGATAACAATAAAATCTAACTAAGTGAACTTGTTGTTTCCGTTAAAACACTAAATCTTAAATTATACTTAAGTTAGACCTAATATTGTTACAAATTTGTAATGAACCGTTACAGTATCAACAAAACTCAAACATTTGCTTACCTCGACGACGTGTTCATACCACGAGTATCTCGCTGTTGTATTGGAACTGCATAACTTAATTGACTAGTTGACTTCACAAAAAATATGAAATTTAGCCGAGTATCGTCCGGGTTTTTATTTAAATTGAAGTTGATTTTTGTTATTTCGGAGAAAATTAAACTTTGATTACAAATCTTAAATTCTTTGATCCTCTTACTGATACTTACTGTCAATATTTGTTAAAAAATAAACCTTTTTTTAAATCCTCTATTTCTAAAATTTACATGAAAATTAATTGCGTAGTTAAATATACTCGTATCTAAGTGTATGGATAGCGGCAGGCAGCGTCTTAGTTTTATACTACGTATAGATCTATCACTATTCGTGGCTGTAGTCTGATCTGAGAACAGCTGAGTCATTAGATCAATGCAATCGTACCTTCGTTTGCGAGCCCCTCCTTTCCCGTGTACCGCGCCCTTTACCTTGCTAATGTTACCGTTGAATCACTGTCGAATTTAACTAGAAGCTTCTGTACTATAATTAGGTAATGATTTGTTGCCTGGAAGAGGCTGCTCTTATCGATAGGTCTATTATGATATTAGGTTTAAGCCATCGTTTGCATTGTCATTTTTTGATGTCATTTTTATAGTAAACCAAATAAAGCCCAATAAATTTCGCTAAGCGGTTTGATCCTTCGTGGGGTGTTTCAAGTTTATATGAAAAAAATAATTGAATTAATTTAATTAATTCAGAACAATACTTGTTAACGTCATTTACACTAATAGACAAAGAATTTGTGTACATAATAAGAGAAATCAATTCAGTTTTATAGCAGGAGCTTGTAATGTGCAAAATGCAATGTAAAAAGGCTTTGTTGATTCATATCCAGGACAAACCTTTGTGTGATGAATACGGACGTGTTCTGTGTATGCGTAGGTCCGTAGGTTCTCAAATATTAAAATAATGCATTTAAAATTACAGAATATTTGTAAGCTACCCGGCTACCCAGGAACAAGCATCTTGCAAAACACAAGACGTTGGCGTAATTGTGCTCACCAAACATTTACCTCATCACAAATATATGTATAATATAAATATACTATACTAGCGGCCCGCCCCGGCTTCGCACGGGTACATACACACACACACACCCTTTCTATCGGGTATCTTTTGTATCGGGTTTAAAAAAAAGTAAAATTATAAAGGGAGTTTTAATTTTTTTATGATTTTTTTATTAATGTTTTTTTGTATTTTTTATTTTAAAATTTTATACATATATAATATTATTTACAAAAAAAAAAGCCATTAGTTTTAGTGAGTCAGAGCTTCCCTGTAAACGATATTTGAAGTAGTTTTATTTTGTGGCAGCAAAATAAATTGATTTTCAGGAGCTCCGACACGTGATAGGCCAACATACAGTTGGCCATGAGTGAAACATTCTTTTCGTAGGTCGATCCCTAATAATTCGAAGGTTTGGCCCTGGGACTTGTTAATAGTTAACGCGAAAGATGATTTCACCGGAAACTGAAGTCGTTTAAAAGGGATTGGCAGATCAGTTGGAATCATCGGTATCCTCGGTATATGAGCTAGTTGACCAGCTGCTGGGCCAGTGATAAAATTTTGTTCAGCAAGCCGCTGCGAACGCTCGATACTTGACTCTCTAGCACGCGATTGCGACGCGTATTCTCTCCGACTTGCAAGGCGATTTTCAGTTTCTGATGAAGATTCCTCATTACGCCGTATTTTTATTGCCCTCGCCTGGGAACTATGTTTAGAAAGTTGATATCTTGATCTTTTTGGCATTTTAGGGCATTATAAAATGAAAAATAGAAGGAAATAACTAATATAACAGGCTTTTACTAAATTTTTGCTTATTGAACTATATGAAGTACTAAGCTGTTTGAATAATTAAAATGTAATATTTATTATCAGGTAAGTAGTAGGTACTTATTGAAAGAAAATTAAAAATATGGGCGTAGAAAACTACCTTTTACCATAGAATAGATAATATAGATAGAACGGACACTCCCAACCCCCCGCCAATTTCAAGCTTCCTCACTCCTCAGGCCGTTTCGGATACGCTAGGAGCACTCAACGAAGGGCTGGTATCGAACATCTAATTCCTAACGAAATATCATCATGGTGGGTTGCTGTACTGTTTACGGCTGTCCGTCAAATAAACGGGACAAGAATAAAAGATTTATTTAATTTCCTAAGGATAAAATAACGTAAGATTAGAAACTTTTAAATAACGTTGCTTTATAATAACGTAGTAATGTTTAACTCAAAGTTCGTAACTTACACACATTGAGATAATATTATTTCATCATCATCAGCCACAAGACGTCCACATAACATAGGCCTCCCCCCTAGATTTCCACAACGAACGGTCCTGCGCAACCTGCAACCAGCGGTTTCCAGCGACCTTTGTGAGGTCATCTGTCCATCTAGTGGGTGGTCGTCCAACACTGCGTCTACCGGTTCGTGGTCGCCACTCAAGAACCTTTTTTCCCCATCGGTTGTCAGTTCTGCGAGCGATGTGGCCTGCCCATTGCCACTTCAGCTTGCTTACTCTTTGAGCTATGTCGGCCACTATCGTTCTTTTGCGAATATCCTCATTACGGATTCTGTCGCGCAAAGAGACTCGGAGCATAGCTCTCTCCATAGCTCGCTGTGTGACTTTGAGCTTCGTTATGAGACCAACAGTGAAGGATTTTACGTTTTAGAAGGTATTTACGTAGTAATAATTTCTCAAAGCTTACACAGCCAGTTTTGGGCACGGATTGGTAATGCTTGGAGGAATAATTATAGTGACAGAATTAAGTTTCCTTCTTGGGTAAGTGTAAAATAATATGCGAATGTGTACCTACTAACAAAAATAGATATCTAGGTACCTAGCGATCATCGGTTTCGTTTGATTTTACGCGGCAATACATACACACTTTTAATTAGAATAGTATAATTTGGCACCATTCTATTTATGTAACTCAACATTACAGCAAGTTTATAAACTACTTTACGTCACCAGGTGAACTCAAGGGGCACAACTATTCAATAAAACAATTCAGTAGCCCTAGCGCTAACGCACACATTCACGCGTGTGTACGAACGACATCTGCGTAGTTGTGTGAAGAGTAGGTAGCTCCACAGCGGCGGTTGTATGGAGTTTTAGTGGAGTGTCCGGGGTGTGCTTTTACTAAATTTTTGCTTAAATTTTGAACAGGAATGAATACCCATAAAATACTACTATAAGCAGTTTGAAAAGTTACATTAAAATATAATATTTATTATCATATACTTATTTACCTACGAAACGAATTTAAAGCGAATTCAAAAATTTTTCAAGCTAAAATCATACGATCACGCACACGACCGCTGCGTAGGGAGCCGATCGCGCGAGTGAGCCGCGCGGCACTTTATTTTATTACATTGACTCGCGACACTTTTTGTAGATAATGATGAGTTCTGCAAAGTCGTAGTAAATGATTTTGTTCTATCATCAATAGTTTTCGCAGCGCACGCGACGTAAGGAATTTTTCAGGTCATTTTTTTACACCTTATGTTACATTATTGGAGTTTTAGTAAGGATTCCTAATTTTAAAAAAAAATATAATATAGCCTATGTTACTCGGGGATAATGTAGCTTTCCAAAGGTGAAAGAATTTTTGAAATCGGTCCAGTAGTTTCGGAGCCTATTCATTACAAATAAACAAACAAACAAATCTTTCCTCTTTATAATATTAGTATAGTATAGATAGATAGCACAACCAAGTAGACGCCAGAAATGAATAGAAGATGAAGAATCAGATGACATATAACACAACCGAATAAAAATCAGAAATGAAAAGAAGAAGAAGAAGATTTCAATCAGCTGAATATTGTTTAATTTTTTTATAAATAAAAATAAAAATACGTTTTTAAAATCATATTCGTACGATGTATAGATCTAGAGTTATGATTTTGTTTTCTAATTTCTGAAAAGATTTTTGGCTCTGGTGAGCATTTCATGTTTTGAGGCTTAGCCAAATACGTTTTCTTACGTCGATCTGTTTTCCGTTCCGCTGCATACGGAAAGCAGATGTAGTTGTCTGCTTCCATCTGCGTTAGTAAATTGGCCGATGACGTCACAAATCAAAGCATAACAGACAACAGGAGAGTTAGGCGGTAGACATGCCAGAGCTACGCGGGTAAAACCGAGGGGGGGGCTGACAGTCAATATAGACTATCAATGTTTACATTTATAGCCTGGCAACAGCTTCATTAAAGATTCTGATTTGGTTTGAGCGTGGTTTGAGCAATAGTGTTATAATCGGACTTATTTCAGCGGAAGGCTGTTAATGAAGATTGGTAAACTCTTCAAAGTGAAGTAATACCAATAAATTCCGTATATTTCGCAATAATTTCACTATTCTCTTTAGCAATACATCTTAGTACTTTTTTATTCTATAGAGACAAACAAGAGGAACGTCTGATCGCGATCTGGAATTACGAATAAATGTGTGTTGCTACCCCAGGCTACCCTGCAAAGAGTTACCGCTACAAATGATTAAATATTGTTGACAGTCATTATGTGCATTATATTATTTATCATTTTAAGTCATAATTGTGTCTGTCTTTTTATATGTTGTAATTATAGGCCTCTCCATTTTTATGTAGGCCTGCTCCAATTGTTTTCAAATTTGGGCCCTGCGTGTCCAAATTTTCCTAGCTGTCGCCTTTAAATCTTTACTAGCAGCTCTCTGCAGTTTTACTAGCGTTGTTCCCATGCTCATTATTTTATCGCGATGAAAAGTAGCCTACGTGCTATTGCAGACTAAAACCTAACATCGATACAGTTAGGTCCTGTTCTGAAGTCCTGACGTAAGTAATTGAGCAATAAACATCCAAACATTGACATTTATAATACGAGTAGGATAAGATTAGCATTAGCTTCAAATTAACTTAAATAAAAAAATCAATGCCACTTTTCGTTGTAAGTAAACTCCTCCTAAACAGTTCGACCGATATAAATGTATTTTTTTGTATACGTTTGGGTAGGGCCCTGGATGGTTTAGATTCACATATCACCCCGGCAGATGGCGCTGCAGTTGGTATCTAGCTTATTATCCGAGCGAAGTAGGAATGGGCCGCTATTTCACTATTAAAAAAAATCTTCCTACAGAATGATGAGCGGGTGTACCCCCTTGTACCCAGGCCGGGTGTGTAGGTTCCACTCCAGATAAACTACCTCGGAGAGCAGTGTATAAGCAACTCATTATTTGTATCCATCGCGGCGTGAATCGCGCCTCAGAGCAGGGGAGCACAACATTTGGAAATACAGTACCTTTATTGTTACACATCGTATACATAATACTATAACTAAAATACTTGCTTACTGTACATTTGACATAGCGAATCGTATATAAAATAAATTCAATAAGTTGTAACTATAATGTAACAATACATACTGTGTCGTCACTATCTGACCCTTTTTTAGCGCGAATTTTAGAATAACCAATGCTGCATCGAGCCAATTACAGACGTTAATAACTTGAAGAATGGTACAAGCAGGCTTTCGACTAAAAGGCTGGTATGTTTTTGATACAATTATCTGGATTAAGCCATAGTTTTTTTATCCTGTGAAAGTTAGTGGTTCCCGTGGGAAACATAAAAAGGATTCATTTGCGTGAATGTTATTTGGCGAAAATAATATACTTATACTTTATTTACCTTGACGTTTTGCCAGAGTTACAACCGCAGTTGTCACGAAGAGACTCTAAGACTGAGGGTAATTACAAGACATATTACAAAGTTTGCTTAGCTTGGGATCGGAAGTTTTGCAAAAAAAACTATAATTCAGATCCATATTCATATTCATATTCATTTATTACATGTCAATTTATAGAATTACAATTTAGGATATACATAGGCAACTTTCTTATGTCTACAATCTTTATTATGTCTACAATACGGGTCTAAACAAATTTTTAGTTAATACAAGTTTTATCGAAATGTTGACGGCTTCTGATCACAGAACTGACAATGCGACAGCTCCAGTCGTATCTCTTTGCAGCTTTCATAAATGTTGGACGCACGAGACGTGCCGTTTTCAAAATAGTGCTGCTCTGTTTTGTTCACAAGGTACCGAGTAGATAGATACAAGACTCTTTATTGTGACACAAACCAGAAATATTACAGAAGTAGTCATTCATTCTGTCCTAGAATGTATACCTACTTGGTAATAAATGCAGAACTTGATAGCAAATGTGCTTCCAATGTGTCTCAGATTTGGTATATTATGTAACTATAAGCATAGATATCCTACTTTATGATCCTACTTTTGGGACTTGAGGCTTTCATTCACAATGAGAGAATCGAGGCCATACTACACCACACTCAGGCCGAGCATAGATGTCTTCCTTTGAACATGTCACCTCAGGATGTTTTAGTAATTAAATTTGTGTATCTGCAATTGTAAAAATACTTAGAGGTGTAGCCAGGATTCTTCTAACCTAAGAAATCCATTGAATGATAGAGTGATCGGTTGTTCTTTCGGACATTATACAAACAGATGATATACCTTTACAGAATGAAATTAATAAATGAAAATATGTAAGATAAAATATTTAACATAATTAAATAATAATAATTTAACACAACTTGTATATCACTGGGTGACGAGTGCAGTGCAGTGCTGGTTCTATGGTGCTAGGTAACGATTTGCTTTATTAATGCTCCAAATGAGGCGTGTAACTGTTCCGTTATGGGCAGGCATGTTGCTTACCACCAGGAACATGACCAGCTCACTACTATCATAAAAAAATTGGCAGGCATAGGAACTGCCGATAGAAGTGAAAACTTATAACTAAAAATTCCATAGATTACTTTGGAAACTATGCGGGTGAAACAGGACGGCGTGACCATGCTATATCAGCATTTCCCATTTGATCTAGAAATGCGCCAGCCAGATCAAATGGGAAATGCTGATATATTTCTACATGGCCAATGGGAAATGGTGATGCATTTCTAGATGGCCAATGGCCATGGTCCCGAGTTTACCCGAAGATTTCTTATCATTCCAGAGCGTGACGCTAGCGAAGAATTTGTCTGTGAACCGCCTAAAGAAGATTTTACTTAAAAAAGTTCAATACATTTTGTTTATTAATTGTTTTGCTAGACATATCGCATGCCTCTTGAAGAGGCCATTTTATATGGGTCAACTTTTGAAATGTTTATGCGCTCCTAATTTTTTGTGTTTGTAATATAAATAAAGCATAAACACCAAAGTGAGTAGTGATTAATTTAAAAAAAAATCTGACAGTCAAGCAAAAAGGTTTGATTTTTGAGCAGATTTAGATAGAGATTCATGGTCGTGCAAATGTATCGCAGACTTTCCACTGTAATTATATGTACAGACAGCGGTGTACACAGGTAACTTGTTTGTTTAACGCAAGTAATTTAAGCATTGTATTCTTAGGCCTGCGTCAGACAGGTTCGTTCGGAGGCCTTTGAAGGCTGCACACTGAAGCTTAATTAATACAAAGTACTCGAAACCCTCAGATGAATTTAGACCTTGTATACATTGGGGGTTCAGCGTTGCTTTTACCGCGCGTTTGTACACTCGACGCGGCATTACACACACACAAGTCCACAAGTGAAAGCGATTTTTTATTTAGTTTTTTGAAGTTACGTCTTCTTTCGGCGCACCACACTATACTGTGGATAAAGCTCAGCGTCACTCTCGGAAATGAAATAAATGTTCGGGTGCACTCGGAACCGCGGAGTTTTCTAGAACGAGAAAGATAGTCAGCTGCTGTAACTATATTTTTAACCGACTTCCAAAAAAAGGAGGAGGTTATCAATTCGACCCCTATGTTTTTTTTTTTTTTTTTATGTATGTTACCTGATTTCTCGAGAACCTCTGAACCGATTTTAAAATTTCTTTTTGTGTTCGGATGGGTATGCTTCCCGAATGGTCCCATATAAATCTTTTTGAAATCGGTCAAGTAGTTTTTGAAATATGAACCAAAAACTGAAAAATTGCGTATCTGGATGACGTTGTAGATTTCACAAAAGTTATGAATCTCGTCCCTGTCAATACAAAATTGTGTAAATGCTTTAATAAAAACTTGTTTTTAACCCCCGACCAAAAAAAGGGGTGTTATAAGTGACGTCGATGTCTGTCTGTGTGTCTGTCTATCTGCTGTGGCACCGTAGTAGAACTCAAACAGATGTGCCGATTTCGATGCGGTTTCTTTTATTTCAAGGTTAATACCATAGCAGATGTTCTTAGCTATGTCTGGTTAATGTCGATTCAAGATGGCCGCCTCCACAAAATGGCGGACAAAATATTTTCACTACCTACCTCAATTTGGGTATCAAATGAAAGGGCTTGACTAGTAGAGTACTATGTACTATAACAAATTTCAAATCCAAAATGGCCACCACGACAAAATGGCGAATTATATTATATTTTCATTACTACCTCAATTTGGGTATCAAACGAAAGAGCTTGACTAGTAGAATACTTTTCACTATCAAAAAATTCAAATCCAAGATGGCCGCTTCCACAAAATGCCGAAATACATTTCTTTTTTCACAACTCTCTTTATATGGGTATCAAATGAAAGGGCTTGACTAGTAGAATGTTGTACAGATAACAAATCCAAGGTAGTGGGGTTTAATCAAAATTTTAATTTTGTTCTTGTACACTAAAAGAGTAAAATAAACAATTTTCGTACAAAAAATTAAACCGACTTCAAAACCACAAATAGGCACTCAAAAGCGAAAAATAAACTAAAATCATTATTATAAGCGCTACTCACTCATCTATTTGAAGTCGGTGCCAGTCAGGTCAAAAAGTTAGTAGATTGATGCTATGTAGGCACAGGTAAGTAGTATCTATCCTATACCTGTTAGATTTAGCTGGCACCGACTTCAAATAGATGAGTGAGTAGCGCTTATAATAATGATTTTAGTTTATTTTTCGCTTTTGAGTGCCTATTTGTGGTTTTGAAGTCGGTTTAATTTTTTGTACGAAAATTGTTTATTTATTAACTTTATTCTATGGATACTAGTCCTTCATCCGGATCGGTCACTGTCGTGTTGTTGTGTTTACTATATTCAATTTATATGTAATCCTTTTTATTTAAATTATTGAAATAAAATTATTCAACAGTTTTTTAACAGTAATAACTGTTATTTTAGATTTCACTTCTGCCGTGTGGACATACAGTTTTTTATTACACTAGACTGATATAAATTAATTACATTACATTCTGTTAATAATTTTATCATCAAAATATTGCCCGATTCTTCGTCAATTTGTGGTTTGTTTATAGCTAATTTACTATTTTTATGAATCGCAGCGAATGTTGTCGTACGGGCAATAATAACTTTTAGTCTATCGGTCGTCGTGCATGGCTCTCAACTTCCAAAAATCACGACGACGCACGACGGTAATACTGATTTTGTGGTAAGAAGGTCTAGGCTGTAGAATAGTTATGTGTCTAATTAAAATTATATGATATTAATTTAAATTACAGTTGCAATACGATGCGGAGTCGGTTTTTTCATGATGATTACAATCTTGGTGTTGAGACTTAATCGGTTTATTCTAGCTAAGGCCGTACCCCGAGCAAATTACCGTGAGTATTTCTTACCTCATCGCACACTGAAAAAAAGGGCAAGAGAGAAACAGGATTGTCGCTGTTTATTACGCTTAAATTTCAGAATAAACTCGTTATAAAATCAGATTTTGGTCTTTTGAAAAAAAATATTTCCACCAAAATGTTCGTAATAGAATTAATTGCCTATCCGTTGGCGTAAGTACAAAATCCAAATAATGGTGTTTTTCGAGCATGATAATTACTATTATTTCTAGGAGATTATTTAAACAATAAATTAATTAACAACAAAAAAAAAAATGAAACAACTATTTTGAAGCCAAGAATTGTAGAAATTATACGTATTTTTCACTAGATGATATTTGTTTTGGCTAATAAGTACATAGAGCGCGTTTTGCTGGAGGACGCACCACGGGTATGGTAAGTAAAAATACGCGCGTTTTAAAACCGCTAATGTGTACTCAGACTCAATTTACTTGTATGCCTCTGGGAATAATTTTCTCAGCGCGGAACGTCTGAGGAATTTACGAATGAAGGGTTCGTATATAAATTTAATTGAAGGAGCTGGAAAGTAGCTGGAGAATAAATTAATATGATAATTATGCGAGAACGATTTGATGTTAGCCTTTTGTTTAAAACTTGTACTAACTGACCAGAGAGACGTGTTGCTGTCAGAACCTATCTGACTGGAGCAGTTTTTTTTGTTGAGAAAAGTTTTATGCTTTTTCAAGAAACATTTAAATATAATGCTCAACAACAGATTTAATTAACCATTTTCATCTATTGAGCAAAAATAAATTGAATTAAAGAGCGATAGAAAAATACAGTTTCAAAAGCATACAAGGCGTCTATCTCCCTAAGCGTACAAGGTAACGGTAGAAAGTTTTTATTAGGCGCATTATCACTATATACCAATGCTGTTTTCTTTTTAACTAAAATATGTACATTTTACGAGAACAACAGATTGTTCCACGTGTTTGGAAGGTAAGTGTGATGATGGATGATGCGGAAAAGTAACGAGATAATCATGGCTGGCAACACTAAACCAAACGTGTTAGTTTTAGAAATGTGATTTGATGATTTATAAATCGTCGTCATCGATATAATCTCTTTCTTGGAACACGCTTGTTTCCTCATGATATTTTACTTCACCATAACATCTAGTAACGATGATGTACTTGTCTGCACTTGAGTTTTGTAGTGGTAGGACTCTTGGCAGAGTCCGCCTGGGGAAGTACCACACCTTTGCCAGTTATTCTACCGCCAAGCAGTAATGTGCAAACATTACTGTGTTCCGGTTTGAAGGGCAATGTTTCCAGAGAAATTACAGGACTTAGAGATATAACAACTTAGATCTCTGGGTGACGAGCGCAGTGCAGTGCTAGGTAATGATTTGGGCTCTTCATGTTCCAATAGCTGCGTGTCACTGTGCTGTTATGTGGCAGGCATGTTGCTTACCATCAGGCACATGTCCTGTTCGTCTCGTCACTTTTTATAATAAAAAAAAAGAGAAAATATAAGTAAGTAAGCGGAATTAGTACCCACAACTATCGATCCCACAAGCTCACGATTGTGTTATTGTGTTCTCCCCACAGCTAGCAAGCTATTACTTCTTACTTCGTGTGGACTAAATTAGCGTTGCGTAGCGATGTCTATGTCGCAGCCGGATCGTATAATCTGCTGTATTACATTACGGCTAGCCGTTTTGAAAACCAGGGCCGTTTTCCAAAGCGGCGGTTTGACGATTAGCCAGATTGAAAGCGCCTGATTAAAAAAACAGCCGGAATGTATTCGACGCCATACGTCATTCAAAACGGCTAGCCGTAATGTAGTAAAGCGAAAGATTAGCCGCCGCTTTGACAATTTTTAGTTCCGGTTCTTAACACTCATGGCGCTGTCTGACATAACAACAACGTGGCGATGAAAACAGTACGTGTGTTGCTAAATTGCTAAGGTGACTGTGGATTCTGGTGGTCGGCGGAATCCTACACAATATTATTGGGGTGGTTTATCTACCACCGTCCACCTTGCTAAGACTAAATCGGACCGGGTAGGTTAGGAAGGACCCAGATCCGACTCGGAGCACCCCGACTCCACCTAGTCTTGTCGCTACTACCCCTAGAGTGTATATAAAAAATGCGGGACCAGAAGCTCAAGGGAGGTCCTGAGTGGAGCGACTCAGGGCTGACCGCAGAGCTTCTGGCGGGAGCCCACCCGGAGTCAAATCTCAATGATGACCCTTGTCTAAGTGCACCATATTTCTTAGGTGTACCATCAAGTTTTAACTGAGAGGTATGATGATGTTTAAAAAAAAAGTGTAAGAAATATGGCAAGAGATAATCTGTCAGCTTTTTTATGATTAATACAATTAATTTTCATTGTATATTTTGTAAGTATGGTCACCCTACAATTTAAGCAGTAGTACAATGCGGCTAAACGTTGGCCGCCGTATTGAAGAACGTATCGCAATGACAATGCGGCTAATCGTTGAACCGCCGCTTTACAAAACGGCCCTGTTTTTCAAAACGGCTAGCCGTAATGTACAGCATACAGCGGATTATATGATCCGGCGGCGACATCTACACGAAGCTAGCTTGAAAAACTAGCTTGAAAAACTAGCCGAGAGTATCTCGGCCATTACGGGGTTTTCTTATAACTTAACAACAATATCAATCACAGTAAACAGATTTCTGCTGAAACAAATATCATTGATCAAATCCGTCAAACTATCGCGACCGCAAGAAATCTCCCCGCTGCGCTTTGCGAACATTTTGTTGCTCACAAACTTTCCCGCCATCTTTTATGTGCCTCTAAGATACACTTTATTTTTAACGAACTATGGTTGAGAATCAGATGATTGCGTGATTGAGTTAGGTTGGGAGAATTTAGCCAAAGAAATTGCGACAACTTATCATCTGAGGCATCGTTTGTAATAAATCGAGAGTTGTCAGTGTTGCCATCTGTCGCGGAAGCATGTACTGCAGTATTTGTTTGTACCGAACATGATTTATAGCTACTCTTAGCTAGAGTATTTTATTCAGGTTTGGTGGTCCAGTGGCAAAAATCAGTAAAAAAATTACTGATGAGAAAAAACAATCGCCCTCACGACACTGTCGTTACTAAAACTGTATGTACGAGTGCTAATAATGGTCGGGCCCGGCTTCACCTGTGTTACATCTAATATATAAAATTCTCGTGTCACAGTTTTCGTTGCCATACTCCTCCGAAACGGCTTGACCGATTTTGATGAAATGTTTTGTGCTTATCCGATATTTATGAGAATCGGCCAACATCTATTTTTCATCCCCCTAAATGTTAGGGGTAGTCCACCCCTAAATTTTTTATTTTATTTTTTAGACAAAAATTTAATTTCTATTTTTTTATGATACAACATACAAAAATACATCCAATCCTCAATTTTCACTCTTCTACGATCAACCCTTATTTTATTAGGAAATTATTTATAAGTATGGCAAAACAACGTTTGCCGGGTCAGCTAGTCTAATATATAAAATTCTCGTGTCACAGTTTTCGTTGCCATACTCCTCCGAAACGGCTTGACCGATTTTGATGAAATTTTTTGTGCTTATCTGGTATCTATGAGAATCGGCCAACATTTATTTTTCATCCCCCTAAATGCTAGGGGTAGTCTACCCCTAAATTTTTTTTTTTATTTTTTAGACAAAAATTTTTATTTCTATTTTTTTATGATACAACATACAAAAATACATACAATCCTCAATTTTCACTCTTCTACGATCAACCCCTATTTTTTAATAGTCATTTTAGTAATTTAATATTTTTCCTCTCTGGTCGAAAACTCCCCGCCGCTGGTCCCGCCAAATGTCTACAGGTGTCACTTCTGACCCAGTAAACAGCACGATAATTTGGGGATCAAAAGTAGCCTATAGCATATATATAGTTTGAACACGCTAATCTCGGGAACTACTGAACCGATTAAAAAAAATCGTTCACCGTTCTTTCATATGTTCGTAATCCTTGAACGCTGTAGGTTATATATATGTACCACGGGCGAAGCCGGGGCGGGCCGCTAGTCATATATATAAAATTCTCGTGTCGCGGTGTTTATGGTTAAACTCCTCCGAAACGGCTTGACCGATTCTCATGAAATTTTGTGAGCATATTGAGTAGGTCTGAGAATCGACCAACATCTATTTTTTCACACTCCTTAGTGATAAGGGTTGTTCACCCCTAAGCATTTTATTTTATTTTGCAAACAAAAATGTTTGTTTTTATTTTTTTATAATGTGGCATAAAAAATACATACAACCCTAAATTTATACCCTTTTATCACCAACCCCTATTTTTTAATAGCCATTTTAGTAATTTAATCATTTTTCATTCCCGGTCGAAAACTGATCGATCGTCATTTAATTAGTTATCCCCGCCAGTTGTCTACAGGTGTCACTTCTGACCCAGTTCTGGGGATCAAAAGTAGCCTATAGCATACATATAGTTTGAACACGTTAATCTCGGGAACCACTGGACCGATTTAAAAAAAATCGTTCACCGTTCTTTCATATGTACGTAATCATACGTAATCCTTGAATGCTGTAGGTTATATATATGTACCACGGGCGAAGTCGGGGCGGGCCACTAGTAATATATAAATAGTCTATAAACGCAAGGATCAAGTGAAACCGACTTGTGCCTAGAATCTTTCGAGGCCATGCGTCATCCACCAATTCACACAGGGCCAGCGTGGTGGATTATGGCCTTGACTCTCTCCTTGCGAGAAAAGTCCACGAGTCCCAACAGCGAGAACATTTAGTGGGCTGCTTATACTTATGTAATTTCAAGGCCAAGAAAGCATCGTGACGATACCGACATGTTCCAAGGAAGAATCTACTTTTCTTGTATAATTTTCAAGCCGCATTGGGCGGTAATTTATAGACTTCATGCTCTTTTTACCCGACTAAAAGAAGGGTTATATTTTTAGCGCGTATCTTGCATGTTTGTAAATTTATTTAATCCTAAATATCTTTGAAATGGCTGGATAGTTTTTGAATTTTAAGATATTGTTAGATTCGTCTCAATCACCCAAATGTTCTTAGATAGTATTTTCCATTACATAATGTTTTTATCAGTAATTTTTTTTCAGTCGGGTTTTTAAGTGTAAGTTATTGTAAGTGTGCAGTAGGAACATAGTAGTCGTTTGTTTATCTTTATAGATCCATGTAATATACCAAGGATTTTCTGGGTTACTAAGTAGCTAATTTGTTATTCCAGGCTACAAAATATCTGTGTTTAAATTTCAGACAAATCTGTCTGCCGGAGTCAAAGCAATTTATTCCGCAAAAATGTGGTTACAATTAGGATCTTAAAATGATTTAGTTACAAAAATATAGTGTATGCTGCCATTTCAGCCTCAAAGGTATGCGAAATTTAACTTGTTTGATTAATCAAATAATTTATAAACAAAAAGCTTATAGACTACAGGCCCCCTGAATAAAGTTTTTGAGTCATATGAACCACCTAAATGAAAGAATGAAAGCTAAAATAATATGATGCAGTACTATGCTGGTATTTATGTCTTAGCTTATGGATCGAGTTAAGATTTGGAACACAGTTAGATTCAGGCGGGGATCCAGGTGGGGGGGGGGGTCCAGTACCTGGGTGGACCACTGATATATAAGCCTGCATGTACTTATCGTACAGTTTTGTGACAGGACCACGACTATGTGACCCCCGTGACCCCCACTGGAACCATATGACCCCCCCACCTCTGGAGCCAAAGCTGGATCCGCCCTTGGCTAGCTTGATTACAGTCTGGAAAAACATAGGCTACTATTTATCACGAAAAAAAAATTACGGGGACTGCGCGTGTTAAACCGCGGGGCACGGCTAGTTGAAACATAAAGTGGGGCTACTACTATCGGTACTCGACCCTTCACTTATTTGTACCTTGCAATTTATTATCTCGGCAATAAAACACGAAGAAACGGTCGAAAGCAATGAAACCACATATTTGTGGAAAAATGTGACCCAGATCCATTCCGCCATCACGGAATTGATCCGGGTTTTAGCAATTTATGTTGCGGTCCACAGATTTATATTATTTCACGGGAAATTATTGTCTATTTGGTATCGGTTGAGAAGAAATTAAAACAAACCAAAGAAGTGACCTCAGACTCTCAACAGTGTAACTGGTTATTGCCAGGTCTTCCGTTCAATCAGTTCTAAATAATCACTCCCAAGGAGGTGACGCGCCTGTGGTTTCCAGCGTGTTACTGAAATCAAATAATGCATTTCTTTTGGAGTTCTGTTCGCTCGCGAGGTGGCGCAAGGGCGCTCGCTGGCAATGGCAGGTCTGAGCTCAAGCGCGAAAGCGGTTTCGTGACTTTGTCGTCAATCCGCGGCCAGAGAAACCCGTAGAGGTTATAGTCGGTAGGGGTAACACTCATGTGGTATCTAGCCCGATATCCCCCGCTGTGTCTTAAAAACATTTGCCATACTACATCACATATAAAAGGGAAGGTTTGTTAAGAAATTACAGGACAAAGATAAAGAAGAGGAGGAATGAGACATGTTTGAGGAGGTGAGTGGTGGGCCTCTTATAAACCACCTCGTATCTTCTGGTGCTAAGCACAGTGCAGCAGTAGGCTTTGATCTGGGGGTCTGGAGACATTGAACTTTCACACTAGTTAAAGTACATAGACTGTTAACCCCAAGACGCAGCAGCTATCGTCACAAAACTGAAAAATAGTGCGCAGTTTCAAATAAATAGGTTTCATAAGAGTAAATTCGTTTACAACCGTCTTGTCGTAGATCACCAGCTGTGCAGCGTTACAATACCCGGACCACGCTACAATGGAAACAAATTGCCTTCGCGTTTATAGATCTAAGAATTCGTGAGAAATGCACAGTATATCTATTTGTACTCTGGAAGCGGGAAGAAAAGAAGACTTTAAAACATTCATGTCTTTTAACATAACCCGCGGTTTTTCTAAACTATTGAATGTACTTTTTTTCGAAAATAAAAGTAGCCTAAGTTGGGTTATAGAGTTTTTTAAACTATTATAGGTTCACACTTGACCACCATCTCGAGACGATGCGACCTACGATGGAGCGTGCTTACCTAGAAAAAACCGATTCACTCTCGATTTGAAGATACCAATATTGTAACTATCGGGGAAAACCCACTCAGGCATCGCATTCCGCAACCTAGACGTTCTTATCACAAACGTGGAGTCAACTCTCTTGTCAACGTTTTGTCTTCAACGTTCGTGTTTTTGGAACATCAACCATGAAACGATGTCACTTTTTTAAGATACGAGAAGTCCTATAGAAGAAAGGGCAAGGTGATATTAGATCAGTCAAGATCAGGGTTTTAATCGGATACATTTCGGAGAGCGTGCAGCTCATCCAATCTAATACCACCTTGCCCATTTTCTATCGGGCTGCTCGTAGGTCGGTAAAGCGACATCGTTTCATAGTTGACGTTCCAAAGAAAGGAAATAATTTCCCTCTCGACTCGAAGATACTAAGATTGTATGTACTCATCGGGCAAACACAGTACCAATTTTTTTTACATGATTGATTTGTATCATTGTCTGATCTGTAATCGACGCATGAATAAATGATTACGATTATAGTTGGCTGATATGTTATCTATAATTACTATTATGATGGTTTCCTGTTCGATTATTTTTGTTGTTGTGGAGTTGTTGCTACCAAGTTAGGTTTGATTTGCAAAACACATACATGAGATGAATTTGTCAGGAATCACATTTCGCATATTAGTGATTGACATTTTAGGTCTGGTTATGTTAGTCATTAGTCAAATGGGCGGCATTAAAGATTTCTGTGGCCCTGCGATAGAGTCCAAGCCCCAGTCAGCCATGCGCAAGTTAGTTAAGTCATTCGCAAGTAATAAGTCATATAAGTCAAGTGTCCTCCTGCTAACACATTATCAATACTCGATTAACTGTCAAAATAATTCGTCAAATTTTTCGGATAATAGGTATGACCACAAAATGCCATTTTACTACAAGAAATAAGATTATTTTGATAGGTTATCAGATAGGTTATCAGTAGTACTATTTACAACATAACCTTAGATTTTAGACAGCATTGGTGTGATACTTTACCATGGTGGTACTTTACCACCATGGTAAAGTATCACACCAATGCTCATAGCTAGACGAAATGCAGTTGGATTTAAAGTTCAAAGTTATTTATTAGTAAACACAAAATTTACACGTTAATTAATAATATGAAATAATAATAAAATGATTTTATAATCATTTAATATGATTATGTTATATTGAAACATGATTTCTTAATCATCATTTAATACGCTATCGATATCGAAAGATGGCAAGTTTATTTGTAACCAAAGGCCCGATTCCCACACAGACACAGCAAGGATACGAGCACAGTCACGACATGTATCCAGAAGAGAGTTCCATGTTAGATCACAAATCGGTCGAACCCACTATCTCTGAGATGGCAGCCATCTGGGGAAATCGCTGTTTGGACAAGCCAGTCTCCAAACGTTCTCAGCCTCGCACAAATTGGCTACTACCACGGATATCCGTGGATACTACATAGGAATTGGAAATGAGTTGGCGAATTCTTTTTTTTCTAGATTATGAGTACCATGGACTGTGGATGTCGATAACGTTAAATTTGAAATTTGGCGTAAACCCTAGGCCAATTTTACGGGCAGTGAGGGTTGTCACCACGGCCTTCCACTTATGTCCACATTTAACACCAGTATTAGTTAATCAATAGCCACCAGGGATGTTATAGAGTAACCGTAATCGAAATTATCTGTCACCCGAAAAAAAAAATCTGTAACCGTTTAAAAAAACATATAGTTTTGGATAGAATCTTGTATTAGTAGATTGTAGTGGTAGGACTCTTGGCAGAGTCCGCCTGGGGAAGTACCACACCTTTGCCATTTATTCTACCGCCAAGCGGTAATGTGCGAACATTACTGTGTTCCGGTTTGAAGGGCAATGTTTGCAAAGAAATTACAGGGCTTAGAGATATAACATCTTAAATCTCTGGGTGACGAGACCAGTGCAGTGCAAGGTAATGATTTGGATTCTTCATGTTGCAATAGCTGCGTGTCACTGTACTGTTATCATACATAGATAAACTACTATTGATAAGTATACTTTGAATAAGTTATTTAAAAATTTAAAACTTCTGTGTGAGAGAAAAACTATTTATTATTTATTTGTTATGTGGCAGGCATTTTGCTTACTATCAGGCACATGTCCTGATCATCTCGTCACTCTTTATTTAAAAAAAACTGCTTTTTGTTAAAGAAGTCTTCCTCTGCTTAGTTTTAAAGTATATATATTCTGATATCCGTAACTGAACCTAACGGATAACCAAAAATAGTTACCTATTAATTACATATCCGTAACCGTATACGAAACCGATATAATTTTATTCATATATCCATATCCGCATCCAGATCCGAAATATTATATCCATAACATTCTTAATAGGCACCGTTTGTCGTTTTTTGTCATAAATGTATTTTTCTTGTTTGTCTTTTGTAAGTAAGTACATTGAAAGAAATAATATTTGTTAACAATTTAATTTTCTCCAACAATACATCAACCGACTTCAATTTAAAATTAAATTTAGACAGTCGCCTAAATTTGATTAGACCTATAACTACGTCGTTTATAAATGTATGCAAATTCTAGTTGATATACACGTATGTATAAGTAATTATTACATCAACAAAAAACTGAAACAGATTTCAATGAAATTTTATAGCTCTGAAGTATTTTGTATTTTATTATGTACCTACGTATTATGTAAGTATTACGTACTAGCTTAACTAGTTGTACCCTGCCACGCTTCGCAGTGGCACATTGTGATGCAAAAATTTGATAAAAACAATCCTTGATGCGGATTATATATCATTCTAAAATTTCACCTCGATCGGTGCAGAAATTTTTGAGTTTTGAAGCGTACAGACACCCACATGACATTTTTATATATAGAGATTTAGTAAGAAATTAATAAATGAAACAATTTATTTGTACCTACACATGTATTATCTATTATTTATGTATAATTTTATTGTAAGTGACGTTACCAAGTGTTCATTTGAAATAATGGTTCGAATAAATAAATTGAATTGAAACAAAAAAATAATCATAAAAATATATTCTCATATAACAGAGTTATCGCGTAACATAGGACCTACGTCCGTTAAAAAAAACAATCGAATTGAGAACATCCTCCTTTTTTGAAGTCGGTTAAACATTTTTAATTATTAGCTACAGTTTGCTACAAATGTTCTAGTTTTATTCTCACGGACTGCATTCCAATTGAATGCTAAGTACAAAAACGTTAGTATTTGTGTATTAGTATTAGCGTTAGTATATTTAAGGCTAGTAAATGTATGGAAAATACTGTTCCTTTTGCGTACGATAGAAGTGTTGCACTGATTGATTATTATTAGTCAAGGTATTCTAATATTATGTATATTAACGACAAAATCCTGAAAGATCCGTGCGGGCAAAGCCGCGAAGTCCTTTAAGTTTATGTAGAAAGTATTTTCATTGTATCATGATTCACATTGTTTCCTAAAACAGAAAACTTCTAAAAGAATCCCGTGTAACTTTGTTAGCGGAATTTCAAAGAGCAGCCGACTCCATTATTGGATGTAAACAACAAAAAATTCAATTATCTTGAGAATGATGCTATCTTGAGAATGATGCTATTTTGTGTTTTCCATTTTCTACATTTTCTATTTTTTTTACTGGAGCCTTTATTAACAAAACTAAATTACAATGGGAACTACACTACGCTACGTACCTAAGTAACTACTTACACTAAGCACATTTGAATCATCACATAACATAATATAGAGGCGGAACCGCGTCTATCCTTAGCCGCGTTGGTGAGGGCAGACCTCTCGCTGCCGACCATCTTCGCTAAGATGCTCGACAGTGAGAGGTCGTGTGAGGAGCGAGAGTTGGAAATTCTCGTTCCTTCACTAAGGATGGAAACGGATACGAGGGCGATCCTGAGGGCACGCTCAGGCTAGCAGCCCGTGTCCACTGGACGGTCTAGGGCATCGGACGTTTAGGGCCGTCAGACACCTATCCTAGCGATAGGCCTTCCCGACGAGGTGACGCGCCGCTGGTTTCCGGCACGTCACTGGATCCAAATAGCGGGGGTGTGGACACCTCCCGCTAGGTGGGCCCGCAAGGCCGGTGGCGGGTGGGCCTGTGTCGTTGGTGAGTGCGAAAAGTGTTACCGCGACTCTGACCCCAGGTCATGTCGGAGGAACTTGTGGAGGTTTTAGTCAGTAAGGGCACCATGTCCGCTCCCATGGTGTCGAGTCCAACATACCCTACCATTTCCCTGCCTGGTGGACATAGACTCTGAAATGTATTTCGCCCACATAAAAAAGGTATATATAAATATGTATATCTTTTCTGTTAAGGCATACTAACCATTGATTGTTGGCTGTTCGGTTGAAGGTGTTGCTGACTATCCTGCCTATAAATCAATTTGTATATATCACCAAATGTGCCAGGTTTCTGACTTACTTCTGTACATAGATAACAGGAATAAATACGTATTTTTGGAATATTCTCTGTTTATGTATATGGCAAAGTAAAATTGGTTGTTTTGTTCGTTTCGTTTTTTGATAGGTATACAATTTTGCTTATCATCAACAATCAAAGTATGCCTATTATTATTCAAACGTATAATTAAAAAAAGCTAGATAGGATTGTCCTCGTGATGATTCAAATACAAAATTAAACATTGAAGCAAACAAAACTCACTATACATTGAACAATGTTTATATTTCTACTTAATTGTTAGCCGTGAATACGTCTTTGTCTATTTTGAGTTGGAATATAAAAAATTGTAAAGCAGTATAAAAAATGAAACGTAAAATAATTATTATTTACCTGTTTATCGAATTATTCATCTCGGTTTCAAAAACTGAAAAAGTAAGTTAAAACGAACGATTCTCTACGTTTTAAGGAATGTATAATTATAGTAACATGCAGTTATTTTTTTATTATCTGGTCCGAACTTTAGATTGGATAATACTTCTATAAGTTCTTGAATAAGCAAATGCGCGGAGTTTTTAACATTTATAGATTTTTAATATGTGTGCTGATACCGGAGTAAAACTCGCCGAATGGGGGTTAGCTAAGCCACGGGAATAAAAAATTAAGCACTTTACACGAAAATGTAAAAAACAACGCTCGATTGAGCATTCCTTTCTGCTTTAGCTATCTCGCTGGAATTTCGCTATGTTATTACTATCATGTGACAAATTTACGGGGTGGCCGAAAGAAAAATAATAATTTTGGAACACCCTAATGCGTGTACTACTTAAATTTATGACGTTGTATTATTACTGTATTAAGTAATAGATGAATGAGATTCGGTATTACCGGAGACCGTCGGTATTACGGTGCGTCAATCTCCCTGCCCGCGGCATTGACGGGGTCGCCACCGATGGGTACTCGTAGATGGGAGCACGGTGGGGCTGCAGGGGAAGAGGAGTGCCGGTATTGCGGTGCGGCGCTCTCACTGTTGTCTGCAACCGAAAAGTAAAATGTAGTAAATGGCAGGACCCCAGTGTCGTTTAAAAAATGTTGCAAAAGCTGGTAAATTCCGGATAGGTCTTATACTTGGATAAGCACAAATCAGTTTCAAGTAAATAAATTGAGAAAAGGCCAAAGAAATATACCTGAGACTGACAAAGAGAGGTCGGAGAAAAGCAGATTTTTTTTCAGACGAGATCTGTAAAAAAAATCAGCGTCTTGTAGCGCAAGTCTTAGTCACAATTGCTCAAAGGAATTAGTTATTCTTGCTTCTTTCACCACACCACACGCACCACAATTTAGACAACAAAGTTTACAGAGATTATCCCAAAATAGCCCAACGGTAAACGACAAATAGACTACAGGCCCGTGAACAAAATGTATGGGTCAAATGAACCACCAGGAGACCTATGTAGGATGATAGAAGGGTATAAAGTAATAAGATTCAGCACTACGCCGTCACTTGTAAGCTGTCCAACTGAGTGCAATTGAAGAGGGAGGGTTACAACCACGGATATTACAACCCTCGATGATAATTTCTCCTTGTCGCATGATTTTTGTACGGCGTTGCGGAATAATAGAAAAGAAGCGGTATTGAAACTATAAAAATTATAAATTTTAATTAGTAGTTTGTCGGAAAAAATCATGGTTTTCCGACGATTTACAGAGTAAATTTGGCAATTTGATTATGTACAATGTAAATTTGGCAATTTGTTATGATGCAGAGATTTGACTCCACGTTTATGATAAGAACGTCTAGGTTGTGGAATGCGTTGCCTGAGTGGCTTTTCCCTGATGGTTACAATCTTGGTTTGGTATCTTCAAATCGAGAGTGAATCGGTTTTTTCTAGGTAAGCACGCTCCATCCTAGATCTCATCATCGCTTAACATCAGGCGAGATGGTGGTCAAGTGCGAACCTATTATAGTTAAAAAAAATGTACAGCATTTGTCCCATACAGTTGCAATACCTCTTCTAATCCATTATTTCACAATGCCGTACAAAAAATCATGTGACAAGGAGAAATGACCGAGGCTTGCAACCCCACCCCCTGCTTCAACTGCTTTCACTTGGAGAGCTTACAAGTAACGGCATAGTCACAGAATAAATATTAGTACGTAGTAGTACTGAATCTTATTACTTTATATCCTTCTATCATCCTACGTATGTCTCCTGGTGGTTCATTTGACCCATACATTTTGTTCACGGCCCTGTAGTCTATAACCATAACTTGACATACCGTTTTATTTGCAGTATCTCTACATAAGTACGGAGCACCCAGAAGTGACGTATTACAATCCGAAGTATATCTCCTATGCAAATTTGACGTCACAGCGGTATGGGCGTCATGATCCATTCTACTATGTCGGTTTCCACTTCACCTTGGTTAATGCGTGGGACAATAACGTTACGGTAGGTAGCTACTGGTCAGTGGTCACATATATCAACCTGATTCACAAATAGTTTCATTGCCTGATCTAAAGCTTTAGTGGATAGTGAGTTGGTGAGAGTCGTGGGTGGTCATAAATCAGTAAATTTTGTAGTGGTAAGAACTCTTTGCAGAGTCCGACTGGGGGAAGTACCACACCTTCGCCAGTTAATCTACCACCAAAGAGTAATGTGTAAACATTATTGTGTTCCGGTTTGAAGGGCAATTAGAAATTTGTTATGGTGTATAGTATTCTACTAGTCAAGCCCTTTCATTTGATATCCATATTGAGGTAGGTTGTGAAGAAATATTTTGTCCGCCATTTTGTGGAGGTGGCCATCTTGAATCGATATTAACCAAACATAGCTAAGCTAAACATAGCTAACATCCGCACGGATATTAACCTTCAAACAAAAAAAAACGCATCGAAATTGGCTCATCCGTTTGAGCTCTACGGTGCCACAGACATACACACAGACAGACATCGACGTCAAACTTATAACACCCCTATTTTTGGTCGGGGGTTAAAAAGTTTTTTTAAGTACCGCGAGGAAGAGGGGTTACTCGTAAATAAAAAGCTATTCAGCAGAGGTTTCATCCCAAAACACTTGAATAACTCATATTTCTCTTTTAGTATACATGATAATTTAATATTTTACTTATTTAAGGTGGATTTCTATTTCTACGAGTGGCTGACAAATGTGTACAAGAGAAGTTTCGTGGAGATGCACTTTAAATTTTGTGATCTGATACACAAGGACAAATTTTTTGGATCAGCTTTGAAACAGGGCAAGTTGGCGAAACCTTGTCCATATCCACCGGTGGGAGTTTTATTTATTTCTATTTCATTGCTTTTTAATCCTTTAAGATTTAAAAACTTAGTAGTAATGTAAAAATGTAGATGGCACCTAAATGTTTCTTTTTACAGGGTGACTATAATTTGTTCAACATGACGATACCAGTGAAGCACATCCCTGCTCACTTCCCTTTCAAGAAGGGTCGGATCTACTGCAACTTGACTGCAACTGATGCTAATGAGTTTATTGGGCATGGACACATCGATATGGAAATCAAAGAGTATAACTCTAGGAAGATTAAAAAAACATAATGTCGATATTCTTGTAACGGTGACAGCCACTCTAGAAGTTGAGGGCATTAGATGGCAATAACCATCGTGTTTATCTTTTAAAAGTCATAAAAACCTTAGCCGCCATTCATCATCCACCGACCACGTTATGTACAAGTTTTACCCGCGCAAATAGTGGCTCGTTGCGCGAATTGAAGGTTTTTTTCTTCTCGAAAATATAGTAAAGTATGATTAAATCCTTATCATCATCATAAGCCCGTGTTCGTCCATTGTTGCACATAGGCCTCTCCTTTAATACGCCACTCAGCCCGATCCTCGGTTTAATGTTTCCAACCGCCACCAGTCGTCTTTCGTATATCGTCACGAAAACCGAAAACCGTCTATCGCAACGGTTTTCGGATCAGCGACAGATGTGGCTGGCCCATTGCCACTTCAGTTTGCTAATACGCTGAGCTATGTCGGTGACTTTAGTTCTCTGACGAATTACTTCATTGCGGATGCAATCCCTCATAGGGAGAGAATCCCAAAAAGAGCGGAGAAATCCCAAGCATAGCTCTTTCTTTAGCTCGCTGAGCGACTTTGAGCTTTCGGACCATTTTGACTGTCAGTGTCCACGTTTCAGCACCGGAGGTAACAGGTAGGACGCACTGGTTGTATATTTTTGTTTTGAGACTTTGTGGGATGGGTGACGAGAAGACTCGACGAAGTTTACCAAATGCTGCCCAGCACAGCTGGATTCTTCTCATGGGCTCACTCTCAAAGCTACATCTATCTAGTTCGAACGTCTGCCCTAGGTAAACGTATCTCTGAACAATTTCGAGAGTGGTTCCATTTACGGCAATCGGCCCCGGAGCAACGACTAGCAATCGTTATACTTGTTCAAATTATTATACTTAATCTCAAGAAACTATCTTCTGTATTTATTGAGGAAGCAATGTTTTATTAAAAAAATAGAGGTAGCTTTAGGATTCTTTTCTGTCGAAATTTTATGAAAACGTGTTTTCGAAACGTGATAACTGTCGAGTATATCCTGAACTTTATTATACCCAAGATGTCCGCCCCGGCTTCGCCCGTGGTACATATATAGCACTCATCGAGATCCCGTACATATCCAACAGTGAAAGAATTTTTGAAATCGGTTCAGTCATTCCTGAGAATATCGCTTTCAAACAAAACATCTCTTCAGCAACCTGCTACGCCACCTGTCGGAAATTGGTCGTACCATTTCAGATTTATAAACATTGATTAGCAAAGGTTTATATTCAAGAGGTATGTAATCTGTGATATTCGATGACGCAATCTTAGACACATGCTGTCATGTATCATGTCAAAGCACGAAACGTCCGAAATCTCTCAAAAAGAAATATTTTTTCCCGATTTTGTTACATTCTTGATTCATGCTCCGCTTCTATTAATAGTAGCGTTATATTTTATAAGCCTTCCTCGATAAATGGACTATCTAACAGAAAAATAATCTTTCAATTCGGATCAGTGTTTCCCGAGTTCCTAGCGTTCAAACAAACAAACAAACACTTCAGCTTTATAATATTATTTGACTGCCCTAGTGGCTTAGTTGGTAGTAGCTCTGCCTGCGAAGCCGAGGGTCGTGGGTTCGATCCCCACCCAGTGCAAATATTTGTGTGATTAATTCAAATGTTTGCACTGTGTCTGGGTGTTTCTATGTATAATAAGTATGTATTTAAAACTATATAAGTATTATATCAGCTATCTGGCTGCCATCACACAAGCTTTGCTTAGTTTGGGGTCAGATGGTGTTGTGTGTGAATTGTCCACCAATATTTATTTATTTATTTATTTATTTATTAGTATAGATGAATTTCAAAATTAAATATTCAGTTGTTTAGTAGATATTGTTTTTGGCGCAAATTAACATTACACCATCTGAGCACCATTACACTCTTATAGTAGGTTGTCAATCCGTCTTGCCACAGGGTCTGATTCACTACATTCACACGAGTCTAAATGCAATATCTACTTTGAATTATTATTATTACCACCTTCAATGACGGAATTTAAATCTATACTAATATTATAAATTTGAAGAGTTTGTTTGTTTGTTTGAACGCTAGGATTTCGGGAAGTACTGGTCCGAATTGAAAGATTAATTTTCTATTGGTCGTGGGTTCGATTCCCACCCAGTGCCAATATTTGTGTGATGAATTCAAATGTTTGCACTGTGTCTGTGTCTGGTATATACATACCAGAACCATTGAGACCCAATTGGAGTCCCTTACACCCACTGCGGCCACTGACTACTCATTGTGGAAGTTCACCAAGACATTTGATAGACCACAAATGGAAAAAGCTCCTCTCAAAACTGCTGATCGCTGGGCCCGCACTTACCAGGAAAAAATGGATTTGTTCGCAGAACATCTGGCAAATGTCTTCAAGCCAAATCCTGTCTACAATACAAATTTCGAAAAGGAAGTAGAGGGTACCATCAACCAACTTTTTCAAAAGGCACCTTCTTCCACCCAAGCCTGTCACAGTATAAGAGGTGTGGAGGACCATCAGTGACCTGAAAGATCAAAAGGCTTCAGAATATGGCCTAATTGCAAAGGCGATATTGAAGCATCTTCCAAGAAAAGCAATGATCTTCTTAACAATGCTGTATAATGGAATACTGTGAGTGCAATACTTTCCAGAGCACTGGAAGGTCTCGCAAATTCTCATGGTACACAAGGCAGGAAAACCAGCAACCTTATCTGTCTCATATAGACCTATCAGCCTTCTGCCTATTCTGTGTAAATACGTATTTTTGGAAAATTCTCTGTTTATCCTAGTAATATTGGTTGTTTTGTTAATTTCGTTTTTGATTATGCAATTTTGCTTATCATCAACAATCTAAATATGGCTACTATTTTTTTAAATACAATCGCATCAATATCGTCATGATTCAAATACAAAATTAAACACGGATGCACACAAAACTCACTATAGACTGAACAACGTTTATATTTCTGTTTGATTGTTAGTCGTGAATACGTCTTTGTCGATTTTGAGTTGGAAAATCAAAAAATTAAATTGTAAAACAGTACAAGACAATGAAACGTTGTAAAATATTTATTATTTACCTGTTTATCAAATTATTCATCTCTGTTTCAAAAACTGAAAAAGTAAGTTAAAACGAACGATTCTCAATGTTTTAAATAATGTATAATTGTAGTAACATGCGTGTACTACTGGGATGTATGATGCTATATTATTAATTAATATAAAAAATTACAGAATTAAATGTTATTTGTAATAATATCTGTGTGTGAGAGAGAGAGGACCTTCGGTATTACCATAGAATGGATAATGTATGACCACAGTATAAAGAAATACGTATTACACGGTGCGCCAATTTCCCCTGCCCGCCGCGGCCTTTACGAAGTAACTATTTTCTGATCTGTGCTTGGGGTCGCCATCGATAGAAACTCGTAGTATTCTGAGAGCTGGTACCAATATTTGGGCAGGTATTATAGGCAAGCTGAAAACTTTCAACAGCTCTCTACTTATATCCCTACACGGAGGTGCAGACCTGGCTTGTGAGTAGCGGAGCAAAATGAATCCCTCAATTAAGATCACCTGGCTGGTAGATAGCCCCTCCAAAACGATTTTTAACTGACTTCAAAAAAGGAGGTTTCTCAATTCGACCGTATATATTTGAAACCAGGATCTGATGATGACACATTAGAGAAATCGAGGAAAACTTTTTTACTTTATAAGTTTTCGGTTGAAACTCGGTTATTTTTTGTCAAAATTATTATGTTATTATAAATAACACCCAATATAAATTCCAAATATGCGTCAACCCAATTTTTAGATTTTTTTGGATTGGTAAAACATAACTGCGCGCGCCTGGTAATGTTAAACCCCCGACTAAATCGTCTGGGTTCTTATGATTTTTATTCTGTAAGCAATAAACTACAACATATCCAAATGTTATAATGTTTCAAACGTATTCAAAGAAAAAAAATCCATTTTGACCCCCCCCCCCCCTCCGCCTCTCTCCAGCCAGGTCTACATCTCCGTGTTGGGATATAATGGGAGAGTTATATGACAAGTTTTTAGCTTGCCTCAAATCATCATCATCAGCCTGTATTCGTCCACCGCTGGACATAGGCCTCCCCTATGATATGCCACTAGCCCAGTCCTCGGTCTTACTTCTCCAACTGCCTTTCGAATATCGTCACTCCATCTATTCATCTCAGGGCGTCCTACACTACGTTTGCCGATTCGCGGTCTCCACTCCAGAACCCGTCTGCCCCAATGGCTATCGGGTCTGCGACACTTCAGTTTGCTAATGCTCCTCAAATACCTACCCAGAATTTCCTAGTAGCTCTCGGAACGGTGGGGCTGCAGGGAAAGAGAAGTGCCGGTATTGCGGTGCGCCGCTCTCATTGTTGTCTGCAGCCGAAAAGTAGCAAGTAGATAGCAGGACCCCAGTGTCGTTTAAAAAATGTTACAAAAGCTGATAAATTCCGGATTGGTCTCATACTTGGATAACCACTAATTAGTTTCCGGTAAATGAATTGAGAAAAGATCATCGAGGTACCTGATATGGAGAAGGAACAGAAGGCCAACTCCCAGGCTGAGAAGCTCAGAGAGGTCGGAGAACCGCTGATATTTTTCACAGATTTAGAGATCTGTGAAAAAAATCAGCATCTTGTAGAGCAAGTCACAATTGCTCAAAGGAATAAGTTATTTTTGCTTCTTTCTTTTTAGCAAAAGTGTTTTCCGTATCGGCAACACAATTTAGACAACAAAGTTCACTGAGATTATCCCAAAATAGTCGAACGGTAAACGATATACCATAACTTGACAAAACGAATTTCAGCTGCTTTTGTTTGCGTTTATTTCCTTTGACACTACCGCTTGGCACTACTGGTAGAGTAATGGGAAATTTTACTTTCCCGTGACACCACTAGTAGTGCTACGGGTAAAAGCACATTACCTGTGACACTACACTGTCGATAGTAGTGTCACAGGAAATAATATTTCCGGTGAAACTACTAGCGAAATAATGTTTCCCGTGGCATGTGTGGCTATTTTTAACCGACTTCCAAAAAGGAGGAAGTTCTCAACTCGTTTTATTTGTTTTGTATGTTTGATGTTACGCGATAGCGCCTACAACTGTAAATCAATTTGATGGGTGGGTTTTGTTTGGTCCAAAGATGATAACAAAACTATTTATTTTGTCATTTTCGAAACGATCAAAATAGTCTCATCTGAGTTTATGTTGTTGTCACTCACAGCTCGTCACCAGCCTCCGTTATCAGTTGTGAAAAAGTTCTCACCTACCGTCCACCTCCTGAGACCACCTGGGTAGACCGTTGAAAGATTTTTATACAACGGCTCACATCTCAGATAAAACTTGAAAGCCCCTAATTTGATATTGGTGACAGTACACCAAAGAAATACCCATATCTCGGTCCAATTAGGGTCTATAACTGAGATTTGACTCCGGGTGGGCTTCCTATAGAAGCTCTGCAGTCAGCCCTGACTGGAGAGCTTCTGGTCGCTTCTCCATACTCAGGGCCTCCCTTGAGTTTCTGGCTCCTGCATTTTTTATATAGATACGCTCTAAAGGTAGAGCGACGAGACTAGGTGGAGTCGGGGTGCTCCGTGTCGGAGCTGGGTTCTATGTAACCTAATCGGTCCTATTCGGTTATTTAAAAAGTGGACAGTGGAAACTAAACATATCCCAAAGAACACACAGGTGCACAAAGGTAAGCCGTTTGTAAATAAACACTTTCCACGGTTCACCCAGATGGTCTCAGGAGGTGGACGGTGGTAAGTAACTCTCCTGTTTATACTTTGTGTATTCTAAGTATTATATCAACTTACTACCATTTTGCGCGTTCAATGAATACGATTTAAAACAATACTCTATTGACAGTTTAATTTAAAATGCTAAAGTGTAAGTGCCATATTTGAGGCTTTGAAACACAGTACCTATCATCTTCAACTAGTCATATAAAACAACTAATCGACTAAAAAAACTTAAACTACCATAGGTGGAGTCATCAAACTTGCTAAACATGAAGAAAAGGAATGTGTTTAAATTTTTTAATCATCACAGTAGGATAAACATTTTCAAAGTTTGAAACGCGTTTATTCCAAAACCGATTTGAACCGATACTTTTGTTCTGAATATTTTTATTATTTTATATTATTTTTAAACAAAATTTAAAAAAATTGGCAATATGGACTGCCGATAGAAGCGAAAACAAAAAATTCTGAATTTGATAGCTCACTTTGGAAACTACGCGGGTGAAAACGGAGGGCGTGGCCACGACCATGGCAATCTAGATCATCCAAGTTTAGCCAAAGATTTCTTTCATTTACGAACGTGACGCTTGAAGTCAATTCACAGCCCACGGACAATCTGTATGTGGTGCGCCAAAACTAATTTTCACATCAAAATGTTTATAGTTTAGTTTTGCTCCCTAACAGTCTTTCTATAATGTCTAAACGGGTCTTTTATTTTTTGAAAACTTTAGTAGTGCCATGGGTAACGACGTAATCCACGGGAAATTTTACAGTAGGCGTTTAATCAGCCAATAAGAGCAGTAGTGCCACGGGAAAGTAAAATTTCCCATGACTCTACCAGTAGTGCCAAGCGGTAGTGTCATAGGAAATAAACGTTTGTTTGCAGTATCTCTACATAAGTACGGAGCACCCAGAAGTGACGTATTTCAACCCGAAGTATCTCTCGTATGTAAATCTGACGTCACAGCGGTATGGGCGCCATGATCCATTCTACTATGTCGGTTTCCACTTCACCTTGGTTAATGCGTGGGACAATAACGTGACGGTAGGTAGTTATTGGTCAGTGGTCGCATATTATAACAACTTGATTGACAAATAGTTTCATTGACTACGTTTACGACACGCGAGGACATTCGCGCAATATACGTAACGCTGACAAGCTGGATAGTATACCTCACTCTCTCGCGAGATCGGTAAAACTGACTCACATTATGGGACCGGAAGTTTATAACACTCTTCCTAAAATAGTTAAATCAGCATCGAGTTCGGGTAGCTTAAAAAACCGATTAAAAAGCTGGCTTATCGATCAAACTTTTTATAGTTACAGCGAGTTTTTATATAGTGATGTCAAACTCACAATAAAGTTGTAAAAAATTGACATTGTTCATTACAATTGTAATAAGTACATAATATATTTTAATTTTTGACACTTATTTGTACGATACCTATTATCGTACTATATAAAGTTCAATTTAAACTTTAAAAATGTATACTCTTTGTATGCTCTTATTTTGTTTTTTTTATAAAATTGACGTGTAAATTGTACATTTATCAATAAAGAACTTTGACTTTGACTGGTCTAAAGCAGTGGATAGTGAGTTGGCCAACTGAATCGTAAGTGGTCATAAATTAGTAAACTTTGTAGTGGTGGGACTATTTGCAGAGTCCGACTGGGGAAGTACCACACACTTGCCAGTTATTCTACCGCCAAGCAGTAAGTTGCAAACATTACTGTGACGAGCGCATTGCAGTGTTAGGTTATGATTTGGTCTCTCCATGATCCAGTAGCGTGTCAAAGTGCTGTTACGTGGCAGGCATGTTGACTACCATCAGGCACATGTCCTGCTCATCTCGTCACTCATGCTATTACAGTAAAAAAAACAGATTAGTACGCCTCGGTGATACCCGCATAATTCCTATTGTTTTTATTTTTCGAGATAAACAGTACCTACATATGAGCAATTCCAGAATTACATCAAATTTCGACCTGATCCGTGCAGAAGTGCCGATGCGATTGAGCTATAAACGTTCTGAATTTGAAATAAATAAATTAAAACTAAATAGATTTAAACTTTCGCGATTTGAACACATAATGTTTATAATGTATCTACAGGACTTAATCACGATTTAATTCATTGTTTAAATACCGTGGTCACGAAAAGACTCTTCTCGAAGAAGAGTCTTCTCGTGATCACGGCGGTTGTAACGCTGCCGAAACGTCAAAGTATTTAAACAATGAATTAAATCGTGATTAAGTCCTGTAGATACATTATAAACATTAAATAGATTTAAGATCAAAATTGTATCATATTATACAGCTATTTGGAAAACGTTTGTGTGTTGTGGCTAAACAACAGTTTCGACAAAGTACCAGCGATAGAGAGATAGATAAACCCTTTATAGTACTTGAATTATAAAAAAAACAAACAGATTTTTTAAATAGATTAAGTTTAAATTTACAATCTTACTGCTAAGAGCGTTTCTCTCAAGCTAATGGAAAAGAAGAAATGCGTATACGAAGACGAGGAGTACAATTAGGGAGTTCATAGATACTTATACTTCTGCGTAATAACAACTTTTCTGTATAATACCAATAGTAAATTACAAATTAATTAAATTTAAAAATATACCAATAACTGCTCACCAGTAAATAATTGTAGGTACGTCCTAATACACATACATAACGTAAGTATAAGAAAATTAAGAAATGAAAACATATCTTTATACGTTTATTTTTTATTCTTCTTTAAGAATAGAATACAATAAAATTACGATTAAGAAGAACAATGACTTCAACTAGCTGAATGATAATTGAATGAATACTTATTTAAGGTGGATTTCTATTTCTTCGAGTGGCTGACAAATGTATACAAGCGAAGTTTCGTGGAGATGCACTTTAAATTATGTGATTTGATACACAAAGACAAATTTTTTGGATCCGCTTTGAAACAGGGCAAGTTTGCGAAACCTTGTCCATATCCACCGGTGGGTGTTTTTTTGATTGCTTATTAATCTTTTAAGATTTTAAAACTTAGTGGTGATGTAAATATGTAGATGGTAGCTAAAGGTACAAGTTCGCACGGAGACCGCGACACGAGACCGCGACAGGAGACCGCGACAGGAGACCGCGACAGGAGACCGCGACAGGAGACCGCGACAGGAGACCGCGACAGGAGACCGCGACAGGAGACCGCGACCGGAGACCGCGACCGGAGACCGTGACCGGAGACTGCGACAGGCACTTGACATTATGGAATGGCACACCAGTTCGCGCCGAGATCGAGACCGCGACAGTCTCACGTCGTGTCTTGTGTCACGGTCTCTGCGCACACTGGCACCCATACAATTCCATAAAGCCCGATTGTTATTTCATTGTTTATTTTAAATTATTAATGTTGAGTAACTATTTTAGTGTTTTATTGTAATAATATTTAGGTAAGAACACCATAAAGAGTTTATTTAATAGGGCCTCATCAAAAGAATTTGCCACGCGCCCCAAATCATGTATTTACGCTTCTAATCGCGAAGCTATTTTTTGGCGAGCCTAGTGTGAAGTAGCTCTCTCTCTTGCTTCTCCCGCGCCCCGTCAACTTAACTGGCGCCGGCCAGTAGACGGGCGAGTTTAGTACAGCACAGATCACTATCCATTTTCTGGATTAAAACATAATGCGAAACCGACTAGTCTTCTTCTCAGCAACTTATGACTACTCACGCCGCCCGTTTTGACGCTACTTACTACTTAACTGTCTAACTCGCTACTGTACTTATTGAAGTTTAAATCAGGTATAATGTCAAGATGCTGTCGCGGTCTCCTGTCGCCGTCTCATGTCGCGGTCTCCGCGCGAACTTGCACCTTAAATGTTTCTTTTTACAGGGCGACTATAATTTGTTCAACATGACGATACCAGTGAAGCACATCCCTGCTCACTTCCCTTTCAAGAAGGGTCGGATCTACTGCAACATTACTGCAGCTGATGCTAATGAGTTGATGGCGCGTGGACACATCGATATGGAAATCAAAGAGTTTAACTCTAAGAGAATTAAAAAAAAAATTAATATCGATATTCTTGTTACGATGACAGCCACTCCAGCAGTGTAAAGCATCAATTGTGTTTATCTTTTAAAAGTCATATGAATATTAAACGATATTCAGCACCATCTGCAATCACGGAGCTCGTTTTTTTGTTTTGCTCGCTGCTTAACGCAGGTCAATACGTCTTGCCGCTGGGTCTCCTTCACTACATTTGGTCAAGTTTAAATGCAATTTCTACTCTGCATTATGGTAAAGGTACCTTAAATTGCAGGAATTTTAATAAAAGTCCTCCCCTTGTTGTACTGTTATGAACAACTCGGCGGTTTCGGGGTAAAAGTGGTACTTGGAAGTGGCGCGCGCACATTCGATACTTTCTTTTCAAATTCATTTACTGTGTAAACCCTCGTGCACGGTTCCTACATTTCTTGCAAAAACAATCGTATTTATTATAGGCACAGTTTAGTTGTTGATGGCGTTGGTATTCTTTTGGTTGTTGCTAGTAAAACGTATGCAGTCGTTCTCACATGTATTTGGTTGAGGTATAATAACTAAATTTGGCTAATATTAAATAGAGCTAGCTAGTGATGTTTAAGTTTTTGGCTCGTTGCACTACCTAACATATGAAAACAGCTTAACTAATGTTTTGAAACACTGCAGCGTTTACCAGTTTGCTGACGATACTGGCTTGGTTGCTGCTGACAATGACTTAAATATTGCATTAAAGAAAATTCAGCAGGATTTTACGACACTGTAAGTGGTCTCATGACGGGGGGTTGGTACTTAACGCTGATAAAACCAAATACATGCATGTTCACTCGAGCCACAACATAAGTAATTTTAAAGGAAATGTTAAAGTGGTAGCGCATAGCCATGACTGTTTGCATGACCAAACCAATATTTGCACAAACGATTGCAAAAAAATCAAAAAGATTTCAGAAGCTACATACTTAGGTCTTGTAATCGCTAACAGGTTTAATTGGTCGAAGCATGTTGATGTGACTTGTACTAGACTGCGCGCAGTGTTGGCAAAGTTTTATGCAATTAAAAGTAGGGTACCGTTTGGTGTTATGTTGACAATGTATAAAGCGCTGGTGGATAGTATTATTTCATACGGACTGACGTATAAAACATACCTAGATCAAATATTTCATTTGCAGCATAGAATTTTAAAATTGATTGTGCCCATAAAAATTAAAAACCAATTTAAAAATAACCCCACTGCACTCTTCAAGTTTTGTGGAGTCTTACCAATACATAAAAAAGTCTGTCTGTAATTTACTTGGGGAACAATACTTTCGCACAGAAATTCAAATCCCAATAAGTGGTAATGCTGTGACTAGAAATATGTCACAAGAACAAAATTAAAAATTTTGATTAATTAATTATAATATTTGAGTATTTACATGAATATTATAATTAACGATAATTAACGACATTTTTGATTATATACATTTATCACACTTTATACATTCTTTGACATTCCTCACATGGATGAACTGCAAGATCTACTAATGCAAGACCTTAGACCCTGGATGGATATATTGATCAAACTCAAAAACACAAGACAATATCCTGATGAAACACAAGATGTTGGCGAAATTGTGCTCACCAAACATTTATCTCACACAAATATATATCACAACCAAATAGAAGCCAGAAATTAATCTAAGATGAAGAATCAGATGACATAAATAAAAACCAGAAATTAATAGAAGATGAGGAAGAAGAAGACTTTAATCAGCTGACTATTATTTAATTAATTTTTTATTTATAAATTACTAACAAATTGTCTTGCCAGACATATTGCATGCCTCTCGCAGAGGCCAGTTTGTATGGGGCAACTTTTAAAATGTTTTGTATTATCTTATCTCACCTACAAACAGCAATAAAGATTTTTGTATTTGTATTTGTATTTGTATTTGATTAACCCCCGACTACCTTAGATTTGTTATCTGTACAACATTCTACTAGTCAAGCCCTTTCATTTGATACCCATATTAAGGGAATTGTGAAAAAGGAAATGTTATTCGCCATTTTGTGGTAGCGGCCATCTTGGATTTGAAATTTGTCATAGTGCAAAGTATTCTACTAATCAAGCCCTTTCATTTGATACCCATATTGAGGTAGTAGTGAAAAATATTATATAATTCGCCATTTTGTGGTGGCGGCCATCTTGAATTTGAAATTTGTTATGGCGTTTAGTACTCTGCTAGTCAAGCCCTTTCATTTGATACCCATATTGAGGTAGGTTGTGAAGAAATATTTTGTCCGCCATTTTGTGGAGGCGGCCATTTTGAATCGATATTAACCAAACATAGCTAAGAACAGCACGGATATTAACTTTCAAATAAAAAAAACCGCATCGAAATTGGCCCATCCGTTTGAGCTCTACGGTGCCACAGACAGACACACACACAGACAGACAGACAGACAGACAGACAGACAGACAGACAGACAGACAGACAGACAGACAGACAGACAGACAGACAGACATCGACGTCAAACTTATAACACCCCTTTTTTTTGTCTCGTTAAAAAGGGAGTCTCTCATTACCCAGATTTAAAAACAGTTATGGTAAGAGAACATCCGAGTATGTAATACCGGACATAATTAATAAACTGCCAGAGCAAGTAAAAAATAGTCTTACGCAAAAAAACATTAAATTCAAATTAAAACAGCACTACTTAAATAATTTAACTATTACATAATTGTTCGGAGCAACTGTATCATGCGTGCAGTGCGCGATCGCTGCAACTGTAGCAGTGGGCCGTATTGATGTAGTAAACCAGTTTTGCACACATCGATGCATGCGCTTACAGCGACGGTTTTGAGAGACCGTCACCATTACGCGCAAAATCAATATTCACAATGATTTTTATGTTATGTAGATATTAAAAATTATATTTGTGGGTAGTATACATGTAATTTCTGGCGAGAATTAGTTGCCTAGATAAATCGATTAGATTTTAAGGCAACTTATATTTTTAGAAATATTTGTAATTTTACTAAATAAATTAAAAAAAAACCATAGCAAATGGTGAATTGATGGGTAATAACATACTGGTTTTTATTATTACTCTCTAAAATAGTTCGATATCATTATTCTTGTGTTTATATAAATCTTTCTATTGAACTTATTTTATTGAAACAAAAGTATGCATAAGTAAATCAAAACTAAATCAATAAATACCGCTAAAATTAATGCTTGAACTGAAACTAAATGATTCAGATACTCCATAAACGTTTTGCGATAATATTGCCGTACATCTATTGAATGCTTCTTGACGTATTTCTATTACTCAGTGAAGCTGGCACAGTACTAGTTCACATTCTGAAGAGTTGACTGAGAAAGATGGGTGGAGCAAATTTTGTCTATGAGCTAATTTCGATTTCGTCCTGGCAGAGACACTGTTGATGCTTTTTTTGTTGTCACACAGATCCAAGAAAAGTCTTATATGTGCTTTGTTAATTTGAAGAAAGCTTTCGACAGTGTGCCTAGAATTTCTCTCTGCGAGAAAAGCTGGTTGCCTCGAGAGATTTGTTAATCTATTACGTCAATGTGTTGATAAAATAATGACCAGAGTGCAACCAGAAAACGACCACACTACGTCAATTTGGAGTAATCAGTGGCGTCATACAGGGATGTGTTATGGCACCATTTCTCTTTGGTCTATACTTTGCCATCATACTGACATACACATACATCTAGCGTAAACACTTGCACTAATAAAAAAGGAACTATTGTTGAGATTCTGAACCCTTTCTGACAGAGACAAGGCCATAATACTCCACCCAAGCTCAGTGAGGGCTAAGAATGTTTAACGTCCTCGAAAAATGTTTCAATGAAACATGTCGGTTTGCCCAGTATTTTTTATCAACGCTAGTTGATAAATGTCTACTTTACTACACTCCGCGAGGCATAAGCCGAGCTTTGCATTTGTGTGAGTGTACATGGATAGTGTAGGTGTGACAACCGGCCTTAGGCGCGGCGCCATTCTGTCTCGCCGCGCTCCTGCCTGATTGGTGATCACTCACACTAATGCAGAGCTCAGCCTATACCTCGCGGACAAAATTTCAAGCTCCTGCCTGATTGGTGATCACTCACACTAATGCAAAGCTCAGCTTATACCTCGCGGAGTGTACTATTGTTGTACAATATAGGCAAGGGTTGAGTTTACGATCTCAGGCATGATTGATTGGATATGGGCATGGACATTGGACATGGATGAATTGGACATTCTAAGCACTGCGCTTCCGCGCTTCAACTCATAACCATCGCCGTCTTTTTAAAGAGACTTCCGCTCTCCGCTAACGTAGGAAAAACATAGTGTACCAAGCTGATACTAGGCACTATAGTTAAGAGAAGTACTTATTACGTCAGTGTTAAGCAGGCTTCTTCATGATTTAGATTCTTACGGTACTCGTATTCGAGTAAAATATTACAAGGGATTTTAATTAAATGAAAATACATGAAAATGATAAAATAAACAATTTTATACAAAAAAATTAAACCGAATTCAAATAGGCACTCAAAAGCGAAAAATAAATTAATATAATTATTGCGTTACTCACTCATCTATTTGAAGTCGGTGACTGACAGCCATGTCTAACAGATAGTAGGTAGATAGATACTACCTACTTATAAGTATTTGCCTACTTATTACGTGCATAGTATCGATTTACTATTTAATTTAATACATTATAAATTTAACTAGTGTTCTGGGCTATATTACTGCGGAAGTTGGAACTTGCTGGTATTCGTGGCACAGCACTAGACTGGTTTCGTTCATATTTGTATGACCGGAAACACAGAGTCCGACTGTCCAACTTGCATAGCGACTATACTTCTGTCTCTTTCGGCGTGCCTCAGTGAAGTGTTCTTGGACCCACTCTATTTCTAGTCTGTATTGATGACCTTTGCCAGCTGAAGGTCAACGGTGCCATATTTTTTACCTTAGCTGATGACACAGCGGTAATTTTTGAAGGGAAAACTGGCCTGAAGTTATAGTACACGCACAACGGGGTCTCAAAGAAGTAGCCAATTGGCTTCAAAAAAAAATCTACTGACTCTAAATGCTGCAAAAACAAAATACCTAACTTTTGGAATAAGACAGTAAGCCTTTCCGACTTCTCTGAGTATTCAGCTTCATATAAACTTGTCTCGATTTCTATGTAAAAGAAAAATAAAACATTGGTTATTTTCTCTAAACTACATTGAAACTGAGAAAATACTAGTTTCAAACGTATTATGACCACAAAGGGGCCTGCTGCAACGGTTTGAGCCTGAGCAACTTAAATCAAATGTTTAATCCACCATAATGTTCGTACCATCAGCTGCTCAATAGATGCTTCAGCAGCGTGGCTTTAAAATTTGAGTTGTAAGTGTAAGCAGGCCACAAACACAATCCCATACTCTCATACACACATATGGATACACCCTCTCTCTCACACACATACACAAACACACACACACACACAATACGTAGCCATGAAATGAAAGCCATGAACTTGAGATATTTATATTCATAGTATTTTTTTTTCTATTTTTGTTTGTTTATTTTACTGATATGGTCTTTCTCTGATCTGTCATAATCCATATTGCCCTTATCTGTTTTTATTTTCATTATTTACTTTCTCTTTTCTGGAACGAGAATGTACCATCATGCCTAATGTTACTAAGTACTACAACATCACTAACAACCTACATTTTACGGAGTAAAAACTGAATCCCACAACACAGGACATCCCTAGCGTGGGATGCAGGGTCTACCACCTAAATGAAGTTAACTATGCCTATCACTGCTATTGTTCTGTTGAAACTATGATAATGTGCAACTTCATCTATGTTCCTTGTTTTTTAACCGACTTCCAAAAATCATCAATTCGACCCCTATGTTTTTTATGTATGTTACCTGTTTTCTCAAGAACCCCTGCACCGGTTTAAAAATGTCTTTTTGCGTTCGGATGGATATGCTTCCCGAATGGTCCCATATAAATCTTATCGAAATCGGTCGGGCTGTTTTTGAAATATGAACCATAAACTAAAATTTGCGTACAATTTTCTGGATGACGTAGTTGTAGATTTCCCAAAAGTTATGACACTCGATCCTGTCAATGCGAAATTGTGTACATGGATTAATAAAAACTTGTTTTACACTAAAAAGGGTAAAATAAACTATTTTCGTACATAAAATTAAACCGACTTCAAAACGACAAATAGGCACTCAAATGCGAAAAATAAACTAAAATCATTATTATAAGCGCTACTCACTTATTTATTTGAAGTCGGTGCCAATCAGGTCACTGTTTATGTAGATTGATGCTATGTAGGCACAGATAAGTAGTATCTATCCACTACCTGTTAGATTTGGCAGGCACTGACTTCAAATAGATGAGTGAGTAGTAGCGCTTATAATAATGATTTCATTTTTTTTTCCCTTTTGAGTGCCTATTTGTGGTTTTGAAGTCGGTTTAATTTTTTGTACGAAAATAGTTTTTGAATAAATAAATTTGAAATTAGAATTTTGTTTTTCACTTTTTCTTATTTTGGCTATTAATGGTTGTTTGGAAGTAACGCAATAATTATGTCAATTAATTTTTTAGTTTTTGAGTGCCTATTTGAAGTCGGTTTTATTTTTTTTGTACACAATTATTTATTACGTTCACAATTTCACAATAATACTATGACTTTAAATTAATTTAGGAAGGCTGTGTAAGCCGATACATATTATATACATTCTTTATGTACTCGTATATAAACTACATTTTTCCTTTGAATAAAGTGGTAAAATGTGTCTATTTATTTTTGAATTTTGTGACCGTGAAAAGTCTAGGTAGTGAAACAGTTGATTTAGTGAGTAGTAGGTAGTAGAGATTAGTTTCAAATATTTACACTCTTATTGCTTGTCATAATACCTCTATAAGTATAAACGAAGTAATTTGCCATGGCTATTCAAATTTAAAATTGAAAAAAGATAGTATCGCCATGATTCAAACACAATAATGTAATGATCGTGCAAATAAAACTCACTGCACATTGTACAATATATAATATATTTCTATTTGATTGATAGTTGAATTGCTTGGTTGTAGCATATGAGCCGGTCACAGTTTTGGTTGCAGTGTATAGATCTCCATCATTTCATTCCCCGGAAGGGTTCATTGACAGCCTCGGAGAGCTCCTGGAGTCTCTATCGGTTCATGGGACGATAATAGTTATAGGAGATATTAACATTAATATAATCCCGGAAGTAAGAGACAAATTCAGAGAGATGTACTTGGATACAACAGCTTTTCATGGGTTAATACCCGCACATTACCTACCCACAAGAGGGGATAATTGTTTAGACCATGTACTCTTTAAGTCCAGATCCAATGATGCCACCGCACTCGTTCTTGAGGCAACAATAACCGATCATGCGCCAATTCTGTTCCACTTAAACTGCTCAGTACTCTCTAGTAAATTATATAGCTCAGTTAAAACTCGCCTAGATATACATGCAATAACAGCTGAGTTAAAGAACACTGACTTTGCACCGTTGTTAGCCTGTGTCGGTGCCGAGGCGGCCACCGACCTGCTTATAAGTACTATCACAGGTGTCATTCAAAAGCATACAAAAGTAATCAAAACATCACGTACAACTTTTATGATAAAGCCCTGGATGACTACTGGTGCGTTAAGGTGCATAAGGCACCGTGACAAACTGCATAGGCGTGCGAGAGACAGTCCAGACAATTTGGTACTCAAAGCCACATACAGACGATATCGCAATTTCTGCACTAGCTTATTGCGTAAGCTTAAATACAGCTACGAACGACAAGAGTTGGAAAAAGTAAAACGAGATCCCAAAGCCACTTGGAAAATTGTGAAAAACCTTGCTAACTTACATACTGGCCCCTCATCTGCTACTGACTTACTGGGGATTGCAGATGGTCATCAAGACTCCGTAAATCAGGTCAATAGTCATTTTGTGGCTGTCGGTAGGCGACTGGCGGAAAAAATTACTGCTACATTTAAAGATGGGAATAAAGGTTTATTATCATCATCAACCTGTCTTTCTGCCAGTCCGAGTGGAGATTCTATGGTATTACTTCCCACGGATTTCAAAGAGGTAGATTCTCTCATTACGGGTCTGCGAAGCGACTGCGCGACTGGATGGGATAATATTCCAGTGAAGGTACTGAAGTACGCTCGACAATCGCTTGTTCCCCCGGTCACTCACGTGTTCAACCTTTGTCTGTCCACAGGTATTTTTCCAAGTGGATTTAAGAGAGCAATAGTCCACCCCATTTTCAAGACCGGCACGAAATCAGATGTTAATAATTATAGGCCCATTTCTGTTCTATCCAATCTCTCTAAATTGTTAGAAAAAATTCTGAACAAAAGACTTGTAGATTATCTAGAGGCTCGAAATCTGCTTGCGGACAACCAGTTCAGCTTTCGTCGAGGGAAAAGTACTGAGGACGCCGTGCTCGAAATCACAAACTCTGTGGTCAGAAATCTGGAATCTAGAGATAAGACTATTTGTATACTCCTAGATCTGTCTAAGGCGTTCGATACAGTTTCTATCCCCCTCCTGCTAGCAAAGCTGGAAAGCATGGGAATACGCGGCTTGGCTCACAGCATTTTTACGGATTACTTGAGGAATAGAACACAGTTAGTTAAAATTGACAACATCCTTAGCTCTCAGCAAAAAATAACATGTGGCGTGCCCCAGGGCAGTGTGCTGGGACCTACTTTCTTCACTTGCTATGTGAATAACATTTGCATGCTAAACATTCCAAACTGTAAAATTCTAATGTATGCTGACGACACAGCTCTGGTGGTCCACGGGAGTAACTGGGAGGTTGCACAGGATCATGCTGAAAAAGCCCTCAAGACGGTGACTTCGTGCTTGTCAGAAAACATACTTACCTTAAACATAGATAAGACTTTGTACGTCGCCTTCTCTCCAAGTTCAAATGTGCGGCCACCAATGGGCTCTCTTAGAATTAGAGCTCACACTTGTGGTCAAAGGTGCGAAGACTGTACTTGCCCGGAACTCTCACGTGCCTCACATGCCAAATACCTGGGAGTGACATTCTAATGTCACTCCCAATGACAATAATGACGATACCCTAAGCTGGAGTTTCCATTTGCAAAATTTAATCTCCCGTACTAGAAAGCTCATGTTTGTCTTCAAAAGGCTAAAAACGGCTGCATCAATGGAAATTCTAAAACGGTGTACTATGCTCTCGCACAATCGATACTGTCGTACTGTATTACGGCATGGGGAGGCACATATACTACTAATATGCTCTCTCTCGAAAGGGCACAGAGAGCAGTCTTAAAAGTGATGACCGGTAGACCGCGTAGATACCCTACTACACAGCTGTATAATGATTGTGCTGTTCTCACGGTCAGACAGCTCTACATAAAGCAGGTGCTACTCCGCAAGCACGCAACACTTCCATACTACCTGTCTAGCAAGCGCAGGAACTACACAGTGTGCCCTATAACTCGCACACGGACAGCCCTTGCCAATCGGCATTATGATGCGATTAGTGCTCGATTATACAATCGAGTGAACAAATCGTTGAACATTTACAGTCTGAATTCAATAAACTGCAAAGGTGTGTTGGAGAAATGGCTGATGAGTTTAACCTACAATGATACTGAGAAACTAGGTACTCACTATTACCTCATAACATGAACTCATAACCTAATAACCTCCTGCCATCTGTATCACACACTCATACACCCTTACACAAAAATACATACACCACACACACACACACCCTTACATTCTCTACTCCACACGCACACACCCTCTTACACCTTCTCGCACACATTCATTCATACACCCTTACACATCCATGCACATACACAGATACGCGCGCTGCTCAATTCCGACCGCAATGGTTTGCTTATAATAATATGTTTTTCAAATTATGTAGCTATTTAGTTCTAATTTCATTTCAGTTATTGACACTACTCTGGTTTTGCCTTTATTTAGATTTTATTTTTGCTTTTAATTTTGATTAAGATGTTTATTCTGATTTTAATGGTAATTTTGACTTTGATTTTAATGCTGATTTCTGATTTTTTATTTGAATGATGATTTTTATTTTTTGATTCTAATGTTAAACTATTATTATTATTATTTTTTATATTAGTTTTAATCTAAATTTTTAATTCCATTTTGATTTTATTATGTATGACTTTTGGTTCCTGCTTTAGATTTAGATTTTGATTGTAATTTTGAGCTCCTATTAATATTGTTTTTCTCAACTGGCTCACATAATGCAATGATTAATTTTCCCATGTGTATTTTTCTTTAACTTATGTACCTACATAAATTGATATAAGAACGAATAGGACTAATACCCAAAATACAGGTGTTCTATACACCTAGTTTGGGAAATTAGAAATGTAATTGTTGTAGAATGTACAGTTTTTATTGAAATACATTATTGAAATTATTGAAAAGTTGTGACTCGTCATAATTTCATTGAGCAGGAAAATCAAAAAATATTGGTTGTCTGTAAAGTCTGTTGGTTTACGGACGATAGTTTAACGTGATAACGTCATAATAAAACATTGATAAATGCGGCGCAAGCGTACAATGAGCGTAACAGGACAATGAGCGGAACGGGACAATGAGCGTAACGGGACACTTTTTCGTGCATGCAGTCTCCGTTCATCAATTTATTAGCCGCTGTCACGTCATAAAATGTATGTGGGTCAATTTAACGCAATGCGATGTTACGTAATAATTATTTTTCTATTTTTGGAATTATGCGTCTTGATTTCAAAAAACTGATAATGTAAGGGTCAGCTCACACCGAGACGCGACGCGACGCGACGATACTCAAAGAGGCCGTTAGAGGCCAATGATTTCGCGCTACGCCGCGCGTCGTCGCGAGAAGCATCGCAACGTCGCGAGGCGCATCTTAAAATCGTAGCAGGACGACGCCTCAGTGCGCAGCGAGGCGCAGCGGAACGTATCTACTAGCCGCGGGCGCCGCGCGGCCCCGCCCGCGCCTGTGTGATGTCTTCTTTTTAATTTTATTTTTGTAAACTTCTTCCTCTTCCTCTTCTGCAAGAAGTCCGATTATAACAAGATCCCAGTCTATCATTATATCTTCAATCGAGCACTCGACCGAACTGCATCAATTCTAAACGAAGTCTGAACGGAAATAGTAGAGAAGTCGCCACAGCGGCCTCAGGCTGCGCCTCGCGGCGTCGCGCGGCACCGTGAGACGCAGCACCGCTCTTGCACGCCGCGCGTACCGGCGATGCACCGCTGCGTCACGATACGTCGCGCTACGCCGCGAGGCACCTCGAGGCGCAGTGCTGCGTGGTGCAACGTAATCTGAATTCTCACAATGTAATGTGTATCTTTTTGTGTAGTGAATAAAGTATATTTTGAGTCGCTCTATGAAAAATGTGCGCGCAGCGTCGCGCCGCGTCGCGTCTCGGTGTGAGCTGACCCTTAGTTATATTTAGGATTAAAAAAATGGTTATCTGTAAAGTCGTTTCGTTTACGGGCGCCGAATCTATCAAAACATTGATAGATGCGGCGCAAGCGTACAATGAGCATAACGGGACACTTTTCGTGCATGCAGACGGCGTTCATCGATTTATTAGACGTTCTCACGTAAAAAAATCGATAAGTACGTGCCTGTGTACTCTCACTGTTTTGAAGTGACATCGTCTAATAAATCGATATCGATGAACGCTGGCAACTAGCATATGTAATTTCAAGTATTTATTCTTTTATTATTAACGGAGCACCAGGGTTATAGATGTTTCTAGAAATGGTGACGTCGGGTGAGCCCACGTCACCACCTCCATCCTCAGATTCACTCATTTGCAAATGACGAACGCAAAATAGGATTAACAATTATTTCTTATAACTTTAAATTTAACACAAGATAACGAACGCTAAATTTACATCTTAATTAGCACATAAAAATAACATTGAAAAACACAGGTACTCACAAGATATCAGGTGACTTGTCTACTCGACAACCGACGGAATAATGTGTTCAGTCTTCTCAAAGACATGCCCTTTTATAACTTGTTAAAATAAAATGGCGTCGTCTTTTCAAACACATCACATTGACAAAACTTTTAAATAAAACTGGTGAAAAGTAGTACACAGACTCTTATCAATATTTGTAAATTCATTTTAGCATTTTAGATGTGTATTGTGTAACTAAGGTAAACCGTGTGGCGTAACCTGAAACAAAATATAAAAAATAAGTTAATAACAATGACAAATAATTTAAATAAAATATTAAATAAAACAGCGGCATGTAAGCGCTGCATATTCACATACCTGAGCAAGAACAATAGAGGAGGCGGCGACGGCAGACCCCCGGCCGGCCGCAGCGACGATCGCCTTTCACCTGCGAGCAGTGCAATTCCACTGTCCGCGCTGAGCGCACGCTTCTCTTCTCAATGAATTTAATATTGTAAATTACGTAAATATCGGAAATAAATATCTAAAAATTAAATTCTAGTTAGTTGAAATTTTACTACCTCATTCAACTACAGTGGTGACCCCTCATTCCGGACGCGCTTCAAAATGGCAACGGACGACAAAAACGCCGAGTCTAAATCGTCGGCTCACATGCCGCCGGCCGATGTTTTTCGAGTTGGAGTCAAGTTACCTCCGTTTTGGCCAGAAGAACCGGCTGTATGGTTCGCACAAGTGGAGGGACACTTCCTCTTGTCCCGGATCAGTGATGATAAGACGAAGTTTTACTACATATTGTCGCAACTGGACCATCGGTATGCCGCTGAAGTAAAAAGATATCATCATCTCTCCGCCCGTTGGTACAAGCTATGAGACGTTGAAAACCGAACTTATAAAAAGGTTGTCTCAATCCAGAGAAAAAGAAGTGAAGCAACTGCTGACACATGAAGAGCTAGGTGATCGACGCCCTTCGCAATTTCTGCGACATCTACGTCACTTGGCAGGTTCCGAGATACCAGAAGAGTTCCTGAAATCAATATGGACGAGCAGGCTACCTACCCACGTTCAGACGGCCATAGCAAGCCAACCTCGATCGGACCTCAACAGCTTGGCCGACCTAGCCGACGCTGTTATGGACATCGCAGCACCATCATTACCAGTAAGTGTAGCTGCAGTGGCCCCTGCTACCGTCTCACAATTAGAAATTATGACTCGACAAATCGCGGAACTCACAAAAAAAAGTGGAAGCACTCACGAATAATGGACGATCACGTCAAAGGACTCGCCGTGAACAACGTACCCACAGTCGAACGCGCTCACAATCAAATTACCGACGCTTTCCTGTGTGCTGGTACCACCACAAGTTCGGGTCTGAATCTACAAAGTGCCAGAAACCCTGCGACTACACGGCGGAAAACGGCAAAGCGGTCGCTAATGGCGACAAACGATCGCTCTAATACAGGTCGCCTTTTTGTCACTGACCTCAGGACGAAGACGCAGTTTCTCGTTGACACGGGCAGCGATCTCTGTGTCTTTCCCAAAATAATGCTAAGACAAAGCCGGCCAAAAACTGAGTACACGCTATACGCTGCAAACGGTACAAATATAGCGACGTATGGATACACACACATGGTACTAAATCTTGGTCTACGAAGAGACTTCTCTTGGCGCTTCACAGTCGCTGACGTCACAAAACCAATAATCGGCGTCGACTTTCTATGTTTTTATAACCTGATGGTGGATGTCCGCAATCAACGACTTGTAGACAACAAGACTACACTCACGTCGGCAGCAACATCGGCAACTTCATCAGCCACAATTTCTTCGGTGAAGACAATGGCAGGGGAATCAAGATACCTAACGATTCTACGAGAGTTTCCAGAAGTCACACGTCCATCCGGTACCAACAGCACTTGTAGTCACAACACGGTGCATCACATTAAAACTACACCAGGACCTCCAGTGTTCAGTACTCCACGTCGTCTTGCACCTGATAAGCTAAAGATTGCAAAACAGGAATTTGATGCGATGCTGATGAACGGAACCGTCAGACCATCAGACAGCCCTTGGTCATCACCGCTGCACTTAGCCCCTAAAAAGGACAGCGGATGGAGGCCATGCGGAGACTACCGCCAGCTGAACGCGAGGACAATTCCGGATCGCTACCCTATCCGTCACATCCATGACTTTGCTCACAACTTATCAGGCTGCCGCGTATTCTCAACAATAGATTTGGTCAAAGCCTATAACCAAATTAGGGTTGCGCAGGAAGATATATGCAAGACTGCAATCACCACACCCTTTGGACTCTTCGAATACCCATTTATGAACTTTGGTCTGAGAAACGCAGGCCAAACTTTTCAACGGTTCGTCGATGAAATGACCCGCGGACTAGATGACTTCTGCTACCCGTATTTAGATGATTTTTTGATATACTCTAAAGATGAGTCATCCCATGAAAACCATCTTGGCCAGATATTCACCAGGCTGAAAGAGTACAACATGGTAATAAACACATCTAAATGCCACTTCGGCTTACCAAAAGTCACCTTTTTGGGATATTCTGTGTCCGCTGAAGGCGTAAAACCACTAGATACTAAAGTAGAAGCAGTAAAGAACTTCCCCATACCAAAGAACGTCAGAGAGTTAAGGCGTTTCCTGGGGATGATCAATTTTTACCGTAGATTTTTGCCAAATGCAGCAAAATCACAAGCACCGCTACACAATCTGCTCGTCGGATCAGTCAAAGGATCACATCCAGTAGAAATATCAGGTGAAACTCTGCAAGCATTTGAAAGCTGTAAAGAAAGCTTGTGTCAAGCAGCACTCTTGGCATTTCCAGATCTTGAAGCTCGATTAGCCATAGTTACTGATGCTTCAGATACCTCAGTCGGAGCGGCCCTACAACAACTTAAAAACGAAAATTGGCAACCGCTGGCCTTCTTTTCACGAAAATTGAGCCCAGCGCAACAAAAGTATTCGCCGTACGACAGAGAGCTATTGGCAATCTATGAAGCTGTAAAACATTTTCGTCATCACGTTGAAGCACGACACTTTACAATTTTTACCGATCACAAACCAATCTGCTTCGCGTTTCATCAACGGAAAGACAAATGCTCACCTCGTCAATTTCGTCACCTAGATTTCATATCACAATTCTCAACTGATATTCAACACATATCTGGAAAGAAAACGTCGTGGCAGATACACTCTCACGGATAGAGGAGCTGTCAGGACCTATAGACTTTCAAACAATGGCAAAATTACAAGAAACCGACCCAGAGCTGAAAACTATACTAGATGGAGAAACTTCATTAACATTAACAAAATTCTCATTACCCGGAACTGACATCAAACTTTATGGTGACGAATCAACTGATATTACTCGACCGTACGTACCTAATGAATTGCGACATCGAGTATTTGAGAACCTGCATTCACTCAGCCACCCAGGCGTCAACGCTACAGCGAAACTGGTATCACAACGCTACGTATGGCCAGGTATACGCAAAGATTGCCGCGAGTGGGCTAAAAGTTGTTATGCATGCCAGCGCGCTAAAGTAACAAGACACGTATCTTCTCCTTTAGGCACATTTAAAATACCACGCGCTAGATTCTGTCACCTGCACATCGATCTGATTGGACCAATGCCAGCTTCCCATGAAAAAAAAATACTGCCTGACAGCTGTTGACAGATTCACAAGATGGCCGGAGGCAATACCAATCACGGACATATCTGCTGAAACAGTCGCGAAAGCACTATTGTCAGGCTGGATTGCACGATTTGGCTGCCCGGTCGAAATCATAACCGATCGTGGAACACAGTTTCAATCAGCCCTATTCAAATACCTATCAGAAATAACAGGTTTTCAATTAAAAAGGACTACGGCGTATCATCCCGCCTGTAATGGATTAGTAGAAAGATTTCACAGACAACTAAAAGCCGCAATAACTTGTCACGGCAATGAAAACTGGACTGAAACTCTTCCATTGGTTTTACTGGGAATAAGATGCGCCTACAAAGAAGATTTAAAAACATCTTCAGCAGAATTAGTATATGGCGAAACATTGAGGCTACCAGGAGAAATATTTAACCCTAGTACAAACACAACTACAGACATCACAGACTTCTCTGCACGGTTACGCAAATTGACATCAAACATACAGCCGCAACCAGCATCGAGACACTGTAAAAAAGTCAATATTTGTATTTAAAGACCTCAAAACTGTCACACACGTTTTTCTGAGAGACGATGCTCACCGCCGCCCGCTCCAACCTGCTTACACCGGACCGCACCAAGTTCTAGAAAGAAACGAGAAAGTGTTTAAAATTATGATGAATGGAAAACCACTTACCGTATCCATAGATAGATTGAAGCCAGCATACACACTCGTAGAAACACCAATACTAGACACTAGACCGGAACCGGAACCACCTAAAAAACAAAAAAATAATGTCACACCACCAGGAGCACCACCTGACCAGAACAGACCACCTGAAAGGGAACGTAGAACCAGATCGGGAAGACATGTTAAATTCCCTAATAGATATCGCCCGTAACCCGGCCTCTGGAGGGGAGTGTGTGGCGTAACCTGAAACAAAATATAAAAAATAAGTTAATAACAATGACAAATAATTTAAATAAAATATTAAATAAAACAGCGGCATGTAAGCGCTGCATATTCACATACCTGAGCAAGAACAATAGAGGAGGCGGCGACGGCAGACCCCCGGCCGGCCGCAGCGACGATCGCCTTTCACCTGCGAGCAGTGCAATTCCACTGTCCGCGCTGAGCGCACGCTTCTCTTCTCAATGAATTTAATATTGTAAATTACGTAAATATCGGAAATAAATATCTAAAAATTAAATTCTAGTTAGTTGAAATTTTACTACCTCATTCAACTACAACCGAAACAATTCTATAACTATTCATTCTCGATTTACAGCGCCACGTCTCTTCTTTGGAATTCTCATCGTAAATTAACGTTCTCTTAAAGTGAAACTTCAACCAACTTCAACCAATACTTTAAGACTAAACCTGATGCACTTATAAATCAAGTAATGAATTTAGCCATAGAAATTGAGTTATAAAACTGAAATTAAATGAAGTACGAGTTATGGTTTGTTATCAAAACGGCAACAAACCCTAACTTCGCCTTGTTACGAAATTAAACAGTAGTAATGAATCAAAATGTGATAACAAAGCTTTAAAACTATCGTAAATTAGGTAAGGCATATTTAACTATTGTTATCGACTCCATGTTCCGTATATTCAGGGGCTTCACGTCGTCACATAGGTTATGTTACGATTGACAAAAAAATATGCTGATTCATATGATTGATGATAGATATTTGATTACAGTTTATTGACGTGACAACGTCTAATAAATCGATGAACGCTGGCTGCATGCACGAAAAAGCCTGACTCATGGTCCCGTAACGCTCATTGTCCCTTAACGCTCATTGTCCCGTTACGTGAAGATAAATTATTTTTACATTTCAAAAATGCGATTACTAGTATGATTTAAAGTATTTATTATTTTATTATTAAAAAAAAGTAGCATCGGTCAGCGGGTGCAGTAATAATAAAATAGGTTATGTTACGAATGACAAAAAAAAAAGGTGATACATTTTAATTAATTGGTGATCGATATTTGATAACAGTTTATTTCTATGAAAACATGTTAGTGATTATATGTAAACTTTATAGCTAAGCGCCAGTTCAAAAATCGGTTGTCTGTAAAGGTGGTTTACGGACGATAAATTAACGTAACAACGTCATGCAAAAACATTGATGAAATGGTTGCATACAATATAATCGAGTGGAAAAACAAAAACAAAATTTAAAAATTCGATTTACCACCGACTACCTCAGATTTGTAATCTGTACAATGTTCTACAAGTCAAGCCCTTTCATTTGAAACCCATATTGAGGTAGTAGTGAAAAAATAATGTAATTCGCCATTTTGTGGTATCAGCCATCTTAGGTTTGTAATTTATCATACTGTTTAGTATTCTACTAGTCAAGCCGATCAAGCCGAAACCGACACAATTGCGATTTCTAAATGAAAAAAAATAGGAAATACCGAACTGGCCGAGTACGCGCTTACAGAAGTAAATGATAATTTACTTGTACTAATGAACTTTTTTTTTTAACCGATTATAATTCTAATCATATAAAAATTATAAAACTTAACGCACGTGTCGAAGAAGCTTGACCCTGTCTTATAAAAGATTGGAAAAATGTTACCCTTTTATACCTCTCCACCATTTTAGTAGTAAAGAAAAAGCACAACTAAAAATATAGTTAGACAATGATCAAATTGTAAGTAGGTACAAGTTAATTCTTAATTCTCTTAATTCAAGAGCAACCATCATTATATCTCGCATCTATTACATACAGGCTTACACAGAAATAATGTATTTTTAAAATACGCATTATCAAAGAAATGTTACTAAACCAAATGTTAGTGAATTCACAGAGGCAAAATAAATATTTAATAATTTTAGTTAAACCGGGATCTAAGTATCTTCGATAACAACCAAATATAAAATGATCACATCAGATCATCAGATGCATTTGTTGGATACACATATTGTGACATTTATAAATATTAATGAAAAATTACAATCAACTTAAGATTTTGACTCTAAATTGAATTAATTATGTACATAAGTTGCAAAGCAATATACAAAATGTTAGCTTGATTGAAATGAATAATAACTAAATATCAGGAAGCCAAAAAATATACATTGTTTGCTTTTTATTTCTTTGTATATGAAGGCCTCTGAACATCTGGTTGAGACCCGAAGAATAATTAAGAATCAAACGAACTTCCCATGTGAATATTGTTTTTAAGCTTTCGCGATTTGAACACATAATGTTTATAATGTACAGGACTTAATCACAATTTAATTAATTGTTTAAATACCTCGACGTTTCGGCAGCGTTACAACCGTCGTGGTCACGAGAAGACTGAAGAAATTGCGGGTCGTCTCATTGCGAAATGAGGGGATCTAGATCTACCCTCATTTGGTCTTCAAAAATCGCAGGGTTACCACCACGACACACAACACTAACCGTATCACCATGTGAAGTTTGATTCCAATTATTAGAGGGTCTCAACCGAAGACGATTATACTCCCACCCTCCCAAGACTCTGGCCCATGAAAGAGTTAAATAAAAAGCAAAAATGTTTGCATCTAAATACTTAAACTCTAAACTCAATCATGCACGGTCCGAGGGGGGGAGGGTCACAGGGGACATGATCCCCCCCCCCAAATCGTAAACGTTATACAAAAAATCTAAGAGAAATAGTACATAGACTATTTTATAACGCGGGAAAACAACTAGAATGGGAACTACGCGGGTAAAATCTTGGGGCGCTGCTAGTACAGTATTTTTTGCTCGATTTATTGTATTTCTACTTGTGACCCCTCCCCCCCCAAAACCTGAGGCTGCATACTGTTGACCCCCTCTAAAATTCGAGGCTTGGACCGCGCCTGAACTCAACTCCTACTGTATGTATTCATTGTTTGGATAATTTGTTTTTTTCACCATGACAAAGCCTTTTTACAGCTGCACCTAAATGACAAGGCCCCTTTACAGCTGATTATTTTTTTATTTGACATTATTCTTTAGTATTATTTTATTACATACACAGATTATTTGTGTATAATTTTATTGTAAGTGACGTTACCAAGTGTTCTTTTGAAATAATGGTTCGAATAAATGAATTGAATTGAATTGAAAAAAAAAATGAAGAAAAGGACTCGGGCGCCCCCTCCCTGCGACTAGACTGCAACAGGAAGTCAAGTTTTGTCTTTTTTAGTATTTAGATCTCTAAAGGTGTGACGAAGACAGCACAATCCATGTACTGCTGCAAGTAATTTATGTAATCGTCTTCAGTTGAGACCCGCATATCCGTGGTTGAGGCCCTCTAATAATTGGAATCAAACTTCATGAACATGGTAAGTTCGTTTGATTCTTAATTATTATATTTAATTTACCTATTTGTAATTTTGAAGTCGGTTTTTAAGCGTAGTTAGTTTTAGAAAATAATGATAAAATAATTAACCACAGATTAGTGAAACAAGTAATCTGTGTTATTAACTACCAGTGCAATATATAGAAAACTTTTTTTTCAATTGCCCTTTATAATACCATTTCTTTTCCTGTGCCTCTTTTACAGCCATGGCTGTTACAAAAGCTCCTACTATATTACCTTAGGTTTCTTGTTACATAACTTATTAAAATAAATAAATATTGGTAGACTTTACACTCACAACACCATTTAACCTCAAACTAAGCTAAGTTCGTACTATGGGTGCCAGATAGCTGATATAATACTTATACAGGTAATTGTAAATACATACTTATTATAAACAAAACACCAAGACACAGAGGGTGGGAATCAAACCCATATGATTGTTTGATGTAAGTTGCGAACTTGATTTTTACGAAGGTCTTTACTTAATTCATGTAGGGAAATAATTCTTTATTTTGCTGAATAGTCGAAGTCCATACTGATAACCAAAATAAATCATTTATAGATAGTTCAACTCAGTTGTGGGTGCGGCCCTAAGTGTGCGTGGGCTTGTAAATATACAACTTAACTCTGGAATCGATTGAGAGACGTGCCAAACGACTCATAGGCAATGAAACTCTTGTGCGTAAAAGACTTCAAAGTCTTGATCATCGTCGCAAAATCGCTAGCTTATCGGTTTTTTATCGGATACATTTCGGAGAGTGTGCAACTGATCTGCATGATCTAATACCACCTTGCCCTTTCTTCTATCGGACTTCTCGTTCCACAAAAGGGCGACATCGTTTCATTTTTGATGTTCCAAAAACGCGAACGAAGAGATTTGACTCCACGTTTGTGATAAAAACGTCTAGATTGTGGAATGCGTTGCCTGAGTGGGTTTTCCCTGGTTACAATCTTGGTGTCTTCAAATCGAGAGTGAATCGGTTTTTTCTAGGTAAGTATGCTCCATCGTGGATCTCATCATCGCTTAACATCAGGCGAGATGGTGGTCAAGTGCGTACCTACTATAGTTAAAAAAAAACTTTCATTCGTGTGGCAGTCGTCGTCCGACTGCCGCGTCACTGCCACACGAATGTAAGTTTTATATTTACAAGCCCATGCACACATAGGGCCGCGCGCACAACTGAGTTGAACTATCTATAGTAAATTTAAATTGTCTACAGCTATTCAAATTTATAATTAAAAAAAAAACTAGATATTATCGCTATTGCCATGATTAGAACACAAAACTGTAATGACGACGGAAATACAGTTCGCTAAACAATGAGCAATGTGCGTATTTCTATTTTGTATTTGAGGTCGAAGCCTTATTGTTAGTTGTGACTACTTCTAGGTTACATTAAACTGGAAAACGAATAAATAAACCAATTTGAAACAATGGGACGTTATAAAATAATTATATCTCTGATCATGGAATTAGTCGTATCGATTGCAAATACTGAGAAAGTAAGTAAAAGCAAACGATTTTGTATTAAAAAAAATCTATTGTAGGAACATACGTGCTCTACTTAAGAGCCCTCTCACAAAACGACAGAGCTCGACTTAAGGTAAAATCCTGCAACATTATCAGCGTGCGTCCGTTCGATTCAGCTCGAGCGTTTAGGCGGACAGAACGATCTTGAGCCGTAACGGCAGTGTACTTAAAATTTTGATGAGATTTTCTGACGTCACAACGTCTACTAAATCGATGAATGCTGGCTGCGTGCACGAAAATTGATGACTTATTGTCCCGTTACGTTCGTTGTCCCGTTACGTTACGATAAATTTTTATTGCATTTCAAAAATCTGATCTGGACTAAATATTTCTTCATAATCTACCTCAATATGGGTATCAAATTTAATGAAAGAGCTAGTAGATTACTATACACTATGACAAATTTTAAATCCAAGATGGCCGCCACCACAAAATGGCGAAATATATTTAATTTTTCACTACTCCCTCAATATGGGTATCAAATGAAAGGACTTGATGAGTAAAATACTATGCACACTGACAAATTTCAAATCCAAGATGGCCGCCCCCACAAAATGACGAAATACATTTCTTTTTTCACTACTTCCTCAATATGGGTATCACAAAAAAGGACTTGACGAGTAAAATACTGTGCACAATGACAAATTTCAAATCCAAGATGGCCGCCACCACAAAATGGTGAGATACATTTCTTTTTTCACTACTTCCTCAATATGAGTATCAAATAAAAGGGCTTAACTAGTAGAATACTATGCACTGTCACAAATTTCAAATCCAAGATTGCCGCCGTCACAAAATGGCGACTGACATTATTTTTTACTACCACCTCAATATGGGTAACAAATAAAAGAGCTTGACTAGTAGAATACTATGCACTGTCACAAATTTAAAATCCAAGATGGCCGCCACCACAAAATTGCGAATGTCATTATTTTTTAATACTTCTCAATATGGGTAACAAATGAAAGGGCTTGACTAGTAGAATACTATGCACTATGACAAATTTCAAATCCAAGATGGCTGCCACCACAAAATGGCGAATAGCATTATTTTTCACTACTTCTTAATATGGGTATCAAATGAAAGGGCTTGACTAGTAGAATACTATGCACTATGAAAAATTACATATCCAACTGGAAGGGTTTGACTCATCGAGCAACGCGATCTTCCGCGCAAGCACTTTGTATGTGTTAGTGATTTGAATGTGTGAGTATAATCGGCATTGGATCGGTACAGGTATGTTTTGATGTAATAGTGCGGCTTTGCGCTAGTGTGCCACTTTCCCCTCCCGCAAGAAATGACAGAAAGATTTGAACAATATTTTTAGCTAAGGCAGCTCCCTTTCGTGCTTGCGCGGAAGATCGCGTTGCTCGATGAGGCAAACCCTTCCAGTTGGATATGAAATTTTTCATAGTGCATAGTATTCTACTAGTCAAGCCCTTTCATTAGATACCCATATTGAGGGAGTAGTGAAAAATTAAATGTATTTCGCCATTTTGTGGTGGCGGCCATCTTGGATTTCAAATTTGTCATAGTGCATAGTATTCTACTAATCAACCCCTTTCATTTGTTACCCATATTGAGGTAGTAGTAAAAAATAATGACATTCGCCATTTTGTGGTGGCGGCCATCTTGGATTTGAAATTTGTAATAATGCATAGTATTCTACTAGTTAAATCCTTTCATTCGTTACCCATATTGAGGTAGTAGTAAAAAATAATGATATTCGCCATTTTGTGTTGGCGGCCATCTTGGATTTGAAATTTGTCATAGTGCATAGTATTCTACTAGTCAAGTTCTTTCATTTGTTACCCATATTGAGGTAGTAGTAAAAAATAATGATATTCGCCATTTTGTGGTGGCGGCCATCGTCGATTTGAAATTTGTCATGGTGCATAGTATTCTACCAGTTAAGTCCTTTCATTTGTTACCCATATTGAGGTAGTAGTAAAAAATCATGATATTCGCCATTTTGTGGTGGCGGCCATCTTGGATTTGAAATTTGTCATAGTGCATAGTATTCTACGAGTCAAGGTCTTTCATTTGAAACCCATATTGAGGTAGATGAATGAAAATGAAGAAATATTTATTCCACCATTTTGTGGAGGCGGCCATCTTTAATCAATATTAACCCAACAAAGCTAAGATCCACGGCATGAAAATTAACCTTCAGTTAAAACTATAAATTCTTGAAATTATACTAGTAATCAGAGTTTGGAAATGCAAGAATAATTTACCGTAACGCAACGGGACAACGAGTGTAACGGGACAATGGGCTTAACGAGACAATGACTCATCCCTTTTTCGTGCATGTGGCCAGCGTTCATCGACTTATTAGACGTAATCACGTCAAAAAAAAATTGTCAGATTCTGCTTCTTCAAGAAGTGATCAAATGTGACGGTCCGATCCGAAAAATCAGAATTAAACGTTATAAAAGGCCAAACGTCTTAAAATTTTGTGGTCGCACTATAATTATTCTAGTTTATGTCATAAACGCGCGAAATATTACGTAGCCGACTCCCACGCTAACTGACGCAGGTCCTCCCCCGACGGCCGCTCGCGGCATACTAAATTGCGCAGCGTAATTTATTGTAATTTTGACTGCTGGTAATTTATATTTTTTGAAAAATTGTCATATGGTTTGAAAAGTAACTATAGAATCGAATTCTACAAAGAACAAAGTATTAACGTGTCTAATTTTTATTTTGGAATTATTGTGTATTTTACACAGAGACAACGCTAAAACTGCAATATAAAACTTAAAATTGGCTCACGATTTTGTTTTTTTTTCTAATAAATGGGACCAAAATTCAGATATATGTAACATGCATAAATTAATAAAATATGTGTCTGATGTTCCCCATATTTTTTTAATTATACATTTTGAGTATCACTTGTAGATTTCGAAGTCTGAAACTGACACGGTGGCGACTTTTCGGCGAAATGGTCATGGGAGATCGATCCCGAATCGATCGAAATCCCGAATGGAATTATTATGAGTAAAATTGAAACAAAGAAATGTCAACAAGAAAGATCAGCCTATTTTTTGAACGTAATTATCGTTTTCTACATAATACTAAAGATGGAAAAATTCGGAACACAAACTTTTTGAATTTCGTGCGACGACGTAAGAGGGCTCTTAAAATAACATATCTTGTGGTGATGTTTTTCTAAAAATATATAGTTTGTAGAATATCATAAGTAGGTACAGGATTAAATATTGATAAGTAGATGCCTATGTAGGCATTTAATTCAACATGCCTACATAGGCATCTACTTTGCTCTTAATACTGTGGTACACAAAGACTGTTTTCAGATGGGCTTTCTGTACTGTGTACTTTTTTGCCACAGTATTTTCAGACACGATTGTCACCAATTCGTTCCACGTTACCGGCATTCACAAACCGAGTAAGAAGTGAGAGAATTCCAGTGAGATAATCCTCGACTTTCGTAAGGCACAATAACAGTCTTCCCGACGATCAATGTGGCTTCCGGGCCCGACACTCTTTGTCTTCAACAGGTATTATCATCAGAGCATCGGAGTACATTGTTGATGGTTACAATAAAGAATCTTGTTACAATAAACTGTGTTCCGGTTTGAAGGGCAATGTTTCCAGAGAAATTACAGGGCTATAACATCTTAGATATCTGGGTGATGAGCACAGTGCAGTGCTAAGTAATGATTTGGACTATTCATGTTCCAAAAGCTGCGTGTCACTGTGCTGTTATGTGGCAGGCATGTAGCTTACCATCAGGCACATGTCCTGCTCGTCTCGTCAGTTCTTATTGAAAAAAAAGTAGAGTCAAACATCTTCGTCCGTACCTTTGGAACATCAACCATGAAACGATACCGCTTCTCCGAGCTACGAAAAATCCGAAGAAAAATACACACTTACTGAACATAGAAACACCCAGACACAGAGCAAATATTTGTATTCAATGCATAGTATAGTATAGTAATGTATGATTGATGTACGGAATTGAACCCGTTATAGTTTTACTATGTGAAATATACGTAGATTATAGATTAATATAGACATGACTTTGCCCACTACTCTGTTCCGCTCAGGGCACAGTCGCGGTTATTCTCTACGTCGCGCACAAATGTGTCAATGGTCTGCTATTCAAGTTATATCAGCTTGTTATGCTGGATGGTCTTGTGCGCATAGTGCAAGAATATGTCATTCGAAGCTCGAAGTCGAAGTTTTCAATACCGTGTTGTCGGAGACGCTGTCTTCTTCTTGTCTTATCAACGGCGGAGTCTTACAGCTCTCCGCGATGACACCCATCCTCTTCTCGATTCTTACGAACGATGCTTCCATCAAGGAGTAGATATTAATGATGAGCGCAATGCAGTGCTAGGTAATAATTTGGACTCTTCATGTTCGAATAGCTGCGTGTCACTGTGCTGTTATGTGTCAGGCATGTTGCTTACCATCAGGCACATGTCCGGATCGTCTCGTCACGATTTATTAAAAAAAAAAAACTCGCTTCCCCGATGATAATAACACTACTCTATTAGAACCACTAGAGTAAGATGAAATGTAGACGACTGATTAGAGCTAGTACGTACTAACAACACATGCTAACTTACGTAGATACGTTACATACGTTTATGAATTTAGGTTAATTTTACTTGTAGTTTACATACATCAGTACGGAGCACCCGGAAGTGACGTATTACAACCCGAAGTATGCTTCATTTGCAAACCTGACATCGCAGCGCTACGGGCGCCGAGATCCATTTTACTATGTTGGTTTCCACGCGACCCTGCTTCTAGCGTGGGACAACAACGTCACGGTATGTGGTCACATGCGTCAACCTGACGAATGGTTAGTTAATTCTATGACAAGCCTTTTGCTTCAGTTGGTAGTGAGTTTGCCAGCTGAGCTGTAGATCTGGTGGATTCAATCTTGGAAAAATGCCGATGTTTCTTTTGTATTTGATGGTTCTATAAATCATAATTTTCTATTTATATCAGTATTATATCAGCTCTCATACAGCAACCGGCTTCGTGCTGGTTTATATGAAGCACACAGCAGAGTAAGCTGGGACAGAGCCGGGTGCTAAACGGGTAGTCACCTGAACCACACATATATTTTCCTCCTGTATTAATTATTTTAGCAGATGTGGTGTCTGGGCGTAGTGGGGTTTAAAATGTTTTGTGTCCTGGTCACCTCAAAGACTAAACGTCTGTGTCATCTGGGCGAAATTGACATCTTCTGGAGGTGTTTAGTTGCTGAAAAGACAACTAAGCCTTCTCGTTACTCCTTATGTATACGGTCCGGTGGTCCGTAACATAGTAAAAAATTAAAGAACAGGATATTTTGTGCCACAGAAGCTGAGGCTACAGGCGAATTCGTGTAGTATCGTGCTGAAACTGGACCAGCAATGCTTTCAATGCTTTCAAACGACACCCAAAAATCCCAAAACAGTCGAAATTAACTTAATAATAAAATAATTTGTGAGGACACAAAGTATTTTGTTACGTTGTCACAAGGTTGGTTAGTCGCCAATCAGACAGTCATTGTAAATGAGCCGAAAAACCGATGACAGCGACGAGGGCTGCATTAACTTATATTTTTGGACGAGTCATGACTCCAGAGATAGAAGTATGATCATACAATTGCTGGCACAGTGGAGCACAACAAGTTATGTGAGAATTAATACTTTACTGATTTAAGGTGGATTTCTATTTCTACGAGTGGCTGACAAATGTGTACAAGAGAAGTTTCGTGGAAATGCACTTTAAATTTTGTGATCTGATACACAAGGACAAATTTTTTGGATCAGCTTTGAAACAGGGGAAGTTTGCAAAACCTTGTCCATATCCACCGGTTGGTATATTTAGTTATTTTAATCATTACTTTTTATTAACCAAATACATTATTTGTGATAACGCATCAATAAATTCTACTACATTCGTACACTTTTAATTATTTATACAGCCTCTATGTCGATCAAGGGGAGTCGATAAGCCACTACATTTTTGACCCTTCTGAATTAACCAACGTAGTGGTGCCCACAATGCAACTCTAAATGAGTTTTGCAGGTTTTTAATTTTATTTGGCTAAGGGGTGCTACATGTGAACATCGGCGTACAAACAGAAATAAGTCTTCAAATGAATCAGAAACGGATATTCTCCACAAAACATTCAATTGTACGATAATTATTAGATATCCGATTTTTAGTAGTGGCAGGACTCCTAACAGAGTCCGCCTGGGAAAGTACAACAACACCTTTGCCAGTTATTCTACCGCCAAGCAGTAATGTGCAAACATTACTGTGTTCCGGTTTGAAGGGCAATGTTTCCAGAGAAATTACAGGGCTTAGAGATGTAACATCTTAGATCTCTGGGTGACGAGCGAAGTGCAATGCTAGGTAATGATTTGGACTCTTCATGTTCCAATAGCTGCGTGTCACTGTGCTGTTATGTGACAGGCATGTTGCTTACCATCAGGCACATGTCATGCTCGTCTCGTCACTCTTTATTTAAAAAAAAAAATAAAAAAATTCGGTTACACTCGGGATGCTAGAATGAGAAACAAAATACAGTGAGCAAGCGAGTCAGAGCGAGAAATATAATATAGTCCCTGTGTACCTGTGTTTATTATATTTAAATCTTTTTATGCCGACATTAACTTCTAGGTTCTTACCACATTAATGTCATTAATTGAACTTGTCACGAAATATTACATTTGCATTTCACATCCATTGCAAAAAAAGTTTTTGTTGTAATATACTTGTATTACTGTTTTATCACAGCGCTTACCTACACTACGTAAACACATAAAATTATACCTATTTCCATCACATCACAAACATACACTTTAAACACAACATATATATGCATTTATGGCAAAATACCTATAAAATAAATAAATAAATTGCAAATACTAAAAAAATTGCTATTAGTCAAACCCACGGAGTCAAACCCTATTTCCGAACCGCGTAATTTTTTTTTAATTTTTCTTGGCCATAGATACTAATCATTTCGCCACATGTTATTCTCGTGTTGCTATGCTTACTAGGTATATACTAATTTTCAAATTCTTAATAATTTTTATTTTTAATTATTAGAATTATTTAGTGATCTTTAAATATAAGTATTTCTTAATTTAGTTTTCACAATTTTTTTTCTTTATTGCGAAGACGTACTTAACGTAACCCAAGATATGCATTAGAACATCAGCTATCTAATAGTGTAAACCCCGTCATAATCGGTCCAGCCGTTTGGAGATCAGCCGAACAAACAGACAAGCAAAAATTGTAAAAAATATTTTGGTATATTTACCGTCTATACATTCATGTTATGCATGTAGTAAAAAGCTGCCAATTTAATATTACAAACATCCACTTCAACTACAAGTATATTTATTTGTATGTATAGGTATACAACAGGCCCACAACAAAAAAAGTTGTACAAAGTTGTGGAACCTGTGATTTGTTTCTATTATTTGCTGTTCTATTTGGGATACCACTTGGCTGTATTTTACAAATAAGTTTAGCTAATCTTACATTAAAGAAACTATAGGTATTGTCCTCAAAGCGATGTAATTTTATGAACTTTTGATTTAGCAAAGAAGTAGGTAGAGCAACTGCGAATCTCAGAGTGGATTAAACCACTGACCTAGTGAGATCTGTGATCTCGTTAGCTACGTTCATTTAACTGAGGCTTCTGCGGGCCGCTGACCTCTCGAGCCCAGGAGCCGTTGAACCCTACCGTTCAAGAATTGATCCTGCTGTGGACTACTGATCCTCCTGTGGGCTGCTGATCCTGCTGCGGGCTGCTGAACCCGCGAGCCATTCCCTGAGCCCTCTCGAGCCCAGAGGCTTCTGCGGGCCGCTGACCTCTCCCAGAGCTGAGCCCAGAAGCCGTTGAATCCTACCGTTCAAGAAACACTCTCAGTTTCTGTTTTTTTTTTGGATTTATAAGTTACGTCTATTCTATTTTTTTTCATCCCATCTCTTCATTTCATTAATTTTTTTTTAAATATACTTGTTTCCTTAACCTTTTATTATTTCACCCTGATCTCTATACCTATCCCTATAAGACCTTTTATGTTCACTATCGTGACACTACTCTACTACACTGCTAATCTTTTAATATAAAACATTATATTTAAAAAAAAAATGTGATGTTGTAAACAGATTGTTTTATTTTTTTACAGGGAGACTACGATTTGTACAACATGACGATACCAGTGAAGCACATCCCTGCTCACTTCCCTTTCAAGAAAGGTCGGATCTACTGCAACTTTACTGCAAGTGATGTTAATGAGCTGATCGGACATGGACACATCGATATGGAAATCAAAGAGTTTAACTCTAGGAGAATTAAAAATAATTAATATCAATATCCTTGTAACGATGGAAGAGATTCCAACAGTTGTGTTTCAAGAATTTTATTTATCACTTAAGACATTTCTGTCGCTTACATGATAAAAATAACTTAATAACAATAAAAAATTTCGACGTCACACTTTACATCACATAAAACACAAACAAATCAAAAGTACATACAAACTGATCAAGGTTAGGTAATAAAAAATACAAATATCAGATACCTGTTGTAACAAAAAACACAGACAAAAGCTATAAACAAAATAGGTTATGTATCTATTACATTTTTATACTAGATAGATAATTATGTGAAGTAGGTACTTTCGATAACTATATCACAAATTTTATTTTCAGATTTTGTTCTAAAAGTTCCATAGAAAGGTTTAATTATTTTAAGGGCGTGTGGGCCGTAATTTTGAATTTTTAAAACAAGTTTAAGACCTTTAAAATAGTGTATTAAACTCTGAAAAAAATATATGTAATAGTTAAGGATCTAATCTAGTGCAATTCGCAGTCAGTAACATGATTTAATGAATTTTACTTGATAGAAAAAAATCCCAAAGTTACCCCTTTTCAAAACTTTTTCAAGTTTATGACTAAACTAATCAATTTTTTTACTAAATTTTTGTACTCAACGAAAGCCACTAAAAAGTTATAGATGCATTCGCAGAGTTTGACTTGATAAAAAGTATCAGTTATTTACTATGTTTTAATATCTACCATATATATAGCGCGCCGTTCGGCAAGCCTGATCAGTCGCGTTTCGGCGCTCACGGACGACGGGCCTGTGCTTGATTTTGCAATTTTGACAACCGATAAATTTTAAATATTACGATCATAGTGCCACAGTGTAGTGTCAGTATAACAATATCAGTAGGTATTACTAGTGAAGCACGCTATGATCTTGATTTTTGATACCGTTTTCATTGGAATTGCAAATAGACGCTGATACTAATTAGTACGCTGTATACTTTATGTTGTAGACCAAAAGGGGAGTCTCAAAAAACTGACGTCGATACCACATCAGTAAAAAATTCAATGCGGATGCAATGGAAAATAGATAAGTATCGGTAAAATATTCGTCCGTTAAATCAGAGATCGGGATAAGGAAATAATGATAGGGGAGAAATCCCCTGCGTAAATCCCCTAATATACCATAATATATGATACCTAACTTGCATTTATATGCCATTTAGGTAAATTCTTTGGTAGTAAGGTACTTAGTACTTGGAAGAAAAGTCCTCACATATAGATATTACCACTTTGGAAGAGACTTTCACGCAAACTATTCAGTTTAGAAAAAAAATGTTAGGAACTTCAATACAATTTTGAACACCTTTCCATAGATACACGTATGGTTTTGTTAGAATTTTTATTTTTTTATTTCTTTTCCAAGTTTGTGACACCACCAAGATGTACTGTTTTTTCTTTTTTTTTGTATGAAAATGTTAATATTGTTCATAGAAATTTAAGCACTCGACTAAATTTGATAAGAAGCCTTTTAGGCAGTAAAATTACTCGTAGAATTTAACTCTGCACTAAATTTCCGATTCGTATTTTTTATATAGGGGAGAGTCCTATAGTACCGTGACTTTAAGGTTTTAGCAGGATAAAATAAAAATCCCCCAGGTTGTATGTTAAATATCAGCTAAAATGTGTTAAGGCGTTCAAATGCTGTAAAGAAAAACAATAAAATACTATTTTATTTGGAAATAATCAACTTTTTTCCGATTCGTATTTTTTATATAGGTAAGGTTTAGAATCATTTCCTGAGCATAAAATCACAAATAATAACAAATCCAGGTGGAGCTTCAAGCGCCAGCTCGAAAAAACGTGTTTGGCTGATATTCTGAAAAAGTTATAAAGCCTATTATTACTGTAGAAAATAAAATTTCCCATCTTTTGTTGCCAGTAAACTTATTTTTCGAACTTACGGATTACGATTTGTATGTCAAATTTGATGATAACAATGTAAAAATAATAAGATTTGAATTCTGTTCCCAGTAGCATAAACATGTCCCTTTTTACCGGAATGGAAGAAGGGTTATGTTTTTCGCGCGTATCTTTTATGTTTGTAAATCTTTTATTTCCACATATCTTCCAAATGGCTGGATGGATTTTGGTAACAAAGATATTCTAAGACTAGTCTGACTCGCCAAAGTGTCCTTAGATAGTAGGTAATATTTTTTTTTAACGTGTAGATTTTTTTGTAGTCGGGGTTTTAAATTAAAGTTATTCTATCAAATTGCTCGTTGCTCGAATAAACAGCACCGTTCATCATCATGATTGAAGAGTTGAACGAAGAGTTTGGTCTCCGCTTTTGTAATAAGAACAACTAAGCTGTGAAACGCATTGCCAGAGTGGGTTTTTGTCGAAGGTTCGAACCTTGGGGTTACGAGGTACACTGTGCTTGTTTCTATTGAGAAACAAGTTCCATCGTAGACCACATCATTTACATCCACTATTATCGGCATCATCGCAATCGTATCATTAAATGGGTTATAAATCGTAAACGGGTAAGTTTTACAAAAAAAGTTTAGTTTTTCTACAATTATTGTCAAAATATATCGTTTCCAAAATATCGGCTAAAACAGTTTTTTTTTCAATTGGCGTTTGAAGCTCTACCTGGATCTGTGAGCATTTTGTAATTTTATGCTCAGTAAGTGATCTTTTACCTCATAGAAAAAAATTGGATTAGAAATTTAGTGCAAAGTTGACCAAAAAACCTTCTATTTTTATAGGCCTTTCATTGCGTTTCAGCACATTTTTTTTTAATTTTTGACTTGTGAACTTGTGAATTATTAGGAAATATTTAAAAAAGATGCATGAAATTGGAAAAGCCGTTCTCAACTTATAGTGTGACCAAAAAGAAAAGGTTGAGTTTTGTATATCTACGAGTATAGATAAATTTAATATTTCTTCGTTTCACTTCACAATTCACAAAATTGTTATCACTAGTATAAACAGTATAAACAAATCTTGAACAAAAAATGAGTTTAAATTACATAGTCCAATATTTTAATGTTATTTCTGCACTGTGGCACCGATTCCGCGGTCGGTGACGGTCGCGAGAACAAGACAGCGTTAAATGCCGAATTTGACAGAACTACCTGGCCTTAAGCTTCAGAGATGATATATGTATATTTAGTCAATAGGGATGTTAACACTAATCACAAATTAATGTTTAATGTTAATTTTGTAACAGTTTATAATGAAATGAAATGAAATGAAATGAAATTTATTTGGTTCAAGAACACAATTACTTAAAAAAAACAAGTTAGTATCTACTTAAATCTAAAAAACATATATATTGAGACACAAGTACACTGGTACCCACACTAGGGCAACCTGTGTCGTGGGCACCAGGCATAACGTATACATAAACTTTTTTTTTTTTTTTTGAAAAAACTTATGTAAAACAAACACTTTTATTCTATTATATAACTATGATGGTATAATTCTAAAGGTAAAGTAAGTAAGTAATGCCTACTAATTTAATGTACGTGCACATATATTTTTAGGCATACATATTATTACATATACATTGGTAATATATATTTAATATAAGTATATAGAAATATAGTGTATAGACATATATATATATATGGTATGTTAATATGACATGTGTCTATAAATAATAGTAAAAATGTAGAGGTGTGTATGTATTTGTGTGGTTGTGAAAATGATATTGGGATTTATGTGTATTAGGGTGTGTGTGAGAGTGTGTGTGTGTGTATGTATGTTACTGTGTGGTATTATGTGTGTACATGAGTGGATGTGTATATGTATGTTTGTATAGTGCTGCCATTTCTCGCCAAAATGGATTGCCTGCTTGTTGCACTTTCTCACTTTCTGAAGTTACTTAGGAAAATTAGATTACTTAAACGGTGTCACTATTCTTTCTGTTTCTACATAGCCCTGGGTAGACAGCCAAGCTGATACCTTTTTCTTGCATTCATAGTGTGACATTTCTAGGATATCCAGCTTCTTGTCCATAAGTTGGTAAAGATATGGGCCTGTAAAAGAAAAAGTACTTTGGCCAAAGCTAGTTTTTGTTTTGGGTAATGCCCATGCATTACGTCTATGCCCGTCTTTTTTGAGTGTGTCATAGTAAATAAGGACATTTTGTGAAACCTTAGTGTGACTGAGAGAATGAAGAGTCTTCGTACTGATAAACAATCAGTCACCTCGTAAAGTTCGTCCGTTGGGTACCTGAATGGCTTATTGTATGCGACTTTCAGTATAGCTCTTTGAGCTCGTTCTGCACTTATCAGGCATGTTTTCGCAGCAGAGCCCCAACAGACAATACAGTAATTGATCACAGACTGACACAAGGCGATGTAAACCATACGCAATGTTTTAAGATCAGCGACATTACCTATGCGTTTAAAATGTGTAACATTTTTCGTAGTCTACATCGCAAGGTGGTAATATGATTATTAAATGTCAGTCTGTGGTCAATCACCATACCCAGGTATTTGATGTTGTCAACACACTCAAGTGCAGGGCAGTTACATGATGAGTCTAATTGTGATCCACAAGAATGCAGTTTGAGTATAATGGGTGGTGGACTGGTTTTTTGGGTTATTCGAAAGGCCACACATTTAGTTTTTAAAGCATTTAGGGTTAATAGGTTCACTTCTAACCACTCTGCTACCTCCGCCAAACCCTTGTGAGCGAGTTCCACCACTTCACTCCAGCTGTCGCCATGAAAGACCAGAGCAGTGTCATCAGCGAAAGTGAACGTTTTCCTTTTTATGATCTAATTTGCACAGCTCATTCACGTAAATCAAAAACAGGGTCGGGCCTAACACACTGCCTTGCGGAATTCCAAAAGAAACTGGTGCGTAGTCACTGAATTGATTTGCTATCCGAACTCTTTGTTTTCTATCACTAAGATAAGAGTCAAACCAATTCAGTGCTATACCTCGCACTCCATTAAGTTCTAGTTTCTTTAGAAGTATTGGCCAGCTGACCGTATCAAAGGCCTTTGCCAAATCTAAAAATACGGCCAGACACTTTTTTTTGTGGTCTAAATTAGCGGTGACATGATCCACAAGTGATACCACAGCATCCTCTGTCGACTTTCCAAGTCTAAAGCCAAATTGATTGTTTGATAGAACATTGTTTTTCTCTAGGAAGCTCAGCAATCGGTTATTTACAATTTTTTCGAGTATTTTGGAGAGTGAGGGTAAGAGTGAGATTGGACGGAAGTTGGAGACCACAACAGAAGAACCAGCCTTGTGGATCGGACAGACATCCGCTAACTTGAGACAGTTTGGAACCACACCCTGCATCAAACTCAAATTGCAAATATGAGCAATGGGTGATGCCAGTACTCCAGCAGCTCTTTTAAGGACCTGGTTACTGATTCCATCACACCCGGTAGCGGAAGATGATTTTAGCCCTGAAATAATTTTCCTAATCTCGTAGATATCCGTTGGAGTGAAGAAAAAAGAATCTGATGGAGTAATTTTGGTGGAGATCGCGTCAGCCAGTTGTTGTTCAGTTTTGTTAAGTTTTGCCAAGGTGTTTCGGGCAAGGTCATTCCCAACTGTTGCGAAAAAAGCATTTGTGTAATTCAAAGAGTCAATTTCTGTGGTTTTGATTTTAAGGAGGTCTGCCGATTCACTTTTTGCAACCTTTATTTTACAAATATCTTTTACTGTGGTCCAAAGTTTTTTGCTATTGTTTTTGTGCGCTAGTAATTGTTCAGAATCATATTTATTTTTTTGGCTGCGAAGAATTTTTAAGTAAAAATTACGATAGTTTTTATATTTTTCTTTTAGATTTGGATTGTCAGGATGTTTTTTGTACTCCAGATGTAGATAATCCTTTCGCCTAGCACACTTCAATAGACCTTTGGTCATCCAGGGTTTTATTATAACTTGAGAACTTTTTAATTTAGCTTGGGTAGTACAATTTTGAATAGTATTAACTATCTGCTCAACCAAAAACTGACTAGCAACATTCACATCACTCTTATCGTATAGGATGTCCCAATTTATATCAGCTAGCGCAGAAGCAACATCATTTAGATTAGTTTTTGGTATCATTTTGGACACAGGTGCATTCTTTGGGGAATGTCTATCAACTCCCGTTAAAACCACAGCGTGGTCAGTGACATCAGAGTCGCTAACCAAAACTCGCGTCTGTTTTCGTGTTCTGATTAACGAATGGTCTAAGCAATTATGCCCGCGTGTAGGCATAGAATGACCGGGAATGAAACCCAGATGTGCCGTAAGTTCGAGATAGTCGACTGATTTTTTATCTGTAGATGTTGGTTTTATATCTATGTTCACATCCCCGGTAATCACGCAAGAGTAGGTAGAGACTGTGGTAATGGTTTTTTCAAGCGATGTTAAAAAGTTATTAATATTGTGCGTAGCAGGACTACGATATAGCGCTATAATGCTTAATTCAGAACCTATTTTAATAACTAGACAATTTGCATCGTTGAAATCCGGCTCACATATGTCAACGTTAAGTCCTTGCTTCGAAAAAACAATTAAACCGTCATTCTGATTTCTTAACACTGTGGATGCATGACAGTTGTAATTAGGGATAGTAATTCCCTGAAATGAATCATCTATCCATGTTTCCGATAATATAATAATATCGGGTAGGAATTGTAGTCTAGAAAGATATATTAAAAATTGGTCTAAGTTTGCATTTACACTGCGAATGTTTTGGGTTAAAATTATATATTGTTGAGCACAGTCACCCAAAGCCCGCTCGCAATTTTCAACTAGTGCAACTCTAAAACTGTCGATTAGAATAGTGTTGTCAATGCTCCGAAATAGATCTATGTTATTCATTTTGTATTAATAAAAATAAAAATAAAATATTAGTAAAAACACAGGCATACCTGTGTAATTTAATTAAGTTAATTTTTGCGGAGCATTGACAAAAGCATTCAAATAAATTTATTACAGTTCTGAGTCTACAGTTGTTTAAAAGAGCGCAATGATTAAACGTAAAAAATATATCCAATAATAAAACGGTCATGCAATGCGCGCAGGTAAAGATCTGCTCGGCGGACAAAGAATAGCTATGCGAGTGTGAGCGCTTGACTCCGCCCACTCCGCGGCCCGGGCCGCCGGCGCCGGCGCCGCCAGTCACCGGCCGGCCGGCGCACCGAGTGGTCGTTCTGCGCTTACTTATGTTATTATTGTGTATGACTTTGGTAACTTTATAAAAAATTGCTTTTTGTTCATATGATACAAAAAGCTGTAGTGAGACACGAATGTTTTGTGTTTTTTTGAACAAGATTACAAGTGAAAACATTCTTGCACAGGAAATAGAGGGTGGCATTGCGTAGGCACTGTGATAGAATTTGGGATTGTGTGTGTTATGATGTGGGTGTGAAAGTTTGCGTGGAAGTTTGACTTTGATGAGAATAATTTGTAAATACGAGTAGAATGCTAGGGTATTTATATTTATATTATTGGAAAATGTTAGTTTGATGTAGGTTATGTGTAATATTATGATCATTAATTGATTGTATATTAATAAGGTGGTTAAACACAGTGAAAGGATTATAAAATTATTAAAAATATAGATATAAAAAGTAGTAGTTGCGTTTATATTGTTATGTAGGTAGTACTTCAACGATACATAAAAAAGTAATTTCATTAACTGTAACCGATAATGGGGTAAGTATTTAAAGCTAGAATACGTTTGAAATCCTGATGTCTGTCGATTGCTTGTGAACATATGGGCTAGTCACGGTGAAATCATCTCATCCAAGTCACTCTCATTAGAGATGCGTATTTGTGGAGAACCTTCAGTTTTTCTTAGATAAATTCGTCCATTTTTTTACCCAGCAGAAAGCAAAATCGTGGCTTTTAGCAAAACGACGAGCCAAGTAGTGCAATTTACGTTCTTTTTGAGTTAGATTCTCTGCTATGTATATAAAATCGTCAGCTGCGAGGCCTATATCGCGAGCCCTTAATTTATTTTTGAGGTGACGTTTATTATAGTTTCTATAGCAATTTAAGAAGCTATCTCTCAGCAATACTGATGTAAAATCTACTACTACAGGTTTTATTCCTGTCTTAACATTAATTCTGTAGACATCTTTGATATTCCCAGTTTGTAGATCAACATTTAGCCGGGTAGCTGTGGAAGAGATTATTTGTTTTAGAATATCTTTAGTTTCCCTCTGACACTGTGGAATATTTCTCAGTTCCAAACTTGCACAGCGATTCTTACGGTCTAGTATTTCTACTTTGTTTTCAAGTTGTTGGATATAGCTTCTATCAGCCTTCATCTCGCGTTCTAGGCTATTGATCTTTGTTATGGCTTCATCATATTTTGCAGACATAGTTTTCACTGACAATATAACCTCGTTTATGGAATTTAAGACCACGTCAAGCTTAGCATCCTGTTGTTTTTTGCAACGTCATAAACATGTTCATTATCTCCGTCCTATATTAATAGAATATCGAAAATCACATTACTATAATTTAATATTACGTAGTAAATTTATTATAAATGATTTTAAATGCTATATCTTTAATCTGTTGTCATGTGACTGAAAACACCAACATAACTTATTACGTCACTAGCGCAAAACAATCTGTTGAAAATGACTAAACTGTTAACTTTTCTGCATTTTTATTATAGTGCAGTGCTAGGTAATGATTTGGACTCTTCATGTTCCAAAAGCTGCGTGTCACTGTGCTGTTATGTGTCAGGCATGTTGCTTACCATCAAGTACATGTCCTGATCGTCTCGTCACTCTTTATTTAAAAAAAAAAAAGTTTGAGATCTTAGCGACGACGATTTTGATTGTTTATATTCAAGTAATAACAAGAAAACATCAGCAGCTAACCACATTAAAAAATAAGTATTTGGAAGACTAATATAACTGTAATTTGTTATTGATGTTTTTACCTACTTTATAAAATGTCACTAAGCTTGAATTTCATAATTTGTTTTGTGAAGGTGTTTAATAGATAATAAGAAAAGTACCTGTGTACTCACTAAGTACCTATGTACTCACTTAACTATTACCTACCTTCTTAATAATAAGGCACAACTATTATATGTTGCACGTCCGTTAGGACAAACTGTTGATACTAAACTTTTAAAACACCATCGATGTACACGATTTTAAGCAATAAAATTTATTTCTATTTCTATAAACGGACATACAGTCATGAATCGCGAACAATGTTTTGCGACTAGTGACATCATGTCTGTCGTTAGTGTTTTTTGTGGGAAAATTCAAAATTAGTCTAATATTGTTATATTTACTCATCAAAAATACTAATATTTTGAAATACAATCTTATTTTTTATGGTAAAAATGTGTCAACCTGTCAATCTTCAAAATTAAAGCAATTCTGAAGAATTGTTAACTAACATCCCCATGGTTTTTTGAATGCGTGGAATGAATTTACATTTTTTATGTTAGTGGGTAGTTTGTTAAATAGTAGCGCTTCTTCAACGGTAGGCATTGATTTGCCGTAATTAGTTCTAAATCTTGGAATAATAAGGTAGTTCGCATGCCGAGTTCGCCGCTCCATCACTTGTTTTCGCTTTGTAAACGTCGCAGTGAACGTAATGGTAGTATGGATACTTCTATGAAGACTTTTTCGAATGAACATACATAATATATGCAATATTTATAAAGTTTTTTTAAGGTCATTATTTTAGTTTCATTGTCATTTCTTTGCGTTAGTGTTAAATAATGGTAGTTGAATAGTATTTAAATAATTTTATTTTTATTATAATTTGTAGTTTGTTTGGTAAACAGCGCGCAATATTGCGGAGCGCACCGTACAGTGCCACCAATTTACTTTTTACATGTTCTATATTTTATGAGTCTGCCACTGACTATCCAAATGCAAACCGAGATATTTTTCATAAGCTTTGAGTTGTATTGGTTCATAATTTATTTTTAAGAAGGGGTGTTTGGGTATTTGTTTGTTTTTGGCTCTAAATATTGTAACAAGTTTTTGAGACGTTTATTGTTAACAATTTATGTTGGAACCAGTTATGGAGAGTGGTAAGATCTTCTTGCGCTTGCATAATTAAGTAATGAATTTATGAGCCAAAATAGAATAAACAAGTGTTGTTACCTGTATCGTTTGTAGTATATTCCGGGTATAGTATTATATTTAAATACAGGGAGTTGAGTTTAAATATGTGGTATATAAAATAATAAGTCTCTGGTTATTTAAAGAAATAGATATGACTGGTAAAGTTGAGTTGTTACTCGTATGTGGCAGGCATGTTGCTTACCATCAGGTACAAATTCTGCTCGTCTCGTCACTCTTTACTTAAAAAAAGAGTATAGAGGGCGCCGGTGCAGAACCATCTACTACTACCCGCCATCTCAAAAAGAGTTTTGGGGGGTGCTTTAAGTAGATGGAGCTAAGCCGGCGACTGGCATTCCTTTTGAAACTTTGTAACAGAAAGGTCCATCAGTTGTCGAGCTAAATTCTCAAATTGATTTAATTGGTTTACTTGTACTCTCGAAGTATAACATCAGAAGTGGGATGAACGCCATGCCTGGAAATCACAACGGTGATAAGAAAGAAACGGAAAAGCGTCGCGTCGCCGCACCGCTTGGCGAGGCCAGCACGGGCACTACCTCGGACAGACACAGAAAAGTAAAACGCACTCAACGTACGTCGCCCACAGTGAGTCAAAATGTTATTCTTTGATCAGTAGTTTCATTACTTACACGTGTGTAAGCAACAGTTTAACGCCGAATAGGAGTGATTTGATAAAGTAACGATTATTAAAATTATTTAAACTTTGTTATCTAACATTGCATTTCGATGAAAATTTGCGAATTACCTACAAGTCAGAACTGTTGATTGTGTGGGAGTAAAATACTCTTCAATTCCGGGAACTGCAATCATAACGCGGAACGGTTATTATCAGTGCAGTTATAAGATACCCTTACGTGTGAAATTAGAAAGGTTTTAGTCAGATGATGCCGAGCTACATACAGATTTGCTAGAAAAGAAAGCCTATCGAATAATAGGTGACGGATAGCCCTAGATAATGTGTATAACAAATTCGGTTTTCAAATAAGTGGTCTTGGATGGACGAACTTCGTTTTACACGCGCGGTCGCGAAAACGAAATTGTGTTTGTGAAATACAGGATTTCAGTGACTGGCAGAAGAAGGCCGAACGGTCGACAAGTATTGTTCTAGCTAGCTTTAGCCTATTAGTCGCCTTAGTATCGTATCTGTAGGATAGCTCTACGTTTATGAGTAAGCTAGAATTTCGTCAGTTATTGGAAATATCCAACACGATTGTCGTTCGTCGTTATTATCAATCACAATCTCGATATTAACAATCACAGACCTTAATTTATTAGCTACCGAATAATCGTAGCTAAAAAATAATCGACGTTTTGGTCACCAGAACTTCATTAATTATACGAGTGAACACTAACGTCCATTTCCCAAGCTTATACTCGTATTCCAACTGAATATGTTTCTGGTCTATGAAAATGATTGTAAGATCCTTGTATTTAATGTATTTGTACAAAATATTCGTTATCAGAATGTGTCTATATGTGTTAAGCGAATACTAAACTGCCTTAAGTATCAAGTACAATGGCTTCAATCTATTGTCAAAGTATAGCATTAGTGTAAAACCGTAATACCTTGGACATAAAACTGACGTACCTAGTGTCGACCTAAGAGTGTAACTGCTGGAGAAAAGATTAAGAGTGAAAATAATCCCGCGTATCTAGAGTTACCAGGCGGCTGGCAGCTAGGGAAAGGTTTATGATTTATGGCGAATGTAGTGATGTACCTAGTGACGTACCTTGAGTTCCGACAATGTGGCAGCGCAACTGTTTGGGAAAGCTATTCATTATTCATCTAGAGTTATCAGGAGGTCGGAAGCTAGGGAAAGGTTTATGTTCGAGATTTATTGAGAATGTGATGATGTAATGACGTACCTTGAGTTGCGACAATGTGGCAGCGCAACTGCTTGGGAAAGCTACTCATTACTAATCTTGAGTGAATATTACTGGAAGAGTAAAATGAACTTCGATACAATGAATAAATTGCGCATTTTGTTCTCAGCAACTACACCAGACTGTGACACTGCCGGGGTTGACGGCGTGCTCAGGAGGGCCGTGTTGTCACCTGTATCGTTTGTAGTATATTTTGGGTATAGTATTATATTTAAATACAGGGAGTTGGATTTAAATATGTGGTTTATAAAATAATAAGTATCTGGTTATTTAAAGAAATGGATATGACTGGTAAAGTTAAGTATAGAGGGCGCCGGTGCAGAACCATCTACTACTACCCGCCATCTCAAAAATAGTTTTGGAGGGGCTGGGGCTTTAAGTAGATGGAGTTAAGCCGGCGACTGGCATTCCTTTTGAAACTTTGTAACAAATAGGTCCATCAGTTGTCAAGCTACATTTTTAAATTGGTTTACTTGTGCTCTCGAAGTATAACCCTGGTATTGTTTGCGTAAAGAGTGATAAGACCACGTAAACCCAAGTTATGTGTATTGTTGATGTAAAAAACAAACATTAAGGGTCCTATGATGGAACCTTGTGGAATTCCACATTTGATAGGTAAAGAGCTGCTATGAGTATTGTTATCCGTTTTAGCTACTTGCGATCGTTTTGAAACATAAGATTCAATTGTTTGTAATACTGTATCAATAAAACCAGTAGATTCGAATTCTTTCAAGAGTATTTCGTGGCTGATAGTATCGAATGCTTCTTTTAAGTCTATTAAAATACCCAGAGAAATATTTTTACTATAGATATTTTGTTTAATTTTAGTGACTAGATCAATATATATATTTTAACTTTTTCAGGTTTACACTTGACCGCCATCTTGCCTGATGTTAAACGACAATGGGGTTTACGATGGAGCGTGTTTACTTAGAAAAAACCGATTCACTCTCGATTTGAAGACACAAACATTGTAATCATCGGGGAAAACCCACTCAAGCAACGTATTCCACAGCCTAGACGTTCTTATCACAAAATTAAAGTCAAATCTTTTCGTTCGTGTCTTTGGACCATCAACCATGAAACGATGTTGCTTTTTCGAGCTACGAGCATTTCGACAAAAAAGGGCAAGGTAGTATCAGATCATGCAAATCAGTCGCACACTCTCCGAAGTGTATCCGATAAAAAACCGATTCCGGCTAGCAATTTTTCGGCGATATTCAAGACTTTGAAGTCTTTTATAAAGAGCTTATAAAGAGCTAATATTTAGAGAAGAATTCCACCCTACGGAGATTACTCCTTAACTTCTGTTAGAGCTTTTATCGGTCAATATGATGCTTTGGGTACTTGCACGCACACTCTCACATACAAATCCATACCCTGCTACATACCTAACTATCTTCATTCATCTCAAGTGGTCCCTTTCAGATTAACACATACACACACACACACACACACACACCCTCACCCTCTCTCACACACACTCGCACACTTTGAGACACACCCACGTTCATTACACATCAATCCACGCAAGCAAAATAAGTATTATCGGAAACACCTCTTTTTGATATAAAAATGGTTTAAGCCTGGCAAGGAGTTTTAGTTTGTAACTTTAGCTCTATTTTATTCATCAAACTTTCAACCCTTTTCTCGAGGTATATTTATGAATAACAAAACAATTGTTAAAATTTTTGGAACTTGTAACTATGATAGTGGTACTGATATTTTAACTCCTTGCCTAGCTACAAGTAAAGCCGAATGACAAATTGTATGCGTGGAACTTTTGTAGCGAAAGCACTATTCGATTCAATGCACGATACGGTATTTGACAATGTTGAAAATATAGCATAAATTATGATAATCTTATTAGATAACACATTAAATAAACATATTGCACTCTATTTTCGGAGATATAGTGTGTATTTTTTGTGAAATACGCCAATGAAATTTGAAAAATTACAGAATTTTTATCTTCGACGTAAATGCACTGTTAAGGATGACAACGCTGTTGACATCACACGCCAGTAAATATGCCATCTATAGCAAACGGTTTCTTTGAGAACAGTGATTTATTTACTGGCATGTGACGTCACGCGCGTCACATGATCAGACACAGCGTTTTTGGAGGGCTTTTCGAACTCTATACTTTAAACATTTATTTTTAATGTAAAAACAGTGGCTCTTGCGGAAATATTCATGTGGTATGTATATTATGTAATCATAAATCATTTAAACGGTTTTAAAAATTTTGTCAAATACCGTATTGTTTCATTTAAATTTAAGTTTTAAACAGTTTCGGAGATATAACATCTCCCTGTCTCACGCCTTTCTGTAGCTGGATATGTTTTGTGCACTGGTCCTGTAATCGGACAGACATTGTGGCTTTACTGTAGATACACTTCAACACTTCGATATAGCGATAGTCAATGCGGCGATAGGTTTGGGAGTATTGGGGCCTTATTTTTAAAGCTATTGCCTATAACATACGTGAAAATCAGTTATTAGAAAATATGTGAAGTTAAGTCTATCTAAAAATTGGCCGTCTAAACAAGTTAGCGGGTAAGCATGAGTTCTTAATACGTACTAACTCAACTCAATCGGCCACATTTCGTTAATCAGAAAATTCGTGACGTTTGGCGGCTCAGGGGGTCTGAGATCTTGGACTATCAGAAAAGCAAGCAAATTATGGTTATGAATGTTGCCAGGTGTATTGATTCATTTTTACACCTCCAACCCCTTAGAATTCAAGTTGATGGACTTAATAATAAAAATGGTTATTGTGGGCTATCCGTAAGAGATAGATGTATACCACTTTGGACTTTTTGTAGATTTTTACAGGGGTACAATACTGCGGTATATGATTTTGATCCCTCTTGCAGGGTTCAGCCAGCGTTTGCAATGTAAGCGCAAAAATGTCTATATATATGACATTACATTAGAAACTTTTAAAATTATCAGTGTTTCGCTACTATTTTATTTATTTAGTCTAGAGTCAGAGGAGTTGCTTTAAATTAAAATAAAAAGTGATTCGTACAATAACTTGAGACAATCATCTTCATATCTTCACGGTTGCTCACCTTCCAGGTTATGCAGTAACGGGAACGTGGTGGCGTAGTGCCAAAGCAATTTCGTAACTCAGGCATTAAGAGAACGGATAAAAGATATCCAGGCTTATAGTAGATAAATCACTATTTCAACACGGAGTTTTATATAGATACAAATACATTTTTTTGTGTGACGAGACGAGCACGACATGCCCCTGATGGTAGCCAACATGCCTGCCACGTAACAGTACAGTGACACGCAACTAGCACGCAGCGTTCCGCGCCCAAAAACGTGCCGTACTTGCCATCGTTGGCGTATCGCAATGTACATCCGTCAGACCATATTTCAAGGAGATTGGTATACTTACTTTACCTGCTATCTTGATCTACCAAGTGGCTGTGTATGTCAAAAATAATCTAGAATCGTATAACACGCGAGGAGAGAGATATTCTCGCAACATACGCAACGCCGACAAGCTGGATGTTATACCACACTCTCTCACGAGGTCACGGAAGTTGACTCACATTATGGGACCGGAAGTATATAACACTCTTCCCACAATAGTTATATCGGCCCCAAGTTTCGGCAGCTTCAAAAACAGACTTAAATGCTGGCTTATCGATCAAACTTTTTATAGTTACAGCGAATTTTTAGAGAGTGATGGCAAAGTTCCCCATAAAATGAAAATAAATAAATTTACATAGGTCAGTACAATTGTAATAAAGATATTATACTAGTATAATGCTTGACAGTTTTCTGTCCAATAATTATTGTATCTATTACAATAATTATTGGAAAAAGTAAAGTAGTCATTTCAAATGTTGAAAATGTATACAATTTGTATGCACATTTGTTGTACATTTATGAATAAAGTACTTTGACTTTGACTATTGGAACATGAAGAGTCTAAATAATTACCTAGCTCTGCACTCCGCTCGTCACCCAGCGATCTAAGATGTTATATATCCCTAAGCCTTGTAATTTCTCTGGAAACATTGCCCTTCTCACCGGAACACAGTAATGTTTGCAGGTTTGCACATTACTACTTAGCGGTAGAATATTCTACCGCCAAGTAGTAATGTGCAAACCAAAGGCAAAGGCGTGGTTCTTCCCCAGGCGGACTCTGCCAAGATTCCTACCACTACAATATATTTAAAATTGCTGATTAAAACTATGAACAATGCTGTATAATTTTACAACTTTACATTTTTACCATTTTGATGGAGACCTTCTCATACCTTCTTCATGATTCATGAAGAATTCAAGAAGATTCATGATTAAGAAATATTTTTTTAATAAAGAGTGACGAGACGAGCAGGACCTGTGCCTAATGGTAAGCAACATGCCTGCCACATAACAGCACAGTGACACGCAGCTATTGGAATATGAAGAGTCCAAATCATTACCTAGCACTACACTGCGCACGCACCCAGAGCTCAAAGATGTTATATCGCTAAGCCCTGTAATTTCTCTGGAAACATTGCCCTTCAAACCGGAACCCAGTAATGTTTGCACATTACTGCTTGGCGGTAAAATAACTGGCAAAGGTGTGGTACTTCCCCAGCGGACTCTGCCAAGAGTCTTACCACTACAATATATTTAAAACTGCTGATTGAAACTATGAGCATTTTGATGGAGAATAACTTCTTCATGATTCATAAAGAATTCAAGAAGGTTCATGATTAAGAAGTGCGTTGCTTTTAGCATTCTACGAGAACAAAGATAAGATGAGTAACCGCCAGTAACTTTTTAATAAAGACAAAGACTTTTGAAATGTTGATTTATAATGTTCTGCCTGGAATTGCTGTGGTCATGGTTATCGTTACAAGGATATCGACATTATTTTGTTCCTTTTTTAATCTTATTAGTGTTGTACTCTTTAATTTCCATATCGATATATCCACACGCGATCAGCTCATTAGCATCAGTTGCAGTCAAGTTGCTGTAGATCCGACCTTTCCTGAACGGGAAGTGAGCAGGGATTTGCTTCACTGGTATCGTCATGTTGTATAAATGGTAGTCTCCCTGTAAAAACATCTATACTTATAATAACACTGCAACGGGTCGAATTCTGTACATTGAAAATTTCTTTAAAAAATTTTTTGGGAGCACTCCATAGTCGATACTGATGGCGAAACTGCATTTTTTCTGTTTGTCATTCTGTCTTTCTCTATAGGGTTCACACATCACACAGAGCATCACACCGAAACTACTGATTCAATTAAGATGAAACCTGGCATGACTTTAGTTCATACTAAGGAGATTGCTATGGGCTACTTTTGATTCCCAAATTCTGGATGGTTTTCTTGCGGGAAGGGGTGAAAGTCAGAATGTATATTTGGTTGTAACTCATGTTCAGGCGCGGCCCCAGCCTCGAATTTTGGAGGGGGTCACCAGTACGCAGCCTCAGGTTTTGGGGGGGGTCATAAGTAGACATACAATAAATCGAGCAAAAAAATACTTTACTAGTAGTCCCCCAAGGTTTTACCCTCGTAGTTCCCGTTCTAGTTGTTTTCCCGCGTTAAAAAATAGTCTATGTACTATTAGATATTTTTAATTTTCTTAGATTTTTTGTTCGACGTATACGATTTTGGGGGGGGTCATGTCCGTGACCCCCCCCCCCCCTCGGACCGCGCATGCTCATGTTTGCGTTCTTTAATTTCATTAATTCTTTTTTTGTTAGAAAGAACACAATTTTAATATTGTCCCGTCAAAATTTGAACATTATCGGTCCGGTGGTTCGGAAATTACACAAACATTAAATAATAACGACACGCGCTTCGCTTTCGGTACATACTAACTTCTAAGTATTCTGTGTATCACAGTACCTAGAGCGTGCCCAGGTGATGGCGTCGCGTCGTCTTGAATGAAATAATAATTATCAAAAAAAAAATTGTGTGGAAAAACAAACATTATTCGGGTATAACCGACTTCGAAAAAGGAGGATGTTCTCTATCGGGTTGCACGCTTTTTTATTTGGTTTTATTTTACGCGATAACTCCGATAACTGTGAATTGATTTTGATATTTTCTATTTCGTTTGGTAGAAAATACTTCAGAGGTGATCTCATACATCAAAGGTCGCTGTACAGACAGTCCAGTACATTTAAAAGTAATTACTTTGACACTTGATATGTAATATGTTGACAACTACATTGCCATTAATATTCTGCTTTGACTCTTCTAATAAAATTACATTTGTATTGTTATTTTTTATTTATTTTTCTTTAATGTTGAAATTGTTGCTGTTATAATTTTTTGTCATTATTATTTTGACATTATAATTTTCTTCTTCTTTATACATATTAATATTTTTTTTAAGTATTTTATAATTAAGTATATGTTGACGTCTTTTTCTTTTGATATTTATGTCATTAGTTTGTACTTAATCATTATTGAATTGTAGTTTTTATTCATAATTTAATTTTTGCTTTGTTAATAATCCTGTAATAATGATTAATTAATGTGTTATATTTAAATTAAATTTAGATTTAATATTGGAAATGTTATTCTCATTGGTGTAATTCGGTATTAAACCGGTACTGATTGATAAAAAAAAACATCGAAAACAGGGATGTAGTTTTTCAAACATCAACAAAAAACTAAACTTTGCTTAGATTTATCTGGACGACATAGTCATAGCTTCTGATAAAATTTAGTCGAATGACAGAATTATGTTACCTGTCATTGAAGTAGATTTTGTTCTTTAGGAGAAAACTTAAATATTAGCATAATAAGTAGCAGCAACAAGAACAAAATAAAAAATTTTGATTAACCCCCGTCTATCTCGGATTTGTTATCTGTTCCACATTCTACTAGTCAAGCCCTTTCATTTGATACCCATATTGTGGCAGTAGTGAAAAAAATTATTTAATTCGCCATTTTGTGGTGGCGGCCATCTTGGATTAGAAATTTAATAGTATGTATTGTATTCTACTGGTCAAGCCCTTTCATTTGATACCCATATTGAGGTAGGTTGTGAAGAAATATTTTGTCGGCCATTTTGTGGAGGCGGCCATCTTAAATCGATATTAACTAAACATAGCTAAGAACATCCGCACGGATATCAACCTTCAAATAAAAAACCGCATTGAAATCGGCCCATCCGTTTGAACTCTACGGTGCCACAGACAGACACACACACAGACAGACAGACATCGACGTCAAACTTATAACACCCGTTTTTTTAGTCGGGGGTTAAAACAACCCATTAAATGTTCCCACTGCTGGGCGTCTGTCGGGGCCTTTTCTCGCGAGTAGAGAGTCAAGGCTGGTCCAGTGTCGGTTGGTGGATGACACATGACTTAGGTACATGTCGGTTTCCTTACGATGTTTTCCTTCACCGTTTTAATTAGCGGGATTACCCACATGACTCTGAAAAGATAGTGGTGCGCGTGGTTTTGAACCCTGGGTCTCCGGATCGACAGTCGCCGTTCTCCCGACTAGGTCAGCTGTAACTTACTAGACCAGCCGTAACTTATTAGGAAACGTACCTATTATTTCAATCCACATACTGTTTAAAATTTAAAGGTAGGGTGAACAAGCTTCGGTGACCGAAGCAGACCGTTGTTAGTGTTCCGTACACAAAGAGTGAAAACGGGACCCGATTACTGAGACTTCCGTCTGTCACCAGGCTATATTTCAAAAACGGTGATAGCTAAACAGTTGGAATTTTCACAGAAGATATATTTATATTTGCCGTTTTACTAAAAATAAAATAAATATTTAAGAGGGGCTCCCATACAACAAACTTGATTTTTTTACTGTTTCTTGCTCGATACTAATAACGCACCTGTCACAAGTAGATGATAACTATTCACACAATATTTCGTTTTATGTTCTCTTTAAATGTAATTAATTAAAATAAAATAAGTTATTAAGGGGGCTCCCATACAAGAAAAGCTGTTTATTTGCCAATGGTTCGGAACCCTTCGCGCGCGAGTCCCACTTGCACTTGGCCGGTTTTATCTTTTCAAAAATTTTGTAAAATCCTGTCCTACCTATATTATACAAATTTGCCAATGTTTAAATTTTTGCTGCTCAATTACGTTGGAACGGCTGAATGTATCAAGTTAAAATTTGAAACACATTATATCTTGGCTTAGCTTAAGTAGCACATAGGCTACTACACATAGGCAATGTTTATGTTCTATGTGTTCATGCAGACTATAATCTAATTGTATTTCAAATTTCAACCCGATCACTTGATACGTTCCGCCATGAATAAGTAACAAACATCCAAACATTGACATTCATAATATTTACCGGACAACGTTGGAACGGCTGAACATATTTGGAAGGAATTCGAAACACACGTAGTATGTACTCAGAATTAGCAATTCGGTTACATATCCGCTTGCGTCACTTTCCGCGACGCATGTTTACAATTTTGGTGGGAAAACGGGTGTCAGATTACCTAAGTGCGTTTGCTTACGCTTCGGCAAATGAAGTGCCGCGTTACTTGTACTTGTTTAAGCCCATTATTCTCAAGAGCGTTTCAAGACGCTTCTGGCGATATCGTTTGTTTAAATTAATGTGCTTGAAATTAAAACTAACAATTTTGACACTTGTGTCGGGTTTTTTTTGAATTTTCAAGTGTTCTAGAGCTATAAATTCTTAAATTATAAGGAAGATATAGTGATTTTATATTTTAAACTAGATGTCCGCCCCGGCTTCACCCGTAGCACATTAGGCACTCATTAGGATCCCGTACATATCCAACGGTGAAAGAATGACTGAAATCGGTTCAGTCATTCCTGAGAATATCGCTTTCAAACAAAAAACCTCTTCAGCTACCTGCTACGCCACCTATCGGAAATTGGTCGTACCAACTTAGATTTAGAAACAAATTTGATTAGCAAAGGTTTATATTCAATGACAAAATCTTAGACACATGCTGTCATGTCAAAACACGGCACGATAACTCTATTTCTCTATTTCAAGAGAAAAGGAATATTGTTTTCCCGTTTTTGTTACATTCTTGATTCATGCTCCGCTTCTATTGATATTAGCGTTATGTTCTATAGCCTTATAGCCTTCCTCGATAAATGGACTATCTAATAGAAAAATAATCTTTCAATTTAGACCAGTACTTACAGAGATCCTAGCGTTCAATCAAACAAACAAACTCTTTAGCTTTATAATATTAGTAAAAAAGTAAAATAGTAATATATAGTATAGGTTAATTGTATAGGATATAACAAACACGGAAAAACAAAAAAGCGGACTCGATAGCTTACATTGTTTACATCGAAATACAAATACAAATACTTAATTTACCAAAAAATTACGCCTAAATACACGCACGAGGGAGCGGGAGATGTTTTAGCCGCTTTCCTGAAGCTGAGTTTGTAGAAGTTAATTGGTTTATTGCACTAGGATATATTTTTGAGAATGTAGCTAAGACAAAGAGTGGGCGGATACGCATGATTTCTGAATTCACGTAAAGAGAATCTGTTGGGTAACGGAAGGGTTTTCTAAACATTACTTTTAGCAAGGCTCTCTGTGCTCTCTCGACAATCATAAGTATAGTTCGACCCGCACAACCCCATACTATAATGCAATACTGCATTACGGATTGGCAGAGTACAAAGTAAATTTGACGTAACAAAGGGGCGCAATCACGCAGATTTTTTATGACATGGATTAATTTTCTAGTGCGTGAAGAGACGTTGAGTATATGTTGCTTGAAGGAAAGGGTGTCATCAATTGTGACTCCAAGGTACTTCATGGTCTTGGTCCTATTGAGTCAAAGGAACACCGAGAACTAGAGTGAGCGTTTTCAGAGCAATAGTGTATGACCATATTAAAGTTTCTAGGAGGTTGAGAGACGGAAGTCTTAGAAAAAGCAATGAATTTAGTCTTTGAGGTATTCAAGGTAAGCAAGTTGCGGTCAAGGGACCTGGCTATAACAGATAGACCTGCTTCTGCGTGGGCGTGTGTTAGGATCAAGTTTGGGCCGTGAAATATTATGGCAGTGTCATCAGCGTATGCAATAATTTCTGCATTTACAAGTTTACATTTTAAGATATCGTTCATGTAGAGTAAAAAAGAGTAGGGCCTAGAATGCTTCCCTGTGGCACGCCGTATTCGATTGGCAAGAGGTCACTAGTCCACGCAATAAACCCTGAAGACAAATAATAACTAGATAGCTTGCTAATATGGCTATCATACCAAACCCTGTCGAAAGCCTTCGAGATTTCCAGGGAGACTGCCAGTGCTGCCCCGTGTTTCTCGATAGCCTCACTCTAGATGTGGGGGGTGTTTAAAAGCCTGGTTAAACAATTAATTACGGCTGTATTACGTATTTACACCATCGTGGTGCCACCTGCTCAGTCAGGATAAAAGTTCAAACACACTCAGCAAATCCGCTCTAATTCTCCGTGTATAAATAGATGTTGGTCATAAACAACAAAACAAAACAAGATATTTCTCACAAACTTAATAATAAATGCCAGAGAGGCGTTGGATATTAAATTATTAAAAGCCAAATTAATAAATATACCAACCGGTGGATATGGACAAGGTTTTGCAAACTTTCCCTGTTTCAAAGCTGATCCAAAAAATTTGTCGTCGTGTACCAGATCACATGTTTTAAAGTGCATCTCCACGAAACTTCGTTTGTATACATTTGTCAGCCACTCGTAGAAATAGAAATCCACCTTAAATCAATAAAATAATAAATGCCCACATATCTTTCCGAACTCCACCATGCAACACAAATATGTGACCGTATGTTTATCTTACTAGCTGTGACTCCGATTAACACGTTCGTTGCGGGGCAATTTTTCGTGAACCTTCAGCTAGTGAGTATGAGGTATTTTCGAAGCAAAGTTGACGAGTTAAAACTGAGTGAGGTCTAATCTGTCTCAAAAATTGTAGACCTCACAACCGCATGGAGTGAGATGCGGGTGGCGAGGCGCCCGCGCATCCTAGCTTAGTGACATGACAAAAAGTATCGATACGAAAGCTTGCTGCAGGTGGATGTACCCGCTTATATACAGTGCTACATATTAGCGACTATTGGTCTTACAAGTCAATATTGTATAGATATTAGTACATGTGTTCACCAATATCCAGGGACAGATTTTTGATTAAATTTACATTTTGGCGTTTATGTGACGAATCAATTGATACTGGGGATAAGTTACATAAAAATTCGCCAAATATATGTTGAATTCTCGATTTTAACAAGTGTTTCGTCCTGGAAATATCATAATCATTGATAAATCTTTGATATCGTGGCGCGGAGGACTTAAATTCCGCCAATACATTAAAATAAATCACATAAATTAATATGCAAAATCATTTAAATTGTGTACTCCTAAAAGACACTCGTATAATACACTTATTTATAGAGACAAAGAAATCTATCATCTAGAGTAAAATCATGGCAAAAATACAGTTTTGACACTAAATAGAAGGTCGTATTGTTGTTCCTTATAACTTTTACGAAATGGTCAACGAAAGAGCAGTGTAGGTTGCTACGATAAATTAAGACTTTTGTAAAATAGTAGCTAGGTAACAAAAAAAGTGGCCGATATAACTCAAAGAGTAAGCTGAAATAGCAATGGGCAGGCCACATCGCTCGCAGAACTGACAACCGATGGGGAAGACTGGCTCTCGAGTGGCGACCACGAACCGGAAGGCGCAGTGTTGGATGACCTCCCACTAGATGGACAGATGACCTTACAAAGGTCACTGGAAACCTCTGGTTGCAGGTTGCGCAGGACCGTACGTTGTGGAAATCTAGGGGGGAGGGCTATGTGCAGCAGTGGACGTCTTGCGGCTGATGATGATGATGAATAAAAAAAATATCCTGATTGTGTATTTCGTGTCTAATTCGTAACAAATCTTTCTATTCGAACTGTTTTAATGAAAAACATTTTAATAAATCTTATTAAATACATTATTTTCATATCGTAACTGCAACTCTATTTACGACACACGTCGAGACACTAATAGAACTTTATTTCAATGCGATATGAGGCAGAATAGATGTCATATTTTTTTTATTCATTACCTAAATGACATAACTGTGGGCGAAGGATTCAACTTTAACAACTCATTATGTTAATATTGGTAAAGATTGAAGCGATTAGTTTTACAATAATTATACATAATATTATAATACAATTTATATATACAATTGTACATAACATTGAAGGTATTCTTAGAAATATTTTTTGAGGCTCAAAAAGTCTCATACGCACTGCAAGATTGGTCAATTTTCCCTCGAAAATACCTCGTACGCACTAGCTGAAAGTCTACGAAAAATTGCCCGCAACAAACTTGTTACTGTAAGCTGAAGATGGCACTGTCACTGTACAGGTACAGTTAGACTGTTTTGCTATGATGAACCTTCGGACGTTAATTTTCGAAACCGGCTTTTTATAGTTGGTACTTTATTAGTATCACATAGGCCCAAACATCCACATTAACCAATCAAAACGTTTGCCCTGGGTAAGAGTTGAATCCACCCACACCTACGGATCAGTGTTGGTAATTTGAAGCACTAGACCAGTCAATAACACTTTTATTAATTAATCAAGTTGATGCATGTGACCACGTACCGTGACGTTATTGTCCCACGCGCGTAGCAGGTTAAAGTGGATATCAACATAGTAGAAGGGATCGTTTCGTTTGTAGCGCCGTGACGACACGTTTGCATATGAGACGTACTTCGGATTGGAATACGTCAGTTCTGGGTGCTCTGTACTAATGTACTGATACTGCAAGCAGAAACAACTTAAATTTACTTTATCCAATTATGGTACTTCAATAATACTTTTATTCGTCTGTGAAACTAGGTTATTACAAAATTGTGTTGTTGTGTCAGAGATCAAAAAAACGTTCACGTGGTTCAAACGTGGTTTATCATATATTGGCTCTGGTGTCGGGCATATAAACATAATTCGGCATCTGGTCCTCTCTTGTCTGTGGCGATAGCTCACTAATCGTACACCAACACCCACTGATATATTTATCTAAGTAATGGTACTTACACTACTTTCACACAGTGCGGTAGATTGTGCAGCAGATGAAAGAGTCCAATCGGTTCCTATGCTTAGAGTTTTTGGTCTATGACAAAGCATTTCACTCGATCGAAACCGGCGCCGTTCTTGAGTCCTTAAAACGGTGTAAAGTCAACTAGTGATACATGGAAGCGCTGAGATGTATGTATTACGCCACAATAATGAAAATCTAAGTCCAATACCAGCAGATAAAATGACATTATCATCGAGCGGTGAGAAAAGAATGTGATTTCCCCCAAATTGTTGTCAAACCGTTTCGCTTTCCTCTCTCTCAAAACATAATAAACATGCTGGATTGGGGTGTACGACTGTACGTAGCATTAATATCGATAGGGGTTACTGAAAAACTACTTCGTTGGAGGCCTAACAGCCATCGCTACGTGGTCTAGCTGATGCTCCTCAACAAATAGGTCTCCAGATAAAAGCAAAATCACGGTTAACGAGCAGGTAATTCTGGAATCGGTTTCGGTGTGATTTTGGCGGAATTGTGTCGCCTATATTTGCAAAAATATCTCTACTAAACAAATAAACGTGATTTTTTAATCATTTGAATTACTTTTACTTTATAAACATCCCTGGGTTCACGAATAAAGCCACAAATTTTGTGAAGTAGGTAGGGTATTTCCAAGAATATTGGAATTGAAAATTTGTTTCTAGAATCATATCCAGCATACGGATTCTAACCGATAATGAGATATTATTTAATGTTTTTAATTACTTTTTTATAATTTTAAGCTGAACACGTATGTCACTACGATTGTACATTCTTTAAGGTATAAAATCGTTAACTTACTTTCTCAGTTTTTGAAATGGAGACAAATAATTGCACAAGCAGATAGATGATTATTTCATAATGTCGCATTGTTTTGAATTGATTTGCCAATGTTTAATTGTTGGTTTAACTTTATGTAGCCAAGTCGTGGTCACTAATAACAATAAAATGGAAAATATTCAGTAAAGTCAACGTGCTTCAACATTGAATTTTTGTATTAGGATCATTACGACGAAAATATTGATCAGATGTAATAATAAATTTGAATAGTTAGGGTCAATTGCTGACGATAAGCAAATTGCACACATTAAAAATATATTTGTGCATTGCGGAAACCGCACTAACACTGTAATAGACTGCAGGCCCGTGAACAAAATGTATGGATCAAATAGGTCAAGTAGGTAAAAAATATAGCAACAGTATAAGATTAAAAAACATTTATAATAAAACAAATTTCATAAATTGGAAGATTAATATCAATCTGGACGACCATTTCTTATTATTAATCATTTACTTTTCCTCACACTATTACACACAACTCCATGATCACACTACAAACAAATCAGCATGCACCCTGTACGCACGCATGCACACATATTACATATACACAAACTCTTCCTCATCCTACACACGCTGTAATACTTTTTTTTAAGCATTTCGGAAACCGGATCTTTAACGTCACTTTGACGTCTGACATTTGAAAATCCCGTTCGCTGATTGGTTGATCGGGTGAAGATAGCTCGTATCAGCGCCCACATGCGGTCCCGAATGAAACTAGTTTTTTCCCGAGTAGGCGCCGATTGAAGCTTGGCCATTTTGTGCCTACGCGTCTGTGATTCGAAACGTTCCGTCATTTTGTTAGTTGAAACGGGAGTTCGAAGGACCGGTAAGTACGGATGACTTTAAAAGGGTGTTTTAGGGCTCAAGTTGCGAGTGTAGGGAAAAATATTGTTTTTTAAACTTTCGCGATTTGAACACATAATGTTTATAATGTATCTACAGGACTTAATCACGATTTAATTCATTGTTTAAATACCTCGACGTTTCGGCAGCGTTACAACCGCCGTGGTCACGAGAAGACTGAAGAAATTGCGGGTCGTCTCATTGCGAAATGAGGGGATCTAGATCTACCCTCATTTGGTCTTCAAAAATCGCAGGGTTACCGCCACGACACACAACACTAACCGTATCACCAGGCTTCTCCGAACTCACTCCGCGATGCGTACATTTATTTATGACTGGATTCCACGACGCCGATAACCGAAAACCATCCTCCCGGTTGAAATTACGATGTTTTTTAATTTCTAAGGCTTCCCGAACTATTCTTGCGTAGTAATGACGTTCGGTGGAGAGAATCTTCGGGTCGTGGAGCTCGATCCAATGACCAGTTCCCGCATCAATCAAATGCTCGGCAATCGCAGATTTCTGTGTCTGGCGATTTTTTACAGCGGCGATGTGTTCTTTGATCCTTTCAGCAATTGTACGCTTAGTTTGACCAATATAAGAAATTCCGTACGAAAAAGTAATCTGTAGCGTAGAGGAAGCAATACTACGGAACAAGTTACCAGCCAATGCCGCTGAGACGCTTAGGCAGGATGTTTCCGTTGTATTACGAAAGGCGAGACTGCCTCAAAGTAACATTACCGTGGAGGAACGCTTAGCGCTAAAAAAGATTCGTGCAAATGAAGAAGTTTTGGTGCTTCGGGCTGATAAGGGTAACGCCACTGTGGTAGTGAATTCTTCCGATTACGATACAAAATTGAGAAGTTTGTTGAGCGATGTAGGTGTGTATAAACCGGTTTCATATAACCCTACGGCACGGGTAACACGTCGTATACGGACCATAATTAAAGATTATAAGGGACTTTTTACAGATGAAATGTTCGAAAATTTGCACAGACCTAGGGTTGTCCAACCGCCGAAATTGTACGGTCTACCGAAAGTACATAAAAATAATGTACTTTGACAAAATAAATTTCAGTTGGTTTTGTTTCATGCATTTTATTACTCTTATCTCACTCTACATACAACATGTCCGCTTCTTCCATTCGTTTCTATCAAACGTCAAATCTAAATTTACTACTTTTCTATTCATGCCCTCTTTTACACAATTCATCCACACTATTTTTGGTCTCCTGTACTACTGCATTCATCTACATTTACGATGAGTATATTCAAAACTTAGCAATTAAAATGTGGTTTTTGCTTGCAGTATCAATACATAAGTACCAATACAGATTTGGCTAACGAAACACCAGATGGCACCCAGCGAAGACGGTCATTGCCGCAGGTGTGCTGGAGACTGCACAACCAATCGCAACCCAAAAAAGTCACCACTGGATGACTGTTGGCACCTTTAAACTAGTGGGAAAACGCCGTAATATGAAAGCAGCGGGAGTCAACATCAAGGATCTGAATAAAATATCGGCGCAAATTCGAACGTGGCGTTCATATCTTTCACACCATCTGTAATAAGATATGGCTCACAGGCAAATTACCCTCTGAATGGGCTCACACAGTCTTCACTCCTCTTCATAAAAAAGGCTCTACGAAAAACTGTAGCAACTTTCGACTTATAACTTTGATAACACACGCAAGCAAAATAATGCTGCATATAGTAAACAAGCGACTGAAAGCATATTTATCCAGAGAAATTGCGCCAGAACAAGCTGGATTTGTGAAAGGAAAAGGAACCCGTGAACAAATTTTAATCGTTCGTCAAATTATTGAGGAAGCTCAAGAATTCAACAAGCCGACCTACATATGCTTTGTTGACTTTTCCAAAGCGTTTGACTCGGTGAAATGGCCAACGTTGTGGAGAACACTAATGGACATGGGTACACCACAACATCTCGTACACCTGCTCAGGGAGCTCTACGAAGGGGAAACAGTTTCAGTGCGTACAGATGGCCTCCTCTCAGATAGTTTCCATCTAAGTGCAGGCGTGCGACAGGGATGTATAATGTCACCTCTACTGTTTAACATCTACACCGAGCTTATAATGCGAATCACTCTCGAAGGCTGGACCGATGGGGTTGCGATTGGTGGATACAAAATTGCAAACTTGCGATACGCGGATGACACCACCTTGTTCGCTAGTAACGCGGCCTTTATGGGAGAATTACTTCTCCAAAATGGAGTACGTAAGCCTTACGTTTGGATTAAAAATAAACCGATCTAAGACCAAGATTATGATCGTGGATCGCGTCAACAACAACTCGCCTGAAGTGATACAGATTGCGAACTGTGACGTGGTTCAGACCTACGTATACCTTGGGGCCTTAATCTCAAACAACGGCGGCTGTGTAGATGAAGTGAGACGACGTATGGCCATTACCATTAACCGCGATGGAGAACTTAAGGAAAATATGGAAGAATCGAAACATTACCAAAGCTACCAAAGTCAGGCTTATGCGAACGCCTGTATTCCCCATTTTTCTTTACGCGTCAGAGACGTGGACAGTGCGCGAGTTGGAAAAGGGAAGATAGACGCCCTAGAAATGTGTTGCTGGAGGAAGATGCTCGGCATATCGTGGACAGAGTTCCGCACCAACATGTCCATAATTAAAGAGCTCGGCATCAAGTCGGCGTCAGCGTTCAGCGTCGACATCAGCGTTTGTCGGCTGTAGTACAGTCGCGCATACTACAGTACTTTGGACATGTCTCCAGACGAAATGACGACTCCATAGAGCGGCTAAAAGTGGAAAAAGTGCAGGGAAAAGTGGAAGGAACCAGATCGCGCGGCATGTCACCTATGCGCTGGACTGACCAAGTGAAATCCGCGATAGGAAGCCACGTGTCTGACTACGCCAGGCAGTCCGCGAATAGAGAAAAATGACGGGAGATCGTACGGAGAGCTGTGGCCACCCCTACCACCGACGCCTGATGGACGCCTCGTCGTGACCACGACCGCTTTGCCAAGAGCGATACGATAAAGAAGAAGATAGTATTCTACTAGTCAAGCCCTTTCATTTGATACCCATATTGAAATAATAGTAAAAAAATAATGTAGTTCGCCATTTTATGGTAGCAGCCTGCATAGATTTGAAATTTGTCATAGTACATAGTATTTTTTCTAGTAGTCAAGCCCTTTTATTTGATACCCATATTGAGGTAGTAGTGATCAAATAATGTGAATAGCCATTTTGTGGTGGCGGCTATGTTGGATTTGAAATTTGTCATATTGCATAGTACTCTACTAGTCAATTTTATTTAGCCCCTTTATTTGATACTCATATTGAGGTAGATTGTGAATAAATATTTTGTCCGCCATTTTGTAGAGGCGGCCATCTTGAATCGATATTAACTAAACATACCTAAGAACCACCGTACAGACAGACATTGACGTCAAACTTATAAACACCTCTTTTTGTGGTCGGGGGTTAAAAACCGTTTCAGAAATTAGCTGGAACGTACTGACAGACTTTTTGTTTAACAAAGTGCCATAGGTAGGTAATTGTATACTTTCCTGAGCATTTTAGAGAAAACTTGGAATTACAAAGTGACATTTTGTTCATATAGACAGATAGATGGTTTTTCGCTACTGTTACTAATACTACCTTTACTACAAAGTACAATCAGTCATGGGGTAATAATTGTGGGCGGTTCTACAATAGAAAATGTTGATCAATTTTAATTGTTAAAATAAAAAAAAATGTTTTTGACGTGACAACGTCTTATAAATTGGTTTGCCGGGTGACACTTCAAGAAACTGCGTTACGCTCCGCTCACGTTATGCGTTCACAACGAGAGCGAGTGAGAGGCACGCGTCCCTTCCACTCGGGCATGGTTAGCCCGCCTAAGAGCGAGAGAGACAGACATAAAAAGTGAAAGGCACGCGTCCCTTCCGTAAAATTATTTTACCACTCAAAGTCGTTGTCACGTAAAACTTTCGCCCGTATACCGACTTTACAGGCAACCTTTTTTTTAATAATTTATATAAAGATAATGTACTTGTACTTTTTAAGACATTGTAAATCTAAATCCAATAACTTGTATCTAATTTTTTAAACTGGCGTTTAGCAATAAAGTTTACATATAAGCTGACCGAGTCGGACAAACTGGTGCACGTCGCGGCGACAGAGGTGTATAACCGTCTGCCGCGCGTAATTAGAGATGCTGCCACAAGAAGTTTATACAAGCAGAAACTAAAGAATTGGCTTATCGAACAGGCATTTTATAGGTACTCTGATCTGACCGAAATAAAATTGACATAATTTGTTATGATTGTCTTTGAATTTATATCCAGTTTTTAATTATTTTTACTTACTTTTAATGAATGTTATGAATTTTCATGTGTTATTCGATGACTATGATTACTTAAGTTAAACAGATTTGACATTAATATTTATGTGACATTGTTGATAATTGTTTATATCTTAATTTTTTATTTAATTTTATTTTGATATTTGTGTAAAATGTACACATGATGTATACGTATGGATTAATTTTGTGACATCTAACATTTTCGTTATGAATAAAATACTATGACTATGACTATAATCAAGAACAAGTTTTCTTATGAATAAACTGTAATCAAATATCGATCATCAATTATATGAATCACCATAATTTTTAAGTTAATCGTAACATAACCTGTATTATTATTACTGCACCCGCCGACCGATGCTACTTTTTTAATAATAAATACTTGAAATTAAACTAGTAATCGGATTTTTGAAATGCAAAAATAATATACCCTAACGTAACGGTACAATGAGCGTTACGGGACAAAGAGTCATGCTTTTTTTTTAAATAAAGAGTTACGAGACTAACAAGACATGTGCCTGATAGTAAGCAACATGCCTGCCACATAACAGCACAGTGACACGCAGCTATTGGAACATGAAGAGTCCAAATCATTACCTAGCACTGCACTGCGCTCGTCACCCAGAGGTCTAAGATGTTATATCTTTAAGCCCTGTAATTTCTCTGGAAACATTGCCCTTCAAACCGAAACACAGTAATATTTGCACATTACTGATTGGCGGTAGAATAATTGGCAAAGGTGTAGTACTTCCCCAGGCGGAATTTGCCAAGAGTCCAACCACTACATAACTGACTGAATAACTACTACAACTAGCTTTTGATGTGACAACGTCTAATAAATCGATGAACGCTGGCTGCATGCATGAAAAAGGATATGTCCATTGTCCCGTAACGCTCATTGTCCCGTTACGTTCGGGTAACTTATTCTTGCATATCAAAAATATTATTACTGATATCATTTCAAGTATTTATTTTTTATTACAATACAATACAATAACACTTTATTATACCACAAAAATATTACAAGAACAATGATTAAACATAACATCAAAACATTTTGGACACAAAAGGCGATCTTATCGCTAATAGCGATCTCTTCCAGATAACCTTTTGTTTGATAGGACAAGGTTACAGATAAGGACAGTGGTGTGGCATCCTTGATACGTGTACGAGAATAATTCCATAAATAAAATAAATTCCATTTATAAATAAACACATAATGTAAATATGGTATATATATAAATATATATATACTTATATATAAATCTAGTACAGGTGTGTACATTACTTATATATAAATACAGTACATAAACATAGATAGGTATATATCTAAATATCAAAAATAAATAGTATAAAATAAACGTACATAAATACATTTTATACAATACACTAAGCGTAATGGAAATGAGCACAGGTTTACGCAACAATGTTGCCTAAATAATGCTGCGAAATCTGAGCCTTAAAGGAGTCCACGCTCTGAGCACGTCTGATGATCACGTTATTATTTAATTTGAAGGTTAATTTCCGTGACATTGTAAAAAAATTGGTTTATCGTCATTGTAACTAGCGTAATTGACTATGACCATTTGAACTTATAATTCTAATACACCTAGTCAGTGCCTATTATCATCGTCATAATCCAAATGCAAAAATTAAAGTTTGAAGTAAATTAACCTAACCGTTTATTTTCAATTTCATTGTTAGTAGTGACCACGTCTTGGTTACATTGAGTCAAAACCTATAAACAACAATATTAAATCCGTTCAAAACAATGCGACGTTATGAAATTATAATCTATCTGCTTATGGAATTATTTGTCCCTATTTCAAAAACTGAGAAGGTGAGTGAATATTTTGTTATTCTACAGAATGTATCCCTAATTGTAGTGTTCAGATTAAAATTATTATTTCAAATAATAATTAATTAATCATGTGTTGCGTGGGATTCTAAACACAAATTATCGTTTCCGAAATTCTTTGAAATGATCTGCTTTGCTGTATGTATGCATTATTAGTGGATTGTTATCACAAATTTAGGTATGCTATCAGAGTGAAAGTGGTTCAGATTATAATAATACCAGGCATTTTTAGTGCAGGTTGACAGGTGTTCGGCGTTATCCCATATTGGCGCCACAATTCCAAGAACAAAGATTTGAGAAATTAGTCCGAAATACGAATATATAATATACATAACTGCATATGCGTAACCGTAATTTGACAAAGTGAACTTCTGTTGCCTTTGCTTGCAGTATCAGTATATAAGTACGGAGCACCCAATAGTGACGTATTATAACCCGAATTATATATCGTATGGAAACATGACGTCACAGCGCTATGGACGCCATGATCCATTCTACTATGTCGGTATCCATACTACCATCCTCCAAGCGTGGGACAACAACGTCACGGTATGTGGTCAACTGCATCAACTAGATTGATGGGTAATGTTATTGACTGTCCTAGTGCTTCAGTTGGTAGGTTGAAAATTAGTCGTAGGTGTAGTGAATTCAATTTCCACGCAGCACAAACGTTTTGAATGGTGAATACGGTTTGTGGTGTGTTTTTTATGTCTGGTTTTTCTATGAATCCTATTTATTTTCGTTCTATATATATTTATCTATGTTAGAACTACCAGCGCCCCGCGGTTTCATCCTCATTGTTCACGTTATTTTCCCGGGATAAAAGCTTATGTGTTTTTCTAGAATACCTACACTTGATATAACTATGTATGTTCCAAATTTCAGCCTGATCCATTCAGATGTTACGGCATGATCTTGACCAACAAACACCCAAATATCCAATAAATATTTAATAAAAACCAATTCTTTTGATTTAAAAGCTCTAAAACGAAGAAAATAAATTTTTAATGCAATCAAACCCACTCTTTTATGTATCTATACTTATAATAAAACGGTAGCGGACCGAATTCTGTTCATTGAAGATATTTTGAAAATTATGGCGAAACTGCATTTTTTTATGTCTGTCTCATCATGCATCACGCCGAAACTACTGGTTCAATTCAGCTGAAACTTGACTTACTTGAGTTAATACTAAGGTCTACTAAACAGTCCCATGACTGTTTTCTAGAATTTCTAATTCCCCAAATTCTAGACGATTTTCTTGCGGGAGGGGGATGAAATTCAGAATGTGTAATATAAGAATAATAAGTATATAATATAAAATAGTAATTAAATAGTAATACTTAGAACACATGATTACCCGCTAACGTGCTTAGACAGCCAATTTTGAGGAAAAAACTCTAGGAAGTCTTAAAGCGTCTGTTAAGCAAAACGGCCGACGGAAAGTGCCTGGGAGTATCGGGGCCTTATTTGTAAAGATATTGCCTATAACATACGTGACAAGAACAAAATTAAAAAAGTTGATTTACCCCCGACTACCTCGGATTTGTAATCTGTACAACATTCTACTAGTCAAGCCCTTTCATTCGAAACCCATATTGAGGGAGTAGTGAATAAAGAAATGTGTTTCGCCATTTTGTAGTGGCGGCCATCTTGGATTTGAAATTTGTCATAGTGCAGAGTATTCTACTAGTCAAGCCCTGCCATTTGATACCCATATTGAGGCAATTGTGAAAAAATAATGTAATTAGCCATTTTGTGGTAGAAGCCTTCTTAGATTTGAAATTGGCCATAGTGCATAGTATGCTACTAGTCAAGCCCTTTTATTTGATACCCATATTTTTGTTCATTTTTGTTCTTATTTTTCCACTCGATTCTTTTGTATTCAATCATTTCTTTAAAGTTTTGTGATGACCACAGATTTCTTTTAGAAATCTGTGTGTGTCACAGATTTCTTTTAGAAATCTGTGGTGATGACGTTGTCACGTCAAACTATCGTCCGTACCAACTTTACAGACAACCAATTTTTTTTCTAAAATTTTGTAAAATCTTATCCTACCAATATTATGTGTGTCAATTTTTTAAATGTTTGTTGCTCAACTACGTTGGATTGGCTGAATGTATCGAGTTAAAATTTTAAACACATTATAATTATCTTGGCTTAGCTTAAGTAGCAAATAGACTACTTATTGTTCGCAAATATCTGTATCGTTCTGGAAGGAACAAACGTAAACAAGAACGTCGGAACAATTAAACAGATTTATTTGAAATTTTAAACAAAACAAAAGCCACAGGTTTGGAATAACTCACAGGTTACTTATTGTCCCGAGAAAATACAAAGTTTGCGCTATAATTGAAAACCTATGCGTTATACAATAAAAAATTCAAATAAAACAGGTGACCAATATTATTATCTACAGTAATGATCTCAACAATTTTTATCGTACGATGCGCGGTTCGCGAGACATTCAATAAAACCTGTTTTCCAAGATGGCGGCTGAAGCGAACCCCCTCCCGCCGCGCCAACTTGGATTTTCATTCAAGGGAAACTCTTGAACATATTCCAAAAAAAATACCAGGTTGCAAGAAAACCCCTGGTGCTTGGCCTATCTTGTGTATTACAAATTTGCTTGCATAATGAGGCTTGGGGAGATATGTGACAATTTAATAGGTTACTGATTTTAGTTTGATTTCTATTTCTACGAGTTGCTGACCAACGTATACAAGCCAAGTTTCGTGGAGATGCACTTTAAATTTTGTGATCTGATACACAAGGACAAATTTTTCGGATCAGCTATGAAACAAGGAAAGTTGTTACAAGCTTGCCCATTTCCACCGGTTGGTATATTTAGTTCCTTTATTTTTAGTCTTTTAATAATATAATAACCAACGCCTCACTAGGGTATATTATAACAATTGTGAGGAATGTAATTACATTTATACAATACACATTATTTTTTCTACTCGGATGATCAGAGTAGAGTCAATGAACCAATACGTTTTCAAGTTTTTCTTGATTGGGGCGGAGATCTGGCACGATAAAGCTGGTTGTTAATGCGACTAAACAATGTTTATCCTGACTTTAGATATAATTTTGACGTGACAACGTCTTATAAATTGGTTTGCCGGGTGACACTTCAAGAAACTGCGTTACGCTCCGCTTACGTTATGCGCTCACAACGAGAGCGAGTGAGAGGCACGCGTCCCTTCCACTCGGGCATGGTTAGCCCGCCTAAGAGCGAGAGAGACAGACATAAAAAGTGAAAGGCACGCGTCCCTTCCGTAAAATTATTTTACCACTCAAAGTCGTTGTCACGTAAAACTTTCGCCCGTATACCGACTTTACAGGCAACCAATTTTTTTAATGTAAACATATGAACTACCTACACAATATCTTTTTTTACAACAAAAACTATGTATAAAGATGTCCAGTTTAATAAGAAAAACAACAGTTGTTATACTTCTTTTATGGGTATGTAAATGCAGACCACGAGTACGCAAAATGATGTACTTTTATAAAATTATGACCTCATTAATTAACCATAAAAGTACATACCTAAGTGCGAGGGCCAAGACGGATTATAAAAATCTATTGGCCAAAATTTTGTGTGTTCTTTGTTATGTGTTCTTTATGTTTACGTACCCTGCATGCAAGGGTTGTTACGCAAATGTGCGTAGGTGCCGAGCGCTTGCCCCGATAGCCTCCTCCTGAGGCGGCCGCCAGTCCAAGGTAGCATAACAGTCAGTGCCAACCACTTTAAGGCTAAGAACTCATGAAGCGGGTCCGTGACTGTGACGGGTGGGCGGCGACCGCGCGGGAGCCGCGTGGCAGCCGAGCGCGCCGCGGGGGCAAACCGCGTAGTGACTTTTGATTTCTATTTTTACATATAAATCTGCATTTTACAGAATCTGCGGGCCCGCGCCCGCACGCGGTCGCCTTTGGAAACCGCTCCATGAGTTCTTATCCTACTCTGATTTTTGATGTTGTAAATTGATTGCATTTTTTTTTACAGGGAAACTACAATTTATACAACATGACGATACCAGTGACGCATATCCCTCCTCACTTTCCTTTTAGGAAAGGAAGGATCTACTGCAACATTACTGCAGTTGATGCTAATGCGCTGATCGCGAGTGCACATATTGACATGGAAATCAAAGAGTATAACACTAAAAAGATAAAAAAAAATAACAAAATAACGTCAATATTCTTGTAACGAAGGCATAGAACACAACAGTTCAAGACCAAACATTCATCATTAGCGCGTAGTGCTAATATGATAGAAATTATGTAACTTAGTAAAGTGTCTCCCAGTTTGGATACCAGTACACATCTACATAGACCCATTTTAAATTTTATTTACGTCTGTACGAACTGTTTTGTGTAGGTTTTAAGCATTAAATAAATATTTTATTTCCTGTTATTTTAATTTCAACTGCACACTATTATTTCACACTATTGCACCTACTAATGCCGGTTACTGAGCTCAGAACGCAGCTCACATTGTCTTTGGTTCTTACTTTGCGCAAACAATCAGTCCATCTTGCTGCCGGATGCCCAACGCTACATTTTTACACGACATTTAAGTAGTTTGCACTACAAACTACCTATCGTTCTGGTACTTTAACGCCAACTGCTGATTCGGAGCTACTTCGAGTTCCACGCGCATCACTTTCTTTACGGAGTCATGTGCGTGATGCCGTTAATTTAAAGACGGTGAAGGAAAACATAGTGAGGACACCGGTAATTTCCAAGAATTGTTTTGGATCATGCGTCATCTACCAACCCACACTGGGCCAGCGTTGTAGATTATGATGGCATTGACTCTCTGCTTGCGAGATAAGGCCTCGAGTCCCAGGGGTGCCATTTAAAACGCATAACTTTTTTCCTAATTTACTTTGTCATAATTAATTTAGCATAATATAATTATAGTGTCGTACTGTTACTTTCGCGTAATCGTTTTTTGGTATAATGTGCTATAACACTCTATTGTAATACATTCGATTCGACTATTAATGACGCATAAATAAATAGTCTTTAGGAACTTCTTATTTATTTGTTGTGCTACTAAATATAGACCCAGGTTACATAGGACTCAGATCCGACTCGGAACACCTCAACTCCACCTAGTCTTGTCGCTACTACCCCTAGAGTGCGAGTTATATAAAAAAATGCGGGAGCTAGAAACTCAAAGAAGGCCTTGAGTGGAGCGAGCCATATGAGGCGAAAGGGGGAGGTGGCGAGCGAAGCGAGTCGGCGACCTCCAAGAAGAGCGGAGGCCGAGTGTGGAGAAGTGACACTCAGGGCTTACCGCAGAGCTTCTGGCGGGAGCCAGAGTCATAAAGTGCACTATATTTCTTACCGTCCCGTTTTTCTTAGTATGTGTCTTTAAACTTTATGCTATGCTATCTTTATGCTATATATGGCTATGTGTTTAAACATTATACTAAGTTATCTCCATGCTATAATATGGTTATGCTAGTAAAAAATATGCGAAAACAGTTATGCGTATACAGTTGTTATGGTAAATTATCATTAGTCCTAAAAACGTTATGCTAATGTTGTGTAATAAAGTGTAATGTGCTAATGTAACTAAATTAGTACAAAAATTGTTATGCTACCATATATAGACCCGCATTTTAAAGCATAACAAACAGTTATTATCGGGTTTATCTTCAACATTGACGAACATGAAGCGACATCTTTTCATGGTTAATGTTCCAAAGACACGAACAAAAAGGATTGACTCTACTTTTCTGATAAGAACGTCTAGGCTGTGGAATGAGCTACGTGAGTGGATCCCCGATAGTTATAATATTGGTGTCTTCAAGTCGAGAGTGAATCGGTTTCTTCTAGGTAAGCACGCTTTATCGTAGGCCGCATCGTCGCTTAACATCAGGCAAGATGGCGGGTCAAGTATAAACCTTTTTGATTTTCACAGATTCGTTATTTATTTCAAGTATTTTTTTCAGAATGTATAATATATTTCTATTATTTTTAAAATTGTGTATTAATTTTTACATTTTACTTCCTACGAAACTTCCTTATTATATATAACCCATAGTCTCGAGCAATAACTTCGTAGGTTACATAAACGGGTAATATCTATAGAGACGCTTGTCCAAACACCTGAGGAAAACCTTTGAATAACAAAAGGGAAAATTTGTCAAAAAAAGAGACGCAGGCATTATTTTAAAGCCTTTTTCGAAAAGACAGACCGATCTAAAGGGCCAGTCATCCCCTAAACTCATAATCATGTACATAAACATTTTTTGTTCCTTCTGGATCTCATATCTCAAAATTGGCCGTCTAAGCAAGTTAGCGGGTAAACATGTGTTTTTAGTACGTACTAACTCTACTCAATCGTCCACATTTCGTTCATCAGAAAATACGTGACGTCTTTCGGCTCTGGAATCTTAGACTATATGTTTTTGTAGACAGAAAATTTTCTTTTCACAAAAAAACAATACACAGCAACATTGTCTGAAGCAGATGGACTCGCACTTGCTTTGGTCCTAATCGTTTCGAGATATCTTGTCTGTGAGCGATGTTCATGTGTTCGTTGCTCAAGCACACGTTGAATGCAGCTTGACTTCTAAACGCTGATGGTTTTCTGCCGTAGTCATATCACCAAAGACCCTGAGAAGAGGAAACCGATGGAAGACACCGCGTCGGACGGATCTTTGTCGCACTTGAGTTTTTGTCTGGGATTTTCAAGCACATTCTACCTCTACATGCGCCAAATCTGAATAGACACCACGGTTGTGTCAGCCAAGATTATGGGACCCGGGCTTTTTATTTCAGTCGGAAATTAGATTCAATATTTTTATTTCTTTCCGACATACCCCGAATATCCGTGGACATACCTATTTGAGAGTTCAAAAATATTTGAAACTAATATACAATCAGTCGTCGAATAGACAACGCCTGGACGATCTACTGGTCCATGAAAGAGCTAATGAGGGGAGAACTTCCGATCTCCCTCCCTGAAGCGCAAACTGCTCGCCACATGTATCTTGCCCATTATAACTTACGGTGCACATACTTGGTCGCAAACTAAAGCTCAGAAGTCCCGCCTTTTTTTTAACGAAGAAGTTTTTTATAATGAACGAGCAGTGCTCTGTGGTTTTACCCGCGTAATTCCCGTTATTTTCGCGGGACAAAAAGCCATGTGTTCAAAGACTATAATTTAACTGTGTTCCAAGTCAAACAATTCTATGCAAAGCTTAGAAATCGGGGTTGTCAACATTTCTAATGAGTTTCACTGATTTTCGGTGTTACATGTAGAACAACGAGGTACTTCACTCCAGTGCAGCGGCTTGTGTTTTGCAATGCACAGGTGCATCAGATTTAGCCTCTTGATTTCGTACAATGACTTTTGACTGGCCTCGTGGCTTAGCCGGTAGTGGCTAAGCTTGCGAAGCCGAGGGTCGTGGGATCGATTCCCACCCAGTGCAAATATTTGTGTGATAAATTCAAATATATGTACTGTGTCTGGGTGTTTCTATGTATAATAAATATGTATTTAAAACTATATAAGTATAAAATCAGCTATGTGACCGCCACAGCACAAGATTTGCTTAGTTTGGGGTCAGATGGTGTTGTGTGAATTGCCCACGAATGTTATAAATGTCCATTAATGGCCATTAGAATAGTTGATGATCGTAGACTCACAAAAAGTTAAATCTTATTTAGTAACTACTTCTGCTATCAAGTATAGTGAAATTAATCTAAATGCTCTAGGTGTGTAATTCACAAAAACAAACCTGGAATCAAGAAATAAAATATTACGGTGTTCGAATAAAATTATTCCAATTTCTCACCACCGCAGACCTTCTCATCTGCATTTAAATTATGGATTTAAATAAAACTGGTAGTAAAGCTAGAGACGGTAAAACGGGGATAAAAAACCGCAGTGGAGAGCCGGCATTAAACTTTGTAGATCCCTTTTATGACACTAGGCGAGATCCGCTTTGTAATTATAATTAATTTAATTTTGATTTGATTAACGTCAAGCTCATATTAATATGTGACAAGGAATTCTTTTCCATTTCGAGAGCTGGCTACAAATTTTGGGTGGGTATTTGAGGAGAGCCGAAAACTTATTGTTTTTAAACTTTCGCGATTTGAACACATAGTGTTTTATTGTACGGGGCTTAATCATGATCTAATTCATTGTTTAATTATCTCGACGTTTCGGCAGCGTTACATTTTAAATTGTAATCATGAAAATAAATAGAAATTGCAAACTATATGACGCTACCAAGTGATAATTGTATCCTATGGTCTGAATAAATGAATTGAATACTAATCTATAATCTATATTTCACATAATAAAACTATAACGGGTCGAATTCCGTACATCAAACATATTTGCTCTGTGTCTGGGTGTTTCTATGTTCAGTAAATGTGTATTTTTCTTCTGACCTCTCGTAGCCCGAAGAAGCGGCATCGTTTCATGGACATTCCAAAGACATGTACAAAGAGGTTTGTCTCTACTTTTGTGATAATAACGTCTAGGGTGTGGAATGAGTTGCCTGAATTGCAATGATGAGAGTGCGATAGTTATAATCTTGGTGTTTTCAAATCGAAAGTGAATCCGTGTCTTATAGGTAAACACGCTCCATCGTAGAGCGCATCGTCGCTTAACTGAAGGCGAGATAGCAGTCTAGTGTAAGGCCATAAAAGTAAAAAAAAATTGGTTGCCTGTAAAGTCGGTATACGGGCGAAAGTTTTACGTGACAACGACTTTAAGTGGTAAAATAATTTTACGGAAGGGACGCGTGCCTTTCACTTTTTTATGTCTGTCTCTCTCGCTCTTAGGCGGGCTAACCATGCCCGAGTGGAAGGGACGCGTGCCTCTCACTCGCTCTCGTTGTGAGTGCATAACGTGAGCGGAGCGTAACGCAGTTTCTTGAAGTGTCACCCGGCAAACCAATTTATAAGACGTTGTCACGTCAAAAAAAATATAATGAGCACTACCAATGTTCTGTAATTTGACTCTAGTTTTATCAACACTGAAAAAAATGCTATCAGCCCTGGATCCGCATAACCTAAAGCCTAACTAACCAGTTAGGTTATGTGTGTGTGAATGCACTAACACATCAGCATCCATATTCATATGTTTAGTTCATTCATCATGAAGTTATTACGTATAATAATAAATTGAACCCTAATTCCATTTCTGTGCAATTTTTATCATAGGTGTCATTTAAAAAATTTGAGATTAGAATCTAATTTTAGTTGATCACAATTACGATATCGGACTGGGATGTGCATGTAAGTGGTTTCCTCTTAATAACTTCATTATGTTTAGTTATTTTCCGTCACTGAACGGAAATGTTACATTAATTTACATTTTCTATCATTTTATAGCGAAAAAAACCGGAATACCCGAATTTAATGCCCAGCAATATGCAATATGCCAAGCATTAATGTGAGATCATTACTGTGTTCCGGTTTGAAGGGCAATGTTTCCAGAGAAATTACAGGGCTTAGAGATATAACACCTTAAAACCCCGTTATAATCTACCACCTACCACCGTAAATAAAACATAACCCGTTCAATCGGAACACAATAATGTTTGCACAGTACTGCTTAGCGGCAGAATAACTAGTAGAGATGTGGCACTACCCCAGGTGGACTCTGTAAGTAACCCTACTGTGTACTACCTCGCCATTTGCCCTTCGAGCAAATGTATTGAAAGTTTTGGACGTTCAACTTTAGATCTTGGTTTATGTCTTTTATTGTGGTTTAGCCTCACAATTTCGCCAATATCAAGTATAAATTTAATACACTTAAAATCTAAATTTTTGAAGAAAAAATTTACGACTAATTATTTAGTTTTAATCGTTTTGGACGTTTCTTTTCTGAACGTGAAAAGATGATATGAGACAGAATTGAGCTTACGTCAATCGTATAATTTGAGAATGACGGACAATATTTGCCGTTATAAGTGATCAAGGGTTAAATAACATATGTCAATAATACATACTATATACAAATATTATAACGTACTAGCTGTACCCTGCCACCCTTCGCTGTGGTACATACGTGATTTATTTATTTATAATTTAGAGTGACAAGACGAGCTGGACATGTGCCTGGTGGTAAGCAAAATACCAGCCACATAACAGCACAGTGACACGCAGCTATTGGAACATGAAGAGTACAAATAATTACCTAGCACTGCACTGCGCTCGTCACCCAGAGATCTAAGATATTATATCTCTAAGCCCTGTAATTTCTCTGGAAACATTGCCCCTTCAAACCGGAATACAGTAATGTTTGCACATTACTGCTTGGCGGTAGAATAACTGGCAAAGGTGTGGTACTTCCCCAGGCATACTCTGCCAAGAGTCCTACCACTACAAATTTTTTTAAAAATTAGACTGATGCTAAAATTATACAAAAGCAATCCTTGATGCGGATTATATATCATTCTAAAATTTCAGCTCAATTGGTGCAGAACTTTTTGAGTTTTTGAAGCGTACACAACCCAACATAACATTATTATATTTAAAAAAACAGATGATTATCTAATGTATGTTTAGTATCAAGAACTGCCGCTAGGTAGATAGGTATGTATTCGTACTAAGTAAATATTAAATGTCAAAATACCCAGTGCATTCCGAATAAATGTTTGTTTTAGATATAAATCTTTTATCCATATAGGTAAAGCAAAATAAAATTATCGCTCAACTTTTAAATACATGTTCTATTCTAATTATGATTTATTAAAAAAAAATTACAGTAGCACTTCCAGATAAAACACAAGGATTTGTCAAACTAATGGAAGCCAAATGAGAAGTAGAAGTGGAAAAGTTGAAAATTAGACTAACTGAAACGGTTCTTTAAATAGTAATATTACAAGAATCACAATAGCTTGAATTGTAAATAGCAACACTGATTAGCTGACCACTGCGAATTTATAAGACAAATAAATCTGGCCACTATAATCCCCTCTGGCTCGCTGTCTCCGGTTGTCCCACCGATGGAATTGGATGTGTCTATCGACTTATTTATTGGCGCACGATCTGTTAAACTGCGCTCACCAAACCTCCGCACCACAACTGAAGTCTTCGGGCAAAAATCTTGAACCACGCATTGGCGTTCAACAACTGTCTAGTTCCTTGGAGTAATAGGAAAGTAACGCCACGCGAGAGCAAACTAGAGAGAACTCGAGAAACGAACAGTTTTGTCCATTGAGTTTCGTCCACGTCGGGGTAAAAACATTGATACAGGAAATAAATTGTGTTACGAAAATTGTAGTTGAACCGTTCGTTCACCGTTCGCGTAAGTTACGCTCATGTTAGTTCTATGGTTTGTTTAACGTAACTGACATAAAAAAATACCGTTTAAAACGTCCAATCCAATCTAAGTATTTCATAATATCATAGACTTTGTAATTAATTTATCAGTGAGACAAAACTGGTATAGTGGTGTAATTATTTAAAAATCTGTGTTTCAGATTTTTGTTACAAAACATTCACTTATGATGAAATCATATCATATTATGTCTACATAAATTTTCTGTAGAGTCATAATAGGTAGTAGGTACATAGTGATTTACTAAAAGAAAATATTACTAGATTTCTCACAACATGGCTGAAATTATGTTCTCATGACAGAATCTGTTTACTTTGCGAATTTCAAATTTAATATGGCTTGATAGCGGCCAGTAAAACATCTCTCTGTGAGTTAAGTCTAACGTATTTACTACTATCACCCACAAGACAGACCTCATTAAAACAGCCACATTTTCAGTCTTCCATGCCAGAGTGTTCTCGTAATGCGAGGAACCGATCAACGTGGAGAAGCATTGTAAGATCGGTAATCAGACCCCGAGAAGACTGAGGACGGACACGATCTTCCCCGTATCGCCATCTTATGAACCACGCCCACTCAGTCTACAGTGTCCGACTCAAAAGAAGAAGAAGAGAAGATTTACTACTAGTATTACAAATTTGAATGTTTCCGAGGATGAATTTGTTACTCTTTCATACAAAAGCTACACAAAGGATCTCGATGAAATGTGGTGGTACCTAACATTTTATCGAGAAACTACACAATTATACTCGTATAATACACATTCATTAATTATAATACACATTCGAAAAACTACACAAAGGATCTCGATGATATGTGGTACCTAACATTTCATCGAGTGCTAGGTAATGATTTGGACTCTTCATGTTCCAATAGCTGCGTGTCCCAGTGCTGTTATGTGTCAGGCATGTTGCTTACCATCAGGCACATGTTCTGATCGTCTCGTCACTCTTTATTTAAAAAAAAAGATCCTTTGTGTACTTTGATATAGATATAGATGAATAATAGTCTGGAATAACAAATAGTATTATACCTTTTATACCCGTAAAATAACCGGATCGGAAACTGTACCTATAGGAAAAACCACGGGACGCCGCTAGTATTTTTTGTAGTATTGGAACGTGAAGAGTCCACATCATTACCTCGAATCGCACTGCGCCCGTCACCGGAGATTTACGGTATTTTATCTCTTAGCCCACTTACTTTCTCTGGATTTATAAATGTATGTCGTCATCAACGCGGAAAGCAAGCGCCACCTGTCGGCGTTTGATGGAGTTAGTGCCGCGCGCGCGCTGTCGAATGGACGGGTTGTTGGAGTCAGTTCTCTCTTGGCTTTCGACGCGTGCGGTCGGCACTGAACCATCGCGCGTTCTACGATACGTACTTCGCTATAAACCGAACTTTGTTACCTGTGCTTCATAAATTCGATTGTGTTAGCGAGTTTTCATCCAACACTACCCGCCGCTATGCCCACAGCAGAAGGATGCGATCAATAATGATGATGGCGAGACTATGTGCCGCCGACATATATATATATATATATGTATAAATATAGGTCAGTGAGACAGACTTCGATTGAAACAAACCTCGTCGTCATCAGGGGACACGATCAGAAATACTCGGCTGGAAAAACTCAATCTGCACGATCGCGGCACCGTCCCCTTGGTTTACGGAGCAGGGTTGAACTTTAGACGAGACACAGCATTCATAATGTTTATTATGAGAGCTGCTATTTAATCTTTTCGGTCATCATAATTATTATCTACAGCATTTTTCATCCCACTGCTGGAAGGAATAGTGTTATTTTTTTAAAACTTTTATAGGTTTACCCTTGACCGCCATCTCACCCGATGCCAAGCGAAGATGCGGTCTACGATGGACTGTGTTAATTTAGAAAAAACCGATTCCCTCTCGATTTGAACACACAAATTATAACTCAATTCAATTCATTTATTCATACCATAAATTCATAAGAACACTTGGTAACGTCATTTACAAAAAGGCAAAGAACTTATATACACAATAAGATAAAATAACAATGTCAAAACGAATAAAGCAGCTGTAAAGGGGCTTTGTCGAAGACAAAATAACAAATAATCAATAAACACAGTATACAGATACTACATTAGTACAAACAATGTAACATCAAAAGTCTTATAAATCTATTATTTTACCTTATTCCAAGATTCTAATTTCGACACATTTCTCTTCCATACGTTACTATCTTTAACAAAGTCGTCTATATTATAATATGCCTTGCTTAATAAGTAGCTTTTTATTTCATTTTTTAAACTTGGTTTCATTGAGACCTTCCACTCGTACAGGGAAAACCCACTCAGGCAACTCATTCCACAGCCTAGACGTTCTTATCAGAAACGTAGAGTTAAACATCTTCGTGGTGGATATTCCAAAGACACGGGTCTTTGGAATATCCACCATGAAACGGTGCGGTGTGGTTTATCTTTATGTTATTCACTCTCTTTTATTACCCGACTGAAAGAAGGGTTATGTCTTTCGCGGGTGGGTGTCTTGTATGTTTGTAAATTTTTTTTTTCCAAGTATCTTCCAAACGGCTGGACGGATTTTGACAATTAAGATATCGTTAGATTCGTCTCAATCACCTAAGTGTCCTTAGATAGATTTTGCAGGCGGGTTTTTTTTAATTTAATTTATTTATTATTCAGTCCTGTCCCGATTGAGTCTATGTTTGAGCTGCGATAAACACGATATCTGCTTAAATTAATTAATTGATATTCTTTATTTGGTTACATTTAAATGATGCATACAACATGAGTATATATATAAGTTATATTGTAGATGTTGGAGTGGAAAGGTTCTCGAGTGCCGACCATGTACCGGAAGCATTGGCAGACCTTGCACAAGATGGATCGAGGATCTGGTGAACGTCGCTGGAAATCGTTGGATGCGGGCAGCGCAAAACCAGTCTTTCTGAAGTTCTTTTGGGGAGGCTATCACCTGTAGTGGACGAAATGACATTCACATGATATAATGTGGATCCTGTGGTAGTATACGGTTGAATGGTGGAATATGATATGTGTTTTAGATCATGAAAATTACGTATTTCTCGTAAAATAACGTAACGTAACGTAAAAATACGAAAACGACCCAATTGTATTTCTTAAAACAATAATAGGTTGGCACTTGTCCGCCATTTTAATTATTAAGCGACGATACGGAGCGCGTTTACCCAGACGAAATAAATTCACTTCAGACCTCTGAATGCAATAAGATATTCTTCAGGAAATACCCACTCTGGAAACGCATTCCACAGTTTGGTGTACTTGAAAGTGATGTCAAATTTGTTTTTCGAGTCTTTGTCACGTTTTCACACCGTGTGTAGTTTACTGCAACTTAAAAGATTGTATCGTTTTTATTTCGACACTTTATAGTCTTTCATATAAATACTAAGATATCCGAGCAAAGTCGGAACGGGTTGCTAGTTTATTTATATATACTTTGATTGCCCCGTTACCTTAATCCTGCCCTGTTCAACAGTTGGGGTTGGAATGACATTTGCATCTAAATGCCGAAACCAAGACACCCATAAACTTGCCTATAACTGGTAACAATCCTTGAAGACAGATCCTTAAAACAACATTCTAAGGTTTTTTTGAATAGGAAAATTATCTATGTAAATTATAAAATATCATAGATAATACTGATACAGATTTGTGGGTAAAACCGGCACAACATGGTACAGCAATATAATTTAAAATTATGAGAATGAGAACTAGCCAGGTAAATTTTCGGGGCACTACCGTTATTAAGTATTTACGTAAAATTTTAGTTATTTGGAAGTTTGTTGCTCATTCACTGAAATTCGAAAGTTAGATTATAGCCGGGAATTTTTTATTCCGCAAAAAAGTTTTCTTATGTTAAATAGAAATAAATAAACATTGGTGGACAATTCACACACAACAACACTATCTGACCTCAAACTAAGCAAAGCTATATAATAAAAAATAAATAATTTTTTTTTTCAATCAAATAGATGTAATATTTTCTTACAGCTATACACAGGTATATTTATTTTATCATCCAGAACTAGGTAGAACCTGTGTTTCAGGCAAGAAAATTGCCTATTTTATCTAAGAGTTAGATACATTAAGGAAGATAATAAAACTAAACAATAAAACCTAGCAATAAAATCGTTTAAATATATGAACTACCTTGCTTATTAAAAAGATATGTATGCAATTTCTTAATTATTTTATAACTAATATCAAATGTTCAGTTTCCTCATATGACAGTGTTAGCAAATATTCACAGACAGTTTGTTTACAGTTATAAACATTTTGGTCGTAAATAGATAGAGCAATCTATTTAGTCGATTGTATAGTAGTGGACCAAGAAATATGAAAAATCTGCTTGTGAAGGCATGTTTTGTATGTGCCAGTGAGCTACATACGACATCCTTACGTCTCTTGTTAGTAATATCAGTGCAGTAGGAAAGGTTTTTGTGCTGTTTTAGTGTCGTGTTCAAAATAAATAGTTGTCTTACTGATAGAATGTTGCAGAATTAGATATCAGATGAGAGAATGAGATAATCAGACGCGGTGATAGCAGCACCCAGCTTGAGCAGCTTCAAGAGTAAGCTCAAACGCTGGCTTATCGAGCAAACGTTTTACAGTTATGAAGAGTTTTTGGAGATCGACGGTAAAATAATAATTAAATAATTGAAAAGAATTGGTACTATTTTATATCTGATTTGACATTATTGTATTACGATTTTTTTTTATTATGACATTGTCTGCTCAATTTCAAATTTGATTAATATTTATTATTACTATTTTATTTTACAACATTTATATTCCGTATAATTACTGTTATACAATTTATTATGCCTGACTTGTTAATGTATATTTATCAATAAAAAACTTTGACTTGGAATTTATAGAGCTGTTTTGTAGAGAAGAGAAATGGGCGAAAAAGTATATACGAGTAGTGTGTGTATGTTTTTCATGTTTGTATTCTTAATTGTACATAAGTAGTTTTTTTATGGCTAGTTATTATTGGTTATTTAATTTGTCTTATATCGGATGTGTTAAGGGTCGCGTTACTGTGTATGGTATCCTATCTTTGCACGGTTGCCTGGAAGAGATCGCTTTAAGCGATAAAACCGTTATTAAAATGTCTAGCATGATCTTAAGTTTCTTTTGTGGCTTTTAACAGGTTGGTTAGTAATTTTCTTATCTTTTCTTATTATACGCAGACAAAATCACGGTCAGATACTAGTATATATTAAAACAAATCTCATTATGAACGTCTTTCTTCTTGAAATTGGTTAATACGTTTGTCATTCAATATTTTATTCAATTTTGGTGAAGTACAATGATTTATAACAGCTATTAATTTATTCCGAAGTTCCAGAAGCTTCGGTTTAAAAGCATTAAACAATTTAGCAAAAGGAACCACAATTTGATTGTGGACATCTTCGTGGTCCCTTCGTATTCTCTCGGCTACGTTTCTTAAATTGTTAAGTTTATATTCAATTATTTTGCTAAAGAGAACGGTTAGTTAAGTAATTTATTGTTATTCTATTGAAATATATTTGTAAATTGAATTAAGGGTTATTCTGGGCGCGAAAATAAAACATTTAATTAATTTTATTAATCAAGATAGTAAAGCTTTTTTTCCAGTTGTGCTCTACAATTATTCCGTTTTTATTATTATTAAATAGTAATTTAAAGTAATTTATTATCGTTACAAGCTTAATTCAGATCAAAGGGAATTCAATACCGGAGTCCTTTGAAGGTCGGTACTTTCTGCGAAAATTTTTCAACTACTCTCTTATAAGAACTATTGAATTTCAATAGCTTTGAAATAGCAGATGACAGCACCATTGTACACTCCGCGAGGCATAAGCTGAGCTTTGCATTTGTGTGAGTGTACATGGATAGTGTAGGTGTGACAACCGGCCTTAGGCGCGGCGCCATTCTGTCTCGCCGCGCTCCTGCCTGATTGGTGATCACTCACACTAATGCAAAGCTCAGCCTATACCTCGCGGACAAAATTTCAAGCTCCTGCCTGATTGGTGATCACTCACACTAATGCAAAGCTCAGCTTATACCTCGCGGAGTGTACAGAGCAACATATTATAAATTGTCTAGCGCGAGAGCCAGTGAGAGAGAGAGAGAGAGAGAGAGAGAGTATGTATGTTTGAGCATTTGAACTTTTTTTATAGTATGGATTAATGATGATATATATATAGCAGGATATGTGGATGATGGTAAGCAACACGCCTGCCACATAACAGCACAGTGACACGCAGTTATTGGACCAAGAGTCCAAATTATTAGCACTGTACTGCGCTCGTCAGATTTAAGATACTTATTATATTTAAATAATATTTATTAAATGAAAAGAAGGGGAATGCAAGATGCATGCGTTTCTGTTCTTTTCATTTCTGTTCCACAAAACGAAGTCAAGCTCAACTGACTCCCAGTTTTCGAGTTCTGTGCGTATTACCGACCATCGCGATCTTTTGGGCGTTATTTTGACAAACATCTACGCACAAATTTGGCTCCTTCATCAAGCCCAAAGCTAAGTTGGCTGCCAAAAAACACTAGTTGTCCTCTCAAAAGTGCGAAGGTACTTTAAGTCTGAACAGTTGCTCAAATTATATCAAGCACTGAATCGCTCCAATATGGAATACTATTAGCTTTTTTGGGATAATGGGTCAACTGGGTACCAGCTGAAGACTATGTTATCAATCGAGAGACATGCCAAACGGCCCATCGGCAACCACATCCTAATTTAAAATACTGCAAAGATTTTAACATCACTGCAAAATTGCTAACCTATCGGTTTTTATCGCATACACTTCGGAGAGTGTGCAACTAATCTACATGATCTAAAACCAATTTGTCCATTGTTATCGGACTGCTTGAAAAAGCTACATGGTGGTTGACATTCCAAAGACTGGAATGAAGAGGTTTGCCTTTACTTTTGTGAAAATAACGTCAAACCTCGTGGAATGCGTGGCCTAAGTGGGGGTTTCCCTATGGCTATAATTAAACGAAGCGTGAAGAATTTGATTCTTCCAAGTAAGCACGATCCATCGTACGCATTTTGTAGTGTTTTGTAGTGGTAGGACTCTTAGCAGAGTCCGCCTGGGGAAGTACCACACCCAAAGATTCTACCGCTAAGCAGTAATGTGGTAACATTACTGTGTTTCGTTTTGAAGGGTAACATTACCCTTCCAGAGAAATTACAGGGCTTAGAGATATTGTACATTACATTATACATCTTAGATCTCTGGGTGACGAGCGCAGTGCAGTGCTAGGTAATGATTCGGACTCTTCATGTTCCAAAAGCTGCGTGTCACTGTGCTGTTATGTGGCAGGCACGTTGCTTAATATCAGGCACATATATGTCATGCTAGTCTCGTCACATTTTAACTGTTAAAAAAATATTTGTTGCTCAAATATTGATTGTTGGGACATTATCAATGATACGAGTACTTCATCACTAAATCCATAAACATCCCTAGCATGTCGAATTCAAAACTGAGGCATGGATCCCACTGAGGCAAGTATCCGAGTTTTACATTAAAATTTTAAGTATTTCAGATTTAAGCAACAACTTAAATAGAAACCTATTTGAAAATAAGTAATTACTTGGCCACTCATTTAGATTCAAAGTTAAGCTAAGTCTAAGCCGACAATTTCGTGTTCGTGTTTAATCTATTAAGTACCTACTTTATTATTTTTGAAGCATCTTGGGTTAGCTTTTCTTAAATCTACAAAACTGAAGTACTTTTTATATTTTAGGAAATTCAACATTCGCTTTACGAAACACTTTTTAGGTTTTAAGTTGTCTCATTTTGGTGGGTAATCTTTGCAGTGTCCACATTTCTCTTCTAGTTATTCGACCGCCAAACAGAAATGTGCAAATACTCGTATTATTATTTTCCTATTCGAAGGCCAATGTTTCCAAAGAAATTACAAGGTCACATTACCATCAGGCACATAGCTCGCTCGGCCCGTCATCGTCACTTCGTTTTAAACCTTTAAATATGTGAGCATATATATAGGTAGGTATATACCTAAAATCAATCTTATTTCAAGAGAAATACAAGCCATTAATATTAATTAGCGTTATTAATACATATTTTTCGTTAGTAGTGTGTTGTCATCTGTGGAGATTATAACACCCGTATGACTTGAATCAGTGAGGATGCTCATTGTGAGCATCTTACGACGGAAGTACGTGTTATTTTTAATTTTTCGTCCGCAAACGATGACGTCATCGAGAATTGTTCTTAAATTTTCCTTAGTGACATAGGGACATAGCAAGGTATTAGCAGAGGGGCCATTACCCCCTCCCTCTCTTTTTGGCATCAAATGCTCGAAAAAGGCCTCTTGCTTTTTCTTCAGTCTTCTCTATCCAGTTTGCGCCACCTAGTTTTATTATTTCATTCATTCACAAAGGTGCACCTTTGTTTTGGCCTGCCTCTGGGTCGTTTGGTTTGTGATCCTATCCAAGTTACTATTTTTTTAATTTTTGCATTTTCCAAAAATTAAAAACCCTATTTCCACTTTAGCTTCCTACAATGTTCCAGAGAATCTAGGACAATTGTTGTTTGTCTAATACTATGTAATATAATAATAAATAATATGTAATATGATACTGACTGACTTACTAATTTCGTGTTTGTTTGTCCTATGTTGAGTGTTTGTTCTGAATCCAATATCGCAAAAAATTTTGTGTGCTTGAGTGTTCCATGTCTATTACATCAACCGAACATAGCCCTCTGAACCACGTTCGCCATGTTGTTTTGTTTGCTAATAGTGACGACATATCCGCATGAATCAGTTTGTTGCACCACAAAACAATTAAAAAACTACTTACATTTTAGTGTTATTTGTAGTTTAATTATTCTAGACATGGACAAATAATGTTTAACTAACCATTTAAAACTGAACAGCAGAATTGGAGCAGACTCAGCCGTAATTTGAGCAGTCATTTATTAGAATACTTGATTTCGCCATGAACTTGCCGCAAGGTGTTGTTTTTAACGCTTTTGAATGTCATTTTACTATGAATGAATGCCTATAAATGACCTTTTTATCTTAAATTATTTTTAATAAATGTCATCTATCATCATCATTAGCCTGTATTAGTCCTCTGCTGGATATAAGCCTCTCCCATATTACGCCATTTAGCCCAACCTCAGGTTTTACAATTGCTACAGGCTGCCTTTCGTATATCGTCGCTCCATCTTATTAAGGAACGAGCTATACCTATTACTAACAGTAATACAGGTTGTATTACGATACAATTGTAATACATGCTTGTTGTACTAATCTATATCTATACTAATATTATAAAACTGAAGAGTTTGTTTGTTTGAACGCTAGGATCTCGGGAAGTACTGATCCGAATTAAAATATTATTTTTCTATTGGATAGTCCATTTATCAAGGAAGGCTATAGGCTATAGAACATAACGCTACTATCAATAGAAGCGGAGCATGAATCAAGAATGTAACAAAAACGGGGGAAAAATATTATTTTTTGAGAGTTTTCGTAGCGTGCTTTGTCATCATGTGTCTAAGATTGCGTCATTGAATATAAACTTTGCTAATCAAATATGTTTTTAAATCTGAGTTGGTACGACTAATTTCCGACAGGTGGCGTAGCAGGTAGCTGAAGAGGTTTTTGTTTGAAAGCGGTATTATTAGGAATGACTCAACCGATTTCAGTCATTCTTTCACCGTTGGATATGTACGGGATCTCTATGAGTGCTTTATTATAATGAACCACGGCTGAAGCCGGGGCGGAAATCTAGTATGACATAAAAGAGCATCATTACCATCATCAACCTTTATTAGTCGATAGACCTGGATGTTTGTTGTATGTGTCACTGTTTCACTCACTTGCGAGGGTGAGAGTGAAAGTGCTTATGAGAGAGCAATGGTGCAAGAAAAATACATACCTATAAGTATCTACAAAGTTTCATAATTAAATTCTAAAATAATACAAAACTGTTACAGAAAACTGCGTCAAAATCAGATCAAAAAAGGCTATTCAGTTTAATTTCAGTTAAGTTTGGTAATTTTGAGTAAACCTTTACATTCGTATTAAGTATTAGTTATCTTTGACTGCCCCCTTGAACAAAATTCTGGCTCCGTCCACTATGAGCACGTTTTTAATGTCATTTTCAAACTCTACTTTTATAATTGTCTATGATTATTCTGGTAGGTACGTCAAACATGTCTTCTGTGTGTCATAACAAACACAAAAATATTTATTTTAAATTTGATATTTACTGGATGGTGAAGTGATTATAACGATAATGTAAAAACTCAACTGATTTTAAAATTCACATCTTAATGATATTTAAAGATTTCAGGTATAGTTGATTATGTGATAAATTTAAATTTCAGTGGAAAAACTAACGGTAACCGTGAAGAGAAATTGAAGCTGAAACTCTCCACGGCCTAAATTTTGAAAATAATGTGTTAATAACAGTTTACTTGTGAAGATGTCACAACTAGTATCTATTGAAGATAACAACATCATGATGAACGAGTTTTATAAGCTACGAGTATCCATTTCTATAAAAAAACTAGCAGCGTCGTACTCTTATTCACGAAATAAACGCCAATAGCTCTCCTGAGATGCTTTGGCGACATGCTGGTGCCTGGTGAGGAGCTTTCAAAATTTTTGAACTACTTAAAACTCTCAAATAGGCTCATTGCTCATCAGAAACCAATCTAGACAAAGATACTATGGATTATATGGAAGAGAAATCATAAACTACACTTGGATTGCTGGCGCCTTCGGTTACTGTAACACATTTTCATGTTATAGGTGTTTAAAAAATTAAAAAATCTTAAATAATTGACAATAAAATAACGATAAGACCATAAGATAATAAATTCTTTTATTTCTTGCTGTGTGATATCTATATTCATAAAAATCTTTGGATTAAATTATAGTTTACAAATCTAGAAAAACAACGTTTTTATTGATAGTAGTCTTTCTTTTCGAATAGAATGAAGATTTGATATTATTTTCCTCTTTTTCTTTTATAAATCATAATATGATGGTGATTGTTATAGTGTTTTTCTTGCATAAATATAACCACTCCACTAAATTTTTCCACTTCGTGGTCTCTACACGCTGGCTCAGTGCGGCTTGGTGGATGACACATGATCTATTATTACAAATTTTATTCTAGTTTCATGTCGGTTTCATGATTTTTTCATTCATATTTTTTAAGTCCATTACGCACTCGATTTGGGAAATACGAAGTAAAATCGGCAATGGCCGACTAGACCAGCCGGAACTTTTTAGCAATTTCACCATCGATATAATTAAAGAAACGTTTTAAGAGTTAGATGAATTTCACCAATTTTTTATGTTTGATATTTGTGTTTTCAATCTAACTTGGCAAGTGGGTGACGGGTCGTAATATAGAGTTCCGTAGTTGCTTGTCATATTTTATTTTTGTTACGAAAGTAATAAATAAACTGAGGACACTTTCGTGCCCCCGCCAAGTTTAGAATAATAAACCTAAATAATAATAATCTATGATTACATTAGTTTTCTCTGAACATAAAATAGGACCCAAAGTTTTAGTCGTCTATTAGATGGCTAACGGCCGAAATGGGATAAGCGTCAATTTTTGAGGTATGGACTTATATAGATTAGACTTATATAGGTTAGAATCGCCGTTTTTTTCTGCGTCGTTTGGTCTGGGTTACATGCTTCTAAGTGTTACTTTTTGTCGTTTAGGCAGTAGTAAAAACAGGAGACGAAGCCATTTTTTTGTTATAAGCGACACATTTTTTTGGGAATTTTAATTTTGGTTTTTGATCGACAAATATTTTAAAATATTGGACTTAGGCTTTTTTTTGCTGTGGTTTAGGCCGTCACAGATCTAGCTATCATACATATTTTCATAATTCATAGCTGGACATATTTCCGTATATTTTCTATACAAATGCTCGAGTGTTCAAACACGCAGCTATAATATATATTTTTGTGACGTCACCAAAATATACCGTAATATATAATATATTCTGCATATTAATATACTTTATGACTTAGCAAGATTTTGAATGTACAGCGAGTTTCAAGATTGTCCGAGCACACATCACTAGTTGTTTTACAAGCTTTTACTTTACATATTGCTTTCACCTATCCCGACATTAACCAAGTTCTGATGATGGATCTAGATTTCGAGACGGTGGTCATAGGAACTCTGTAATGAAACGACGAATTCCCGTCAAATCGAGAATGGTTTTATTTGTCTTGATGAGTACTTTGGTTATCATATATCATTATTTGATTTTGTTTGAAGAGCGTACAACTTTTACAATTATATAGAAATGAACGAGAATTGCAACCCTTATCTTCGCCTGCGCTGAGTGGGACAGCTTTCAAGTGACGGCATAGTGCTAAATCTTATTATTTTATACCTTACTACTTACCTACATTTGACCCATAAATTTTGTACCCGTAGTAGCCTGTAGTCTATTACTTCCAGTGCAATATGCACTGAAAATAATTATATTGATTCATAATAATGATACAATGTTTAATAATTCAATAACCTTCGAAATTTTGTATATGTATCGGCGTACCTACATCACGGTAATATTACTATATTACCGTGCCTACATCTTCTCAAATTTGCATACCGAAAGGTTGAATATGGAGCGTTTTCATACTTATTATAAGATCCTTTTGTACCCATTTTCGCAAATAAAGATATTATGATTACGATTACAATTATTGTTTTAATAATTATTATAGAGCACGAATTCTATTCATGTTGGTACTTTTTTTTCAAGATAGACAATGGAACCCTAATTTGACTTAAAATGCTGCCATATTTAATCCAAAATTACGTCAAGTTTTGTAAAAGTGCAATCCGATATGTCGTACAAAGAGGTTGTTAGTTTTAATCGACTATACTCCATGAGCAACAACATTTATGTTAACCTAGCGGTATATAAGTAATTTCCAAAAAATGTCTTTTAAATCACATCATCGAAAGAAACGTTTCAGGATTGTTGTAATTATTTATTATTGAATTATCGAATTGAAAACTTCTTTTGGCTCACCACTCACATAATTTTTTGTAGGCTGTGAATGTAGCTCATCTTCATACTCATAAATGCAAGAAATGTTCAGATGAGCTACTGAGAGAGAATATGATTGAGCATTTGAACTTGGCCCTTGAGGCAGTCTCTAAATGGGGTGATGTCATAAAAAAGACGCAGGCGTGTTTGTTCTCCGTTAAAAGGAGTCCGTTTCAACTGACTCCTACTTTTCGAGGCGTATCTGTGTCCGGTTATTGACCATCTAGAAGTTTTGGGCGTTTCTTTGTCATCGACTCAACTTTGGCAACTATATTGAATCTAAGGTTAAATTTGCCGCCAAAAAACTAGGAGTCCTCTCAAAGGTGCAAAGATACTCCCATTCTGAACAGTTGCTCATCATCATCAGCCTGTATTCGTCCACTGCTGGACATAGGCCTCCCCTATGATACGCCACTCAGCCTGGTCCTCGGTCTTACTTCTCCAACCGCCACCAACTGCCTTTCGAATATCGTCACTCCATCTAGTCTCAGGACGTCCTACACTACGTTTGCCGATTCGCGGTCTCCACTCCAGAACCCGTCTGCCCCAGCGGCTAGCGGGTCTGCGACAGATGTGACCGGCCCACTGCCACTTCAGTTTGCTAATACGCTGAGCTATGTCGGTGACTCTAGTTCTCTGACGAATTACTTCGTTCCGGATGCAATCCTCAGAGAAACCCCAAGCATAGCCCTTTCCATAGCTCGCTGAGCGACTTTAAGCTTACGGACCATTTTAACTGTCAGTGTCCACGTTTCAGCACCGTAGGTCATAACGGGTAAGACGCACTGGTTATAATTTTTTGTCTTGAAACTTTGTGGGATGGGTGACGAGAAGACTCCACGTTTGTGATAAGAACGTCTAGGTTGTAGAATGCGTTGCCTGAGTGGGGTTTCCCGATAGTTACAATCTTGCTGTCTTCATGTCGAGAGTGAATCGGTTTCTTCTAGGTAAGCACGCTCCATCGTAGATCGCATCATCGCTTAACATCAGGCGAGATGGTGGTCCAGTGCGAAGCTATGGTAGTTAAAAAAAAGATGAACCGCCGACTATGCCAGAGTGAGAGAGATCAGATGCCGCTGTCTGTCAGCTGTCACGTGTCGCTGTGTATACTACGAGTATGTTCAATTTATATGCCATCATTTTTATTTATAACAACGATTCAATAGTTTTAAAAGTTATTTCTTATTTTAGTTTTCACTTCTGCCGTGCGGTCTTTAGCACACACTATTAGTATTCTGTGAATCGCATTAAGATTTTTATACAAAAAATTTAAAAACCATTAATTTTTGGGGTGCCCTATACTTAGAGCTGACATTCGATTGTTTTTTTCATCAAACCCATTTGGGTTTGATACATAAAACATATATTAACATGCAAACTTCCTCCAAAAATTGGTTAGAACTCGGTTTAGTAAGTAGTTCTTTTATAGAACGCCATAAATACACTATTATTTAAATATCGATCAAAGTTACAACGAACTACAAGAACTCATGTATTATGTTGCTTGCGGAACCCTTCATGGGCGAGTTGGATCTGCACTTGGCCGCTTTAATCTTTTGTGCTAAGGTCTATCATCATCAGCCTGGATTCGTTCACTGCTGGATATAGGCATCTCCAATAATACGCCACTCAGCCCGATCCTCGGTGCTACGTTTATTTATTTATTTAGAACACACAGTCAAGTCTTAATGATTAGTTTCCAGCCGTCTTTTGTATATCGTCACTCCATCTAATCACAAGGCGTCCTACACTACGTGTGCCGATTGCCGGTCTCCACTCCAGAACCCGTCTACCCCAATGGTTATTGGGTCTGCGACAGATGGGACTGGCCCATTGCCACTTCAGTTTGCTAATACTGAGTTATGTCGGTGACTTTAGTTCTCTGCCGAATTGCTTCATTGCGGATGCAATCCCCTCAGAAACCCCAAGCATAGCTCCATAGCTCCGTCGCTGAGCAACTTTGGGCTTTTGGCCTCTGACTTGTAATAATAAAAAAATGATGATTATGATAATGACGATTATTTTGGGGATTGTGCTGTAATTGAATTTGACGATAAAAGATGTCACTGAGTCGGTTATCTGACAATTATATTTATGTAACATCCAAGTGTCAGCTGGCTGATCGGGGAAAACTGTTGTCGTTTGATTGATGTTAGATATAGAACTTATCTCATCTAGCTTATTTTTGTGAAGAGATTTAGAGAGGAGGCAGATTAGTTTTTGATTAGGCTAGTTATTTGGTTATTTTTGAATCAAGTACCTAAGTTTGTATAACTTTGCTTTCGTATTTCCTGTTCATTCTTCACTATTTTGGGATTCTCCCTGATGAACAGAAAATCACCTTAACATGGCAACATATAAGCAGATATACTTACGTCAATGACAAGGTCATTTTTAATTTGATGCATAGATTACAGTTTGATGCACAGATTACATACATTTGATGTTTTTTCACATTTTTTTTTGTTTTGGCATAAAAAAATTTAAATATTATTCTGATCAAATACAGTAAGTATTTAACAGTTTGTAAACGTACATATTAATTTTATACCACTTCAAAAAAAATATATTTCTTATATCAAACAAAACAAAATAAATATATAAACAAATAAATGTTGGTGAGCATTTCACATACAACCCAAACCAATCAAAGCTTGTACTATGGGAGCCAAAATGCTAATCTAGACACGCGGCAGTGAGTCATGCCAAGTTACTAGTAGTATAGTTCCGAGCACTTGGTCGACGCGACGCGTGACCAAACTGCTAGCGTTTATTTGGCCCAACGCATAAGCATTGCCATTCAGCTTGGTAATGCCGCCAGCATGCTGGATACGCTTCCGATTGGTAGTGGGCTTGAACATCTTGATTATCTGTAGACCTACAGTGGTCTATGGTTAATTCAGGTGTGCTTAATGTAAGTTAGTTAGGTAGGTTTGTAGTGTAGTGTAGTTCTCATTGTATTTTAGTTTTGTTATTAAAGGCCCGTATAGTTGTAAATACATACTTATCACACATAGTAACACCCAGACACAAATATGTGTACTCATCTGCACTGGGTGGGAATCGAACCCACGACATTTGGCTTTTAAAAACCTACACTTGGTCTTCATTTATCTTTGTATCCGTATTTTTTTGTGACGTGGGTTATAACAATTAATTATTCAATTAAAGGCTTTATATTTCCAGGTGACAGACGCAATGAAAATACTAATTAGGCGCTAACACTGTTTTATTTCACAATTTCATTTTGTTTTGACTACATTGGGAACCAAAATAGCTAGTCTCGTCGCTATAATGTGTTAATAAATACGTATTATACGATTGTATTTTCGTAACAAATTCTTAAACGCTGAATGAATTGAAAGTGTGGAGAGCTGAAAATTTCATCAATATTTTGTCAGTTTTTCCTTAAGCATATATTTATTTTGTCCACAGTCTTATCCGTTTTCACGTGGCGTTACTGTCTTATACTCGCCAACATTTATTTGTAAAGACGTAGTTCAAGAGTTTCTTCAAATGACTTGAGGAATTAATCTCTGTATGACGCCATTGGGGGGCGGATTCGATGAACTTATTAGACATAATCAATAATGATGTCAGTCATGACGTTTTTTAATGTCACAAATGTTGGCTCACAGTTTTTTGGAACCGTCTCCAAAACTATGAAACAGACTCAATAAGAAATTCAACCAATAAGAAGTCTTGTTATGTTGTATCTGTGACAACCTATGATTAAACACTTTTCTGGATGAAGCACAGGCCAGGTTTCAAACACTTGTATGCGTAATCACGCATGTAGTCAAGTTTCGCCACTAAGCTGACAGGTGAACTTATCAGCCAATTATTGGCTGATATGTTTTTTGGTGTTTTTACACTCGAACAGTCTATCTAGACAAATGTGCAATCAATGGTCACAACTAACAAAATGCAATATTTGTTTATTTTCTTCCGATAATTTTACTTTATTTAATCATGTATCTATATTTAAAAGATAGCAATTCTGTTTATCAGTTCAATACACGATTAAGGGTACCGTAAAATCACATAATCGAACGCCATAATAAAATTGTGATGATATGAATTAACAGGAAAATTCTTGGGAAATTGGTTTCACAACAAAGTAAGTACTTGAATTCTTTTAGCATATAATGTAAGGGAATAATAGCATTGAATTACAGTTAAATGGTCTGCTTATGAGGCCCGTGACTTTCAATTACCATTTCTGTATCAAAACTATCCGGGTCTCACAAATGTGAATTTTAAAAAAATTCTCAACCTCATGACTGTGTGATGGTGATACGTATTCGATTGTTCGTTTTCATTTCTAAAGAGCGTGATCTTGTCGTTTTATGATATAGCTAGGCGCCTTGTCGTGATTGTATCTGATATAATTAATTATTAAGTAAACCAGGCTGTAATTATTTATTTACAAATCTGGCACATCTCAATCGAAAAAATCGAAAGCTGTAATTTTGATACTACTATGCGAATAAATGTAGCAAGTAGTAGTTTTATTTCATTATATAATTTCGTCTCCCTATTTCAGATTGTGTGTGCTGATCTCCACAAAATTTCACAGCGTGCGCAACAAGATAGGTGGCCGTCTATCTAAAACAATAAGCATTGAATCACGCTACGTTTGCAAAATTTCCTACAGAAAAAATATTGTTTCGCATTGCTATTTCGCATGCATAGGTGCATAGATTGTACAAACATACAAATTATTAATTCCGATGTACGAAATCAAACAGCTCGCGGAGCTTTTAAACAGTATCCTTTCAGGAGAAAAAGATTTGAAAATATCGAAAGAGAATACCAGGATTTCGAAACTACAACCACCAGAGCAATACATTGCCATACGTATAAATGTAAACATTTCACTATAAGATAAGCCTTCAGTAAACTGCAGTTAGTTTATTCTAATGCGTTATGCCCTTTTTGATTAGTTTTACTGCAGTACTTTCCGTAATTTTGTATTGTAAGTAATAAAAGTGATTCAATCACAATCAATAAATTGTTTTATTTTACATGAATAAGAGTAAAGATAACTGTTTTGATAACCTTATCAATTTTTTTTTTTTAAGCTTTGAAAGTATCCTTAATTTTTAGTCGTATCTTACTTCTTATTTGTATAATTTATTAAAGCTCCTAAAAATATCTCAGAATCTAAGGAGTACTACTACAGAACCAGAAAAGATATCTATAATAGTTCGTAAATATGGACACAATTAACTAACTAGCAGTTGCTTGTAAGCAAATTTATTTAACGTAGTCATCTATGAAACGGTTTATACCATGTTTTTGATAAATTGGGTTGTTTCAGCGTTATCAGTGCATTATTCATTAAATACGTATGTATCGACTAAACAAAGATACGTAGCAGGGTCATGATAGAGAAAGTAGGAGTGTACGTATTGTAGGTATATCTATATCGGCATATCTGTGGGCTTGTCGATACAGAAACGCGAGAATCATTAGCAAAGGTTGCAACGTGCTCTGCCGACTTGCGTTCATCAGACGTTGTCGCCCTTTTTAGGTGCCGTATGCCAATTTCTCTTTGAATGGATAAATAATAATTGCCTACAGGTATTTTTCAATTTGTCCTCTTTGGTGCATGTTTTGAAACCTTATTTTATTTTATGTCATAGACAATTTAGAAAGACCCAGTAAATATTACTGAAAAGAAACCGTTTAAAAACGTCCTTGACGCAGTATTACAGGTAAAATACGTAGATAGGTTTGATAAAAATCTCTTCAGGCACAAAACTGATGACGTCACTTTTGGGCGCGGTTTAGAAAATGACGCTATAAAAGTAGTGAAACGTCACGAAACTAAATGGTTCTCAAAAAAAAAGGCTAATGAGCATGCTAGATGTGCATACGGAATGCGGGGGTAATTAGTTTTAAAATGAAAGGATTCTGAAAAGTTTTTTTTAATTTTTAACACGCAAAAGACTAATCAGATTTGAAATAGTTATTTGTTATACAAGAGTGCAAAGTTGATTTTTAACCGCGTGCTCAATTTTGATGACCGAGCAAGCGAAGGATTCTAAAATTGAATCACGAGCGCAGCGAGTGATTCAAAATTAGAATCCTGAGCGTAGCAAAGGAATCAAAAGAGCACAAGGAGAAAAATCTTCAATCAAATCAAGAAGTGCAACACGTAACTTTTCATTCCACCTGAGCGAGGAAATTACTAAATGCAAATTTTTAAATGTTTTCGCGCTAAGCAAATTAAAAAAAAGTAAGTACACCAAGGAGGTTCCGAGTCTGAGTTTGAGTGAGTTTAACAAATTAAAAAAAAAATGTATGATGCATTCGTCACCAAGGAGGTAGAAATATCGAGGCCCTGATATCGAGGAGCAAAAGTACTCTTTCCGAGCTGGTGGGATGAAAAAGTCTTTTACCAACTCATAACCCGCACAAATGTAGGTACGTACCTATACATATATCTAAAGTCAATCTTATTTCAAGAGAAACACAAGCAATCAATGATAATTAGCGTTATTAACACATATTTTGGGTTATTAGTGTGTTGTCGTTTGTGGAGATTAAGTTTTAAAATGAAAGGATTCTAAGCAGTTTTTTTCTTTTTAAAACATGCAAAAGACTAATCAGATTCGAAAAAGTCTTTTACCAACTCATAATCCGCTTTACGGGGGAAGGATTACATAATTTCCACGGTTAGGATTATAGGACACAGCTAGTTTTATAATTACATTATTTACCTAGTATTCTACTGTAAAGTAAACAGCCTTTACGTTTTCGTTGCTGAAGCGCGGTGCCTTTCTCTCACAAGGAGGGAGTTAAGGCCGTAACCCACCATGATAGGTAAAAGCGGTTGAGTGAATGACACAAATTTATGAAATACATCTTAATTGGTGCCGGTTTCGTTGTTACGATTCGGTTTTGGTTGCGATGTTTTTCCTTAACTACTTAAGGCAGTGTTAACAAATATGTAAATCTGAAGTTGAAAAACTCTAAAAAGTGCTGGCTGGATTCGAATGTCTAATCGCACTCTTGTGAAATCTAAACTTTCTAAATCTTAACTCTTGTAAAATCTCACAACTGGGCCACCACGGCTTTCTACTCTATTGTAACAGATTAAAATTAAAATACTTTTACATTCAATTCGATCTTTTAGGAACCCTAAGCGTCTCTCAACAAAATTTTCCTAGATACAAGTCACAGCCAACAATATCCGTAAAACAATGACTGAAAATTAAAAATATGAAATACATTTTTAGTATGAACAAAATTTTTGTTTCCGAGGGCCATTGTCCCCTTTAAGGCTTTTAGGGAAGAATTAAACGGAGGCGACGATTTTGCACTTTAATTACTTTCTCTAATGAATCATTTTGGAAGGAAGGTAACAGATGTTCAACGGATCCGCAAATAAAACCTTCGAGAGATTTATTTTAGAAACAGCTATCTTTATTTTGAGAACTGTTATTGTTAACTTTTGCCGTAACAAAATTTGCTCTCGAAATTTTCTTTTGTATCCAGCCCTTGGAGATATTCAAAAGATGTTCACGCTTGGAAAAGAATTCGTAATATCACAAAGGGAATAAACGTAGGTCACTTTATAAACAGGCGGTTTGCAGACGGCCGATTTGTTGCGGTCGACCGGTTCATTGTATTCAAGATTTGTTTTACTGATATTCCTGTTTGAGAAGATTCATTGATTTAAAAAAGCGATGATTATTATTAATCATATAATTAATAGGAAGCACATTTGTAATTGTGTGTAGTACCTATTTTAAAAATAAAGTAATCTATACAAATAAATAAAATTGGAGTGTCTGAATGTAATATCAAACGAACAGCGTTTTACTAAGTTCAAATGAAAGTAAACAATAAAAGTATTAGTAACAATAAAATTATAAGTTTTTTGTCCGTCTGTTTGTCTGTATGTTCTGGCTAATCTCCGCAACGGGTGGACCGATTTTGACGGGACTTTCACTACCAGATAGCTGATCTTTGAAGGCATAATATTGAATAATCTTACTTGAAGAAAATAATTAGGGTTCTTTGAAAAAAAGAAAACCCTTAAAACGCGGGTGAAACCGCGAGCACAGCTAGTTAATAAACTAATAAATATATCATATAATACTAGTCCTTACACTGTAGTGGTAGGACTCTTGGCAGAGTCCACATGGGGAAGTACCACACCTTACCCAGTTATTCTACCACCAAGCAGTAATTTGTAAGCATAACTGTGTTCCAGTTTAAAAATCCATGTTTCCAGAGAAATTACAGGTGTTAGATATATAATATCTTAGATCTCTGGGTGACGAGCGCAGTTCAGTGTTAGGTAATGATTTGGACTCTTCATGTTCCAACAAAAGTGGTGTCAAATCTCTTTGTGCAAGTCATTGGAACTTCAACCGTTAAACTTTAAAGCTAAGAACAATATTGAAAGATGCCTAGGTGGTATTCGATTGTGCAAATCAGTTGCACACTCTCCGAATTGCATCGAATAAAAACCTGATAAACTAGTAATTTTGTAGCTATGTGCAAATTAGACACGTCTATTTTTATGTCTGGGCCTAAAAATCGCATGACTAAAACTGCCCTTACGCCCCGTGTCACCAAATCGCTTTGCATGAGTTATGATGAGTACACACTGTCCCTCATTGTGCCCATCATACGCTCCGAGGGCCACAATAAAGCTCTAAGGATAATCTTTGAGCAAACTAGCTTCATTGTCCCTTCTTTCTATTTATCGAAGTGGGATAGCTTACCGCCTGTTGCGTCATTGACAATTTGAACATTAACAATAGAATAAACTCTTGCTGTCACGAACGAAACTAAAGTTGCCTACACTTAAAGTAAGTAATTTGCATATATGTATATTCTTAAAGTTGCGTGGCACTTTTTCATACTGAATACTTACGAGAGGAGCAGGACATATGCCTGGTGGTAAGCACCCGTCCTGCCCATCACAGCACAGTGACACGCAGCTATTGGAACATGAGTCCAAATCATTACCTGTCTCTGCACTGAGCTAATCACCTAGAGATACAAGGTGTTTTATGCCTAGTAATTACACCGGAAACATTGCCCTTCAAACCAGAACACAGTAACGTTTGCACATTACTTCTTGGCTGTAGAATAACTGACAAAGCAATGGTACTTTTCAAGACGTACTCAGCAAAGAGCCCTACCACTATTAAACGTTACAAGCTTATAGGCAGGTGTGATGCTTATCATTACGGACACATAATTTTTCAATCTATCATCATCATCATTATCATCATCAGCCGCAAGACGTCCACTGCTGAACATAGGCCTCCCCCCCCTAGATTTCCACAACGAACGGTCCTGCGCAACCTGCAACCAACGGTTTCCAGCGACCTTTGTGAGGTCATCTGTCCATCTAGTGGGGCCGTCCAACACTGCGTCTTCCGGTACGTGGTCGCCACTCGAGAACCTTTCTTCCCCATCGGTTCAATCTATCATCATCATCATCAGCCTATACTTGTCCACTGCTGGACATAGGCCTCTCCCAAAGATACGCCACTCAGCCCGATCCTCGGTCTTCCGTCTCCAACCGCCACCAGCTGCCTTTCGAATATCGTCACTCCATCTAGTCTCAGGGCGTCCTACACTACGTTTACCGATTCGCGGTCTCCACTCCAGAACCCGTTTACCCCAACGGTTATCAGGTCTGCGACAGATGTGTCCGGCCCACTGCTACTTCAGCTTACTAATACGGTGAGCTATGAGGTTCAATCTATAGATCTAGTTAAATAATAACTCCAACGATTAAAACCACGGGTCACAATTTGTGATTAACAGAACGGTATGAAATTTACACAAACTAAATTAATTTGTGTAAAGGGCTGTTTAGTGAAATATTTTTTTAACCGACTTCAAAACTCTTCAAACGACTCAATTCGATTGTATTTTTTTTGTTGTATGTATGTTACGCCATAGCCGTTAAATGAGAATCGATTGTAATGTTTCTTTATTGGTTGGTATACCATTTATGGAAATCGGTGTAACTTGAACTTGAAATTTTTGGACTATGTAATCAAAAACTGCTGCATGGATTTCCATAAAATGTTAATAAGACCATGTTTGAAATTTGAAAATCTAAAATTTTGCTTACCTGAACGACCGACGTTTTCGTTATGTCGCTGTTCCATTGTAAAAGTGTATTTAGTTGATCTCACTAGAATTGTGATATTTACCCGAGTACCTGAGTTTTCATAATGTCATATATAACCACAAAATCAACCTTAGATATTTTTAAAAGTTTATTTGCTAGATATGGTTACCCACACCAATTAGTGCCTGATAATGGAACTAGCTTCACTAGTTCAGAGTTTCAAGATTATTGTAAAAAAGTTAGCATACGACACACACGCGCACACCACCTTATCACCCGGCTACAAACGGTGCAGCTGAAAGATTTGTAGAATCATTTAAATCTCACATCACTAAGATTATGGAGAATGGTCACGATTTGAGTTACGCAATGAATTTGTTTCTATCAGATTACCGTAGCACTCCTCACAGTACCAGCGGCGTCACACCTGCTAAATTAATGCTGGAGAGGAAGTTGAGGAGTAGGTTCTCATTATTGCGACCACCCATTACAAATAATCTTCAGGACATGCACACTAAGCAAAATAATTACACCACTGGTGATAGAAAAACAGAATTTACAGTGGCTCAAAGTGTCATGGTTAAAGATTATCGCAAGGGATCTGATCCATGGGTTCAGGGAATTATTGTTAAGGAATCAGTTCCTGGGGTGACTTACTTAATTGATGTCAATGGTACAATTTGTAAAAGACATGTAAATCAAATTATCTCAATGGGTGATACATTGCTCACAAGCAACGGGTAGCAACTTATCCACAAGTAGTTACGGTAAACGTAGATTAACCAATACAATGTAAATTAGATTTGTTATTAACTTTAGCTCGTAAGGAAGTAATATTATAAGTTTCTTTTACTACATAAGTTTCATTCAAACTTCTTAAGCTACTATATATATAATGTTAATTAGATTTGCTAATAGTTCTATCTTGTATGGATGTAATATTATAAGTTTATTTTACTGTATAAATTTAATTCCAACTTCTTAAATATAAGACGGGGAGAGTGTGAGGTTTAAAGAGTGCTTTTTATGTTTGTGAACGCATATCCATATTACCCTAGTCTATGGACTGACTCGTTCCGTTTCCGCTCTCCCCCTTTTCGTTCTGTCATTCTTATGTACCGGTGGTGGCTCTCAGCAATAAATAAATTAATTATATTTATGAGTATTCATTTCATATATTATAAGTTTTAAATTAATAAGATTTTAAATTATTTCCATATAACACTTTCCACGGACTCGGGGTCAATGCCTTTTAATATTATGCATTTGGCGTGCACGAAGAAAGAAATAATGCATCAACTGTCCGCATATCTAAACTATATATGTCTCGCTTTTTACAAAGCAAAGTAGAAGTATAGTGCAGGTTGGGTAATTATGGCGGTCAAGTGTAAACCTATAAAAGAAAAAAAAAACTTGTGGCAGGATGTCTGTGTCTGTGGCCGAGGCATGGCTGAAGAAACCTTATGTATTTAATATTTAGGTTTTATTCCGTTGGGGCTTCTAAGTGGTGTCGAACCCGACAAACCTCGATATGTCTGCTTGGCTTGATGATGTGTAAATGGTTTCCCCCCCTAAGAAAAGTTACGGACTTGCTTTTTCTGTTAGCCCAAAGTTCGGTAGGCAGTAGAGGCCATTTAAGACAAAATTATCATGGGAGTCAATAAAAAAAAACGCCACAATAGACATTACTTCTTCACATTTAGCGTTTCCCGTGAGCATAAAAAGCACAAAACAATAACCTCCAATAGAAATTTCCACTTCTGGGACTCGTGACTTTTTCTTATAAAAATATTGAAGGCCAAAATCCAGGTTGTTGGTCAAATGTCAAGAAAAATCATCAAATTTCTTCACTAAAGTCACAAAACCAGTGGTAATGGTGAACTTGTATCTACATTTTCAAAAACTAAAAAAATTCCGAAAAACATTTAAAATTAGTGTCGGGATTTGAGTATTCTACGTCACGACGGTGAAATCGGCACTAGGCTCCCAACACACAAATTATGTTATAAAATAATTAGGTACATAATTATAATTATTTTTTATATTTACATTTTGCATGTACAAAAACTAATAAATAAATAATCTGAAGCAACAAGAAAATGCGGTAAACGTGCCTCTACTATTTAATTCCAAGGTCGGTCTCCAAACAGTTTAAAAGTTTCTGAAAAGCTTCGAAACGAAATTATGTACACGCGCGTAAAAACGAGAAAGGTCTATACACGAATATTACGTTGTATTGTCTGGATGTTCCTATGTTTTAAAGGTACATAATAGTATGTATATTTACATTGTAAAAGTGTTTTATCAGGTTTCATAATAGGTACAAGCTTTATTCAGTTTACTGGGCTTAGAGATATAACATCTTAGATCTCTGGGTGGCGAGCGCAGTGCAGTGATAGGTAATGATTTGGACTCTTCATGTTCCAATAGCTGCGTGTCACTGTGCTGTTATGTGGCAGACATGTTGCTTACCATCAGGCACATGTCATGCTCGTCTCGTCACTTTTTAATTAAAAAAAGTTTGGGTTTAAGAAATGTTGCGTCGGAGGAAGGTTGTGCCAACTCAATCCCTGTCGCCGTACTGTTGAACTCTAAAAGGTGCTGCGATGGGTAGCAATATGTCCACAGAAATCTAAATAATGAGACATTTATTATTAAGATTTATGTGGATACCTAGGTACGTCTGACTATAAGTAGTGTCACAGAGTTTTTTAAAATAAATTATTCAACCTGCTTACTTAGTACCTACTGCAATGCGCTCGTCAATAAAATATCTCGTTGCTTTGTTCGTTGCTCTTTGCTAAGTTTATTTCTAGTGCTTCAGAATTAAAATGAAATTAAAAATTCCATTAATTAAACCACGCAAACATTCACGGCTGATGGCATGCGTCAAATTGGTGTTAAGTTCTCTGGTGGTGGTGTTAAGGTCTAAGATCGCCTTAAAGCAGTAAGCACTATGTATAGCTTATTGATACGAAATTGTTCAAATTCAAGCAAACTTTCATTGAAATTGGATTAGTAATTTAGTCATTATGACTGTGATAAAATATTCACATGCTTTCCCGTTGAGTTCTCGGAAGGGTGGATTCGAGAATGTTCTCGAAATGTATTCTTACGACCAACTTATTTGTAGAATGCAGTGATGGCACCTCGATCGAAAGCTGTTGCCACGTGATTGCCACCTATTGTTGACTAACAGAAATTACATGTCGTTTTCAAAATAGCATGAATAGTTCCGCTTTTACCCGTTCTACAAATAATTTGGTGGCACTGTACATAGATATTCTGAAAATATTTTTCAGAAGGACCATAATTATTTGAAGCAAACAAGAATGAAACATAGAAAATGTATGAGTTGCTAAATGATTACAACTAGTAATGCCCCGCGATTTCAGCAGTGTAATTCCTGATCACGTTTTTTCGCCGGGATTAAAATTAGCAAATATATTATTCCAGACTATCTATGTACCAAGTTTCATCCAAATCTATTCAGTAGTTTAACATGAAAGAGTAACAAACACCCATACATACTCACAAACTTTCGTATCAATATAATTAATAGGATTTTAATGAACCGATAAATTGCAATCTCAGTCTCATACATACGTATTTCAAATGTTGATTCTAGGCAAAGAGTTAACATATAATATACTACGTATAGAGTTAGATTTTCCGCACGGTTACTTTGTGTCAATCATAAGCAGATGACGTGCCTACTTTCTATGCCAACAGAGTGATATGCCGCGACATACTTATGACACTTCCACAAGAGCGACAAGGCAAGAAAGATGCTACTTGTGCTTTCGGTGTAAAGCGTTTGTGCTAACTCTATACGTAGTATCTATAAACTCTTTGATTCAAGGCATCCGGTAGTCTAAACCTTTAATTTCAAAATTGTGAGGTTATAGATTTGAAGCTTGTCTGCACCAGGACATATTTTTACACGATGTGCAAATTAGAAGATTATCATCACCTGAACCCTCTGTGCTAGATTTAAGTTCGTTAGGCAGTTGAAACCATGAAAGCCATCTGAAACCAACTCCCATATCTCCCTTTATAAAAGTTACGAGTCAACTGGTACTACTGTACCATACTTTATGTGATTTGGTAAACCAAATCCATTATCTAAATAAACACGTGACTTGCCGCTATAAGGAAAAGCAAAGGTAAGGTGAACACGCACCATGACAAAATGATATTCGTTAGGGGCTACCAACACTTTATTAATTTCATCGTAAGTAAAAATAAGTATCATCATCAATTTCAACAGGGTGTAAGTATAACACTAAAAATCCCTAATTATTTTTGCTTTTTAACAATTGTTGTGAGGTATTCCAAAATTTATAATTTATTTTAAACTTTTTTATTATTACTAAAATAACCTTTTTTGTTAAGTATGATTTGATCCTTAATTTTTATATTATTTATTTTTATTATAGGGTTACACTTAACCACCATCTCGCCGGATGTTAAGTGACGATGCGGTCTACGATGGAACGTACTTATCTAGTTTGGACCTGGGTTCAACATGTATTTTGTTACTACTTTTGTGACAATTAAATAAATATTTCTTCTTATGATTAAATGGATCCTAGTGCAGAATCACCACGTTTGAGGCGAAAGCCTACAAATCTAATAATTCGATACGTTACGACGATTTCACGGCATTAACCGTAATGCGCGTATTGTGCCCGCACGGAAATACATTAAAATGCGTGTGAGGGTGTTTTGTAAACACCTGCTTAGACATAGAAATAAATCATTTTCAAGACCCTCTCTTGCACAAGCGTTTCAAGGGTCTCGCAACTACTCTCTCTTTGAGTGGTAGACGCGACGATACGACAAAATCCCGATAGTCGTGTTAGTGTGCCTTATAGCGAAAACGGTCGTTGAATATCTTAAAAAAGCTTTCACTAGACGACTGGCTAGGTCAGAAGGTCAGAAGCTTACAACATTAAATTTATCCTTTACACAGCTCTCGTTTATCGTTAGGAGGTCTATTAGTCTGTAGCCCTCACCACCGGTACCTTGGCCCGTCCCATTATAGGCATTACTTTTTTATGGCAAATAGGTGCGCTTTGATTGCCGGTAAGGGACGTTGTGGTAGAAGATGAAACACGCTGAGTTATTATGTACTTTCACTGTAATTTTGAAACTTTGTAAGGGAACAATGAAACCGTTAACTTATTCCATTCCAAGGCTGTACATATGACGAAATTGAACACATTTGGTACAAGTTGTCTGAAGATCCACAATGTCTGAATGGCAGTTCCTATTTTTTGACTTGTCTTGATTGGAAACGGTATGGTAAGATAAGGTTGTCTCCGTTGCCAATTGGCCGTATGATTTTTGTAATATAATCTGTAGAAAATTTAATACGAAGATGAGTCAATCGACTTATTTACTCGCTAAATCGGCCTGCAAAGCCTAGGGTCGTGGGTTCGATTCCCACCCAGTGCAAATATTTGTGTGATGAATTCAAATGTTTGTACTACGTCTGGGTGTTTCTATGTATAATAAGTATGTATTTAAAATTATATATATGTATTATATCAGCTACCTGACCGCCATAGTACAAGCTTTGCTTAGTTTGGGGTCAGATGGTGTTGTGTGTGAATTGTCTACCAATACTACCAATATTAATTATACCAATACCTTCACGCAAATGCTACAGCATGTGTCGCCCTGCACAAGAAAACGCAAAAATTTCCTTTAGGAAGAGGTGTACGACAGGGGGATACTATATCTCTAAAGCTATTCACATTATCTTTGGAATATATATTTCAACAGCTGGACTGGAGTGACAGGGGTTTAATGGTTGACGGGGAAAGGCTTTCAAATTTAAGATTTGCTGACGATTTGGTGCTTATATCCGACAACACCGAGGATATGATCGCTATGGTAGAAGATCTAAGGAGAGAGTCTCTAAAGGCAGGCCTAAAAATGAATTTCGGCAAAACTAAAATAATGACCAATATTCCCACACATATCCGGCTACCCGTGGAGAGAGTATCTGAATATATTTACCTGGGTCACAAAATTACACTTGGATACGAAAACCAAACAGCCGAAGTAGACCGAAGAATTGCAAAGGCCTGGGCCGCTTTTGAGCCAACAAAGACACGCTACGTAGCAAACTTCCACTCCGCCTGAAAGCCAAAATCTTCGAGCAGTGTGTCATGCCCGTATTCACATACGGGATGGAAACCACGTCACTCACTAAAAAATCTGCCGAGAAGTTCCGAGTCGCGCAGAGAGGAATGGAAAGAGCAATGCTTGGTATTACACTCAAGGACCGGAAACGAAATGAGTGGATACGTAGCAAAACCAAGCTGAGGGACGTGATGACCATAGTCGTGAAGAATAAATGGACCTGGGCAGGGCACATTGCCAGAATGGATGCTAACCGATGGACGAAACGAGTCCTTGAGTGGAGACCCAGGGCTGACACGAGAGGAAGAGGGAGGCCACCACAACGCTGGGTGGACGACATCAGACGACACGGAGGTCAAGACTGGATGAGTCGGGCACAAGACCGCCAGGAGTGGAGAAAAGGAGAAGAGGCCTACGTTCAAAACTGGACTACCATGAGGCCATAATGATGATGATGATGACTACCAATATTAAATGTATTAATGAAGTCAATCAATGCTAGAACAATATGCTATACTAATATTATAAAACTGAAAAGGTTTTTTGTTTGAACTCGCTAATCTGAAGACCTATTGGACCGATTTTAAAAAGAATTTCACCGTAAAGATACAGTTTCGCCCGGAGAAAGCGACACGAGACCGCGACGCGAGACCGCGATCGGAGACCGCGACAGGAGACCGAGACATGTGTCGCGGTCTCGGCGCGAATTGGCGCCCATACAATTCCATAGAGTCAAGTGCCTGTCGCGGTCTCCGGTCGCGGTCTCGTTTCGCGGTCTCAGCGCGAACTTGTACCTTTAGATATTTACGAGAATACGATATCCCTGAATTCTATAGGCTATATATTTATTTATAATTGAACTAGGTAAGTCCAATAATGTTATGCGTGAGGTTCATTTTGGTTTCATAGAATAGGACCGTGTATTTCTATTAGAACATTGAGTACTAAGCAGGTAGTCCTGTAAAATCTCATATCCTTAATTTGGTGTAACATTAAAATTAGTAAGCTTTTTGTGGACTTCCGTTTACCTTCGCCTGGACACAATTAGTAATTTTCTTTCGAGCATTTCATTGAAATGAACAAAGTTGGCCGTAGGTAAGGGGTTACTCAAACGTTACCCTTTGACTTTTTATTTTGAATATTCATTAAACATTGCTGTGCCAGGTTTTACAACACAATCAAAGGCTATTTGGCTTTACGGCTAAACCTTTACGTGCCATTTTTAAATATTTACATTTCTGCAAATGTTTTCTATGAAATAATAGATGGAATGAAAGCCCTCAACTTTTTTCACGTAGAATTTAGAATATGGTTATATTTTGACTCTACCTATTTTCGGGATGAAAGTATATAGCACTGCACTGCACTCGCCACCCCAATGTAAAATATGATTAATTTCTATGCCCAGTAATTTCTCTGGAAACATTGGCCTTCAAACCGGAAATGTGCGAATATTTCTGAGTTACAGTTTGAAGAGCAATATTTGTAGATAAATTACAGAGCAATGAGAGAAATTATCTTACTTGTCATCATCGGGTGAAGAGCGCAATACAGTACTAAGTAGTACTATTTTAAAGTAGCTAAGTGGTACTGTGTTGTTATAGGGAGATGTGTCGTTTACCATCTGACGCTTGTCTTGTTTGGGACGAAGTAGCAACGTTCAGCACAGTTTTAAAAGCACTAATATTTAATTTAGAAACTCACTCGTCGTTTCACTCGCCATCAGCTGCGGAAGATGATGTTGCTGATAAGAAAAAGGAGAATTATAGCGCGTTAAATAACCTAGACATGTATTATTCCAAACTACATTAACTCTAGACAGTAATAAAATGGAATACTTAAAGTTACAAATATGCGAAATGTGCTACTTAAATAGAAACTTGGACCAGAGCGCCCAAGATACAGGCATAGCCTAAGTTTGGGGCTCAACGTCAACTATGTAGTAGCCATTGACAAAATAATTAGCTATAAACTCTTAGTAAAATGTAAACTGTAAAAAATGTATGTTTTTAAGGAATAAAAATGATTTTATGATTTGATTAATGTCTCTGTACGAATTTGTACCTATCGCCGTCGATACCTTGGGTTGTTGGGGAGCAGTAGCTTAAGGGTTCATTTCAGAGTTGAGGCGCAGGCTCAGGCAGAATACAGGTGACTCCCGCTCCGGCGCGTTCCTGGAGCAAAGGTTGGCCATTGCCATTCAACGCGGGAACGCAGCGAGCGTGATGGGCGAACCGTTCCCGGCGCAAAGGTGCCGGGAACGGTTCGGGGTGGGTTATTTGGGGAATGTTTTTATGTGGGAATTGTTATGTTATTTATTATTACCTGTTGTAATTCAAGCCTGCATAAATTAACAAATAATAAGTCTTTAAAATAATAAATAAAAGCTGTTGAATTAAAAAAAACTACTTAATCAGTACACTCAGTCAAAACAACTCTGAGGTAACAAACATAAAAAGTACAGCCGGATTGAGAACATATTCCTTTTTTAAAGTCAGTTAAAAATTGAACTAAATATCAAAAGGGAGATGCAACTTGTTTACGCATTATAACTGTACAGAGATACATATTTACAGACAAAAATGTCAAACAATTTCTAACAACAAACAGAAAAAACATGCAGATGAACATCTGCGATAGATGCTATCAGGAGTACCTCTTACTTTTAGGATATCGGTTAAAAAGAACCTTCTTAAGGATGGTGCAGATTGTGTGGCAGTTACTACATCAGAGAGGGCTAATCATACTCGGGGGATGATAATTAGCCTAATTAATGTCGTCTTATAGCTGATGGATGGTATAACTTGCCGCATTGTTCTGACGCTTACGGCGTTATTGATGGATGGCCAGAACCCCGCCTATTTATTGACTTAAATACCTTAAGCAGGACTCACACGGACTCCAATTTTCGGAACGATTCCTTAAGACAGGCTTGAAGGTGAAGAGGTGATAGAGTTTTGCTGAGCGATCGAACTGAAAAAATGTATTACGGAAGTGATTATAGTGATATTTTGTTCCTACCTGGTGTCCCATGACACAATTTTTTATTTATAATTGTTTTTTTTTTATAATTTAAAGTGACAAAACGATTTGGACATGTGCCTGATGGTAACCAAAATGCCAGCCACATAACAGCACAGTGACACGCAGCTATTGGAACATAAAGAGTCCAAATAATTACTTGGCACTGCACTGCGCTCGTCACCTATCGATCTAGAGATCTAAGATATTGTATCTCTAAGCCCTGTAATTTCTCTGGTAATATTGCCCTTCAAACCGGAACACAGTAATGTTTGCACATCACTGCTTGGCGGTAGAATAACTGGCAAAGGTGTGGTACTTCCCCAGGCGGAAGTACATGTTGCCTTGCAAACCTTTTTAACTCACTTTAAGACAACGTAAACGTAACGTAACCGTAACGTAAACGTAACGTAAACGTAACGTAAACGTAACGTAAACGTAACGTAAACGTAACGTAAACGTAACGTAAACGTAACGTAAACGTAACGTAACGTAAACGTAACGTAAACGTAACGTAAACGTAACGTAAACGTAACGTAAACGTAAACGTAACGTAAACGTAACGTAACGTAAACGTAACGTAACGTAAACGTAACGTAAACGTAACGTAAACGTAACGTAAACGTAACGTAAACGTAACGTAAACGTAACGTAAACGTAACGTAACGTAAACGTAACGTAAACGTAACGTAAACGTAACGTAAACGTAACGTAAACGTAACGTAAACGTAACGTAAACGTAACGTAAACGTAACGTAAACGTAACGTAAACGTAACGTAAACGTAACGTAAACGTAACGTAACGTAACGTAACGTAACGTAAACGTAACGTAACGTAAACGTAACGTAAACGTAACGTAACGTAACGTAAACGTAACGTAACGTAAACGTAAACGTAACGTAAACGTAAACGTAACGTAAACGTAACGTAACGTAACGTAAACGTAACGTAAACGTAACGTAAACGTAACGTAACGTAACGTAAACGTAAACGTAAACGTAAACGTAACGTAAACGTAACGTAAACGTAACGTAAACGTAACGTAAACGTAACGTAAAACGTAACGTAACGTAACGTAACGTAAACGTAACGTAACGTAACGTAAACGTAACGTAAAACGTAACGTAAACGTAACGTAAAAACGTAACGTAAAAACGTAAAACGTAAACGTAACGTAAACGTAACGTAAACGTAACGTAAACGTAACGTAACGTAACGTAACGTAAACGTAACGTAAACGTAACGTAAACGTAAACGTAACGTAACGTAAAACGTAACGTAACGTAACGTAACGTAACGTAAACGTAACGTAACGTAACGTAAACGTAACGTAAACGTAACGTAAACGTAACGTAACGTAACGTAAACGTAACGTAACGACGTAACGTAACGTAACGTAAACGTAACGTAAACGTAACGTAAACGTAACGTAAACGTAACGTAAACGTAACGTAACGTAACGTAAACGTAACGTAAACGTAACGTAAACGTAAACGTAACGTAAACGTAACGTAAACGTAACGTAAACGTAACGTAAACGTAACGTAAACGTAACGTAAACGTAACGTAAACGTAACGTAAACGTAACGTAACGTAACGTAAACGTAACGTAACGTAACGTAAACGTAACGTAAACGTAACGTAAACGTAACGTAAACGTAACGTAAACGTAACGTAAACGTAACGTAAACGTAACGTAAACGTAACGTAAACGTAACGTAAACGTAACGTAAACGTAACGTAAACGTAACGTAAACGTAACGTAAACGTAACGTAAACGTAACGTAAACGTAACGTAAACGTAACGTAACGTAACGTAAACGTAACGTAAACGTAACGTAAACGTAACGTAAACGTAACGTAAACGTAACGTAAACGTAACGTAAACGTAACGTAAACGTAACGTAAACGTAAACGTAACGTAAACGTAACGTAAACGTAACGTAACGTAACGTAACGTAAACGTAACGTAAACGTAACGTAAAAACGTAACGTAAACGTAACGTAAACGTAACGTAAACGTAAAAACGTAACGTAAACGTAACGTAACGTAACGTAAACGTAACGTAAACGTAACGTAACGTAAACGTAACGTAAACGTAACGTAAACGTAACGTAAACGTAACGTAAACGTAACGTAAACGTAACGTAAACGTAACGTAAACGTAACGTAAACGTAACGTAAACGTAACGTAAACGTAACGTAAACGTAACGTAAACGTAAACGTAAACGTAACGTAAACGTAACGTAAACGTAACGTAAACGTAACGTAAACGTAACGTAAACGTAACGTAAACGTAACGTAAACGTAACGTAAACGTAACGTAAACGTAACGTAAACGTAACGTAAACGTAACGTAAACGTAACGTAAACGTAACGTAAACGTAACGTAAACGTAACGTAACGTAAACGTAACGTAAACGTAACGTAAACGTAACGTAAACGTAACGTAACGTAACGTAACGTAACGTAAACGTAACGTAAACGTAACGTAAACGTAACGTAAACGTAACGTAAACGTAACGTAAACGTAACGTAAACGTAACGTAAACGTAACGTAAACGTAAACGTAACGTAACGTAACGTAAACGTAACGTAAACGTAACGTAACGTAACGTAAACGTAAACGTAAACGTAACGTAAACGTAACGTAAACGTAACGTAAACGTAACGTAAACGTAACGTAAACGTAACGTAACGTAACGTAACGTAACGTAAACGTAACGTAAACGTAACGTAAACGTAACGTAAACGTAACGTAAACGTAACGTAAACGTAAAACGTAAACGTAACGTAAACGTAACGTAAACGTAACGTAAACGTAACGTAAACGTAACGTAAACGTAAACGTAACGTAAACGTAACGTAAACGTAACGTAAACGTAACGTAAACGTAACGTAAAACGTAAACGTAACGTAAACGTAACGTAAACGTAACGTAACGTAACGTAAACGTAACGTAAACGTAACGTAAACGTAACGTAAACGTAACGTAAACGTAACGTAAACGTAACGTAAACGTAACGTAAACGTAACGTAAACGTATAAACGTAACGTAAACGTAACGTAAACGTAACGTAAACGTAACGTAACGTAACGTAAACGTAACGTAAACGTAAACGTAAACGTAACGTAAACGTAACGTAAACGTAACGTAAACGTAACGTAAACGTAACGTAAAAACGTAACGTAAACGTAACGTAAACGTAACGTAAACGTAACGTAAACGTAACGTAAACGTAACGTAAAAACGTAACGTAACGTAAACGTAACGTAAACGTAACGTAAACGTAACGTAACGTAACGTAAACGTAACGTAACGTAAACGTAACGTAACGTAACGTAAACGTAACGTAACGTAAACGTAACGTAACGTAAAAACGTAACGTAACGTAAACGTAACGTAAACGTAACGTAACGTAAACGTAACGTAACGTAACGTAACGTAAAACGTAACGTAAACGTAACGTAAACGTAACGTAAACGTAACGTAAACGTAACGTAAACGTAACGTAAACGTAACGTAAACGTAACGTAAACGTAACGTAAACGTAACGTAAAAACGTAACGTAACGTAACGTAAACGTAACGTAAACGTAACGTAAACGTAACGTAAACGTAAACGTAACGTAAACGTAACGTAAACGTAACGTAAACGTAACGTAAACGTAAACGTAACGTAAACGTAACGTAAACGTAAAACGTAACGTAAACGTAACGTAACGTAACGTAACAACGTAAACGTAACGTAAACGTAACGTAACGTTAACGTCAACAAACTAACTTGTTTAGCGTACTGATGTTTATACTTGATCCCTAAGGAACTGTGGATGATATCGGGATAAAATTTAGCCTATGTGTTATTCCAGACTATAAGCTATCTGTGTATTATATTTCAGCTCGATCCGTTGGGCGTGATTGAGCAACAAACATTCATACATTGAAATTTAAAATATTATTAGTAGGATAGGATTTCAAAGAACTATTTGTGTTCCAAATTGCAACAAAATCTAATAAGGCGTTCCGATATTACATTTATACTTGTTCCCTTAGAAACTGTGTATGTTTTCGGGATAATAAATAGCCTGTCTTGTTTTAATGTTTGGATCTGTGTTTCAAATTGCAACAAAATCTAGTTAAGCGTTCCGATGTTACATTTATACTTGATCCCTAAGGAACCGTGCACGATTTCGGGATAAAATATAGCCTATATGTTATTCCAGTCTTTAAACTATCTGTGTACTAAATTTCAGCTCGATCCGTTGAGCCCTTTGGGCGTGATTGAGCAACAAACATCCAAACATCCAAACATCCATACATTGACATTTATAATATTATATTATATATTATTATATTATATTAAGGATGTTACCTACCCTGTTAATTGAGAAGTGATAACTGCTTTTGGCGCGTAACAGATAGGTTTTTCATGGGTTGTTAATTGAATTCTGATTGTGAATTGTCACGTTCGGAAATGGTAAGAAATCTTCGGATAAACTCGGGACCATGATCATTGGCCATCTAGAAATGCATCAGCATTTCCCATTGGCCGACACAATTCTGGTTTCCCAAGTAAGCTATCAAATTCTAAGCTATAAGATTTCACTTCTGTCACCAGTTCCCATGACTGTCAATACTTTTGTTAGGTAGAAAATACTTCAGTGGTGGTCCCATATATATTTTATCGAAATTGGTGAGACCATTTTTGAAGTATCAACAAAAAACTAAAAAAAATCTACGTAAATGGACGACTTTAGTCTTTGCTTCTTTATATAAAACTAGTTGTGCCCTGCCACGCTTCGCTGTGGCACATTGTAATGCAAAAATTAGTTAAAAACAATCCTTGATGCGGATTGTATATCATTCTAAAATTTCAGTGCGATCGGTTCAGAGCTTTTTGAGTTTTTGAAGCGTACACAAACCAACATAACATTTTTATGTATAGAGATTTATATAGCCGAGTGTCCGAATTATATTTTATTTTGAAGTCGGGTTTTGTATTTTTGGAAGAAAACAAATTATAAGTGTAGGCGATTGCACTACAGTTTAGTTTTACCGTGCGTTAAAAATCGTGAGCTACCTTAGTAATCCGTGTGAATCCGCATTATGTTGCAAAAGTTTGTCAGAAACAGTCGCGTCTGGTAAATGGCGATAGTCACTTGTTGGATAACGTGGATGGACGCGTCGCTCGTTCATTACAAAATAATATTTCAATTTAGCTAGCGTAATCCTGTGTATAGCTTAGGCATCAGAATTTACGATACCACAGCATCAAGATATTTTTTATGGATTTCATACATTTTTTTTATAAATTATAGTTTATAGGAACGACGACGAAGACACATTTTATCACTTTGGAAGTGTCTCTCGCGCAAATTATTCAGTATGGAAAAAACAATATTAAAACCATTTTTGATGACCTAAGTACCTATAGACCTCATACAGGTAAACTCACGTTTGATGAAAAAATGATAATAATTGAATTTCAGTTCTAAGTATGGGGCACCCCTAAAATTTATTGCTATTCCTTATATTTTTGTGTAAAAATCTTAATGCGGCTCACAGAATACATCTACTTATCAAGTTTCAACAGTATAATAGAGGTCTTATCGTTTCGGAAAAAAGTGGCTGTGACATACGGACGGAGAGACGGGCAGATAGACATATACGAATTCATAAGGGTTCTGTTTTTACGTTGTACGGAACCCTAAAAAAAATGCTATAATATGCCGCACTAAAATAAATACTTTATAGTCCTGCGTGCGAATTGAACATATTTTATATACGTCTTTTACGGCTTAGTGGGCACCATAGGATAAGCCACCCACTTGTGGTCAAGATTTCCTTTCAAAAGGAAAAAGTACACCACGCTGCCCGAAAGATACAGAAAGCTTGTAAAAAAAAAATTGGTTGCCTGTAAAGTCGGTATACGGGCGAAAGTTTTACGTGACAACGACTTTGAGTGGTAAAATAATTTTACGGAAGGGACGCGTGCCTTTCACTTTTTATGTCTGTCTCTCTCGCTCTTAGGCGGGCTAACCATGCCCGAGTGGAAGGGACGCGTGCCTCTCACTCGCTCTCGTTGTGAGCGCATAACGTGAGCGGAGCGTAACGCAGTTTCTTGAAGTGTCACCCGGCAAACCAATTTATAAGACGTTGTCACGTCAAAATAGCTATGACGAAGTTGTAGTAGACAGAATATCCGCGATGGTAGTGTCGAACTATGTAGGTGAATAGATTCGACAATGTTATCAAAAGACACAGAACAGAAAACTAATTCAAACAAAAGTTAATTTTAGAACAAGCTTTAAAATAACAACGTAAGACGGGGATCAAAGGAGACCGGCGCGCGGCGGGGAAGTGAATCTTGATTGTATACCAACTTTGCTTCTCCTAGAAGTGCCATTATAACAATACATTTTATTGTAAAGCAAACATTTTTAGATTATCCAGAAACTAGCGACCCGCCCCGGCTTTGCACGGGTGCAATGATACTGAATAAAATATAATAAGTACTAATAAAAATGTAACTATTTACGACATCACATTACAAACCTCAAAAATAACAGTATTTGGATACAATATGTACCATGTATGATACATGGATGTTTTAATACATATAAACCTTCCTCTTTAATCACTCTATCTGTTAAAAAACCGCATCACAATCCGTTGCGTAATTTTAAAGATTTAAGCATACATAAAGATATAGGGACAGAGAAAGCGACTTTGTTTTATACTATGACGTAGTGATTACAATATGCACGTTCCATACATAACATTAATCACACAATGTTAAGTTAAACTTGGAAAATGGGAACCAGAAGATAGCTGATATAATTATGCTAATCCTACTAATGTTATAAATGTCTTTGTATGGATATTTGGATTTTTGTTCCCAATCAAGTAGTAACGTATGAACGAACGGATTGGGCTGAAACTTGGGATACAGTTTTTTTTTAGAGATTTTAGTTTGGAAGAACACATAGGCTCCTTTTTATCCCGAAATAAATACGGGAACGAGAATTACGAGGATATACCATAGGGCAATGCTAGTATTAAAATATGTTTCAAAGTTTGGATGATTGGATGTTTGTTATTTAGTGACGGGTGAACATCAGAAGGTATGCAAATTAAACTGTTTTCCAGTTTGAAAGACATTGTTCGGAGAGAAATTTCAAAGCAAAGAAATAATTCATATTGTGTCTCTGAGTAACGACTGTCGTGAAATGTAAGGCAGGAATTTGGATTTTTCCTATTTAACAGATATGTTGTTTACTATCAGGTCTCATGTTCGTTCAGTTAGTCTTTAGTTACTAAGTTACTACTTTAGTTACTAAAAAATCTATAGTTATAGGTAAGTTTTCTCTTCCGTCTGTCCGTTTGACTGCCAGTTTTTAACTAAAAATTATTAAGTATTTAGTATTTTTAAATATAATTCCAGGATCAGTTGTCATGGCTATCACGCTTACCGGTGACGCGCGCTCACAAAGTTTTCGTTATCGTCATCAGCCTGTACTTGTCGACTGCTCGACATAGGCCTCCCCTATGATACGCCACTCAGCCCGATCCTCGTTCTTCCGTCTCCAACCGCCATCAGCTGCCTTTCGAATATCGGCACTCCATCTAGTCTCAGAGCATCTTACACTACGTTTACCGATTCGCGGTTTCCACTGCAGAACCCGTCTACCCCAACGGTTATCAGGTCTGCGACAGATGTGTCTGGCTCACTGCCACTTCAGCTTACTAATACTCTGAGCTATGTCAGTCACTTTAGTTCTGTGACGAATTACTTCATTGCGAATACAATCCCTCAGAGAAACTCCAAGCATAGCTCGCTGAGCGACTTTGAGCTTACCCACTAATTTGACTGTCAGTGTCCACGTTTCACAAAGTTTTTTACCCATCCAAAAATTGTCTAGCGTACACCTGCAACTTCGCTGCTCCTACGCTACGAAACTGCATTAGCATGCTGTTGACGTGATCTCATAAGAGTTTCCCTCCAACAAAAAATGCTCAAAAGGGATGAAAAGTCTTCGCTTCAAAAACATATTTCACTTCTAGCAGCATTTGGAATTTCCATGAAACTTTTCTAATAATCATGTTTCGAGCGAGCTTCCCGCCACGCCACAGTTAATCGACGATTATAATAGTTGCTGTTTGTTCCCAACTTGCCCTGCTTGTGTCAACGAACGATGTTTAACTTCCCATAACTTCTAGTTGACGCGGTTTGCTGATAGATTGCTGTTTATGACAGGTTTTAGTGCTATTTTGGTACTTGGAAACTTGCACTGGATCAGCACGTTTGAATATTAGACCAGTTCATAAAGAGAAGATTGCGTCTTGTGTTGATTGCACACTTGCTAAAGGAAAGAATAGAGAGGGCTAGGACCCAGACTCTAGGAAGTGGACCGCAGACAAGGGCGCAAAAATGACCAGACCAAATACGGGTGTTATGGCTTAAAAGTCAACTTCATCATCATCATCAGCCTGTATTCGTCCACTGCTAGACATAGGCCTCCCCTATGATACGCCGGTTCTCGGTCTTACTTCTCCAACCGCCACCAGCTGCCTTTCGAATATCGTCCCTCCATCTAGTCTCAGGGTGTCCTACACTACGTTTGCCGATTCGCGGTCTCCACTCCAGAACCCGACTGTCCCAACGGCTATCGGGTCTGCGACAGATAAAGATGTGACCAACGCACTGCCACTTCAGTTTGCTAATACGAATTACATCATTGCGGATGCAATCCCTCAGAGAAACCCCAAGCATAGCCTTTTCCATAGCTCGCTGAGCGACTTTAAGCTTACGGACCGTAGGTCATAACGGGTAAGACGCACTGGTTATACATTTTTATCTTGAGTTTTTAGGGGGTGCGAAAAGTCAAATTAAAAGTAATGAAATCATTCTAATTATAATGCCAGCTGGGATGACTTGCATTAAAATTAAAAAAAAATGAAGACAAGAAATAACAAAAAGGTGAGATTAGAAAATCTTTAAGAGAATACCATGATACATGAGACTCCGAAAACTGTGATCACCATAACATTTTGCTATCTCATCATGGCTTTTGTGATCTCTAAAACGAATCTAATCTAAAAACTTTTTTTTGGGATCAGAGGGTTTATTAACAAATCTATAAAACAATGAGAACTACACTGCGCTACATACCTAACTATTTGCGCTAAGTACAGCTGAATTATCCAACGAAGATCTGAATTATCCTTACTAAGGTTGAAGAATGTTTGTTGTTAGTGCCCTAGTGGCTTAGTTGGTAGTAGCTCTGCCTGCGAAGCCGTGGCTCGTGGGTTCGATCCCCACCCAGTGCAAATATTTGTGTGATGAATTCAAATGTTTGCACTGTGTCTGGGTGTTTCTATGTATAATAAGTATGTATTTAAAACTATATAAGTATTAGATCAGCTATCTGGCTGCTATCACACAAGCTTTGCTTAGTTTGGGGTCAGATGGTGTTGTGTGTGAATTGTCCACCAATATTTATTTATTTGTATTTGTTAGTCTCTAGACTGTGATAACCACGAAAGGTAAACTCTAAACTATGACATCATATTTGACTATCTCTCAGAGTTTGACAGCAATGGCGTTTGTTATCTTTCAAACCGTGGTCGCCATTACATTTGATTATCATCAAACTGATCGCTAATATCTGTTTATCTCCAAACTGGATCCGGTTGAAACCACTTGGCCTTTCACCGCACGGCTCGTTATTTAAATCAAGGCCCGGTTATGTGCCGTTAAAATTCACAACACGCCCGGGCCGGGCCGCCGGACACACGGCCGGTTGTATTTCGGCCCGGTTTTCATTATTATTGCAGTCCGTTTGGGTTTAATGAGCGAGTAAACACGTCTTAAATGCTGGATTAGGAGTTTAGTACGTAGTGGGACTAACGTTATAGTCTCGTTATAGAGTATTCTACGAGTTCGTTGTACCTACTCCAGGAATGGAAACAATGTTATGTTTACATTGTTTGTCTTTTGAAATTTAATATTTTAAAATACTAGCATCGTACTAGCTACCGAACATCTTGAAACTAAAAGCAACACTACAAGTCTGTCATTGTTAAAAAGAATATTTAATTTGATGGTAATGAAGCTTGATATGAGGCCCACTTTTTTTTTAATAACATGTACAAACGCTTCAAGCCCTTCGTTTGAAGATATACGACAAATGACATCCTATTGTTATCGTATCACATTTTATTTAAACTGGTGCTTAAAGCAAATTAATTTGCATAAAATGGTTAACATTTATTCTAAAAGGAACAAATATCTATGCATTTATCCAGAATAAAAAAGATATATACCTACGGTCGGACTGAGAAACCTCTTTTTTTGAAGTCTGTTAAAAAGTAGACTATGACTGGTCCTTTAGCCGTTCTATCATGATTCAGCAACTAGTATCGCAACATCCAACAGTTGGATCACACAAATATTGTGTGTATGTTTGTTTCCACGTATTTCTGTACCAGCCGAATATGAAAGAAATTAAGCACGTAGTGAGTACATTGCCTGAACTACACAAAACCAATTTTTTATTCCGTTATTATGTAATACTAGCTGTACCCTGCCACGCGTCGCTGTGCCACATTGTGATTAAAAAATTTGATGAAAACAATCCTTAATGCGGAATATATGTATCTCACTCTAAAATTTCAGTTCGATCGGTGCAGAACTTTTAGAGTTTTTGAAGCGTACACAAATCAACATAACATTTTTATAATATACTAGCTGTACCTTGCCACGCTTCGCTGTAGCACATTGTGATGCAAAAATGAAATAAAAACAATTCTTGATGCGGATTTTATATCCTTGTAAAATTTCAGCTCGATTGGTGCAGAACTTTTTGAGTTTTTGAAGCGTACACAAACCAACATAATATTTTTATATATAGTAATAATATATAAAGATATGCACATAGCTTGAAATTTTAACGTATAAAAATATCAATTAGACAAGTAGGTACTTTAAGTTCGTAAGGATCCCAAGACGCTGTCCTGGCGAGTTTTCCCCAAAGACTCTCAAATAACTTGCTAACAATATTTTTCAAGGATCTCCATTATTTGATAAACAAAACAAAATTCAATTATGTTCAGAAAGAAGTCCCGGCGTTTTTCTAAAAAATATGTTTTGTAGTATTAAATACTTACTAGCGACCCGCCCCGGCTTCGTACGGGTGCAATACTGATACTAAATATAAGTACCTACTAATAAAATTCCGGTCCGGTGGCAAGACGTTTCGTTTTACGTAGTCACAAAGTCACAGTTTTTCGTGATAGATACTTTTTGGCGCGACGGACGCACGCAATGTATTGATTGATAGAACGAAACGTAGGTACTTTACACCAAAGATGGCGACAGCGGTTTGTTTTTCAGGGCCATCAGAATTTAACGAAATTCTCCATAATCAGAATTTTGTGGACATATGTTGTCGACTCAAAATAAATATTTTTTGTTATTCATATAAAGTTTCGATCAAGTCTACCGTACCCCTTGACAAAAATATTAATTTCAAAAAAAATTGTAATATTAAATACTTATATGGCTGACATACAGTCTCAGTTCAGAACGATGTCCCGGCGCGGCAGGCCCTTTTACTAATACATATGTTTTGTAATATTAAATCCTTATATGTATGTCAAACAGTCAAAATGTTCGGTACACTTTAGAATATCAGTCACAAACCAACAAAGACTACGAAAATATGAACTATCAATTGCGATGACCTCAGACCAACCAACTTTCAAAGGCGATGCCTGACCTGTGGCTCAACTGGTTAATAAATCTGCCCAGTGATTTGTAGGTTTAATTCTCACTCAAAAAAAGTTTTTTTTTATTTAATAAAATAAGGATGATTTATTCTGTATTTGTCAGTTTGACAATTATAAATTTATATATTTAATTAGTATTTTATTAGCTGTGTGGTTGATATATTACCTGCTTTGCTTAGTTAAGCGTTTTGTGTTAGGAATGTTTACAAACCTCCTCCCGAGGGCTCTTGAACTATCGAGGCGGTGGGCTTAGCAGCTGCTGTGGGTTCGTAACAGACGGTTAAGCTAAAAAAAATTAAAAAAATTGGTTGCCTGTAAAGTCGGTATACGGGCGAAAGTTTTACGTGACAACGACTTTGAGTGGTAAAATAATTTTACGGAAGGGACGCGTGCCTTTCACTTTTTATGTCTGTCTCTCTCGCTCTTAGGCGGGCTAACCATGCCCGAGTGGAAGGGACGCGTGCCTCTCACTCGCTCTCGTTGTGAGCGCATAACGTGAGCGGAGCGTAACGCAGTTTCTTGAAGTGTCACCCGGCAAACCAATTTATAAGACGTTGTCACGTCAAAAACATAAATACGGTCGAATTGAGAAACCTCCTTTTTTTGAAGTCAGTTAAAAAGAACCCGAGGGTGGGACCGCTCGTAGAGGTTTTGTCACCAAGCTGATGACGATACGGTCATGTAGGTGGCGCGGTGTAGACACACCAACTCAGCTGAGGTGAACCGCAATGTTATTATATAATAGGCACCGCGGCTGTAAGGTGAAGATCGCAGCGGTAGAGGACCGCCGGTATTACGATGCGCCACTATCCCTATCCTCTGCAGCCGAAAAGTGGTAGATAGATCTGACCCATCGCTGCTGTTGAGACGCTTGGACGTCTGATAGTCACTAACTGCTTGTCCCGTATCGTGGCAACTATCATATTCCCCTGCTTCTACCGGTCATGGCGTATTTTGGATTCAAGTGCGCCGATGCCTCAGATTGCCCAGAGTGCGGGTGCCGCCCGTGGCAGAGGTGTGCCCCAGAGGAGAACCCGGAAAGTTCTCACGTTCCCTCCGCAAGTGACAAATATAAAACCCCATGGAGGCTTTAGTCGATAGGGGGCACCACTCATGGCTTTGAGTCTGATATAGCCAACCCGTCTTCACCAGGTGAAAATATAGTAGATATAGTAAATGCTGTGCGTCGTAAAAGAAATAGCTAAAACAGGTTCAAGGCATGTAAGTGTCAGGTAGGCGCCGTCTTTTTAACTCCCGACCAAAATAAGGGGTGTTATAAGTTTGACGTCGATATCTGTCTGTCTGCCTGTCTGTCTGTGTGTGTGTCTGTCTGTGGCACCGTAGAGCTCAAACGGATGGGCCGGTTTCGATGCGTTTTTTTTATTTTAAGGTTAATATCTGTGCGGATGTTCTTAGCTATGTTTGGTTAATATCGATTCAGGATGGCTGCTTCCACAAAATGGCGGACAAAATATTTCTTCACAACCTACCTCAATATGGGTATCAAATGAAAGGGCTTAACTAGTAGAATGTTGTACAGATTACACAACCGAGTTAGTCGGGGGTAAATCAAAAATTTTAATTTGGTTCCTGTTTTGTATTAGGTAGGTAATAAACAATTTTTATCCCATTTGAAAACGTTTCATTGACTTCATTCTGTGTATTAGAACATTTTTGCAAATTTTGTACAGAGTTACCATCTTTGTTGTGGTTTCGTGGCCTGGTCGGTGTTACAAAGTAAACAAGGTTAATTTAATGGGACTGGGCTTAGGGTGGGCTTAGTGGCCCTTGACAGCGCGTAATAAGCGGCTAATCCCTAATTTCCTTACGCCGGCTGTATATTACACTGAGCTTGTACGGGGAATACGTAATAGTCGGGGAATAGGCAATATTAACTTGCGTATGTATATGTGTAATATGGATTTTGTGAAATTACTATTTTCAACGATTTTTAAGCAGGATGATGCGCTTCTCTACTTATTATAGCATTTAAATTTTTGCTCTTTTTCAACCGACTTCAAAAAATAAGGAGGTTCTCTAATCGGTATGTTTTTCTTCGGTATGTGTGTTACGCGATAGCGCCCCTAATTTTAAATTGATTTCGATGGTACTTTCATGGAAGATCATACCTATAAGCTTATTTAGACTATTTATTTTTTCTTATAAAATTTTGTCGTTGGTGTCAACTTAATTTTAAATTGAAGTCAATACTTGTTTATTCTGCGAAAATAAATAAAGTAAACATAGAGTGGAGAGGTTAATAAGTCAACGGGTCGATATATAGTGCTGTAATATCGAATAATTTTATTTCGATATTGGCATTCAAAGTTTGGCGGCGAAAAGGTCTGATAACTTTTGACTTGCATATCTGACAAGAGAGCAGTTAGTCTTGATTCCAGCTTCGTAATCACTTCTCTTCAAATGAGATCCCCAGTAGTTAATAAGACTGATGGTGGGAAAAAGTTTTACTTTTCCACTTCGAGCGAATAGTGTGTTTTTGCTCCTTTTTGCGGAAGTTAACGATTTTACTGGAGCTTACTCCTACAATCTGACTTTGCTGTCTACAAGTATACTGTGCCACCAACTTATCTGTAGAACGGCTAAATGCGGAACTTCTAAGTTACGAGTAGGTATTAATGAACACAGTAGTAATTAAATTTTACAAGAGGTGACAACACTTTTCGATCGTGGCGCCACCCCATTTCAACATTCTATAAAAAAGTTGGTTGTAATGGACAATGTATGTTGTAACCTTCTTTAAGGGAAGGCGCAATACTGGATACTTTATGTATCCCGTGTTAGATATGTTACCGGCCAAACCCGATTTTAGGACAAACTAGTTTATCCTAGGCCAAATCAGTTCATCCTTTAGGTGATAGAATAAACCGGTGCAGACTAGGCTAAATTTGTTTGTCTTATGGTCGATAGGTGAAACTAGTTTCACCTAGGCTAAAATAGTTATAAACACAGATTTCTAAAACAAAAGGGTTATAAACGATTTTTTTTATTTATTAGGTTTTCTATTATACCTACTGTCTTCCTGTTCTGTACCTACAGGACATAGCCTTCTCCTATACTAATACTCCACCCGATCCTCGGTTATACGACTCTAACCGCCACTAGCTGCCTTTTGTATATCGTCACTCCATTTAGGCTTAGAGGTTAGTGGCTATAACGTGCGATTCACAATCGTGCGGTCGTAGGTTCATATTCCGCCTTCACCTTTAAGAATTTACGTTGATGGAAAACATCGTGAAGAAACTGGTATGTTCCAAGGATCTTTTGAGGACACGCGTCATGTGTCAACCCACACTGGGTCTGCGTGCGCCTTAATTCTAGGCTTGTAAAAAAGGCCACAAGTCCCAACTGTGGAATTATTTGTAGTGGTGCGGTGCTTCTTGTGTAAGGGAAAATATATTTTAAAATAAACTACCAGGTTATGTATTTGTATTTTTTATTATTTACAAATCTAATCACATCCGTTGTTCAACTAAAATTATAATTAGTAGACATTTTTTAATCAGGGGTTTTTTAGAACAAGCGTGAAAAAACTGCATCAAATATATGATATCTATGCACCTCTTACACTTCAGAATAATTAGTTTTCTGAGCAGCTTCAAGTAATTGCTATCTGGGACCTTTAGGTGACTCATATAAGCAGAGGTTGGGTATCTCAGTACCTATAGTAAGCCCCAAGTGGCACGGTTTACTTATTACACACAAATACAAATTTTACTGTAAGCCCAACCTTGAAACCTCGAAAAAAAATCATCTAATTTATCGTTTCGTAAAATTTTAAGTGCATTTAAAAAAAACTTGCGTTTTTTAAATATTGATCTCATGAGAAAAATAGTGCGAATTCGGACAATTTTATTCGGTACAACTGTTACGCTAAATATGAGGGATATACCATCTGCAGAGGTTTTTTTCAGTCACCAACTAAATTACTGAGTGTAAAAGATACACAAACATTGATAATACGCTTGTCCAAATTATGTTCCAAAATTAATTGTAAAACTAGAAAATTTAACTTATCTTTTGTATATACTACCCTGTAGTATTCATTTCACAGGCTCATTTAAGTTTTTAGGAATGTTTCATGCAAGAGATCAAATATCAAAATGAAAGTTACAACTGATATGCTCTCATATGAAATTCACGATTTGTCAATATAAAATGTTTCCTACAAAATTATTTGTGATTTCATACATACGTAGTAAGATTACTTAAGTCTAAATATCGTAATTATTATCGAGAAAATTATCGGTAGGAATTTCGTGATAAATATATAAAAAACGTTATTTCCATAAAAACATTAAACATTGATAAATAAATAGGTAATTAAACGATATTTTGTTAAAATTTTGCGTATTTCCATAAAACGTAGCAATCACTAATCCCTACGAAAAACGTAGTAGGATACGCCGCCGTAGCGACTTCGTAGCGTACCTTGCGTTACGATTTAAATTTAATGAAGCATGACTTATTAACAATTTACAATAAATGATTCCGTTACCTCATATTATCTCGATAATAAAAATTGAACTTAACCGAATGACCTTGTATACATTTATTTACATTTAATACATTTTTATAACACAGGCCGAAATGGTAACTAGGGCTAGTTATCACTAACTACGTAAAACATATGAAGGCACGTTTTTATAAAAGACCTAATTTTCGATCACGGGCTAAATATATTAGAAACTCATGTATGTTACATTTAAATGTGTTTGTTAAGATTGTTGACCTTAACCTTACATTTGGTTGGAAAATTATAAAAGGAAGCACATTGTATTTTTTTTAATGTGCCATTTATGTCAGTGTCATATGGTTATTCTGATGGTGATTGAAAGTTACAAAGGTCAGTACAAAGTATATTAATTTTAACATTAACCCTTCTGTCTAGTACTTCTATAAATATTTACATGGAATGACGAGAAGTATATATGAGGTGTTTTTTTTTTGGTTAAAATCACAACTAGTACGATACTCAAAATATAATTATTTTTAAATTATTTATTAACTAAGCTCCGCTCAATGCGCACTGGTCGCTGTTTATCATAAGGTCCATATTCACTGTAGATCTCGATCACGCTCTGTCATAGTAACAAATTATAGAAATTACAAAACTTGCCCTAATTATTATCAATTTTTAATTGACTAATACACTACTTAATGAAGACCGGAAACAATATCGATTTGTTATCCAATTAGAATCAAGAATTTAAGATAGAGCGAGACCAGAACACTGTGACGTCATCTGTGTGGACTATAAAAGCCGGGAATGGGCCGCGATCGCTCAGTACCGCGGCGCCACCCGCGGCGACGACAGCCGCGGAGAGCGGAGCGGTGAGCGTCGCGACACCTGAAACATGCACAATTTTTGTAAATAGATTCTATATGAAAAATTTCTTCGATAAGCACGAAGTGCGTTTAATTGAGTCAGATAGTTTGATCTTAGCCTAGGGCTATCTCGATTTATTTTGCAAGTTGTAAGGTTGTATGCTAATTAGCATAAGTATGTTAGGCTTAAGTTGGTTTAGGGTGGGTCCTGCGCTCTAACTCTAAATTCCGTTAGGTAGTAGAGGCTCTCACACCGCCAGCAACCTGTAGGTCAGTTTAAAAAAAAAAATGCAGTCTTAGGAACTGCCGATACAAGTGAAAACTTATAACTCAGAATTTGATAACTTACTTTGGAAACTACGTGGGTGAATCCAGAGGGCGTGGCCCTGATCATGGCCATCTAGAAATGCGTCAGCCGATGGGAAATGCTGACTCATTTCTAGATGGTCAATGGCCATGATACCGAGTTTACCGCAAGATTTCTTATCATTCCCGAGCGTGACTCTAGAATTCAATTCACAGCCTGCGAAAAATCTGATTGGGGCGCGCCAAAAGTTTTTACTTCGAAAATGAAAAAAAGTAATCCAGAAAACATAAATTTTCATATGCATTTTAGATATTTTCTTACCTCGGGCTATGGCTTCAGTCTCTTGAATCCTGCACCGTCGTGCCCGAGTTTCAGCTCCTCATAGAGCGTGGGATCTACTTCTCTCAGCGGCGGGACCGTGGGCCCCGCTTGTAACGTCTCTTGCCTCCACGCCGCACTGTTTGAGACCCCGTTGGAGACTCCGTTTGTACCATTTGTAACTACGACACCGTTGCCGCCATTGGCATTTCCGTTCGGGACAGTACCCTGTAAAAGGTCAACAGGATATTAAATGATGCATTTGACTGAAACAGATAAAAGGCTTGCTTATAATGTCTCTGTTTCTTTTTAAGTGGTTTTTGTTCAAGAGTTGGTTTGGTGGAATAGTACATTGTTCACCGAGAGGAGAAAGTGACCTCCCGATCTCGGGTGTTTTAAAGCCCTCGCCTACGGCTCGGGCTTCAAACGACACCCTCGACGGTAATCGCACTTTCTCTCGAGTGATACATAGTGCTTTATACTACACCTACGAGGAAAATAAAAAACTAAATCTTTACTAATTGAAATTTACATTGAAATTGTTGCAGTTAGTGAAGCTTAATGTAACACTTTTTCCATTAATGTTTGTTTGAGATGTTTGCGACAATGTAGGAGGAATAACTGGCTGTGCTGTTAGCACTTCGCTCGTAGAAGGCTGTGATGCCAAAGATTTTGATAGTTTTATTTTACTTTTCTACGAAAACTGAATCCTCAAACAACACACAAATTGAAAATGGCATCTGCAATTTTCACATGTTCTTTTTTCAAATTGTTTGACACCATCCAACACACAGCTAGTGGCCAGTGTCATTTTGCGAACTTGGAGATAAAAACTCACTGTAAAAACTTTTTGGCTTTTGATATTTAGGTTACCAGCGCATAGTCTTACCCAAAATTAAAAAAGAAAAACCACGTAAGAAATGGATTTTCATACACTTTTCTCTCCCGCTCAGATGCGTTATCTCGCCGCATATTTGTTCGATATGCAATTACGTACTTTCTACCGTAAATTTGATAAAGTATCAAGGTACTTTCAGAGCAGGTGTAGTATTTTTTGTTTTGTTTATGGATCAAGAGTTTTAAATTTTTCTTCAAAGTTTCTAATTTTAGGAACTGTTAGAATGTATCAGAATAGGTACTTAAAATGTCAAGTCGTTCTGATCAAAATGACTAAATGTATTTTTTTTATTAAACCATCAGCTTCTTTAATAAGCAGTATTTATGAAAACTGCGAAACGGTACTCACATTTATGATGGTATCAGGATTTGGTTCTCTTAGGTAGCTTGGGTTTTCAAAAGCAACGCCACCTTGAGCTTTTAGTCTGAGATTCTGAAAGCAAAACACATTATTCATACACTAACCGCTAATTGGACATAATGATCTAAATGAAGAACGTTCAAAAATAATGTAAATGATTATGTTTAAGAATGAATAGAGTCAGAAGCAAAACTAAATTATAATGGTAACTACTATACACACCTAACTAACAACTTACGCTAAGCGTATCTGAATTATCTATAGGCTGCAGAAGGTCTAAAGAAAATGAAGATAAAATAAGCCCACTGTTTTTATGAATTCCTTGAATTTAAAAAAAACTTGAATACTAAAATACTCTTAGTTATCAAGGGCAACCAGATTAAAACAATATATTTTTAACATAACTTTACGATAAATGATAACGACAAATAATTATGATTTTTGTAAATCAAATAGTATATTTTTGTACTTGAGCCCCAAAATATAGGCTTAGCCTAGTTCCGGATAAAAAATATAGATAAACAACTTTTCCAATCAAAGAAATTTCATCTCATATTGTCTAAATCTAGATAGAGCCTCTCTGTACTGCATGTTTTTAAGGCAAATATATGTATATCTGTAATTGTATTAGTGTCAGTTTAGCTCGACTAGAAGTACTCACCTTCCTATGTCTATAATAAAGTCCAGCGGCCAGTAATATAGCGGCCACCAGGATGACAGCCATGGCCACTCCCACGGCAGAGGCAGTTCCGGTTCCGGAGACCGGTGCCGCCGCCGCGCCTGTCTCCTGCCCGGCAGTCGTGAACATGATGGGGGCGCTCAGAGACGACGTACCTGGTTGAAGATAATTTCCCTTTTGAGCATTACTAAAACTAGCTGTGCGACTGCGAACATGTTCCAAGACATATTTTAAAGTGAAAAGTAAAATAAAGATAAACTTCAGGCATCTATAATTCCTGAAAGATATAATCTGGAAATCTCAAGGTCAGAGTGAACAGGTAACTTCTCAGCCAGGATTCTCGTCTTCGATCTCATTGTCGCTAAGCATGAGGCAAGGGTCAGCATTCGTTTTAGAACGTGGCGCGGAACTTCAATCATAGTTCATGCAGAATCTGTGAGTGGTGTGCCAAATCACACAGTTTACACATGTAACGTAATGGTCTTAATGTAAAAATGCGTCAACTCACCGACGTCGTTAGCAGCCTTCACGACACACTCGTATCTGACGTCATCCTGGAGCCCGGTTATCACGACGCTTGTTTCACTGGTGTCCAGTTTTTCAGGCACTTTAGCACCGTACGCGCGCCAGAACACTCGGTACAGGTATACCGTCTGCGGGTTCTTCACAGGAGCTTCCCAGCTGGAAACGAAAGGTTCAGTCAGGTTGTATTTGAGAATATTTAAATCTTGTTACTGTAGAATATAACGACAATAAAATGTGACATTTCTTTGATCTCCAGCTTGGGGACGAATGGTACAACCAAATTTTATTTGCAAATAATTAGGGTTGTTTCTGAAAAATGTTAGGTGTGATATTTTTGCAGCTTAGGTAATATCTGCAATCATTTATATTGTATTTTAGCTATAAGATAAATAAATAAAAATAAAAAATTGGTTGCCTGTAAAGTCGGTATACGGGCGAAAGTTTTACGTGACAACGACTTTGAGTGGTAAAATAATTTTTAACCATGCCCGAGTGGAAGGGACGCGTGCCTCTCACTCGCTCTCGTTGTGAGCGCATAACGTGAGCGGAGCGTAACGCAGTTTCTTGAAGTGTCACCCGGCAAACCAATTTATAAGACGTTGTCACGTCAAAATATAAACCACGTCGGATAATTTAAACAAAAGGTAAATTTTATGTACCCGAATTGATTACTTCAGTCATACATGATCAACCAAATATGTTAGACGAATTGGAAGCAACTCCAGTCAAAAGGAAACAGCTGCGAGTACCGGGGATCTCCATTGTATTTTGCTCTAAATAACTAATACAGACCGCTTAATTATTAGCTCTTAGTAGGCACCCAATGTCTTTTAAAGTTCAGCCTTGGCGTGAAAATCTTACCAGTTTAGCGATACTGAACCCAGTCGGAAATTATCCGATACGGAATTTTGACCTCTTGGTCTTTGTTGTATCTATCTAGAATGTCTGAGACAGGGACTGTCATTAGTTAGGATTGCGTAAGTACGCAATCCGAACGGTATATATCAGCTATCTGACTTCCATAATACAAGCTTTGCTTAGTTTGGGGTCAGATAGTGTTGTGTGTGAAATATCTACCAATATTTATTTACAACATTACTGCTTAGAAAAAAAGTACCTCAGAAGCACAGAGTTCTTGGTCGGTGCCTGGTGTGCCTTAAGGTTCCTCGGGGGTCCAGGCAGCTTGGCGCCGGCGTCTCTGAAGCAGGCCAGCGCCCGGCGCGCGTGTTGGAGAGCACAGGACCTGGTGACGGCTCCACCACGACACAGTTCCAGGCAGTTCCGGGGGACGCCCCATGATGCACAGCAGCTACGGTGGTCTGGTGGATAAACCGCTGAAGTTAGTATCGTAGATGTACCAATGTAAGGACACAAAGACTATCAATTACATCGTACAAGTGTCGATCGTTAAAACAAGCTAATTAAATTACCTACATTAAAAGTTTTTTGCTGGTTGTAGATTTTATTAGCAAAATTAAAATTCAATGAAATTTTACTAAATTAAATACCTAAGTAACTACTTACACACGTATTACACATTCCAATATTTGCGATTGGGTCTTCAAAACCAACTTTGGCTTTGCGAACTACATTAAAGCTCACGCTAGAACAAATAGTTTACAGATCGGCCGTCGCTGAAATCGATGAGGACTATACTATGATAAACATACCTGATCCGTCAGCGGCGCATTTCATGAGCTTGTCGAAGTCGTTCATACACTCAGGGCGGTCCATGATGTTGTCCATGTCCAAGTGGAAGCTGCAAGCGTCAATACACGACGAGGACACGTTCATCTGCAACAAAGTTCATATACCTAACATAAATCATAAACAACTTATCTTTTTTAGAGGACATATCACATCTCTCTCATCATTTATTACAATTTGATAGATATTATAAGTAAGAAGTACTAAAAAAACATCTAAAGTTACAGCTAAGCTAAAACGTGCAAGAAAAAAATTCTAGCCAAAAATCCTATCTATTATCTTTTTTACAGTAAGTTAATTGTATAGGACAACATTACTTTGCGATACCGCTTTTTAAGATTAAAAAAAAATATATTTTTGAGAAAATAGTAAGCAAAAGAGTAAAGGTATGAATTCGTAGAATACATGGGAAAACCCCTAATTTTGGGGCAAACAAAGCTTAAAGGCGATATCAGACGGTTCACTCGAATGATTGTTCACTCGAGTGAATGCTTCATTTTTTTTTCATTCTATGTTCACACGGCTTAGACGAAATGATACAGAAATGAACATTCATTGTTCTTTCTTTTAAATATGTCATCGAATGAAGTCGTACAAAACAATGTAATAATACACAGAAAAAAATATAACTTCGTCGACAACGTGATGTCCGTCGGCTACAGGACTCGAAACAAAATGGCCGAATCCGAATGAACGTTCTCTGTGTTCAGACCGTTCATTTCTCGTTCATTCGGAGTGGGAATGAAAGATACCGGATGCCAATATCCAACACTGTTGGTTCGGTTCACTAATGAATTCATTCGGCACTCGTGTTTCATTTTTTGTTCAGACATTTCATTTCGAGTGAAATGTACCGAATGAAAGGTGAAAATGAACAAAAAATGAACCGTCTGATATCACCTTAAGAACTATTTTAAACAAGTATGTTGTCAAGTTGTTCTTTACCAAAACAATATAAAGATCGGCCAATTCGTTAAACATGCTTAGTAACTCAGGTAAGCCACACGATAAACACGTTAATATCTAATTAATTAATTATTAGAGCAAATTGAAATTTGTTTGAAATGGTTTCCGTTTCATTTTTATTTGTTTTAATTCTTCTACATCATTGAAACTAAGTTTCTAATAGACAAATGTTTTCTGCTAAAACAGTTACTAAAATTGTAGGTACAAGTACCTATTTCTCCCAGTGCTTCGTTTGAGCACTTAAGATTAAGTAGTAAGTATCGAGGGCTCTTGAAGTTTCTATTCTTGTTGACTGATTTCACTTCATCTAGAACTTTCGTTGGTTCTATTTATTCATGAAACTAACGGATTATTTGAACAAATCGCCAGAGAAGCTGTAGATTAATTAAAAGAGCATTTTAGGACATGTTAGTTGAGATCAGTCTTATGTACCTACTCGTTTGTAATACTGTATTTGTATTCAATTAATGTTCAATGTTGCACATAGATATACATATATATACATATATTCATATAGAATTAACTTTTTGGGTTTCGTAGCCAAATGGCTAGATACGGGACCGTTATAAATTCGTCATGTCTGTCTGTCTGTCCGTCCATATATCACAGCCACTTTTCTCCGAAACTATACTATTGAAACTTGGTAAGTAGATGTATTCTGTGAACCGCATTAAGATTTTCATACAAAAATAAAAAAAACGATACATTTTGGGGGTGTCCCATACTTAGAACGGAAACTGAACAATTTTTATTCATCAAAACCATACGTGTAAGTTACCTATGAACAGGTCTTCCAAAATGATATTGTGGTTTCCAACATTTTTTCTTTTCTAAACTGAATAGTTTGCGCGAGAGACTCTTCGAAAGTGGTAAAATGAGCCACCCTTGTAACTTCTAAAATAAGAGAATGAAAAAATAAAAAAAATATGATGTACAATTACCAAGTTCAACGAAAATTGATTTGAATGAAATCTAGTAAGTAGTTTTATTTTAATACGTCATAAATTCACTATTGTTATAACACTGATTAAAGTAATAACGAAGTACAAAAACTTTTATATTATGTTACTTGCTGCTACGAAAGTCTTCATGGGCGAATCCGACTCGCACTTGACAACTTATTTATTATAACTACGTGAATATCATGCCATTGCCAATATCAAATGAGCCACCCTTGTAACTTCTAAAATAAGATAATGAAAAAATAAAAAAAGTGTATGATGTACATTACCATGTAAACTATCAACGGAAATTGGTTTGAATTTGATCTAGTAAGTAGTTTTATTTTAATACGTCATAAATTCACTATTGTTAAAACACTGATTAAAGTAACAACGAAGTACAAGAACTTTTGTATTATGTTACTTGCTGCTACGGAAGTCTTCATGGGCGAATCCGACTAGCACTTGACAACTTATTTATTATAATTACGTGAATATTATGCCATTTTATATTACACTAGATGCCCGCCCCGGCTTCGCCCGTGGTATATTATATAGCACTCATCGGGATCCCGTACATATCCAACGGTGAAAGAATGACTGAAATCGGTTCACTCATTCCTGAGAATATCGATTTCAAACAAAAAAACCTCTTCAGCAACCTGCTACGCCACCTGTCGGAAATTGGTCGTACCAACTCAGATTTAGAAAAAAAAATTAGCAAAGGTTTATATTCGAGGCACAGAGTACTAAAATTCAATAACGCAATTTTTGACACATGCTGTCATGTGTCATGTCAAAGCACGAAACGTGCGAAAACTCTCAAAAGGGGAATATTTTTTCCCGATTTTGTTACATTCTTGTTTCATGCTCCGCTTCAATTAATAGTAGAGTTATTTTCTATAGCCTAAAGCCTTCCTCGATAAATGGACTATCCAATAGAAAAAAGAATCTTTCAATTGGGACCAGTACTTCCTGAGATCCTAGCGTTCAAGCAAACAAACAAACAAACAAACAAACAAACAAACAAACAAACTCTTCAGCTTTATAATATTAGTATAGAAGTATAGATTCTACAATGTTATTTATTTACCACATAAACTATGTATTAATTGTAATTTGTAGAGAAAACATAAATGAGGAATATTATAATAATATTGTTGTAAAAAATCGGCATGTCTCAGCAAACCAGATACAAACAAATTTTAATTGTAAAAGATGGTACTCTATTAAAAACTCTGTATATTTCGGGATGAAAAGTAACCTGTGTATTATTTTCGATTATAATAATCGATTGTATTTAGAAGGGTAGGGAGGCCTTTGCTCAACACTGGGACACAATGGGTTCTTAATAGTAATAATATGCATCGTCAGGAGGTTCCTATCTCTGCAGCCCAAACCACCGGTAGCTTGAGCCCTGCCCCGCTGCTGGCGGCACCCTAGTTTATAAGTTTTTTTAAAAAATTGTACTTTTTTTTATTTATTGAAAAAAACTTAAAAATTAAGAAAATGAGTGAATAATAAATAAATATTGGTGGACAATTCACACACAACATCATCTGACCCCAAACTAAGCAAAGCTTGTGTGATGGCAGCCAGATAGCTGATATAATACTTATATAGTTTTAAATACATACTTATTATACATAGAAACTATACTTCTATATCTATTCTATATAAACTTCTATTATTCTATATTTTAAACTATATCCCTTCTGTTTTTACGACGTGGTTGAGAAACAATAGTCCCAAACTTCAAGAATATAATCGTGTAGGGGAATTGCGACAAAATCAAACCGTGAAATAAACATCTACCGTAATAGATAAACTTTGATATTTCTATCGGCTTTCGCTCTTAGTTTACACTTGAGCAAGTTGAACCACAACAAGCCACAATGCCGATTAGTATCTGAATATCGCCAGTCGCTTTGTAAACTTCGAAGTTGGATTGGGTCTGTCCCGCCTGCATTGTATAGATAGTTGGGATCGTCCGGATTGAAGGGCTTCAAAGCAAGGATTGGGGATGATGGTTTCAAGATAACGGTATTAAGAGAACTAGACGAATTTTGCAATTTACGTGACGATGAAATTGAGACTTTATCCGGGAATAAATAGAGTAGCATTTACAGTAGCTGGTAATACACATATTTAACTGTTGCTTTATTTTTATCTACGAGTATATTAAACGATGCGATGCCGTAATATTAAAATCCAGGGTGTCCCGTAGGGGGTTTGGCGGGAAAATGTTTGATCGATCTGTTTCCAATCCCAAGGGCGTTTTGATGGTTTGAAATTTATGGCAGCTGTAAATTTATTATTCTTATGTAACCACAGAATTTTCGATTTTCTTATAGAAATGTCATTACATTACATTGAAGAAGTTTTCAAAGACTTTTATTATTATGGCTAGCCTTCACGGTTGTACACAGCTTGAGTGAGCTTAATTACAAGATATTTACGGTGATTTTATATACCTATGGTGGAGCAAGTTCCCGATGTTTGGAAACAGTATTAGTGTCACGATACTCTATGTAAGTATTCTAAAATGAATGTTACTGGCTTAGCCCATGGTTACTACGGACTTTATACGGACACATACGGACATAAATACATACACAATATCCCTAGTATTGAATTTATACAGAGAAATAAACTTAGATTAGCGTTTGTAAATATATAAGGATAGCATTCAAATATTATAAGTTTGATATAAATATTTGTAATTATCATGCATCTACTCAAAAATCCCGCCATTATTTGGATTTTGTACTTACACCAACGGATATGCAATTCCATTACGAACATTTTGATAGATTTTTGTTTTCAAAAGACCAAAATCTGATTTTATACAGTGTTTATTCAAAATTTTAGAATAAACTCTGTAGAAGGGACGTAAAGAGTAGAAGAGCGTAAAACAGCGACAAATCCTACTGTTTCTCTCTTGCTCTTTCTTATGGTGTGAGATGAGGTACTCAATACTAAAGGTCATTTGCTCGAGGCACGGCCTTAACTTCTTGCGTATATAAAGTCGAGACACACTTTTTTTGCAAAATTCTGGATAAAATTATATAATTAAAGCTAAAAGCTCAACTATTGCACGTCCGCTAGGACAAACTATTGATATTATATTGACCAGACCTTTGTAACACCATTATGTACACGGTTTTACGTAGTAAAATTTACTTCATTAAAGCTAATATACTAATATAATGTTTGTAAAGAGAAGAATTATGAAAACTATATCAACACACTACTATTAGTAAATGCGATAGTATAAAACTGATGTTCGTCGTAGTAGGGTAGCAGTTAAAACACATATTTGTTCGTTGTTTGCTGTCGTTCTTCCGTTTTTGCCGAAACGTGCCGGCTCAATAATGTAAGAGTAACTCGGCTGGCTGAGTTAATTATGCAAGCGAGCCGAGTTCTCGCCGAAATTAGAGCTCTCAGCTCCGCGGCCGTCTGTCGCCGCCCTTATTATATCGACGGCGATATAGTGGTTTGTTATTACGAACAACACTTTTATGAGGATTCATGAAGACTTTAGAAATATAACTTTGAGTTGATTGATTTTTGAAGTGAAAAGTTAGAACACTTTTTTTATGGAATAATCTTCTGGGTTCAAGTCACGGACATGCGCTACAGCAGTTTGTCTGTGTATACATGATCTAATTCCATCTAGTTGACGTTCCAAAGGCTCGAACAAACATGTTTGACTCCACTTTCGCAATAACAACATCGAACCTTCGAATTACCTTGTCTGAGTATACTGAGATAATCCGTGATAGAAATCATCTGGGTATCTTCGAGTCAGACGGAATCTGTTTCTTCTAAATAGAGAATTGTAGACCGCATCATGGCATAACATCACGCGAGATTCCGGTCAAGTTAAAACTTATTCTCGATAAGTATGTATATCATCCACGGTTAGGTCCAGTGAGATCGGTATTATTTACGCAGGTAAGTACGTAACATCTATAAAAAAATAAAACCCTCTACACACGAGCCCTAAAATCAGAGGAAATTACGTAAAACTAGTGTACCCTACATCGTACCATAAATCACCAATCATATGGTGCGATAAAGGCTCCTCCCCATTACTTTTACGTCATTTCCTCTGATTTCAGGGCTCGTGAGTAGAGCATTTAAGCCTAGTTTCTCAGGCTATTGAAGTATCATTGTAAATATATATATTTTTTAAATTCTAAGTATGCTACTAACCTGTGCACAGCACTCGGTGACGTTATGGTGCGGCGTGGTGGGCCGGAGGCGCACGGAAACAGGTCTCAGCGTCTTCCCGAACGCGTTCTCAGCGTGACAGAAGTAGTCCCCTTCATCCACCTCTGATATCTTCTTGATTATCAACCGCATTGTGTACTTTGTTTGGTCCTGGGAAAGATTTAAGCATTGAAATCGACACGAATCGATTTATCGTCCCCGAAATCCCCTGTATACATAATTTCATGGAAATCGTTCGAGCCGTTTCCGAGATTCAGATTCTATATTTAAATACTTACAAGAATTGCTCGTTTAAAGGTATAAGTATAATAACTAAACTGTAGCAAAATCTGGATTTGTAATGCAAATCACACTGACATTCGTTAGTTTACTCGTTTAACGTTAAAACAATAAGGCTAAATTCTGATTATTAATCACTGAATAAATGAATTAGGATCTATCGTTCAGGATTCCAGATTTTCACATTTCAAATAGGAATTATGTAATAGCATCTGTCCACGATTTAGACCATGTAGAGTTTAGGATATGGAGAGTGAATCGGTTTCTTCCAGGTAAACACGCTCCTTCGTAGACTGCATCGTCGCTTAACATCAGGCGAGATGGCGGCCAAGTGTAAACTTATATAGCTTTAAGTTACAAAAAAGGATAACATAATATTCCCCAAACACCTCTGCATCTTTAGCTTATATATGTGTTATTCCAGACCAAATCCTAGATCGAAATTTTAACCTGATCCGTTCAACCCGTGATTGCCACACAAACATACAACTTTCACATACAAAATTGGTAGGATACTGCCTAATAAACTGCAAACAACAGAGGGGTGCCGAAGAAGTTCGAAATGAATTGAGTGGAAGATAATTTGCGTATCAAAGGAGTGGATGTCGAGAAGACAACAGATAGATTGAGATAAGAGCGAGTAAATTCGAGAAATTACAATAGATTTCGGTAGAGATTATTGAAGGGCATTTGATGAACATTGAGGTAAAAATGTAATAAATAGTACACTTTTAAATACAGTTTGTTCTGGTAGCTGTGGAAACTATGGGCAAATGGAGAGCCGATGCCAAAGATTTAGTCCGCGAGATTGGGGGTTGTTTTCGACACCAAGGTGGTGACTCTCGGTCTGGGTCGTTTCTGAGGCAGAGGATAGTCATCGCCATTCAGCGAGGCAACGCAGCCACCGTTTTAGGCACCTTTGCACGAAGAACGGTTTGGGGTGGATTAATTTAGTTTATGACTGTGTACCAACGTTTAACTTACTTTATTGTAAGATTGAATTTTATTTGTTGGATTAAATTTTATTTCAATTTAAATACGATAATAAAGTTTAAAATATAGATAGATTAATAAGAATGGGAAGAGAAAAAGCCATGGTGGCCTAGTGGCTACAAAATCTGATTTCACAATGACGTAAGGTTTGATTAGTTTGAAATACCATTCGCATTTTGAAGTATTATTTCAAAGTACACGTTTATATTAATTACTACTAGCTTGTAACCTTGACGGATATCGTCGTAAGAAAACCGGTGCGGCGTTCCACAGAAGACGTATTTTGAAGATATGTGCTACCCCCACGTAGATTCGATTTGGAGGATTGAAGGTCGTAATGCAACATAGTGGATTTTGACATTGACTCTCACCAAGTTGAATTATAGACCAAGTCCCGGTACTGGGAACATGAAATGGACTACTTATTTATGCTATGCATCAAGCGGGTTTGCAGTTTGCACTCTGCAGCTCTTACTTACTCGTATGGGGTAGCTTGAACCCTGCCCTGCTGCTGTATTTTTGCAATTTTTTTAATATATAAACACTTTAAACTCTTTATTTTGTACAAAAACAGATTACATTTATGGATTTATACAATGGCCCCGTAACACAAGGCTCTGGGCCCGTATCGTGGGTACCTTTATCAGACATTTCAGAGCTCGAGTTACATTGGGGTAATCTACACAAAACAAAACAAATAGGCAACAGCTTATAAATAGGTTGCTCAATTACGTCCGAATAGCTGAGCTAATCAGACTGAAATGTGGAACACCGAAAGTCTATATTGTAGAATAATACTTAGACTTTATATCGAGGGGAAATAACGGGAACTGAGCGGGTACAACCACGGGACGCTACTAGTTTACTTATATAGTCAAAATTGAAATGTGACAATTTGAATAAGTAACTGAAAAATAAAATTACCTAACAAGACACAATTTAACATTAAAAATGAAAAAAAGATAATAAAATATGAGTAGCTTTTGAGCCTTTATTGTGATCGTCAGTCAGTATCGATGGTACCGGTGTTTTCATTTGGCCTATTTTGTGAAGACTTGATTGGATTTTGCGTTAACCGTTTTCATAATCTGATTTTATATTGCTTTTCAATTTATATTGGTCTCTAAGCAATTTCAATTGACTTTTTGGAATACATTTTCATTTTATTTTCAATTTTCGGAGCGAAACCTTTTGTAGCTTCATTCAGATTTTTTTATAAGCGGGCTAAATATTGTGAGTATACGTTACCAACACGCTAATATCGGGCGGAGTAACGTCGGAGCGGTCGTAAACTTCAGGCGCACGGAATTATGTTATCTTTGGGTGAGCTCAAGAGTGAGCTCACTCTTTCCATTCTAGTCGGTTGTCAGAAGCAGTGAACGTCGGACGTTTTTACCTATCACTGTATGTCACAACCAAAATAAGTAGAACCGCAACATACCTCGCTGCTAGCAATTTTAGGGGTCAAGTAGAATGGTAGTTGCAAATCATGCTACACATGGTAGTTGCAAATCACTATGAATTGTGCTGCGTGCTGCGGTAAGATTACTGAAGATCATGAAAAATATTTACGTTGCACTGTCTCGAGCTGCAAAAAGCCCTATCACCTGTTATGTACCGGTCAAAGAAATGTGGAGGACGTAGATTTTGCGAGTTACATTTGTCCCGAGTGCAAATGTTTGGCTAAGAAAGGAGGTGACAACACTCTAACTCCGGTCGGCGTCTCTAAGAAACAAAGAGACCCCAACGTAACGATCCGTAACAAACAAGCACGGGTCCAGAACGTGGACGAACCAAACAACGAGGGCACGCGAGAACTGAAACACGAAATTCAAAAACTACGTTACGAAATGACGACTGTCAGGGAACGCCGGCGCCGGCAGCCGCTGCGCCGCCGCTCCAGCAGGCCAACCACTCCAGAAACTTTAAAAACATACATGAACAAGAAAAATCCATGTACCGAGTATCATGTCTAGAAAATTATTTTGAAGCATACGCACTACGCATCGTTGGCTGTGACCGTCCCAACAAGCAAGTATGAGTTTTTCATGAAAGCTGATAATTGGCCAAGTAGAGTCGAAGTTAGTCCTTGGTTTCGACGCGGCGACCGGCGGGCGGTGCGCTCGTCTTCCGACGCCGCAGGCATTGCGGGCGACACCGGAGCGACCGAAGCCGCAGGCGTGGGGCGGTGGACGCAACACCGCCCCCGTCGCTCCGCCGGCGGCTCCCCTGCGACGACGGCTGGCAGGCGTAGTTCAAAATGCAGTGTTTAGTATGAACGCGCAGTGCTTAACTCCGAGACAGTTGACAGTATGTCACCAAAACATTAACTCGCTAAATGACAAGACTCAACGATTAGAAGTTCTCTTAGAAACTGACCTTAAGTGCGATGTTCTTGCATTAACAGAACACTGGCTTACCGCCCCAAATCTACAATGTATTCATTTAAAAGGCTACAAGTTAGTGTCTAGTTTTTGTAGAAATAATGTTATCCATGGCGGATCCTGTATTTTTGTAAATGAAGCACTAAAGTGTGTCGAAAACGTTGAGTTATCAGCATTGTCAGAAGAAAGATTTTGTGAAATCTCCGCGATTGACGTTATGGACTTTGACATTACTATCATTTGCATTTATCGCACAGGCCTAGCTCATGTTAGAGGTTTCTTAAGTGGCCTGGAACGTTTGCTCGATAAGCTCAGTGAAACCGATAAAACATTTATGATTCTCGGTGATATAAACATAAACATCTTAAACAGCACTAGCACTGACTTTAAAAATCTGTTCGACATACTCAACTCTCATGATGTGAGTTCGATTGTAGACTTCCCTACTCGTATAACAGAAACGTCACAAACAGCGATCGACCTAATTTTTACAAATGTAGCGCGAGAACTTACTTCCGCAACCTCAATAAATACGCTTCTGTCAGATCACTTAGCCGTACGTGGAGTGGTAACATTCGCTTGTTCAGCGCCAGCACAGCTCACTCGTCTCAGTCGTGATTTATCGCAGAATAACCGCGCTAACTTTGTGATGGCTATTGACAGTATAGATTGGTCTGAAGTAAGTGAGAGAAACAAAACCGCTCAAACATTTGTAGTAGCACTGATCAATATTTTAGCAAATAAGTATGACACTTGTTTCCCGATAAAACGAACACCAAATAACAAACGTGATGCTTCGTGGGTTACGCCTGATATTCTAAATCTAAAATCATTGTTGTTTGATATTTCGAAATTAGTTGACCAATTTCCTGAAGAAGAGAACTTAATAGCTATGTTTGACGATCTCAACAGGAAATACAATTCTACTTTGAATGTGTCTAAAACAAATCATTACAATAGCATAATACATGGAAGCACGAATCCATCTAAAACTATGTGGGGAATCGTGAACACGGAGAGGGGGAAAAACAATTCGCCTAGGTTGAACTTTTCCGAGATCGTAAAAGATTGTAACGGCAGTAGAGAGACGATCTTCTTAGCATTCCATGGATTCACCGTGCGGGTGCCGGGTCCATCGTGTGGCAGAGAGAAAAAAACTCGAGTAGTTCCCGAGACTTGTGACTCGGGCGTAGGTTTAAGGGGCCCCTTTCTGACGTACATCAACACTCACCTTCACCACTCGTTTTTCTCTCCCTGCCCAGCCAAATCTGATATGAGCCTACTAGTGCAGCTTTAGATACACGTTCTAGTATAGAACTTACAGCACTTCTGGATAAGCCAAGGTCTTTCAGTAGGTTATAGAGAGATTTTGCTGGTATACCTCTCGCTCCCACTTCTACAGCGTATAAACTAACTACATAGCCGTTTTTTGTTAATTCGTTTAGGAGGTCGTAATACTTATTTTGTTTCATCGCGTGGTCTTTAGGTATATTAGTTTCCCACGGTACGGTAAGTTCTACAAGGACTATGCGTTTCGTAGCTCTAGAAAAAAGGAAAATGTCCGGTCTGGATGACGAAACACCCACATCCTCTGGGATTTTGTAGTGCTTTTCATACGTGTCCATTAAAATAGTCCAATCAGGTGCTGTACCCAGGATTGAGTAAGGCTTGTTCCTGGAGTTTGAAGTTGAGCCTTCTTTACAAAGTTAATTTGTCTGTTGTTTGTCGTCAATCCTTTTGGGCTCTAGCTACCGAAAGGCTCATGGCTTCACGTATGATTTCAAGTACTCTGTCATGACGCCGTGAGTAATTACCCCCATTAAGGAGCACCTTGCATCCCACCAATATGTGCCTTGCTGTACATATCGCCTCTCCACAAGTATAGCAACATTTTTTTTTTTTCAGAGGCTTTTCCCCACCTTACCAAGTTACTCTGGTCAGGGAGGGTCATTTGGAATGCATTTAGATAAAATTTTAATAAGGCAGGGGACCAGTCATAGATCAAGGTGCGCCATTTTAGAGCTAATGGGATACAGAACTCACCTATGGTTAACCACTCACTTTGCATTTCTAAATTCATAGCGTGCACTTTGTAACCGTCATTTTCGTCTTGTTGTAGAAAGGTTTTTACCATGTCTCGGTCTTCCTTTTTTCTCTCGCACCCAACCCAGCAGTATTTACTTGTGCACCTGCCATAAATTGTTTATGGAATTGAAGTCTAGATTCCAGGTCTGAAGCAGTTTTGTCTTTTGGGAGAGATGTAATTAATTCGTCTTGCGACTTTCCCAAAACATGCGTTTTTGTAACTCTTAGGTGTTTGTAAAGTTCAGACGGTTTCTTTAGTTTCAGCCCAAAACTATTGTGATCCCTAAAAGAGTAGAGGGATCAGCCGGATGTGCCAATCCGAACCATGACTTCAATATCTTTATGACATTGGCATCTAGCTTTGCCAGGAGAGTTTTACCGATGTCATATACTAGGAAAGGCCAAGTGAGACGTGATGTGAGGTAGTTGTCATATATCCATGCTTTTTGATATTGCTGATAGGCTGCTGGTCTACCTTATTGAGGTTGTTCATGAAATTTTCAACAACCACGTCTAATGATGGTGTACGTCCTTTGTGATCTATCTTTCTACCAAGAAATTTGAAAGGCACTGCCTCTGCAATTGTGGCAACCCTTGGCCACTTATGGAGAGTCCCGGATCGTAAGACGTATATTTGGTATTTCTTCTACCCAGACAAAGACAATGACATTTAGATGGTTTTGTCCTCATTCCCTCCGTCCATGTACAGAACTCATCGACTTCGTTCAACAATTCTTGACACTGTTTGGGATTACGTGTAAGTATTGCAAGGTCGTCCGCAAAGGCCAAGATTGACTCAGTGTACTTATTGTTGATTTTAAACCGGTAGCCCCATTTCTTTTCACGGGATATTAATTTGTCTACTAAAATATTTATAACTATATTAAATGCTATTGGTGATAAGCAGCACCCTTGGAATAGTCCTACATTGTATTCAAGTGGTTTTGTGTATTCCTTGTTTACTGCTATGACGAATTTTAAGTGGCAATAATAAGAATTAATTATGTCAATAATTTCAGCAGGAAAGTTATACCATTTTAGGGCAAATATCATAAGTTCATGCTGGACAGAACCAAACGCGTTCTCTAGGTCTATCCAGCAGACTGTAATTTGCCTCTCATGTGTTCTGGCATCTTTCAAACTTTCTGCTAGTAATGTATTGTGTTCCAGGCATCCAGAAATACCAGGCAAGAACCCTTTCTGGTGATTGGGCCTGAAATACCTATTGCTAGTCATAAATGTGGTCATTTTGTTTGCAAAATACTGAAAAGATTTTAGAAATTGTATTGGTTAGGGCTATCGGTCTGGTGTCTTTGGGATGAGTTACTTCCTGCTTTTTAGGGATGAGGACAAAATTGCTCTTCCAAATGCTACTGGGACTTGCTTTCTTGACCAGATCTTAATGAATATATTCAAGATATGTTTACGAACTGATGGACACTTTTATACACTATGTAAGGAATGCCATCTGGGCCAGGAGCTGATTTAGTAGTTTTCTTTTAATTTGATAGTTTACTTCCTCTTCACTAGGTGGGGTGCCTTGAAAGCCTGTCAGAGGATCATTAGGTCTTTGGATGTTTGGTTCTACGTACGAGCTCCCGCGTTTAGGCACTTCGTATGTGCTTTTAAAGTGATCGTAAATTTGCGCGTTAGTCAAGATAAGCTTTCCATTTTGCTCCCTGAAAATATTTTTGGAGTATTGAAAAGGGTTTTTATCAAAGTCTACTTCGTGTTTAGCTCTGTTAAAATTATCACGATTTTTACTAATTTGAAGCGATATTCCTTGTATTAATTTAAGGATTGATCTTAGAGCCCTGGACAGTTGGTGACTTAGATGGTTATCGCCCATGGTTTTAGCTACACGAAGACGTTTTATTAACTCTCTTTTCTTCCTCCGCAATTTCATTTTGAACATATTTTCCTTGCTATTTTGAGCATAACAAGTTGATGGTGGGTAATGTTCCGAGAAGTATGTATATATGGTGTCCTGGAAAGTTTCTACTTGGCTGTTTAGGTCTTGTTTTGGCCCAGGATGTTCTAATAAGATCGCCAAGTTTTCGTCATGAACTTTCCAGGTAGAGTTTTTAAACTGGGAATGCCAAGACGTGTCCTGATGACAATGGACTCCTGGTAGTTTTCACTCGATGGTTCACCTTGGGATATATGAGGGTCAACTCTATCCATAGTGTTTGTCGAAGTACTGACCGACGGCTGTCGTGCTTCAACACCATCATGTGTCTTTAAATGCTTTTGGTACCAGGCTCGTCTCTTGTAAATTTTCCCGCACACAGGGCATCTCAAGTCCGTATTCGCGCCAGGGTCGTCATTACTATCACACGGTGGACAGATCTTCCGCCCCGCCTCTCGGACTGTCCCAGGGGTATTATTCTTATTTGGACTTTTAGCGATTTAATTCCCGGGCTTGGCTTGCTAGGCCTTCACCCTCGGCTGTCTTTCCAACAGTCAGATGTCTTTCCATCCGTCAGATGTCTTTTCCACCAGCCATCTGTCTTTCCAGCGTCATCCCGTCTCTCCGGGCTGTCATTTTGTTTGAGACGATCTTCTTAGCATTCCATGGATTCACCGTGCGGGTGCCGGGTCCATCGTGTGGCAGAGAGAAAAAACTCGAGTAGTTCCCGAGACTTGTGACTCGGGCGTAGGTTTAAGGGGCCCTTTCTGACGTACATCAACACTCACCTTCACCACTCGTTTTTCTCCCTGCCCAGCCAAATCTGATATGAGCCTACTAGTGCAGCTTTAGATACACGTTCTAGTATAGAACTTACAGCACTTCTGGATAAGCCAAGGTCTTTCAGTAGGTTATAGAGAGATTTTGCTGGTATACCTCTCGCTCCCACTTCTACAGCGTATAAACTAACTACATAGCCGTTTTTTGTTAATTCGTTTAGGAGGTCGTAATACTTATTTTGTTTCATCGCGTGGTCTTTAGGTATATTAGTTTCCCACGGTACGGTAAGTTCTACAAGGACTATGCGTTTCGTAGCTCTAGAAAAAGGAAAATGTCCGGTCTGGATGACGAAACACCCACATCCTCTGGGATTTTGTAGTGCTTTTCATACGTGTCCATTAAAATAGTCCAATCAGGTGCTGTACCCAGGATTGAGTAAGGCTTGTTCCTGGAGTTTGAAGTTGAGCCTTCTTTTACAAAGTTAATTTGTCTGTTGTTTGTCGTCAATCCTTTTGGGCTCTAGCTACCGAAAGGCTCATGGCTTCACGTATGATTTCAAGTACTCTGTCATGACGCCGTGAGTAATTACCCCCATTAAGGAGCACCTTGCATCCCACCAATATGTGCCTTGCTGTACATATCGCCTCTCCACAAGTATAGCAACATTTTTTTTTTTTTTTTTTTTCAGAGGCTTTTCCCACCTTACCAAGTTACTCTGGTCAGGAGGGTCATTTGGAATGCATTTAGATAAAATTTTAATAAGGCAGGGGACCAGTCATAGATCAAGGTGCGCCATTTTAGAGCTAATGGGATACAGAACTCACCTATGGTTAACCACTCACTTTGCATTTCTAAATTCATAGCGTGCACTTTGTAACCGTCATTTTCGTCTTGTTGTAGAAAGGTTTTTACCATGTCTCGGTCTTCCCTTTTTTTTCTCGCACCCAACCCAGCAGTATTTACTTGTGCACCTGCCATAAATTGTTTATGGAATTGAAGTCTAGATTCCAGGTCTGAAGCAGTTTTGTCTTTTGGGAGAGATGTAATTAATTCGTCTTGCGACTTTCCCAAAACATGCGTTTTTGTAACTCTTAGGTGTTTGTAAAGTTCAGACGGTTTCTTTAGTTTCAGCCCAAAACTATTGTGATCCCTAAAAGAGTAGAGGGATCAGCCGGATGTGCCAATCCGAACCATGACTTCAATATCTTTATGACATTGGCATCTAGCTTTGCCAGGAGAGTTTTACCGATGTCATATACTAGGAAAGGCCAAGTGAGACGTGATGTGAGGTAGTTGTCATATATCCATGCTTTTTGATATTGCTGATAGGCTGCTGGTCTACCTTATTGAGGTTGTTCATGAAATTTTCAACAACCACCTCTAATGATGGTGTACGTCCTTTGTGATCTATCTTTCTACCAAGAAATTTGAAAGGCACTGCCTCTGCAATTGTGGCAACTCCTTGGCCACTTATGGAGAGTCCCGGATCGTAAGACGTATATTTGGTATTTCTTCTACCCAGACAAAGACAATGACATTTAGATGGTTTTGTCCTCATTCCTCCGTCCATGTACAGAACTCATCGACTTCGTTCAACAATTCTTGACACTGTTTGGGATTACGTGTAAGTATTGCAAGGTCGTCCGCAAAGGCCAAGATTGACTCAGTGTACTTATTGTTGATTTTAAACCGGTAGCCCCATTTCTTTTCACGGGATATTAATTTGTCTACTAAAATATTTATAACTATATTAAATGCTATTGGTGATAAGCAGCACCCTTGGAATAGTCCTACATTGTATTCAAGTGGTTTTGTGTATTCCTTGTTTACTGCTATGACGAATTTTAAGTGGCAATAATAAGAATTAATTATGTCAATAATTTCAGCAGGAAAGTTATACCATTTTAGGGCAAATATCATAAGTTCATGCTGGACAGAACCAAACGCGTTCTCTAGGTCTATCCAGCAGACTGTAATTTGCCTCTCATGTGTTCTGGCATCTTTCAAACTTTCTGCTAGTAGTTTAGTTCGCCAAAAAATGCCGTAAATGCTATGAACGTTCGGTTTTTAAATGCAGCTGCTGCCTGTGGGGCGCCTAAAGCTAATGCTGCTACTGTACGTAAAATTTTAGTATCTGCGCGTCAGGCGTCTGACCGTTCCCTCAGACTAACAAGTTTTTCGGCTGATGAGGTATTTCGCATAGTCTCCTCCAGAATACCTCCAAAAAAGTCAAAAGACATATACGGTGTGTCGATGGAGCTAATTAAACTAGCAATTTTGCCTCTAGCTCCGGTTCTCGCCACACTGTTTAATAAGTGTCTTAGGGAGGGGTCGTACCCGTCGCCGCTGAAGATATCGAAAGTGTCCCCGGTATTTAAAGGCAAAGGCAAGCGGGACGATATTGATGGATATAGACCAGTATCGATTATACCAGCAATAGCCAAAGTATTCGAAAATGGCTTGAGTTCGCGATTAGTGGCCTACCTATCGGAAACCGAGGCGCTGTGTGAACAACAATACGCATACCGCGAAGGGAGGTCTACGACTTCTAACGCGTGAAGTGATTCGTAGCGTGTTGGCTGCCCGTGAACGTAAAGAGCAAGTAGCCGTCTTATGCTGTGACTTATCGAAGGCCTTCGATGTTGCAGACCATGAGACCTTAGCTTTAAAGCTGAAACACTATGGCATAGCTGGGAAATCATACGAGGTATTGACTGACATGTTACGAGGCCGCTCTCAAGTAGTGGATGCTGGCGATGGCGACAATAAATCAGACCCGTTGCCTTCGTCTATGAGAGTACCGCAGGGTTCGTCAGTCTCTAATATTATGTTTTCTCTCTACTAAACGATCTACCCGAAGCCGTGAAGGGTGCAGCCATATTCATGTATGCGGATAACGTGGCTGCCATAGTCACAGCTCTTTCAATAGAGGAATTAGAAGAGAAATTAAATATTGTAATAAACGGCTTAAATTCATGGTTTAGCGCCAACGGTTTTATGCTAAATTCAAAAAAGACACACTATATTCACTTTTGTCTGTCGGGACACCATACAAAACCGCTAAAAGTCTCGCTAAATGGTGTTAAGATTGAGCAGGTACAGAACACCGCATTTTTGGGGTTCGAGATTGATCGCAGCATGACGTGGGAACATCACATCGACAAGATGTGTGCTAAAGTTAGCAGTGCGTGCTTTGCGCTAAGACGAGTATCCCGAGTGGTGTCTACGGAAGTGTCACGTGCATGTTACTTCGCCACAGTGCATTCACGGTTACAATACGGCGCCGAGCTATACGCGCGCGCTGCCGACTGGAAGCGTGCATTCCGCGCCCAAAAACGTGCCGTACGTGCCATTGTTGGCGTATCGCAATGTACATCCGTCAGACCATATTTCAAGGAGCTTGGTATACTTACTTTACCTGCTATCTTGATCTATCAAGTGGCTGTGTATGTCAAAAATAATCTAGAATCGTACAACACGCGAGGAGAGAGACATTCTCGCAACATACGCAATGCCGACAAGCTAGATGTTATACCACATTCTCTCACGAGGTCACAGAAGTTAACTCACATTATGGGACCGGAAGTTTATAACGCTCTTCCCAAAATAGTTATATCGGCCCCAAGTTTCGGCAGCTTCAAAAACAGATTAAAGTGCTGGCTTATCGATTAAACTTTTTATAGTTACAGCAAATTTTTAGAGAGTGATGGCAAAGTTCCCATAAAAATGTAAATAAATAAATTTGACATAGGTTAGTACAATTGCAATAAAGACATTATACTCGTATAATGCTTGACAGTTTTCTGTACAATAATTATTGTAATACAGTAAAGTAGTAGTTTCAAACATTGAAAATGTATACAATTTGTATGCTCTTTCTTTTGTTTTTATTTTTTATTAATTGACGTGTAAATTGTACATTTATGAATAAAGTACTTTGACTTTGACTTTGACTTTCACACACGGACACAGTTTGTTAACAGTTTCAAGGAGCTCCGGGCATTTTGATTCATATCGATGCGTGTTTGACGTCTCTGGATTGCTTGGAGTCTCGTGGACCGAGTTTCGCACAAACGTCTCGATACTTCAGGAACTCGGCATCAGGCAGCGTCTATTTTCTGTGGTACAATCTCGTATCCTAACATTCTTTGGACATGTTTCCCGGCGTGACAACCAGTCCATAGAACGCCTTGTCATTCAAGGAAAAGTGGAAGGTACAAGACCGCGCGGAAGGTCACCCACACGATGGACTGACCAGATCAAGTCCGCGATTGGAGGCTCGCTGAATGAGTGCCGCAGGATGACGTCTAGCAGGCAGCAATGTCGAAACGTCGTGAAGCGGATCACATCTGACCCCTCCAATAATGCTACGAGCTCATAGCGATCACGACCGCTCTGTCAAGAGCGTACCGGATAAGAAGAAGTGTTTGACGATTATTAAATGGGTAAAGTCTTTTGACTTCCCATCACGGACATTCGTAATAGCAGTATATTCGTAGCTGTATAAGTGACGTATGGTGCAACATTAGTGGTGCTTACTACTTGTATAATTTTTCAGTTCTGCCGGCAGTTTCTATGACTGCCAAATTTGATTATTTTTTCGTTTTTCTTTTGTTATAAGTACAAAATGTTTTGCAGTTTTAATTTGAATTAATTAACCATAGACCGACGATGGCTTAGAGATAATCAAGATGCCCAAGCTTTATGTCAGTCGGAAGCGTTGGATACGCTGAGCAGTACTGAGAGAATTAACACGCTGCATGTCAAGACAGCTTATACATTTGGCTGCAAAAATGTAGAAAGATGAATTAAAGTAGAAAAGTTGTTGATAGAATACAGTGATTACCTCAGGATCAGCGATCAGTTCTATGGCATAGTTGGCCCCGTCGATGACAGGGGTTCTGCCGTTAGGGTCTCTCCAGAAGGCCACAGTCGGCTTAGGAAGAGCTTCCACTCGGCACTCCAGGATGACGGCATCCCCTGCTGCCGCCATTGTTATTCCGGATGCTTGAATTATTGGTATGTCTGTTGGATAACAATAAATCTATAAAATAACCTTCTCCTTTAAAGGTTGTGACGTCACGTCTGCGTAAAAATAGTACACTGAAGTGACGTCACTCGAAGCTTCTAAGCACTATCTGTATCCTCGTCATTTTTATTTGTGAAACAGAGTCTTCTCGTGACCGCTGTAATTTCACTGGAAACATTGCCATTCAATCCAAAACACAGTGATGTTACATTTTTAATTCGTTTTTACATTGCTGTTTGGCGGGAGAATAACTGGAAAAGGTGTGGCACTTCCTCAGGCTGACTCTATAAAGAATCCTACCACTACGGCTCCGGCAAATAAGCACACGAATAAAACACGTCAAAGTTTTTAGGTCTTCAGGGTCAGTGCTGTCAATCTAGTAGAAGAGTCTCACATATACCTCTACACCTGATTTGCTAAAAACGCGGGTAGAATCTATAAAAAAAATCCCTGGGCACAATTAATATATTCTTTATACTCACGTGAAATGTTGATTTTCCGCGACGCCTGCATGGGCGTTCCATACCCGTTGTCGGCGTAGCAGGAGATCTGGTCCATGTCGCGCGTCACGTTGTGGATCACCGTCACCATGTGCCGCGTCACTTCTTGTCGCACCAGCCGGCCTGTACAATACGAAAATGTGTGGTATAATAAATATTAAATGAAGTTTCAGCCGGTCTAATCGGGAGAACGGCGCGGCCTCTGCCGATTTGCCCCTGGTTCGAATCTCATTTCCGTTTGGAATATATCGCAAGAATCTTTCGAGTCATCCGGCAACCCCTATTGAGCCAGCGTGGTGGATTAAGACCTTGACTATCATCTCTTTGCGCGAGGGAAAGCCTCGTGTCTCAGCAGAGGGAACGTTAAGTGAGTTGCTTATGCTATGATTATGCTAAATGAAGTTACTGGACTCAATGAAGATGTTAATACCAACCACAAATTAATGTTTAGTGTTACTTTTATGATAACGTGTATTTAATTTTCAAATATCAAAACTTATAATTATCGTACATACATTATATAGTACACAATCCAATATTCTTCATAAAATAAATTATTTTAACATATTGGATATTGATATTGTTTTTCCAGTCTATAACAGTTATCATTGCATACACTTATCTTGCAGTCTATTAATTAACTAGCTTTAAATAAAACCCATTGTATTCTCATAAATAAATTGGTTTTCTCGCAACCTATCCTGATAAATGATTACAAAGATCGAACCAGATTCAATTACGGTCGGGGTCGTAGGTATCAATCGACGTAAAATGCCCTTTATCGAGACCCCTCTAAGCCCTACTCCCTATTTCCAACTACCAAAAGCGTGATAACCATTATATCTTGACTCCTAGACCTGGTGTGATTCTGAGCAGCTGTAGTTCAATTTATACTGGCATGTCTTTGCGTTTTTGCTTTTGGTTGAGGAGAATCATATATCTGGTAAGTTGGTCCTTGAATAAGGCAATTTCTAGTGGCTATCGAGCCAGCCATTCTCGGTCTAGATGGCCTAGGCGTTCTGAGAAGTCTAAAGTTGGATGTTTCATAACAAGTGTTAGTCATAATACTTGCGATCTTTTATACAACGTGTTTGCTTTTTCAAGAAACGTACTTTTGTTTAGCTTTCAAAACATCTAGCGGGACGACCAGAATTTGGATGATTTCGATTGATGACAACTTGGTCCTATTATTTACAATTATTTTAATTTCTTTATTGGGAGGCGGTAAAAAAGTTATCAATGACGATTCCTGTTTTATTTTAGCTATTGCCACTTTAATATCTTTCTGTAAAAAAAAATTTTAAACATTTGAGGACACAGTACAAGTAAAACGTAATTTCGACATGTAAGCTAGGAACAGTAACAGTTCTTCTTTAAGACCTTCTTTCTATCTTTCTATCTCCGTATCATGTATTACCGGTGTGAAGTTGGCAGCCAAAAGTTTTTGCCATATTATCCGACTAAATTAAAATGGTATTTTTTTATAAAAGGACAATGCCCACGTCCCATACATTGAATCCCCTGTCAATTTTTTTTTGATACTGAAAGTATCTAAGGATTAATGGTGTCTAATTAGAATTGTAAATGCTTCTAAAAACGTCTGCTGTCGGTGTTTTTCATTTCCCAAATACCAAAAATGAGCTACAGTTAAACCAAAAGTAAGGTTATGTTTACTGTCAAGTACATTCGAACTATGTTTTCTTTCGGATTAGAACAGAAAAGAAAAGAAATAACTGTGGTTTTATTACTGAAAACGTTTTTCATAACAGAATAAATAGGAATAATAGTAGTTCTCACTACCCACTGATTACTATGAAGTAGTTCTCGGATGGAATTTTCATAGTTTCACAAGGCTTAAAGTAACAAGCTCAGTGCAGGGCTAGGTCTGATGATTTGGACTCATGTCATCATGTTCCAATAATTTGTGAAACTGTGTTATTATAGGCAAGCATATTATGTTTGCTTACCTTCAAGCACATTATTTCTTGCTCATCCTGTCATTTTATACAAAAACAAAACTTAAATCAGTGTAGATAATTCTATTCACCGATATCTTTCCACTGAATCTATATTCAAACCAATGCAAGAGAGGATAAATAAAAGACATAGTTTGCGATAATATATATTTACATTTAATAATAATGTTATATTTTTAATAGTCCAAAACTGCTCCATAGCCCAAGAACCCTGCTGGTGGATTTATGTGGTGGTCCTCAACGATCTCAATACAGGTTTATATCGATGGTGGTCCTGGTATCTGGCCCATCCTAGGTATCTCACTTTAAGACTCTCCGCAATGCAAGTACAGCAGTACTGAGGGAAGGCCTCTGCTGTTCATATCATTTTCAATTCAATATACATAAACTACTGGTAGGTAATCAAAGAATAAAGAAAACTTAGAAAACAATTCAATTAATTCATTTTGATTATTTTTTACTTTTTTTATTTGACATCACAGACTAAGCAGATGTTTGACATTGACCAATTTGAGATAACCGTTCCGTTTCACGATTGCGAGCCAACTTCTTCCTCATTTACATTTCTATAAAAAGCTTTGATAGTTTTCTTGTCATCATGTTTAATTATATACATTATTAAACTATGTAGTAAGTAGTAATTGAACGACATTGTGAAAGAAATTGGTAAACATAACATCCATATTTAATTTCAATTTATCGCGGATCAATTGCAATATTTTCCAATTTCAGCTTTGTTGGTAAATGATAAGTTTAATTTATACAAATGCAAATTATTATTTTTTGCAATGTCAGAAAGTTATATAAATTCTCAATTGAGTACAACAAAAAATCACCGATTTTTTAGTATATAACTCATATGTATCTACGACAACTGCTTAGACGGGGTAAAAATGGACATTGTCCTTTGCTTCCCGGGATAAAAATTCAATTATGGGTCAACTGACAATAACAATGACACATTGCCTGACATGACAATGTGTCATTCCAGGATTAGATTAGAGTTTATAATATTAGTAGTATGTTTCCGTAAACATACATATACAATGTAGTCATTGGGAAATCTTACAAAATCAACATAAGTAAATCCAAATAAAACTAGTAATTTCTAGCCGCTTGCTGAAGTCTAAATAAAATAACTTAAATAATTTATACTTTACATCAAAAATGTAATTTACTGATATCATCTCTCATTTGCTAAAGATTCTGCAATCCATTTAATATATCTAACGACAGACACAATCTACAAATTATCGAGAATTGAATCTACTTTGTAATTACATTAAAGGTCGTAAAAATGTGAAGTTAAATTTTAAAGTAAATCTGTAATTTCAGCAGGTACAATGTTTGGGGGTACATGCCACTTTATCGACATTAAGCGAACTGAAAGCGCGTTTCACAGTTGAAGAAAGCAACAGGAAAGAGGGAAAATGTAAGAGCTTGTATCGTTACAGAGTATCTCTTTACTTAGTTTGTGATCGTTACACACGTATCAGTAAGAACTCATAACAGAAATCTTAAATCATGTTCTGTTCAGTTTACCTATTGACGTTTAAATTTGTTACTTTTTGAAAGACAAATGACAACTACCTTTAGTAACAAAAGTTTATAGCCGAGTACGCGCAAGAAACGCGACTAAAACTCTCGAAAAATACGAAATAAATCGTAAATCGACACTTTTTAACAGTATCTTCATATATGTATGTATTTAATACAAACACTCACTTAGACCTTCCCTTGTTTTTGTTGCTTACTTTAACAGTAAAACACGCTTTTATTGCGCATAATATGTATCAATACAATTTATTTATACGTGCCTAACTTTGCTATTGTCTAAAAGAGGGTCTGTTCGCTTTTTAGCAATACGCCACCAACTGATGCACTATTTTTAAAGTTTATTGTTAATTTTTTTCTGTATATCTTAATAATCACAAGAAGTTTATATGTTTATCAAAAACTCGCGTCTTTACCTCTTTACTTTGTTTAAGCTCCGCCGTGTGCGAAGGTTCTAAGACACAACGCTAAGTCGACCCACGCTCCGTATAACAAAGCTTTATTGTCTTCGTATCCTAAAATATCATATTCCTCGTTTCTGAGAATTATTGGAAACATCAACTCAATGCCTGACAGACTAGAAACTCGAGCCAGAATCAATAAAGACTCTTTTATCACATCAGAGTTTCGGATTTGTTTAGCTCAACTTTTCGCTAAAATATCAAAGTGCTATAGCAATATTCTGTTACATTTTTTTTTTACAAATGCTGAGTGATTGTTAATGAATTCTAAACTTGACAATGAGATCTGTTTAGTGGGCACATACTTCCGAGAGTACAAAACTTTTAAAAGTTAGATAGATAAACTTTTTGTTTTATTTCAAGAAAAGAGAAACGTGTTAAAATAATAATACTTAGAAATACAGTAGGTAGGCGACTCAATCCTTAAAAGCGATATTTTTTTCATGCAACCGTAGAAAGAAACAGTGTCGCAATAGAGTTAATAAGTTTGCATGTTTGAATCTGGTAATCTCGAGCTGGCGGATTGTATTTTAAGAAATTATTTTTCATCTAATATTTTATTCGAGGAAAACGATTCTTTAACACAAACGAGTGAAACCGTGGAGTAAAGTTAATAAATAATAAGATTAGCTAAGTAATCCCCATCATTTTACCCGCAACGCTTCTTACTTCTTACTGTGTCATCTATTCCGTCACATAACGAGAAATTAAATCACTTGACCGTAACTGGAAGCTTTATATTGAGATAGCATTTCCGTTTCCGTCGAATTCCTACCCAAATTAGGACTCTTTTAGTAATTTGTTTCCGGTCCAGTGGCGCCACCTGGTGATTGCGAGTTGCTAACTTTGTGCCTCGCCATCTTAAGTCATTGGCGTTAAAATTTTCGTCGAGGCAACTTGTGCGCAGCTCTACCTTTTCTGCCAAAGTTGCATATTGCATATATAGTGAAATTATTTTTCAAATAATATATATTATTCAATTTTATATTGTAATAATACAGAGTACTTAAGTAAAATTCGCAAAAGTTACTGTGAATAAAGTGTGGTAAAGACATCTTTAACACGTGAGTACCTACCTACCCACATTTATCGAATATTTTGATTTCTTTTAACGGTTTTTGCCGTTCGTTTAAATTTTGTTTTTGTCTTTGAAAGTAAAGTCTATATATTATGTGTTGTTAATGTTGTGTTTGTTTTTAATAATAAACGAAAACTTTGATAAAGATATGAGCGGGAGAGCACGTAAACGTAGAATTAGCAGCTCTAGTAGCAGCTCGAGCGGCTCATTGAGTTCATCCAGTTTGAACAAACAGCGCCGCAGCTCGCGGCGTCACAAGCGCTCGAGGCATCGTGATATGACTAAATTAGTAAAAGAAATGGGTGAGCTTCGCAAACATATTTTCAATGCCGCTAACCCACGTGATGATGAGTGCCCTAGCTCATTGTCATTTTATGCAAATAATCATGATGTAATTTGCAACGATACAAAATCTATTGATTCTAGTAGCGAATTTCATAGTCCAAACTTAATTTTTGAAATTAATACAATGTTCAAGGAGCCATCTGTTCCTAAAACTCCCGAAAACTTTTTAAAGTTGTTGAACAGCATTCAACAATTGGGCAACACTTCCTGGTCAGAAGTTAGTTATGCTGAAACACAAAAGCTATATAATCATACTCCAGGGTTCATAGACTTGGAAACAAACGAAGAGGTAAAAAATGTATGACACCTTACGTCATCTTGCTTACGCGGACAAGTCCTATGCGGCCATTACATTCTGTATATTAAAACAGAAAGAGTCTCTGGAGGAGGGTATAAGCCAATTTCTTAGCTGGGTCAAAAATAATGAGGTAGATTTTGAGAATATTAGCGGTAAGGTTGAAGAATTGTTTCTTAAGGGGGGGTTTTCATAAAATTTCATCAGATCTATTGCAACTAGCTTGCGGATATAGAGCCGAGAGTTTTAAAATGCGACGTGAATCTATTACAAGCCGGGTTCGTGATCCTTTAATGAAAGCGATGTTAAATAAAATACCTCCATCAGAGAATCATCTGTTTGACTCTGAAAAATTTACTACTACATTAGAAAAAGCCGGTGGGGTCTGCAAAGCCTTTTGGCCTCCAATCGATAACCATGACCAAGTCATGCTCAAACAAACCCGAATAAATAAACGTCCTCGCTGGGACAATGCTCACAAAGACCAGCAGTTCCATCACGTGGAACTCAATATCATGGTACTGAACCAGGGTTTCGAATACACATGCATGCCCAAGACTACCCACCCTCGCGGGATGCATATAACCATGCAAAATACTTTCAAAGACCTCAATTGTCAACTGTTCGACCAATCAAAGAGGTTCTTATCACCACAGAGGCTCGCGGCCTAAACGTGGACATCATCAAGGATCGGCAAATGGTTCAAGCGATTCCAAACGCTAACGTTATTTTCATAAACAAAGACTTGAAGCAATTCCAAGCCGGTCAAATAGCGCATTTTTATGATAATTGGCAAAAAATGGGAGCACCTGCAGTCATACTAAAACTTATTCAAGGGTACCGCATACCCTTTTACCGAAAACCTCCACTCGTATGGCCGAACGTAGTCGAAAGCCGGACACTGACTCCTTGTTCAGGGCAAATGTCTACTGTTATTCAAAACATGAAAAGGCAGGGTATTCTAAAAACAGCTCCGCTGTCACCGAGTTTTATCTCCCCCTTATTTCTTGTACCAAAAAGCGACGGATCAGTCCGTCCAATATTCAACCTCAAAGCACTAAACAACTACGTGAAGAACGAACCTTTCCACTTGGTAAACATGTTCCGCATACCAGACTTCCTTCAACCACAGGACTGGATGTGCAAAATAGACCTGTCTCAGGCATACTTTCATTTGAAAATTGCAGATTGTCACAAACGATTTCTGCGCATAATTTACAACCACGAATTGTTAGAAATGACTTGCTTGCCTTTTGGTCTCAACACTGCTCCCAAGACGTTTTCGATACTAACGAATTGGGTAGCCAGGACATTAAGAGAGAGGTGGCTGATAAGAATAATCGTGTATCTAGATGATTTCTTGATTGTCCACCAGGATGCCAAAACCTTGTACTCGCATGTCAAGGTCGCAGTAGACACTTTACAAAATCTTGGATGGCAGATAAATTTCAAGAAATCTATTCTGTCACCTCAAAAGAGCCTAGTCTATTTAGGTATAGTATGGAATCCTTGGATCAATGTCAAAACACTACCTGTAGAAAAGTCTACCCCCCTGATGGACAAGATCAATCGAGCTCTCAGCCAAGAAAAGACAACTTTGAAGGATCTACAGAGTATAGTTGGCTCTCTGAATTTCGCCAGTTTTGTGGTACCTCGAGGGCGCCTAAATCATCGTCATTTATTGATGTTCTTGAATTCATTACCAGACCAGTCGTCAAAACGTACTATCTGCCACAAGATGTTCTCAAAGAACTGGGTTGGTGGCGCCGGAACTGCCTGTTATCCACGCCAATACATTACCCTCCAGCGCAGAATTTTCTAGTGACAGACGCATCCGATCTAGCATGGGAGCACAGCTCAACGACCAATCCTTTTCGGGAAATTGGTCACCAAAGGAGAAGCATCTGCACTGCAACCAAAAGGAGATGCTTGCCATACTTTATGCACTCCGATTACACGCATGTTCTCTGCAGAACAGTTCAATTTTAATACAATGTGACAACAAGACTGCGGTCGCGCATTTACGGAAGGAAGGAGGTACCAAGTCACTGACCTTGTTGAACATAACTCAACTGATACTACTATTGTTAGATCGTTACCAGATACACTACAGTATCCATCATCTGCCGGGCAAGTACAACACTCATGCGGACAGCCTGTCCCGTCAACGTCATCCTCCAGAATGGCACCTATTACCGGATTGCGTGAATATGGTGTTTACTAAATGGGGAGTTCCTGTGATAGACTTGTTTGCCTCAAAACGGCTCATGTAGTTTACAACTATGTGTCGCGAGATTTGGCGGATTGTGAGGCCCTATTTCACGATGCGTTCAGTATCCAATGGGACTATCAACTGGCATGGGTATTTCCACCACCGTTCCTAGTGCCCAAAGTACTAGCACATTTGAATCGGTCCACAGGCATTTTCTTAATGGTAGTTCCCCGATGGGAGAGTTTTTTTGGCGGGCGGATCTTACAGCCCGCGCGCTCGAAGCACCAATAACACTGTACAAACTCCGTGAACATCTGATAGACACTTCAACAGGATTACCTCCGCCGAAAGTCGATGACATAATTCTCGAAGTTTGGAAATGTGGGGGTGGTCTGAGGCGAAATTAAATCTAGATCAAATATTCATACTCAGATTCATGGCGTGGGTGTTTCCTAAAAACTGACGAAATAGCTTAAAAGAAATGGGTTGCTTGGACTACGAGCAAAGGCTTTAACCCAGGAAACACCTCACAGGCACCCAAGCAGCTCAATTTCCAACAGATTAATTCATAGATCAGAAACTATCAAATAACACTATACTCTGTTATTTTAACCTTTTGTAATGCTGACACGACCAGTTTGTTAAGTTCACATGTACTGTTAAAGTACCTACATACCAAAATCAATTGCTATGAAAAATTTAGCTAGACCCAAGGCACCGATTTGGGATGTGAGTAAGCGGCACTTATTTCTAGATAATTGTGTAAGCACTTATAATATTTTTCAGACGTGTCGGCATACTGTGACACCTTTTTTTATTTCTCTGTTCCGGGAGACGTAATCATGCATCAATCATGTATAACAATCTTACACTGCTATGCGTTGATTCTAAACATTGAGATCCAATAACAGTATAATAGTTTGCCCACAGTTTGGTTCTGAAACTAACAATAGGAATTACCGGCAATCGGGCTGGAACATTTTGCAAAATCAAGACTATACCTAATATTTTAAAATTCCAAAATACAAAGAAAATAAATATTGTGTTTATTATTAATAAAATGTATAATATACTAATACATTATTAATAAAATGATTTTCGGTCACTTACTAATATATTTATTTTTTTGTTGATCACATTGGCGTTTACATAAAAATGTAATGTTAAACCAACTTGAGTGTCGTCACCAGGCGAAAACAAACAGGTCTCAATATAAAGCTTCCAGTTACGGTCAAGTGATTTAATAGCAGCGTTTTACCTGAAATAAAACGCATATTAAAATACTTACCTAACTGGAAGCTTTCACTTTAATTTCTGCCTGGCGATATTGAGCCAATGACTTAAGATGGCGAGGCACAAAGTTAGCAACTCGCAATCACCAGGTGGCGCCACTGGACCGGAAACAAATTACTAAAAGAGTCCTAATTTAGGTAGGAATTCGACGGAAACGGAAATGCTATCTCAATATAAAGCTTCCAGTTAGGTAAGTATTTTAATATGCGTTTTATTTCAGGTAAAACGCTGCTATTATGAAATGAAGATAATTTTACAATAGATTTTTGAGATAAATTTATAAACAGTGAAACATAACGAAAGGCAAAAGTGTAGAAATATAAGGATACACTTTCTATTTTATTCAAAATATTCACTAAAATAGTGATAGTAAATTTCACCTTATTCAAAAATATTTTAGAAAAAAAGTAACAACCGAGTTCAAACTATACCTACAAGCACCCTCAAACTAAAGATTAAAATAAACGATTTCTCCAAAATTTAGGACGCGAGAATAAAAATATTCAAAAAGGTAACTAGCACTATTTTATAGTTAGTTACACTGTGATCTAGCGGGCAAATCTTCATGGTATAAATAAAGTCTAAAATGAAAAAACTTAAGGGGTATTTGGTTTCCCATTAATCACATACAAGTCGTAATAAAAGTTATTAAATATAAACAAGATTTAAACCTGGTGTCCGACTTTCCGAATGTCATTGACCACCTATTCGACCGTCTTACTAAACGATTATGGTTTTCACCTCCTTTGCACTTCAAGAGCTATTAAAAAAAGAACAATATCAAATCTACAGCCTTTTATTTTTAGATAGCACATTGCCTGGAGTTGTTCCCTGAACCCTGCCTCCGCGATTTTATGCCGTAGGGTTTTCCGGTAATCAAGCTTAAGAGTATCTGACTACCATCAGTCACATATCTTGCTCGTCTAGTCATCTGAATGAAGAATCATACTAAAATGAGGAACATATAGGGCATTAAGGAGTCTCCCAATGTTTAAAACAGTGATGATATTACCGAAGACATTAGGAAAAAAATGATGAAAGATGGAGTAACGGGACATCAGACCGCCAAACGAAAACAGTCTTAGCTTTGATGTCGTCCTTAGGTGTTTTCGCTTAGATAGAGACAACAATAGCAATGTCGTAGCCGATTTAGTTAGGCGGCAGAGGGGACGGTAGGAACGAAGTTCCTTCAGATAATACAGAAAAAAATGTCAACAAATTTTATTTGTCAAAAATGTAATCTTTTAATTTTTTTATTTATTTATGTTATGTTTTTTTTATTCCCTTATTTTCTGTGATCGCTTAATTTTTTTTGAGATTTTGGCTTTTGCCTCCTTTGCACTTCAAGAGCTATAAAAGATTGAGCAATATCAAATCCACAGCCTTTTATTCTTAGATAGCACGTCGCCTGGAGTTGTTTGTACTGTTACTTACCAGAGATGTAAAGCGATATCGTGGGCGTCGGGGTTCCCATGGCGATGCAGAGGATGGTCATGCTGGAACCTTCCACCACCAGGTTCACGGGGTTGATAGTCGGTGGCTGCAAAACAGATTAATTTTCAGCTATTTGTGATTATAAACCATGAAAAGGTCAAACGATAACTGGTTTAAATTAAAATAAACTAGTCACAAGTATTTTTTTATCGACTCCCAATTCAAAGTTTAGTTCGTCAGAGTCCTTTTTTCACTGATGATGCTGATTTCACATCGCAGCTAAGCTAGAATAACATACAAAATCGACTCCCAATTCAAAGTTTAGTTCGTCAGAGTCCTTTTTTTACTGATGGTGATTTCACGTCTCAGCTAGGCGGTAGAATAACACACAAAAGTGTTATTTTTAATGTTCTAATAAAGTTGTTAAAAGTTATTTAAATCACAGAACATTGATTCTATAACAAGAAAACTTAAGGTTTTCACCGAATCGTTCTTCTCAAGAATTCAGTTTTAGTAATAATATTAAACTTGAATCTAGCCGCTCCATAGAAATGCGCAGTATTATTAAATTTATGATAAAGTAAGTGCCATTTCTAAAACCGCAGGCATCCAACCGCTGCAAAAGCGATTGTTGTAAAATTTCAAAACGAAATTGAGAAGCCAAGAAGCACTTTAAGGTTCGTTCCTCCGACGTGTTGAGTGAAAAAATAAATTCTGTTATACACTTCATTACGATCTCCTTTCAGTTTCACGTTATTGCTGCCTTCAAAAGACACATTTGCATTTTGATAGAGGGGAAGATAAAATGGGAATGTTCTTGGAAAATGCATTTTGCGAGATTGTATAAGCCGTCTGATGCCAGTGCCTTCTTGTCTAGACTAGGGCTTATAATGTGAGTGGTTTTTAATGAGACGTTATCAGAACTGTCATTTAAATAATGACAGGTATAAGTGACAATTAAGTGAAAAATGTTAAATTATTTAAGTTGGCGTAGAAACAGTATCTGTTTAAATCAGCATGTGTGCATATTTACAAACTGTAGTGTTATTGAAAAAAATATCGATGTAATAAAAAATATTGCTGATTAAACGGACAATTAAAACATTGCTAATTAAAACTATTCACATGCAATCGAACATTGAAAGGATTAGAACCCTGCCTCAGCGATTTTATGCCGTAAGGTTTTCCGGTAATCAAGCTTAAGAGTATCTAACTACCATCAGCCACATGTCCTGCTCGTCTCGTCATCTGAATGAAGAATCATCTTAAAATGAGGAAAATATAGGGAATTAAGGAGTCTCCCAATGTTCAAAACAGTGATGACATTACCGAAGACACTAGGAAAAAAAATATGAAAGATAGAGTAACGGGACATTAGGGTCTCTACCACCTAACGAAAACTGTCTTAGCTTTGATGTCGTCCTTTCTTTTGTTTTTGCTTGAATAGATAGAGACAGCAATAGCAAACCCATAGCCGATTTAGTTAGGCGGTAGAGGGGCCGGTAGGAACGAAGTTCCTTCAGGTAATACAGAAGCCACACAATTTGCAAAAAATGCAATTTTATGCGTCACTTCCGTTATAACATACTATACAATTTACACACAACATCATCTGATTCCAAATTAAGCAAAGCTTATGGCTATAGCGGCCAGATAGCTGATATAATACATATATCGTTTTAAATACATACTTATTATACATAGAAACACCCAGACACAGTACAAACATTTGAATTCATCACACAAATATTTGCACTGGGTGGGAATGGAGCCCACGACCCTCGGCTTCGCAGGCAGAGTTAACTACCCACAAAGCCACGGACCCAGTCAAGATATTATAGATAGATACAACCAAAGAGTTCACATATACTACGTATAGATTTAGATTTTTCGCACGGTTCTTTTGTGTCAATCGTAAGCAGATGATGTGCATACTTTTTATGGCAACAGAGTGAAATCCCGCGACAAAAGTATGACACTTCCACAAAAGCGACAAGGCAAGAAAGATGCTACCCGTGCTTTCGGTGAAAAGCGTTTGTGTCGACTTTATACGTTGTACATGTAAACTCTTTGGATACAAGCCTTTACCTCCACATATGCTGGGTACGCAGGGTCAGTCCAGGCCAGCAGAGTTTCAGAAGCCTGTGAGTCGCCGGGCGCCGCGTGCGCCTTCACCCAGACGACGTACTGGGTATTGGGGGGTCAGTTTCTCCAAGGTGTGGCCGGGAACTGATGTCGTGATGTTGGTGGTGTTGCTGAATTGACCGCTTTGGCTTGGGGACTTGAAGAATAATCTGTGTGATGGATACGTTTATTAAAATTAAACGAGTTACAAAAGGAAGAGGTTATCAATTTGATCAGGTTTTTTTTAACTTATAGAACGAAAACTATTAGTATTTTTTATGTGTAAAATAATGTTTGTATGTAAGTTCTTTATAGGATAGTTAACTAAGCATTTGAGTATGTGATGATAAGTATTTACCAAAGCCCAAGAAGTATTTCAAGTTGGTACATCCAATTTTCGACAGGTGATGTAGCAACGCGCACAGAATATAGCTAGTTTATAATATTGGAGGGAATCAGTTGAGTAGAATTACCCTTTTGACTTGATAGCAACTAAGGCTGTTATCACTGGAGCATACAATGATTTAGAACCAAATACTGACGTGTAGGTGATCTTCTCATCCGGCTGGGAGAACTGCGGTGGTTGCCAGGTCAGAGTGAGCCAGGTGGCGGAATGCGAGGAAACTGACAGCGAGTGCGGCGGAGACGGGATACCCGACACTTCTTTATCTTCTGTGGACAACAGTCACAATGAGACACTTGTGTTAGCAGTAGTAGGTACTACCTACTGTAATGGTAGGATTCTTTATAGAGAGCCCACCTGGGGGAAGCCACATTTACTAGTTATTCTATCCCCAAGCAGTAATGTGTAAGCATCACTGTGTTCCGGTTTGGTGGGCAATGTTTCCAGATAAATAACATGGCATAGAGATAAATCATCTTAAATCTCTGGGTGTGTGCAGTGCAGTGCTAGGTAATGATTAGAACTCTTCGTGTTCTTTTGGGAGCTGCGTTGCCATAGACAGACACGCAGCGTTGTCAAACTCATAACACGCAATTGTTTTATTTAGCGTTGTGGGTTAAAAAAAATCTACACGACACACGAATTATACAGTGATAACTGAATTCTGCAGACAAAGAAAATATCAAGAAAACATGTTGATAGATTCAAACTGATATTTCGCACCTCCTTGCTAAATGCGATGTTTTCAACGCTTGTTTGCCAAGTTTTCAGTATTTGCATATTATGGAAATAGCGAACAGTTTAGACATGAGACTAAAGTTTGGATTCCTCGTTACAATGTGCATTTTCATGAATTATGTGATTTATGAGCTCTAATATATGTTGAAAACAAAATAACATTCAATCCATATGGCTTTAGCTATATCTCATCTATCTGCACAGGTCGTGTGACCCTTGTAAAAACGTTGCCTAGTATTGTTTGGCTGCAGTTTAAAACAATAAAATTGACGGTGCCTATCTCAAGCAACTTCAAAATGACTTAGGTTAAATACAGCTGGAATTTTGACTTAATTTTTTTTTACATGGGGACAGAGATGTTAGATTAGATTAGTTTAAAGTTACGGCTGGTCTTGTTGGGATATCGAAACTGCCGATCCAGAAACCCGGGTTCAAATCCCAACTGCACCAATGTCTTTTAGAAGTCATGTGCGTAATGCCACTAATTTTGAACGGTGAATATTTTAAGCTTTGAAAACATACACAAATTGTATGCTCTTTCTTTTGTTGATATTTTTTTATTAATTGACGTGTAAATTGTACATTTATCAATAAAGAACTTTGACTTTGAAGGAAATCATTGTGCGGAAAGTGACATGAACCTAGAATATGTCGAGGTCATGTGTTATCCACCAACCCACACTGGGCCCGCATGATGGATGGCATTGACTTTCTCCTTGCGACAGAAAGTCCCGAGTCCCAGCAGTGGGAACATTTAGTGGGCTGCTTATTGCTTGTGCATACCTTCAGTGACGTTGAAGAGCAGCATGCTGGAAGGCAACGAGGCGCCGTGCTCGTTGGCAGCCGTCACGAACACGTGGTAAGTGCTGTTCATCTCCAGGTGCTCCAGCTGTGCCATTGTGTCTGTCACGTTCATTTTCTACGAGAAAAAAGAGATAGAAAATTAAAAAAATGATCTTAGTTTCGTTTTTTTTGAAGACCACCTTAAACCACATGGCCACCAAATGAAATTTAAAATTTTTCTATATAAAGGTAAAGAGTTATTAGTTTGATTCTGTTCATTTCAAGATAAATGGACTGATTTTAAAAATTTATTCAACCTTGGATATGACTTCGTGATTTCTGAGTGCTATAAGCTATATATGCGAAGCCGGGGCGAACCACCTAATGACTGTGATTATTTTCCTGTATTGTAGTTTTTGACAAAAAGTTATCATATTTTAAGAAACTCACGTTGTAAGTAGCCTGCATGCTGTTGTAGCTGTAGGGCTGCGTATTGTTGTCGATCTTCTGCCAGTGCACGGTGTAGGATGTGGCGTTGGCGCCGTCCTGCGGCGCGACCCAGTCCAGGAACAGCTTGCTGCCGACGACCAGGGAGTGGAGCTCGCGCGGGGGACCGGGGAGGATGCCCGTACCTGACACAAAACATGATGTTAACAAATCAGAAGTATATTTAGTATACCCGACTTGCTAAGACCGGTTTTTTACCAGCGTAGTCCCTGTTCTGTTCGTAGTCTGATGCTACTACTGAAACTAGCCTATGCGCTTCAGACTATAGTTTACTAAAATCAAACAGCATCTTTCTTGCCTTGTCGCTCTTGTGGAAGTGCCGTACTTTTGTCGCGGCACATCACTATTGCCATAACTAACATACAATCTTGGTGTCTTCAAATCGAGAGTGAATCGGTTTCTTCTAGGTAAGCGCGCTCCATCATATCGCATCATCGCTTAACATCAGGCGATATGGTGGTCAAGTGCAAACCTATTCTAGTTAAAAAAACATACACCGCATCTGCTTACGATTGGTACAAAGGAACCGTGCGAAAAAACCTGATCTATTTACTTCTTTATCTAAGGTTTAGGCGTTTCGACATGATTGAACCACATGACACCGGACGCACACCCACAGGACATGTGCTATTCTATAATATTATGTTCTTAGTTGCAATCTTATCCGTTCAGGCGTCCCGATTTTGGCAGCAAACATCCTAACTTTTTAAATAAATACACGGGTAACTCACATTCGATATAGTCAGTCCAGTCCGGCTCAAGTTTCGATCGCGTCCGGCGATCTTTTTCAAGGAGAGTGCGCGCGCGCGCGTTCGCAACTCGTTTGACACAGTTTAGTCAGTGAGTTACCCGTGTATTTATTTAAAATGTGTAATAACCACGTTAGTTTTCGTACTTTACATCCAAACTTTCACATTTATAATATTATTTGTATTAATTCGTTGAATTTTCTTACATCTATTTACTGTTTTTGATATTGAACCTAACGTCTAGTAAAACAGCTCTGATTTTCTTTGGTGAAGCTGTAATTACTAGGTAGCTATGACAAAAATTGGCCATACGACACGAAGATGCGTGGGTTCGATTGCCGCTAAACTCTACCTTCTTATTAAATGTTCTAATAAAAATATCATTCTAAGATTTTAAGTACTTCATTTTTTTTTATATTATTAATTTAATTTTAATCAGCTGACTATTCTTTTGTTCACAAATTAATTTTTCAATGCATAAATTATAACTGAAACAAATTGTTGTGCCAGACACATTGCATGCATCTAGAATAATAGGCCAGTTTGTATGGGTCAACTTTTAAAATGTTTTGTATCATCTTATCTTAACTGCAAACAACAATAAAAAATTGTATTTGGCGCCATAGCTATTGTACAGATAAATAGGTCGTTCTGCACACATACCTTCCTCAAAGCACTGCACAATGTTCCCAATGTAAGGCACGCAGGTGTTGACGCCGCCGGAGTATGCGCCGGCGCAGACGCCGCGACAGGAGGCGGGCACGCCGCGCCGCGCGCAGCAAGCCTCGTGGTTACGGCCTGGGAGAAAAGACGATAACTGTACGAGCTGATATGACAATTCATTCTCCTTTTGTAAACGTTTTTGATGATTTTATTTCACTGATGTTATTACGCACACTCTCAAAATTTATCTATGCCCTGTAATTTATCTAGAAACATTGCCCTTCAAACTAGAACACGTTGACGTTTGCACTTTACTACTGGGTAGGATGGCTAGTATAGGTGTGTTAATTTTTTTCCAGGCGATTTTTGCAAAGAGCCCTACCACTTTGTATGACAATAATAATTATAGTTAACACGTTATACTAAATTCAAGCTATTTAGTTAGGTGTTAACTCTCACACTAGATCGGTCCTGTGTCGTGGGAGACAGTGCATAACAATAATTATATTTCATACAAAATCAAAAAAACTTTACAATTTGTAAGTAAAAATGAAAAACAAGGCGACTAGGGCTTGTGGGTCAAAAGTACAAGTAGATTTTTACAATTTGGTATTATTTTTTCTCGTAGTCTGTTGTCCTTACCTCCAGCGCCACACCGTAGCAGTTTGTGGAACTCCTGCGCACAGAGCGGCGCGAGCATGCGCAGGTCCGACATCTTGGCGTCGTACGAGCACAGTGGCATGCACACGCCTGCTAACTGTACTCGCTCGCAGCACGCCGTCACGTTGTACGAGTTCGCTTCTTCTTCCTCGTCTTCTATCACCTGAATTACACGCTCATTTTAAAATGACTTATGGTAATATGGAATCTACTAATGAATATACTGCACATTACTTTATTGATCAAATTACATATATACAGAGCTGCACCGAAAAAAGAATGTTTTTTTATGGGCCTGTGTAATCTTTTTATAAGCCCCGGCCAAAAAGAGGGGTGTTATAAGTTTAACGTTAATATCTCAGGGTGTGTGTTTGAGTGAGGCTGTGTGTGTGTGTGTGTGTGTGTGTGTACGCACAGAAGAAGTTCAATAGTTTTTCTCTTTATTTCTCGTGTCTTAAGAACTCTTAACTTTAACCGCACCAAAAGAAGTATACATTAAAAAAAAAAGGAGTGTATTGGTAATGTTAATTTACCTGGCTCTGTGTCCTGAATATCAGTCTCGGCGACGGGTCTCCCACTCCATGCTCGTTGACGGCCTCCACGTAAATCTCGTAATCAGTGTTTGGCTCCAGATCCTCCAGGATGTACGGAGAATGTACCTGGACAAAATATCTACGATTAAACCTTGAGTGATTGAATTAACCGACTTTATAAAAGGGTTCTCAATCCGGTTCGTTTTTTTGTATGTGCATTTGTTACGCGATATCTCCGCTAATTGTGACTCGTTTTTGGTGTTATTTTTTGTTTGGTAGAATAATAACAAAATTATAATAAGAATTATTGGTGAACACACAACATGACACTGATTGACACACAACTGATTTGTACGATCTAATACCACCTTGCCCTTTTTTCTATCGGAATGCTCGTAGCTCGAAAAAGCGACATCGCTTCATGGTTGATGTTCCAAAGACACGAACGAAGAGATTTGACTCTACTTTCGTGATAAGAACGTCTAGGCTGTGGAATAAGTTGCCTGAGATGGTTTTTCCCGATAGTTACATTCTTTGTGTATTCAAATCGAGAGTGAATCGGTTTCTTCTAGGTAGACACGCTCCATCGTAGACCGCATCATCGTTTAACATCAGGCGAGATGGCGGTCAAGTGTAAAAAAGCTTGTACTATGGCGGCCAGATAGCTGATATAATACATATATAGTTTTAAATACATACTTATTATAAATAGAAACACCCAGACACAGTGCAAACATTTGAATTCATCATACAAATATTTGCACTGGGTGGGAATCGAACTCACGACCCTCGGCTTCGCAGGCAGAGTTACTACCCACTAAACCACGAGACCAGTCAGAAAATACTTTATAGGTGGTCCCATACAAATATTATCGAATTCGTAAGAGGCAGTTTTTGAAATAGAAATACTAAAATTAGCTTAGATTTGTCTAGACAACGTAGTCATAGCTTCTTAGGAAATTTTGTCTAGTGTCTGAATTGAAGTCTGCTTTTGTTTTTTTGTAGAAAATAAATTTATGTATTACGACGCAAAAACGATAAACTGCAGGTTGGTACACACACACGTTAACCTTCAACCCTCAAGTTTATCATTCCGGTACGAACATTCCGATAAATGAGGACAAAGTTATATCAGATCATGCAGATTACCTGCAGACCAATAGAAAACCGATAAGCTAACATACATAACCCCATTGAAAAACCAATTTCAAACAGTACATTGCTCTAAACTCAATAAAATCCTGGGAATCTATCCATTTCAATTACTCCTCGGAAGCGCCAGACGCTGCCAATATTGCGATGCCGTTGGCTCTGCGCCATGGAACTTCCTTCCGAGGCTCACCTGTTGGACGCTGCGTAAATACTAACGAGCCTGTTTACTGTCGACGTTGCCTTGTTGGGAAAACAACGGTAAGTGGACTTTAAGTATCCGGTATCTCATGTTTGAGCAAATATTTAGTAGACAGAGCTTGGGAATTGTGATCTGAAATAAACTGGTAAGTGCGATGCTTTCCGGAGTCATAAGCTCCGGGCAATGTTTTTAATCATGTAATAATTACAATTGTATGCTATTATGTTTGTTTACTATAATACTAGTGTCATCAATTACGGGTGTTCGGCTTACACGGAACTGCATCGAAATAATGGGGACTTTCTCCACCATACGATAAATATCTCGTGATTGAAATACTAATGTATGTCAAAATGAATAATTATCTTAGGACTAACCCATCTAGAACTGTTTATAAAACGATCGCTTTGACATACATGTTTAATGTAACGTTTTATTGACTTGACAAAAAATAGATGGCCTAGTCGGGAGAACGGCAATGGGGATCCAGGGCGCCGAATTTTCGAAATGCCAGTGGTTCGAACCCCATGCACATCAATTTCTTTTCAAAGTTATGTGCGCAATACCGCTAACTTAAAACGGTGAAGGAAAACATCGTGAGGAAACTGATTACCTTGAATCTTTCGAGGTCACTGTGTCATCCATCAATCCGCATGGTGGACTGATGGATGGACGGATCCTGACTCTTTTCTTGCGAGAGAAGGCCCTGAGTACCAATGGAGTAGTGGGACAATTTAGTGGAGTGCTTATGCTATGTTAAATAGAATTACGTTTGAACTCGTATACAAGATGCATATAAATCTTACCTTCTCAAGTGCCCTGTATTCATCCAATGCACTATCTGACAAGGTCTTGTAATGCAGGTTATAGAACTGCACGGTGTCAGCCAGGGTGTTGGGAGGGGACCAGTGGACGACGGCGTAGTCGGTGTCGATGTTGGTGAGGTAGAGGCGGGAGGGCGCGCCCGGGAGGACGCCGTAGCCTTGCAGCAGGCAGTTGGTGTACGAGCTCATGTAGCGGAGGCACCTGGGTAGAGATACCATGAATTATATTAAAAGCCATTGCAGAATTTCTGCCCCGCTGTAGTGCAAGAAATGAGAGATTGAAAATTCTGTTCTCGTCATTTAAATAATTCATACCTTCAATTTAAGAAAATGGTAACATTAGTTAAACCTGAACACATTATCGCTGAAAACGGTTTTGTCCAGTCAACCTTGGCATGGACAATCTTTGAGAAACTCAAGACGTGGTGAACAAAAAATACAGTCGATGCAATGAGATTAGGTAAAAAAAAAAAAAGTTTTATGATGATAAGTTAAATGCGAAAATTGGCGACACATGTTGCGATTATAAAGTTTAGATATTTGTTGCTCAATCACGATGGAGCGCCTGAACGGCTCGGTTTGAAATTAAGAACAGAGTAAAGTATTAAGAGTGGACTGGCCAGGTTACTTTTCACCGCTGGAAAATTATGGGAATGGATTCTACTAGCAGTTTTATGCAATTTGTTCCCGTTTTCGTACTTTTTACGGAATAAAAAGTGCCCATTCTCTGTGTTATACCACATTATTATAATCTAACTGTATTCTGTAATTAAATAACAAACATCCGAACATACAAGTGGCGAAACTTTCAAATTTATAACATTCGTAGGACAGAAACTTACTTGAAGTGATTGAAGTCCAATGTGGTGATGTTTCCACTGCAAAGTGGTAGACAGATGTCAGGCAGGCCTCTTGCTTGGCAGCACGGCGTGTGGTCCATGCCATTGGCCAGGCAACCGAAGGTCACCCCGGCCCAGGGGGCGCATATCATCAGATCTGTCACCTGCAACTGAACGGTTAACGCAGCCCTTTGGGAGTGATTGTATTAGTCACAAATGGGTGGGTGATCGTGGACATAGAGATGGTAACATTTTAATTTAGCACATTGAAGGAAGCAAGATTGAACGTATGGTAACACTGCAGAATACATTGATGGTAGCAACGTTGAATATACTTGGTAGCAATAAATTATTACAATGGTATCTAAATGAATATTGAATTAAATAATTATATTTGCGATACACAATACATATATGTTCTGTTATTATTTTTAGTGTTGTTTTTATTTTATTTATTTATTTATTTATTTATTTAGGTATACAAAACAGTACACAGTTAACAATAAAGTTAAACAATATATAACAATTTAGAGAATACAAAATTTACAATTTTTTATTGAAGGTGTGTGAGATAATCACAAGAAATAAATGTGTAATGGCAGGTGAATGGATGTTTGCTAGCAAATATCTGGGGGTATAAAATATTTGAAAATCTAAAATATCAACAGAATGCTACAGCTAAGTTGATGCTCAGTTTGTCTCCATGTGAGTTATTAAAAACAAATTATTATGGACTAAAATGTTCTTGAGTGACGTGGTCTTAACAACAATTGATATTACGTTATTATTTAATGAAAAAAAATGATTTAGTAATGAATTTCAAAGCACATAAAAGTAAGCAAATGTCTGTAGAGATACAATTGAAAACGACACGTATTAACTTATGACGTATACTTACAACGATCTCGAAAGTCTTGGTGGGGTCGCAGAGTTTCTCCACACACCCGTAGTGGTTGACGCCGCCGGCCGTGCAGCAGGCCTTAACATCTGGCAGCTTCGGCGCCGCTGCCACGTCCTTGGGCTTCATCTTACCAGGAGTCAGGGTGAGAGACCTAGTCAATACGATATGACTGATATCTGAACTCGGAATAAAATTTAAACTAAATAGTTGCACATAAAACAATGTTTACGTATTGCATTTTTTAAAACTTTTATAGGTTCACACTTGACCATTATCTCGCCTGATGTTAAGCCACGATGCGTGCTTACGAGCGTGTTTTCCAAGAAGAAACCGATTCACTTTCGATTTGAAGGCACAAAGATTGTAACCATCGGAGAAAACCCACTCAGGCGACGTATTCCACAGCTCGACGTTCTTATCACAAAAGTAGAGTCAAATTTCTTAATTCGTGTCTTTGGAATATCAGCCATGAAACGATGTCACTTTTTCGAGCTTATGCAAGCAATCAGATGAGATTAGTTTATAATATGTTTACTAGTGGCGCTATGCCGGCCGAATGTCTGGTCTGATTTCTGCGTGTGGTCGTAGATTAAAATCCCACGTGCACCCCAAAGCATGACAACTATAAATTCAAGAGCACATATACAACTTTGTTATTATCACTGGCTTTAATGGTGCAGGAAAACATCGTGAAAAACTCATCAAAAACAGAAATCTCGTCATCTCATCTCATTATTGAGGCATGTGCCACCTGCTAACCTGCTTTTGTGGTAGCATAGTGAATTGATCTCTGATTTCCTTTTGATGAGAGAAAGCCTTGAGTCTCAACAGGAGCTACTAGGTAATAGCCTGTTATAGCTATGCAAAACTTTATAAATCTACAATACACCAAGTCCAAATTGTTCTTACCTTACAGCATAACTTGGCAAGCTAGACCCGTGTATGTTGTAACTGGTCACTGTGACTTCATACATGGTGAACGGCAGCAGGTCATTGACTACCAGGAACGTTTTATTTGCTGTTACTTTATGTGAGATCGTTGTCACTGCCTTCATGGTATCGTTAGTGTTTTTCATAGAACTCTCTGAAGGGTCTATGAGGTGTGCGTCGAAAGACTTCAGTGTTGTGACGTTGACTATGTATTCTGAGACGGAATCTGTGTTTTCTATTGGAGGACTCCATGATACGTTGAGTTGTTTCTCGTTCAGAGGTTCCACTTCGACGTCTTCTGGTTGACTTGGTAGAAGTTCTGAAAGAAATGTATGTGTTATTCGTCTTTCAAACTTTTTCTCACTAAGTGGGGTTGACACACTTGGCAGTGTAAACACTTTAAGGCCCATGTAAAAATGTGGATGATTTATTATTTTACTCCTATTTTCAAATTGATTTGTCACCCATTTTTTTGTAGGTATTTCTAAAAATGGAGTGCATTGTTTTAAAGTGACAAAATATTGAATTAGTTTCCAGATGTTTCCCTGTAGTCTTACCAATGCCTTCTACGATACAAGCGAGAGTCTTCTCCATGTAGGAAGCGCAGGAGTAGTGCGTCTTGATGTTGTCGGTGACGGGTGTGAACTCGCCGCGACACACGTCCTGACAGATGGACGGCACCCGCTCTTGGACGCAGCACGGGACGTGGTTTCTACCGTCAGCCATGCATCTGAGGAATTACCAATTGACTGTAACTTGACATTTTTTATACTATTTTGCAAAAAAGACGTTTTTTTTTTGGAGTCCCGAAGCTTCAATAATGTTTTTCCCAGATGTATTTTTGTTGCCGCTGTAACAACAAATACTAAAAATAAAATAAATATTTAAGGAGGCTCATCCAATAAAAGAGGTTTCTGTAAGGTCCGGTCCGGTTAGGTCCAGTTCGGTACGGGTTTTCAGGTAATGGGTACGGAACCCTTCGTGCGCGAGCCCCACTCGCACTATGCCGGTTTTTTTACCTATTTTCGTAATTTGTGTTTTAACAAAAGGAATTAAAACTGACACAAGTCGATCAAATGATAGTCATTGTCAATTTAATGCTCACTGACTTTTCTTTCTTAAAATGATCTTATGAACAAAAGACTCTCTGGAAGAGAGCGATATTCTATTAACGATATCTTATCGCCTACTGTGTCTAAAATGATTTTAATTAAATGTTTTTATTAAACTGTTTCTTTTAAATTATTCTTGCGGTATCATACAATACAATACAAAACACTTTATTGGCACCACAAACAAAATTGACAATAAGTAACATGATAAAAATAAGTAAAATGATAAAAAACACAATGGGCACAAAAGGCGATCTTATCGCTAAAAACGATCTCTTCAACTTCTTCTAAAGTGTTATTGTGTTGTATATTAGGTACTACCTGTCATTTTCTTTATAATATGTATTTTATTCAGTAATAACAGTGGTGTGGTATCCTTAATATATTTAAGTATTTGAAAAAACAAACTAAGTCAAAGAAACTAAACTGAACTTGTGTTTTCATTATTCTTACTTGACTATGGCAGGGAAGTCAGGCTGGCAAGTCTCGGGGTCTTGCCCAGTGCCTTCCAATATGGTCTGGATACTGCAGAAGCCGAGACACGATTTGTTGACATTGGCCGCTACGCAGCAGTCTGTGTAGTTGTGGGCCAGCGCCAACGTGGACAACGTTGGCGTGTTGGCCGAGTAGCTGTCAGTCGTGTTGACGTTCTCTGGAGGCGTCAGCCCTCGAGATATCACTGGAAAATATTTAACAGTAAATTGACATATTCATATTACACAAAAAAACTTACATTTATGAATTAACTAGTAGTGTCTTGCGATTTTACCTAAGTAGTTTCTGGCCTAGTTTTTTTTTTAATTTGCATTTTTTTAAATTTTACATTAAAAAGACAAAAATAACCTATGTGCTATTCCAGATTGTAGCCGAACTATGTTCCAAATTTAAACTTAAACCCAATCCGTTCACCCCATCCAATGTAATTAAGCTATAAACATCCAAGCCCTATCTTTGGCTTTTATTCCCCAACCTCTCTGCTGCATTACGTATATGGTTACTCCATGAATGATTAATTTTCATAAATAAATCATTGGTTAAGATACCCGTCTACGGTAAGACGTTGATTTTTCATAGTAAAGAGTAATGTGACGAGGACATGTGCCTGATGGGATGCAATATGCCTACCCATAGCAGTACAAAGACACACAGCTATGAGAACATGAAGAGTCCAAATCAATACATTTCACTGCACTCATCACAGATATATTCAATACTCAATCATTTTATTGCTAACTTTATTTTACTTTTGTTGGTCTTATTTAAACATACAGTATGCAATAGTTTTCCATAATGACCCTGGTTGGGTGTGGCAATATAATTAATCTATAATTAATTAATGTTTTATCTCGATTCCCTGTAATTTCATTGAAAACATTGCCATTCAAACCGGGACACAGTAATGTTGATACGTGAAATAACAGGGAATATTTATTTATTTATTAGGTTACAAGCACATATGAACATAATATTCTCCTAAACACAAAATGTCAAACAAGAAAAACATTTTTGTGGCGTACACTCCGCGAGGCATAAGCTGTGCTTTGCATTAGTGTGAGTGATCACCAATCAGGCAGGAGCTTGAAATTTTGTCCGCGAGGTATAGGCTGAGCTTTGCATTAGTGTGAGTGATCACCAATCAGGCAGGAGCGCGGCGAGACAGAATGGCGCCGCGCCTAAGGCCGGTTGTCACACCTACACTATCCATGTACACTCACACAAATGCAAAGCTCAGCTGATGCCTCGCGGAGTGTACCCTAGACTCTGCACTAGGCAATGCCTGTGTTGCAGAATCTAATCTCTTCCATTTTTATCTTATATTAAAACTACAAAAACATGCAATTTATGAAATAATATGTATGTGTACGTTTGTGTTAGAGAATGTATTTGAGTGCGTGTGTATGTGGGATGTAGGTCTGTGTGTGAGGGTGATGGTATGTGAGTGAGTGTATAAGAGAATGTCTCTATGTATGTTGTTTATATGCGTCTGTTGCAGAATCTTGTTTTATAAGTATTCTAATTAAACAAAAACAAAACAATAAACATTGATGTCATTTGTTGTGTATCTGCGCATGTATGTGTACACACAATGTGTGTGTTTGCTAATGTGTATGATGTGCCGTATAATGACTAATTTGTGTGTACGACGATTACCTAAAATAAAATATTTTATTTAATAGAGATAAAATATTGATGTTTTTTTTAATTAATTAATTAGATATTAACTATATTGCCACACCCAACCAGGGTCATTATGGAAAACTATTGCATACTGTATGTTTAAATGAGACCAACAAATGTACCATAATGCTTAGAATAATTATTGTTACCAGTTAATCTGTGGAAGCTCCGGACTGGCGGCTCTGTGTTGAGTTCGCAGATATACAGCCCTGCGTCCGACGGCTTCACCTGCTTGATGACCAGCGCCCACACGTCGCCGCCCTTGCGGATCCCGGGGCCTTGCAGCGGCTCTTCGTCTGGTCAAAAGTGTATTGGTTTATTGGTGAAAACGATCGAATAACTTAGCAATAACTAGTATACATAGAATCTTTCGAAGTCATGTGTCATCCACCAACCCGCACTGGGCCAGCATGGTGGGAACATTTAGTGGACTGCTGATGATGATGAACTAGTATTTACATTTTTTTATAGTACCTATACAAGATGAGCAGGTCAAGTGCCTGATGGTAGGCAATATGCCTACCTTTAACATTACAGCGACATGGTATTGGAACATGAAAATTCCAAATTAATAAGAACTAGAAGTGATCCTGTGATTTCACTGGAAATATTGCAAATGTTGAAAGTATTTAGGAACCGAAACACAGTGATGTTTTCACGCTACCTACTGCTATAAATGCTAAAGATGCTTCCCTAGACAAACTTTGTAAAGACAACTAGAGTACATATGGGTGTCAAATGAAAGGGCAGGTAGAATGACAACACTATGACAAATTTAAGATTCAGGTCAGGGTTGACTCAAAAGTTAAAAATTTTTGTTTCTTGTCTCGCGTGACGCTCGCTATTTACTAACTTACTTTTATCCCGTAGCACGTAGACCTTGTCGTCTCGTGTCGGTATGTCGCGTAGCACGTAGATCATGTCGTCTTCTATGGCGCGCACTGTTTATAACTTATTTTTATTCCGTAGCACGTAGACCCGGTCGTCTTATGTGGCTCGCACTGCTTATTATTACTTTCATCGCGTAAGACGTAGACCCTGTCGTCTTGTATGACGTGCATAGATCGTAACTTACTTTCGTCGCGTAAGACGTAGGCTATGTCGTCATGTATGACGTGCATAGTTTGTAACTTACTTTCATCGCGTAAGACGTAGACCCTGTCGTCTTGTATGACGCGCATGGTTCGTAACTTACTTTCGTCGCGTAAAACGTAGACTATCGTCTTGTCTGACGCGCATAGTTCGTAACTTACTTTCGTCGCGTAAGACGTAGACCCTGTCGTCTCGTGTGACGCGCACGCTCCCAGCGGTCAGCAGGTTGAGGTCCCTAGCTCGTTTCCACAGCACGGGCCGGCCGCGCGCGCCGAGCACTACACACGTCAGCAGCGCGTCCTCCCCCGCTCTTCACCGCCACCCCGCCCGCCGGCGCCCGCATCCACGCATCCTTGTTGTCTTCGCCTTCCAGTGACCCGGCTGTGCTCACGCTTTCCGTTGAGTCGCTACGGAGTTCTGTTTACAAAAGAAAAATAATAACTCGTAACGTATCTAACCAATATTATAAATGTCAAGAAGAGTCTATAAGACTGGAATAACACATAGGCTTTCATCGCGGGAAAATAACGGGAACGGGACCTATGCGGGTAAAGCCGCGACGCGCTAGTAGTTAGAAATTTACTGTTAGTACAGGACTAGTGCCCGAGCGGCACGAGGCTAGTTTTTTCAGTGCCAAACGAGCAGCCATCGCGCGCGTGCACTCTCCTTTGAAAAAGGCCGCCAGATGCGGCCGAAACTCGAGTCGGATTGACCAACCATATATATGTGAGTGTCCCGTTATCCAATTAAATAGTTTTTCAAGCTAGGATAGCAAGCTAGTGTTAGTAAGCTAGTATTTCTAGCTTCGTGTAGACAAAACTAGCGTTGCGTAGCGTTGTCTACACGAAGCTAGAAGTTAACCTTGCTAGATTGTTAACACTAGCTTGCTATCCTAGTTTAAAAAACTAGCCTCGTGTCGCTCGGGTATTAATCATAATTTAGATTTGTGTAATCTTTATGATATGAGTTCAAATTGCGAAAGCTTAAAAACTAAGTATATTTGAAGTTAGCAAGTTGTTTTTAACCTATGATCATTTGAATCAGTTTTGATCAAAAGTTTCAATCTATACTTATAATAAAACTGTAACGGGTCGAATTCTGTACATAGAAGATATTTTAAAAAAAATTTTTTTGGGGCATTCCATAGTCGATACTGATGGCGAAACTGCATTTTTTTTCATTCATGTCTGTCTGTCTGTCTGTCTGTCTTTCTGTATAGGGATCACGCATCACGCTGAAACTACTGATTCAATTCAGCTGAAACTTGGCATGATTTTAGTTTATACTAAGGACATTGCTGTAGGCTACTTTTGATCCCCAAATTCTGATCGGTTTTCTTGCGGGAGGGGGTGCAAGTCAGAATGTGTATTTGGTTGTAACTCATGTTTCCGTTGTTTGATTTCATTAATTCTTTTTTTGTTAGAAAGAACACATTTTTGATATTGTCCCGTCAAAATTTGAACAATATCGGTCTGTTGGTTCGGAAATTACACAAACATTAAATAATAACGACACGCGCGGCGCGTTCGGTACATACTAACTTCTAAGTATTCTGTGTATCACAGACGATCCACAGAATATCTAGATTCTAGAAAGTGCCCACGTGATCGCGTCGCGTCGTCTTGGATGACAAAATAATTGTCAAAAATATATTTTTGTGTGGAAAAACAAAAATCATTCGGTTATAATCGACTTCAAACAAGGAGGATGTTCTCAATCGGGTTGCATGTTTTTTTATTTGGTTTTATTTTACGCGATAACTCCGCTAATTGTTAGTTGATTTTGATAATTCCTTTTTTGTTTGGTAGAAAATACTTCAGAGGTGGTCTTAGATATCGAAAACAGGGAGGTAGTTTTTCAAATATCAACAAAAAACTAAAATCAGCAAAGTTTTATCTGTACGACATAGTTATACCTTCTTATAAAATGTAGTCGAATGACAAATTAAATTACCTGTCTTTGAAGTAGATTTTTGTTTTTTGGAGAAAACATATCAGCATAATAAGTAGCAGCATAAACAACCTATTAAATGTTCCCACTGCTGGGCGTCGGGGCCTTCTCTCGCAAGGAGAGAGACAAGGCTATAATCCACCACGCTGGCCCAGTGTCGGTTGGTCGATGACATATGACTTAGAACTTAGATTATAGGTAGATTTCGGTTTCTTCACGATGTTTTCCTTCACCGTTTTAATTACCGGCATTACGAACATGACTCTGAAAAGATAGTGGTGCGCGTGGTTTTGAACCCTGGGTCTCCGGATCGACAGTCGCCGTTCTCCCGACTAGGTCAGCTGTAACTTACTAGACCAGCCGTAACTTATTAGAAAACGTATTATTTCAATCCAAATACTGTTTAAAATTTAAAGGTAGTGTTCAACAAGCTTCGGTGACCGAAGCAGACCGTTGTTAGGGTTCCGTACACAAAGGGTAAAAACGGGATCCTATTACTGAGACTTCGCTATCCGTCCGTCCGTCCGTCCGTCTGTCACCAGGCTGTATCTCAAGAACGATGGTAGCTAGACAGTTGAAATTTTCGCAGATGATGTATTTCTATTGCCGCTTTAATCATGGCGGAACGTATCAAGTGATCGGGTTGAAATTTGAAATAGAATTAGATTACAGTCTGGAAGAACACAGGCTAAACATGTATAAGTACTCTATGTATTACGTAACAAACATCCAAACAGTGACATTCATAATATTTACAGGACAACGTTGGAACGGCTGAACATATTTGGATGAAATTCGAAACACACGTAGTTTGAACTCAGAAATAACAAATCGGTTACTTATAGGTGACGTAGGAAAGACTAAGCAAATTTGGTAGAAAATTGAAACAGAAATAACTCATAGTCTGAAATACCACATTTATGTATTTATTACCTATCAACCTGAAAAGAAGCATGGGCCCTAAGGAAACAAATATTAACTATCACGTCAAAACGGCACAACGATATGGGTTGACATACGAAACACATATAGTTTAGAGTCTAAAATTTCACATGGGCTAATAAGTCTACATTTTCATTTAACTCCATATTAAGATAAGCATACATTTTCGTAAGGAACTTGATGTGATGGTAAGGTAAAAGCCAAAAAATGAAAAATATATGCACCCGTTTTGGCGTAGATAATATAGGTGATTTGCGTTCACAATCAAAATAACAAGCAACATAATATTCTCATTAGACGGCGCTAATGCCAGTTTAAATCTAAAAGCACTAAAGGCCATTTAAATCGATGTTTTGCTATTGTGATATGTATTTTTTCTTTCATCACATTTCACTAGGACTTGGCTTAGATTTACGGGTTCAACTTGCTTGAATATCATTAAAACTCATAATTTTAATTATTTTGATTCCACACAAGCTTCGTTCAAAATTTTACTACGGCGAAGTCGCGGGTAACAGCTAGAAAAGCTTTTTTTTTTTACTAATAATGTATCCTATAAAAATCCTACAAACTTAACACTTGCGGCTATGTTCGATACTACGAAACCTTACCAAGTATGTTTGATTTTGTTTAAAAAATTTTAATAAATAAAAAAAATTTAATAAATTTTTGTGTGGAAAAACAAATTTACTCAAACTTAAAGGTTTTTCAATGACTACTTATCCAAATATTTGACGTACGATACTTCCAATTAATGTATAATTCAGTAACATCTGCTTACGCGAACGAAGTAGCGGGCTCAGCTAGTATTAAAATATGTTGGGCGTCTGGACAGCTGAACAGATAATTTGAAATCTACAACACAGTTATATTATAGGCTGGAATAGCACATCCGCTACGTTCAATCACTGGACAATCACGGGAATGAAAACATGGGTGAAACCAAAGGCTGATGATAGTGTTAATTATGTTGTCTTTCCTTTTATTACTCTATCTATAATAGGCATGACGACTCTTTTTTTATGTGCCATCAAAAAGCTACTCAATAACTGAAACATAGGTGAAAGAATTACTTTGTTATCTTAAAAACTTCCCGAGATATCTAGAATTTATAAACAATTTTGGACTCTCCCAAAAACGCTTCATACAAATCACTTCAGAAGCGTGAATGACACTGTCGTATTTTCTATGCGTCGCGCGTAAAGTTTGTATGGTAGCTATATTAAATATTGCGTTTAGGAAACTGGTTTCATAACAAAAGTAACTGTAAATTGAATGGGTTGAATGAAATGGAACTAATAATTTCGTACTTTTAAAATGGACGGGCCTACCCAGCTTTGAATGATCATAAAGTAAGTTTAACTAAAAAAATATCTAAATTGAAATTGGTACATATTTTATTCTATTTATATATATTAAATAATTGAATATAATTGCAGGACCTCTCGTCACGCCTATTATAGTAAGATCCCAGGGCCGCCAGACATCACGTATTTTCTGATGGATGAAATGTGGACGATTGAGTAGAGTTAGTATGTACTAAGGGCACATGCTTACCCGCTAACTTGCTTAGACGGCCAATTTTAAGATATGAGATCTAGAAGATACATTACTCACTTCACGTATTTTCTGATAACTGATTTTCACGTATGTTATAGGCAGTATCCTTAAAAATAAGGCCCAGATACTCCCAGACACTTTCCGTCGGCCGTTTTGCTTAACAGACGCTTTAAAACTCCCAAAAAAAAATAATTTTTTTTTTTAAATAAAGAGTGACGAGACGACCAGGACATGTGCCTGATGGTAAGCAACATGCCTGACACATAACAGCACAGTGACACGCAGCTATTGGAACATGAAGAGTCCAAATCATTACCTAGCACTGCACTGCGCTCGTCACCCAGAGATCTAAGATCTTATATCTCTAAGCCCTGTAATTTCTCTGGAAACATTGCCCTCAAACCGGATATAGAGTCTGTTAAGCAAAACGGCCGATTGGAGCAAAACGAATTTTCATTCATCAGAAAATACTTGACGTCTGGCGGCTCTGGGATCTTGGACTATAATCATTACATCAATCTTTTGAGCAGCTCGTTTCAGAAACTTTGTTAAACACAGCCTTTGCCGTCATAATCAAACGTTATCGATTAACAATCAACTTCAATTTACAAACGCTAACGCTCAATTTAAACCAATTAAAACCCCCAAAGGGCCACAAAACACTTCAAAAGCTAAAATTCAACAGACAAAATCAAAGTAACGACTAAGCTCTTTAGAAAGTATTAAACTATGTTATATTTCAAAGGGGCTCAGGGTTCAATGCGAATTCGGAGGCAATTCTGACCTCCTGACCTCACCTCTGGCTTTCTGATAAAGAGGTCATCTGTACCCAGGATGGTACCCAAGAATATAAATGTGAAGTTTGGGCCGAAGCCGTCGCGTGATGGGAATTTTAATATAAATAAAACAAAGGAATCTGTAGCAGCTGAAAATACCAGCTATTTACGGGAATGAATGGACGTTTATTTTTTTATTGGCGCTAACGAACGCTCCGACAAACGTGATTGCTTTTACTTTGGGCCATTTGATTTGTTGAAAGGTTCCAAATTAGCAAATTAACGGGGTTTTGTTGATTTTTACACTTAAAAGGCTATTTTTTTTTACGATATTTTTATAATTTAACCAAGCGCCTTGCGTATAGTACCCGTTCCCGTTGTTCACATTATTTTCTGGAAAAAAAGTAACATAAAAGCACTCTTTGCACCGAGCGCATTCGGGTCTAGGTTAAATCGGTTTAAGATATTTTAATGTGAGTTAGTATAGTATATTATATTATAAGTATAGTATATAGTAAGTATAAGTAGGTGTTTCTCTAGACCATTATCTATATATACGTCGGATTTCATCCAAATCTCGTCAGTAACTTTGACGTGAAAGAGTTACAAACTTCCAATACCTACAAACTTTTGATTTTCATAAAGATTTGGCTGGGGAATATGGCCTGTATTATGAGGAACCTTTGATCAAAAATGGCATGCACGTATTTTTTTTTTAATAAAGAGTTAAGAAAAGAGCAGGACATGTGCTTGATGATGAGCAACATGCCTGCCACATAACAGCACATTAACACGCAGCTATTGGAACATGAAGAGTCCCAATCATTACCTAGCACTGCACTGCGGTCGTCACCCAGAGATCTAAGATGTTATATCTCTAAGCGTCGTAATTTCTCTGGAAACATTGCCCTTCAAACCGGAACTCTGAAATTACTGCTTGGCGGTAGAGTGACTGGCAAAGGTGTAGTATTTCCCCAGGTGGACTCTGCTAGGAGTCCTACCACTACAAAACCGTTAGTAAACTTAAGTTAGTTTGGATACTGTGCCGTGTTTACTTGCCCTAGGTTCGGTACAAGGTACTGGGCGTCTAAGTTCTAAAAAAATTGTACAGCTAACGAACTGAGTGAGTATTTGCGCTCACTTGCGCAACTAGGACAAGCCGATGATGATCGATATTCGACCGATCATTACTTCGCATGACTAGTGCGACAGTCATACCGAATCACTATGAGTTCCAAAATGTGGTAAGTAGTTGGTTTCATTCAGAATAAAGCCTTTATACAATTATTCATCGTTGTAAGTCGGTTAAAATGGCGCAATCATTTTAGTAGCTCTTTGAAATATGCTTTTAGTGGTTTTCGTATTGCGGTTTGGCAGTAAACACTACCTAGATGTAAATGTTGAATCCGTTGAGATGTGAGTCACTTGGATCTTCTCCAACAAAACATGAGTCAGCTCATACATCATACAATCATAAAAATGACAACTTGACACTTAAAACCTTGAAAGTTGTGGCCGTTTGAATGTGAGAACAAAGAAATGTTTGTTTTCTGAAACCATAATCACAGATATTCCGACTACATTGTATGTAAGAATAAAATTTATTTTTAGTAGTCTTTGCAAACAAAAATAGAGGAATGCTATTCAGAATTGATTGGTAAATATTTTGCGGTTCGTATTCGTATAGATAAAGCAGCGATGGATTCGTGGCTGGAACGAGCGATTCACAATTGTGAGATAGTAAAGACAAGAACAAAATTAAAAATTTTGACTAACCCCCGACTACCTCAGATTTGTTATCCGTACAACATTCTACTAGTTAAGCCCTTTCATTTGATACCCATATTAAGGGAGTTGTGAAAAAAGAAATGTATTTCGCCATTTTGTGGAAGCGGCTATCTTGGATTTGAAATTTGTCATAGTGCAAAGTATTTTACTAGTAAGCCCTTTCCTTTGATACCCATATTGAGGTAGTAGTGAAAAAAATAATATAATTTGTCATTTTGTGGTGGCGGCCATCTTGGATTTGATTTTTTATAGTGTGTAGTATTCTACGAATTAAGCCCTTTCATTTGATACCCATATTGTGGTAGGTTGTGAAGAAATATGTTGTCCGCCATTTTGTGGCGGCGGCCATCTTGAATCGATATTAACCAAACATAGCTAAGAACATCCGCACGGATATTAACTTTCAAATTAAAAAACCGCATCGAAATCGGTTCATCCCTTTGAGCTCTACGGTGCCACAGACAGACACACACACAGACAGACAGACAGACAGACAGACAGACATCGACGTCAAACTTATAACACCCCTTTTTTTGGTCGGGGGTTAAAAATAAGTTGAAATCCCACTTGCACCACGGAATATTTTTTTCAAATGAAGTATTACTTAGTTTGTTGTCACTGGGCCCTGGGCCCTGCCTAAACTGGTATTTTTTTAATTATCTTTTGACATTAAACCCGGACTGGGCTAGTATGGCGGCCTTTATACCCTTTCTTTTAAATATAGTTTTCAGCGGGAATATTAATGGGCTGTTCTTCATTAAAAAAAATATAAGTGTTATTTTAGATATACATATATCTATGTATCAAATATCATCCAGTTCCATTCAGTGCTTTTTGCTTGAAAGGTTAACAACTATCCATACATACATACACATTTTCGCTTTTATAATATTAGTAGGTCTAGGAGTACTTATACTATGTCCCAGTGTACCGTGTCTCATGTGGTGGGACTTCTTACAAAGACGCGAGAAGCACTTACCGCTTACTTATGTTAGATACGGTGCAACATACGTACTAGAAGGAAAGTATGGGTTTTTTTGTAAGTGTTTTTTTTTGCTTTACTCAGAGGACATCGGATAGCAGCGTAATTTATTGCTGTATTCACATATTTTTTTATATAAGTATTTTTTTATTATATTAGTGACATTGACAATGGCTTCGTGAGTCAATTAGCAGTGACCCTACTCTTTCAGCCTTGGGTTGTGGTTTCGATTCCTACCTAAAACTAACATTTGTGTTGGGAATATAAATGTATAACAGTTACTGGCTATTTATATGTAGAAATATTATAAGTATTGTATAAGTTATCACAGCGCCTCGTGGTTTTACCCGCACAGTTCATGTTGCTTCTATTTGCCCTGGATAGAGAGTGTATTAAAATATAATTATTATCGAATAATCGCATAATGCTTGACAGTTTTCTGTACGATATTTTTTGTAATACATTGAAGTAATTATTTTAAACTTTGAAAACGTATACAAATTGAATGCTCATTCTTTTGTTTTTATTTTTTATTAATTTATTAATATAATTTACATGTCAATTAATAAAATTAAATGTCAAAAACCTAAACACTACAAACACAAGATTGGAGTCTTTAATTTAGTGTCCGCACTCGTCAAATCGCCGACCAAAAGTGCCCATCAAACTGGCGGCATTTCCCCGCTGTATGGCCAAAGAAATGTTTTGGTCAGATAGAGACCCGAGCGGCTATTACGTCCTCTGTCCCTAAGAAGACGAAATTTTATGAATTGACGTGTAAATTGTACATTTATCATTAAAGAACTTTGACTTTAGGATATTTGTTATTCTAGGCATATACAAGTAAAATGTGTTACAAATTTCAACTTGATGTGTCCAGCCTTTCCGATGTGATTGAACAAACATACACTCAAACTTTGGGATTTATAATGTTAGTATACTTCTACCAGCTACCCGGTTGCCACAGTACAAGTTTCAGTTTAGGGCAGACAGTTTTGTGTGAACAAATATCAATCTATTTTTTAAGTCACTGACAAAATTTAACTTTATTTAAGACAACATCAATAAATATCAAGAAACATAACAACTAAACTTATATACATAACCATAATTTATATAAGTATACATTAAATATAAAAAAGGGACAAAATTGATCTGAAAAAAGCTTGCAATCAACATCGGCCGTGTGTATCAACAGGTACACAAAGACTGCTGCCAGGGTTGGCACTCATCTTACGAGCTAAGGACCGGCAAGAACTTTCGAATCTCTTTCCTGGCATCTACGAGCGTACTTATACTGTAGGGGTGTCATGTTGGTAAATAAGTTGGAGGCTCTATTTGAATATTATAATGGTTGGGGTATTAACGCGTGAAGGTGACTCGTGAATACGATGCTTATACCTAACTAATATTACATACAAGCAGCATCCCACGGTTTTACCCGCGTAGTTACCGTTCCTGTTATTTTTTTCAGAATAAAATGTGAGTCTATTTTCCAGACTATAATCTGACTGTGTTCCAAATTTCAGCCTGATCCGTTCACACACTATGACGTGAAAAACAAACATAAAAACATTGACATTCTACTATCCTAGTCACTACGTAGTATACAAGAACAAAATTAAAGATTTTGACTAACCCCCGACAACCTCAGATTTGTTATCTGTACAACATTTTACTAGTCAAGCCCTTTCATTTGATACCCATATTAAGGGAGTTGCGAAAAAAGACATGTATTTCGCCATTTTGTGGAAGCGGCCATCTTGGATTTGAAATTTGTCATAGTGCAATGTATTTTACTAGTCAAGCCCTTTCGTTTGATACCCATATTGAGGTTGTGAAGAAATATTTTGTTCGCCATTTTGTGGCGGCGGCCATATTGAATCTATATTAACCAAACATAGCTAAGAACATCCGCACGGATATTAACTTTCAAATAAAAAAACCGCATTGAAATCGGCCCATCCGTTTGAGCTCTACGGTGCCACAGACAGACACACAGACAGACAGACAGACATCGACGTCAAACTTATAACACCCCTTTTTTTTGGTCGGGGGTTAAAAACAAAAAAAAATAAGAATACATAAATTTAATACGGAAACTACGTGAGTAAAACCACGGCGTGCTGCCAGTTTGTAATATCAATAGGATGTGAAAATGTGTATGTTTGTTGCTCAATCACGTCAGTAAACACTAAGATATATATTATTTTTTTCAATAAATAGTGACGAGCCGAGCAGGACATGTGCCTGATGGTAAGCAACATGCCTGCCACATAACAGCACAGTAACACGCAGCCATTGGAACATGAAGAGTCCAAATCATTACGTAGCACTGCACTGCGCTCGTCACCCAGAGATCACCCAGACCTCTAAGCCCTGTAATTTAACTGGAAACATTGCCCTTCAAACCGGAACACAGTAATGTTTTCACATTAATGCTTGCCGGTAGAATAAATAAATATTCGTGGACAGTTCACACACAACACCATCTGACCCCAAACTAAGCAAAGCTTTTACTTTGGCAAAGGTGTGGTACTGCCCCAGGCGGACTCTACGAAGAATCCTACCACTACTAAATCATAATATAATATATTATTAAGTATTATTAATATAAGTACGTAAATATTTAAGTTAAAGATGTGAAATTTCTTCGACGGATCTATAATACACAGCAACACTTGATACCCGTAGGTTGGTATAAAATCTCGACGAAAGCTCCGACAAAAGCTCAGAATTTTCTGGGCAACCAAGCGTGTTTTGCCTCGTCTTATGTCACGGGATGTGCTATAAATACTGTTCGGATTTATTGTTACAAAATATAATTTACATTTTCGATACATTTCCACTATCCTATCCTATTAATATTATAAATGCCAATGTTTAGATGTTTGTTGCTCATTCACGTCGTAGCTTATGAACGGATCGGACTGAAATTTGAAACCTGGGTCCATAGAGTGGGCTTATTACCCTTATTTTACTTAACGCTGTATTTAAAGATATACAAACAAAAATCTTCAGGTCATTTTTTCATAAATCCAAGGTCCTCGGGATTTTAATCCTCAGTCGCTCACTAATCATCCTTTTATTATATCTTTTATTAAAAAAAGAAACTCATTATTTTCGAGTAGGTCATAATCAAAGTCGGTCGAGGGGCCATGTCAATCATCCATTCATCCTCTTATTTGCCTCTGTATTCTTCTAAAGCCGATTGTCTCGACTTCAGAATGAGGTTATTAAAAAGTATATCAACTTTGCCTTTATTCCGAATACTTTGTAGCCCTTTTTATTAAAGCTTATTTCAATCTTTTGCATTTAATAGATAATGGAGAAGTGAGTATCAAGGCAAATGGAAAGGCAATTGAGTGCTGTATTCTTTAAGTAACTGATTTATTATAAATCCATTTTACGAGTACATTATGTTTTACAAATTTTGTGACCGAAAAGTTTGTTTGTTTTGAAAATCACAAATTTTGTTATTGTGCCGAAGTTAATTGAAAATACTTATAATTTAAGAAGCAAAATAATTCTTTGAAGTTTTATTTTATTCTGTGTTTTCGTTACATATAAAATTTATTGTAACAATTTTGAATACCCTAAAAACGCGGGTGGAACCACGGGCTTAGCTAGTTGTAAATAAAAATATACTTAAGACAAACATATTTTAAGAAATAGAACAAATTTTATTATTTAAATTCGTGACAAAAACATTAATTCTAGAAAGCGATCAAACCTTAATAAAGACTTTCTACCAACTTTGAGTATTTAGACTCAAAGACTACCAACAAAGCCACGAGGCGACTCAAAATAGATACAACTAAAGAGTTTATTTTCTAAAAAGAAAAGACATCTCTATTCTCAATAACAATGGTTCACAGAGGAACTACAAACCCCATTTCACACATGGAAGCTAGAAAAACAAACCGAGGGCGCTCCAATTGTAAAGTATAATTTTGTTTGATAAAACTTTCTGGTAATTTGGGGTATAGGTCAAAAGCTATTGGCCCGTTTCATAACATAACCTACTTACAAAAAGTTTCAAAGTGTTGTGAAATATTGTAATTAAATTTGATTGATTCAACTGATCATCTCTCAATGGGGAATGTTAATAGGTATGTAAAATCACTAGAAGCTTTTATTACAGGTTACAGTAAAGCTTCTTTATAATACAGATACACTAGTTTTTTGTTTTGTTAAATAATACCAAGTAGTTATAATTATACAAGCATTCAAAATACGCCAAAATATCTACCGCGTGTGACGTCATTACACAACGGTCCAAACCGCTTAGGCGCAAGGCGGCAGTCACAGTTACAGGACCCAACCACCGTCCACTGTAAGCAATTATAGGACAGTAGTAGGTAGCAGTAGTTTGCAATGTTTTTTTTTGTTACGTTGCTTCCAGTTGGGAACGAACTGAGCGAGTGTTGTGGGATGACGTCACGCGCACCGCTCACTTTAAAATTCTATATCTTGGAAAGTAATTGAGGTTATTGTTAATATTTTTTTATTTATTTAAAAAAAACGTATTGAAATAATTCTGTCACGAGTATTTGTTATTTTGAACGAACAACACAGAAAGCTAACAGTTAAAATTAGTGTATTTTCTATATTGTAGACATAATTAAATTAAATGGAGAGCAAATAAATAGAATTCTGTCAATGAGACATCATTGTGAAACTTTGTTATGGAATTGGAATGGAACAGACTTTTTTAAAGATACATAATGTGTTGGTAGACGATACAAATTAAATTTAATATGCTATTTGTATTTTTTAGTGTATATTGACGCCAATAAAGAATCGAAATAAATTTAACAAAATATGTTTTGTTTCGTGAAAACTTTGATTATTGTAGTACCATAAATTCAGCAGGATAATGTCCACAGTATTACATTTGCATCGAACACATTTATTTAAAGGCGGAACTTGAATAATTAACTCAAAATATTCATTTAATTTAACATGTAGGTAGGTCATCATCAATTTGTAATATAGGTGGTTTTTTTTATTCATACCTTCATTCATTCATATTTTTTTCATTCATATATTATTCATTGGGGACCGTGTCACCTTCGTCCGTGGGGAAGCACCTGTATACAGAAACCCCCACACGTGGTCCCTGGGTGGTGCAAATCAGGTGACAAAATACCGGTGGTAGGCTTCGGCCGTGGCTGGTGACCACCCGCCAGATTGAGTCGTGCCGCCAAGCGGCCTAGCCGTGTTCCGGCATGTAGTCTGGTGACGCCATTAGGGAAAACGGGTCAGAACAGTTGCTGCATACTTGCAAGACCAGATTGTCACACATCGAAACATTACATCGGGAAGCTAGTCATGGAGGGTAGCGGGATCCGAGGCACGGTTGCCGCGACCGACCGCAGATAGTTGGGGCCCAAGTAGTGAGCTAGCCACTCATGAAAGGCTGCCCCGCCATCTAGCGAAAAATCCCGGATGTGCTATCCTGCCGGTTGGCGACCGGATGACAAGGCCAGATAGACATCCCTGGGGGCTCATGCGTCCCCGCAGTCTCCAGACTAGTTTCCCATTGGTGTATTTGTCTTGTGTGTTGTGGCCGTTGGTTGGCAGTGTGCGGCCTCGTTCTACTTCCGTTTTCCCACCGAAACTCACTCTCTTAAAAACATAATGAAAAATACAAGAAATAGGAACAGAGTTAAACAGCGGCTGCACTCCTTGTCTCTCAAAGTGCACCTTACTAACATTCGAGGCCTGCACTCCAATATCACACCAGTCCACCATCACCTCGAGACTGAGCAGCCGTCGCTCTTATTTCTTACGGAGACGCAGATAAGATGTCCGTCGGACGTGGCGTACCTAACCTATCCAGGGTACACCTTGGAGCACAACTTCAAGCCTCGTGCTGGAGTGTGCCTGTACGCCCGTGACGATATCTGCTGTCGGCGTCTCCGTAATCTTGAGGACACCAGATTCTCTGTTTTATGGGTGCTGATGGACACAGGCATTGACAAAATTGTCTATGCATGTGTCTATCGATCGCACAGTGGAGATCAGGAGACGACTCGGCTCACTGATTATCTGAGTGAGGCAGCGGACGCGGCTCAGCAGAAGTACCCATCTGCCCAATTAGTGTTACTGGGGGATTTCAACGGCCACCATAAGGATTGGCTGTACCCATACCGGGTCACTGACCACGCTGGGCTGGAAACGAGAAAACTTGCTTTATCGTTAGACCTAACCCAGCTGGTCCAAGAGGCCACAAGGGTACCAGATGTTGAGTCGCATACTCCCTATTGCTTAGACCTTCTGCTGACAACTGATCCAGACCGATACTCCGTGGCGGTATCTTCGCCGTTAGGCAGCTCCGATCACTGTCTGGTGAAATCGGTATCCGTTTACCATCCGCCCGATCTCAGCCCCAGAGGCAGCCGGCGGCTGCGGCAATACAAGTCAGCAGACTGGGACGAGATGCGCTCTTTCTTCGCATCTTACCCATGGCAGTCACTGTGCTTCTCTTCTGGTGAACCGTCAGCCTGCGCGGATGCTGTGACTGATGCAATACGTACGGCTATGGAATATTTCATTCCATACTCTGACGTTCCATTATCCAGCAAAGCTCGCCCATGGTTCGGTTCTCAATGTAAAAGTGCTGAAGCATTTAAACATGAGGCCTACCTAGCCTGGGTTGTTGCTCGACAGCGTAAGGCAAGGGACACACACCGGAAGAAGAAGGCGTTCAACAGGGCTGCCAAGGCTTGCAAAAGGGTTCTTCAGAGGGCTCGTTTTGACCACATTAGTCGAATAGGGAACAAACTAGCTTCGTACCCTGCGGGCAGCAAAGCGTTTTGGTCCCTAGCTAAATCGGTCGAATCAAACTTCTGCCGCTCCTCACTGCCTCCAATGCTGAAACCTGATGGGGCACTGGCTCACACCGCAATGGAGAAGGCAAACTTGTTTGCATCTCAGTTTGCGGAATCTTCTCGTCTAGATGCTGGTAGTGCGACACCTCCTACTCCACCTGACAGTCCGACTTTGATGCCGGAAATACATATTCGCCAAATGGAGGTTCGTAAAGTGCTACGCAATCTGGATGTGAACAAAGCCAGTGGTCCGGACGGAATTCCTGCCCTAGTATTGAAGGCTTGTGCACCTGAGTTGTCTCCTGTACTGACACGCCTGTTTAGGCTCTCTCCATTCTGGGCAAGTACCGAAATCATGGAAGCTTGCTAACGTGCAACCTGTGCCCAAGAAAGGTAGTCGTGCTGACCCTGCCAACTACAGGCCCATCTCGGTCACGTCCATACTCTGCAAGACTATGGAACGTGTCCTAAACCACAGGCTCCTGATGTACCTAGAATCTAATGACCTCCTCAGTGACCGGCAATACGGGTTTCGCCGAAACCGGTCCACTGGGGATATTCTAGCGTATGTCACCCACATCTGGAGTGAAGCTATCGAGAAACATGGGGAAGCACTTGCAGTCTCCTGGATATCTCGAAGGCTTTCGACAGGGTTTGGCATGATGGCCTTATTAGCAAGCTGTCCAGTTATGGTTTGCCTTCAGGGTTTATTGCGTGGATATCGGACTTCTTGAGGGATCGATCCATACGAGTTGTCATTGATGGATGCTCGTCGGATCGAATGGCTATCAATGCCGGAGTCCCTCAAGGGTCGGTACTCTCTGCGACGCTTTTTCTGCTACATATCAACGATCTGTTGAAGCCCGGTATCTTTGGGTACGCAGATGATAGCACCGTTGTAGAGAGTTACATATCTAGCGCGAGAGCCAGTGGACAGCATACTAAGGTACTGAGAGAGAGTATGATCGATCGTTTGAACATGGCCCTTGAGGAAGTCTCTGAATGGGGCGAAACCAATCTGGCCAAGTTTAACGAGGGAAAGACGCAGGCGTGTCTGTTCTCCGCAAAAGGAGTCAATTTGAACTGACTCCTACTTTTCGAGGTGTATCCGTGCCGGTTACTGATCATCTTGAGCTTTTGGGCGTTACCTTAACTTCTACGCTCAACTTTGGCTCGTATATCGAATCCAAGGCTAAATTAGCTGCCAAAAAACTAGGTGTCCTCTCAAAGGTGCGAAAGTACTTCAAATCTGAACAATTACTTTTGTTATACAAAGCACAGATTCGCTCTTGTATGGAGTACTGTTCGCACCTTTGGGATGGATCGGCTAAGTATCAGCTTGAGGCTCTGGAATCGATCGAGAGGCGTGCCAAAAGGCTCATAGGCAAAGACATTCTAGCGCGAAAAGACTTCAAAGTCTTGAACATCGCCGCAAGATTGCTAGCTTATCGGTTTTTATCGGATACACTTCGGAGAGTGTGCAACTGATCTGCATGATCTAATACCTCCTTGCCCTTTTTTCTATCGTACTTCTCGGAACTCAAAGAAGCGGCACCGTTTCATGGTGGATGTTCCAAAGACACGGACGAAGAGGTTTGACTCTACGTTTGTGATAAGAACATCTAAGCTGTGGAATGAGTTGCCTGAGTGGGTTTTCCCCGATAGTTATAATCTTGGTGTCTTCAAATCGAGAGTGAATCGGTTTCTTCTAGGTAAACACGCTCCATCGTAGACCGCATCGTCGCTTAACATCAGGCGAGATGGCGGTCAAGTGTAAACCTATAAAAGTTAAAAAAAAAAAAAAAAAAAAATTCTTTTATAGAGGTTTTTAGACTACAAGTCTATGCCAGGCCCATCGTAACCTAATAAACCATATTTACAAGATTTTAAATAACTACTAACTATGAGGATATAATAAGCCAACTAGGTAAATTAATAGTCGAGCTGGAATGATTCCGAGCTCGGAGAAAACAATCCGCCAGTCCATAAATCATTCCTGCTTCTTTAGAATTAGGGTTAGATAACATTGCTTGGATTACGCAATATAGGTGGTTCATTGTGTGGAGTTGGACATGGCTACTTTTTATTGCAAGAAAATAATCACGAAACCGGAAACTACTCGGATAAGTGATTACTTTATCGCAACAATAAGAAGCCATGTCCAATTCCAGACGCTAAACAATCTATATTCCAAATTACAAACCGACCCATTCAGTAGTTCAGACGTAATTAATATGCAACAAACAGTCCAATTTTCACATTTATAATATTAGTAGGATTTGATGTTCAGTCAAATAGCTGTAACCAACGATCTCAATCCAAAGACGTGCCCTCCCAAACTTCGGAATCGGAATCTTGTTATCGTTGGGAAGAGTGAGCTTAGTCTTTTTTAGAAGTGGCGAACGCCGAAAGTTTTTACCTACCACTATTTGTTGTCAACAACCAAAATAAGTAGAACAGTAGAACTAGAGCATACCACACCGCTAGCGACTTTAGGTGTCAAGTAGATTGGTGATGTGTAAACCTCTTACACTCACACAGACGCAGTTTATTACCAATTTCAAGGTACTCAGAGCAGATCTAGTGGTTTATATCGATGACTGTAAAATCGATGTAAAATGGTTAATAACCGGAAACTACACGGGTAAAACCGCAGGCTACTAATAGTTTTACCATAAGTTCAAGTAACCAAATAAAACCACTAACTCCCGAACTATATAGGGGTAGTAAATATTTATGTGAAGGTTTTTCGGCTTGCCACAAGGGTTGAAAGTGAATTTAGGTTTAATGGAATCCGGGGTGGGGGTGGGATTCGAAGCAGGGGCAGGTTTGTGAATAGTAATACGGGAACTAATGTATTGCCTGGATTACAGGACTGAAGCCTGCTTTGTACGTGATGAAGTGAGGCTAGCGGGGGAAGCACCGGGATCTCGAATATTCATGCTTGGGGATTGCTTCAGTTTGAATATTAATTCTGTTATTTTCGAAAAATTCGGTTTTTTTTCGGATACACTTCGTAGAGTGTGCAACTAATCTGCATGATCGAATACCACCTTGCCCTTTCTTCTATTAGACTTCTCTATCTATATCTAGTATCTCGGAAAAGCGATAACGTTTCATGGTATCAAACACGGTTCCAATACCACGAACGAAACGATTTGACTCCACGTGTGTGATAAGAACGTCAAGGTTGTGGGATGCGTTGCCTGAGTGGGGTTTCCCCGATAGTTACGATTTTGCTGTCTTCATATCGAGAGTGAATTGGTTTCTTCTAGGTAAGCACGCTCCATCGTAGATCGCATCGTCGCTTAAGATCAGGCGAGATTGTGGTCAAGTGCGAACCTATTATTGTTAAAAAAAAGGATTTGTTTTTATATATAAGTAATAATCAAAATAAATAGGAATCATTCAGGTTCGTTTGATGGGCACGACAAAGACGGACCATATTTTATGTACCTAATTTCTAGCTGCTCCTTCTTCGCAAACGTTATTTTGCTTTATAAATTACTAGCTGCTACTAGTTCCCCTTCCTGTTATTTTCCCTTGATAAAAATTAGCCTATATGCTAATTCAGACCATAATGTCACACAATTTTAGATTTCAACCCGATCTGTACATACGCTACAACGTGATTGAGCGTCAAACATCCAAACTTTCGCATTAATAATATTAGCAAGAATGTCAACTGAATGAAAACTTATAACTTATGCACGTTCCGCTGCCCGCTGCTCTGCCGCCGCTCTGACACTACGCCACTTAATTAGAGATTCAGTGACGTGCATCCATAAATATTTCTTTACGTTGTCAAAAAGCGCTCATCAGTACCAAAAAATACTCAAGAACTAGAAACCCCTCAAGTCTAGATCCATAAATTATCGTCAACCCGCTAATGTACCATATTTAGAGAAGATTGATATTTAATATATACGAAAATGGCACTTCGGTTTAAAAAACTCAATTCCAAAGTAATGAAATTTAATCCTCGTCTCGCGAGGGAATATTTCCACCGCGACGGGAAATTATTCCCGCCGTGAACGCTCATTAAAAACTCCTTAGATTACTTTTAGTTCCACCGCTAAGCTGAAGTTTTAAACCTTAGTACCTAACCTAATAATACGTACCTAATAATATATGGAGAAATGTTATTTAAATTTATAATTAAATTACACGTGAAGTAAAATTGAAAAAAAGAGTATGAAATTTCGCACACTTCTCCTACTAATAGTACAAGCTTTGCTTATTTTGGGGTCAGTATGTGTTGTGTGTGACTTGTCAACCAATATAAAAAAAAAGAAAATTTTGAAATGCGAATTTTGGATATTTGTATCTCAATCATGTCGGGACATCTGAACGCATCGGATTGAATGCACAGCACACACACACACAGTCGCTGCACAGTTATGTAGGCTGGAGTAACACGTAGGCTACTTTTTGTAACAAGAAAATAAAGGAAACGAAAACTACGCGAGGAAAACCATGCGCGCTGCTTGTAATTCTTGTATTTTCTTTGTGTTACATCTTCGTTATCTATCTGTTTATGTCATCTGCGTATTCTGCCTGCCCTTCCAGGAAATTTCAATGATTCTGATATTTATAACTTTAAACGACATTTATTGCTAAATAAAGTAGTATTTCTGCAAAAGACCGCGGTTCAGTACAACCATGAAGATTGACGACGCCATAAATTCAACCACTCGTTTCGATACAGCAAAAATTCTATCGTGTTCACAAACCATTACACAAGTTCCATTTGAAATTAATTTAGTCAGAGAGTCCAGGTTACAAACTGGATGAAAATTAAAAGAGATATTTTATAATTATACAAATATTGTTTGATATTCCTCGCTCAAAACTATCTAGCCTCAAACTAAGCAAAGCTTGTACTGTAGAAGCCGAATAGCTGATACATTATATTACAATACTAGATGTCCGCCCCGGCTTCGTCCGTGGAACATTATATAGGACTCATTAGGACTCATATCCAACGGTGAAAGAATGACTGAAACCGGTTCAGTCATTCCTGAGAATATCGCTTTCAAATAAAACACCTCTTCAGCTACCTGCTACGCCACCTGTCGGAAATTGGTCGTACCAACTGAGATTTAAAAACAAATTTGATTAGAAGTTTATATTCAATGACGCAATCTTAGACACATGCTGTCATGTGTCATGTCAAAATACGAAACGAACGAAAACTCTCAAAAATGAATATTATTTCCCGATTTTGTTACATTCTTGATTCATGCTCCGCTTCTTTTAATAGCAGCGTTATGTTATATAGCATTCTTAGATAAATAAATTATCCAATAGAAAAATAATCTTTCAATTGGGATTAGTACTTTCCGAGATCCTAGTTTTCAAACAATCAAACTCTTCAGCTTTATAATATTAGTATAGATAATGGTCAATACTTATGTAATGGTAAATAAGCACGTGTGACTTATGATACATTAAAACATCCCGATTCAGAACCAATATCTAAATAGTACGAGTATGTTTCGACTACATTAGAAAAGCTTGTGTAAAAACACTTTGAAACAATTATAAACAAACGGAAGATCACACACGTCCAAACGAACTGTTCCAATCTTAGTAACGCTAATCTTCCAGAAATCCAACTTCTCAACAGATGGCAATCGATTGGCGATTTTGCAACATTTTGCTAATAAATTAACAAGTTTATGCATCTACTTCTCAATTAATTATTATTATCGGAAAGTTACTCTGCTTCTCAGCTCTCGGACCTGGTTTATCCCCGCTGGACCCCAGATCCCAAGAGAATGTTATAGACTGCAGGCCCGTGAACAAAATGTATGGGTCATCTGATACAGCAGGAGACCTATGTAGGATGATAGAAAGTTATAAAGTAATAAGATATACCTCTTCTTATCTATTATTCGGCAACGCCGTACAAAAATCATGCGACAGCGAGAAATGATCGAGGTTTAGAACCCCCCTCTTCAACTGCACTCAGTTGGACAGCTTACAAGTGACGGCATAGTGCTCAATCTTATTACTTTATACCCTTCTATCATCCTACATAGGTCTCCTGCTGTGTCAGATGACCCATCAATTTTGTTCACGGGCCTGCAGTCTATTAGATCCCAAGAGAACTATTGCACGCAATAATTTCTTCTAATCAAATTGGTCTAGGAAACTTGTCGTAGTTGCTATAGACAATGTTAATGTACTCTCTACTTTGGAGTAGGTGAGCTCATTGTTTGAACATTACATAATTACAAAGCATATAATAATATTTCCTAGGATATAATCAATTGCTCTCGAATTTAATATCAGTTCCCTCTTCTACAAAACAACATGTTAGTTTGGAGAGTTTCGTTAATATGCGTAGCAGTTCCGAGTATCAAGTTCGGCAAGTTTGAGTTAGATTGCGAATGTTATTGAGATGGAATTATTATTATTAAAACTACATACTTCTGGCTAGATTAGGTCGCTTAAAATTTAAATGCATTAGAATAGATAGAAACGATTATACTGGCTTCCTGTGGCTTCGTTCGTGTATAAAAGTCTACTCCCTAAATCTTCAAAAAGGCCTGACCGATTTTGATGATTCTTTTAAACTGTATTTGTTTGGTATAATCATGCTCTAGGCATGACAAAACTTATGAATGCGTATATTTTACAACTTCTTGCCCTCAATCTTCATTTTTAACCGACTTCGTAGGTTTCTCAATTCGACCGCATGTATCTTTTTTTTAAGTCATACTAAGTTCTTAAATTATTATCTCAAACTATTTATTACATGACGGAGACGTTTTATCTATATAATATTGCTGGTCTCTTTTATTTTTATAATCTGGTTCTATGTATAATTTCGTATATGATTATTAACAGTTATAATATAATACTAGGCTGATTGTAGTTCTAGTGATTTGGAATCTTGGTTTGGTTTTTAGCTTTTATTGTGGTTTAGCCTCACAATTTCGCCAAGATTTGGAATCTTAATTTTCAAATAACTGCTTAGAACTGTCATTTTATGGCCAAACGTGTTGCATACCATGTACACAGGAACCTTAGGGGCCCGTCAATTAAAAAAAATAGAAAAACAAGGTGTCTTTTAACAGTACTTACTTTATTAGAGTTTACCTCATCTCTAAACATTCACATACATCACCATGTCAACATTTTGTTCCCAATAAAACAACCGTTCACGTCATCATATACATGGCACATAGCATAATGTAAGCGAAGTGATTTGATCTCGCTACATCCTTCCTGTAGAGCAGTTCATAAATCTCGCAATAAGACCCAGCCTTGTTCATATCACGAACAAGTTAAGCAAATTGTGTGTGAGCTCCTTCCTGTACTATATGGCGTGTAGTATTGAATGAGACAGTACCTGTATAAAATGCATGACTTTTCACCGATGTCGGACAACAAAATACAAATTATAATTTAATATTAATAATAATAATAAAAAACAAAAAAAAAAAAAAAAAAAAAAAAAAAAAAAAAAAACCGCTGTCTCAATATGTCGTTCCTTTTGTACCAAGTTGAATTTTATTGAGTTTTTTCCTTTATTTTTGTTGTTTTACCCAGTATTTACAAAGAACTCACAAGAAAAACCTGAAGCAATACAGAAATCATTAAAAAGTAACCGTATAAAACCTAATTTTCCATAAAATAACCAACATGCATTTTGACAACAGGCTGTCAACCAAAAATTCACAAAAACATTTACATAATCGTCAAACAACTCAAGAAATGGATATATAGCTCAATAATGATAACACGGTCGAGAGGAAGACATGGAGCGGACCCACCAAACGCACGTTTGTCACCAGTTCGTGTCCCGTCGCCGTCGAGTTCATCGTCGGAGGATGAAGTGTTTGTGACTCCCCCCGACACGAGCGCCTCGACGAGCGAAGAGGACACGACGCGGATTCCACCGCCCACAAGATCAGGACGTCGTGGCCATCCGCCGCTGCCGGCACGCTTGGGGCCTGTGAGGCAATCTGCCTCGCGCCCGGCCCTCGCTACCGGTGGTGTAGTGCGTCGCATGCGATGGACTCAACAAATGAATGAGAACTGCATGCGCGCCTATTACAGGGCTACAGAGGGAGGAACCAACCTGACCGCGTACTGTGCCAGGATGCTGCTTCTGTTTCAGGCCCTCGAACCGACCGTCGCCGTGTCCGCTCAACGACTCTCTGATCAAGTAAGAGCCATCTGGCGCTGCAATCTGCTGGATGGCTCGGTACTTGATCGGCTACGCCTGGAGGAACAACGTACTCGCCCAGTTTCTGCCTCGACTCGGGATCCGCCCGCCGCGTCGTCGACCCCGACACTGGCCTCAGTGCCGACGTCAGTGGCGACACTTGCGGCCCAGGTCGACTCCGACATCGAGGAGGAAGACTCGGCGAGTAGTTATGTATCTGATCAGGTAAGAGGGCAACTGAGGAGCACTCTGGAAGACGCAATCTTGCGGTATAGATCCACACCCAACTCTAGGCCGCGCTTACCGCGTTTGCCCACACATAGACGTAATTTGGCTTTGATGGGAGCCCTGAATACTTTGCTAGTGCCCTACCTGGGAACTAGCAGGATTTGACTGATACCCATTCTATTCTGTACTGTGGTGCTATCGCGGTGTGTCGCGTTGCACGTGTCAAGTTCCCAGACACTGACCGTACAACGAGAACCGCCGGAGATGCACCCGCATGGCAAGTGCGAATAGAACGGCGTATCAGCAAATTCAGGGTTCTTATTGCAAAGGCTAATCTGCTTCAGACAGGGGAACAGTCGCCCCGAGTCATGCGTTTCGTAACACAGGCATTCGCTGGGACTGGTATCAGTCCTCAGCACTATCTTGCCAATGTTACGGAACGTATTGACTATCTGAAGCAGAAAGTTTATGCGTGGGCAAACCGTATTCGCCGCCACAGAGAGCGTGTGAATCGATATCGGCAAAATCGCGACTTCCAGAGCGATCAAAGGAAGGTGTACCGAAGCTGGGAGGGAACTACGAGTCCACGTGTGAACGACACGCAGCTACCGGATGTCAGCGCTATGAAAAGTTTCTGGCGCAGCATCTGGTCGGTGCCTGTCGAGCACACGGAGGGAGCTTGATGCGTGTTATCGAACGTGCATGTGAGGTTATCGAACCCATGGAGTCTATTACAATCGACTCCATAGACGTTAGTTGTGCTATCCGGACGGCTCAGAACTGGAAAAGTCCTGGACCGGACGGATTGCACAACTTCTGATAAAAGTGGTTTCGGTGCTCACATGAACGTTTGGCAACACAATTCCAAGAAGCCCTGGAGACGGGTTCTCTTCCCAGTTTCTTGACCACCGGAGTCACCTTCCTGCTCCATAAGTCTGGTAGTACCACGGAACCGAAGAACTACAGACCCATTACGTGCTTACCTACCATCTACAAGCTGCTTACATCCATTCTGAGAGCAAAATAAATGCGCATATTGTCGCGAATAACGTTTTGGCCTCCTCTCAGAATGGATGTAAGATTGGGTCCCGTGGTACTAAGGAGCTGCTCCTCATTGACACGACCATTTGCCAACAAGTCAAACGAAACAAAGGAGCCCTCTCCGCTGCTTGGATTGACTATAAGAAGGCCTATGATGCGGTGCCCCATTCATGGCTAGAAAGGGTTTTAGAGTTGTACAAAATAAATCCAACTCTAAAATCTTTTCTAAGCAAATGCATGGGACAGTGGGTCACAGTCCTTCGTCAACCAGGTAGCGTAGACAGCTCTTTGTTTCGGAGGACTTGATTAGGATTGAAAGAGGCATTTTCAGGGTGACAGTCTAAGCCCCTATGGTTCTGCCTAAGTCTGAATCCTCTCAGCACTCTGCTGAAGGATTCAGAGTTAGGTTATCGTCTACGTAGAGGAGGTGAGGTTATATTCATTTGTTGTACATGGACGACCTCAACTTTTTGCACCGAAACGCCAAGACTTGTTGGAGCTATTAAAACCACGGAGGTTTTAGTAACGCCATCAAGATGGAGTTCGGTGTAGACAAGTGTGCGGTCATGCATGTACAGCGAGGGAAAGTAGTAAATTCAGAGAATTTACAACTTTCCGAGACTATAACTCTCAGATCTCTCTCCGAAGACGAGACCTACAAATATCTCGGTATGTCACAGTCATTGGGTATATCAGCAGATGACATTAAGAAATCGGTGAAGGAGCGCTTGTGCCGGCTGACAAAAGTACTCAAAAGTCTTCTGTCAGGCGGTAACAAGGTGCGAGCCTTCAACGGTTGGGTAATGCCTCTGCTGATATACCCTTTGGCATACTGAGATGGACTCAGACTGAGCTCGACGCCCTGGACAGAAGGTCCGTCAACTGCTCACAACACACCGAATGCTACACCCGCGCTCATCTGTTATGAGGTTGTATATCCCGCGGAAGTGTGGAGGTCGAGGCTTTTTAAATGCCAAGAACCTTCACAACCGCGAGGTATGCAGTCTTAGGGATTATTTCCGCAACAGTGAGTCCGGGATGCATCGTGATGTTGTGGCAGTTGACAGAAGCTTCACGCCTTTTCAATGGCAAACGAGAACTGGCGCAAACCATCGGTGCTCAGCACTGATGATCGCAAGGAAGTATGGAAGAGCAAGGAGCTGCACGGGCGGTTCTATCGGCCCCTGACGGGCCCCGATGTGAATTTGCTCGCGTCGGTGAACTGGCTACGCTTCGGGGACCTCTTCGGAGAAACCGAGGGTTTTGCCTGTGCAATTGCTGACGAAGTTATCAAGACGAACAATTACCGGAAATACATAATGAAGGACGGTACGGTCGACATTTGTCGGGCATGCCGCCGTCCAGGCGAATCTCTTCGTCATGTTATTTCCGGTTGTTCGCATCTTGCTAACGGCGAGTACTTGCACAGACATAACCTAGTAGCCAGGATCATCCATCAGCAACTTGCTCTTCGACACGGCCTTGTCGAGTCCGAGGTGCCGTACTATAAGTACGCACCTCTGCCAGTTCTCGAGAATGGTCGTGCGTTGTTTACTGGGACCGCTCTATCATCACGGACAGGACTATTGCTGCCAATAAGCCTGATATCGTGCTGGTACCGGTCTCAGCGTCGGGCTGTGATCGTCGATATCACCATACCACATGACGAGAACCTCGTGAAAGCTGAGAAGGACAAGCTTAGCAAGTACCTTGACTTGGCTCATGAGGTTACCGCCATGTGGGATGTTGATTCGACGATCATAGTCCCAATAGTTGTGTCGGCAAACGGCCTTGTAGCGAAAAGTCTCGACCAACATCTCAAGAGACTTTCGCTAGACGGTTGGATTAAGGGTCAGATGCAGAAGGCGGTCATCCTCGACACGGCGCGCATCGTCAGGAGGTTCCTCAGTCTGCAGCCCTAACCACCGGTAGCTTGGGCCCTGCCCCGCTGCTGGCGGCAAACTAGGTTTAGGTTTTTATAATGTTTTTATGTTATTTTATATAAATATTGTAAAAACTTAGACTTAAGGAAATAAAGATATACGTGAATAATAATAATATATTTATTGTTCCCAAAAATAGCTCAGTTACATTAACAAATTGCATTACATAACAATATTAAGTTACACTGATAATTTGAAGTACAGCGAGCCCCAAACTAGGCAAAGCCTGTATTTTGGGCACCCTTCATAGGTTTACTATTTCGTTTACGCAGCTCCTAATACACACGAATATAATGCAGTGCTGTTAGAACAATTTTATAGAACATTGAAAATGAATAACAAAACAAACAATATTTCAATCGATACGTAATTTTCCATCTATAGATCCAACCACAATCAATTTTCGATTTTACTACAGCTGGGCAAAGAATAGAAAATAGTGACACCATTTCTATCGCTATCTGTTTTAACTTTTGTCAATTGTTTTGTATACAAATAAAACTAACGTTCCACATCAAATTTCATTGCCAAGCTGCAAACCATTATTTTCATTTTTTTATAAAAATTAAGTAGAGGTTCCAAAAATTAAGTAATATAGGATATTCCGGTAATTCCATTAGGCTAGCATGGATGATGTGTTATGTATGCGGATGTGACGAAAAGAGAGTGTAAGTTCTTGTGAGTATTTGTTTGTGTATGTGTGAGTGAGGTAGTATCATAAAGACCAAAGTAGGTGTTTAAGCCTGTGACAGAGTATGGATACAAATATATTGTGTTTATGCAAGAGGGAACGTAGCGCAGATCTTAAAGATATTAAAAAGAAATCTCCGCCGGGGGGAACTCTTCTCTGAATATTAACTCATTATAAGCTACCAAGTTTTCCGTTTGTTTATACGATAGCGTAGTTAGCCATTTGCGAATTTTAGCGCAAGATTCAACGAGGGGGTGACCCGGCAATATCCAAATGTCTACAGACTAAGTTGTACGTAAATATGTGCACGTATGGTGGTAATCGTGCAGCGAACTTAGAGCTGACTCTAGGAAGACTCAGGTCACGCGGTCGCTTGCGTTTAGTAGAGTCCTGAGGTAGAGATCGGTGGTGAGTTTTGGCACAAGCTCGCATTACAAAAAGCTGACGAACTGACAGCACTGTGACTTCTTTGTACAGATCTTCAGTAGGGTAGCGCTGTGCTTACCCAACATTACTTTAATGACAGCTCTTTGCGCACGTTCAGCCTCAATGAAGTGTGTCTGAGCAGCTCCTCCCCAAGCACCTATACAATATTCAAACAGTGACTGGCACAAAGCTTTGTAAATCATCATCTTGACTTCCGGGTTAACAATTGGTCTCAGGATTTTCATTACATATATTAGTTTTCGGGCTTTATTAGATACATATGAGATGTGATTTTGAAAGTAAGAGCTTGATCAATAATCACACCCAAATATTTTGTAAATATTACCCTGTCTATTGAACTACAGGAACAGTCGCCGCGCTCGATCTCACTAGCCCAATTTGGATTTTCACAGTTAGAGTTATGGATCCGTAACTTAGTCAGGTCTGTACCGGTGGCCTGTGTGATACTAAATGTGATAAAATTAGTTTTTTTTAGATTAAGCGTTAATAGATTATCACAAAGCCACCGGGACAGTCTCTCCATCCCTATCTCTGCCATTCTAATCGCAGTTTTCCAATCTCTACCGCTAAAATAGCCACGGTATCGTCAGCGTAGCAGATTAGCTCGGTATTGGGTATAGTAAGACTCAGAAGGTCATTCATGTACACCGTAAACAGAGTCGGAGCTAATATGCTACCTTGTGGCGTGCCGAACGCAATAGGCATCTCACTACTTCTTTGACTGCCTATTCTGACAAATTGACGTCTATTCGACAGATAGCTTTTGAACCAGCTGAGGGAGATACCTCTAATACCTAACCTCTCAAGTTTTTTTAATAGTATTGGAGTCGATAGACTGTCGAATGCCTTAGCGAGATCGAGAAACACAGACACACATCGTCTCCCACTGTCCAAATGACTAGCAACTGTTTCAGTAAGGAGTTGAACTGCATGTTCCGTCGATTTCCCTTGCCTAAAGCCAAATTGCCGGTCGCTAAGAAGACTATATTTTTCAAGATAATTTACTAACCTTTTATTGACAATTTTTTCCAAGATTTTAGAGACTACACTGAGTAACGAAATAGGTCTGTAATTATCAGGATCCGACTTATCGCCACTTTTATGCACCGGGACTACAACAGCGGTTTTCCAAGAATCGGGAAATATCCCAGTCGCCATACTGAGGTTACAGATATGTGTTAGAGGCACCATAAGTACATGCTTAGCATACCGCAGCATCAAAGGCGTTATGCAGTCTTTACCTGGAGCGCTAGACGGTTTAAGATCCTGTATAATACCACGAACCTCAACGTAGTCAGTAGGGATTAAAAAGAAAGAGTTGGGCATGCTGCAATCAGATGAGACTCGTTGACACAGTGTGTTCTGCGTGGTGTTTGACTGTCCAAAATTTTCGAGGCCAGATTAGCACCAGCCCTCGAGAAATGTTTGTTACAAGAATCAATTACTAGTTGAGGATTTGATTTTCCACTCAGAAGCTCCTCCGCACAGGGTTTCCTACCAGGTAAGTCGCACATTTCTTTAAGGCTTTCCACAAATTTTTAGAGTCTCCGTGATGTTCAGACAGTTGTGAATTGTCATATTGGACTTTCAGTTTATGCAATAGATTATTACAAAAATTTCTGTAACGTAGGTAGGCAGTTTTAAGTTTGTCATTACACGGATCACGTCTCAGTTTCAGGTGCATAGCATCTCTATGTCTCATACATCTTATTAACCCAGGCGTAATCCAAGGTTTCAAGTTAAAATTTAGACGACTGACTCTATGTTTATTTGTGTGTTTTATAATTGTGTCTGAGACAATTTCATTAAAGCTGAGGACTGCCTCATCAACGCTGTCCACAGATAACACGTCCTGCCAATCCACACGGGCTAAATCGTTTGCAATTTCATGATAATACACTCTAGTAATGGTTCTATTTTTGTCTTTAATATTTTTTTACGTTCGCGGTAAGTCCTACTATAAGAATATCATGATCCGTGATCGAGCTTTGACATATTATACCAAGCGCTTTTTGTTTTGTTTTAATAAAAGCGTGATCAAGGCAGGTCATAGTTTGCCTTCGGGTTACACCAGTAATAGTTGGCAGAAATCCCTGCTCTGCCATTATGTGTTGGTAATCCTCGCTGTCTCTGCTCGGACGATCATCTAGCAGGTTTATATTTATATCACCAGTCACTAAAACATTAGGTTCATTTTTGACACTAGACAAAATACTTTCGAGTGAGTTATTGAAATGCTCAAGATCTCTAACAGCAGGTGATCTATATATACCGATAATAGTTAGGCAATTAGCAATTTTCAACAATAAACAGTTTGCATTCTCAAATTCTGGTTCCTGAGACGTTGCCGACCAACAATTTCTCAGATAAATAACCACACCACCAGATTTGTTTATCATTTTTTTGGTATAGAAAGCTTCGTAACCAGTCAGATTTGGTATATGAGAGTGTTCCTGCAGCCAACACTCAGAAAGCACAAGGACGTCAAAATCTACACCCAATCGTTGTAAAGTAGGTAAAAGTTTAAGAAAATTTTGATTTAAGCTTCTAATATTAAATGATAAAACTTTGAGATTAAATGACGAAATAAGATTGCTACTGTAACGTGAAAAGTGGGAAGGTTCGGCCTCCAACTGGTTTGAGTTGAAAACCTAACCTTCAAAAAAAAGTTTGAAGATGTGTTAAAAAATAAAAAATATAACGGACAGTTTTCAAACATTTATTGTAATCGAAAAGTAAAGCCTGGGTATAATATAGTTAAAAGGTCAGGGTTCAGATCGTTGTGGTTCCGCTACTTAGAACTAATCGACATATTACAACTTATCCAAAGAATTTGTATTTAGACTCCAACGGTGAGTCCAAATACCAACAATACCACCAGATCACTTGGCTAAAAGGGGTATTGGGAGAATTAAAAGCAATATTAATATTAAATAGCAGTAGTGCTTCCGCTGAGTGAACTCAGGAAGTAAGTTCCTCAAATATTCCTTAAAGGGAAATTATAGTGAACACTAGAATACTGAAACCAAGATTTTTGGGGTTGGAAAGAAAATAATGAAATATCCCTTTAGCAAGTAATTAGCAGGCTCCAATCATTATGAATAACAAGGTACCGCATTCACAACATTTCAAACCTTCAAAACAGAATATTAACTAAATTATTGCTAGTGGTGGGTAATATTCCACCCTAGAACCTTGTAAACAACCACAAATTACAGGAGCTATATAAATTAAAGGTCATTAGCTCACCGAGCAACCTTAGACTACTCTAGTACACAGTAATAACATTCCCTAAGAATTAAAGTCCTTACTCACTATAGGTAGCCGGAGAATTTACCATGACTCACGGTTACATAAGTACTACTGTTCACATAAGTACTATAAAGCAATAATACATACACCCTTCCACCTGGTAGGATGTGAAATAATTAAGTTAGGTATTAGGTTAGGTAAGATAGTTGTAGTACATTAGGTTTAGTAGGAACAATACTGATTGTTCATTACATTCCTCTATGTAGAAGAATACAAGAATTACAATAGATAGCCATATATTAATTACAGCTCCAGGTATGGGATATGAAATAAATGCAATAGTATTACAGTAAGTAAGTAATATGTAGTGAGGCTAGCAACCGGTAAGGTTGGTCTCCATCCTTTAAGTAGAAATTAGAAGTACATTAGATAGCCCTCGGCTACTAGTTTCATATTAATGAAAGTAATATGATCTAAGGTTCAGTATAGGGTAATGAGGTTAGTGACCTATAATGTCAGCCTCATTCCTTTCAGAAAAGAAATTATAAATGTAACTGTAGACAGCCCAAAGCTACTAGTTCCATATTAATTAAAAGTAATAATATGATATAAAGTTATGTATAGGGTAATGAGGTTAGTGACCTATAATGTCAGCCTCATTCCTTTAAGCAGAAATTATAAATGTAACTGTAGACAGCTCAACTACAGCAGTATCACATTCATCGGGTAAATGACAGGGGTCCGGTAAGGAATAGTACAAGTATTAGGTGAAGGGTGAAACCTGTGGGAGGTTTACCACATCACGCTAGTAGAAAATACAGGAATTATCAGAGTTAGCCAGTAATACAGCCCTAGGTGGGTGACCTAAGTCTTCAGACCCTTGAAAAAGTACAAGGTAAATATAGTAATAAATTGCCAAGCTATTCGGTTAATACAGTAGAAAAGAAATCGTACCACGGAAATACATCAGACTACGGTATAGAGGTTACTATATATGTGACACCTTAACACATATTTAAATCACCACCGCAGTCCCTTTAGAGACTGAGACTCACTAGACTAGATGAGTCTTAGGTCAGTAAAATACCATGGGTACGAGCTCAGGTGACTCCCACCGGTTATGTAGGTTAAGAAAAGGAAAAACAAAGGAAAGCATCGCGAGTGAAACGCAGAACCTACCTAGGTACCTAGGGCTGCCGCCACATGGCCTCACATTACTCCTTCAACTTCCCGTAAAGTTGCGCATTCTCCCAACGCACAACGTGGCCAAGTAAGACGCGTCCATCCGCCTCAGTCGCCGCCGCACGGGGAAAACGCTCCGGAAACGGACGCTTCCCGAAGGGCACCTGGAACTTCGGCTACCTCACCGCTCCCTCAACGCACCTCTCCACTCCCTCAACGCACCTCTCCACCCTCAACACACCTCTCCGTCCCTCAACGCACCTCTCCGTCCCTCAACGCACCTCTCTGACAAAAAACAACGAAATCAGCCTCTAATTTACCAAACATTCCTATCCCGTGGAAGCAACGGGTCACGCCCTTGCCGACTGAAAAACACGCGGCAGGTAATTTATCCTACAAACTTACCCGAAGAGAGGCGATTCGCGCTTACAACGCGGCCATGGTGTCCCTCCTCTCGTTAGGATCCCAGGGAATCGGGGAAATGCACAATGACGCTCCGGAACACAGCTCCAAGGTACTACGGAGAAAAACAACGAAATTTAACACTACACTCGCAATCAGAGTGCCACAACACCTTTCTCGAGATTTCAGTACATACCGATCCTTTAAAACTTCGCTCTATTAACAAAAAACTTTATTACAACGAAACTCCCGCTCAGACCCGTGCGCTGAGCGCCGGCCGAGAGCGAAAGACTAAAATGGCGGCAATCAGTTTCACTTCGAGACGATCTAGTTCCCTCAGAAATCGCTGAGGGCGCTGCTCACCAACGTTCCGATTTACGCAGGACAGCTAAGCTAAAAAAAAACGGTGTTACAGTACTCCCCCCGACCACCAGAATTTTGCGAGAGAAAAGAGAAAAATTCAGACGGCCCTCCGTCTCTACTTCTCGTAGGAACAACACCGCATCACCTTGAACTAAAATCACAAAGAAAATCCTAACTAACAGATCAAGATCTAGAAACCTATCGAATACTATACTAACGAAGATTTGAATTGTTATTTTACCCTATTGTAAACTAAGTGGATTGGTCATACTATCGCTGAAGATCGCTTAACGGGCGCTCCACAACTCACCATCCACTCAAGTACAAACAACTCAAAAACGAAACCCTAACGGTGCAAACTAAACTAAGTCTAACTAAACGTACTGAAAGTGTAGACGCGAAGCAACACCTAGCTTCTCACGACTACGTTCTGAATCTGAAATTCCAGAACGCCACAACACCGGGTACAATGTTTGCAAACCCTCAGGTCCTCAAACAATGCATAGGTTCTCCTTCCAAACAAACTCCTGGTAAATAATATTTTCATAAAATATAATAGTACAGCTGGGTTAAAAAAAGTCGAGGATAATAACACGAGTGGGGGGGTAGATCCCAACAACGTGATAAACTAACAGAATCTATCAATAGTACATCAATATATTCAGAGTTTATATCTTTCAAAATACCGCGGGTCAAACACCGAGATATATAGAACAAAAACAGGCACAGAACGCGGGTAAGCGTTTGGTACAACGTTCTCAGAACCTTTTCTGGGTTCCCTTATAACAACAACCTCAAACGGTGAGAGTCAACACTCTCCACGTCACAAAGGTATAGCAGGCTTCTCCAAGCTGAGAAACTACTACTACAAGCATCATCTATCAAAAATAATCTTGAAGGTTTTAGGGCCTTCAAGGTACTCAAGCAAATGTTCATCTACATTTACACAAGCATAATCGTATAACGGGTACATGTGAAACTCGGCCACACAATACCACGTATACCGCTGAAATACTACAGCACCACCACTCCCCGCTCATCATCAATAGGGTTACCTCGAGCCCAGCTCAAAAGGTTTATCATTTCCAATCGCGACATCTCAACACGGATATGGAAATAGTATAAGTAAAGGGTTACCTCAATCTTAATTCAAGAGGCTTATAATCTCTGTAAGCGACATCTCAACGCTGAATACAGAAATAGTATAAAATAAGGTTACCTCGAGTCTAACTCAAGAGGTTTATCAACTGCGAGCGATAACTCAACGCTTCTACAGAAATAGTTTGCGATTCTACACAAGAATACCGTTAAACGTCATAATAAAGGCTATAATATCAAAATAGCTAAAGTAATAACAAGGTAGGTATAAAGCTTCATCACTGAGCTCCCTACTTTAGTAAATAGTTATCCGGGATGATCTCCCAGACATATATAGTATAAGAATTCATCTACATTCAGTAAATGGTAAGATATGGTAAGGAACGTTTCTTCACATTCAAAATATAAGTAATGTTAACAGAACAGTACTTAAAATATAATAAACTTATTGTTATAGCTTATACTAAGTAATACTTAACACTAGCCGCACAATATAATGGTAATTATACAATATTAAACGTTATTATTCACAAACTCAAAGTTGCATGTCGAAAAGGAAGCAGAAACACTATCCGGAATCGAGCGATAGACCGAAACCAGAGGTACAAGACCACGATCGATGACTTATAGTAGTTAAGCACGTCTTGAAAGCTTTAAAAATAGTTAAACAGTAATAAAAATACGATATAGTATCATACAACCAGCATATAGTCTTATACATGAGCTATAATTAGCCTAAAAAGGTAGAAAACTTCACATATAGTCAGTAAAGTTAAAAAAAATAACATATAGTGGTGTATAGCGCACTTATAGTCAGGTATTTTAAAAGGATATAACAAAAAAACAGGCAGTGACAACTCAACACAGCCTAAAAAGGTAGAAAACTTTACTTAGAGTGAGTAAAGTAAAAAAAAAATGTCATATAGTAGTATATAGCTAACATATAGTCAGATATAGTAGAATAATATAACAATAACCAGGCAGTTATAACCTAAAACAGCCTAGAAAGAACACAGAACATCCTACAAAGCTTCAATAACGTGCAAAACATCCCATATAGTCATATATAGCGTTATATAGTATATATATAGCGTGTAAATGCTTGAAAACGTCCCTGTTCGGGCGCCAAATTGTAACGTGAAAAGTGGGAAGGTTCGGCCTCCAACTGGTTTGAGTTGAAAACCTAACCTTCAAAAAAGTTTGAAGATGTGTTAAAAATAAAAATATAACGGACAGTTTTCAAACATTTATTGTAATCGAAAAGTAAAGCCTGGGTATAATATAGTTAAAAGGTCAGGGTTCAGATCGTTGTGGTTCCGCTACTTAGAACTAATCGACATATTACAACTTATCCAAAGAATTTGTATTTAGACTCCAACGGTGAGTCCAAATACCAACAATACCACCAGATCACTTGGCTAAAAGGGGTATTGGGAGAATTAAAAGCAATATTAATATTAAATAGCAGTAGTGCTTCCGCTGAGTGAACTCAGGAAGTAAGTTCCTCAAATATTCCTTAAAGGGAAATTATAGTGAACACTAGAATACTGAAACCAAGATTTTTGGGGTTGGAAAGAAAATAATGAAATATCCCCTTTAGCAAGTAATTAGCAGGCTCCAATCATTATGAATAACAAGGTACCGCATTCACAACATTTCAAACCTTCAAAACAGAATATTAACTAAATTATTGCTAGTGGTGGGTAATATTCCACCCTAGAACCTTGTAAACAACCACAAATTACAGGAGCTATATAAATTAAAAGGTCATTAGCTCACCGAGCAACCTTAGACTACTCTAGTACACAGTAATAACATTCCCCTAAGAATTAAAGTCCTTACTCACTATAGGTAGCCGGAGAATTTACCATGACTCACGGTTACATAAGTACTACTGTTCACATAAGTACTATAAAGCAATAATACATACACCCTTCCACCTGGTAGGATGTGAAATAATTAAGTTAGGTATTAGGTTAGGTAAGATAGTTGTAGTACATTAGGTTTAGTAGGAACAATACTGATTGTTCATTACATTCCTCTATGTAGAAGAATACAAGAATTACAATAGATAGCCATATATTAATTACAGCTCCAGGTATGGGATATGAAATAAATGCAATAGTATTACAGTAAGTAAGTAATATGTAGTGAGGCTAGCAACCGGTAAGGTTGGTCTCCATCCTTTAAGTAGAAATTAGAAGTACATTAGATAGCCCTCGGCTACTAGTTTCATATTAATGAAAGTAATATGATCTAAGGTTCAGTATAGGGTAATGAGGTTAGTGACCTATAATGTCAGCCTCATTCCTTTCAGAAAAGAAATTATAAATGTAACTGTAGACAGCCCAAAGCTACTAGTTCCATATTAATTAAAAGTAATAATATGATATAAAGTTATGTATAGGGTAATGAGGTTAGTGACCTATAATGTCAGCCTCATTCCTTTAAGCAGAAATTATAAATGTAACTGTAGACAGCTCAACTACAGCAGTATCACATTCATCGGGTAAATGACACGGGTCCGGTAAGGAATAGTACAAGTATTAGGTGAAGGGTGAAACCTGTGGGGAGGTTTACCACATCACGCTAGTAGAAAATACAGGAATTATCAGAGTTAGCCAGTAATACAGCCCTAGGTGGGTGACCTAAGTCTTCAGACCCTTGAAAAAGTACAAGGTAAATATAGTAATAAATTGCCAAGCTATTCGGTTAATACAGTAGAAAAGAAATCGTACCACGGAAATACATCAGACTACGGTATAGAGGTTACTATATATGTGACACCTTAACACATATTTAAATCACCACCGCAGTCCCTTTAGAGACTGAGACTCACTAGACTAGATGAGTCTTAGGTCAGTAAAATACCATGGGTACGAGCTCAGGTGACTCCCACCGGTTATGTAGGTTAAGAAAAGGAAAAAACAAAAGGAAAGCATCGCGAGTGAAACGCAGAACCTACCTAGGTACCTAGGGCTGCCGCCACATGGCCTCACATTACTCCCTTCAACTTCCCGTAAAGTTGCGCATTCTCCCAACGCACAACGTGGCCAAGTAAGACGCGTCCATCCGCCTCAGTCGCCGCCGCACGGGGAAAACGCTCCGGAAACGGACGCTTCCCGAAGGGCACCCGGGAACTTCGGCTACCTCACCGCTCCCTCAACGCACCTCTCCACTCCCTCAACGCACCTCTCCACTCCCTCAACACACCTCTCCGTCCCCTCAACGCACCTCTCCGTCCCCTCAACGCACCTCTCTGACAAAGAACAACGAAATCAGCCTCTAATTTACCAAACATTCCTATCCCGTGGAAGCAACGGGTCACGCCCTTGCCGACTGAAAAACACGCGGCAGGTAATTTATCCTACAAACTTACCCGAAGAGAGGCGATTCGCGCTTACAACGCGACCATGGTGTCCCTCCTCTCGTTAGGATCCCAGGGAATCGGGGGGAAATGCACAATGACGCTCCGGAACACAGCTCCAAGGTACTACGGAGAAAAACAACGAAATTTAACACTACACTCGCAATCAGAGTGCCACAACACCTTTCTCGAGATCTCAGTACATACCGATCCTTTAAAACTTCGCTCCTATTAACAAAAAACTTTATTACAACGAAACTCCCGCTCAGACCCGTGCGCTGAGCGCCGGCCGAGAGCGAAAGACTAAAATGGCGGCAATCAGTTTCACTTCGAGACGATCTAGTTCCCTCCGAAATCGCTGAGGGCGCTGCTCACCAACGTTCCGATTTACGCAGGACAGCTAAGCTAAAAAAAAACGGTGTTACACTACAAAACTCAGGTTTTTCAATAGTGCGGCACATTATCTGTAGAGTTGCGTCTAAGTCATCGAAGGTGTCCAAATTAACCATGGTCAAAGATTACCACTTCTAAAGTCATTTTTATTTTCATAACATCAATGCGTGCCGCACAACTGATATATAGTGTTAATATATTCTTAGAGCAGCAATTTACTAGAGTCCAAAAGCTAAAAAAAGTTCCTCTGTACGAATGGAGATTTCACACAAAAACAAGTGAGTTCTGTGGTATGGTCGTTAGGTGAGCTGAGTGAATGTGAGTGAGTTGTATATTGCGTGTTGTGTGTCTGTGTGTGGGTTATAATAGACTGACAATCATGCAAGCTTCCTTTGAGAATAATTAAATGTGTCTGGATCCTATATATGTAAACGTCTAATATTAAGATAACATTTATAGTAAATAATAAATATAACACATGCAAATTATTAATAATAACTAATTCTCCTACAAACAGCAATAATAAGTTCATAAATAAGTAAGATAAAATTATGTTTAAATTTAGATACACCAAGATATAATATGAAAAACTAATATATAAGAGGTTAAAACCCTTATAATCAGTTACATAAGGTGGGATTGCTTCCGTCGCCGCTCGTGAGTTCTGGGAGGGGGAGAATATTGTCCAGGTCCTGTGTAGTATAGATAGGTATTGCAGAACTTCCTTCTTTTTTCCGAAGATGAATTTTTCCGTGACTAACCCAACAAAAGCGAAAACCACTATTCTTAGCTCGGGCTCTAGCCTCACGAAATAAATTTCTAGTGGCCTTTGAAAGGTGCTCGTTAATATAAACACTGGACGGCGACCCGTCAAACCCCAGATCAGCCGACGTGAGGCCGTTGCTACGAGTTTTTGTCGCTCTTAGTAATTCGTCTCTTTTAGTCTTCCTCGTCAGTTTAACTATAATTGGTCTCGGATAGTTTCTCTCTTTACCTCGGTTTTTAGGGATTTTAGGCCCAGCTCTTATTACAAAATCAATCTCATTTTCTGGTAGATTAACACCAATTTTAGTAGCGGCAACCTTGGCAATGTGAACGAGATTTTCGTTGAGACATTCAGCAACACCTAGTATTTCGATTTCCTTGTTCAATTCGGTTTGGGTTTGATAGCTTAATTGTGTTTTTAATAAATTAACTTCATCCTGTAGCACGGTAATAGTTTTATCTTTTCTTCCAGTAGCTTGATCCGCGCATCGTAGCCATCCAATCTAGCAGTACAAGTTACTATACTTTCAGTGAGAAGCTTGAGACATGATTTGATCTCGGCGAGATCCAGACGCACAGAACGGATCTCTGCGGCAATATCGATGTCGACTTGTTGAGTGCCGTCCTTTTCCGTAGGTGTTTCCGGAGAGCTAATAGCAAAACGTTTGTGTGCGCGGGTCCCGGCGCCTGCGCTAGGCGCGAGCGGGCTGCTGGGCCGGGCGCAGGCGAGCGCTGGCAAATTTTGGTTGCAGACTCGCGGTTCGCTCGCACGGCACACCGGACACTTAAAATCCTTTTTCTTACTAGCTTCTGAGGACGGCACATTAACACATATAGGATGGAAAGCTGTTTTGCATTCGGCGCATCTCAACAATTTCTCCGAAGTAATGGTCTGTTTGCATGCATCACAAATAACATCCAGAGCTTTGTTTCCGCTAACAGTCAAAAATTTATCCATTTCTAGTTTCTAGCTATGATTTCTAGTGGAATGAATTGACTAATGCAGCGTTTCAAACAAAAGCAAAAGCGCGAGCGGGACAGCAATAGCGGCAAAAGCACAAGTGCGAGTGAAATAGCAATATGGTCTCAACTACGGCTGTGCGTTCGATGCGTCATGCACCTGACCTACGAGACAGGGTAACAGGTAGCAATAAGCTGGTCGCTTTGTTAAAAATTCCGAGAATTTATATCGTGCCGTATTGTTGAAAGTTTACAAATTTAGGTTTATTTGTTTAGCGTACCTTGGGTATTAGACTGAGAGCTCCACAAAGGTGTAACATCTGCCTCAATAGCTGCACTTTGAACCACGTTAGCGATTTTTAAAACAGAGTGACGTAAAATATGTGTACAAGGTCTGCGCGCACCCGCACGAATTCCGAAAGAATTTAAATTGATTCTTTAAAAACTCGACCTAAATACATTTGTATAATTTGTCGTTTTTGTTTTGAAGACTTATAGAGTCGCGGCCGGGTTATAAAAGATCTTACTCACTAAAACCCTTTCGATGGCCTTACATCTTGCCTGAGACAGCTTCCTGAAACGAAAACGGGTCGGTCCAGGTATTTCTCTTTCCTTCGTTGAGCTCGCTGGCTGCAAGGTGCCTTACACAAAATTTCCATAAACTCCATTCCAGAACTACCTTATCAAAGGTTATGGATTCCTACTGCAGCCAACAATAGAGCTGACTTTAAAATAGCGGAAATTATTTTAATGAAACAAAGCTAAAAACACTCCCGAATAAATCACTCTTCAACCCCAAAAAAACAACATTAATATAAGTTTAACAGATTGGGAGCTCGATGCCACATGCAGACACACAACCATGCCAAAGCTATATGTCCCTGTCAATCTTGTGTCATGATCAAAAATCTAATATTTGTAAATATTACATTGAATATTTAAGAAATTGTTAAAATCACACTCGTTCATTACAGTAACTTGGCTACTGTTCGTTTTAATATCCCTGCGATCCTGCGAAGAACGTAGCGGGATCGACCAACTTTATGTGTACCCACGCTAAATAACGTTCACTAAATTACGCCCGACTCTGGGACTATGCCGCAGATTAAACGGTAGTCACTATCGAACTGTGGGCGCAATGTCAACAATATTACGAAGTGGGCGGATTAAAACTCTAGTTCTACTGAACGGCTCTTTGTGGCGGAATGTTTGTTTGTGGTCCGACTTATTTTTAGTTACGATAAAGGAAAAGTGTCCAGTACGTAAGTTAATTGAAATTAGTCCTCAACTAAAACGTCAGTTGAGAACTAATGCAACGAATTCGTAGTTTTATTGATGTTAAACGGAAAAAAGGTTTCTTTTCCTTCTGTTATTTCGTATTGTTATGTGTTATTACGATTTATTATTCAGGAACATCGAAGGCAAACGATCACGTGGTCGTTTACCAACCAGATGGACCGATCAAGTGAAAGACTCATCGTCCTCCGAATTCTAAGCAGTCGTGAGAGAAGCGCTGGACCGGGACCGGTGGAGGCAGATCATTTGCTCCAGATATAATCCTGATTCTTAGACATGAGGGATACCATAGAGAGATTTATTAGTATGTTTCGAAGTGGACACATTTTAGCCATGTTGACCATTTTTTCGCGCGGGAACCTTGTGATCTCGCATCACCGATATTTGTGTAATAGCATTATATCTGTAGCAACACATGTGACGTATTTGTACAATTAATTCTATCTAATACTAAAATACTTAGTCGTAAGTTTTTTACTTACATCAGTAGTTTCTATGACTGTCATTTTTTTTTAGATGTTTTTACTATAATATGTCCTAAACTCTATTATAAATACCACTGATATCTTCTCAAGGGGCTTATTTACCCGATCCTACTCTAGGTAAGGGCTCTAGTTTGAATCTAGCCTTTAGACTGGGACTGAGCGCTTGGTGATACTACCCCAAGAAAAATAATGTACCAACTTCCCCTTAGTACTTATGTTTTTTTCAAGACATTATTTTGAAGGACAATGTTTGCAAAAAAATACTGCACTCCTCTGAGTGCAGTATTTTTTTTTTGCACGAATCATCTTATGGTGAGCGCAGTGCGATGATAGGTGATACTGCGCTTGGTGTTAATATATTATATAGATTGTTATTTTATATTACGTGTACTTATTTGTGTAATTAATATGAAATGATATTCTGAAATAATTGACTGATTGAAATTATTAATTGATAGTCTGGTAGAAATCTTCTAGTACCTCAATTGTGTGTTCTAAGCGCAAAGGTAACATTTAAATTTCTCTCAGATTCTTGGTACTAATAATAATCCCCGTCATCAAGTAGTTCGCGGGCGAAGCTCGGAGGAGCCGTAAAGAGGCGTTACCTGCGCGGCGATAATCTTTAGCGGCTCGTAACTCTTCCACGAGCCGCATACCACACTTATTAACCCTGCCCTGTGGACGTGCAGACAGTTATCAAGTTTTACTACTTTTAATAGTTTTAGATAATCGATGGGATCTCTTTTTATAGTTAACTAGCTGTACCCTGCCACGCTTTGCTGTGGCATATTGTGATGCAAAACATAGATATTCATATTCATATTAATTTATTCATACAACAAGTACACGTCAATATCAATTTTACAATTTATGGTGGAAATTACACAATTATAAGTAGGTAGATACTAATAAACAGTATAAAAAATTCATAACTTATTATCAGACGTCAGCTTATATAGTATTATAATGTCAATCTTTACAGATAATAATAAACAATAATATTTAGAAATTATAATCAGATTAAAAATAATAATAATATGTACGTTAGGACTAAATAGATTAAATTTCCTAAAGGTACCTAGGATAAAAACAACCCTTGATGCCGATTATATATCATTCTAAAATTTTAGCTCGATCGGTGTAGAACTTTTTGAGTTTCTGCAGCGTACACAAACCAATATATCATTTTTATATATAGAGAGAGTGACAAAGCAAGCAATGTCTGATGGTAAGCAACATGCCCAGGACAGCCCAGTGACACGCAGCTACTGGAACATGAAGATACCAAGTCATTACCTAGCACCGCACTGCGCTCGTCACCCGGATAGATACGGTATTCATCTCTCAGTCCCGTAAATTGTCTGGAAACACTGCCTTTCAAACCAGAACACGGTAATATTTGTTCATTACTGCTTGGCGGCAGAATAACTAACAAAGGTGTGGTACTTCCCTAGGCCGAGTCTGCAAAGAGCCTTCAATTCATTTTGTAAACATAACACAAGTCTCAATCACGATCTAAATTAATATTTAATTACTTTTCTTAAGCAGCACGTTAATTAAATGATAATTTAAATCGTGATTAAGTCTTATGTTTACTAAATGAGCTAGCTCAAATCGCGAAAGCTGAAAAACGATATTTGCCATTGAAGTTAGACAACGGTGTGTGAGTTTCCTTACTAACCCTCAAGTAGGAAGAGATGGAGTTATTTAGATGTTCCAGAGATGTTACAAGACGGTGAATTTATTAGGGTTAAACATGTCTCTGGTGAGTCTAGGCACATATTAGTTTCCAGGGAATTTAACACTCTCATACAGAAAGCGAAATGGTAGAAGTCAGAATTTATGCATTTGGTAGGTTTGTAGGTTCGGTATTCGATTTTAAGAGCAATCAAATCTTTTTTTATCAAATTATAAATATTGGTGGACAATTCACACACAATACCATCTGACCCCAAACTAAGCAAAGCTTGTACTATGGTGGCCAAATAGCTGATATAATACATTTATAGTTTTAAATACATACTTGTTATAAATAGAAACACCCAGACACAGTGCAAACATTTGAATTCATCACACAAATATTTGCACTGGGTGGGAATCTCCAACAACCCTCGGCTTTGCAGGCAGAGTTACTACCCACTAAGCCACGAGGGCAGTCAAAAATTTATAATATAAATTATAGATATTAAAGTAAATATTAGGTCATAATTAAGCATATTTTTAGTATCTATGTTACGGTTGGAAGGGCAATGTTTCCAATGAAATAACAGGGCATAGAGATAAAACATTTTAAATTTCTGCTGGGTAAAGAGCGCAGTGCAGTGCTAGGTAATGGTTTGAACTCTTTTGACTATGTGTGAGAGGCAGGCCTATTGCTTCATTTTTATTAATCCATTATTATTCGACAGCTAATGTAATTGTTCAATGGATCCCGACTGTTGAGTTGTTATGTTCCTTTAATACGATAAATTTTATTTTCAGCAATGGTATTAATTCAATAACATATTACAGAATTCTAAACCACTAGAAATCTAAGTACTTGTTTTATTCTTTTCAGTTGTTTTAAGTATGTAGGTAAGTACATAGTATGGTTCACTTTTTATGCTGTCGGGCGTTTCGAGTTTTTAAACTTTTGTTTTTTTTTTATGTTTTGTTGTGTCATGTGTTTCGTATATTTGAAGAGTGTGTTGTAATTTTCGATTCCGGTTGATGAAAATGCATTCTTAGGACCCTTGCCATCGTACATCGTCGGCATCCCATAACGGCTCTGTCCCTCCGATGGTACAAAATGTTGTATTTAGTATTGCTAAAAAAATCTCGTCAACATTCGCTTTAGTTTTGGGAAATATACGTAAATACTCTTTTTGCTACTGCCAAATGTTAATATTCTGAAACCTATTGCCAGAAGCTATAAAGTTTAATTTATGATATCAGTAAAAATCATAGTCCACGTTTAGCCTAAAGTCCCTTATAAATTAACAATGTCCTTTACTTTCATTTACTTGGATGGCTTAGCGATGGCTTCATAAAAAAGTTGGGGGGTTTCTGAATTTTATCTTAAATTGAAGTCAGATTTTTTGTGTATTTTCGAAGAAAATAAAAGATGTGAGTAAATTTTACTTTATCTCAACACAAAATTGATTACATATCCCTCCATAACGCCAACGGTTAAGACGACGCAACGCAAGCAATGAAAACTGACATTACTATGCGACAACGCAAATTTACTTTTGGTACTCCGCGTTCAATCTACATCGTGGTAAGATAAATGTTAATTACATCACATTCGGTGCTTCGAAACAAATAAAGCACACAATATGTGTGTATGTTTCACCATTTTAATGAAATGTTTACCTTTGAAGTTCCGTTTAACTCGTCACCAGTTCAGTACAAACAAAGCATCATGATTATATAAACGGGAGATTAACGTTTGAAGACCTTTATACCGAGCTCTTTCCGGGCACGGGCAGTGACGTTTATACCGACGGCGGCGTACGACGGCGGCGTAATACAAAACTGTACCTAAGTTCAATTTTGTCCGTTTGAGTTTGTTTGATCACAAACGTAGAAAAAAATAAGCCAATTTATCTCGTTATAGCCGAGAAGGACAAGTTTAATAAGTACCTTCACTTGGTGATGATGAGGTTGCCACCATGTGTGATGTTGATTCCACGATCATAGTCCCAGTAGTTGTGTCGGCAAACGGCCTTACAGCGAAAAGTCTCGACTTTCACTAGACGGTTGGATCTCATTGCATGTAGAAGGCGGTTATCATCGACACAGCGCTCATCTTCATGAGGTTCCTTACCTTGCAGCCCTAACCACCGGTAGCTTGGGTTTTGCCCCGCTGCTGGCACTCTCGTTTTTTTGTAATTTTCAAGTTTTTTTATAGTTATTGTAAAAAACTTAAAAATTAATAAAAAATAAGCAAATACTCGTACACGTACTCAAAAGCTTAAAATGTTGTTTAACATCATTACTCACTTCTTATAAGACAAGTAAAAAAATGGTTGTTGAAACATTCCATAACTAGATTAATCCACAATTTTACAGTATTCAATGTTCTCGATCGCGCCACCACCCATAAACAAGCCTTTCCCGGCCCGGCCCCGACCCGGTGTGAAGAAAGCTGCACTTAATCCGACGTGTCTAGTAAAGACTCGGTTCCACCGCATGTAAATTACGGCGAGAACGCCGGTTTTCATTAAACACTTTAATAAAACTCACGTCGCATTGCTCTGCCATTTTTTGTGAGGCGTGCTCTAGAATTCGCGTTTTCAAATTAACCGAATGTAAGTATGTGTGAGTGTTTTAAGGGCCCTATTCACAATAATGGCATAGCCAAATGGCGTCGTCTTCAAAATATATACCTAGATTATTAAACTTTTCATTGCAATAACATTTTCTTTTCTCCGGAAAACAAATCTTCACTTCAATTATATATATAAATAACTATGTATAATAAGTATGTATTTAAAACTATATATGTATTATATCAGCTATCTGGCCACCATAGTACAAGCTTTGCTTAGTTTGAGGTCAGATGGTGTTGTGTGTGAATTGTCCACCAATATTTATTTATTTAATTTAAAATTCAATTCAGATACTCGACTAAATTTCGAAAGAATAATAAATAAATATTGGTGGACAATATTGGAACGTTGGACGTTGGAACAGTGCATCATTTTTTGTGCTAACGTCCACCAGTGGCGGACGTTAGGACATTAAAAATCATATTTATTTTCAGTGTTTTGTCAATTAAATACATATCTACTTATTATAAATAGAAACACCCAGACAGAAGCTATCACCACGTCATCCACATACTCGTAAATGAAAGAAAATTCTAATTTCGTGTTTATATTTCAAAAAATCACGACACCGATCAATTAAATCGATTTAGGACCACCTCTGAAGTAATTTCTACCAAAATCTTGCTTTTTAAATGATAATGTTAGTTCGTGATTGAGCCCCGTATAATACAAATAATATACTTTCTACCAAACAAAAACAGAAATCAACGAATCGAGCAACTCCTTCTTTTTTGCAGTCTGTTAAAATCACGAACAATTACTGAAAATAAATATTCTTAACCACTGGTCCTGCACGTCCCTGGTCACTACGGTACCACATTTGTTTTCCGGTCAACTGTTACTGGTACTGTAGTGCCACAACCACGAGGAATTCATATTTTTAGCTAAAATGATGTCTTGTTTCATTAACTATACAAATGCATTTTAATTTTTCAACTAAATTTATTTCAACTAAAATAACAAATAAGCATAAGAATTACAGAGATATATTATCTATTAGTTTAGTACAAAATGCCCATAATTTCAAAAACACCCACACTAAGCTAGGCTTGTCCTGTGGGTAGTTTTAATTTTAGTTTCACATGAGGTTCGTACAGACGGCACACGAGTGATTTAACTTACAATCGAGATATAAATAAAAGCATAAAAATACATAGGAACCAACATCGATTAAAATCATAAAACGATATGAGAATGGGGTATGAGTGAATATGTGAGTGTATAAGAGGGTGTGTGTGTGTGAGGGTGTGTATGTGTGTTTTGTATTAGTTTCTATAATTATTTTTTAATGAACGTTTTTTATCGGGAGAGGTTGCGCGGTTTTTTATACGCGTCAATCGCGCGGCAGCGTTGGACAGTTGACCGGAAAAAAGTTTGCTAGCGGGGGCTGTTAAATACTAACAATTCTCAGGTATCCGCCCAAAATAATATCAATAGCAAGTTTAGAACAGCTTGACCGATGCTCGGGATCTTTTCTCACCATTGTCTGACGGTCTGTCTGTATTTGTACCGTGAATACGTAGCCTTACTGTGGAAAAACCCTGCGATTGTAGAATTTCTGAAATTTTTAGGAGAGTTCATTGTTGAGAGCTTTGATACATATTTAATTCGTTTTTGGGTCAGTTTGTTTTGCGTTACATGGAATTATCATCTGCCGCTGGCACAAAGTATGCCAGAGCTTGTTTTGTGTCTTTTACGAACATGTTATTTGATTAAATGGGCAGGATTTAAACTGTTTAAAGGTCGACTATTGAAATAAAAATATTTTAGAAAATTATTATATTTTAGAAAAATATTTTAGATAATACAAATCTTATCGGTATAAAAAAAAACTTCATTATAGAGCCGATCCGACGTGATTGAGCAGCAGACACCCAAAAATCTGACCTTTCATTTTAGTATGATAACTAGTCATTCCAGTACAAAAAGTAACGATATCCCATCAAAAACATAAATGTGAAATGAGAGCCAAGTTCAATACTATGGTATATGGCTTGATTGTTGACTTCAACAATAAAAAAGTGAGATGTAAATGGGTGCCAAGTTCAATTATCCGCTTGCTTGCCCGTGTCAACTAGTAGTTAACAAATCTCAAATGCTAAAATGCCCGTGTCAACTAGTAGTTAACATCGCGATTCAGTCTAAAATGCCCGTGTTAACTAGTAGTTGACATGGCGCCGCACTCCAAAATGCCCGTAGTTAACATGGCTCCCGCGGTCGAAAAAGTTTAATTTACTCGTCTTTATTCCTCTAGGGTTTAGTTTGTATTATTTATCTCGTTCTATGTTAAAGTTCCCGTCATATTAATTCCAGTAGAGTATCTAAGCCATAGAAAAAAGAAAAGAAATTAAAAAAAAACGTTCCTTGTTAATCTTGTCATTGAGTGTTGATTCAGTGCGGGCTGTGTATGTTAGTTTTTCTGATTTTACTATTAAATTTAGTTTCAACAAACAAATGACAGATAATACACGTAATCAAAGATTAAAACCCATATGTCATCGCTTCAATTTTAGAGGTACTTATGAGCTTTTAAAAAGACGAGCTTTAAAACGCGCTATCTCAATTTCAACATACAATAACTCTTCACCAGAATCGTAAACGGAGAAACAAAAGACAACATTGTATAGCTAGTTTCATATTAAATATAAAAAATATAACACTTTATAATCTTTCAAAACAAATTGATCCACAAGGAACGATTGCGTGAATCTCGACTCGCGCGCCGCAAGCGTAAAATCCGCGGGGCATAGCGAGGTGCGCAAGTATTTTTTGCCGGGCATTTTGGGTAGCAACGCTACAGGGGGCGGGGCATAGTGCGTCGCGCGGTTTGCAGCGACGGGCAAGCGAGCGGTTATCAGTCCTGCAATTGATTAAAACAACAAATAATATTTTGTAAGAACTTAATATTTATTGTTTTCTTATAATTTAACATAACATATTAAAGCCTCAGGCCAGTTCTTACTTGGCTAGTTCTCATACACAAATTTTTCTTGAGTACGTACTCGTACTAAAACACAAATTTAAGAGCCTTATTTTCGATGGGTATCCATCAGTAAGCCGAATTAACGAAGAATGAAATAACAGCTTAAGAAAGTACGGAGACTACTTATAATAGTCTCCGTACTTTCTTAACCAGCCAAGTAAGATCGGAAGCTTTAATACTCGTATGTTATGTTAAATTATAAGAAAACAATAAATTTTTAGTTTTTACAACATATTCTATGTTGTTTTAATCAATTGCAGGACTGATCATTGAACTTGGCACCCATTTACATCTCACCTCTTTTGTTGAAGTCAACAATCAAGCCGTATATCATAGTATTGAACTTGGCTCTCATTTCACACTTATGTTTTTGATGGGATTAATTTTACGGTGATAGATATACTATATCAGGGGTTTAAAATATTGTCCAACATGCCGTTAGCATAGGGTTAATTAGTTACTACAATGATTTTAGATAGGTATATAGGTAACTAGCTTTTACCCGCGACTTCGTCCGTGCCACATATTTATTAAAGTAATTGAGGCAGTACCTACTCGTATGTCTACTACCATACAAATTCACGTTTCCTAATCAAAATCGGTCTAAGTCAAAGTTTTATATCCATACTAATATTATAAATGCGAAAGTAACTCTGTCTGTCTGTCTGTCTGTCTGTCTGTCTGTCTGTCTGTCTGTCTGTCTGTCCGTCTTTACCGCCTAAACCAACCAACAGATTTTGATGAAATTTGATACATAGATAAAAAATAGATCCCGAGAAAGGACATAGGCTACTTTTTGTTCCGATAAAAGGGTTGAATGGGTTAAAATAAGGGATGAAAGTTTGTATGGAAAACTTCGTCATTGTTGAAGAACTATGAAAGTTTACGTCTAGATATTTAACACGAAACCATAAAATGTATGTTTTAGCAGTTTTGTAGTTTCGAATTGTACCTACGGGGGTGGAATTGGGGTTTTCTTTTTTATTATTTATGATTCTTGGGTCAAATGTAGTAATTCAAATTTCACCCTCTTCCTGTCAACCGATTAATCTGAAATTTTGTATACACTTTGGATTTTGGTGACAATACAATTATGTTTATTCATTATCATTATAAATTCAAGATGGCTGCCGCTACAAAATGGCGGATAATTTATGTTTTATTAATCCCATCAATATGGGTATCAAATGAAAGGGCTCAACAAGCAGAATACAATATACTATAAAAATTGAAATCCAAGATGGCGGCCGCTACAAAATGGCGGATAACGTAGGTTTTATCAATCCCATCAACATGGGTATCAAATGAAAGGGCTCAACAAGCAGAATACAATATACTATAAAAAATTGAAATCCAAGATGGCGGCCGCTACACAATGGCGGATAACGTAGGTTTTATCAATCCCATCAATATGGGCATCAAATGAAAGTGCTCAACCAGTAGAATGCAATGTATTATATAAAATTAAAATCGAAGATGGCGGCCTCTACACAATGGCGGATAACTTAGGTTTTATGAACCCCATCAACATGGGTATCAAATAAAAGGGATTGACAAGAAGAATACAGTGCACTATGCTTATATATATACAACCTCAATGCTTAAGTTGGGCGCAGCCACTAAATGGCGTATCAGACTATCAGACAGAATTTTTGATAGTCGACGAGATTTCCATGGTGTCTTATCAAATGTTATGCATGATGGACGCTCGATTAAGGCAAATTAAGAACTGTAAAAATGAGTTTTTTGGAGGAGTAAACGTATTACTTTTCGGTAATCTTTTACAACTGCCTCCTATAAAATGATCAGGAACACCTGTTTTCAATTCTCATATGAAATTATATATATGAAAGTAACTCTCTCTGTCCGTTACCGTCTAACGCCTAAGCCACTTAAAGAGTTTGTTACAATTCGGTGCACAGATAGACTACCTAGACTTAGGAAAGGACAACGGCGACTTTTTATCACAGAAAAAGAGTTGAAAAGAGTGGAAATGAGGAGTAAAAGTGTGCATGGAAGGATCTTGGCACTCTTTGTATGCTATTTTTAACCGACTTCAAAAAGGAGGAGGTTATCAATCCAGTTGTATTTCAATTGTGAATCAATTTAGATGGTTATTTTTTGGTTGGTAGATTATAGTTCAGAGGTGGTCATATAAATTTTTTCGAAATCAGTGCGGCGGTTTTTGAAACATGAACAACAAACTAAAATTTGCGTTCATGTAATCAGTCGATATATCTACTAATAGACTCTAATAAAATTTGGTGGACCGTCCCAATATGATTTTAAATTAAAGTCTTTTTGATTAATTTTTGAGAACATAGTTTCTTTGTAATTTGTCGTGTAAATTGTACATTTATTAATAAATATAAAACTTTGACTTAGACCGATTTTGATTAGGAAACGTGAATTTGTATGGTAGTAGACATACGAGTAGGTACTGCCTCAATTACTTTAATAAATATGTGGCGCGGACGAAGTCGCGGGTAAAAGCTAGTTTATTAATAAATGTACAATTTACACGACAAATTACAAAGAAACTATGTTCTCAAAAAATTAATCAAAAACAGACTTTAATTTAAAATCATATTGGGACGGTCCACCAAATTTTATTAGAGTCTATTAGTAGATATTAGTAGATATATCGATTACATGAACGCAAATTTTAGTTTGTTGTTCATATTTCAAAAACCGCCGCACTGATTTCGATAAAATTTATATGACCACCTCTGAACTATAATCTACCAACCAAAAAAATAACCATCTAAATTGATTCACAATTGAAATACAACTGGATTGATAACCTCCTCCTTTTTTGAAGTCGGTTAAAATAGCATACAAAGAGTGCCAAGATCCTTCCATGCACACTTTTACTCCTCATTTCCACTCTTTTCAACTCTTTTTCTGTGATAAAAAGTCGCCGTTGTCCTTTCCTAAGTCTAGGTAGTCTATCTGTGCACCAAATTGTAACAAACTCTTTAAGTGGCTTAAGCGTTAGACGGTAACGGACAGAGAGAGTTACTTTCATTTATATAATTTCATATGAGAATTGAAAACAGGTGTTCCTGATCATTTTATAGGAGGCAGTTGTAAAAGATTACCGAAAAGTAATACGTTTACTCCTCCAAAAAACTCATTTTCACAGTTCTTAATTTGCCTTAATCGAGCGTCCATCATGCATAACATTTGATAAGACACCATGGAAATCTCGTCGACTATCAAAAATTCTGTCTGATAGTCTGATACGCCATTTAGTGGCTGCGCCCAACTTAAGCATTGAGGTTGTATATATAAGCATAGTGCACTGTATTCTTCTTGTCAAGCCCTTTTATTTGATATCCATGTTGATGGGGTTCATAAAACCTAAGTTATCCGCCATTGTGTAGAGGCCGCCATCTTGGATTTTAATTTTATATAATACATTGCATTCTACTGGTTGAGCACTTTCATTTGATGCCCATATTGATGGGATTGATAAACCTACGTTATCCGCCATTGTGTAGCGGCCGCCATCTTGGATTTCAATTTTTTATAGTATATTGTATTCTGCTTGTTGAGCCCTTTCATTTGATACCAATGTTGATGGGATTGATAAAACCTACGTTATCCGCCATTTTGTAGCGGCCGCCATCTTGGATTTCAATTTTTATAGTATATTGTATTCTGCTTGTTGAGCCCTTTCATTTGATACCCATATTGATGGGATTAATAAAACATAAATTATCCGCCATTTTGTAGCGGCAGCCATCTTGAATTTATAATGATAATGAATAAACATAATTGTATTGTCACCAAAATCCAAAGTGTATACAAAATTTCAGATTAATCGGTTGACAGGAAGAGGGTGAAATTTGAATGACTAAATTTGACCCAAGAATCATAAATAATAAAAAAGAAAACCCCAATTCCACCCCCGTAGGTACAATTCGAAACTACAAAACTGCTAAAACATACATTTTATGGTTTCATGTTAAATATCTAGACGTAAACTTTCATAGTTCTTCAACAATGACGAAGTTTTCCATACAAACTTTCATCCCTTATTTTAACCTATTCAACCCTTTTTTCGGAACAAAAAGTAGCCTATGTCCTTTCTCGGGATCTATTTTTTATCTATGTATCAAATTTCATCAAAATCTGTTGGTTGGTTTAGGCGGTAAAGACGGACAGACAGACAGACAGACAGACAGACAGACAGACAGACAGACAGACAGACAGACAGACAGACAGACAGACAGAGTTACTTTCGCATTTATAATATTAGTATGGATTCTACTAATTGGCATCCGAAAAAGCCACAGTGTACTTACAAACATACTGTCGCTCGTAATTTTAATTTGTTGGTTAATTAATTTTACACTAATATTTATATTTTATCCGACTTAATAAAGAAAGAGGAGGTTCTGAATTCAGTCGCAGTTGTTTTATATGTATGTTACGCCATAGCTTGGCCAATTGTAAATCGTTTTGGGGCTAAATTGCTTGTTGCTTGCTTGTAATAATTGCTTAGTTTGGGGCTAAATGTCCACCAATATTTATTTATTTGTTAATATGTGTCTGGGTATTTCTACGTTTAATAAGTAGGTATTTATTTACAACTATATAAGTATTATATTAGCTATCTGGCTGCCATTACACAAGCTTCGCAATTTGGGGATAGATAGTGTTGTACGCGAAATGACTACCAATATATTTTTTATATATTTTACTTACTTGAAGTGCATTAGATATATATTGCAACAAATAGTACCTATATATCTTTTTTCAGACTCAAATAAATATTACATAGTTTAAGAATTCTTTACAGATCACAAAGTACTCACAATTATCTACAGATATTATTATATCAAAGAAATAGATGTGGCAATTGTAATTACATGAAGAGTCAGTGATATTCACCGTCCCCCTTCCCGTATATATTCCTTCCCTCGTATTGTGATCTGAGCGCTGAAGTCGCCACAAAGGCTCGTCTTCATATCGTCTATGCCTCGAGATTGCGAGTGTTCGTCTTGACGATAAGAAATGAAAGATTTCTGCGCACTACACAGCTTCCCATGTTTTCTGACGAACACACGGTCGCAAAGGATAGTTACACAAATTTGGTAGATTTTATTTTAATATTACACTGGATTTAGAGAATAGACAATGGGGTGAATTTTTGAATTGGTGTTTGAAAACAGTAGACAACATTTTTGTTCTTATTAAGCAACTACAAGTTACAGTTTTTTTTTTTTTTTTTAAATTAGCCACTCCACAGACTCCGGGGTCCATGATCTTTGTCATTACAATTATATACTATTATTTTTTACACATATTTGATTGAACTACAAGTTACAGTTACTAGAGGTAGTTACGTCTCGCGGTGTTACCTTCGACTTTTAATAATGACTAACAAAATATATTGTAAACATACCGTGTTACAGTTGTAATGTCTTACAAAAAAATCTCGTGTGTTGTGAAACAATGTTCATTACCGTGCTGTCATTAATATGATATTTCACGTCAATTTCACATACCTTTCGGTTGATGTAAGTCGTGGTGGAAAAACCAAACCAAAAACCAAATAGAAGCCAGAAATGAATCGAAGATGAAGAATCAGATAACATAGATAAAAACCAGAAGTTAATAGAAGAAGAAGTTAATGGAAGTCAATGGCCATCACGCTTTGAGTTGTAGACGGTGCGCGGGAAGGTTTTCGCGTCACCATGCACTCAACGACGTAGTTCGGCGAGCTTTGGTGTCGGCGGGCATTCCCTGCTTGCTTGAGCCCCCGGGCTTATGCAGGTCGGATGGCAAAAGACCGGATGGTTTAACTCTGGTGCCCTGGAAGAACGGGAAGTGCCTAATTTGGGACGCCACTTGCGTCAGCACTGTCGCCGCCAGCCACCTGAGTCGCACTGTTCACTCACCATCAGCTGCGGCAGAGGAAGCTGCTGTTAAGAAAAAGGAGAAATATAGCGCGTTGATGTCTCTGTACGAATTTGTACCTATTGCCGTCGAGACCTTGGGTTGTTGGGGAGCAGAAGCTAAAGGGTTCATATCAGAGTTGGGGCGCAGGCTCAGGGAGAATACAGGTGACTCCCGTTCCGGCGCGTTCTTGGAGCAAAGGTTGGCCATTGCCATTCAACGTGGGAACGCAGCGAGCGTCATGGGTACCTTTGCGCCGGGAACGGTTCGGGGTGGGTTATTTGGGGAATAGTTTTAAGTTTAATTGTAGAAGTTGACATGTTATGTATTAATTACATGTTTTATAGAAGATGAGGAAGAAGAAGACTTTAATCAGCTGACCATTATTTAATTTTTTTCATTAAAGACTACAACAAATTGTCTTGTCAGACATATTACATGCCTCTCGCAGAGGCCAGTTTGTATGGGGCAACTTTTAAAATGTTTTGTATCATCTTATCTTACCTTCAAACAGGAATAAACATTTTTGTATTTGTATTACTCTCTGGTTGTCATATAAGGTCTCGAATGGAAACATATAGTGCAATGCTTGTGCTTTTATTCCTGTTAAAAATAATTTACATGACGTTTGCCAGGTCAGCGTGTAATCAAATGTAAATGACAAGTTTTTAACAGGAAAATGCATGATTATGCAAATCCCAATGATCAATAATCAGAATCAGAAAAAAAATTGCTAACGTAATTTATATTTAATTGTATTAGCGTAACAACCTTTGTTATTTAAAAAGGAAAAGTATCGTAAAATCCATACTAATATTATAAATGCGAAAGTAACTCTGTCTGTCTGTCTGTCTGTCTGTCTGTCTGTCTGTCTGTCTGTCTGTCCGTCTTTACCGCCTAAACCAACCAACAGATTTTGATGAAATTTTATACATAGATAGAATAGATCCCGAGAAAGGACATAGGCTACTTTTTGTTCCGAAAAAAGGGTTGAAAGGGTTAAAATAAGGGATGAAAGTTTATATGGAAAACTTCGTCATTGTTGAAGGACTATGAAACTTTACGTCTAGATATTTAACACGAAACCATAAAATGTATGTTTTAGCAGTTTTGTAGTTTCGAACTGTACCTACGGGGGTGGAATTGGGGGTGAAAGTCTGCAAGTTCAATATTATTGAAGATAAAACCATGAAACTTTGTATCTAGACACTTGAAATGGAGTCGATAAACGTTTGTTCCAGCAATTTTATAATTTCTAACTATACGGGGATACTTATATAACCGGTTGATACACTGGCCGCTTTTCGCGTTTTACAAATTTGGCGGGAAAACCGGGTGTCAGGTTACATAAGTGCGGTGTTTATGTTTCGGCATATGAAGTGCCACCTTACTTTTACCCGTTTGAGCCATTTACTCTCAAGAGCGTTTCAAGACGCTTCTAGCGGTATCATTTATTTATAAATTCAAGATGGCCGCCGCTACAAAATGGCGGATAACGTAGGTTTTATCAATCCCATCAACATGGGTATCAAATGAAAGGGCTCAACAAGCAGAATACAATATACTATAAAAAAATTAAATCCAAGATGGCGGCCGCTACAAAATGGCGGATAACGTAGGTTTTATCAATCCCATCAATATGGGTTTCAAATGAAAGTGCTCAACCAGTAGAATACAACGTACTATATAAAATTAAAATCCAAGATGGCGGCCTCTACACAATAGCGGATAACTTAGGTTTTATCAATCCCATCAACATGGGTATCAAATGAAAGGGCTCAACAAGCAATACAATATACTATAAAAAATTGAAATCCAAGATGGCGGCCGCTACAAAATGGCGGATAACGTAGGTTTTATCAATCCCATCAACATGGGTATCAAATGAAAGGGCTCAACAAGCAGAATACAACATACTATAAAAAATTGAAATCCAAGATGGCGGCCGCTACAAAATGGCGGATAACGTAGGTTTTATCAATCCCATCAATATGGGTATCAAATGAAAGTGCTCAACCAGTAGAATACAACATACTATAAGAAATTAAAATCCAAGATGGCGGCCTCTACACAATGGCGGATAACTTAGGTTTTATCAATCCCATCAACATGGGTATTAAATGAAAGGGCTCAACAAGCAGAATACAATATACTATAAAAAATTGAAATCCAAGATGGCGGCCGCTACAAAATGGCGGATAACGTAGGTTTTATCAATCCCATCAACATGGGTATCAAATGAAAGGGCTCAACAAGCAGAATACAACATACTATAAAAAATTGAAATCCAAGATGGCGGCCGCTACAAAATGGCGGATAACGTAGGTTTTATCAATCCCATCAATATGGGTATCAAATGAAAGTGCTCAACCAGTAGAATACAACGTACTATATAAAATTAAAATCCAAGATGGCGGCCTCTACACAATGGCGGATAACTTAGGTTTTATCAATCCTATCAACATGGGTAACAAATAAAAGGGCTTGACAAGAAGAATACAGTGCACTATACAACCTCAATATTTAAGATGGGCGCAGCCACTAAATGGCGTATCAGACAGAATTTTGATAGTCGACGAGATTTCCATGGTGTCTTATCAAATGTTATGCATGATGGACGCTCGATTAAGGCAAATTAAGAACTGCGAAAATGAGTTTTTAGAGGAGTAAACGTATTACTTTTCGGTAATCTTTACAACTGCCTCCTATAAAATGATCAGGAACACCTGTTTTCAATTCTAATACGAAATTATATATAAGAAAGTAACTCTCTGTCCGTTACCGCCTAACGCCTAAGCCACTTAAAGAGTTTGTTACAATTTGGTGCACAGATAGACTAGACTTAGGAAAGGACAACGGCGACTTTTATCACAGAAAAGAGTTGAAAAGAGTGGAATGAGGAGTAAAAGTGTGCATGGAAGGATCTTTGCACTCTTTGTATGCTATTTTAACCGACTTCAAAAAAGGAGGAGGTTATCAATCCAGTTGTGTTTCCAATTGTGAATCAATTTAGATGGTTATTTTTTTGGTTGGTAGATTATAGTTCAGAGGTGGTCATATAAATTTTATCGAAATCAGTGGGGCGGTTTTTGAAATATGACCAAGAAACTAAAATTTGCGTTCATGTAATCAGACGATATATCTACTAACATCTACTAATAGAATCTAATAAAATTTGGTGGAACGTCCCAATATGATTTTAAATTAAAGTCTCTTTTTGATTAATTTTTTGAGAACATAGTTTTTTTTGTAATTTGCCGTGTAAATTGTACATTTATTAATAAATATAAAACTTTGACTTAGACCGATTTTGATTAGGAAACGTGAATTTGTATGGTAGTACACATACGAGTAGGTACTGCCTCAATTACTTTAATAAATATGTGGCGCGGACGAAGTCGCGGGTAAAAGCTAGTTTTAAATAATCCAATCTTAAATAAATTTTGAAAACTAATACCTCTACATATTTGTATATTTCACCTTATGAAAGCTGAATTAGAATAACTAACTTATAACTTATTAATTAGTGTAGTGTTCACACTTAAAGCAGTAAAGTAAGTAATAAGCGTTAATCAGAGATTTTAAATATTAGATGTATACGTGGCTGTAGACGTGTTAATAATTTAAATGGTTAATGAAGATCATAGCTCATCAGCTATGATCTTCATTAACCAAATAATGACTTATTAATAACAGCACTGACAGTTTTCCTCTACATCCATTCGTTGGAAGGGCTGATCAAATCGGGTTACAATTTTAAACGCAGGGTATAATATATAGTCTGGGCTATTAGGCTAAATCGCATCGCATTTTTATCTCAGGAAAATTACCAGAACGAGAACCATGCGAGTAAATCCACGGGGTGCTGCTAGTACTCCATAAGCTTAAGAATATGTATTACAAAAAGCTAGCCACTCGCAACGCTTGTGTGTCACGTTTCCATTAACTTTATTTCCCGGGCATCGGCCGCCGAGGTCAGACATCGACAGATCGCGATGATGTATTGTTGCGTTCCAGTCGTACTCGCATATCTACCTTTTCATATATCAATGGTCCAGCTTAGTTAGAGATTTACTACAATAACATGACCTGCCCCTCCAGAATTCAAAACGTTTGAATGTATTTATGAAAGAATATACAACGCACCACCACGCATGTGTGCGTACTGCTACTGCAGACGAATAATTACAACTACATACAAACTCTTTCGTAAGGATGTGACTACACACATTAAAACAGTAAATTGGAGGGGCGGGCCATGTTATCGTAGTAAATCTCTACAATAAAAACAAAAAATACGCCTTATTTACAATCATTTTCTTTGTCTTGTAGTAATGTGTTATAAAATGAATAGTAAGCTTAATACTGTCTCTCTGAATACGTCTAATTACACTAAAAATTTAACTTTTTTGGACTTATTATTTTAAGCTTTTATTTTAGCTATTATTTTTTATAAACTTAAAATTGGCCTTAACTGATATGATGCAGTTGATAGTCTAAAATGTTACACGCTTGCATAATCGTTTGTATGTTAACACAATCGTTTCAAAAACAAAATAATTTAAAACCAAAAAACAACGACCGATATTAATTTAAAACTAAATTCAGACATTCGGTTAAATTTCTTTCACAAGTCAATAGGCGTGACGACAGGTCTTGCAATTACATTAAATTATTTGATATAATGACAGTATTTAAATAAAATAAAATATGTGCCAATTTTCATTTTGATATTTTTTTAATTTAACTTACTTTTTTTTAGTAAACTATTCAAAGCTGTATTGGCAAGTCCATTTTAAAAATATGAAATTATTAGAAAATGTATTTATTATTGGATAACCCATTAAATTTCAAGTAGTTTTTGTGATGAAACCAGTTTCCTAAACGCAATATTTAATATAGCTACCATACAAACTTTACGCGCGACGCATAGAAAATACGACAGTGTGACGTCACGTTTCTGTAGTGATATGTATGAAACGTTTTTGGGAGAGTCCAAAATTGTGATTTTAAAATCGTGATATCACGGGAAGTTTTTAAGATGACAAAGTAATTCTTTCACTTATGTTTCAGTTATTGAGTAGCCTTTTGATGGCACATAAAATCAAAAATGAGTCGACACGCCTATTGACTTATGAAAGAAATTTAACCTTTCTGGACAATGTTCCAGAAAAGTGAAAGCAAATTTTAATATTTTGTTGATATTTCAAAAGCCGCCAGACGGATTTCGGTAAATTTTGTATTGGACTGCCTCTGAAGTATTTCCTACCAAACAAAAAATAATTATCAAAATCTATTCTCAATTAGCAGAGTTATCGCGTAATATTTACAAAACAAACAACCATCCGAATTGAGAAACTCATCCTTTTTTAAGTCGAATTTCCCGGCATAACAACGATCTTAAGAATTTATTTTATTCGATACTACAATAGGTTACTTGCTTTTTGACGCTGAACTGGCGGTCTGTTGTGGCTGCGTTCCGTATTTTGAAAGGCTTTTAGGTAATGATGTTCTTTATAAAGATGGCAGCTAAGAACTAATGTCGGAAGTGATCGTGGTAAAAGGTTCGACCTTTTCATTCTGCCTTCATTGGCTCGAGGTCTATTTGATGGCACTTCGAGGATTTTATGGCATTACAAAAAAATCTAGGGTGTAACTTTTACAGAGTAACCAGAGTTAGAGAAAGAGATTTTGTATTGGTAGTAGTATTTGCAGAGTCCCTTTGTAGAGGTATTAAAAAAAAACAAAAAAACTTTTATTAACCATAATACATGCATTCATACAGTTTTAACATTTAAAACAAAATTTCTTAAAATCAAACACAGTGCATTGTTAATAAAACTGTTCTTAGTAATTACTGTCTGGCACCCGAACTAGTGAATAAACTGTGTTTCTGTTGTTTAAGTTTTACTTTTTAATATATATTAATTGTGGGTACTTAGCGAGGAAATACATGGAACCAAAGTTTAAGCGTCGGCCGGCATCCCGATAACAGTGGTATGTCTTAATTTCTGTCAAATTTTTAACAAACATAAATTTGATACAAAAATACCTTAAAATCCAGTTTTTTTAATAAGAAGTGACGACACGAGCAGGACATGTGCCTGATGGTAAGCAACATGCCTGCCACATAACAGCACAGTGACACGCAGCTATTGAAACACGAAGATGCATGCCTAAAATACATGCCTACTTTCTATTGTGGATTAAAATCAAGCACTAGTGACATAAATATTATCTATCACTATATCTACAGCTCACCAATATATCTGTAACATCTAGTAGTAGTACGACTTAGCAGAGTCCGCCTGGGGAAGTACCACACCTTTGCCAGATATTCTACCGCCAAGCAGTAAAGCGCAAACATTACTGTGTTCTGGTTTGAAGGGCAATATTTCCCGAGACATTTCAGGGTTTAGAGATAAAGAGGTATCTTAGATCTCTGAGTGACGATCGCAGTGCAGTGCTAGCTAATGATATGGACTCTTCATGTTCCAATAGCTGCGTGTCGCTGTGTTGTTATGTGACCGGCATGTTGCTTACCATCACACATATGTCCTGCATGTCTCGTCACTCTATACTATAAAAAAAACACCATATTTCTTTATATCGTAAAAATCTATGGTTTCTATAATACGATACTATAATGAAAATATTAATTTGTGTGAATAGTAGGCATTTGTCAGCTAGTCCTTAACAAAAACATAGTTACTGTTTAACATCATAAAAGCAATTACGTGATCAACAACAACATACTCAATTTCCCCGCAAATGAAACTCAAAAAAAAAACTTCATAGTCTTGAACATCGCCGCAAGATAGCTAGCTTATCGGTTTTTTATCGGATACACTTCGGAGAGTGTGCAACTAATCTGCATGATCTAATACCTCCATATTCTCTAAAGAAGCTTACTCTCGTTCGCTGTCATCGTACCTCTATCGGAAATGCATTACGAATTCACATTACCCGCTGATCCTTTGGTAAATTCAGCTCTACTTCGATGTATAAACAAATCAGGGCTTTGTGTACCAGCTCGTTCTAAACCGTGAATAGTGAACTGATTTAAACTATCCACTGGACGTGCTCAGGATTGGATTAGCGTGACAACTCTACTAATGTAATTTGAAAGTTAGTACATAAAAACATAGGGGATAAGGATGAAATTTTGTACATACACATAAAATAATAGACAGGAACAACACATAAGCAATTTTTTTTCTTACAGCTTTCTCAGTTTCACTTTTTCAGAAAACTACGCGCAGCATTATAAATGCAAATATAAAATGGGTGTGTGGAAAATTACAATACAATAATTACAAACCAAGTCGTGACAGCAACAATTTTATCAAAATCTTTTTATTAACAGACTTCCAAAAAAAGGAGGAGGTTATCAATTCGACCCCTATGTTTTTTTATGTATGTTACCTGATTTCTCTAGAATCTCTGCACCGATTTAAAAAAATATTTTTGTGTTTGGATGGGTATGCTTCTCGAATAATCCCATATAAATCTTATCGAAATCGGTCGAGTGGTTTTTGAAATATGAACCAAAAACTAAAATTTGCGTACAATTTTCTGGATGATATAACTGCAGATTTCACAAAAGTTATGAAGCTCGACCCTGTCAATACAAAGTTGTGTAAATGCTTTAATAAAAACTGGTTTTTAACCCCCGACCAAACACGGGGTGTTATAAGTGACGTCGATGTCTGTCTGCTGTGGCACCGTAGTAGAGCTCAAACGGATGGGCCGATTTCGGTGCGGTTTTTTTTATTTCAAGGTTAATACCCTAGCGGATGTTCTTAGCTATGTCTGGTTAATGTCGATTCAAGATGGCCGCCTTCACAAAATGGCGGAAAAAATATTTCTTCACAACTTACTTCAATATGGGTATCAAACGAAAGGGCTTGACTAGTAGAATACTATATACACTATAACAAATTTCAAATCCGCCGCTACCACAAAATGCCGAAATACATTTCTTTTTTCACAACTCCCTTAATATAGGTATCAAATGAAAGGGCTTGACTAGTAGAATGTTGTACAGATAACAAATCCAAGGTAGTCGGGGGTTAATCAAAATGTTTAATTTTGTTCTTGTATTTGAAGTCGGTGCCAGTCAGGTTAAAAAGTTAGTAGATTGGTGCTATGTAGGCACATGGTAAGTAGGCACAGGTAAGTAGTATATATCCACTACCTGTTAGATTTCGCTGGCACCGACTTCAAATAGACGAGTGAGTAGCGCTTATAATAATGATTTTGGTTTATTTTTCGCTTTTGAGTGCCTATTTGTGGTATTGAGATCGGTTTAATTTTTTGTACGAAAATAGTTTATTTACTATAAGTGATTTGTAGTCCTTGGACTCTTTCCAGAGTCCATAAAGAAAAATACGAGTACCTACCACGTATTTACCAATTTGAAAGGAAATGTTTAGCGGTAAATTGTAGAGCAAAGACATTGCTATGTAACTTTCACAAAATTAAAGTCCCGTATTCGATAAACTTTGATGTTTTTAATCACGTATTCAATACATTATTCGAAAAATGTGGTTTCTTCAAATAATTGCATAAATAAATGATGATATTTAAAACTCTGCTAAAATATGAGTGAAATAAAAACTTCAGCATCTCGTACATAATTCAAAATCAATCGATTACAACTCGCAGACGATTCGATTAATCGTCAATGGATTTAATTTTGCCGCTTATTGAGAGTCCATCCCTTTCGAGCGGTTTTGGCTCGTACAATGTCGTCGCAAATGGGTGGAAACGACACAAGTGGACAGCACTAGGTATACGTATCGACAAGAACTATTTGATACAAGAACAAAATTAAAAAAATTAGTAACCCCCGATTACCTGGGATTTGTTATCTGTACAACATTTTACTAGTCAAGCCTTTTCATTTGATACCCATATAAAGAAAGGGACTTGTGAAAAAAGAAACGTATTTCGCCATTTTGTGGAATCGGCCATCTTGGATTTGAAATTTGTCATAGTAAAATGTATTATACTAGTCAAGCTCTTTCGTTTGATAACATTGAGGTAGTAGTGAAAAAAATAATATAATTCGTAATTTTGTGTTGGCGACCATCTTGGATTTGATTTTTTTATAATGTATAATATTTTACTAGTCAAGCCTTTTTATTTGATACCCATATCGAGGTAGGTTGTAAAGAAATATTTTGTCCGCCATTTTGTGAAATTAACCAAACATAGTAAAGAACATCCGCACAAATATTAACATGAAATTAAAAAAACCGCATCGAAATCGGCCCATCCGTTTGAGCTCTACGGTGCCACAGACAGACATACACACAGACAGACAGACACACAGACATCGACGTCAAACTTATAACACCCCTTTTTTGGGCCGGGTTAAAAAATAGATAATTGTTAACCATCAAGAATGTTCACTACATTAGTATTACGAGTATTAACCGTAGTACTCGTATAATACGTGTACTACGATTACTAAATACGAGTGGTATTCATTAATCACTAGAAATGTACCTTGGCAGATTGTGGTATACGTTCTCTCTTTGTGGAAGAAGGCCAGGTCCTCAACAGTGCCACATAAATTGGGGTATTATATTTATATAGCTTGGTCTTAGACATTACAAATGCACATTCTATTGAACATAAAAAAATAAAACCTTCTTCTTCTTTTCTGTACCAAATTTCATTTCAATCAAATTTCAATCGATTCAGAAGTTTAGGCATGACAGATGTACCGATAGATTTATTTTAATATTTATATTATTACTGAAACTGGAAATTTTACTAAACTTCTGAACCGATTGAAATGAAATATGGTACAGAGAAGAAGTATTTTTTATGTTCAATAGTACTCGCTGTCCATTCCAAATCTAAAAGCACGAAGCTTTCTTAAATATCAGCTACATAAACAAAGATACCTGACCGCCACAGTTTTGGCAAATCCTACCGCACAGAAAAGATTTTCATCCCGCCCCAATGCAGGGAATAAAATGAAAATTCGTATTCGAGCGTCGGACGTGCAGAATAACCCGATAGATTCGGAATAAGTGTATTATGGAGATTGCTGAATCAAACTGTAGTTTAGTTTTCGGTCGAATGAAGCGATGAGTTTTATAGTTCTTTTATTTGAATATATCGTTCTTTTAACGTGAGACATGGACGCAAGAACCTTTGCCTTAAAAGCTGAAAATATATTCTGAATCTTTTGATTTTAATCTATATTCTATTTATAATAAGTATGTACTTAGAACTATATAAGTATTATATCAGCTATCTGGCTGTCATCTTACAAGCGTTGCTTAGTTTGGGGTCAGATGGTGTTATGTGTGAATTATCCACCAATATTTATCTATTTATTTAATTTTGTTAGAAAATATTTTTTACGTTTATTACCTAAGCAGCTTACTAAACATTGGCACCTCACGAATTCGGGGCCTTCTATCGCAAGGAGAGAGCTAAAGTCATTTTCTACGGCGCTGGTCAAAAGCAAGTATTTGACTTCCTAATTTCCGCAAAAATCTCGAAAAGTCGTAAAGATTTTAAGACATGATTGAGCAACGACCATCGAAACTTTCGCATTTATAGTTTAACTAGGATTACTAGGTAGTAGGATTGTTGGATACTAATGTGTGTGGACTTACCTTCCGCAGAGTCAGCGAGAGTGACTACGAAGAGCGCCAACAGCGCTATACTCCATGATACGGCTCTCATCTGAAACAAAACAACGGTTTTATTATACACGGTAAAATACCTCTCATTATATTTATCTTATGCTTAAAACATATTTTCGAAATCTAGCACAACCAAAGAATTTACACATACTACATTTAGAGCTAGATTTTCCGCACGGTTCCTTTGTGTCAATCGTAAGCAAATGACGTGGATACTTTCTATGGCAACAGTGATGTGCTGCGGCAAAAGCATGACTTCCACAAGAGCGACAAGGCAAGAAAGATGCTACCCGTGCTTTCGGTGTAAAGCGTTTGTGCCAACTCTATACGTAGTATATGTAAACTCTTTGAACACAACACGTCGTTTTGGTCACGGATAAATATTAACATAGTACGACTCCCACTGGCACCGGTCTTCTGGATTAAGTTCATGTAGGTACATATTGCTAATTAAAAAATTAAAATATTTAATTATTTTTTTAATCTTATGTGTATAAAATAATAATATATAAAACATTTTTTTCTTGTTATAGAATAGAAAGAATAATTATTCTAAAAAACACAGTACCGTATACTTTATGGTTTTTGATCGTACCGTTTAATGTCCACCAGTTTTGCTTTAATTTAATTAATTAATAACTTTTTTTTTAACACGCTTGATGAAAAATATATTTGAAGAATATGCAAATTCCACCACAATCTTTTACTCGGTGGATTATACTTTAGTATCGTCTTGTAAGAAAACGGTCAGAATTTTAGTAGTGGAAACTTCATCTGTTTTATAATCCTTATTTTTAGAACCTTAAACGTCAAAATGGCGGAACGCAGACAGTCCACTAACAAACACATTAAAGACTGATATGTTTTAAATCAAAACAGGTAAAGATAGAAATAAGAAATATTTATGTGTCACATATAATTGGTAGCAAAATATCTTGTTTTAAGAACAAAGAAGAAGGATATTTCACCTAACATTGACACACAATTAATAGGTGTTTAATAGTTGTTTTCAAAAGTTACACGGGAAAGAACTAAACCTTATTTCAGGGTGACGAAGGCAGTGAGTGGTGCTAAACTGATATGTGCTGTTATTTCTCATCATCAGGCACTCATCTCGCTCGTTTCCCCACTCTTATCTTTTAACAAAATAGCATTTTTCGTTAAAAACTACTTTTTTCCAACAAAAATACTAATTTTTCGTTGGAAAAGAGTAGTGCTATTATTTATTTATAGTACTTTATTGGCACGAGTATAAAGTCAAAAACATAATTATTACTATATACTTTAAATAGTATAAAATCAAGCAAATCCAAACCCTTGAAAGAATTATAAATTCAATCCAAACGTACAAAATGAAATAAAACGAAACATAAAATTAAATCAAGTACCGCTTATAATGAGCTCTGTCAAAGGAAAACGCTAAATGTAGCCAATTTGTTCGGCCATTACCGTCCAGCATCGAATTATAGTGGGATTGTTCTCAAACGGAGCGCAAACTAATGTAGCTTTCAAAGAGTGCTTTCATATAATTACAGATTCTGATTTTGGTTTTAAGTAGTCGTTTATAAGGGGAAATATTATTGTTTCGACATTTTTATTGTAGAAGCAGCAAGCGACGCGGTTTTACACGCGTCGTTTTATTCGTTTCGTTTTTCAACAATAAAAAGTAAACTGTGGGCTATGCCAGACTATATTCTAACTATCGAGCCATTCCGACGCGATTTAACAATAAACTTACAAACGTCTTAGCTTTAATAATTAATAATATCAATAGAAAAACCACAAATTACGAAAATTACCTTCTGACTGCGAGTAACTGACTGACTACAAAAGCACTAATTTGCAAATGTTTAGTAGGATACAATTAATTACAAGTTTATTAATAACTAGATGTTCGCCCCGGCTTCGCCCGTGGTACATTATATAGCACTCATCAGGATCCCGTATATTTACAACGGTGAAAGAATGACTGAAATCGGTTCAGTAATTCCTGAGAATATCGCTTTCAAACAAAACACCTCTTCAACTACCTGCTACGCCACCTGTCGGAAATTGGTCGTACCAACTCAGATTTAGAAATAAATTTGATTAGCAAAGGTTTAGAAAATCTTTCAATTCGGACCATTATTTCCCGAGATTCCTAGCGTTCAAATAAACAAACTCTCCAGCTTTATAATATTAGTAAAGATATGTCCAAACTATACATTTTAAGTTTATTTTTAATTTTAAAATTTGTGATATGAAAAATCTAACTCACACAAAATTATGCAATAGTGTGTTTTTTTGTTTTCATAGAATATGGAAAAGAATAAGTATCATTCGTTTTAGGCTGCCGGTCTATTTTTATGGATGTCAGGTTTTCAAGATTATTGCCACAATAAAAGTGCTTCACATCCTTATTTTAAATGATTTTACTTTTCCGACAAACTTTAAATTAATTTCGGCAGATGTTTGTAATACGTCAGTTAGTTTGATATTTTCTTTGTTAAGATGTCTACGCTTAAACGCTTAATATTTCAATGATCATCTTTATATATTTATTTCTTTTGTGCGTGTATTTGTCACTGAACTCCTCCTAAAGGGCTGAACCGATTTAAGTTTTTTTTTGTTTGCGTTTGGATAGGGCCCTGGATGGTTTAGATTCACAGATGAGCCCGGCAGATGGCGCTGCAGTTGGTATCGAGCGAAGCCGAAACGGACCGCTAATGTCAGACAAGTATAATTATTTTGAAGCGTTTAAACGCTGAGATTGAACCGCTCCTATAACTAAAACCTTATTTTATTGTACATTTTCTCTACAGCATTTCATAACCGACGCTCGTTTCAAGTGCTCCGGTCTACGGCGTTTATTTCGCTACGAGACCGCTACGAGAGCGTAATTGCTACGAGGCTGCGAGTCACAGGTTAAGTTGTAGTGAGTACCGAGCTCTGATTGCGTTTACGCAGTTTGTTTCGTTACAGTATGATATTGTCCAAAGGCGTCATGAAAATGTATAAAAGAAACGATTAAAATAGCTTGATCACTGTTGTGATTTCTCATACATTTTCTAGTGTTTACACGACGTAAATGGTGCACTGTCTCTTTTTATTAACCGACTTCCAAAAAGGAGGAGGTTATCAATTCAACCCCTATGTTTTTTTAATTTTTTATGTATGTTACCTGATTTCTCGAGAATCCTCGTACCGATTTTACAATTTATTTTTATGTTCGGATGGGTATGCTTCCCGAATGGTCCCATATAAATCTTATCGAAATCGGTAAAGTGTTTTTTTGAAATATGAACCAAAAACTAAAATTTGCATACAATATTCTGAATTGACGTAATTATAGATTTCACAAAAGTTATGAAACTCGAACCTGTCACTACAAAATTGGGGGAATCCGTTAATAAGAACTTATTTTGCACTAAAAAGGGCAAAATAAACTATTTTCTTACAAAAAAATTTTACCGGCTTCATAACCACAAATAGGCACTCAAAAGCGAAAAATAAAATAATATAATTGCTACTCACTCATCTATTTGAAGTCAGTGCCAGCCAAGTCTAACAGGTAGTGGATATGCCTACCTACCACGTGCCTACATAGTATTTTTGGCCTGACTGGCACCGACTTCAAATAGATGAGTAAGTAGCACTTGTAATAATGATATTAATTTATTTATTTCTGGATTTGAAGTCGGTTTAATTTTTTGTACGAAAATAGTTTTGACGTGACAACGACTTATAAATTGGTTTGCCGGGTGACACTTCAAGAAACTGCGTTACGCTCCGCTCACGTTATGCGCTCACAACGAGAGCGAGTGAGAGGCACGCGTCCCTTCCACTCGGGCATGGTTAGCCCGCCTAAGAGCGAGAGAGACAGACATAAAAAGTGAAAGGCACGCGTCCCTTCCGTAAAATTATTTTACCACTCAAAATCGTTGTCACGTAAAACTTTCGCCCGTATACCGACTTTACAGGCAACCAATTTTTTTTATTTCTATTAGTGCTAGTTTCAAATATGTATTTTCATTTTAAATTTCAAAAAGAAGCAGTGCAAAATGGTATAAAAGATTGGCATCTCGGTTTTGCAAAACAGCATCAAACATGCTGATGTGCGGGCGTTTATACTCGTATGAAAGTAGTAACATACGAATATCACCTTATTACGTATCAAGCGGCCTATCTGTTTTTTGTTGGTCATTTGGTCAACCAAAATTGGATATTTTTATATGAGTTGTAACCGATACAAATTATTTATAAGAGGTAGATGCTATAAGAATAATTACCTAGCTACCCAATATTCAATTATTACTATTAAATTATATAAAAAAATTGGTTGTCTGTAAAGTCGGTTGGTTTACAGACGATACTTTAACGTGACAACGTCATAACAAAACATTGATAGATGCGGCGCAAGCGTACAATGAGCGTAACGGGACATAACGTGACACTTTTTCGTGCATTCATCGATTTATTAGACGTTGTCTCGTCAATATATAAATTGACGATGTCAACTTCAAATAAATGCCACATAATATTTCTAAAAACAAAATGTTTGTGTATCAAACCAAAAAAAAAAATCAAGGCATATGACGATAATCGCGTTTTAAAATACTCACGTGAGCTTTGGTAGCGTGTAGAGAACTTTTTGCAAGTTACAAGATAAAATATGGACTCCATAGTCGCTTAAAACATCAGGCGAGATCAGAGTCAACTGGAATTCCGCTAATCAATCAATTATTTGTTTCAGAATTTACAATATTCCATATTAATCAATTAACTATAGGTACAAAAATAAAAGTCATGTCCAATAACAATATTAATAACTAATAATTTTGACAAGAAAAACGAAAAGATTTGAAGAATCTGAGAAGAATAAAAGAAAAGAATTTGAGAAGAATAAAAAACAAACACAATGCAAACATTTTAAGTTTCCGGGTGACCGATATGGTAATGCATATTCTATTTCGCCAAATAGAATATGAGTTACTGCAGTCACAATTTAGCGCCGGCGTGAATTAATTGACTTCTTTGTTTTATTTCAATGAGGCAGCAACTTCGCTGGGCGGTTAAACGTTCCTGACGTGTACCCGGCGTCTGCTGACACCAAAAAATATTTCAAAATAGCATAGTAATAGAGCCTTACGCAGTTTGGCATATTTGAAAAGCGTGTTGCGTGAATTTGCGTGTAAGTAAAGAATAATATTAGCTTCTTTTAATTACTTAAATACTGGCATCGCCCCGCGTTTTCAATCGTTTCCGATTCCATTATTTCAATGTAAAAAAATAGCTTATGTACTATTCTAGGCTATCATTTATTATAGCAACAAAGACTAACAAAAAAATATTGTGTCACAGGACACCAGATAAGAATGAAGTTCCTTTGAATAATATAGAAGCCTAGATAAAGAATAAGGAAATAGATCAGGGTTTGCCCTACGGTTCCTTTGTACCAATCGTAAGCAGATGAGGTGTATGTAAGCTAGGGCGACATAATGATGTGCCGCGACAAAAGTATAAAACTTCCACAAGACCGACACGACAAGATCAGACCCGCCCTTTTACCGCCTAACTAAATCGGCTTTAGCTTTGCTATTGCCGTCTTTATTTTTTTTAACTATAATAGGTTCGCACTTGACTACCATATCGCCTGATGTTAAGCGATGATGAGATCTACGATGGAGCGTGCTTACCAAGAAAAAACCGATTCACTCTCGATTTGAAGACACCAAGATTGTAAACATCAGGGAAAACCCACTCAGGCAACGCATTCCACAACCTAGACGTTCTTATCACAAACATGGAGTCAAATCTCTTCGTTCGCGTTTTTGAAACATCAACCATGAAACCATTATCAACCATCTCTATTATTTCAACTGAAACCGAGAACGACATCAAACCTAAGACAGATTTCGTTAGGCGGTAGACCCCCGTGCTTTCAGTGTCTTCTAACTCTATACGTAGTATAGGAGCAAAACAATGTCCAAAAAAAAAAACAAAAAAAATGTTTATATTTATTGTTTATGATACGATCACCTGAAAAACCAAATTGACACCACCGGCCAGTTTTCACGCATTGATTCCTATGTCATTTCAGTGTATGCGATTATAATTAATTGTGTTTTACTTCTATTAGGAAGAGGGTTAGGTTGGGAATGAAAATTAATATTTTCTTTGCTGCTCCTAACCTAACCCGGTAGCGGGTCAGGTTTTCGGGTCAGGTTCGGAAGAAACCGTTTTCACGGATCACTTCCGTTATATATTTTTCTTACGGTTTTAGGCTCACATTTTTTTCAGTTCGGTCGCGCAGTATAGTCTCTCTCCGAGCATGTCGTAAAGCATTTTTTTTTACACATAATCACAAACCTTCGCGCTTGTGATATTAATATCTCACATTGGTATGACTCGATTACAAGCTTGTAATCGAGTCTTTTACATTAATATATTCCGCCTGTTTATTAACTTATTAGGGCACCGAAGACCAAAGGCATACATGAGAACGGGAACTAATAATAGAAAGATGTACACACGGGACATCAGGAAGTCAACACTCTTTCTACGAAAAACGTAAAAATACGCGAGCAAAATCGGAAGGCGTGGCCATGCGCATGGCCATCTAGAAATGCTGACAAATTCTTATGATTATAGACACATAATTAAAATGTTGACGCAGTCACGAGTTTACCCGAAGATTTCTTATACCCGAGCATAGACGCTTGAAATCAATTCACAGTCCACGAAAAATTTGTCTGTAGCGAGCCAAAAGGAGTTATTATTTCAAAAACTACGCAAGCAAAACCGCTAGTTTTCTACAAATTTACTATCATTTAATTACGATATAAGTAGCGATCGGTATTCGTAACAGAATTTACTGTAAGACAAAAAACCTTGTTATTATTATTTTATTACTGAATCGTGCACAATATACTAGTGTTATTCTTTCTATTCTAGAAAAAAAATATTTCAACAAAATAAAGAGCCCTCCGTAAGTCAAATTTGTACAGAAATAAACGATGACAGGAGAAATTCGCTGAAACTTGCCGTGAATGTTTTATCACTTGCTACCAATCGTGGGCGAGCGGACTGGAAGCGGCGAATAGGAAACTGACAGAGGAAGAGGTCCTAATCTCTGGGTGACAAGCGCAGTGCAGTGATAGCAATGATTTGGACTCTTCATGTTTCATTAGCTGCGTGGCATTATGCTGTTATGCGTAGGCGTAGCATGACCTGCTCATCGTCATTCTATTTTTATTTTTTTCTATTTTTTTATTTTTATTTTTAACTAACCATTTGTTCTTGCTGGGCAACACCTTCCACTAACTTTTTCCACTTTGTCCGGTCATGAGCTGCAATACTATATCAAAAAACTTATACAAACTATAAAAAAACTTTTGTTCAAAAGATATCATGCACTAGTGAGTTCATTCGTATTGGATTTCATACATTAAGCAAAGGGCTATTCCCTAAAGATTTTTGCATTTAATTTTACATTAGTGTGTGGTATTTTTAACTATTATCGATGTTGTATTTCAACCTAATTCAATTGAAATGATTTGATTAATCGACAAACATCTAAACTTCTGTTCACATTTTGTAATATTCGTAAGATAATATTAATAAAAATAAGAAAATCCTAATCTAGCGCTTAGACGATGCAACGCGTGACCAAAGTACGTTTATATGGCTCAATGAATAAACAATGTCATTCAACGGTATATTTCTACTAGAATGCAGGTCACACTTTCAACTGATAATAAGCTAGATAATTTTGTCTATGTTTAGACTTTTACAGGTTAAATCATGTGTTTAGCGTAAGTAGTTAGGCATGCAGTGTAGTTTTCATTGTAATTTACGAGTAGTTTTGTTAAGAATGGTACTATTCGTTACTAAGTAAGAATTACTCGTAAGATTGTTCATAAATTATGAATCCTTCCTATGTGTCCACTTTCACTGACTTCACGAAATTGTAATCTGAAGACGTACCAAGAACTTCAAATTTTGTTTCACTGTATCTTTAATCGTATTCTTGGATTTATGTTTCAAACTGCCAATCAAATTTCAAAGAGACTTTGCGAAAATCGCCAATCTAGGACAACATACACTACGCAGTGTAGGTTAGTTAATGACTCAGGCATTTAATTCAGAACCCGTTTAATCTAACGGTTATCGGTTTTACGATGAAACGGCCTGCCCCCCGGCCACGTTAGGTTCCTAATGCTCCAGTATAGTGCGTTAAGTGCGTTAACAAGTGCACATACATACGTACATAGTTCTCTGATGATTCATTTTATATGCCAATAACTTATTAAATTATTATTCTACTACCAAACACTAATGTCCAAACATCTATGTTATTTTATATTAACTTGAAGACAGCCATGATAGGAAAGAATTTTGCAAAGGATATAAAAAACTGAGCAAAAATATTATAGCATATATTTTCATAGCATAGCATACATTTTCTGGGTGCCGTGTAGTGGTAGGTAGTGATTTTTTTATTGATGCTTGGCTCTGTGATTATGGGCAGGCATTTTGACTACGACCAATCAGACGCCTTGTTTTAATTATTTCATTTAAAAAAAATGTAGAGCTATAAAATTCTCTTTGTTTTAGTAATGAACAAGTTTTTTTTTTTATAAACCAATTCAATTTATTTCTGTAATAATTATTTCTGTAATGAACAAGTTAAGCAACAAAAAATTGCAATGAACTTGTAAAAAAACTATTCTTCTGTCGATGGTCTACTCAGTGTAAACACGCATTCGCTGTCACATTCCATGCTGACGACTAGTGACAAGCGCTGCTGATGACTGGAAATGTCAAATATCTAATACGAAACTGTCGCTGGAGCCACGAGTAACGTTTCTGTTACAATATTTAGGTAGAATTGTGTGTATTTTTCTGAAAAAAAAGCAGTTTTTTGACAACTTCTTATAAATCGATGAACGCCGGCCACATGGACGGAAAAGTGTCCCGTTATGTCCCGTTACGCTCATTGTATGATTGCGCCGCTTCTATCAATGTTTTGTTATGACGTTGTCTTTTTTTAACTTTTATAGGTTTACACTTGACCGCTATCTCGCCTGATATTAAACGACAATGCGGTCTACGATGGAGCGTGTTTGCCTAGAATAAACCGATGCACTCTCGATTTGAAGACACAAAGATTGTAATCATCGGGGAAAACCCACTCAGGCAACGTATTCTACAGCCTAGACTTTTTTATCAGAAAAGTAGAGTCAAATCTCTTCGTTAAACTATCGTCCGTAAACAACCAACTTTACAGACAACCAATTTTTTTGACGTGACAACGTCTAATAAATGAATGAACGCCGGCTGCATCCACGAAAAAGTGTCCCGTTATGTCCCGTTACGCTCATTGTACGATTGTGCCGCATCTATCAATGTTTTGTTATGACGTCTAAAACTATCCAAACAAACCAACCGATTTTGCAGACAACCAATTTTTTTTCGATATAATTTGTGGATTGTGTAAATTTTCTACCTGGTACAAAATAATACTATTAAAGTCTTGAACTTTACCCCAAACCTTTATTAGAAAATAAACGTTACGGGTTTATCGGATACATTTCGAAGAATGTGCATCTGATCTATACGATCACACACCATTAGACTCATTACAAAAGTGGATTCAAACCTTTTCGTTCGTGTCTTTGAAACGTCACCCATTGAACGATATCGCGAATTATTTTTCGAACTACGAGCAGACCGATAGAAAACAAGCAAGGTGATGGTTTAGATAATGCCTATAATCCTGGAATAACATATACACAATTATTTTCACGGGAATATAATGAGAACGAGAACTGTGCGGGTAAAACCACGGGACACTAGTGCTTAATAAATATATGGTTTCGCCGAAGATCAAACTGTACTAAAATTTTCCGAACGTCGAAAACATGTTTTAATTAACTGGTCGTTTTTAATTAAGTAATTATTATATTCACATTTGTACCGCTTCAAACTCTCAACCTTTGAGAGCAGTTAAAGTAATTTTGGAAGTACTCGTGTCTTATTTTGCTGTTAATTATATCATAAAAGTGAATTAATTAATTAGCTGCAATTTAATTGAATTAAACGATTTACTGCGGTTCTATTCGGCAAATAAATGTTTTATTAGCTATTAAAGAAGTTTGGCTTTTCTTAAAAATATTGACTTGTAAATAATAAAAACAACAAATTAACCCAAAGTCTACTAATGGACTTTGGGTTAATTTGTAGCTTTTATTTCTTACTTGCTTGCTTCATAGAGAACTGAAGCCACCTGTAGGCCCCTTAAAAAAAAAGATGATCTTCTACTAACCTTGATCTTTTCCTAGTCAACCTAGAGGCGAGTGACGAAGGCGAAAATGAGAAAAATGAAAATAAAGTACAAACAATACAATACAATACAATACAAATACAATAAGCTTTATTATACCACAAGAACAATGATTAAACATAACATCAAAACATTTTGTTCACAAAAGGCGATCTTATCGCTAATAGCACTCTCTTCCAGATAACCTTTTGTTTGATAGGACAAGGTTACAGGGAAGTAAAGTATACTCTGAAGAAGATTTCATCAAGCCCAAGGCATTTTCAGATTACGTTTAATATGTGAAATAAAATCTAATCCTAGTATATCTTACTAATAACTTTCAATGTTTGGATATTTGGATGTTTGTTGCTCAATCACGTAGTAACGTACGAACGGATCGGGCTGAAATTTGGAACATAGTTAGACTATAGTCTGTAAGAACACCTAGGCTACCTTTTATCCCGGTAAAACAACTGGGCACTGCTAATTTCTCATGATTATTGTTTTTCTACGCAATGTAAACTTTTTGGGTTTGATGCAGATACTCTTTCTGCAAAATCTTGTATCACGTAAATACTTGAACAATTTGCTGGCAATTTTGCGTACAGTGTATCCGACACCTTATTATAAATTAATTAAGGCTCGGCTAAAATTAAAACAAAAACCAAATATAAATATATTATTCACCATGTTTACAGAAATGTATATATACATATAATACTAGAACCTACCCGCGATTTTGACCGCGCAAAATTTAGAAAATGTCAAATTCCTAAGGGATCTACACTTATTCGGTATGAAAAGCAGCCAAGTGTTATTTTAGAGTGTAAAATATTTAAGGTCCATATTACAGCTCGATAATTTGATTCCTAGAATTCTTTCTACGTGACTCAGCGCAAAGCGTTTAAACATGCATTCCCAGAGTGTTTTTTTTTAGTAAGTTACAATCTTTAAAAGTGTCTTCAAATCGAGAGTGAATCGGTTTCTTCTAAGTATGGACGCTCAATCGTAGGCAGCATCGTTGCCTTTCATTAGGCGAGATAGCGGTCAAGCGTGAACCTATAAAAGTTAGAAAAAATATGTTTAATTTTAGCGCCTTAACCTGTTATTCTACCGCCAAGTAAAGTTTGTGTTCCGGTTTTAGAGAAATTAAGACAAATAGGTAATTTAAGTCGACTGTTTGATATTCGCGGAGTCAATTCGAACTTGTGGTCTAAATTCGACCAAAAAACCAAGATTTTTCTATTTTCAGTTTGACCACAGATTCTAAACAATAAAAAAGATTATAAGGATTTGATAGTGTGTGTAATGTTGTGTAATGTTGTTTCAATTAATTTAATGTATTTATCACAAATAATTATAAAATAATTAGTCTTCTCCAGTTTTTCTTTATTTAAACTCTTAACAATTCAATATTTTTTTAAATAGTCACAAATAGTTTTGTTACTATTTGTTATATTTACCTCACACATATAAACAAAGCTGGGAGAATCGCCGTACAATCAGCCTATACAATATTAATATCGATTAATTGTTATGTACGAAACAAACCACAATATTTTATTTACGAATTGGAATTGGCAAAAAAAAAACATTTTAAACATAATCCGGAATACAAACAGAAAACGTTTCAAGCCAACGAAATACAATAAGCCGCGGGTATCAAAGGCAAACTCAATCCAGCTTGCGTAAATACAATCCAAGAATGCTTTGTTTCGCTCCTATTATGGATTCAATTGAAAAATAACCAGCGCAAATATTTGCACAGTATTCTCTTTGGGAGGTCACTGTTCATAGTATGAATAAAAGAACTAAGTAGCCCACAAAATGTCCCCACTACTGAGACTTGGTTCCTTCTCTCGCAAGGTTAAGACCATAAAACGTCACGCTGATCCAGTGTGGGTTGGTGGATAACGCATACATATTCTTATAACATGCCGGTCACGAAGTTTTCTTCGCCAATAAAGTCATTCACAACTCGAACAACTAGACTTTGAAGACTTAGACAAGTAGTTTTTGAAATATGAACCAAAAACTGAAAATTTGCGTACAATTATCTGGATGACGTAGTTGTAGATTTCACAAAAGTTATGAATCTCGACCCTGTCAAGACAAAATTGTGTAAATGCTTTAATAAAAACTTGTTTTTAACCCCCGACCAAAAAAAAGGAGTGTTATAAGTGACGTCGATGTCTGTCTGTGTGTCTGTCTGTCTTTTTTTTTTTTTTTTTTTTTTAATAAATGATGACGAGACGATCCGGACATGTGCCTGATGGTAAGCAACATGCCTGACACATAACAGCACAGTGACACGCAGCTATTGGAACATGAAGAGTCCAAATCATTACCTAGCACTGCACTGCGCTCGTCACCCAGAGATCTAAGATCTGATATCTCTAAGCCCTGTAATTTCTCTGGAAACATTGCCCTTCAACCCTGTCTGCTGTGGCACCGTAGTAGAACTCAAACAGATGGGTCGATTTCAATGCGGTTTCTTTTATTTCAAGGTTAATACCATAGCAAATGTTCTTAGCTATGTCTGGTTAATGTCGATTCAAGATGGCCGCCTCCACAAAATGGCGGACAAAATATTTCTTCACAACCTACCTCAATTTGGGTATCAAATGTAAGGGCTTGACTAGTAGAATACTATGTACTATAACAAATTTCAAATTCAAAATGGCCGCCACGACAAAATGGCGAATTATATTATATTTTTCATTACAACTTCAATTTGGGTATCAAACGAAAGAGCTTGACTAGTAGAATACTTTGCACTATGAAAAAATTCATATCCAAGATGGCCCCTTCTACAAAATGCCGAAATACATTTCTTTTTTCACAACTCCCTTAATATGGGTATCAAATGAAAGGGTTTGACTAGTAGAATGTTGTACAGATAACAAATCCAAGGTAGTCGGGGGTTAATCAAAATTTTTAATTTTGTTCTTGTACACTAAAAAGAGTAAAATCAACTATTTTCGTACAAAAATTAAACCGACTTCAAAACCACAAATAGGCACTCAAAAGCGAAAAATAAACTAAAATCATTATTATAAGCGCTACTCACTCATCTATTTGAAGTCGGTGCCAGCCAAATCTAACAGGTATAGGATAGATACTACTTACCTGTGCCTACATAGCATCAATCTACTAGCTTTTTGACCTGACTGGCACCGACTTCAAATAGATGAGTGAGTAGCGCTTATAATAATGATTTTAGTTTATTTTTCGCTTTTGAGTGCCTATTTGTGGTTTTGAAGTCGGTTTAATTTTTTGTACGAAAATAGTTTATGGTTACAATCTTTATTCATGCTCCGCTCCTATTGATGGTATTGTAACAGATAGATAGACAGATACTCTTTATTGACACACAAAAAAAAAGATACAAAGCAAAAAAATAAACAAAAAATAATAGTAAATTAGTGCGACAGTGGGCAGCTATCACTAAAAGTGATCTTTTTCAGACATAGCCTATTCTAGCCGTCCTCGACTGAAAAATGGACTATTCAATAGAAAAATAATCTTTCAATTCGGACCAGTAGTTCTCGAGAACTGAGCGTTCAAACAAATAAACTCTATATTAATACGACTATAGATATGCGGCATTTACCAACGCGCATTTGGACAGCATTGTGGATTATGGCCTTCTCTCTTAAGGTTGTATCAGTAAAGGTACAAGTTCGCCCGGAGACCGCGACAGGAAACTGAGACACGTGTCGCGAGACATGTGTCGCGGTCTCGGCGCGAACTGGCGCCCATACAATTCTATAGAGTCAAGTGGCTGTCGCGGTCCCCGGTCGTGGTCTCGCGTCGCGGTCTCCGGTCGCGGTCTCGCGTCGCGGTCTCGTGTCGCGGTCTCCGGGCGAACTTGTACCTTTACTGATCTGAGAAACTTACCGGCAGTTTAATTAAGAAGGAACTTACTAAAAACTGCCGGTGGGGCTCGACCTTATGGAACTACGATAGTAAAATTAAACGTCGCGTCGTCACGACCGCTCATTGCTGGGCCACCACTGTACAATTATACTCACAATTCGACAAATTGAAAGCTGAATAGAATTTTAATTTTAGAAAGTTTTAGAATAATACTAATTTTACAATTCGAAAGATTGTTTGTTTGTTGCTCTGTCTGGATTGTATTTTGAAATACAGTAAATGTGTTACTACTGGTAGTAACACGGACAATAAACGAAAATATAGGATATAACAGCACATAGGCTACATAAACGTAGCTTACAAAAAAAAGTCTTTATTATGATCACAAAAAATATTGCCTTAATACTGTAGAAATATTTATACACAAAGTATCAGTAAACAATACCTTGGACATAAAAAATAATACACCCACTTCACGTTGGTAATAAACAAAGGGTATTATTTAAGACCCAATTTATTTTTATAACCACAGAGAAAGTAATATGTTTGGTATTCTTCCCGCGTCGACCGCTAACGAAGTGCTATTCAGCCAGTATCAACCAATAGAGTTAGAACAAGGCGGTCGAAAGGCGATAACAAAAATAGGTAAGTAAGCTTGCGTAGAGAGCCGGCGGTAAGTTTTTATTTTGTTCTAGATTTAAATCAAGGATAATTATTTTTGAAGTGAAAGCTTTTCCAGTGAAAATTCAAATAACGGCGATGAGAACTTTTTGTAAAAAAATTATTGTAGGTTCACGTCGGGTGGCATTTAAACGCATTTTTTTCATAATTTGTCTTTATCAGAATTTATGTAGCATAATAATATATAGTGTCATAATGTAACTTTTGCTTAACCGTTTTTTTTTGGCGTAATGTGTACGTTTACGCATAAAAAATTGTACTACATTCAATTCGACTATTGACGAGACGCATAGTCTTTAGGTATTTTTTAATTATTTGTTGTGCCAATAAATATAGACCCAGATTAAATAGATCCGACTTGGAGCATCCCGAATCCGCCTTGTCTTGTCGCTATTACCCCTAGAGAGAGTGTTTATAAAAAAAGAGGAATCTTGTGGCGGGAATAAAAAAAAGACACTCAATGTGTGCCTTTAAACAGTAATCTTTATGCTACATATGGTTATGCTAGTAAAAGTTATGCGAAAACAATTACGCGTTTAGTTGTTATGGTAAATTATCATTAAAAATATCAAGTCCTAAAAACGTTATGCCAACTTATATTAGTATAAAATTGTTATGCTACCACATTTAGACCCGTTCACATCACTGTCCTGCCTGTTGCTGCTTATAAGAGTGACGTATTATCCGACATTGGTGCTGCTTGATACTAAAATTTTAAGTTATGTTTTTACTTCATAGGGTTCCGTTTTACGGTTTGGGTGCGGAATCCTAAAAAAGATTATCACTTTTCTGACACTAAGTACCTAAGTAGTACTTTTTGTGTTTTTTAATCGTTGATACGCTTGCCCATCATCTGTAGAAGTATGCTGTGGATTTTCGTGACATATGTTTGTATTTTGAAATAGAATCAGTTTTGCAACGAGTAAACAACACTAATCATAAGCTCTACACCTACAAAACTATTTATATTTATCGCAATAGTATAAATAATTCAGATGTTGCGTGGATGTAACGCGGTGAAATATGGTGGCCACGGACTGAGGGTTGAATAAATACAATTCACCCCCTTTTTCTATTTCTCCGTTTCTTTTTAAGACGAAATTTATATTTGAAGTGTTGTTCTAGATGAAAGACAAATATTAAAGCTACGCGATACGATATAATGTTTTCGGATTTAATTTCTTCTGTTAAATAATGCTACTGTATTTTACATAATAATTATGTTGATTTGATTGAAGCGCAAAAATTATTGTCTGTCACAAATTTTTATTTTTAACCGATTTCAAATTGGAGGATACAGTCAATTCGGTTCTATGTTTTTTTGTGTATAAAATATGTTAAGCGATAGACACCGTCAATTTTGAATCAATTTTGATGGTTATTTGTTTTACTAGCAGCGCCCGCGGTGTTGCCCTCTTCGTACCTGTTTCCGTTATTTGACCGGGATCAAAAGTAGCCTATATTGTGTTCTAAACTAAAATCTTTCTTTATTTCCAATTTCAGTCCGATCCGTTGATAGGTCACGGCGTGATTGAGCAACAAACCTCCTTACTTTGACTTTTATAACTTTAGTAGGATTATAATATTAGTAGTGTTTGGGAGATCATAGTTCCAGATGATATCGTATAAGTTTTATCAAAATCGGTTTATCGATACAATAAGTACATATCGGAGCGGTTTTTATGTAAACAAAATAATCTTTAATGTATTTAAGCGACGCGACGTAGGTATAAAAGCGTCCACACACGAGTCCTAAAATCAGAGGAAATGACGTAAAAGTAGTGGGGAGGAGCCTACATCGCACCATATGATTGGTGATTTATGGTCGATATAGGGGCCTCCCCACTAGTTTTACGTAATTTCCTCTGATTTTAGGGCTCGTGTGTAGAGGGTTTAATTCTTACAAAATTAGGTCGAGTGTTTAAAATCAATTTTAAATTGAAGTCGTATTTTGTTTTTTCTGAGCAAGTCATTTATTGGTATCTATGGTGTGAACTATACTTTTAATACTTCCATATAGCATCGCTTTGCAAGTTGACCTCCAAGTAGGACATTAGCTGAGTGACGACCAAACCTTCGCCCTCGTCAGAGCCACGGTGACGGATTTATAACCAGCTCAGGAGCTCACTGTTTCTTCTCGGAGATTTCGGGATATTTATTTGTTTACAAATGGCGGACGCTTAAATATAAATCTCGTGAAATGCTCGCGAATGTGCGTAGGATTTGGCCTGTCACTCTGCTCTGTCAGTATTTTTGGTGCTGGATTTGGGTAATGAAATAAGACACATTGTTTGTACTACCTAAACGGTAACAAAAACATTTTTAGATTATTTTAAATGTATCTAATAAAAGTAGCGTCTGACTGTGAATTCGTCTGTCTAAATTTTTCAGCAAGACTATTAATTAGCAACACTGGTAGTAAATGTGTCTACTCCAATTTCTGACTACGCAGTGCCCTGATGTCGATACGCTACATAAGTAAGCTCGTAAAGAGATAAACTTATCTAAGTTTCAATTTGCCGCTCGACCTGTTAATATTTAATATATATATTAGGTCATAAGTTTAGTGTAGGACTCAATATACTAAACTTTTGACCTCAAGGTTTATCTGTTTACGAGCTTACTTATGTAGCGTATCGATATCAGGGCACTGCGTTAGCAGCTACCCTTAGCATTATATTCGTGATACATAATGTTGCAGGAGTTTATTTCTAGAGTATTTTTTTAACAATAATAGGTTTGTACATAACCGCTTTTTTGCCTGATCTTAAACGGCGATGCGGTCTACAATAAAGCGCGCTTATTTAGAAGAACCTGGTTCAGTCTTGTGTAGACGACATCAAAATTTTTACCCATCGGCAAAAACTCACTTACGCGACGCATTCCACGGCCTAGTTATTAGGCCTTGGTTAAGGATATGGCCTTATTATGAAAGTAGTACCATTGTATCAAGCCGAAATTATAGAAGTAGGTGCAGCTCATCTGCACAGTTTCCGAAATGTGTCATAAATAATATGAAAAAAATATAAATTTAAACATGCTTAACTGTTTTTGTTTGTATGTGCTAAATTAATTCAAACATAAAAATATACTCATTTACCTACGTATTAGCAGAAATAAATATAATTTTACGAACCTTTGGTTTTTGGGTCAAGACCCTTCGTCAGCTATAGGTTAGCTTCTTGGGAGCATGCGCGACCTGGAAAAAGAGAAAAAAAATTAAGACCAATGAAGAACAGTTAATTTATATAGAAGCAAATAATCTATTTATATTATATATTTAATTTTTTAAATGAGATGCTGCCGCTGTTAATCGGAAGTAGTAAACGTACGTGTCTATGAAGTCTCCAGTGTGGTGAAGACGCTGGGCAGACGGACCATAGAAACGGGGGGACCTAGTTAGAGAGTTAGAAAATAATAGGATATCACCCAGGGACCCACATATCTAAAGGTAAAATGATTTTTGAAATCGATACCGGTAGTTCCTGAGATTAAAGCGTTCAAACAATCACAATTGTAATAAGTACATATATTTTAATTTTTGACACTTATTTGTACTATACCTATTATCGTACAAATACAATATAAAGTTCAATTTAAACTTTCAAAATGTATTACTCTTTGTATGCTCTTATTTTATTTTTTTGTATAAAATTGACGTGTAAATTGTACATTTATTAATAAAGAACTTTGACTTTGGCAAATAAACTTTTCAGCTTTAATAATATTAAGTGTAGGTAGATATAGGAAAACTTCACAATTTCGCCCAAAAAATATTCCAATGTGCAGCTCATAGCAAGTTACCCTTAAAAACGCCCTGAACACGTAATAAAATTCGCTCAATTTCAAACTTTTCAAGGAGTTTTTAGTGAAAAAACTTGGACAGAGGCCGGGATCGGAGAGGCGTGAAAGATCCTCCAAGTTCCCGACCCTCGCTGTCAACTGTCGTGGAAGTTTGTGGCATGTAGTGTACAGTATAGAACTGTGGCGATACGAGTAAGTTACTGGCTGTGGTGTGAGTTTCGGTAGATACTGTTAATTCGGGATTTCGTACAGTCTAAGTTTATAACTACGGATTTATAGTACTGAGTATTAGGTCCTTACATAAGTATGAAATTGGTGCTTTTTGGTACTGGCCACTTTGATCTCAAATATCTTCTATTTGGTTAGGAATTCCAATTTCAAATTTTTACAGCTATTTATTCAGGCTTTTGCTTTTCAAATTTCTTGGTAGAAAGATAGATCACAAAGGATGTACACCATCATTAGAGGTGGTTGTTGAAAATTTCATGAACAACCTTAATAAATAATATCAAAAAAGCATGGATATATGACAACTACCTCACATCACGTCTCACTTGGCCTTTCCTAGTATATGACATCGGTAAAACTCTAAGATTTGGCTGGGCAGGGAGAGAAAAACGAGTAGTGAAGGTGAGTGTTGATTGAAATCCGTAATTCATTTATTTAAAAACATATATGTTCAATTCAATACATTTTTTTAAACAACGCGTAAGCAACATGCCTACCACATAACAGCACAGTGACACGCAGCTATTGGAACATGAAGAGTCAAAATCATTACCTAGCACTGCACTGCGCTCGTCACCCAGATACCTAAGATGTTATATCTCTAAGCCCTGTAATTTCTCTGGAAACATTGCCCTTCAAACCCATGTAATGTAATAATTCAGTAAAGTTTGCCCATTAACGCTTGGCGGTAGAATAACTGGCATAGGTGTGGTACTTCCCCAAGCGGACTTTGCCATGAGTCTTACCGCTACTCCATGAGTCCTACCACTACATTCTAGGAGTTTATTTGTTTAGTTTTATTTTAGTTGTGGTAAGACTATTTGCAGCTTTGCAGAAGTACCACGCCTTTGTCAGTTATTCTACCGCCAAGAAATAATTTGCAAATATCACTTTGTTCCAGTTTGAAGGGAAATGCCTCCAAGCCACGTGGTTCGACGACGGATTGCCCTATGCTGCAATGCTAGGTAATTATTTATCATGATCAATATCTGCTCGATATTGCTGATATGGGTTACCAGGTCTAGTGTTTACCATCACGCACATGTCCTGCTCGTATCGTAACTCTATATAGACATGAACGGGGGCCACGCGAAGGTCTTTTTAAAAAGCAATTTTAAAGAATATATAATGAATTTATTTGCTCCAGACCTTAACTCTAGGACGATTTAACACTGAATGACTTAAACCTAAAGCTTATTCTAAAAGGAAGGCTGGGAGCCAGACGCTAATTCAGCAGTCTACGCTGCGTCCGGCCGCTATGGGTGCCGTATTCGGTGAATTCTCAGCTTTGTGCTGACGGCACAACCATGGTGTTTCCAGAGCGGTAGGGCTGTGCTCCCAACATAACTCCTCCCTCCTCAAGATCGAGATTACCCGAGGGATGAGGGTGATCTCGAACCTGACCCCTAAATTTAACATACATTTTTTAAATTTTAGTCATAAACGCTAACGATACAAGGCCGGTTATGGCGATTACACATAAAATTAGATTACTTAAGCTAACACTTTTATGACCTAAAACACTGAGGTTTTCACTGTCACTAAAACTTCTACTTTTCTGCAATAATAAATTCAGGAACTGAGTGTCGCCGAGGTCGATGCCTTCTAGGTTAACGGGTCGTTTCTGCATGTCTGTAGTGGTGGTTCTTATTTGGGGAAAATTAATCACGGGGAATCTGGTGTAAATTAAGTCTTTTCCTTGAGTTTGGTGTCTTCTTAAAGTTATTTGTTCTATTTTTACTGTACAACTGTCGTCAATGGTGAGGAGATAAGTCCCGGAGACTACTTCTTGTTCTATCTCGTCGCCACAATATTTGGTGAGTAGGGTCTCCTTCTTTGTGTAAAGGATCCAGCGGTTAGGTTGTACCAGGTCGGCTCTTACGTCATCAACGGTGACAGGAACTGGGTGACAGCTGGAGATATTGGTCGAAAATTTCATGAGTTCGGCAGTGCAATGGTCTTCGATCAGCTGGGTGACGTCGTTTTCGAAGCACAGGAACCGGGCTTCGTCGACTTCACGGCACGGCTGGGAGAGCGGCGTAGCTTTCAACCCTTTCACTAGGATGAAGGGGTATTTAGGAAGGATAAGGAAGTTACGTCGTTTGTTTTGTTGTAGATAGGTAACGGAATCAGTTTGAAATAATTAAAGGTGTCATTTGTTATCAAAGGAATATGCATAATGAGCTTTATCTGATTTTGCTTTACATAGGCCTTAATTTCTATACACTGCTCTATTTTAACTATAGTCTCTGCGTTTACAGGGGAATACCAACTTATCAGTTATTTCAATTCTCTGAAGTAGTTCTATGAGTTCGTCTGTATCTATAAGAGACTGATGTAACAGGTTAACTTTAACAAAGGCAATAGAAGTTTCAATCTCATTGAGTCTCAGGTAAAGAATTTGAAAATTATGTATGAAAGCGTCATACAGATGAATTAGTTTATTGCTGAACTGCGAGAGTCTAGACTCATTAAGAGTGCGGCTGATGTCTTGTATGCTTTGTTCTATTTGTACGAAGTTGCCTTTGGTAGAGTTAGCTATTTTTGTAAATGTACCCAACTTTTCGGAAACGATTATCATTTTTTTCTGTCTAAATTATTTTGTTTTGATTCTACTTCTTGGATTAGTTTCTCATACATCACAGCGTCATCGTTATCTAAATTACCAGTTATTGCTTTTACGAAAGAACCAAGAGGGTTTATTAAGCCGCGTTTAAGTCTTACTGACGGAGTTAGTTGCTTAAACTTGTTGGCAGTTATGTTCATAATGTAGTCGGTTTGTGTCTCTATTTCTCTAAAGTCGCTGTCAAAAGTTGCGAAGTCAAAACAGTTGCGTACCATTTGTCGTAACTGTGTAAAGCCATTTATATTTTGTTCTAATTCTTCCAGTAAATACCTTAGATCTAAAATTTTGATTATCGTCCATGAGTCGTGACTGACGAGGGCTTGGCCTTCCTTGATCGGTAAAAGGCCAGGGTTCCTCTCAACCTTCTGCAGGTGAAGGGCTCCGGCATGGGTCACCAGAAGTAACCACCTGTGGAGGGCGTTTTATGTCTTTAATAGGTACTGTGGTATCTCGGTTGCGGAGGTTTATAGATACGACGTTTTTATCTATGGGCCCAGTGACCTGGGCCTTTTGGTAGCGTGGTTTGTCTTTAGCGCGTCTAGTGTTAACCCCTTTTTATGAAGACTGTGTCGCCTACGTCTATATCGAAGTCCTTTTCTCCACCTCGTTTCCTAATTTCGTTCTCTTTCGCTTTAACAATCTTATCTGTAAGGTATTTGTAAAGGTGTCGCGTACGTTTTACGTGTTCCTTGACCAACTGTTGAGTAAATTGTTTATTGAAATCTACGTGGAATGCGCTGCTTGACTCAGTGTGGCCAAAAACTACTTCAAATGGAGTAAGGCCCGTAGTGGAGTGTATGGTGTGGTTGTATGACATTATAGAATATGTCATTACTGATGCAGCATCGATTACCTTTTGTTCGTATTTGGCAATCCTATAAATTTCAATGATAGTAGAGTGAAATCGCTCAACTACTCCTACCGAGTTGGGATTATGAGGGGTACCGATGTGAAGATCGATTTTGTAAAAAGATAACATTTCTTTAAGTAAGGTGTTATTGAATTCGGTCCCAGGGTCTGAGCTAATTCGGCTGGGTGTTCCGTAAAGAGAGAAGTATTTTATTAGGGCTCTAACTACTTCGGGGGTAGACTTGGTGCTAATTTCAAAGGCTTGGCCTAGTTTACTGAAAGCGTCGACTATTGTTAAGTAAGTTTTCCCATCGATTGAGAAAGTGTCTATAAAAGCTCCTGAAATGGTTTAATTTGGGTCTGTGTCAGTTGTAGTTCCGGTTTCAAAGGTTTTCGGTCGTATTTCATTTTTTGCAAAGTTCACATGAGTTAATGATGCTAGCTACTGTTTCTGCCATGTTATGCCAGTGAAATGTGCGCCTTAAGTGTACTAGTGTCTCCCTTATTCCTCTATGGCTATTCTTTCCCTCATGATATTTAACTACTATGTTTCGTTGTTCGTCTTCATCCTCCACATAGACTACTCTTTTAGTGCATTCAATGAATTTGACAGTTCCCTTGTGAAAAAGGAATATGGTAGCTTCAGAGAATTGTTTTCGATGTAACGGGTTTTCGAAATAAAAGAAATATTTAACTTTTGGTTTGATATAGCTTTTCAAAATCTTTTAACTAGATCTGGGTTAGATAAGGGTAAGTGAACTTCTAACACTTTCTGTTTGTCCCGAGACAAACCTTTGACAGCCAGTTCATCTCTATTCCAGGTATATACGAGAATTTGATTTGGTTTAGTGTCGATAGCCTCTTCGAGTATAAAGATGCCGTCTGTATCTAAATTTTCAGCGGAATGGATTGTGCCTATAGTGCTTTTCTCCTCTTGTCCTCCCTCTGATGCAGTGACAGTGTCACTTCCTATGGACGGGTACGAGTAAGGGATCGTGGGCCACCACTTGCTATAGATATGGTAGTTTCGTCTGAGTCGGATGATATGACTATCGGCGAGGGTGTTCGTTCGTGCGAACTGCTGGTACCGGGTCTATTTTGGAGTCTATATGAACTTTCATGGAGACGTCGTCGTCTACTGCGTTTAATCTAATACGTGACAAGGCGTCGGCGTTGCAATTTTGTTTTCCTTCTTTGTGCTTTATGTCATAATCAAATTCCGCGAGACGTAGTTTCCATCGAGTCAGCTTGCTGTTAGCTTCTGTAATTGATTTAGCCCATATTAATGGTCTATGGTCAGTGTATATAGTAAATTTCTTGCCATATAAGTATGGGCGAAAATGTTTGGTTGCCCAGACTATGGCGAGAAGTTCCTTCTCTGTGGTGCTATAGCGTGTTTCCGCTTCGTTTAGGGTACGACTGGCGTATGCCACTGGTTTGTCACCACCAATGGGTCCTTGTGAAAGAACGGCGCCGATCGCGAAATTAGATGCATCGGTTGTGAGTACGAACGGTTTATCGAAGTCGGGGAATCGCAAAAGTGGCGCGTTCGTTAGAAGTTCTTTGCATTTCTCGAATACACCTATATATTCGGGCTTGCTACAGTCAATTTTGTTTTTCTTTTTCAGACATGTAGTTAAGGGTTGTGTGAGTTTAGCGAAATCTTGTATGAATTTCCGGTAGTAGCCTACTAGACCGAGAAAACTTTTTATTTCTGTTGTTGTGCGGGGTAGAGGGAAGTTTAACACCGCTTTTATTTTATCATCGTTTGGCTTAAGGCCGTTTTTAGTGATAGTGTGGCCAAGGTAGAGGACCTCTTTCCGTAAAAACTCACATTTGTCTAGAGTGACTTTAAGGTTGGTTTCTCTGAGTCGGTCGAAGATTTTTCGAAGTTTTTGGGTGTGCTCTTGTAGGCTGGAAGAGAAGATAATTATGTCATCAAGATATACCAGGCAATGTATACCCTGAAGTCCCCTAAGTACGTTATCCATTGCTCTTTGGAACGTAGCAGGTGCTGTTTTTAACCCAAATGGCATTCTTTTGAATTCGTAGTGTCCTGACTGTGTAGTAAAAGCTGTTTTCGCCCTATCCTTTTCATTTACTTCAATTTGGTGGTAACCAGACGCGAGGTCTATTGTGCTGAAGTATTGGGCTTTCCCTATTTTATCAAACAAATCCGTGATATTGGGCAAGGGTATTTATCGTCAACGGTAATCTCGTTAAGGCGGCGATAGTCAATTACCATTCTGTATTTCTTTTCACCAGATGCGTCGAGCTTTTTTGGCACTAAGTGGACTGGTGCGCTCCAAGGGGAGTGTGAGTCAGCTATTACATTGTCGGCTAGAAGTTTGTCTACTTGCTTCTGTATCTCTTGATTTACTACTGGGGGGTGTCTATAAGGCCGGATATAAATCGGGTCTTCGTTTATAGTACGGATGTTGTGTTTAACCTGGTTCGTAAATGACAGGGGTAGTTTTTCGCAGTAAAATATGTCGCGGTACTCGTAACAGAGTTTTGAAATACTCTCGCGTTCCTCATTGCTAGCGTGGCCTAATCGTAATTTTTGTAAATTTTCTTTCAGTAAGTCGTCGATTGTGTTTTTGTCATTTATCGAATTTATTTCAAGCTCTTCGACTTGAAATTTGGATACTGAGAGGGGTCTATTGAGCTTAATAATAGCCTTTTCATCAGACGCGTTTTGGATAACTGTAAATGCGAAATAGTTGTCACACTTGACAAGGGCTGTGGGCATTCGGACGCCGTGTTTGAATTGGACAAAATCTAAAATTGCGTCACCATTTTGTAGGTTAGTTGGAACTCTAACTCTTCTTTCAGATCGGGCCGGTATCTCAACTTCGAACGGGGGGTCGTACAAAATAGGTATGCAAGTATTATGTGTCTGTAATACTTTCCTGCGCATATCTATGTTTGCACCTAACTTTGACAGGAGGTCAGATCCAATAAGACCGTCATAACGTCCGTCTACGTCGTAGACGTAGAATTTCTGATGTAATCTGCTCTTGAATGACTTTAGTAGTGGTATAATTATGACTTCGTCGTGCGTACTCTGCGCATGAGTGCTAATGACTTTAAACGGTTCGTAAAATTTGAAATTACCAAAGAACTCATCAACTTTTGCTGGGCTAATAAAGGAGCGACTGCTTCCTGTATCTATGAGGAATTTAGCGTTAATTTCAGGGATGATTACATGGGGTAGTCTTAATATGCTGTCACAGTAGTTAAGGTTAATTATTTCACTATGTTCGCTGAGGCAGGTTCCTGAAAATTTTCAGGTTGCTCAGGGTCGTTAGGGTACACATTTTCTACCTGAGTCTGCTCTGAGTAATTTTCGTCGAGGAAGTATTCATCATCATTGCAGTTGTAGTTAAAGTCGGGGTTATAGTCCTGAGGCAGGGCGTCGTAGTCATAAAACGGTTCATTTATCATCATGTTTTGCCTGATAGGGGCAGCAGTGCGCATAGTGACGTCATCGTTATGTGTTTTAATTACGTGTGGTTGTTGCTGGTTGTGTGTGTGCTGTGTTGGTATGCCGAATCTATGTTGCTGGGGAATGCCAAATTTAAAACCGCCATGTTAGAATGGAGCGCGTTGTGTGGGCATGTGTGCTTGCCCAAAGTTTCGTTGGGGTGCGTTTTGGGGGTATCCCGAAACGGTACCCTTGTGTGGGTGGTTGGCTTAGGTTAGGCCTAAAGCTTGAGTTTTGCGGTATGCCAAATTTGAAATTTGTTTGAGGGGTAAATCTAAAATTACTATTGGCAACAGGGTTAATTGTTGGTTTGAATCCTTGAGGTTGCATTAGTGGCTTCGGTGGTACCTGTAAAGACTGAAGGTCTGTCGTTTGGGGTTGTGTGCTTTTATTAATTTTATTTTTTGCGTCATATTGAAATTTGAAGTTGACTTCTTCAGTCACTATGCTAAGCGCGTTTTCTAGTGTAGAGCAGCCCTTTAACCGTACTATTCTGATCATGTCTTCAGGTAAGTTATATAAGAAGACATTTAATGCAGTGTTGTTATAGACGATCATTTTAGCTGCCTTTATGCCTTCGTCGCTTAACCGGATTACTTTAGCAAAAAGTGAGCTCCTGATATTTTGGATCCGATGGCAAAACTGAATGTATGTTTCACTGTTTTTGATTTTAAGGGATTCTAATTCGATGGCAATGCATTCCTCTGAACGAGGGTCTCCAAAATGTTGAGTAAGTATTTCTTTTAACTCTTCATAAGAGCAGACATTAGGGTGGTCGCTAAGTAGGATGGCCGCTTTACCACAAAGTCTACTGGAGATAGTGTGGAAGAGGTACAAATTTTGAGCGTGGCTGCCTGCAATTCGGCTACAATTTATAACATACTCGCATTTATTCAAAAATAGATTTAGGAGGTTTTCATCTCCGTCGTATCTGGGGATGATATCGACAAACTCCTTAGGGATGGTTTTAATTTCCATATTGAACTATATTACTACTTCTGACACTATTTCACACAAGTTAAGTCTAAGTAATTTAACTATAGGATACTAAAGTATATTTGGTGCCAATTTCTGTGCACTATATTAAGATTTAAAGTCGCCGATTGCTGTGCGACTGTTTATTCTAAAAAATTGCCAATTTGTGTGCAATTGTTTATTGTAAAAATCACCGATTTAAATGTGATTGTGTAACCTAGAAATCACCGATTTAAGTGTGATTGTTTAACCTAAAAATCACCGATTTATGTGTGATTGTTTAAATCTAGGAATTGCCGATATGTGTGCAATTGTTTAACCTATCCAGACAATTACACCTATCCTATTTGCCTATTTTCGTGCAAATCAAAATCAGATAAGCGTAATATTTAAATCTGGTTAAAAAGGGTGGAAAAGACACGGGAAATGAAAGCAGGAAGTGAAAAGGTTTACTCACAGTATGCCCGCTCCCATGTCCTCCTGATGATTCAGCGCCAAGGTCCTCGGTGTGCGCGCCTCCGCCGGAGTCTTATTTATAAGGTTCGGGTTTCCACCGCCGCGTATAGTCGGGTTTAGCGCGAGCGCCTCGACCGCGATGTCGAAGTTTGGAAATCACGGAAGAAAACTCGCGAAAACTTGGTGAAAATCCGGCACGGCTGCGCCAGACATGAACGGGGGCCACGCGAAGGTCTTTTTAAAAAGCAATTTTAAAGAATATATAATGAATTTATTTGCTCCAGACCTTAACTCTAGGACGATTTAACACTGAATGACTTAAACCTAAAGCTTATTCTAAAAGGAAGGCTGGGAGCCAGACGCTAATTCAGCAGTCTACGCTGCGTCCGGCCGCTATGGGTGCCGTATTCGGTGAATTCTCAGCTTTGTGCTGACGGCACAACCATGGTGTTTCCAGAGCGGTAGGGCTGTGCTCCCAACATAACTATATTACAAACAAAAATGCCTTGTTGCACTGAAACAAACAAAGAAATGATTGCAACCAAAATTTATTACGACACTCTAGGGATGTAACCGCTACGAACCTTTAATCGACATTTATTTGCGGTATCGATACGTTAGGTAAGGACTGAACTATATGTGGTTTAAACAGGCGCCACCCCATGGAAATTAACCTTTCTAAGTTAAAGTTTCAAATTAACTGCAGCCTATGTTGTATGAATGATAAAACATTAGTAAATCGTAGACCGCATCGTCGCTTAACATCAGGCGAGATGGCGGTCAAGTGTAAACCTATAAAAGTTAAAAAATTAAAGCGCTGTGGTTACACCCGCGTAGTTCCCCGTTCCGAAAGTAGTGTATGTGTTATTCCACGGTTTGTTCTAACTGTGTTGAAAATTTCAAACTGATTCGTTTATATGTTTCGTCGTGATTGTGCAACCCAGACCTTAATAGTTATAGTTTCGCGTTATATTTATACTATTAGTAAGATAATTGAACAAGCCTAAGTGAAACATCATTACCCAATCATTTTTATCACTTTTTTCCTATTTTTTAGTCAAGTAAGAGTTTAAATTACGAATTTGATTATTTACTCTGGGTTTCCATTGCACCTGTCATAATAGGACTTCCAAAAGCATCTAGCGTTAGAAGCAGTGCAATTAAACAATACGAACGATGACTTTTATATAGTGCCATAAATAACGGCCTTATCGTAAATAGCGATTTCTCTTCCAAGCAACATTGTATACGTATGTGTAGAAAAACTAAAAAGAGTAAATTCAGTTTCGTCGCATAAATATGGAATGGATGGGAATCCAACCCACGACTTTTAATACTTGACTATCTCCCAATCAGTAAAACCACAAATCTTAAAAATAACACAGCTAAATAAATACGTGAGAATATAATTACGTCACGAAAGCATTCCTACACACATTTCTATACTGACGAGCTCAATACATGTGTATCGGCACATTTTGAAATTTAGCTTCATAGCTTCATAGCTACATGTATTGAGTGTTGGTTTCATTCACTCGAGCGTAGTATCGACCTCAAAAAGCGGCTTAATCCGACAAAAGTTCAACCGAATCGTCTTGACCCAAAGCTTTTCGCCCGCAGACATGGATAGTTTAGGGTAGTGACACAGTCATGTGGATTATTAAATGTTTATAAAAACTATGATTATGATGGAACGTATTTATCTGGAATTATTATATTCACTGTACTTTAAAACCAAACCAGTACTTGTTGGAAATAGTCACTGAGGCCGCCAATTGAAATGTCATCTTTTTTATAATAATTTGAGCTTATTTATCGTTTTTTATATTGTGGCGTTTAGTAAAGTGTTATCTTATCTATCTATGTAAAGTATTCTATCTAGTCCAACAAGCTTTGCTTAGTTTGGGGTCAGATGGTGTTGTGTGTGAATTGTCCACCAATATTTATTTATTTATTATTTATTTTGTCCAAAATTCCACGAATACCAGAATTTTGTATTTTTTTTTTTAGCAACAGTGATAACATGTTTTTAACATAGGTAAAACGATACCCAAATATAATGTTTGGATAGTGGCGGCTTAGGCAGTTAACAGGTAAGAAGAGTGTGAACAATTATACTTCATTTTTGTCGTAAAATACAGTTCATTTTAATCTTTTATACATGTCAAGGGATGTCCGAAATATATGTACGCACATACCTTTTGAATTACTGCACCCAACTGGATGATTTGTCATTGTCGGGACAATTTTTGTTTGGCAGAAATTTTTAACGAAAAATATATGGTGGTATGAAGTTCGCCAGGTCAGCTAGTTTTGTAAGATTTCATTCAAAATAATGATACGTCAGCTGTACCTCTAGTTACAGACTTATACTCTATAACTCAGGTCAGTGATACGAGCTCACAACATTTCCCCCATCCAACAAACCAAACCCAACAGACTAAAGGTAGCGGTTCGCGCGGAGACCGCGGCACGAGACACACGCATTTTATTCTGCTCCAACGCTACGCCTCGCAATATACTAATGTTAGTAGCTCGAATCCACCAGAACGTTCCCTACCAAAAGGCGACTAAAGAAAATTCTTCACTTCAAAAAATTGCTAATTTTATTTACATTGTAAACGAAAAAACAAATTAGTCACCAAGAATAAGATTTATGTTCTCTCCAGAGAGTTCTATTTTCCTTAAACCAAGAACAAGGGGAGAATCTCATTGATAAAATATTTGTATCCTCATTAAAATTAACAGCGACGTCGCCGGCGTAATTACGTTTATTTCGCTTTGTAAATCGTTACAGGAAAACAATCTAAAATTTCATTAGAAAAAAACTTGAATTAATTCACACACGATTGTTTTAGAGACATCTTTAATGTTAAAAGATTTGCACTTGGCCGCTAACTCGCCTGACGTTTAGCAGGTCCATGACGGAGCGCGCTACCCATGATAAAACCTATTCACTCCAGGTTAAAAGACACCCAGACTATGTCAATAAAAAACACCTACTTATCCAACAGGTGGTAAAGTTTAGATGTTTTCATTACGAAACTGAAGTCAAACTTTTTCGTTTGAGTCTTTAGAACATCAATCATGAAACGTTCTCGAATTAACAAATTACAATTATATCTTTAGAGTAGGTAAATTACTTTAAAAACGTATTCACATTAAGCATTTAAATTATAACATTAATTAGGCCGTTAAGTAGCACCGAAAAAAATTAAATAAACTTCAAAGACATCGCACGTTTATTTAAAAAAAACAACGTGAGTTCCCAAAAATATATTGTTGAAGAAATCGCTCCCAGTGCGCCCACAACGCGGTCAAGCAGTAATAGAAATAAATCGGTACCGCATCTAACCCTTTCAACCTCGGTCACTGCGGGCCTGTCATACCCGCGGGTCTCGCGTACCCACACCCAGGGGTCTGATATACCCGCGCCAAAATTGGAACACATTCGCACGGACGAAATTAAATGCTGAGGGTATGAAAGTACCGAAATGCTTATGTTCAACACTTTTTCGGGTACCTGTTGAAGCTCAGAATGGATATTTAGGAGTAATGGCGTATGATATTATCGCTTACGAGCTTTTATTGCGTGTTATACTTAACATACTTTTATTTAATGACATTCTTGTTTTATGATAATGGGGATAAGAAATTATTCTTTTACTTTGTATGTTTTCAAACAGCAAGACAACGTTATAAAGCTGTAAAAATGCCCAGAAGTTTTCGCTGAACTAAACAGTACCTTTAACTCTTCGTTGTCTTTTTGAACTTTGATTCGTTAGCTTATCTCAATACTAAAACTAAAAAAGAAATGTAGGTAGGGTATGTAAAGTAATGCGAACTCGAATGAAATTTTGTATTCAAATCCAATTTGTCCACAGTTGGCACCAGAGACGACAACTGCACTTAGGGGGCGAGAGCGCGGATACCACATCCATTATGTATTGCAGCTGAAAATACTTGTGACATTCTTCACAAAAAACTTTGAAACGTTTTTTTATCGCGGTCCGCGATGGGGAAATCTATCTTAGAAAAAAAAACCGATTCACTCTCAAGTTGGAGATACCTATAAATATTGAAAACATCAGGAAAAACCCACTCAGGCAACGCATTCCACAGCCTACACGTTCATAGGATGAAACCAATAACCACTACTATATATTACTTTTTCGTAGTAAAATTTCACTATCCATCGTATCTTGAAGAAGACAATTATAAACTCTTGAAAAAGTTTGAAGATTCATGTCACATTACTTCTCTTCGCCAAAGGGCTGGTTTGAATAAGTAATAAGTTTTCACTCAGCCCTCAACAATGCAAATGGCTGTAACCGAAATTTTAAAAGCGTCGAGCGTGACCCTTAAAATTTGCTAAATTCGCCAAAAACGGCTATAAAAATATTCTTTATCTTTTCTTGGGCGTCCCGCGGTGCAAATGGCAACATTCGCGGTGTAAATTGCCAATAAAATGGCCTAAACAAGGGGGTGTCGCACGGGCAATAACGGTTTGCCCCTGGGAAGCGTATCCTCTCTATGTGTAGGTTTCAAAATGGCGGGACACACGCTAAATTCACATAAAAACTGTGATCCTCGACAACCTCGTGTTAACACTACTTTGTTTTCACAAGTTGTTGTTCTGTACATATCTTGTGTGGTTTTTCTTGTCCATTTCACAGGTGAACTATTGTGAACATTTCGACGCGACGCGTGACTAGAATGTAGCGTTTAATCTGTTTCAATGTATAAGCCATTCAGCGTGTCAACGCCGCCGGCATGGCATTTCCAGTCATGCGAACGCCCTCGCATGACTGGAAATGAGCTTAATTAATTAAATAAAATTTAAAAAATAAAATTTTATTTGCTAAAAAGATATCTTACAAAACATTGGTGCGTCGGTCCCGAACTAGGTTACCACCCGACATCTTTCAACGGTACACAAACAAAAACTCAAAAGAAACAAAAAATACAAAACAACAATACCCACCACCAACCTAATGCATCACAAAATCATTTCAATATAAGTAACATAATATGTGGGTAGTTATGAATAAACTTCACTATGAATATGAAATATAACAATGGCAAGCAGTTCTCAAACTTTCAAGTCTAGGCCAAATTAAACCAGTCATCGATCATTATAGTATTTAACTGTATTTGAAACTGATGTCACAAGTTCAACTGCCACTATATGATATTATTCCATGTATGTTTATTTATTTAATTTAAGTTTTTTTTCCTTGATTATCTTTAATCATTCATAGCTCTACAGATAATTCAGCTTTGCGTAGTGTAAATGATTAGTTAGGTACGTAGTGTAGGATTGTAATTTAGTATTGTTAATAAAGACTCTGCTCATAAAATGAAATAGAACCTTTCTAGAAATCTTACTGTATTACCCATCTTATTTAGTTTATCTGTATGTTTGAATAGAGGCAGTTGACGGTTTTCTCAAGTGTAAATTAATTTTAGTGATAGGAGGTCTTTGCAGAGTTTGCCTGAGAAAGTAAAATACATTTGCCAGTAGGTATCCACTACACCTAATTTCAGAAATATGTACATTTGAGGTGGATAATGCCGCAGGCAATAGGCAAGGGTCGAAGTAAAATCCTTGCTTACACTAACATAATGTCATGTTTGCTTGAAACTAGCTACTTATACATAGCTTCGTCGAAACAACCGCATACAAAAGTTGATTGATGGCTATTTACAATTTCTGGCATTAAATTATGCTATTGGTATAAAAACAATGTGTGTAACTAAATACATATGATCGCTTGTTTCTCGCTTTTGGTGGAGGTAGGAAAAGTAAGACCGAGGATCGGGCCGAGTGGCATACCTATCATAGAAAAGGACTTTGTCAAGCAGTGGACGAATACAGGCTGATGTTGATGCTTGTTTCTCGCAAGGACAGAACAAAAAGAGCCGATACAAGTTTCTTGTAATCGGTATAAATTTCGGTATTTCTTGTTAAGTATAAGACAATTGTAATTAATTATAATTCTCGATTTTAATAAAATATCGAGAACAATACGACTAACTAAGCTTAGCCAATAGGCTAAGCTTGGTAAGTCGTATAAATGAGAAAATCTTGTGAATCTGTTGCTGGTTGTGGCTAGCTGGTCATAGATATTACACAACGACTAAGGTAGCAAATATTCGTTTTATTCCAATTAATCGTTTGGCATTTTTTGAAATATCGCGCAATCCAGACATAGACATTTTAATTTTAAAACAAACTTTGTTTTAAAACATCATAAGACGATCATAATATTATCAAATTGAATCTTAGTGAAAAATGTGAAAATGAATTAAAAATGTTGCTAGCTCGAAATGCGACTGACCGTTGCGCGGGCTCGTAACGGAATAAAAATTAAATCACCATAGATTTATTGGAAACTAGCTGAACCCGCTACTTCGTTCGCGTAAGCAGATGTTACTAACTTATACATTAGTTGGAAGTATCGTACGTCAAATATTTGGATAAGTAGTCATTGAAAACCCTTTGAGTTTGAGTGAATTTGTTTTTCCACACAAAAATATATTTAATTTTATCATCTTCATTTTTCTTTTTTTAAACAATATCTAACATACTTAGTAATGTTTCATAGTATCGAACATAGCCGCAAGTGTTAAGTTTGTAGGATTTTTATAGGATACATTATGAAAAGTCTGAAGCGAATGTTCATGATCTGATACCTACTTATCTCTTTTTTATCCGCAAGCTGTTTTCTAGCTGTTACCCGCGAATTCGCCCGCGTAAAATTTTGAACGAAGCCTGTGTGGAATCAAAATGATTAAGATTTTGAGTTTTAATGATATTCAAGCAAGTTGAACCCGTAAATCTAAGCCAAGTCTTAGTGAAATGTTAATGTATGAATTTAATTGTAGGTAACACAGAAAAAATCCAAGAACGAAAGAATCCAAATTCGGCATCATAATCCTTTTAGCAGCAAAACTTATTAGTACAATTTAGAATACCAGTAACGTCACCTAGTGATGAAAGAAAAATACATACCACAATAGCAAAACATCGATTTAAATGGGGCTTTAGTGCTTTTAGATTTAAACTGGCATTAGCGCCATCTAATGAAAATATTATGTTGCTTGCTATTTTGATTGTGAACGCAAATCACCTATATTATCTACGCCAAAACGGGTGCATCAATTTTTCATTTTAGGCTTTTACCTTACCATCACATCAAGTTCCTTACGAAAATATATGCTTATATTAATATGGAGTTAAATGAAAATATAGACTTATTAGCCCATGTGAAATTTTAGACTCTAAACTATATGTGTTTCGTATGTCAACCATATGGGTTGACATACGAAACACATATAGTTGTGCCGTTTTGACGTGATAGTTAATATTTGTTTCCTTAGTGCCCATGCTTCTTGTCAGGTTGATAGGTAATACATAAATGTGGTATTTCAGACTATACGTTATCTCTGTTTCAATTTTCTACCAAATTTGCTTAGTCTTTCCGACGTCACAGTAACCTTATAAGTAACCGATTTGCTATTTCTGAGTTCAAACTACGTCTGTTTCGAATTCCTTCAAAATATGTTCAGCCGGTCCAACGTTGTCCTGTAATTATTATGAATGTCACTGTTTGGATGTTTGTTACTTAATCATGGCGGAACGTATCAAGTGATCGGGTTGAAATTTGAAATAGAATTAGATTATAGTCTGGCAGAACACATAGGCTAAACATTGCCTATGTATAAGTACCCTATGTATTACTTAAGCTAAACCAAGAATGTGTCTTTAATTTTAACTCGATACATTCAGCCGTTCCAACGTAATTGAGCAGCAAAAATTAAAACATTGACATAATTATATAATATTAGGAAAGCATAGGATTTAACAACAATTTAGAAAAAATAAAACAGGTCAAATGCAAATGGTACTCGCGCGCGAAGGGTTCTGAACCATTAGCAAATAAACGGATTTTATTGTATGGGAGCCCCCTGAATAATTTATTTTATTTTAATTAATTACTTTTAAAGAGAACATAAAACTAAATATTATGTGAATAGTTAAAGGGTCTACCTGTGACAGGTACGTTAATATTAGTATCGAGCAAGAATCGGTAAAAAAGCATGTTTGTTGTATGGGTGCACCTTTTAAATATTTATTTTATTTTTAGTATTTATTGTTAAAGCGGCAATAGAAATACATCATCTGCGAAAATTTCAACTGTCTAGCTATCACCGTTCTTGAGATACAGCCTGGTGACAGACGGACGGACGGACGGACGGATAGCGAAGTCTCGGTAATAGGGTCCCGTTTTTACCCTTTGTGTACAGAACCCTAACAACGGTCTGCTTCGGTCACCGAAGCTTGTTGAACACTACCTTTAAATTTTAAACAGTATTTGGATTGAAATAATACGTTTTCTAATAAGTTACGGCTGATCTAGTAAGTTACAGCTGACCTAGTCGGGAGAACGGCGACTGTCGTTCCGGAGACCCAGGGTTCAAACCCACGCGTACCACTATCTTTTCAGAGTCATGTTCGTAATACCGGTAATTAAAACGGTGAAGAAAACACTGTGAGGAAACCGAAATCTACCTATAATCTAAGTTCTAAGTCATATGTCATCCACCAACCGACACTGGGCCAGCGTGGTGGATTATAACCTTGTCTCTCTCCTTGCGAGAGAAGGCCCCGACGCCCAGCAGTGGGAACATTTAATGGGTTGTTTAGGCTGCTACTTATTATGCTGATATGTTTTCTCCAAAATAACAAAATCTACTTCAGTGATAGGTAATTTAATTCTGTCATTCGACTAAATTTTATAAGAAGCTATGACTATGTCGTAACAGATAGATCTAATTTTATTTTAGCTGATTTTAGCTTTTGTTGATATTTGAAAACTACCTCCTGTTTTCGATATCTAAGATCACCTCTGAAGTATTTTCTACCAAACAAAAAGGAATTATCAAAATCAACTAACAATTAGCGGAGTTATCGTGTAAAATAAAACCAAATAAAAACATGCAACCCGATTGAAAACATCCTCCTTGTTTGAAGTCGATTAAAACCGAATGATGTTTGTTTTTCCACACAAAAATATATCTTTGACAATTATTTTGTCATCCAAGACGACGCGACGTGATCACGTGGGCACTTTCTAGAATCTAGATATTCTGTGGATAGTCTGATACACAGAATACTTAGAAGTTAGTATGTACCGAACGCGCCGCGCGTGTCGTTATTATTTAATGTTTGTGTAATTTCCGAACCACCAGACCGATACTATTCAAATTTTGACGGGACAATATAAAAATATGTTCTTTCTAACAAAAAAGAATTAATGAAATTAAACAACGCAAACATGAGTTACAACCAAATACACATTCTGACTTTCACCCCCTCCCGCAAGAAAACCACTCAGAATTTGGGGATCAAAAGTAGCCTACAGCAATGTCCTTAGTATAAACTAAAATCATGCCAAGTTTCAGCTGAATTGAATCAGTAGTTTCGGCGTGATGCGTGATCTCTATACAGAAAGACAGACAGACAGACAGACAGACAGACATGAAAGAAAAAAAATGCAGTTTCGCCATCAGTATCGACTATGGAGTACCCCAAAAAAATTTTTTTCAAAATATCTTCAATGTACAGAATTCGACCCGTTACAGTTTTATTATAAGTATAGATTACGAACGCATTCCCTCCGACATTGATTAACTGTCATCTGTCACATGTCATCTGTCATTGCATTGCGACGTACCAAACACACTCAAGCTCAGATTAAAAACCTCCACTCAAGCAATAATTAAAATGATCAAACACTAGCAGCATCTTGTGGTTTTACCCGCGTAGTTTCCGTTCCCGTTATTTTTTCTGGTATAAAAAATAGCATTATGTGTTATTCCAGACTATATGACTTACTGGGTTCCAAATTTCAACCCACCCTTCTACCGCCTATTTAAATCGGCTACGGCTTTTCTATTGCTGTCTCTATTATTTCCAGCGAAGAGAAAAGAAAGAGTATTAAAAAAGCCAAAACAGTTTTAGCTAGATAGGAGGTCGGACAGTTCAAACATTCCAACGTGATGGAATAACAAACATGTAAACATGCAAATGTTCGTATTTATAATATCAGTAAGTATTCCTTCTGTAATTATGTCTTCATTATTTTATTCATATCTTTATTGTATTAGTCCAATTTTGTTACTTTAGTCCTTTTATATGTCTGTTCTTTTCGCTATTTTTCAGTATTTATGTACACACTTGTTTTTTAGCTGCATCCTAGTCTTAAGTTATGCCTAAGTTTCATATTGAATTTATGTTTGTGGCTTGTATAGTGTGATAAATAAATAAAATAAAAAAGTAAGATTTACAGGCAAATCCAGCGTAATTAATTGAAGAACGTTATTTCCTAGAATAGAAAAGTTTAAATTCCAACATTGAAACTCGATTTTCACCATGAAAATATTCACACATCGACCGGAAAAAAAGCGAGAGAACTAGAGACGATAAATTGTTTCAACTACTAGTCACTAGCAATATGCTTTTGGGCGCCACGATTGTAATTCTATGAGGAAAGCGCAATGAAAATTTCAGTTTGTTTATCTGGTCAACAGTGTTTGTTAAGTTAGTTGGAGTGTTAAAATGTATCCCGTGGGTTCTGGAGGTTCTGTCACCGGAAACTGTGAATTGTCGTTTATTTGTTCGGATTTGCGGGAGGGTAGAAAGTGGAGAGAACGAGGTACCAACTTTTATTGGAAAATTCTCTGTGTAACTTTGCCAGATTGGTAAAACTAAATACATAAATATTGGTGGACATTTCACACACAACACCATCTGACCCCAAACTAAGCAAAGCTTGTACTATGGAAGCCAGATAGTTGATGTAATACTTATATATTTTTAAATACATACTTATTATACATAGAAAACACCCAGGATCAGTACAAATATTTGAATTCATCACACAAACATTTGCACTGGGTGGGGATCGAGCCCACGACCCACGGCTTCGCAGGCAAACTTACTACCAACTAAGCCAACAGGTCAGTCAAACTAGTGACACTAATTTATTTTTATCTTTTGGCAAAAATAAAAATGTGGTTTTCAAAAATTAAAAGGGCCGTTTTGATAGCATACAAAGTACTCGCAAAATATTTTATAATATATGCTATTACGAAAAACAGCGCTCCGTGGTTTTTTGGCTAAGCCTAAAAAACATTTTTCTTTTTTTTCAAAACTACATGTTTTTTGTATACGTACCAACCTACCCTCACATTAGTTTTTGAAGTGAAAGCTTCTTGTGGCGCGACCGAAACCGATTTTTCGTGGGCTGTGAATTGAATTCTAGCGTCACGCTAGGGAATAATATAACAAATCTTCAGGTAAACTCGGGACCATGGCCAATCGGAATGTCGGAATCGGAATGTCGGATGCTCATGGCCACGCACTCCGGTTTCACCCGCGTAGTTTCCAAAGGAAGCTATCAAATTCTGAATTGTAAGTTTTGACTTCTATCGGCAGTTACTATGACTGTAATTTATTTTCTTTATACTGTGCTTCTCATATAACATTTTATATCTCTTCGTTTTATAATAGTTTTCTACTCGAACTGTTAAACGAATCATAGCATCAGTTGATATGTCGATATGTACATCGAAAACAGTAGAACTTCTATTTATAAACAATCCAAAACAGTTAATTTTAACTAACCGTTAAACCGAAGTCGAAATAAACTGAAAGCACTTACCGCCTGTTAATATAAATAACATAATAATTTAATTGAACACAGTTATATTTGTTTAAACCGGCTAAAATCCAGCAAGTTATTTGTAAGTTGTGATGAGGGTCCTGTCGGGAGCACGCCGAGTATCTCACGTCAGCTAGAGACGACCGACGCGACGTTCGGCCGGATTCGGCAAGTTTCGGGAAGTTTCGGCAGACGTGCAACACAGACATTTACGTAGTACCTGAAGTATTTTCAAGACAGGTCTACACTAGCAGTGCCCCGCAATTTTAGCCGTTTCCATTATTTTCCCGTAACAAATAAAATATTATAAATAAATTTGCCTATTTATGAGCAATACCTTACATTAGAGGAAGCAAGCTTTAGCTGCCAAGGTTGCCATTTTGCTTTTCTAAACGCTGTGATTAATGTCTAGTTATACCTACATTATTTATTATGTTATGTTAGTTGCATGAATTGTATACTTAAAAAAATATTTACCCTTTACAGCTGAACTTTTAGAATTTCATTTTTATAATAGTAAATTTAGAAATTTTCTCAATTTTTTTTACCTAATTCTTATTTTAAAGTCTTTATATTATTGCTAAACTAGTGCTTACTTACCCACGACCTACGACATAATAAAATGTAATACTATTTTTAAATTATTGACGCATCTGTACATAATATTTCCAAATGTTTAGGTTTAAGCAAGTAAATGTTTGTGAGTGTAGTCACACTCACAAACATTTATAACAAAAATTTATTATTCTATTCTAAAATAAAAACTAATTCAACCGTTACGACGTGATTGAGCAACAAACATCCAAGCTTTATATTAGTATATAAAGTATAGGATATAAATAAAGCTACAAATACAAATCTGTTTGTAATTTCAAAATATCTGCATTCTTCACACAAATTATATTTATCATAGATGGGAATTAAACCCACGACCTATGGCTCCTAAAATAGACTTACTACAAACTAGGCTAGTCGAGTAGGAACAGAATAGTAAGATTATTTTTTCAATACATAATTGTTTTTGTAGTAAAGAGAGAAGAAACGAGCAGGATTATAAGCCATATGCCTGACTGTAACAGCACAGTGACACGCAGTTATAAAAACAAGAAGAGTCCAAATCATTATCTAGCAATGCATTCCGCTTGCCACCCAGAGACAAGAGATGTTTTATCTCTATGCCCTGTATGTTCACTGGAAACATTACCCTAATGCCGAATATTCGGTTACGCGTATCATTCGGCTATCGTAAGTTCTAGCACGAAGATATGGTTATTTCAACATTCTCGGCTTAATTCACATTGTATTAATTTAACTAGAAATCTGTACACAGTCGCTAAATATGATAAGGCCTTTGTTATATACGCGTCTAATGGAAAGCCAGATTTATACCCATTACTAAATAGCCGTAAAAGCCGGTTTAATCTTATATCTAATATATAAAATTCTCGTGTCACAGTTTTCGTTGCCATACTCCTCCGAAACGGCTTGACTGATTTTGATGAAATTTTTTTGTGCTTATCCGGTATCTATGAGAATCGGCCAACATCCATTTTTCATCCCCCTAAATGCTAGGGGTAGTCCACCCCTAAATATATTTTTTTATTTTTTAGACAACAATTTTAATTTCTATTTTTTTATGATACAACATACAAAAATACATACAATCCTTAATTTTCACTCTTCTACGATCAACCCCTATTTTTTAATAGCCATTTTAGTAATTTAATCATTTTTCATCCCCGGTCGATAACTTATCAATCGTCATTTAATTAGTTATCCCCGCCAGTTGTCTACAGGTGTCACTTCTGACCCAGTAACCAGCACGATAATTTGGGGATCAAAAGTAGCCTATAGCATATATATATATATATATATATATATATATATAGTTAGTTTGTACACTAATCTTGGGAACTACTGAACCGATTAAAAAAAATCGTTCACCGTTCTTTCATATGTACGTAATCCTTGAATGCTGTAGGTTATATATATGTACCACGGGCGAAGCCGGGGCGGGCCGCTAGTCTCTATATATAATCTTATAGCTTAATATAACATCTTAGATCTCTAGGTGACGAGCGCACTGCAGTGCTACGTAATGATTTGGACTCTTCATGTTTCAATAGCTGCGTGTCAATGTGTTATGTGGCTGGCATATTGCTTATCATCAGCAGGAACTGTGGTCCTGCTCGTCTTGTCACTCAGCAGCTCAGCTCAGAGTGAATCAGTTATGGATAAATGTGATGTAACATAGAAAGCATTGTCACTTAATATCAGGCAAGGTGGTGGTCAAGTGTGCTTACCTTTTAATGTTAAAAAAAACTTGAGAGGTGTCAAGGGACACCCGGATGGAACGAAGTTCCTTTCGATTAATTAGTGAAGGAATTATTATGTTTTTTTTATTATTTATTATTTACAAAAAACCTGTATACACTCAACAAAAATAATCGTCATAATCGTCGCGACACCACACTGTTCAATGCGAAATAGAAATGAAAATATCAGGCTTGCTTTCTATAAGAGAGAGAGAGACAGACAGAGAAACATGCGACGCCGCACAGCTTACAATAGCAAAAAGTGTCGTGACAACTTTTCGTAAGAATTATTTCCGTCTAGCCCCCTTTCACAACGCGCGATAAGGAACTTCGTTCCAAAAACATGGTGATGAGGTCAGCCTTACATTTACTTCTACACTTCACTCGATCTACATCAGTCACCTCACACCCGTTCGTGTCTCTTTGCACTACTTTGATAAGCTGAACTGCTTTATGTAAATCATTCACGTTAACAAAAAGTAGAACTAGTTTAAATAATTTATTTTTAAATTGTGAGTCTTCACATTTCCATAAAACAAAAGTCAACGAAAACTTTAATTCAAAAACGGAATGTTTCATGGCACGGTCGGCGGTCGGCGGTGGCTGAACAAGAATTAGTTGTGATTCGGAAGGAAAACAATAGCCGTTGCGTTGGCGGGACGCCAGCGCCCGTTCGCGCGGAGATTTGTAAAAATGAAATATGCAATGTTCCGAATGAGACTGAATTTGATGAAGCGCTGCGGTAAGAAATCAGCTTCGGTGTGTTTCGGAACAGAACCGGCAACTTTAATTTTTGAAGATGAAGTGGAGCGTTTATATTGTATATGAAATTTGACAAATTATTAATATTGATGTGTGTTTTTGATTATTTCTCTCAAGATGAAGCGCTGACCCCACCTGTAGCGTAATGTCTTTTTTTTATTTATATGTTTACATTTGTCCGTCATCTAGCTTGATGTTAAGCGAGGATGAGATTTACGATGGAGCGTGCTTGCTTATTTGAATACATCAATGTTGTAACTGTCGTAAAAACTCCACTCTCAGGCGGCTCATTCCAAACCCTGTATGTTCTTATCACAAACCTCTTCGATCGAATCTTTGGAACGTCAACCATGAAACGATGTCAATTTTTTATTCTACGTGCAATCCGATAGAAAAAAAGCTAGGCAATTAGATTGTACAGATCAGATGCACAATCTCCGAAGTGTATCCGACAGACATCGATAAGCTATCAATTTCGCGGCGATGTTCAAGACTATCAAATATTTTTGAGTAAGCATTGCGTATAAGCTAACCTCTACTCTATACCCAATAGCTTAGTATGTATTTACAACTTTATAAATATTATATCAGCTATCTGGCCGCCATAGTACAAGCTTTGCTTAGGTTGGGTTCAGATGGTGTTGTTAGTTAATGTTGTGAGAAAATTGTCTATCAATATTTATTTTATTTATTCAAAAATCGTCTTATAATGTAGCTACGTGTTGCTGCTCCACAGCCGCTAAAATTGCGCAACACGCCAAAAAAAAAATCACTTCAAAAATCTTCTAGTTTTATACCACAGAACCAATATTTTTATCGCAGAACTTCATAACAAGCAACTGCCAAGAAACTTGCATATCGTGCCCGTTCGCGCAGAGATTTGTAAAAATGAAATATGCAACGTTATGAATGAAAACTGAATTTGATGAAGCGATGCGGTAAGCGATCCGCTGCAGCTTGTTTCGGAACGAAACCGGAAACTGTTTATTTTGAAAATGGAATTAAAATTACATCGGTAATGTAGAGCGGGTTGTTGTTCAGTTAGTTTTGGCGTACCTATTTATTTACTTATTTTTGCCGTGTTCATTTACTTAGTTGGTTCTGGCATATTAATTTTGCTAAATACTTTTTTTTTAACTAGAATAGGTTCGCACTTGACCACCATCTCGCCAGATGGCGATCTACGATGGAGCGTGCTTACCTAGAAGAAACCGATTCACTCTCGATTTGAACACACCAAGAAATGAAATATAAAATAATAATAAATAAATATTGGTGGACAATTCACACACAACACAAACACAAAAGTGAAGCGAAAATTATGAAACACACACAGAAACATTGGTATCTGCTCATTCTTACAGGATTTAACGGTTATTTACAGATTCAAACGATATGAATCTGTCTATCGGACTTTTCGTATCTCAAAAAAGTGACATCGTTTCATAGTTGATGTTCCAAAAACACGAACGAAGATATTTGACTCCACATTTGTGATAATTTCAAGGTTGTGGAATGCGTTGCCTGAGTGGGTTTCCCCCGATAGTTACAATCTTGGTGTCTTCAAATCGACAGTGAATCGGTTTCTTTTAGATAAGCACGCTCCATCGTAGACCGCATCGTCGCTTAACATCAGACGAGATGGTGGTCAAGTGGGAACCTATAATACTTAAGAAAAATCTGTAAATAACCGTTACACAAATGAAGTAGCTTAGTGGTTAGAACGTTCGCACTAGTGAGTTAGTAGGTTCGAATCCCACCTGCACCATTCAATATTTTTTTTAATGCAGATGTACAAGTTTGTAGTCATCACTGGATTTAACGGTGAAGAGAAACGTCGTGAAGAAACCGGCATATTTCTTTAATCAAATAATGGTTTCAGTTTTGCGTTATCGGCTAAACTGAACTGGGCCAACGTAGTGGACTGTGGTCTTCAAACTTTCCTTGTGAGAGAATGTCCCAAGTGGGAGTCTTGGGAACATTTTGTGGGCTCCTTATGCTGTAAAAAATATACCTACTTACCTTTTAATTTAGGTACAATATAAAATGCAAAATGATATTAGTAAAACCATAATCATATAAAAATAAACAAAACACCAGTAGATACATTAACTTGAAAAATTTAAAAAATATAAATATAAACATAAAACAAAAGAAACAACATAAAAAGCAATGAAAGTATGTAAAAAAGTAATCACAGTAAAATGAATGGAATCCCACCCAAGGAGTACAAATGTTTTCAATGGTCACAACTAGATTTCGTCAAATCGGTTGTACAACCCCATTAAAAATATTCTATATCTATACAATATATTGTTCTTAATTATTAATTAGGTACCCTCTGTTTGAATTACAACAAAAATTAAACTTAGAAATCTAAAAGTTTATGAAATAATTATTTTCTAGACAAGAATTTGGCAGCAATAATACAAATACAAAAATCTTTATTGCTTTTTGTAGGTAAGATAAGATGATACAAAACATTTTAAAAGTTGCCCCATACAAACTGGCCTCTGCGAGAGGCATGCAATATGTCTGGCAAGACAATTTGTTAGTCTTAATTTATAAATAAAAAAAATTAAATAATAGTCAGCTGATTACAGTCTTATTCTTCCTCATCTTCTATTAATTTCTGGTTTTTTTTTATGTCATCTGATTCTTCATCTTAGATTAATTTCTGGCTTCTATTTGGTTGTGATATATTGTGTGAGATAAATGTTTGGTGAGCACAATTTCGCCAACGTCTTGTGTTTCATCAATAATATATTTATTTCATTTAGTTTATTTCATCAATAAACATTTTCAAAATCTATTGCAACATTACTATGTTTATTATGAGGGTTTCGATACTTCGAAATCTGCTACTAGACTGTCAACCGGAAAGTTAACATGTAAAACGCCAGAAGCGCCAACTGCTATTCCCCCGGGAAACGATTTAAAATTCAAAAAAAGAACTAATGGCATGTTCCATGAATTTCAAATTCCGATCGCCAGTATCACGTGAAAAGAGAAAAAAACTGTAGAGCATTGAGTCGGAAAACAAAAGGAAGTGGAATCTTAGGATGAATGGATACAAAAGTACAAAAGGACCACAATGGGTTCGGATGAAAGGGATATCTGGAATCAGTGCGAGTGGAAACAATAAAGATATCTTCGCACGGTGGAGGTACGATCCGGAAACAGGTATTTTCCCGCCTTTTCAATAAGACTCGGAGATAGCGTAATGGTATTTTGGCGGGAACGCCTAAATTTTGTTTTTCGACTATTTGCTTTGGTTGTTTGTCTAAACAGTTTTTCTTATGTCATTAATTAGATTTAAAATAATATTAATATATAAAAAACATATTATAGATACACCAATCATAAAACTTGCAAAAACTATTATTGGGGTCAAATGGCTTTGTGTGTGAAATGTCCCCAAAAGCTATTTATTTATTATTTAATTATTATTTATAGATTTTTAACAATAACAGAACTGCTTGATCAATGCCCTACATGAGCATAATACTACAAAATGTGTACCTACTTTAAATACCCTCTGCTGGGACTCAAGGTTTTCTTTTAGCCACAATCTACAACGTCGATCAAAGTACGAGGACGGTCTGACAGATGACACAAATGTCCTAACTAGGTTCTAGAAACATACCAAGTTTCCTCATGATATTTTTCTTCACCGTTAAAGCCAATAGTGATTACAAAATTGTAGAGGTAGATCTACACTTGGAAAAAAATACCTAAAGAAAACACCTGCTACTTCACAAATGTGAATCACACCTTGTAACTACTAAGCCACTACGACTAAGTGTAAGTTTTCCAAATTAAAATCTGGCAACGCTTTCCAAGGCTTGGCTGGCGTTTTTATGGTAAAGATTCCGGGAACGCTTTTGCGTTTTGATTCTCTGCCGCTTCTTGTATTTCTCGGGGACGGCAATGATAATTCTTATTTATCGCGGAACTGCGCAATCGAGCGTTGGGAATCGGAATTTTATCTCTCATTATTTTGTAAGGCGTTTTGAAGAGAATATTGTGCTATCTTAAATTTTTATTAGACTTAGGATACGGGGTGTGATTGTGACCAACGATTCTTCTTTCGTGTCACTACAATGCAAATTACAAAACAAACCTAATTTAATACTTACTAAGCACATTTGAATTATATAGAGATATATATAGAGATATAGAGACATATTTAAGCCCTGTTATTCATTGTTTTGCAACCTATTAATGTAAGAAATGTTAATGGAATGTTTAAATATGTCAATAAAATTATTCTATTCTATTCTATTCTATAGAGGTATAGATAAAGGTCTAAAGATAAAGTCTACTACCGTAATTAAACTACCGTGAGCAATGGTAATTATTACTCGTATGTTGAGCCAATTTAAACGTCAGAATTATCAAAATTATTGGTGGATAAACACACATAACACCATCTCACCTCAAATTAAGCAAAGCTTGTAATATGGCAACGAGATAGATGATTCGAAACTCGAAGCCACTTTAGTTATTTTCCGGGGTAGAAAGGAGCCTATTTGTTATTTCAGACCATCCATTATTTATCTATTTACCATATGTGTATGATCCAGACAGATCCTATCAGTAATTTTGCTTGGAAGAGCAACAAACATTTACATACTCGTACATGGTAACTTTTGATTATTTTAGTAGGATAATGAAATGAATACGATCCTTTCAGGTGAGCACATGTACTCTGCGTGACCTTGTGTTATACAACGGCTATTTCTCAACCGACGCAGCGACAGACTGTGTGTGTACGGAACTAAATATTTACCCAGCGTCGAAATCAGTCGCACACGACTTAGTAATTGCTTAATCTGTGTACCGATCATATGCATGTGTGTAAAGCTTCGTTCACACACATTGAGATAGCAGTACATATTCTCTATAGACTGCATGCCCGTGAACAAAATGTACGGGTCAAATGAACCACCAGGTTACTTATGTAGGATGATAGAAGAGTATAAACTAATAAGATTCAGCACTATGCCGACACTTGTAAGCTGTACAACTGAGTGCAGATGAAGAGGGGGGTTGCAACCCTTGATCATTTCTCCTTGTCGCATGATTTTGGTACGGCATTGCGAAATAATGGATTAGAAGAGGTATGGAAACTATATAGAACCAATGCCGTACATAATCAAATGACCAAATTTACTCTATGAATCGTCAGAAAATCATGAATTTTTCTGACAAACTAATAATAAAAAAATTAAAAGTTATATTTTTTCTAGTTTCAATCTCTCCTAATCCAATTCCGCAATGCCGTACAAAAATCATTAAGTTTTTGAATTTTTCATTACTCATTGGGATGCAACTGTATGTCTCAAATAAATAAATAAAGTATTTTGAAAATAATAATAAGAATAGTCTAGATACCTGGAGTGCTGGTTCATAGTATTTTACTGTACTTAATGTTTACATTTGTTTGTGTCCCAGTAAAAAGTGTTTAATACTTATAAGGTCAAGTGTAACTTATTTTAAAGTGTACCTTTAAAAGTAAAAAAAATCTAAGCAGACACTCAAACTAGGTAACCAGGAAGCATTAGGTACAACAACTCAAACAGTTTTAAGATCAATAATATCTTTCAAAAATTTGGTAGCAAATCTAAAAATCTAAGGTTCCAACCAGTGAATCGAACTTACCAAACCAGTGTGACCAGTACCTTAGTAGATGCCATTTTGGCAGTAAAGTGGACACGCAGCTGACTTGCCAGCTAACATCTCTATTTGCGATTGGCGTAAGCACGTCGCAACTGACATGTCACACTGTGCACGTATCATACATAGTTTCTCTGTGTACATACATCAATGACAGAATTCTCTCTGGTTATCTATATCAAACATTTTGTTAAGGTTTAGAGCTATTTGAATGTGCTTACTTTTCAAATAGAGAGTGAATTAGTAGCTATTTATTTATTAAATACAGTCACACACGTCGACTGCATCGTCGCTTCACATCAGCCGAGAGCGAGGACAAAGGTAAGCGCATCTTATAAATATTAAAACACAAAAATTGAGTGTCATGGTGTTTGTTCCACATGAAACAATATTCTCAAAAATTGGCGATTACGTGTAATTTGGTAAACTTAAGGTATAGGATAGCTTTTATTTCAATTTACAGTTTAAAATTAGCAATTAATTGATTAGATTTATGTTGATTGTTTTTATTGATCGTAAGTAAGTTTCTAATAGATGGCGCCTCAATAGTTTATCTATATATAGATTAGTTGTTCAATCCAGCAGCAGGTCTACTACGAAGTCCGATAAACGATATATCGGCCGAAGTTATGGACGTTTTATACCACGAATCACAATCGGTTGGTTGATCTTTACAGCCGCTTACTGTTAAATATTGTCACTTGTTTATGTATTTAAACTGTTTTATTATTATTTTGTAATTGACGTTACCAAGTTTTCTTTGTAAAATAATGGTTCGAAGAAATAAATTGAATTGAATTGAATTGAATTGATGACACAAAAACTGTCAAATCAGCGTCGGTCGGGATGAACGAAACGCCCGATCTGCAGGTCTACTACGAAGTCCGATAAACGATATATCGGCCGAAGTTATGGACGTTTTATACCACGAAACACAATCGGTCGGTTGATGACACAAAAACTGTCAAATCAGTGTCGGTCGGGATGAACGAAAGGCCCGATCAGATCAACCGACCGATTGTGTTTCGTGGTATAAAACGTCCATAACTTCGGCCGATATATCGTTTATCGGACTTCGTAATAGACCTGCTGGATTGAACAACTAATCTAATGTGCAAACATTACTGTGTTCCGGTTTGAAGGGCAATGTTTCCAGAGAAATTACAGGGCTTAGAGATATAAGATCTTAGATCTCTGGGTGACGAGCGCAGTGCAGTGCTAGGTAATGATTTGGACTCTTCATGTTCCAATAGCTGCTTGTCACTGTGCTGTTATGTGTGAGGCATGTTGCTTACCATCAGGCACATGACCTGATCGTCCCGTCACTCTATATTTAAAAAAAAAAAAAATATATAGATAAACTATTGAGGCGTCATCTATGAAAAACTTACTTCCGATCAATAAAAACAATCAACATAAATCTAATCAGTTAATTGCTAATTTTAAACTCATAAGTCCGTAAATCGAAATAAAAGCTATCCTATGCCTTAAGTTGGACCAAATTACACACAATCGCCAATTTTTGAGAATATTATATTAATAGATATATCGTTTATCGGACTTCGTAGTAGACCTGCTGAAATAGGAACGGAACGCTAGTGTTAATATATAAATATTACAGTAGGGTTTTATTCGTAGCCCCAAACTAACATAACTTGTGTGACTTGTAAAGCTGTCGAAGCCAGACATTAGATGTGATAAGTCTAGGATTTGGAATGTTTTCCCTTAGTGGTATTTCCCCGTTACAATCTTGATGATTTTAAATCGAGATTGAATCGATTTCTTCTAGCTTAGTAAACACGCTTCATAGTAGACAGCATCGTTCAAGCAAGATGGCAGTTAAGTACCAACTGCAAAGCTATATCTACTTTAAAAAAATAAAACAAGAAACAATCTGAGATTATTTCAAGCCGTTTTATTCTGTCACTATGTTTAAGAGTTCAAGAACCTATGTGAAACAACTTGAAAAGATTCTCTATTCCCTCGACACTAGCGATCCATAAATTGTGGACAAAGGACTAAAATAAAGTTTTTACAACTTTTTTTTATTTTATAACACGTTCACAATGTATACCTAACTCAATTCACAAGAGTGCAACACACTTCAAAATTATCTTAAGTGATCTTTCAGATTTGGAATTCTATTATTTCTTTTTATTTTAAAAGTTCACAACAATAGGCAATTACTAGCGGTCCGTCCCGGCTTCACCCGTGGTACATCATGAATATAGCCTATAGCCATGGACGTATAAACAAAAACTGGCTAAAACAAAAACTGTGTCCATCGAGTCGGCCACATAATAAGCACGTTGTGCGCTGCAACAGAATGCCACGCACACGTCAGTGGGTCATTACACGCGCTACTTGTGTGCGTGTCAGCCTATCAGTGATGGTCTGGCAACGTACACGTGCACATGTGGCCGACTCTAGTGACACAGTTTTTGTTTTAACCAGACTACGTCCGACTTTTGTATACGTCCATGCCTATAGCACTAACGTACACATCCAACGGTGAAAGTATTTTTGAAATCCAACTAGTAATTCCTGAAATTAGCGTGTTCAAACAAAAAATCTCTTCAACTTTATACAATACAATCCAAAATACTTCATTGGCACCACAAACAAAGTTGACAATAAGTAACATGTAAAATAATATTATTTATAATATTCGTATAGATGAGATATTTAAGTACTGCATTTATATTGAGAAAGTGAGTTTGGATATATCGATCTCGTAGAATATGAAAAATACCTGTCAAAATAGTTCGTAATTCCGCCAAAAGTGGAGGAAACTTGTTTAATTTTAATAAAAAAAAAAAATAGTACAAAGATGTCGATAAAAAATTGCACATATTTTCGCGCATTTCTCATTCACATGTGGGTTGGGTTACTATCAGCTTCCCGCAGTTTTAATTATTGTTTTTTAGTTTCAAAGTTATTTTATTTGCTTCGTGAATAAGCGTATGTAACTACAAGCAGCGCCCTGTGGCTTCACCCGTGTAATTCCTGTTCCCGTAATTTTCTCGAAATGAAAAGCCTATGTGCTATTTCAGACTGTACTCTATGTAAGTTGCAAATTTCAAGCCGATCCGTTCAAAAGTAGTTCCGACGTGATTGAGCAACAAACATCCAAACTCTGGTATTTACAATATTAATAGCATGAAGAAAGATAGTATAGTATGCACATAATCTCAGATAAGCACACACACACAAACGCAAGACATCTTACACCTCTTCTTAAATCGCTTATTTTTTTTTTATCTTTTCAAAATTGGTTACGATATCTCTCTATAAACATACACACAAACAAGAACAAAATTAAAAATGTTGACTTACCCCCGACTTCCTGGGATTTGTTGTGTGTACAATATTCTACTAGTCAAGCCCTTTCATTTGATACCCATATTAAGGGAGTTGTGAAAAAAGAAATGTATTTCGCCATTTTGTGGTAGCGGCTATCTTGGATTTGAAATTTTTCATTGTGCAAAATATCCTACTAGTCATGCCCTTTCGTTTGATGTCCATATTGAGGTAGGTTGTGAAGAAATATTTTGTCCACCATTTTGTGGAGGCGGCCATTTTGAATCGACATTAACCAAACATAGCTAAAAACATCCGACGGATGTTCGACGGACCTGCAAATAATAAAACCGCATCGAAATCGGCCCATCCGTTTGAGCTCTACGGTGCCACAGACAGACACACACAGGCAGACAGACAGACATCGACGTCAAACTTATAACACCTCTTTTTTTGGTCGGAGATTAAAAATACAAACGATCATAGTATCTCATCTTTATTGGCAGTTGGTTAAAAGTATCATAAACGAGACAGACAGAGAAAGAAACGCAGCAGAAGCGACCCACCAGCTGGCCACTGGCCGAGCTAATAAAATCCATTCCTGTATATTTTGAAATGTTAATTCGCGTCGACTGATCCATAGATAGGTCTCTAACCCGCACGAACGAGTCTTATAAAGGTCATATTGTTGGTTCGCCTTAGGACGATGAACTTATAGGCTAATAGATAACAAATTATATAGAAGATGGCCAGCGTCTACCATTTTAACTAATTTTAAGAGCTTTTTTTAGCTATTTCTTTTGATAGGAGAAATTCTTCCGCATCTCCGATATTCTAATGCAATGTCGTAAAGGCGGTAGAATAATATAAATATAATATAAATGTTGGTGGAAAATTCACACACAACACCATCTGACCCCAAACAAAGCAAAGCTTGTACTATGGTGGCCAGATAGCTGATATAATACTTAGTACCTGGTTGACCGAGCTTTGCTCGGTTTTTTAAATTAAGATTTAGGCAGGTACGAATTACGTAGTGATGACTAACTTAGACCTACTTAATACGAATTAAATGAGTTGATAGAAGGCTCTAAGTATAAGATTTTCTCAGAAAAATAAATAACAAAAAGAAAAGTCCCGAGTGTAACCATCAGGATTCGAACCGGGGCCTGTTGACTCCGAGGGCGAGCATATTCCGTCTGAGCCACTTAGACTTAAAGAACAGTGGCGAAATAAGTTATCGTATTCTAATGACATTGTAGGAGTTTTTTCATTGTCTACAAACGCGCATAAAATGGTGTTTTTAAAAATTGAAACCTAGCTAGATCGATTTATCGTCCCCGAAACCCCCGTATACATAATTTCATGAAAATCGTTCGAGCCGTTTCCGAGATTCAGATTATATATATATATACCTACAAGAATTGGTCGTTTAAAGGTATAAGATATAATTGTAAATACATACTTAAAGTATAGAAAACCCAGACACAATGACACAATGTTTCAATGTTTCCAGTGAAATTGCAGGGTATTGAGAAATAACATCTTCTAATATCTCTGGATAACGAGCGCAGGGCAGTGTTAGGTATTTATTTGAACTCATCATGTTACAATAGCTTTGTGTCATGTACGTTAATGTGGCAGGTATGTTGTTTACCATCAGGCGCATGCCCTGCTCGTTTCATCAATCAACACTATAAAAAAAGAACAGCGGAGCGGTCCGAATGTTTTTTGGAAGTCTAAAATTATGTGAGTCCGTGTCACCGACATGCGTAATAACAATATATCTGTTGGCATGTTGTGCAATAGTACTGATGAGTTAATACTAAAAAAAAGTATAAGTTATGAGGTTTTACTTCGATCGGTCTGCCCCTACTGTTTCTCGTAAATATAGACACTCGGCTAAATTTCATTAGAAGCCATGATCGTCGATCGTTGGGCACTACGTCGTCCAGATAAATGTAAGACAATTTTAGTTTTTTGTTAATATTTCAAAAATAAACTTTATATGGGACCATCTCTGAAGTATTTTATATCAAACAAAATAAAAATGGGCAAGTGCGAGTCGGACTCGCCCATTAAGGCTTCCATGGCAGCAAATAACATAATATAAAAGTTATTTTATAGTTCGTTGTTACTTTAATCAGAGTTTTAACAAAATAGTGAGTATGACGTATTAAAACAAAACTACTTACTCTCATTCAAACCAATTTTCGTTGAAAGTTTACATGGTAATAAATGTACATTATAGTTTTTTTTTTAGTTTTGTCGTTCTCTTAGTTTAGAAGTTACAGGGGGCACACACATGCGGACGGACAGACAGATAGACATGACGAATCTATAAGGGTCCCGTGTTTTGCCATTTGGCTACGGAACCCTAAAAACATTACAATCGATTCACAGTTAGCGGAGCTATTAAGAAAGTAACGTACCTACATACAAAGAAAAAACATACAACCTAATTGAGAACCTCCTTTTTGAACTCAAAGTATTGTTTTTGTTTTTTGGTGATTAGGTTTAAAAGTAATTCAATAACAAAAATCTTTACTGTTTTGAAACTTTATTATTTTCCAAAGGAATGCAAGAAAAACAGGATGTGATCTTGTTTAAAAAAAGAAAATATGCTTCAACAAGTTGTCGTAGACTGTACCTACAGATAGGTCATTCTTCTCTTAATCGCCTAAACGAAGTCATTGACCAGCAATGACAGGAACGATGCTAAATGTCAGTAGCAAAAACTAGTTTATTAAATACTTTTATTGCTTGTTTTGAATTAGGTTTTTATCGTCGTTATTCCATGTTAGTTTGGATGGGTGATTAAAATTAGTTATAACTAGATGTCGGCCCCGGCTTCGCCCGTGGTACATTATATGGCACTCATCGGGATCCCGTACATATCCAACGGTGAAAGAATGACTGAACTCGGTTCAGACAATCCTGAGAATATCGCTTTCAAACAAAAAAAACTCTTCAGCTACCTGCTACGCCACCTGCCGGAAATTGGTCGTACCAATTCAGATTTAGAAACACAGATTAGCAAAGGTTCTTTAACTTCAACTTTTCTTTTGGCTTCCATTCGTTGATGTGACCGTTGACATGACGACGATGAAATGACGTTTAGCTGTCGTTTACGTTTTAAGTCACGTCACACGGGAACGCGGTCGAACGGGATATTCTGCGTTTGTGGTTTTTTTGACGTCCTATGGAAACGTGAAAAAAATATCCTATGTCCTTTTTCTGGTCTTGAGGTACCTCCTCACAAATCTCCAGCCAAATCGGTTCAGCCGTTCTTGAGTTATAAATGGTGTAACTAACACGACTTTCTTTTATATAAATAGATTTATTTTCTTCGAAGAATCAAACACAGACTTCAATTTAAAAATTCAATTTAGGCACTCTACTAAATTGCACAAAAAGGCATCGCAACTCATCGAGGTACTTACCTATATGAAAGTAAATTTTAGATTTTTGGTAATTTTTCAAAAACCACCACATTGATTTATGTTTGCAAAGAACAAATATTTGTATTTGTCACAGAAATATTAGCACTGTTTGAATCGAACCCACAATCCATGGTTTCGCAGCTAACTTCTATCTACACTCCTAGCTCAGACTCTATTTCTGATAGAAATCTCTTCCAGTAATTACAGGGCATAGAGATACAGATCTTACATCGCTGGGTGTCGAGCCTAGTGCAATACTAAGTAATATTTTGGACTCTTCGTGTTCCAATAGCTGCGTGTCACTGTGTTTTTATGGGCAGGCAGGCATGTTGCTTACCATCAGACGCACTATCTGCTCGTCTTGTCACAAACTATGAACACAAAAAGTTAGACAGACGACGACCCAATATCTGAATATTAAGCCGTCAATAGCTGCATCTAGCTGTAAAATAAAGCTGATTATGATAATGCTATTTGTTTATCGCAATACATCAACGAAATAAAATGATTGTTCCAATTGACCAACCTCCATTAAAATACGTATCATCTACTGATTGCCGCCACCGCCGCCATACTTACTGCGGCCTTGCCATTGTGGTACATCATAACACACCATGCACGTACGCTCGCCACCTTGTATGGCGTCGTGTATGGAGCCAAGGTTTGTGTGTATGGCTCGGTCGCATTGTTTAGATCGTTTTAATGGATATCGAAATTGACAAGATATATTTTTGTAAATGATAGAGTGACAGGACGAGCAAGATATATGTCTGATGGTAAACGACATGCCTGTCCTATAATGTTACACAGGTTTTTTTATATAATACTAACAGCCCCCGCGAAATTATCGTTGCCGTTCCCGTTCCCGCATTTTTTTTATTAAGTCAATTTTTTTTTAACTATAATCAAATGAGTATATAAATATTGGTGGACAATTCTCACAAAACACCATCTGACCCCAAACTAAGCAAAGCTTGTACTATGGCGGCCAGATAGCTGATAGGTATAATATTTTTATTATAGTTGTAAATACTCTAAATACATACTTCTTTAGTATGAAAACTAACGTGGTTGTTGCACATTTTAAATAAATACACGGGTAACTCGCGTTTAATGTAGTCAGTCCAGTCCGACTCAAGTTTCGATCAAGTCTGGCGATCTTTTTCAAGGAGAGTGCGCGCGCGTGTTCGCAAGATCGCCGAACGCGATCAAAACTTGAGTCGGACTGGACTGACTACATTAAACGTGAGTTACCCGTGTATTTATTTAAAATACATACTTCTTATACATAAAAAACCCAGATGCAGTAGAAATATTTGAATTCATCACAAATATTTGCCTATATAAAAGATTTGCATAATAAATACATGCTTTGTAAGTATCTACTTACAATGCATGTGTTTTGTGCTTCTGTTCGGTTTATTTTAATATTAATGTGTAGAGGTAGCTGTTTCTCGTCAATACACGGAAACGATGAATTATTTATTAATAATACTATCAAGTAGGTTTGTTGGTACACAAACATAATGTTCGTTGTTTACTGTGTATCGAGAGGAACTCATTAGGTTGTACTGGAAAATTTCGTGGACTGGAGTATTTTTCAAAGATATATGAGTATTTTTCTAAAGTATACAAGTATTTTTACAAGATATACGAGTATTTTTACAAGATTTACGAGTATTTTTACAAGATATACGAGTATTTTTACAAGATATACGAGTATTTTTACAAGATATACGAGTATTTTTACAAGATATACGGGATTTTTTCGAAGACGTACGAGTATTTTTCCAAGATGTACAAATATTTTTCCAATACATACGAAAAACATCATCCAGATGTAATTTTCAAGTGAAAACATCTTTTGGCGCACCACACACACATTTTCCGTGGGCTGTGAATAGAGCACATTTCATTTGATAGAAATCCTTGGGTAAGCTCGAGGGATCTAGATGGACATGATCATGGCCACGCCCTTTGGTTTCACCGCGTGGTTTCCAAAGTTATGTATCAAAATCTGAGTTATTAATTTTCACTTCTATCTAGGCAGTATCTAGTACTGCCAATTTGTTTTTGTGGACGTCTTTTATCCAACAACTTTCACTTGGCCACGTGGCGTATGTTTAGTCTTTTCATTATTTTTCTTCAAAAAAATTGTGCCTAATATCTTTATCGAGTCCGTTTTTTTATAAAACTTCATATTATTTTGGGAATACCAATCTTTGATAAACTCACCACATTTTTAGGATCTGAAAACGTTCAACCAAAGTTGATGTAATCGACCACTGAGGGTACAAGCCGCTATAAGTTTATATCGTAAGCTTCTTACTGCGGTTGTCGTCCATTCTAAACATTAAACCACTTTATACCCTTGAAATAGAGTACAAAATTATTTGCTCCTCTTCATCAGATGACCGTTTTAAACGCATATTTATATTTTATTCACCAGATACCTTAAAGTTATGGGCTTAGAAGCTATTTTTGCACGTTAAGATAAAGGGCACAATACGGCTTTCAAGGTTTGGTCATTAATATCCATTATCATATTAATGTTCTAAAAGCACTTAGCTAGTGACGTCATAATGCAGGTATAATAGACTTTGAACATGCTTGCTTTTAAAGACTGAAGAGGACCTAGTTTTAAAAATAGTTTACACAATATCATAACCCACTACATTATCTCACTGTTGGGACTCGTGGTATCCACAAGGAAAGAAATAAAGCCATAATCAACCACGTTGGCTCACTACCGATTGGTGGACAATGCATAACCCTGAAAGATTTTAGAAACATGTAGGTTTCGTCATGATGTTTTTCTTCAACGTAGACCCCGCGGTAACGACAAACTTGTACGCCTGCACTTTAAAAAATACTCAGTGATGCATGCGGAATTTGAACCTACGAACTTAGGATTGCAACCTGCACGTTTCAGCCACTAAGCCACCACTGCTCAAACCATACAACAAGTAATTAAATTTAAGTGCATATTTAGATTTTTTTTTAATCAACAATTGAATGACCGGCTTGATCGGCCTCGTGGTTCATTCAGTATTAGACTGCTTTGATTAGTCTCTTGACTCAGTCAGTAGTGTGTCTGCTCACTGAACTGTAGGTTGTAGGTTCGTTCCCATCCAGGACAATAACTTTGTGTTTGTGTGTTTGAATAGGTATATTTGTTTTGCATGTGTCTATCTACCATAAATGTTTTTTGAAAATTATGTAAATATTATTAGTTCTCGGGCCTCCATATTACGTACCTACAAACTTAACTCAGTTTTATTTAGAGTTACACCATTGTGATGTATCTTTTGGAACAGAACGATTAAAATAAATTTAAATAAAAAAAGGGTTTACATAACTGTATAAAACCTTGTAATTAAATAGTATTTAACAATTTATTGTGATTATAATTTTCCGCAATACCTCGAAGTAACGAAGGCAACCCACCCATCTATTCCTTTGTCCACGCGACACCTACGCGAAGGCCAGAACGATTAATTCAACTTATTGTTATTGCACATTGCAACATGAATATCCATCGTCAATCAGCGGTCAATAACAAATGATTGTCAATAGTAAATCGATTTCAAATCGACATCCCACAAAAAAGCACCCGAGGGCGCTACATTCGCAATCTGTGTTCGAAATCAGCTTCAGAACCACGCTTCTTTATCAGGTAGAATGCAAAAAAATAGTTGGAAAATAGAGATTTTAAAAGCATTTGTATAACATAGGACGTACAAGACGTCCACCTGATGGTAAACCAGGTGCCTGTTCATAACAGCACAGTACTACCCAGCTATTTGGTATTTCATCATGCGAAAAACCTAAAATTATTATCTTACTACACTGCGGTTAAGATAAAATCTCTTTGCCGTGTATGCGAAGAGGAAGGAGAGGAAATGATGTAAAAGTAGTAGGGAGGAGCCTACATCGCACCATATAATTGGTGATTTATGGTGCGATGTAGGGTCCCACTAGTTTTACGTAATTTCCTCTGATTTTAGGGCTCGTGTGTAGAGGGTTTTATTACTACACTACGTACTGTAAGTACACTACGATTCCAACGGCGTACGTCCTAATCTCGTTGTTTTCTCTATCTGTTTCAAATTTCAGCCCGATCAGTTTATACGTTACAACGTTATTGAGCAAACATTATTAAGCATTAGTAAGCCCAAACATTCATATATTTAATATTTATATATTATGATACTGTTTTGGTCTCAATACTGAGCATAGGCTAACTTTCAATCTATATATAGCGGCTATATCTGGCCAGTCTTTGCTATGTTCGTCGCTCATTCAGAGCTATACGTAAAAATTTAGTTACATAAATAGATCGCGTGTTTAACTAAGTTTGTTGGCCTGTAACGTTGAATGCAGATTTCTAGAATCGGTGTCACCGATCTGTGCTAAGGACGACTCGTCTTCAAAGATGCGTTAGCTTGGACATGTAACATGTACGTGACTTCTAGACTTATCGTGTTCTGGTTTGGTATGTCGAGGTGTCTTACCGATACAGATGTTCCATGATCAATTATAATTGCATATAATATAATAAGGTGTATTATTGTAATAAGTATTGTAATAAGTGTATAGTGTAATAAGGGTGCAGCGGCTAATTCAGCTGAGCGACTCAAACGGCGCAAATATGCAACCCTCGGAAGTGGTTACATATTTGAGCCCTTTGGGGTTGAGACATAGGGCCCGTGGGGGCCGGGAGCTCACCTCATCTTCAAAAGCCTATCCGAGCGCTTGGTCGACGCGACGCGTGACCAAAATGCTGGCGTTTATTTGGCCCAACGCATAAGCATTGCCATTCAGCGTGGTTATGCCGCTAGCATGCTGGGTACGCTTCCGATTGGTAGTGGGCTTGAACATCTTGATTATCTGTAGACCTACAATGGTCTATAGATAATTCAGGTGTGCTTAGTGTAAGTAGTTAGTTAGGTATGCTTGTAGTGTAGTGTAGTTCTCATTGTATTATAGTTTTGTTAATAAAGGCTCTGCCCAGTTAAAAAAGGTGTATTTATTATAGGTGCAAAAAATATTATTTATCATAATCTTAAAATATTATAGCCAGTGTTGTTCCTAGTTAATTCTTCACCAAGTAAACCACGATTCAAGAAAGTTGTACGTATGTGTACTTGTTTTATGTAATGTGGTTTAACTTGAGAGATTGAATAGTTGTTATTTTTTTCGATGAACGGTCTCAAATAATTTAAATTAACAATAAACTGTTCACTAATGCGAGCAAAGCCGGAATGGACCGCTAGCTTATACTTATTCTCTAAAAAACTCTGAACAAGGTAAGATTTTATACGAATCCTTTGATTTAATTTTAAATACGTAGTACTTACGTAGATCCTTATATCTTCTGCGCTATATCAAAAGTTGGAAAGGCCACCTGATACCACTTGTCATAGATCCTATTTTTTTCATACGTATCCTGATGTCTTGTGCTTTATATATCCCTGTAAGTGGTTCAAGTAATCCACCGCGTACATAATGCATAGCATAGGCACAGACTTTTGGGTAAGTGTGTATAATCAGTAATTACGTATTCTAATTTGAGGTGGCTATTCCTATTTCTTATTATTAGAACTTAATAAGTACAATCAAACCAACTAACATCCATACATATACAGTGTCGAATGTCTAAATTAGTTTAGTGAAATTAAAAGGTTCCTAAATTTAATATTCATACGACTATTAGTTTCAAAATATTTCAAAACTACTTTAGATATCTATAAACCGTAATTGGAGAAAGTCTTCGTCATGTACACAAATAAATGAAGATATATTTTTTTAAATGAAGAGTGGTGTGAGCAGGACATGTGCCTGATGCAACATGCCTGCCCCATAACAGCACAGTAACAAGCAGCTATTGGAACATGAAGATTCCAAAACATTTCCTAGCACTGCACTGCGCTCGTCACTCAGAGATCTAAGATGTTATATCTCTAAGACCTGTAATTTCTCTGGAAACATTGCCCTTCAAACCGGAACACAGTAATGTTTGCACATTACTGCTTGCCGGTAGAATAACTGGCAAAGGTGTGGTACTTCGTCAGGCGGATTCTGCCAAGAGCCCTACCGCTACAAATATTCTGTCGTAGGTTCTAAGAATGTTGTCTCGATCGTTACAGCGGTAGGTATTGCTAACATTTTCTAGACATCCATTTATACTTGACTCTTATAATCACTTACTTATTCAAAATAACATCTTTTTTTTAACCGACTTCATAAAAGGAGGAGGTTCTCTATTCGGTTATTTGTTTTTTTTTGTTGTAATCGTACAGACATCAAATAGTTATTTGTTATAAGTAGCAATTATTAGTAAATTTACATCGACAATATAAAAGATTCGTTAGAGCAGTTCTGAGGTCGCGATGACTCGCTGGGTGACCTTACGAAGGTGTTATTGACCTTTATATCACTTATATACAACCTTGTCACGGTTTACTTATGTTCTTTAACCTACTTCGAGAGAAGATGAGTCTTTAATATTTGTTTACATTCGAGTTTACAGACTTTGTGACGGTTCTAAGTAAACGCGTTGCTCACGGAATACCTACTTTTTAGCACTGAGATAATTTGTATTTATTTACAGTATTGTACGTTTATGATGGACAAAACTGTTATATATCTTTTCCTACAGTTTCCTGGTATATCTGAAGTTGTGCAGGTGACCTTAGATAAAGAATAAGTAAATAGATCAGGTTTTTCCGCACGGTTCCTTTGTACCAATCGTAAGCAGATGAGGTGTATGCTGGCTATGGCGACATAGTGATGTGCCGCGACAAAATAATGACACTTTCACTAGAGCGACCAGACAAGAACGACCGTGCTTTCGGAAAAAATCGTTTGTTCTAACTCTATACGTAGTATAATTATGTAAAATCACTGATTCCTACCAATGCTAATAAGTACCTAAGAGCAACACAAACAATAACATACACCCAACTAATTAATACTTACGTATAATTACAGAGTTTCAGGCATGTAAAAGTTAGGTAACTACTATTAGTTATTATGCCTCAATGCGTTATTTTGAAAAATAAATTACTTTTTTACAGTGAATATTATTCTACCCAATAATAACACTGCTGATATCATCATAATGTTCAGTGTCACTGCGTAACAATGGATGTTTGATATTTGATGTAGCTTTAATAACTGTAGGGTATAGATACATATACACGCTACGATTGAAACATTGTTTTTTCCACGGTCCTGTAGAATGAATGCTCTTCCTCCGAAGGTGTGTGTGTGTTTGTGTGTTCCACTAGAGTACAGAATGCGGCAATAAAAAAAATCTTCAGGTTTCTAGAGAAATAAAAATATTATTATTTATTTTTATTTAGCCCCCGACCAAAAAAGGGGTGTTATAAGTTTGACGTCTGTCTGTCTGTCTGTGTGTCTGACTGTCTGTAGCACCGTAGAGCTCAAACGGATGGACAAATTTTATGCGTTTTTTTTTTATTTGAAGGTTAATTTCGGATGTTCTTAGTTATGTTTGGTTAATAAATATCGCTTCAAGATGGCCGCCTCCACAAAATGGCAAAAAAACATTTATTCACAACCTACCTCAATATGAGTATCAAATGAAAGGACTTGACTAGTAGAATGTTGTACAAATTACATGTGCCAGGGGTAAATCAATATTTTCAATTTTGTTCTTATTCTAGTTCATGTAAATACAAGTTTGTCATCAGCACTGGCATTAGTCAAATCAAAATAACTCCCACTCATTTAAATACGTATTGTTAAGAGTAACCCAAAAACTACTCAAATGGGATTACGTGGATAGAACCAATTTCGAAAACCAATTTTGAGGTTATAAAACAATGAAATAGAGAACATCCTCAATCTTTTGTCTAGTTACATCCTCGATCTTTTGTCTATTTATTTCATTTTTCTAAACAATAAAAACAATGTTTATTTTGTATACCCCATTTTACCGTTCGTTCCAACATTCAATCTGTTTCAGTCCCAACGCAGCTGAACGCTAAACAGTGACATAATAAGTGTGACAGATTGTCAATGTCAGCGCAAGGTCGCCGCTTGGCGGCTAATTACTTGGACACACGTCCACCTGACACATTCGTCGCACTTGTCAGGGATAATACGTAAATAATCGGAGTCACCAATTTTACTAATCAGAAGGCTAAAGTTACTAGCTATTTCAGACATAGTGAAAAAAAATACAATATACCTACTTAATGATATGCACAAAAATAGGCGAATAATAAATGACAGGTTAAATTATGGACCTTTTGTCAACTCCATTTTGGCTAATCGTCTATTCAGTGTACTACTTAGTCTGTGGTCTATTCTCCCATTTTATAACAATTCTTGTCTAAATAGTTTATGGAATTTTATAAATTTTGAATACATGTAGATGGCCCTGAAATCGTATAAGCTTGTGTGGTTACGTTTTATGCTATTGTTCACATATGTTAATGTAAAATTTTAAATACCGTTAGTTTATCATAATAAATAAGGCGTGACATTACAAACCATAGGAATTAATAAGCTAACGTTAGTTAGATGATGGAGTATTGTTCAAGCAAGTCGGGACGCCGCTGACCTCTTCACCTTACAAAAGAAATGTAACCAATATTAGACTCCCGGACATAAGTAAATCATATTTTCACAGATCTTATTTTATTGACTAAAAAAATTTTAACACTTTAACTTTTAACAATTTTCATTTTATACATATATTGGAGAATTGCAAATTTGTTAAGATATATCAAATTTTGTTTGACAAAGTAGCAGACAACCGTCGCTACCCTATTAGGACATTCTATAAATATATTGTGTTGCGACTTAATTTTGTACTAAATTCTATCTGTATACCTAATTCATTCTATCCGTAACATAATGAAGCAATAAACGATTGAGTTTTGAGTATTCACAATACGCTAGTAAATGTATTAATGCTAAACTTACAATAATGACTTAGGTTTTCCACAGCCAAATACTCCAAATCTAGAACAAAGAAAAAAAATTAATTAGATTAAAATCATTGGAAAATGTGATTCCTATTAACTGTGAAAACAGACAATAACTTATATCTAGTGTAGTCAATATGTTTTTTTATTGGAGCGAGTTATTTCATACAACAATCACGAGCTCAAAGTCATGTCAGATGGTACCGTCTCGGCTTGGATGGTTTTGGCTAAAAATTAAGAATCGGCCTGGCACCCCTGAAAAGAGTAACTCTGCCGTTCGTGGGGGGAAAATCTGGCACCCGCCGACTTGTCTTGTTGTGTGTAGAGTTAATATAGTATATTTTCGATTTTATGACAGAACTACAGTCGTGGTGCAGGCTCTGAGCCGGAGGAGATGACGTAGAAACCTGCAAAATAGAACTAAAAAGCAGTAGAATTAAGTTGAAAATGTTCCCTTTTCCCCCCTATTTTTCTTTTATTCTCCTAATCCATGATACCTATATGATAAAAAAAGCCCCAGAGTCTGTGGAGATGATAAATTTATTTAAAAAAAAGTATTATCAGAAATAGTATTCTCGAGACATTTAAAGAAGACGTCGATGAGAGTTTTATTAGACGAACTTAGATAAAATTGGCAAAAAGCAATTGAGCTGCTGATTGATTCAAATGAGGCAATAAAATAGGTAGGGAGTATCCATAAAGTTTCAATTTTGTTCTTTTGGTTTCACAAGCTAGCGTTACGTTGTCGTTGCATTTAAAATACAGAACAACTAACTTAGCTAAACAAGTAATACAGAATAAAAGTAGTTTATTCAATATGTTGCCTACAAACGCCCACGTTCGAGAAGCGGGAACGCTGATTGATCGTATAAATATTCATGGGTCTTCCATGACAGCTGCCGACAAACTACCTATACATTAGCATAGCTGTTTTATGGAACCAACGCTATCTATTGCACGAACAGTGACTGAGTTTCTTGAGAAAAACACAATGAGGCACACGAAACGTTTCAAAGTAAAAATAGTCCTCGGAATGTTTGCTTGTGCACTTCATGCCAAGTCAGCATGTGGCCAAATTATTGTAGATTAACAAAATAATTGCAATTGCATAGCTTTTGTCGCGGACCCTGAGCGCGAAGACCGAATCAAAATTTTTGTGAGAAACCGCTAAGAAAGAGAGAGATGGAAGACATAAAACCGTAACGAAAAAACCTGCCACCCACCAGGTCTTTCGACTTTAAATCTTATTATTATTACTACTTACATACTATATTTGTATAGCAAGCTGTGTTACATACATTCTTCCAGATATAATGTTGCAATAGCTTTACGGCGGCAGTCTCCGAGTGCCACACGTCTTTTTTTTAGGGTTCCGTAGCCAAATGGCAAAATGCGGGACCCTTATAGATTCGTCATGTCTGTCTGTCCGTCCGTATGTCACAGCCACTTTTCTCCGAAACTATAAAAGCTATACTATTGAAACTTGGTAGGTAGATGTAATCTGTGAACCGCAGATTTGATTTTGATTTTGATACAAAAAATAGAAAAATACAAAAATTTTTAGAGGTATAAAAGAGGTAAAAAAAAAATATGTAAGAAACCTCAATATCATTTTTGATGACCTATACATAGAACTGAAACTCAAAATTTTTTTTTTATCAATACCATCCCTGTGGGTTATCTATGGATAGGTCATCAAAAATGATATTGAGGTTTCTTACATATTTTTTTTAAACTGAATAGTTTGCGCGAGGGACTCTTCCAAAGTGGTAAAAAGTGCTAACCCCCCCCCCCCCCCCCCCCCACCCCCTGTAACTTCAAAAATAAGAAATTGACAAAAAAAAATGTATGATGTAAACTATCAACGAAAATTGGTTTGAATGATATCTAGTAAGTAGTTTTATTTTAATACGTCATAAATTGACTATTATTAAAACCACGGATATTCGGGTTAAAACACTGATTGAAGTAACAACGAAGTACAAGAATTTTTGTATTATGTTACTTGCTGCTACGGAAGTCTTCATAGGCGAGCCCGACTCGCACTTGACCACTTTTATTTTAACTTAGTATTTGTTCAAGCCTGTCAAAATTAGGCTTAACTATATGCATGTTTATTTTATATTATTCAGTATACAGTACGACTATAGACTATTTCATAATAGTTTTCAAGTTTCAAGTGATTTCTCAGGTGTCAGGACTTTGTAATATTTTTCAGTTATGACCAATTAAATTTTAAAGCTTTGCTTTTGTTTTGAAACCTGTTTGATTCGACTCAGCCAGAGTTTATATTGTTTTGTTCCTATTATTCGCCTGTGACTAATTAACCGTGTCAATGTTTAAAATCTGCCTGACCTTGTCCTTGCCTTTTCCATAACAAAGCAGAAATAATTTGACCGATTTGTTATGTATTAGCGGTATGTGTTAAACCATATAAAAAAGAATGACATTGAACGGAAAAGCTGCTATGCCAATGCTATGCTACCTTTAGGGCAACTGCCACAGGTATCTTTAAAACGAACCAACCTACTCCAGTGTCTCGAAGACAGTTTTCGGCCAAATTCATCTCGCCGTTTTTTTGGCCTCATCATCAGCGTGCAAGAAGTATAACTTCAAAAATGTCACAAGATGATGCGGTCTACAACGCGCTTACCTAGAAGAAACCAATTCACTCCCGACTGTGCGAGTGTAACTTTGGTCACTGTCTCGACGCTAACTCGAACAGTTTTATATAAACGTCGCATATAACTCGGCGGAAGGTAACAATTGCAACATTTAGTACATTTACAGAACACGTGTCGCCCAGTGCCGGCGCCGAGCCATTACAATATCAAGGAAATGGAATAGAATCAGCACCGTTGTGGAGTTACATCTATTACTTTGTTGACTTCTTCAACGCTGACATTCGCTGACTTCCATTGCTTGATAGAAAGACAGATGAGAAACTCTTTATTATGTCACTAGTTAACAAAAATATTACAACAACAGCAATATAAGCTGGTGCCACATGTGAGATAATATATCTCATACCTATATCAGGCCGACGAGCGCAGTGCAGTGCTAGGTTATAATATGGGCTCTTCGTGTTCCAATAGCAACGTGCCGCTATGCTGCTATGGGTAGTCATGTTGCTTACTATCAAGCACATGTCCAGCTCGTCTCGTCACATAACTATAAAAAACTACAGGCAAAACAGTAGGTACCTACCATGCCGTTAGTAACAAAATAAACATGAAAAATATTGGAACATTGTTTGCCAAAACACATTTATCGACAATCCCAATCCACACATGACAAAGCGGCTCTCCGGCTGTCGATAGATCTACTCGCGGGGAAAGTTTTCCCATCACTGGCGGAGTACCTACACGCAAACACCATACACGGGACAATGGGGGCTATTACCGAACTGTGCTTCGATAACAGTTTAAATGAAAAGTTTGTGGTGCTTTCGAGAATCTATCTTTTTATATTCTAGATATCAAGCGATATTATCTAGATAGAATGTTTGGTCCAACCCAATATGGCAACTTTCAGTTATAGTCTACATTTACCAGAGTTGAGTAAGGTGGGTTTATTGGGTCGAAATCGCCACAATTTGACAGTTTTATTTCTGGCATACTAGAATAAGTACATTTCAAAAATCAGTCATTATGGGAAAAGGTAATTTTAAAATTTGTTCTTTACCTACGATTTTAGTACAATATAACATTCAGTCCAAATATATCGCAACCCACATCAGGCTTATTATTGAGAATCATCGCGTCATTTGAGTATTTGAACGAGTTCAGCTGGGTGAGTTCAGAGGAAATTCACAAAACTCTGCAAGTCTTCCCGCCCTATGTCGAAGAATAAAAAGATCATTTACCCTAGAAGCGGTTCTGAAATCAACACAAATCTATTCCATTCATGATCATTCTGTTATACTCAGTTATCTAGTACAATATACAGTAAATCAGTAGTCAGTAAATCATCCAATTTTAATTATGTAAACGCAAATTATGTTTATTTGTTAACTACTTAACCGATCATCATGAAACTTTTGAAACATATTTTTGAAGGTATTAGAAGGAACAAAGGCTACTTTTTAATCCGAAAAGATAACGGGACCAAGTACTAATGCGGGTGAAACCATAAGACACTGCTAGTTATATATACGAGATTAAAGGTAGATCGAGCACAACAATGCGACACAAATTGGTTGATGCAGTAAGTTAGGTAATTTAATGCGTCAGTACAACACTAAAGTATACTCCTGTATTAAGTTCACAAACTGTCTGTCGTTAACTCCAAACTAATTGAAAAGCCAAGATTTACAAGTATCTCGCAGTAATATTGACCCCACTCAGGGACACTCGTTATTTAGAGGCCCTCGATAAGTGTCGTTTTTCCCCCCAGATTGGCCCCGGCCCCACGGGGTCTTATTGGCGACATAAACTATGCCCTATTTATGAAGCCGCTCTAATTATTGGAATTCGCATTGCAAGATATTTATTTCTTACGAGATTTAATCACGTGAAAGCGACCATAAAAACGCGGCTGTCACTAATTCCAATAGTTATTATTATTATTATATTTATAGAAACATACTAAGAAATAGACGACCCAACCCATATTGAGTTTCAGCCGCAAACGGCAGCTATTACAGAGTGTGCGCGCTTTACTGCTTTCTTTTTAACCCCCGACCAAAAAAAGGGGTGTTATAAGTTTGACGTCGATGTCTGTCTGTCTGTCTGTGTGTCTGTCTGTGGCACCGTAGAGCTCAAACGGATGGGCCGATTTCGATGCGGTTTTTTTATTTGAACGTAAATATTTGTGCGGATGTTCTTAGCTATGATTGGTTAATATCGATTCAAGATGGCCGCCTCCACAAAATGGCGGACAAAATATTTCTTCACAACCTACCTCAATATGGGCATTAAATGAAAGGGCTTGACTAGTAGAATACTATACACTATAACAAATTTCAAATCCAAGATGGCCGCCACCACAAAATGGCGAATTACATTATTTTTTTCACTACTGCCTCAATATGGGTATCAAACGAAAGGGCTTAACTAGTACAATACTTTGCATTATGACAAATTTCAAATCCAAGATGGCCGCTACCACAAAATGGCGAAATACATTTCTTTTTTCACAACTCCCCTTAATATGGATATCAAATGAAAGGGCTTGACTAGTAGAATGTTGTACAGATAACAAATCTGAGGTAGTCGGGGGTTAATCAAAAATTTTTAATTTTGTTCTTGTGCATGGTTTTGTCATTCGCACTATTCTCTACAAATAAACCAGCAAATGTGGCTGAAACTTAAGTCAAGTTCGACTTGGTTGGCACTGGGCTATCACACTTAAGAAACTTGAATAGCAAAATACTTGAATTAATTCAGTATGAAATAGTCTTAAAGATTTTTTGTGATAGCCTATGGCCTATGTAGTGGAAGGAGAGTTCATATTTAATGCTTATGTACATACACAGTCATTTATTTCACCTCTCATTTTCGTGGGAAGTTTAAAAAATGAATATAATAACAGCCTTCACAAATACATAATGAAAGCTTGCTCACTGAAACAATCAAGACCCTATATTTGAACACAGTAATTAGAATTTCATTTATAATCAATTCGGTTCCACATTGAACCGGCTTCATTGAGCCTCAGTACAATATTGTCCAATTAGCGTCGTGTGTCGCGTAATTATTATTGTGTTTTGTGGTGTTCCTAGTCATTTTGATATATTGTGTGATATCAACAAGCATCAACGTGAAGATATTTACCACAGTAAGATTTTTTTTGTAACGATAGGTTATCACTTGACCGCCATCTCACCCGAAGTTAAGCACGATGCGGTCTACGATGAAACTTGCTTATTTAGAAGAAACCGATTCACTTAACACTTTTTAATGCTATGTGTATCTATATTAATAACTAGATGCCCGCCCCGGCTTCGCCCGTGGTATATTATATAGCACTCATCGGTCACTCATCACACTGAAATCGGTTCACTCATTCCTGAGAATATCGATTTCAAACAAAAACCCTCTTCAGCTACCTGCTACGCCACCTGTCGGAAATTGGTCGTACCAACTCAGATTTAAAAAAAATAACAAAGGTTTATATTCAATGCACAGATTACTGAAATTCAATGACGCAATCTTTGACACATGCTGTCATGTGTCATGTCAAACCACGAAACGTACGAAAACTCTCAAAAGGGGAATATTTTTTCCCGATTTTGTTACATTCTTGTTTCATGCTCCGCTTCAATTAATAGTAGAGTTATTTTCTATAGCCTAAAGCCTTCCTCGATAAATGGACTATCCAATAGAAATAGAATCTTTCAATTCGGACCAGTACTTCCCGAGATCCTAGCGTTCAAACAAACAAACAAACTCTTCAGCTTTATAATATTAGTATATATGTTGTCGAGGTGTACGGTAGACTTGATCGAAACCTTATATGAATAACAAAACATAAAAAGATATTGATTTTGAGTCGACAACATACGATTGACAGAGGCGATGAAGCAGATGACGTGCATACTTTCTATAGCAACAGATGTGTCGCGATAAAAGTATGACACTTCCACAAGAGCGACAAGACAAGAGAGATGCTACCCGTGCTTTTGGTGTAAAGCGTTTGTGCCAACTCTATACGTAGTATGTGGAAACTCTTTGTCTGGATGACTCGATGCAACGTAGTGATAGCTTTTTATGAAATTTTTGCTAATGTCTGAATTTAATTTTAAATTGAGTGCGGTATTTAGTTTTCTGAGAATATAAATAATGGATTCATAGATTTATGTAAACTGTTTAGATGTATTTTTTAAGTTTATATTCGTTTTGTAAGTGCAATAAAAAGTTAATATATCTAACTTCATATTAATACTTAAGACATTGTTAGAGACCGAATATAATAAGTAATGAAATTAAGGTGAAACTTTCCAAATTAACTCCTGTCTACTGATTAACACTTCAAGAGGAGTTGATTAACGTCTCAGAAACGTGGTGATTACAAAGTGCTTAATTTCTCTTCAACTTATTACTTTGTTCTATCTCATGAAATTAGAGATGAAAGATCGGTTTAAGTTTCAGATTTATATGAACAGACTAAGGAGTTATTTTCTATATATTTATGTAAAAATGTATCTTCGAAATATGTACGCTTGTAACGTTGAATGACTGTACCAAATTAGATGGTTCCACGGAGCTATTAGCCTCCCTGGATGGTTCTCTGTTTTTATCTACATACGAGGGTCAAAGTAAAAGTTCTTAGAAAATCAAAAACTGATTACATTAGCCAGTTATTAGTTTTATTATATCTTTTCAAAATATTGTCCATTCACGTCAATACACCGCTGCATGCGATGGAACCACTGGGAAAAGCACTTTGCCCACTCGTCCTTAGGGGTCTCTTCAATGGCATCGCGATACGCAGCCACCGCTTCTTCAGCATTCATAAACCGCTTTCCTTTAAGTTTTTCTTTAATTTTTGAAAATAAATAAAAATCACAAGGCGCGAGGTCGGGGCTATACGGCGGGTGACCCAGTAATTCAACGTTTGATGTCGCCAAATAGTCGATCGTTCGCTTGGCGGTGTGCGATGAGGCGTTGTCGTGGTGAAGGAGGATCCTACTGCGAGGTCGTTTCTCTCGAACTTTTTCCAAGACAAGTGGCAAACAATTGGTAGTGTACCATTCTGCAGAAACTGTTTTTTGATCCTCTAACACAATTGTTGCGAAATTACCTATCCTTCCAAAGAACGAGGCCACCATTTTTTTCCCCGCACTTCGATCTCTCTTCACTTTAGTTGGCAACTCCTCGAAAGGAAACACCCACTGAGCAGATTGTCTTTTGGTTTCAGGATCATAACAGTAAATCCAGCTTTCGTCACCTGTTAGTATGTCGAACACAGCATTTGAGTCACCTCCGTTAAATCTTTCAATCATTTTACGGCACCAATCCACACGATGGAGTTTTTGAGCCTCAGTCAAATTATGAGGTATCCACCGGGCGCAAAGCTTCCTGACCGCTGAATGTTCGTGTAGGATTTTGTGCACTTGACTCATACCAATGCCTAAGCTTGTCCGAATCTGCTGATAGGTCACTCTTTTGTCAGTCTCTATCATACGCCGCACAACACAGATGTTATCTTCAGTCGTCGCCGTAGAAGGCCGTCCCTCACGTAAATCATCAGTGAAATTAGTGCGACCACGTTTAAACTCATTAAACCAGTTGTAAACAGTCGGACGAGATGGGGCTTCATCGTGAAAGGCCAATCGTAGTCTATCATAACTTTCTTGTTGACTTAAATGACATCGAAAGTCATAAAAAATCATTGCACGAAAATTTTCTCGTGTTAAATTCATGTTGACGTGACACAGACAATTTTCAATTTGCCGCCAAATCGTAAAACAAATGACAAATGAATGAAGTATATACTCAGTAATATTGGCAAAGAGTTCTATTTTCAAATTATAGAATTATTTTTTTATTATATTGTTTATAAGTGGCCAGTTCTAAGAACTTTCAGTTTGACCCTCGTATTTGTTATTATCGGGACAAGATTTGCACTTATATAGCAGAAAATTAAGAAAATGTTGACGAAAAAGTATGATGGTACGAAGGTCACCGGGTCATCTATCTATACTTATAATAAAACTGTAACGGGTCGAATTCTGTACATTGAAGATATTTTGAAAAATTTTTTTTTGGGGCACTCCATAGTCGATACTGATGGCGAAACTGCATTTTTTTTCTTTCATGTCTGTCTGTCTGTCTGTCTGTCTGTCTGTCTGTCTGTCTGTCTTTCTGTATAGAGATCACGCATCACGCCGAAACTACTGATTCAATTCAGCTGAAACTTGGCATGATTTTAGTTTATACTAAGGACATTGCTGTAGGCTACTTTTGATCCCCAAATTCTGAGTGGTTTTCTTGCGGGAGGGGGTGAAAGTCAGAATGTGTATTTGGTTGTAACTCATGATTGCGTTGTTTAATTTCATTAATTCTTTTTTTGTTAGAAAGAACATATTTTTTATATTGTCCCGTCAAAATTTGAATAGTATCGGTTTGTTGGTTCGGAAATTACACAAACATTAAATAATAACGACACGCGCGGCGCGTTCGGTACATACTAACTTCTAAGTATTCTGTGTATCAGACTATCCACAGAATATCTAGATTCTAGAAAGTGCCCACGTGATCGCGTCGCGTCGTCTTGGATGACAAAATAATTGTCAAAGATATATTTTTGTGGAAAAACAAACATCATTCGGTTTTAATCGACTTCAAACAAGGAGGATGTTTTCAATCGGGTTGCATGTTTTTTTATTTGGTTTTATTTTACACGATAACTTCGCTAATTGTTAGTTGATTTTGATAATTCCTTTTTTGTTTGGTAGAAAATACTTCAGAGGTGATCTTAGATATCGAAAACAGGGAGGTAGTTTTTCAAATATCAACAAAAAGCTAAAATCAGCTAAAATAAAATTAGATCTATCTGTTACGACATAGTCATAGCTTCTTATAAAATTTAGTCGAATGACAGAATTAAATTACCTATCACTGAAGTAGATTTTTGTTATTTTGGAGAAAACATATCAGCATAATAAGTAGCAGCCTAAACAACCCATTAAATGTTCCCACTGCTGGGCGTCGGGGCCTTCTCTCGCAAGGAGAGAGACAAGGTTATAATCCATCACGCTGGCCCAGTGTCGGTTGGTGGATGACATATGACTTAGAACTTAGATTATAGGTAGATTTCGGTTTCCTCGCAGTGTTTTCTTCACCGTTTTAATTACCGGCATTACGAACATGACTCTGAAAAGATAGTGGTACGCGTGGGTTTGAACCCTGGGTCTCCGGATCGACAGTCGCCGTTCTCCCGACTAGGTCAGCTGTAACTTACTAGACCAGCCGTAACTTATTAGAAAACGTATTATTTCAATCCAAACACTGTTTAAAATTTAAAGGTAGTGTTGAACAAGCTTCGGTGACCGAAGCAGACCGTTATTAGGGTTCTGTACACAAAGGGTAAAAACGGGACCCTATTACTGAGACTTCGCTATCCGTCCGTCCGTCCGTCCGACTGTCACCAGGCTGTATCTCAAGAACGGTGATAGCTAGACAGTTGAAATTTTCGCAGATGATGTATTTCTATTGCCGCTTTAACAATAAATACTAAAAATAAAATAAATATTTAAGAGGTGCACCCATACAACAAACATGCTTTTTTACCGTTTCTTGCTCGATACTAATAATAACGTACCTGTCACAGGTAGACCCTTTAACTATTCACATAATATTTAGTTTTATGTTCTCTTTAAAAGTAATTAATTAATATAAAATAAATTATTCAGGGGGCTCCCATACAATAAAATCCGTTTATTTGCTAATGGTTCAGAACCCTTCGCGCGCGAGTACCATTTGCATTTGACCCGTTTTATTTTTTCTAAATTGTTGTTTAATCCTATGCTTTCCTAATATTATATAATTATGTCAATGTTTCAATTTTTACTGCTCAATTACGTTGGAACGGCTGAATGTATCGAGTTAAAATTAAAGACACATTCTTGGTTTAGCTTAAGTAATACATAGGGTACTTATACATAGGCAATGTTTAGCCTATGTGTTCTGCCAGACTATAATCTAATTCTATTTCAAATTTCAACCCGATCACTTGATACGTTCCGCCATGATTAAGTAACAAACATCCAAACAGTGACCTTCATAATAATTACAGGACAACGTTGGACCGGCTGAACATATTTTGAAGGAATTCGAAACAGACGTAGTTTGAACTCAGAAATAGCAAATCGGTTACTTATAAGGTTACTGTGACGTCGGAAAGACTAAGCAAATTTGGTAGAAAATTGAAACAGAGATAACGTATAGTCTGAAATACCACATTTATGTATTACCTATCAACATCATATGAAAAGAAGCATGGGCCCTAAGGAAACAAATATTAACTATCACGTCAAAACGGCACAACTATATGTGTTTCGTATGTCAACACACGAAACACATATAGTTTAGAGTCTAAAATTTCACATGGGCTAATAAGTCTATATTTTCATTTAACTCCATATTAATATAAGCATATATTTTCGTAAGGAACTTGATGTGATGGTAAGGTAAAAGCCTAAAATGAAAAATTGATGCACCCGTTTTGGCGTAGATAATATAGGTGATTTGCGTTCACAATCAAAATAGCAAGCAACATAATATTCTCATTAGACGGCGCTAATGCCAGTTTAAATCTAAAAGCACTAAAGGCCATTTAAATCGATGTTTTGCTATTGTGGTATGTATTTTTTCTTTCATCACTAGGTGACGTTACTGGTATTTTAAATTGTACTAATAAGTTTTTGCTGCTAAAAGGATTATGATGCCGAATTTGGATTCTTTCGTTCTTGGATTTTTTTCTGTGTTACCTACAATTAAATTCATACATTAACATTTCACTAAGACTTGACTTAGATTTACGGGTTCAACTTACGGGTTAAAACTCAAAATCTTAATCATTTTTATTCCACACAGGCTTCGTTCAAAATTTTACGCGGGCGAATTCGCGGGTAACAGCTAGAAAACAGCTTGCGGATAAAAAGAGATAAGTAGGTATCCGATCATGAACATTCGCTTCAGACTTTTCATAATGTATCCTATAAAAATCCTACAAACTTAACACTTGCGGCTATGTTCGATACTATGAAACATTACTAAGTATGTTTGATATTGTTTAAAAAAAGAAAAATAAAGATGATAAAATTAAATATATTTTTGTGTGGAAAAACAAATTCACTCAAACTCAAAGGGTTTTCAATGACTACTTATCCAAATATTTGACGTACGATACTTCCAACTAATGTATAAGTTAGTAACATCTGCTTACGCGAACGAAGTAGCGGGTTCAGCTAGTTGTATTATATACCTAGATACTAATATTTAAACAAATGAATGTTTATATTGGTTTTAAACTTTTTTTTAACTTTAATAGGTTTACACTTGACCGCTAACTCGCCTGATGTTAAACAACAATGCGGTCTACGATGGAGCGTGTTTACCTAGAAAAAACCGTTTCATCTCGATTTGAAGACACAAAGATTGTAATCATCGGGGAAAACCCTCTCAGGCAACGTATTCTACAGCCTAGACGTTCTTATCACAAAATTTAAGTCAAACTTTCGCGATTTGAACACATACAGAACATTTACATAGTACGGGGCTTAATCACGAATAATTAAGGAATAATAATGAATGTTTGTCTGTATGTCCTAGTCCTTTATAGAATCGTAAACTATGCATTTGATTATAATATGATTATCTTTAGCAAAGTTGTTATACGTGAGCCAAAGAAAGTCACTGAGGTGGTTCGACCAATTTTCGACAGGTAGCATAGCAACCCGCGCAGGACATACTTACTCGTAGTTTTACCAAACAGCGCCGCGCCGCCAGATTTATTTTCCAGAAAGTGCCAGGAATCTGACATTGGCTTATTTACATTTTGTGCATTGTGATTTTGTGATCGTGAATTGAATTCTGTGTTTAATTACCAATTATTATTTTTTAATATCGACTGTGCAATATTGTTATGTATGCGATGTGATTGATGTTTCTAGTTTGCTGTGAGATGATGTAAAAAGGTAACACGTATCTGAATACTTATTGTGCACATATTATGTTTATCAAAACACAAAACAACACGAAATGTCTGTATACCAAACTGTGGTGGAAACTAGCGAACGTTTCTCTAGTCTCTGACACAACAACACAATTTTGTAAAAACCTAGTTTCACAGACGAATAAAAGTACCATTGAAGTATCATTGCATTTTCTACACATACTAGTCTAGAAATCAATCAACTACTAGTATCCTAAATATACTACTACCAGCACCGCCTCGCGGTCTTCTTATCCTGACTAATTTCTTAAGACTGTAATAAATGTAAAAAAATATTAAAATTTACTGCGCTTAATCAAATTTAAACTACACTAATTGTTCAGTCACAGCCTTTGACTTTTTTAACATTGTCTAGCTTCGAGCACAAAAGATGTAATTACTTTTTGAATGAAACTTATAAAAGACTGAATTTTTTCTCTATTCTAGTAAGAAGACAGTAAAAAATGATAATTATACAATATAGTTGTCCCTACATATATTGTTGATAGTAAATCGGCGTTTGATTTCATGGAAGACATCATCATCATCTGCAACCTGCAGGTCGACTACGAAGTCCGATAAACGATATATCGGCCGAAGTTATGGACGTTTTATACCACGAAACACAATCGGTCGGTTGATGACACAAAAACTGTCAAATCAGTGTCGGTCGGGATGAACGAAACGCCCGATCAGATCAACCGACCAATTGTGTTTCGTGGTATAAAACGTCCATAACTTCGGCCGATGTATCGTTTATCGGACTTCGTAGTAGACCTGCTGTAAACGTCTACTGCTGGACAGAGGCCTCCCCTAAAGAATTCCACAAGGACCGGTCTTGCTGTTATATAATTTGTGCGTTAGATACGGGACTGACATAGTCAAATATGACTTAAAGTTTCCAATTAAAAACCAGATAAAAATGACCGATCTTGTGCCGCCTTCATCAACCGAATTCCCGCGACCGAGACAATATCATCGGTCCATCGTGCAGTGGCCATCCTACACTGCGTCTGCCGGATCTGTAGGTAAATAACTTCATGTAACTACAAGAAATTAACTAGATATTTTGCTTAAGGAAAATAATGAGAGTATTTTTTATGATGCGCGTGAATACCGTTACGAAAATCTGGCATTTGGGAGAGCTAAATAGTTTGGTTTGTGACTTGTATATCAAATGACATTTTATTGATACTAATTAGTAATATTTAGTACAAGAATTTGTTGTAATAAAATTTGCTTAGCTTCAGAGACTTTATTTCAAGAGCCAAACTTTATTAATGACAAATGGGTCATTTCGATTCATATCAATCAAATTAACTTACGAAGTGGACGCCACCGACCTTTCGACCCCAGCGTCGTCCGCAAACACGGCTGCGTTATGAAGTTGAAGCGTATAAAAAAGTCTTACTAATGTAATACGAATATTAAGATAAATATGAGAAGATCGAAGGTGGAAAAAGGAATATGAGGTGTTCCGACGTGATAGAGTAATAAACATCCAAATATCTGATCATCCAAAACTTCATTTATAGGATAAGTAGGATAAAATTCAGGTTGAGTAAGACCAAAGAAAACTATATATAGTAATACAACTTCCAACATTACTATTTAAATTTTTTTTTAAATTGGTGGACAATTCACACAACACCATCTGACCCTAAACTAAACAAAGAATTTATCGATTAAGGGTTATAGTTTTGAGCACAGAGGAATAACAGGGCAATTAGATAAATCTTACCCAACTAATGTTATGAATGCGAATGTATGAATATTTCTTGCTCAATTACGTCGGACCATCTGCACGGATCGGGCTGAATTTTGGAACATAATCTATACCAGACTCTGGAACAGCACATTCTACTTTACATCACGGAAAAAACTGGAACGAAGAACTACGCGGCTAAAACTGTGGGGCGATGTATATATTTGGTATTGGTTAAATATTGGTAGACAATTCACACACAACACCATCTGACCAAACTAAGCAAAGCTTGTACTATATGGCGGCCAGAAAGCTGATATAATACTTATATAGTTTTAAATAAATACTTATTATAAATAGAAACACCCAGACAGAGTACAAACATTTGAATTCATCACACAAATATTTGCACTGGGTGGGAATCGAACCCACGACCTTCGGCTTCGCAGGCAGAGTTACTACCCACTAAACCACGAGGCCAGTCAATATTGTGATATAGTTATTTTTATAGTTATATAGTTGTACTTATTTTATATATCTGAGTGATGACCCTCGCAGTATCTCATATTAAACCACCCAGATGTCCAAGATTGTCGCCAATAAAATCTCAAATAAGGAAATTAATTACAAGAAAAAAAAAATTAAATTTAGACTCCAATATATTTTAATCTAAAAAATTAAAATTAAATTTTAAAAATTAAAGCTTTTATGGTTGTTCGTCAACGTCGTTAGAATTGAACGAATCAGAAAATTTACTTATGTGTTATCACTTTTTATTTCAAGACTAATGCATAATTAAATAAAGGATTTTAATTTTTTGAAGTCTATTTGGACAAAGGGCAGACAAATGAACACGTCAAAAAGATGCATCAACAAACTCAAATTTAAAAACAAGCTAAATTGGAGTTGTTAATCCGTATATGCGAGGAACACATAGTCTCTTCTCCAAAACTAGGGAGCTTAAAAAGAAGTGTTGGTAAAAACTTCGCTTCCGCTCTTCGTAATTAAAGAGTTAAATTCGGGAATTTTTCACGAGTTTTCTGCCAAGTCTGACTCTTGCACTTTTTATTTATGAAACTCTAACTAAATTCACACGTATTCATACAGACATACGCGTACATGTAGACATAAACATGTTTCCAGAGAAATTACAGGGCTTAGAAATAATATAACATCTTAGATCTCTGGGTGATGAGTGCAGTGCAGTGCTAGGTAATGATTTGGATTCTTTATGTTCCAATAGCTGCGTGTCACTGTGTTGTTATGTGGCAGGCATGTTGCTTACCATCAGGGACATGTCCTGCTCGTCTTGTCACTCTTTATTTAAAAAAAAACATATAATTTAGAGGTAGATAAATAAAAAATACATTTTGGTGGCCTTTTTTTCATTCAGTAGAGCGCCATACTAAGTAAAACTTGTACTATGGAAGCTAGGCAGCTGATATATTCCTACTAATATTATACATTATGGAAAATTTTGCATTTTTATTCAATCACGTCGAAATGTCAAAATTTTATCGAAATTTGGAATAAGATTATTTATGGTCTGGAATAGCCACAGAACAGAGGGAGTAGCACATAGGTTATGGGAAAATAACGGGAAATACGCGGATAAACCCGCGGGGCTCTACTAGTACGAGTACATACATCATTATTTGAAATACGTACTTACAATTCATAGAAAACCCAGAAACAAAATCAACTTTAATTTGAAATTAATGTTGAATTTGGTTTTTAAAATGTATCCTGGCTGGGAATCGAACCACCACCAAAAACATGGTAGTAGAATTAAAAGAAATTAGATTCGAAATCAGTTTCGATTATTTTGGAGTTTTGGCTCCGAAATTAGCTTATCTGGTTCATATCAAACTGTAGTTAATTTATTATAATCTGAAATAAAACACTTTGTATTTTTACTTAGGGACTAACTTAAAACGGTGAAGGAAAACATCGTGAGGAAACCGACATGCACCTAGAATATTTCGAAATCATGTGTGTCATCCCCCAACCCGCACTGGGCCAGCGCCAGCGTGGTGGATTGTGGCCTTGACTGACTCCCTCCTTGCGAGAGAACGCCCCGAGTCCCAGCAGTGGGAACATTTTTTTAGTGGGCTATTTATACTTTTATATTTTTACTTCCTCAAAGAAAAACACTCTGTAACTGCTGACAGAAGAGAAAACTTGAACAATTATTACGCACATACACTTTTATATTTCCAATTACTTTTAATAACTTGGAAATTACATGAACAGCATTGACATGAAAAACTTAAGCAAATATAGTTAAATAAATAACAAGATAATTAACCAAAACAAAATTAAAAATTTTGATTAACCCCCGACTACCTCAGATTTGTTATCTGCACAACATTCTACTAGTCATGCCCTTTCATTTGATACCCATATTAAGGGACTTGTGAAAAAAGATATGTATTTCGCATTTTGTGGAAGCGGCCATCTTGGATTTGAAAGTTGTCACAGTGACATGTATTCTACTAGTCAAGCCCTTTCGTTTGATACCATATTGAGGTAGTAGTGAAAAAAATTATGTAATTCGCCATTTTGTGGTGGCGACCATCTTGGATTTGAAATTTGTCATAGTGACATGTATTCTACTAGTCAAGCCCTTTCATTTGATACCCATATTAAGATAGGTTGTGAAGAAATATTTTGTCCGCCATTTTGTGGAGGCCGCCATCTTGAATCGATATTAACCAAACATAGCTAAGAACATCCGCACAAATATTAACCTTCAAATAAAAGAAACCACATTGGCCTATCTGTTTGAGCTCTACGGTGCCACAGACAGACACACACACAGACAGACAGACAGACAGACAGACAGACATCGACGTCGAACTTATAACACCCATTTTTTGGTCGGGGGTAAAAAAAATATTTTTATTCAAATACATTAAAAATATTAATAAGTACACTTAATTAGATATGTACGAGTTATATACAGGATACCGTGTCGTGATTTTAATTGTTTTTTCCCATCGCAATAAAATCCCAACGCTCCTAAAGAAATGTTCATATAAAAATTGTTAAAATATTGACCGATATAACAAGACACAGGTAACAAAGTGGCGGCCGGTCATGTCTGTCGTATGACCGATACCGTACAGATATCTGGCTCCTATCACCACATTCCAAATATTTGCTTAAGAATTACGCGAACCAAAAATCTCTCAAATGTATTTTTTTTCTAAAATTATACACCAAGTTTCCTTGGATCCTAATACTTATTACAATCTAGCCTAATTTATTAGGTCTAAGCTAATGAGTAATTTATGTCTAACTTAAATTGCTACATAGTTTATATACCTACAAGAAGGTGTCCATCGGCACTTTTCTTATTGACTCTGTTAAGGGGAAGTCACTTATTTCACTTGACTTAGTACATTTAATTGTTTTATATAAGTATTGCACTGCCACTACACTATGATAGCTCCAAAGGTTTTGTTCTTTTAAGTCTCCTCACTATGTCCGTGTTATCAAAGAGCTGGATAGTCTCGACGTTCACATCATGATGATGAAATGTATGAGTAAAATCAAATCGTCTTTCTTTTTTTTTTTTTGATAATTATTTTGTACTTTGTACTTGAACTCCAACTCATCCAATGTTAAGCGACAATGCGGTCATGATGGAACATGCTTACTTGAAACCGATTCCCTTTACACTAGAAAACACCAAGTTTATAGCCAGCTAGGTACTACTCAGACATTTTAACAAAACTAAAAAACAATGAGAACCACACTTAACCTTATTCCACAGTTTAAATCCTACTTTATATACACTACTGCACGAATAGTGTTCAAATTTGGAACACAGTTAGATTTAAGTCTGGAAAAACACAAGCTACTTTTAATCCCCGATAAATAACAGGAACGGGTTCTACGTGGGTAAAAACGCGGGGTGTTTCTTTTGGATCCTCTCTTATAGATCAAATCGTTCGTATATATTCTTTTGCCTAAGCGCAGTCCGCTTTATATTGCATCATCACTTTACAGGTGAGATGTCGATCAAGCCTCGAACCTATCTTTGGTAAAAAAACAAAAAAAAAGCAATGACAGTCCTATATTTCACCTTATCTTATCGCCCCAAATGTCCACAAATAAAGCTAATCTCGGCAAACTTCCCAGCAGTCAATCTAATAAGTCACCGATAGAGCTTCGATAAAACTTATAATTCGATATGATCGGAGAAATCGGACAAAAATATATTTCAGCATTTTTTGTGGGCCATACTTTATGATACAACTTTTTCGCTGTGATTTTTTATGTATATTTATTTTCTTACTCAAATGTTTGACTGAGTTGCCGTTATCTGTTAGCTTTTTATCAATCTACAGAATCAAAAGTGCCACCAAATCTAATAGACTACAGGCCCGTGAACAAAATTTATGGGTCAAATGAACCACCAGGAGACCTATGTGGGATGATAGAAGGGTATAAATAATAAGATTGAAATCGTCATAAAATCATAAATTTTTCCAACAAAAATAACAATAAAAAAATTAAAATGTATAATTTTTATAGTTTGCATTACCTCTCCTAATCCATTATTCCGCAATGCCGTACAAAAATCATGTGACAAGGAGAAATGATCGAGATTTGCAACCCCCCTATCTTCACCTGCACACAGTTGGACAGTCTTCAAGTGACGGCATAGTGTTCAATCGTATTATTTTATACCCTTCTATCATCCTGCATAGTTCTCCTTGTGGTTCATTTGACCCATAAATTTTGTTCACGGGCCTGTAGTCTATCATAGAGTATCTTCACCTCATAAACTTAACGAAGATGTTTCGTTCTTAGTAGCGGGGCTCTTTGCAGAGACCTCCTGGGGACGTAGCACACCTTTGTCAGTTATTCTACCACTATGCAATAATGTGCTAGCATCACTGTGTTGCGGCTTGAAGGATGATATTTCCAGAGCAATGACAAGGCATAGATCTTCTTATACTCGTATCTTCGAGCGATTTGCTGCCGTGTTAAGTAATTATTAAAAGTAACAAAATAAAATGGAAAAAAACAAATAAAATACTAATCTCCGAATAACCCACCCACTGCTCCCGGTGCAAAAGTGCACATGACGCTCGCCGCGTTCCCACTCTGAATGGCAATAGCCAATCTTTCCTCCAGGAACGCGCCGGAGCAGGAATCACCCGTATTCTGCCTGTGGCTGATCCCTCCCTCTGATGACTCCCTGAGTAATGATTTGGTCTCTTCTTATTCCAATAGCTGCATCACACTATGATTATACGGGCAGGCGTGCTGCTTACTATCTGACACATGTTCTGCTCGTCACGACACATTATGCTGTAAAAAGTAGGTAGTCATAAGGGATGCGCGCGAGTTCTGTGATTTTTGTTCACCCAAATCGGAAAGCGTTAGGTGACGATGATGTGCTGTGTGATGATAACGCAAAAAGTGCTCAAAATGTGTATGCAGCATTTGTTTTATAAAAAATCATAGCGTAAAACAACTTGCGCTAGTAAAATACCGGTTATTTCTTATTGATTTCATTTGAGAAATATGTACCCGTCAGTGTTTGCGGAAAACCCGACAAGGAAAGATGGGCAATCACTCTTTCCACTTTGCTTCATTAAATCCTTTTTATTTGTACTTCCGCTTACTCTTAGTTTTACACGAAACGTTTTTAGCACTTAAACGTTGACGGTTTTGCCGGAAGAAATCAAGATTCGTGATGTGTTAAAATCGTGGTAGACGATAGTATGCCTTATACTTGAGTCATTAAATATCAAACATGGACGACTACATACTCTACAGAATTTGGGATTTGCTATCATAAATATTAAAAAAGTAAGCTAGGTCAAATTTAGTTTTTTAAATGTTAATGAAATAAGTAACATAATAAGTATTTTAAACGTCAAATTACAAATTTATTACATTCTGGAATAGTAGATAGGTACCTCCCAAACCATCTTATTTTATTCACTTTGGCTCTATGTTGAGAAATTACAATAATATATATTGATTTCATACTATTATTCTTATTATGTAACTGTTAAGGTCATTTTATTATGTAGGTAACTGTTAAAAATGTTTACGTAACGTTTGACTACGTGCTTGGGTCGAATAAATATTTGATATTCCCATACAAATTAAGAACTATTTTCGGTCTGTATTTTCGCAGACAGATAGACAGTCAGACAGTCTGTATGTAGTAGTAGTACGTAGATGTATAGACTATCCGACCGCAGATGACTCCCCAGATTGCAAAGCTCCCAGATTGGGCGTACAGCATGAAGGGTGATTACCTGCGCTATCCGATATCGATCTGATGGTCGCTGTTGATGAGCTATTGTCGATGGCCGCAGTCTGACGATAAAATACAGCATATACGTGTATGTATAAATCTATGGTTATGGTAATTTACAGTAATTTGTTATTCTACTTGCGCCTGCAGTCCAGTATAAGTAATTCACGGTTTGCCAATGTTTCAAGATAATTTATTTTGGATTAATACGATTTAAAGTAATAAATAAAAATCTTGAATGTTATATTTGTATAAACCTTAAAAACGTTATTTTAAGTTTCAAAATTACGAATATTCATTTCATTAAAATTTTGCATTTTTACTGCATTGATTGATACTACAAGTGGGTCTCGCGCCCTTCTCCCGCAAGGAGAGAGACAAGGCCATAATCCAACATGCTGGCCCAGTGCGGTTTGTTGAATGACGTATGACCTCGAAACAAGAAACACAAAGTTATAGCAAGTGGTGATGACATCTGCGTTTAAAAAAATACTTAAAAGTGCAGATGGGATTTGAAACTACAGCTTCATGATTGTGAATGGCCTGTTTTAACCACTATGCCACTACGGTTCAAAATATCAAATGCACACAAAATACATATTCCTGTTTTTTTTTTATATGAGCAGTGCCTATAACGAAGCTAAATTACAATAAAAACTACGCTACATTCCATACCTAACTAGAGATATACTACGATAACATGGCCTGGCCCTCCAGAATTCAAAACGTTTGAAAGTATTTGTGAAAGTATATACAACGCACCACCACGCATGTGTGCGTACTGCTACTGAAGACGAATATTTACAACTACATACAAACTCTTTCATAAGGATGTGGCTACACACATTAAAACAGTAATTTGGAGGGGCGGGCCATGTTATCGTAGAAAATCTCTACTTGCACTAAGCATATTTCAATTGCCCATAGACCAATGAAGGTCTAAATTAATTTTATTACGGCACCTTAACTTTATAAAGTCGGAAACAACCTTGAAAGCGTACAAAAGATAACTATAAATATAATATCTTAGATGAACCATTGTTATAAGACGGAGTCTACCGGAACATAATGTCAAGGGCAAACATCTCACATACGAATTCTTAATAGTGATGTAACGGAGCTTCGAGTACGATTTCTAAACGTCGGAACTGTCTATGTTCCGGATCAAAATTTGAAGTGAAAACTTATTTAGCGGGGGTGAGACTTTTAACCGACTTTAAAAAAGGAAGAGGTTCTCAATTCGTTTGTATGTGAGTATGCTACGCGATAGCTCCGCAAATCATGAATCAATTTTGTTTTTTTTTTATGTTAGAACATAATCCTATATTATTTATATCGAAATCTTTATATTTAATTAAAAAAATCGCTCAAACTATTTTTGAAATACGAGCAAAAATTAAAATTTACTTGACTGGCCTCGTATTTACTCGTGGCTTAGTGAGTAGTAGCTCTGCCTATTCTCTACCAGTTAAGCTGTATAATAAGTATGTATTTACAACTATAAAAGTATTATATCAGCTATCTGCTGAAGAGTTTGTTTGTTTGTTTGAACGCTAGAATCTCGGGAAGTACTGGTCCGGATTGAAAGATTCTTTTTCTATTGGATAGTCCATTTATCGAGGAAGGCTATAGGCTATAGAAAATAACGCTACTATTAATAGAAGCGGAGCATGAATCAAGAATGTAACAAAATCGGGAAAAAATATTTCATTTTGAGAGTTTTCGAACGTTTCGTGCTTTGTGACATGACACATGACAGCATGTGTCTAAGATTGCGTCATTGAATATCACAGATTACATACCTCTTGAATATAAAACCTTGGCTAATCTATTTTTTTTTTCTAAATCTCTATCGGTACAACCAATTTCCGACAGATGGCGTAGCAGGTAGCTGAAGAGTTGTTTTGTTTGAAAGCGATATTCTCAGGAATAACTGAACCAATTTCAGTCATTCTTTCACCGTTGTATATGTACGGGATCCTGATGAGTACTATATAACATACCACGGGCAACGCCGGGGCGGACATCTAATACTTTGTATACATATAAAAAAACTGGATTACATAGTGATTTGGTATAAAACTTGGTCGAGTGTCTGATTTTAATTTGAAATCGGCTTCTGTTGTTTCGGAGAAAATAAATTATTAGAAGAAGAAAATCCAATGGGTACTTCACAGACAACGCTAATGAAGAGCGGCGGCTGCGGCAGCGTAGTGTTATTTCATCATATAAGCAGCTCTTCATCGTCCACTGCTGAACATAGCCTCTCCCAATTTATGTCACAGAGCTCAATTGGCAGCTCTTGTCATCCGCTACTGTTCCTCCACTTCTACACATAGATCGTCGCTCTATCTGGCCGTATCCTGCTCACATAAACGTTTGCCTAGGCACGGTCTCCATTTAACAACAAACAAATAAACTCTATTAATTAGGTGTTAACAGTTCTTGTCTATCTAGTCTATTTCCGATTTAGCAGTTTTGATCGTTCCGACTACGAATCTGGTCACGATTATCGCGTAGCATCTCTAATATGAATAAGCCACAGTGTACGTACTAGTTAGATAATGCTGCATTTTACTGAAGTTTCACGTTTTTTGATTGTGTTTGTGAGGAAATTAACACAATAGATGTAATAACAACAAAAAGATACGATGTGTGAGATAAATGCAGATTAACTTCTTAAATTGTTTAGTTGTAATAATAACATCTGTGGGTACAAATTCAACCTCGTCAAGGTGACCATTAATTCTATGATCAGTAAATAAGTTACTTACGTAGAGGAAAATAATGTCAGATCAAAGTTAATGTTATGCTTTTGATATGCTAATTATGGATACAATTTGAACATAGAAGTTGATATTTTAAAATGTTTATGCTCTATTTTTAATCGACTTCTAAAAAGGAGGAGGTGAAACCATATTTTATTGTTCTCCGATTTCTCGAGAAACCCCTAACCAATTTTGACAATTTATTTAGTACAGTCCCGGAATGGTGCCATATACAATTTATCGGTTTCGGAAATCAGTATTACTTTTTGTAGTATTGAAAAAAAAAACATACACCAATGAAAACTTAGTTTATTACTGATTCTATTAGAGTAAGTGAACAATGTGAATAAAATTGTAATAATGTAAGTCGATTGTTCTGTTTTTGAGATAAAACCATAATTCTATATAATTATATTTTTGTATCTTACATTAAAACGCGAAAATTGCACTGATAAAAGAGTATGAAACTTCGCACACTATTAGTTCATATATTATTAGAGGTAGAGGTAGAAAAGAAGTGTAATAGTAATGCATACATATATTTTTAATCATGCATAATAATGCATTAAATGAACAAAAAATGTAACACACGATACTATGATACGAAACTATGTTATTAACACACACGCATTAACACTATTTTGTTTATTGATAAAGCCTGTGGTCAAATTGAGAAACGAATAATACTGCTTTGATAATAACAGGAGTGACATTTTAGCTACATAAATATATCGGTTCTATAATTAATGCACACTCCACCGTAAACCTCATTGTCGATCATTAGGCAAAATGGCGGTCAAACGAATACTATTATTATCGTTAAAAAAGAAAACATTACTGTGTAAAATTCTAGTAAACTCAACACAATGTAATATTTTGAAACAAAGCCTTTCGTAGCGGACGCGTCAAATCTTCCGTGTAATAAAAACATTGATGAATTGAGACAAAATACCGTCTTGTTAATCAATCACACGGACCGTAGTAACGGCGTGTCTTCCTTGTTTATATCCTGAGTATTAAACACTCATTTTGAGAATGTTTTAAGTGAAAGTTACTTTATTTGCATTAAGCACTTTGAGGTAGCAGAAAATCTTGAGTTCACGTCACAGACATGCTAACAGATGGCAACGGAATAGCGTAGCGGGACGTGCGTTTGGGCCTTTTTAACCTCCGACCAAAAAAAGGGGTGTTATAAGTTTGACGTCGATGTCTGTCTGTTTGTCTGTCTGTGGCACCGTAGAGCTCAAACGGATGGGTCAATTTCGATGCGGTTTTTTTTAAGGGTTCATCCGTTCGAATGTTCTTAGCTATGTTTGGTTAATATCGATTCAAAATGGCCGCCTCCACAAAATGGCGGACAAAATATTTCTTCACAACCTACCTCAATATGGGTATCAAATGAAAGGGCTTGACTAGTAAATTACTATACACTATAAAAAATCTAATCCAAGATGGCCGCCACCACAAAATGGCGAATTATATAATTATTTTCACTACTACCTCAATATGAGTATCAAACGAAAGGGCTTGACTAGTAGAATACATTGCACTATGGCAAATTTCGAATCCAAGATGGCCGCTACCACAAAATGGCGAAATACATTTCTTTTTTTACAACTCTCTTAATATGGGTATCAAATGAAAGGGCTTGACTAGTAGAATGTTGTACAGATAACAAATCCGAGGTAGTCGGGGGTTAATCAAATTTTTTTAATTTTGTTCTTGTTGAATAGGTGAAATCCGCCGAATTCGCATCACTTACATCCGTTATAAAAGTACACCTGTGTAGGTGACGTATGTGCAACATTAGTGCTTAGTACTTAAATTATTCGAGTAGCGTCGGAGATAAGTTCTGTTAACCGAACTACTGAAACTTTTTAGTGTCAGTAGTTCGGTTATATCCAAGCACCGAACTATTGACACCGCCTAGTGTCAGTAGTCCGGTTGTTAGTCCGTTAGGAGACATTTTTAGTTTTATGGTGTCACTTCTATCGGTAGTCCCTATGACTATTGAATGACAGTGTAGTTAGAGCGTGCTAACTTATTTGTAAATAACATATTTTTTAGAGAAATTTGACAAAAAGAAATATTGGCGTCATCTTTAGTGAAATGGAGAACTATATTTAACAGGTTAATTTCATTGAATGTATGCTGAAAATGCCACACTGATGTGTATTCAAAATGCGTTGCAGGATTTTTTATTGAAATCTTCTCAAAAAAATAAAAACATTTCGCCAGCCCTGACCTTCATATGGCAACAATAGTGGCAAGTGCAATAAAACGTGTTTTCCTGCCGGTGCTGCCAGTATTGCTACAACTGCCATAACACCCCGTTTACGACGTTCTGCCCGGAAATTGGGCAGATCTCGGCGTCATAACGTGACAACACTAACTTTATTATTTGACTTGTTAGATCCCACGGGACTGTTTGCTGTATTTTCCTTCATTTTCTGGTATGAAGATGTAAGTTTATTTTGATTCGTTTTAATTGAACCAACAAAATCTAGCTTACTTCATTGATCAAATATTATCGCAATCATTTCAATAATAAACTAAACTGAAAAATTATGTTCGAGACAAATCAATTTGGACCTACTTACGTATTTGTAAATATATTATAGTAACAGCGAAGTTTGATTTGTAGAATAAAAGTATGAAAAAAAAATTCTGTAGAATTTCTTCAATACAACAGATTCGTTCCGATAGTGCAAATGTACGAGTAGATACTAACGGAATAAAAATAGCCTTTGTCTTAATCCAGGGAATGTATTTAGGTACCTAATTTCATTCAGAGTTAGTTAAATCGATACGGGAGCACCAGGTAGATACTTACAAACACACAAACTTTCCCTTAATGTTAGTGTAATTTACGCCAATATCACTTTTATAATAATAGTGTGATATCATAATAGGTCCAAGCTAGTTTACTGCTCGTAATGACAACAGACATCACCATTTTATCGCATCACATTATTTGGTCGATTTGCTGATTTTTGTTGCTGTTTGATGTCAAGATTTATTGATAAAGGAATCGTAAATTTGTTTACTTTCTTTCTTTCGTTGTAGTTTACATTTTACGCGACGAATTAGAAGGTTATTGACTATTTTTGTGACATTTCGGATCGGTGCTGATGAGGGAGTTGAGTGTTTAGTGTTATGAGTTTAACTCGGCCGTTTTTGACGGTTTTGTCAAAGAACTTAAAAAATTATTGATGTGAATAGATGCCAGTTTGCACCCCCGGCTTAAGTTTATCATGATAATTTATATCCGCCAAACACGATTCACGTAACTTTTTTCTATTTAATTGCACAAAAAATTGTTTTCGATCTCTTAGTTCGTACTTTGTAGGCAGCAATGCTCTAAAAAACAAGAAGTACTCGAGTAGAGCCGAGAAGCGCTGCTAGTTTTGTATCGACACATGTAAACATCTAGATATTTTATAGAATAAATATTTGATTTCATCACTCAATTATTATGACCTGGGTGGGAATTGAGTTGTAATAGGGCTCTTTGCGGAGTCCGCCTGGGGAAGTACCACAAAGTTGTCAGCTATTCTGCCGCCAAGCAGTACTGTGCTAACTTTACTGTATTCCGGTTTAAATTGCAAGTACCTGGGTTACTTAGATACGTACAGATTTTCTAAAAAACAAAGGAATTTGAAAAATGAAAGGTAGCCGACTGGGTTCGAAACCGGATCTATCATATTATGACCGCCCAACTTCCTGACTGAGCTAATATACTGTCTAAAAAAGCGCCTAAAACGGTTTTTTTTGTAAATAAAACGTGGTTAGATCGATTTATCCTCCTCGAAACCCTTTGTATACATAATTTCATGAACATTATCCAAGCCGTTTCCGAGATTCAGATTCTATATATGTATCTATATATTACCTGAAAAATTGCTCGTTTAAAAGTATAAGATATTTCCCGATAAATTACTGGAATAAGAGATAAAACATCTTATACCTCCGGGCGACGAGTGCAGTGCAGTATTAGGTTATGATTTGGACTCTTAATGTTGCGACAGCTGAGTGTCACTGTTCTGTTATGGGCAGGCATGCTGTTTACCATCAGGCACACATTCTGCTCGTCTTGTCATACTTCGAAAAAATCGTACCCACGCTTTTCGACTCCGCGAGCAGATTTAGTACGAACTAAGCCATGAGGTCAGTAAAGTTAGTAAAGCAAAGTTAGTTAAGTAAACAAAATTTGGTTCAATTATTTTTCCACCGTGTTTAAGCTTACTCGCTAAGCGCGGTTAACCTATATTCTTTTCACGTTACCTACACTTGTATTTTAAACGTGTACCAAAAGGCATGTTTCATCTCTGGAAAGTGTCGTACGGTTAACCACTTAACCCAATTATTTCCTCGAAGACAGCCGCTTTGCATACGCTTTGGTCTGTGAACGAGCGGTTAACGCGATGGAAACTTGGCCCTTATTACGTTTTCTATACTTTTTTCGTTAAATAAACACAGTTTACAGCTATCATGTAGGTAACCTATTCATATTGTAGAGGTAAATGTGTTGGGTGTTGATTAGTGATGCTGGATACCTGTATAAATCAGGTTGAAATTTAAAAACAGATTATAGTGTGGAATTAACACGCAGGTAAGATAAGATAAGAAAACACTTTATTAAAACACAAAATAAATTTAAATTATAATAAAAAAGGACATTTCAATTGGCGGCCTTATCGTTAAGAGCGATCCCATTAAGCATCATCTTATCCGTAAGCTTTTTTCTACCGTGGGCGCAGTTAGTGTTATAAATGTTAAAGTTTAGATGTACGGATTTTTGTAGCTGAATCACGTCGGACCAGCTGTAAGCATCAGGATGAAAATTGGAATACAGATAGATTATAGTCTTGGATAACAGATAAGCTTTTTGCCGTTGAAATTTGAAATATAGTTAGATTATAGTCTAGAATAACACAGGCTACTTTTGACTGCGGGAAAAAACGGGAATGAAAACAGCGCGTGTAAAACCCTGCAAATGATATAGACTAGTCTAAAAAAGCTGAGACCCGCCCTTCGACCGCCTGACTAAAAGCGTCCACACACGAGTCCTAAAATCAGAGGAAATGACGTAAAACTAGTGGGGACAAAACTAACATCGCACCATATGATTGGTGATTTAAGGTGTACTCTCACTACTTTTACGTCATTTCCACTGATTTCAGGGCTCGTGTGTAGAGCGTTTACGGCTTTGCTATTGCTGTCTTTATCGTTTCAAGGGAAAGGAAAAGAGAACAATATCATAGCTAAGGCAGTTTTACTTATGCTGGAGAGTCTCCGAGCCTCGCTACTGTTTGCGACTCCCCGCACGCTCCGTGGGTACGATTGGGAATTTCAAGCTTCGTTGCCTGCCTTCATGTGATTACAGCCTTCTTTCATACTCGTTTGATGTCGATGTCTTTGAGATAGAGAGGAAAATCTACAATTTCTCGGGATTGTAAAATGGATACCAGCCCGGGATCAAAGCTCCTTGATTACCGACGTTTATCAAATTAAGATGTTTTCGATATTCAATAGCGGAATGGGGTATTGATGAAAATGGCGGAAGGATAGGTACGAGTTAATATGACCCGGGTAAGGTAAATACTTTCGGTAAAAAAAAGGTTTGATAAACAAGGCCAGGCTATATTATTATTATCAAAGTTTTTTAACATATATCTATTATATCCAATAAAGCATCACCTACTTGGGTTCTCTACCTTTTTGTACCTTTTAACTGTTTGGCCAATTATCACTTGCCAACTAACGTTTCGCAGAATTTTATTTCTCCGAATAATCATTTGCCAAACTTATCACATAATTTTCTGCCTTTTATAATGACAGTTTTCAAAAAGCCAACTTTCATGTGGCGAATGTTGCAGTTAGAGTAATATCCATTTAGTTGTATAGCGTTGGTATGTGTGAAAAATGCTCTACTGAGTCAAATTTTCAAGAAATGTATCTGTTGCTATAAAATTGCATTTAAAAATTACTTTATTTTTTATCATAATATAAATGTGCGAAAGGGAACTTATACACAAACGTTATTCGTCTAAAAGTTGTTTGACCTAGAGAAATATTTGACAAATTATAAGTGCCCTGAACGTGTTGTGTCATTAAATAAATAAATAAATAATAACATTATAATAATCCGCTTAACAATAATTTGAAAAAACGAAACGTCATACAAAAATCTGACAATCGTTAGTCGTCAAAGTGAAAAATAGGCGAACCGTTGGCAAGTGATAAACGGCCAATTAATTTTCGGCAAAAAGACAGGATCTCCGTCTACTACATCAGGTAGACGATAGTTAAAGTTATAACCTAAGCAAGCTGTAGTACCCTTGCATGACTGGCAGGATTACCGTGCATCGTTCCAGGATTTAATTCAATTAGTACCCAGTAATCTGGGCGCAACTCATACATAACTCCGCTAATGGAGACGGATCAGTACATACCCCTCAAACTTGATACGGTTCGCTCTAATAACAATTAGAGGTATACTAACTCTAGCCTCTGACTTTGTAATTACTGCGGGATGAGTGTGAATTCTGTGGCGAGTGTTGGCTGGTCATCATTCTAGGAATGTAAATAAATAAATTCTATAATTTTTAAACCTTTCTATAAATGGTAAATTGTTCACACAACACCATCTAGCCCCCAGGATTTGGTAGTCCGAAACCTACCTGATGTTATATTTTTTGTCGATAATAATAATGACATAAATCTTACTAATTACCTATAAATGTCGAAGTTCCGATGTTTGTTGTCCAATCATGTTGGGACGACTTAAACTTATAGAGTTTAAATTTAGGGACAAATTATGGTCTAGAAATGGTGTATAGGTTACTAATCTAACCCGTGTTCTAAATTCAAACCCGATCCGTTCAGGTATTCCGATGAGATTGAGCAACAAACTTTAGAAAATTTAAACTTTTGGATTTATAATATTAGTAAGATAAAGATCAAGTTACAGTCTTTTTACTATTAATTTTACATTACAATCAAGAAAATGGCATTGCAAATCAAGCAGTTTATTAATATGCAAGATTTATTGAATATCAATCTAATATTTCAGTATAAATCAGAAAGAACCTAGATAATATAGTATCAAATCAGGTAGTCGATCAAAGTAACGATGACATTAGACTCATGTTACGATCTGATCGACACGCGATCTAAGCAATGGCTCTAGGGAGCTCATTAGCAGCGCTGATTCAGGGCAGACGTCACCAAAGAATTATTCAGGATAAAAATAATCTTTTTTCGCGCTAATACCCGTAGGTAGGTACACCAAAAAACACTTACATTAATTTATTAGTCAGACTTTTTGGACGTGGGCTACGGAATATGCCGAAGGAGTGCACATCCAAAATAAATTGACCTCCGATTATTGAAGAATCGTAATTATTCCTAAATCAAGTTACATAAGAAGTATTTTCTTTCTCATAATCCAAGGGAAGATGATTCCATTTAAAAAAATTTCTGTTACGCAACATAAACGTATAATTATGTTTATATTACTACTAACACTGAATCAAAAGACAGAAAACGCAAAATAAGTACTTGTACTCTCGACTATACTGCAAAAATATTAGAAGAATGCGACTATTTTGTACACAATGTTGAACGATGTTTTCTTTTACTAATGTTAGGTTCTGCAAATAAAAGTAGGTTTACCTTTTTTGCAGGTTCGGTTAGAAGACAGGATCCAGACAGTCAAGCGCTGCTCTACCTACGACAAACAAAAACAAAATTTAATTCATCATCATCATCATCATCGGTCATCGACAACGAACGGCCCTGCGCAACCTGCAACCAGCGGTTTCCAGCGACCTTTGTGAGGTCATCTGTCCGTCTAGTGGGAGGCTGTCTAACACTACGTCTTCCGGTTCGTGGTCGCCACTCGAGAACCTTTCTTCCCCATCGGTTGTCAGTTCTGCGAGCGATGTGGCCTGCCCATTGCCACTTCAGCTTGCTTACTCTTTGAGTTATGTAGGCCACTTTCGTTCTTTTGCGAATATTCTCATTACGGATTTTGTCGCGCAACGAGACTCCGAGCATAGCTCTCTCCATAGCTCGCTGAAATTTGATTGAAAAGTTTGAAAGTTTGGATGTAGTTGTTTCTCATTCACGTTGCAAGATTTAATTTAAATGCTAGACTTCTCGAATTGTCTCATACAAATGTTATCGAAATCGGTGGCGCGATTTAGTAATATCAACAAAAATAAAGAAGTACATGACCACGTACTAATACATTTGTTTATTATTAACTAACGGTTCTCCTGGCTTTGCCCATGGTACACATAAGGCATATAGCTCTCAGAGATCACCAACGATGAAAGTTTTTGAAATTGGTTCAGTAGTTCCTAATATTAGCGCGTTAAAACAAACAAACTCTTCAGCTTTAGCATACCAGTATAGACATATTATCTTTTAAATTTAAGGAGGAGGGTTTTTTTACAGAGAAATATAATTTTTGTAGGTACAAGTACGTAGAACTTTTAACGCCCTTTTTTACATCGTAGTTTAAACATATACTGACATACAGTTAAAGTGAGATTCTAATATAACCACCGGAGAGGTGAACCAAGGTGAGTGACGACATTAGACGCGTGTTACCATCTGATCGACACACAGCCCAACTAACGACCTTAGGGACGTCATTTTGAGCTGACTCTATCCCTTTATGACTGATGAAGCTCGAGAGAACTTTAATCGGCTTATTTCTTGTCAGACGTTCATATTTTATTCAAATATTAACCTCATTCAACTTCAACTTTTTCTAATGGTTTCCATTTCGTAATGTTATCGTGATTTTTGTGTCTAGCATTTCGACACTAGAATGGTCTTCCGGACTTTTATTCACTGAAGAGGTAGGAGTCTTGATTCAGGTGATCGGTCCACTTCAGGTAGTCTTCAGTTGATGACAGACTTCTGGCATATGTTCAGTGATGAGGCAGTATTGTTGGTTCAGATGATCGGTGGAGTGTAGATACGAGAACTTTTGATAGTGGTAAAATAAAGTTACTGTCAGTTGTAATAAATTGAAGCAAATCATATTGTCAGTTTCATTTCGACGTCCTCATATAAATCAAAGTTATATAAATTTGCTAAAAAATATTGTTACGATGGAAATAAGGTTAGAACGAAGATATAATAATTTATGAAGATCGTGATTCAGTTTTGTTATAATGTTTACAATAGATATGCGTTTAGTAGTAGGTAGTACCGGGTACCTACTACTGCTACCTAGGTACTACTAAACTCAATAATAATTAAGTAATTGAATTTATATTATTCAGTACTACTTTATACTCCGTTAGACATTATTTTATTATGATTATTATTTATTATGACTTTGTCTAATTAACATTGTTTTTCTCTAATTCAATTTTGTAATGTTTATTTTAATGCGTATAATTCTTGTTATACAATTTATTAAGGCTGACTTGTAATTAAAAAAAAAATCATATATAAATAGATAAAGGTAATAATAGTAAATAAAAAAAATATGAAAAAAAAATTGACTTTGACTCATTTCTAATAATAAATAAATATCGGTGGACATTCGCACACAACACCATCCGACCTCAAACTAAGTAAAGCTTGTACTCGTAATATGTCGGCCAGATCTATTGTAAACATTATAACATAACATCACGATCTTAATTTTTATGTCTTCGTTCTAACCTTATTTTTATCGTAACCATTTTTTGGCATATTAATATTGGCATAACTTTGACTCTTTGTAGAGTCCGCCTGGGGGAAGTACCACACCTTTGCCAGTTATTCTAGCGCTAAGCAGTAATGTGCCAACATTACTGTGTTCCAGTTGGAAGGCAATGTTTCCAGAGAGATTACGGGGCCTAAAGATAAACATCTCTGGGCGATGAATGCTAGGCAGTTTAATGCTAGGTAATGTTTTGGACTCTTCATGTTTCAATTGCGTGTCCCTGTGCTGTTATAGGCGCGTATGTGTGTTGTGTGTGGTAGGCATGTTGTTTACTATCAGACACATTTCCTGCTCCTCTTGTTATTCAATACTTAAAAAAAAACTCTAGAATTTAAAAATAGTGTTCCAAATTAGGCAAATTCTTTCACATCTAACCTTTACGAATACATTGTCCAACGTTTCAAAATGGCCGACTTTGTAACGCAGTTACCTACAAACTGGGCATTACATCGAGTCCATTTTACGGTCCCTTATAGAACATATAATAATAATCCTGAGTTTACAGCCATTGTATGACAACATTATATCCTCCATTAACATAGACGAGTGTCTGTTGGCCACTGCACTGGAGTTTACTAAAAGTAATTGCTTTCTGACCAGACGAGGCAATTGTCCGTCACGCAACCGAGTCTTGGCTTTCTGTGATAGGTCCTAATGTTCTCAAGGTCTAGACAGTTCTAGTATCTATTAACACGACAGCTCGAAAAGGAGTTTTTTTTAATTAATATTTTTTTGTTCGTTTTGTATTGTACATGACATCATTTCTGATATTCATAATTAAATTGAGCTGCCAAATTTCAAACACTACGAGACAAGACGAGAAAATGTTTCGTTAGACAAAAAAGGTTAAACTTTAGAAATCATTACAGTAACAAATATAACTTTGACTCTACGTTAGTAATAATAGCATCTAAACTTGAAGTACGTTGCTTGGGGGAGGAGAGGGGGGGGGGGATTTACTGATTAACTGATATTATTCTAAGTGTGTTCAAGTCTAGATTGGATCAGTGTCTTCTAGGCTAGTGGTCATGGACCGCATTATCGCTTGAAATCAGGCAAGATCAAGATGGTGGTCAAGTTCAAAGTTCAACATCTGATCGAAAAAAAGATAAAGAAACTACACGATTTTGAGGTATTTTGTATCCAAGAAAAAACCAATAGACTAACAACTTTGCGGTGATACGAGTATTCAAGACTCTGAAATCTTTTTGACATAACAGACAAGAATAAAATCGACATTTGAACGCAGCGATAACCTCAACCAAACACAATAATATCTCAACGCTCAACCATCTCATGTACCTATCAAAATATAACTAATTATTAGCACTGCTGTGAAACCGGGGGGTTTCACCGTGTAGTACCCGATTCTGTTAATTTTCCGAGATAAAGTATAGTCTATGTGTTATTCCAGACCATTATTTTTGTATCAAATTTCATCCAAATCCTTGTGTAGTTTTTGCGTGAAAGAGTATATTACAAACAATACAAACACACATCCACACATTCTTACAAACTTTTGCGGTTATAATATTAGTACACATATACACTATAGTGCTATAGCACACGTAGATCATCTCCCAGTGATTAACTTAGTTCGAGCGTACAAATTCCTGGTCTATACCTAACTTGTTTCAAACTAGATATCGTGATAGAGTTAGAACTATCTCCGGGAAATTGATAGATCAATGGACCGTTCCAGTTCATTGAGTATCGTGGTCAGCCGGCTATCAGCTATCAGCGCGAGTAAAAGTCAATCTCTATTATTAATAATAATGCGAAAGTTTCTCAGCAAATTTTATGAGGGTATTATCTTACGTTTGATATGCAACTTGAACGGTTGAAGAGAAATCAGGATATAGTTCTGTTTCAGATTTTTAGAGATTTTACATATAGGTACCTACTACGTATAAAGTTAGATTTTCTGCACGGTTCCTTTGTGTCAATCGTAAGCAGATGACGTGCGTACTTTCTATGGCAACAGAGTGATGTCCCGCGATACAAGTATGACACTTCCACAAGAGCGACAAGGCAAGAAAGATGCTACCCGTGCTTTCGGTGTAAAGCGTTTGTGCCAACTGTATATACGTTGTATGTGTAAACTGTTTGCAGATTGTATAATTTACTAAGTATAAAATCTGCAAATGTGATAAACAAAAAACGGCTAGTTAGTTTATACGCTGTAGAAGTGGGAGCGAGAGGTATACCAGCAAAATCTCTCTATAACCTGCTGAAAGACCTTGGCTTATCCAGATGTAGTAAGTTCTATACTAGAACGAGTATCTAAAGCTACACTAGTAGGCTCATATCAGATTTAGCTGGGCAGGGAGAGAAAGACGAGTAGTGAAGGTGAGTGTTAATGTACGTCAGAAAGGGGCCCCTTAAACCTACGCCCGAGTCACAAATCTCGGGATCTACTCGGGTTTTCTCTCTCTGCCACACGATGGACCCGACACCCGCACGGTGAATCAATGGAGATCGTCTCATCTCGTCTCGATTTTACGAATTACAATTACGAAAAATAGATACCTACGAATACGAATACGTGCTGACCACGTGGTGCTGACATTGTTATAGTTATAAGTTCTAATTTCTATCGGTCTTCCCTATAACTGCCAATTTTTCCCCATAAATACATACTTACTCGTATCCCACTAATAATATACATTTCAATGTCAATGTTTGTATGTTTGAAAGTTTGGGTATTTGGATGTTTGTTGATGAAGTATCTCGGAACGTTTAAACGGATCGGGGGTTCTACCGATTAACGAAAACTGTCTCAGCTTTGATATCACCCTCTTGTTTCTTTTCACTTTATTAGATAGAGACGGCAATAGCGAAGCTAAAGCCAATTTAGTTAGCCAGTTAGCCAATTTTGGTTGAAATTTGGAACGCAAGAGTACAGATTTACAGCAGCTTGAAACAGCACAAAAGATACACATGCTGCTTTTCATCATCATCATCATCATCAGCCGCAAGACGTCCACTGCTGAACATAGGCCTCCCCCTAGATTTCCACAACGAACGGTCCTGCGCAACCTGCAACCAGCGGTTTCCAGCGACCTTTGTGAGGTCATCTGTCCATCTAGTGGGAGGCCGTCCAACACGGCGTCTTCCGGTTCGTGGTCGCCACTCAAGAACGTTTCTTCCCCATCGGTTGTCAGTTCTGCGAGCGATGTGGCCTGCCCATTGCCACTTCAGCTTGCTTACTCTTTGGCCTATGTCGGCCACTTTCGTTCTTTTGCGAATATCCTCATTACGGATTCTGTCGTACATGCTTTTAGACGGGGCAAAATGGAAACGGGAACTGAGCAGGTAAAACTGCGGTGCGTTCTTAGTATTCAATAGTGGCGTAAAAACAATCCAAAACAGATTCCTGCCACAAAGTTTAGGCACGATACGGTACGGTAAGCAGTTACGGCTATTTACGCCCACTACATTGCCGGTAGCAGAAAGCCATTCGCAGGCAACGCGGCAGAAAGGTGCCGTATCACAGACGTTTAGCAACTAATGAGCCGGTCGTTTGCGTAATGGTCACTAGTTTAGCGTTATTACGTTTAAACAAGCTGGGAGTTTCTGTACGGACTACAATACAAGTTAAATGAAGTCGAGGACAACGCGATGAAACATTTCAGATGGGTATCAGTATTAAAAACTAGCGGTTTACACCGGTTCCGCTCGTAGTACACATATAAGTTGACTATGGCACTCAAAGATTACGGAGGTACCTATCCAACGATTAAAGAATTTATGAAATGAGTCCAGTAGTTCCTAAGTTTAGCTCGTTCAAACATAAAAACCTCGAAAGCTTTGTAATATTAGTATGATTTTTACTAATTACCTACGGTGCCAAAATCAGAGTTTTGGTCATCCAGTGTAAATAATTATTTTTTATAGTCTTATTTTATTAAAATATCTAATATGTGTTATAAAATTTGTAGATAAATAGTTATAACTCTTTATTATACTTAAATTAAGCTAAATTAAGGTAAAACCTAGAAATATAGTAAAAACCAGATACCTCATAGCAGAAAGCGATCACTTCAAGGTAACGTTGGAATGGGAAACTAACATTTGTAAAAAAAAAATAACCAAACTTTAACAATATGATAATGGTATTTCCTTTTCCATACTTCATTCTTACCAGCATTTTAATTGCCTGCCTGCTACAAATAATCATTCCGAAGTAATTCAGATTCAGAAACATTCCGACACGTACATCCATATTTAGAGCCATAATTTTAGAAATATACCCAGAGGCATCTACATAATTATCTTGTATCAATATCCTACTCGAATACAGTATTAATTGAATTAAGTAGTACCTATTTATGCTACAACGCTTAGCGATCGAGTGCTCGAAGCTAGAGCTACCTAAATTAACGCTTCAGGCGTCTATCGCCTAATTTTAACTAATGTAGTTCCGCCCTAATTAAGTTCTAAGTCTAGTTCTAGTATTTTTTTTAAATAGTGACGAGACGATCAGGTCATGTGCCTGATGGTAAACAACATGCCTGCCACATAACAGCACAGTGACACACAGATATTGCAACATGAAGTTAACTCTTAAAATAAAATAAAAAAATATTATTCTTACACATCCCTCATCGATTGCATTCACTAACCTCCCAAACTAACAGTTTTAAAAATGGGTTTCCAGTTGACCGCCATCTTTCCTGGTGTTAAGTGATGATGCGGTTTTCGATGGAGTATGGTTAGTTAGATACTCTCGTCTTGAAAGCACTAATATTGTATCCAACGGAAAAAAGCAATACATTCTACAGGCTACTTTGTTACTCGTATTACGGAAATGGAGTCAAACCTTGTTTTGAGTATTTGGAACGTCAACCAAGCAACAAGTTCATGCTGATCAGGTGCACACTTTCCGAAATGTATCCGTTATGTTCCAAACATTGAAATCTTTTACACAAAAGAGTGTAGTTGCCTTAAGAGCCTTCTATTATGGAATCGAAGTAGGTGATATTATAATACTTATTTATAACAGTAAATATACTTGATACCTAGTATAATACTTACATAAGAAACATCCCGACACAGAACAATGATATTTATTCCGTACTTTCTCTTCAAATATTGACCTAAGCCCCGGAACAAATAACAGTCCTTATTTAGAATAAGAAATACTACGATATCTAATAACATGACTTGAATAACATAAGTATGTATGTATGTTATTCATACAGCCACTAAAGCAGCCCACTAAATGTTCTCACTGCTGGGACTCGGGGCCTTCTCTCGCAAGGAGAGAGTTAAGGCCACAATCCACCACGCTGGCCAAGTGCGGGTTGGTGGATGACACATGACCTTGAAAGATTCTAGGTACATGTCGGTTTCCTTACGATGTTTTCCTTCACCGTTTTTAAGTTAGCGGCATTACGCACATGACCTCGAAAAGACAGTGGTGCGCGTGGTGGGATTCGAACCCGGGGGCTCCGGATCGGCAGTCGCCGTTCTCCTGACTAGACCAGCCGTAACTAACTGAATAACATATAGGCTATTTTTTACACCGGGAAAATAGCGGGAATCGGAACTATGTTGCTAAAACTAGAGCACTGCTAGTAACCCTGTGATTTTTTTTTTAGTACAAAAGTGAACTTTTAACTCAGAATTTGATAGCTTACTTTGGAAACTACGCTGGTGAAACCGGAGCATTTCTAATGGTCAATGGCCATGGTCCCGAGTTTATCCGAAAATTTCTTATCATTACCGAGCGTGACGCTAGAATTCAATTCACAGCTCACGAATTTCTTTTTTAAAATAAAGTGTGACGATACTATCAGGACATGTGCCTGATGGTAAGCAACATGCCTGACACATAACAGCACAGTGACACGCAGCTATTGGAACATGAAGAGTCCAAATCATTACCTAGCACTGCACTGCGCTCGTCACCCAGAGATCTAAGATCTTATATCTCTAAGCCCTGTAATTTCTCTGGAAAATATGTCTAGGGCGCGCCAAAAAAATTTTCACTTCAAAAAAATGTTGATCCAGTAAACGCCAGCAATTTGGTCACGCGTCACGTCGACTAATCGCTCAGGAAGGTTTTTCACTTCTACTTCTACTTTTCCAACGAATTTCCACTACAAACTACTTTCTTAAAATTCAATATTGCCATATTTGTTAATGAGTTCGAATCCCACCTGTACCTCTGAGTACTCTACATCGTTTCGTCCGATCGAACATTTAAAGAACCAGCAGAGATCGAAGCAGAACCAGCAGGCCTACTACGAAGTCCTATAAACGATATATCGGCCGAAGTTATGGACGTTTGATACCACGAAACACAATCGGTCGGTTGATCTGATCGGGCGTTTCGTTCATCCCGACCGACACTGATTTGAAATTGTTTGTGTCATCAACCGCCCGATTGTGTTTCGTGGTATAAAACGTCCATAACTTCGGCCGATTTATCGTTTATCGGACTTCATAGTAGACCTGCTGAGTAGGAAAGTCTCGAGTAATTCGAAAATACATTTTTCGTAGAAAGAGAGTAGACATCCTGATCCTGTTAAAATTTACAATACTGACTAAGATAATCTCATTGTTTCTACACAATTAGATTATAGTCTGGACTAGCACAAAGGCAACTTTTCATCGCTACGGAAACTACGCGAGCAAATTCACTGGCGCTGCTAGGGAAAGCATAAATTATAATTGAATCAAGCCTCGTTATTTTACTTAATCCACGTGAGGAATAATAAAGTTTATCTGCTTAGTTATCGACGTATAAAGTACGCGTACGCATGGTAACGAACCACGTATGAGTGGGGCAGCCGTGCGTAAAATGCTTTCTTTTGCATTACGCAACTACGTACGCTAACCGCGCCGCTCGATAATACTGATTGATGGTTAGCGCAAGACATAGAAGAACGCGGCTTTGACACAGATAATAGAAACAGAAAATATGCGATACGTCAGATCGCATCATAGACTACATGCCCGTGAACAAAATGCATGGGTCAAATGAACCACCAGGAGACCTATGTAGGATGATAATAGAAGGGTATAAAATAATAAGATTGAACACTATGCCGTCACTTGAAAGCTGTCCAACTGAGTGCAGGTGAAGGTAGGGGGGTTGTCAGAGCTAAGCAGCTTTTCGAATAAAACAATTTTGAATCATTAAACAAGCATTGCACTGACTATCTATTGCATCTTTACATCATTTGACTTATAATTTTATTTTTTTATTAATTTTATAAATGGGAAATGTTTCAATGTGTATTGGTCAATCTCACCGTAAGAACTGAAGGCATTGATTAAAACTTCGGAACTCAAATAGATTACAGTCTAGATGAACACTTTTTTCTTCTGCTATTTTTCATTACGAACGGTAGAGTTTCTTTAGGAATAGCCATTTACTAAAATAAAATGGTGTCTTCAAATCGAGAGTAAATCGGTTTTTTCTAGGTAAGCACGCTCCATCGTAGATCTCATCATCGCTTAACATCAGGCGAGATGGTGGTCAAGTGCGAACCTATTATAGTTAAAAAAATATATATACGCGGAGGAAGTAAAGAGCAGGGTGATAGTATAGTTTATATCATTTCCAGTTATTCTACCACCAATTATTAATTTACAAAGATCTTGTTCCAGTTTGAAGTACAATGTTTGCAATGAAATTGCGAGGCACAGAGATAAGACATCTTATTGTCTGGGTGACGATTACAGTGCAATGTTTCAATAGCTGCGTGACACTGTGTTATTTACCCATAACAGCACAGGCATGTTGCTTACCATCTGGCAAATATTTCCTACTCGGCACATCACTCTTTACTACAATATTGACGTGACAACGTCTTATAAATTGGTTTGCCGGGTGACACTTCAAGAAACTGCGTTACGCTCCGCTCACGTTATGCGCTCACAACGAGAGCGAGTGAGAGGCACGCGTCCCTTCCACTCGGGCATGGTTAGCCCGCCTAAGAGCGAGAGAGACAGACATAAAAAGTGAAAGGCACGCGTCCCTTCCGTAAAATTATTTTACCACTCAAAGTCGTTGTCACGTAAAACTTTCGCCTGAAACTAACTGATCGTGCATCTCTTTCTTATGTTCACAAGAAAGAGGGATGGAAGACCGTAACGCCGTCCTCCCCACTCGGTCATTCGACTTTGAATCTTATTTGTATTAGCTTTACAGACTAAATGCTCTTAGCAGTATTGCCAACTTAACGTATTTCCCGTGATATTTTTATGGTAAACAAATGTCACTCTTCAAAATAAAAGCAATTCCGAAAAATTGTTAATATCCCTATTGTTTATGTTGATAAAAATGCATGCAACATGCAATAGCTTTACCGCGGCAGTCTCCGAGTGCCACACTTCTTTTTTTTTTTTTATAATTGGCACTCTAAGAGTATAATAAAATAAGAGTACTAAGAATAGAAGCGAAAACTTGTAAGTACCTTTTTTAACATTAATAGGTTACACTTGACCGCCATTTCGCCTGATCTTAAACGATGATGCGGTCTACGATACGATACCTATAAGTAACACAGAATTTGATAGCTCACTCTGGAAACTACGCGGGTGACACCGGAGGGCGTGGGCCATAGCCACGGTCCCGAGTTTACCCGAAAATATCTTATCATTCCCAAGCGTGACGCTAGAATTCAATTCACAGCCCACGAGAACTCTGTCTGTAGCGCCCAAAAGCAAATTTCACTTTAAAAAAAAGTACCTGGTTGACCGAGCTTTGCTCGGTTTTTAAAATGATATTTAGGCAGGTACGAATTACGAAGTGATGACTTACTTAGACCTACTAAAAGGCGCTAAGTATAAGATTTTCTCAGAAAAAAAAGAACAAAAAGAAAAGGACCACCAGGATACGAACCGGAGCCTATTTCACTCCGAGGGCGAGCAAAAAAAAAGAACAAAAAGAAAAGTAACATCCAGGATTCGAACCGGGGTCTGTTGTCTCCGAGGGCAAGCATATTCCGTCTGAGCCATTTAGACTTAAAGAACAGTGGCGAAATAAGTTATCGTATTCTAATGACATTGTAGGAGTTTTTCATTGTCTAATAACGCGCATAAAATGATGTTTTTAAAAAATAAAACCTAGCTAGATCGATTTATCGTCCCCGAAACCCCTGTATACATAATTTCATGAAAATCGTTTGAGCCGTTTCTGAGATTCAGATTCTATAGATTTATACAAGAATTGCTCGTTTAAAGGTATAAGATTCCTGTACCTATTTCTTGTTGGCTTCATAGTCGGACCATAGTTCTCGCTATCTTCTCTCCCTTGGCCCACTCGTCTAATTAGGTACAAGTCCGAAGAAAGTGTTCCATCCGACGTCGCACGTGTACACGTCCTACTGAGGTAGTAGTAGAGGTGAACAAATGAGCATTGTGACGTCATGTTACTTGCTGTTACCGGGGCCGATGTGTTTGTTTACCAGTTCTTATTTACTTCTTATCACAACTTACCAGGTTAGTGATGAGGATGAGATTGTATCATATGTTAGATTCATTAAGCAATATTATTGTTTGCGAGAGAGTGTATTTATTTACTTATTAACTGTAAAGAAAAACTGTGTATTTGTCACTTACTTATTCAACCTGAACGCAGTTGCGGTGGACCACTGGTAAATTATTGAAATGAAAAGTGAAAATGATTTCAGTAGTGGTAGGACTCTTGGCAGAGTCCGCCTGGTGAAGTACCACACCTTTGCCAGCTATTCTACCGCCAAGCAGTAATGTGCAAACATTACTGTGTTCCGGTTTGATGGGCAATGTTTCCAGAGAAATTACAGGGCTTAAAGGTATAACATCTCAGATATCTGGGTGACGAGCGCAGTGCAGTGCTAGGTAATGATTTGGCCTCTTCGTGTTTCAATAGCTGCGTGCCACTGTGCTGTTATGTGTCAGGCATGTTGCTTACCATCAGGCACATGTCCTGCGCGTCTCGTCACTCTTTATTAAAAAAAAACATTACCTCTATGTGGCACCCATATTTTATAATAAAATTAATAGTTTGCAAGATATACAAAAATTACTGAAGAACGTCACTCTGCATTGCTTATCAGGCTTTGATTATGCTGATGCTGAAAAACTAATGAAAAAGCTATTATATAATACACATTGTTATTGTTTTATTATATGCTTGGTAAATTTAAACTGTTTAAAATCTTCTTATTATTCATTTCTTTATCATGATAAAATAAGTTAAAGTTAGTAATTACGTTTCATTTTGTTATTTTTTTGCCTTCAAACAGTATTATTTATATGTTTGTTTTTGTTCGTAAATTTTATGTTGTTGAACATTATAATTAAGATATCAAATGGAAGACGCTGCCTTTTGCACCACAGTAGTTATATTAATGCAAGAGCCGCATAATTAATTGGAATTCTATATCTGTTCAATAAATTATCTTTATCTTTTAAACTTCTTTACCCTTGTAGGAGAAAATCATATGAGTTTGCATCGCGCTTCTGTCTGGCGACGACGGCAGTGGCTAATGCCCGATCCACACGAGGCTAGTCAAGCTAGGATAGCAAGTTAGTGTTACTACGCTAGCAAGCTAGTACTTCTATCTTCGTGTAGACAAAACTAGCGTTGCGTAGCGTCAAAATCAAAATGTTTTATTGCGTATAGCTGTGCATATCAGATGTCAAGTTATTCAAAAGTGTCAACAGATTACCCGTTGTGTCGGGCGTTCAATAATAAACAAAACAAAATAATCTAGGAGTGTTTGGAAAAAAATACATAAATTCAAGAATTATATTTTTTTGGATAATTATGTAACGAAAATGCAATATCTTAATAATATTTTGTACTATGTTCAAAATAACGTTGCTTTAAATAATTGTTTGAGGATCCATAATATTCCTTAATATTATAGAACGATTTATTAATAAGTAAGTTGTTTACACAAAGCTATAAATACTATCTTGCTAATACTAGCTTGCTATCCTAGCTCGTATACTAGCCTCTTAGGGTTTTTAAAAGATTTACCGTCATTAGTTGACTGAAGCTCAATTTTGTATCTTTTATTTTGCTCGAATAATAGAAAGTTGACAGATTTTTGTCCCGTGTAAGCTATAACGGCTGTTATGCCCGATTTACATTGTTCCAGTCCAGCGATCGAATCCAGCGCTGGATTGCTTGCTGGAAAAATGTAAACCGCTAGATGCTAACTGGATTCATTGCTTTCCTGTGCCGGTTGACATTTTTCCAGTAAACAATCCAGCGCTGGATTCAATCGTTGGACTGGAATAATGTAAACCGGGCATTAGCGTTCGGAATATAGTAAACTTGCAGCGCTCCACAATATTACCATGTTCTTTAGCTGGTTTTTTTTTTTTTTAAACTGTTGTTTATAAACTTATGTTTTGTGATTTACTTTATATTGCTTCAACCTTTTATTTCGCACAATGTTTTATCCCTCTTCATAGAAAAGTCGAAGAACTTAGCTGCTCTCACAAAATTGTTACGCCCACATTAAAAAGTTCTCTATTGTTAGCAGTCGCGCTTACGATCAAATCCAGTTTGTCCCACCGTTTCCCCACTGATGGAGTATCGTAGTACCTTTTTAGATGTCTAAAATATAAACTAGCTTTTTTTAACATTTGACGTCAAAAAAAGGATGGGGTAAAGATTTTACACCATGAATAAGTTTTCTCATCCGATATTTGCTGATACTGCACACTGTTGATGTCAATTGAAATATTTCTAAGAACTTAATTAGCAATAGCGAGAGAAAAAGTTATTACTATTTTCCCACCATAATTGTTTTATTTGCCATGTGAGTAAATGAAATAGTTTATTTCTGATATGGAATTTGTTTGGTATTAATAAAGCGAAATTTTCATATATTTCAAAATCTACGAAAAGCGTGTGCTATGTCGTTACACAACAAAAACAAATTTAAGATAATCATCAAAAAATTTACGAAGCAAATGCCTCGCCGGTAAAATTGGCAACCGTGGAACGAAAATATAGACAAACTATAGGAAGACGGGAGCAAACAAACAAAGAGTAAATAGACACATACCTACTTAAAAATAAATTAAGTAAAACCGCATTTTCGCCTTCACCTTGTGAAATTATATTTTCCCAGCAAAATGCAATTTTGGTGAAGGCAGAAACAAAAAAGAATATCATCAGAAGTATTATACGTCAACGAATATGCGTTAGTAGAAATTCTCCACCAACGGTGGGGAAATTGAGTTATCCGTGACGCTGACGATGCATATTCGGAGTTACAATGAAAAACTTTACAAGACGGAAATTACTTTACGCTTCTTTGTTGCGCACCTCGCGTCTGAAAATCGTTATTTAACAGTTGATTCATCGCTCGGGACGCGGTCATGTTGAAATATTAATTAAATTTAATATAAATAAACGGCAAAACAAGTTTGTTTGTTACGCTTTCACACAAAAACTACTTAACCAATCATCATGAAACTCTGTACTACATATTTTTGGAGGTATTAGAACTAGCATTGGCTACATTTTATGAATAAATGAATGAATGAATGAATGAAAACTCTTTATTGTTCACACCTTAAATTAGTACAGAAAATAAATATATACACAAAAAAAAACTAGTGAAACAACTGGCGGCCTTATCGCTGAAAGCGATTTCTACCAGGCAACCTTGGGGTGGACAAAAAACTAGGAGAACTTAAATCGTGGTGCGCAATAAATACTATTACTACGAGATAAACGTAACATTTTATCCCGGGAAAATAACGGAGTCGTGTACTAGGCAGGTGAAAACGCGGGACACCGCTTGTTAACTATATTTATACGCTTTAGCTGTTTTCGCACTGTTACGTACACTGAGAGCCTATTTTATGTACCGTATTGTATTATAAGATAACAGTATCGCCTCGCGACTTTGCTTAAAATTTGGAATTCACTATTCTCTAGGAACTCTATGTTCTGTGACGAAAAGTAGCCTGGTCATCTGAAATCAAAATCAACTAAATCGATCCGGCAATTCTAGAACTTATTCGCGAGACAATAGAACTGCAATTCATTTTTATAAATCGTGTACAGATTTACCATTCTAAATGTAAATTGGTAAGTAATTAATAAGAAAAAAAAAAGCTACAACAAACTTTGTAGTCGTTGCAACAACCAACGAACAGGCGTTGTAGAAAAAAGATCTATTTTTGGCAGCAAGTAGGTACCATATTACGTTTGTTAACAAAACATGCTGGAAATGCTATTTTCATTGGGTAAAAGAGTACGGTCAAAACACAAATTGTTTCTCATGAAATTGTACCTGTATTTATTTTAAATTCTGTTACTGCGCTTGCCATCTGTTGCGGTCTCAGGTGTATTACTAATATTCTAAAACTTGGAGGCGCCCTTTGCTAACTCAATTATTTATTTTGAAGATTGTACATACCAGCTCTTAGTTATCTATATCGTGATTGTTTTTTTTGTAACTTGACTTTTTTCTTTAGTTTTTTTTTTATACGTACATTTTTTTATACGTTGAATTCTCTGCTCAATGCGGCACCTAACGTAGATATGTTTGCTGGTCAGTGGAAAGACATTGTGACAACATGCTTAGTATACTGTGAGAAAACACTAGTCAGGGAATCAAGTATTTTTTTGTGACATGTGAGTATGCAACTAATGACATTACATTGTATAATTGACGTGACGTGACATTTGGTTCAATATTGTAGAATTAATTGTATTATTAGGTATTTTGACATTGTTTGGTATGATAGTGATTTTCCGGTATAATTTTAGTGTGAACTTGTGTAATATTTTACTTTATTATTGTGTTTTGTCTTTATTGTCATTGGGTTCGACGATTGATTTTTTATCATAATAGATAGATTAATTATTATTACTTTGACATTATTATCCACAATTTAAAGTACATTGTTAATAAAGTTTAACTTTAATTTAACTTTAACTTAAAATTAATTTAATTTCTCGTTAGTGTAAGGCGTTATCTACGAGTGTAACGGTGCTAATTGATTACAAATAAATAAATAAAATGTTGAAGTTGTGCTTAAATTTGTGTTAATTTGACATAATATTACAAATTAAATAAAAATATAATTTTGCTTTTGTCGCTTCTGCTTCAAGCTGCGCGTAATCTGATAAAAAATGCAGGGCTAGTTCACTCTGATGAGTTTAATACACTATGTAATATGAATCCTATAAAACCTAATAAACCAGCTATTGTGCTGCGAAGGCTTTAAAAAAATGTTTTCGAACAACGGGCTCGTTTTGTGAGTATTTTGGCCCGTCTCTCGATTGTCTAACATTTACCTAATTTTTTGTTAGCTTTGAGGTTGGATTGCCTAAGAACAAACACAGTAACAAAAAACCAGGCCAAATTTCAGCCTCAACACAGTTCGAACCATAACAAAGGTATCATTCTACACCAAGGTCTCTTAAGGCGTCAAAATCCGTACATCTTACTCCATCAATATGAGAGATAGACTTGTTTGGCGCGATGAGGCAAATATCTTCATAAAGCATAGAATTTATCGCAGTCTAATACTACATCATACTTTGTCATGAATATGTTTACCTACAGTGTATGGGAGGTACAATAAACTCTGTTCTTTATGGCGGCTTACATTTTTCCTCTTCGTAAAATAAGCATGGGAGCGAAATGACACAAAATTCGCTAAGACACTTGAAGAAGCAACTCAACGGTTCCACAAAGAAAATATAATTTCTGAGTAAGATAATATCTTAATAATAAAGTAATCAATAATAGTAAGATAATATCATAATAATAAAGTAATCAATAATAGTAAGATAATATCTTAATAACAAAGTAATCAATAATAGTAAGATAATATCTTAATAATATAGGTTGGCCATTGCCATTCAACGTGGGAACGCAGCGAGCGTCATGGGTACCTTTGCGCCGGGAACGGTTCGGGGTGGGTTATTTGGGGAATAGTTTTAAGTTTAATTGTAGAAGTTGAATAATAAAGTAATCAATAATAGTAAGATAATATCTTAATAATAAAGTAATCAATAATAATAACACAGTAACACATTCATAACAACGCAGAAAGCTGCTATATTAAACACCTGTCGAATAGTTGAGAAGTTTCTGCAGCATGACTCAGTAGGGGAAAAAATTTTCATCATGAATCCCACTTGGTCTAGACCTAGACCTGTCAACGGTTCCGTAACTCTGATAGTAGCCATGCCGCAGAAACTTGTGGAGGGTTTTAGTCGGTAGGGGTGCCACTCTGGTGCCGAGTCCGACGTCGTGCGTAAAATCATTTCCCGCTACTACAAAAAAAAAAAAGACCTAGACCTGTGGACTTCATTAAAACCGAAACTCTTCTAGTTTCGAGAAAGAGACACCTCTTCAAAAATAATAACATTTTACAATAATGCCAGTTTTGTTCCCACTGCTGGGAATCGAGGCTTTCCCTCACAAGGAGACGCTAGATTTTAGTCAAATAAGCTGGTCAAGTGCGGGTTGGTGTCTGATCTTTCACCGAGCTAATACATAACTGCGGCAAAAAATTTCATTGCCTCAAACTATAATGAATAAACGCATACAGCACAGACTCAATCAAAGATTAACCTTTTTAATCAAGAAAATAATTAAAATAAAAGTTGAAAATAAATCATGGTGATTATAATTAGGCACGGAGAGTTAATTAAAACGCAGATAGAAAGAATTTTCCTTTTCATTTCTTTTTAAATTGGAAGCAACGGCTATCTCAGGAAAAAAATATTATGATTAGAACGATAACAGCAGTTTTATAGACAAAGCTTATAATTAAAAATTAAGCTAAATTATTTTTACTACTGGTCGCTAAGTGTCGCTAAGATTCGACCTTAAAGCTATTTTTTTTAATTAATTGGACCACAGACTTCAACAATAAACAAAATAGTGTGGATGTGATACGTGACAGTGTGGGTAACGTCTTTTTTATTGTTTTTCAAATACGAATACAAAAATCTTCATTGCTGTTTGTAGGTAAGATAAGATGATACAAAACATTTTATAAAGTTGACCCATACAAACTGGCCTCTGCGAGACAATTTGTCTGGCAAGACAATTTGTTATATAGACTATTTGTATAGACAACTTGTATAGACAATTTGTTGTATAAATTATGTTATATATATTTGTTATATTTAATATGATATAGTCAGCTGATTAAAGTCTTCTTCTTTCTCATCTTCTTTTCATTTCTGGTTTTTATTTAGTTGTGTTTTATGTGATCTGATTATTCATCTTCTATTCATTTCTGGCTTCTATTTGGTTGTGCTATAGATATGTATATTTTGTGTAATATTTTTGCACAATTAAAAAAACAGCTTTCTGGTCTCTTTCTCTACATAAATCACAAGTGTATGAAATTGTACATTCCACCATCCACGCAATTTTCGTAAAAAGCGGTACAAAGTCTTTGCTTCACGTATTAATATTTAAATATTTGTGTAATTATTAAAGAGCCACGGTTGTCATTTTACTAGAAAGTCCAATTTTATATTATAATCGTAAAATCGTAAGTATTTCATTAATATTTAAACACAGATGAAAGGACGACCGGGTGTTATAACTTGACGTGCCGGTGTGGTCTCTGGCACCGTAGCTCCCGAACAGAAAATGTATTTTTTGGTTGATGGGTAAAAGTTAAAGGGACAGCTTTACAGCTACGTTTGATAGAAATCGGTCCAAGATTGTCGTCGTTACAAAATGGCTGCTTCGAATATTTTATGCAACTTTTTCATTATGGATGTCAAATGAAAGGGCTTGTGTAGTAGAATAGGTTTAGGTAGAGTTTATGATATTTTAGATATACCGCATCATCATTTAACAACAGTACAGATAACGTTCCAATGCACCTAATTTTGATAAAAAACCAAACAGTGGACATATTTAAAAAAAATAGTTTTTAGCAGTAGGATTCTTTGCAGAATCCACCTGGGGAAGTAACACACCTTTGCCAGTTACATAGGGTAATGTTTCCAGATAAATTATAAGGCATAAAGATAAATCCTCTAATATGGTGGCGAACGCAGTGTTTACCTCACGGATGTTGGTTTACTAACTTCATGCTGTTAAGGGCAGGCGTGCTTCTTACCACCAGACAAAATGTCCTCTTCGTCCCTTCACTCTAAAGGTTCTATAAAAACAATTAGGCTCGATATGAGGTAAGCCCCGCCTTCGATGATGCCACTGCATCGATCGTCTTCATTAACTAATCATCACAATCGGCCAACCTTGGACAAGCTGTGCCAACGACCAATTATACTCGTCAGTTCTTACACAATTGCGTTTCCTTTGAGCCAATTTGTGGGTGACACATGGCGAAATATTTGACAAATGTTGCAAAAGGCGTAAAAATAGAAGCTTGTAATAGTGAAACGCGTAAAGGTTAACTGGTTGAGAATTCATAACGACATCGCTTGTCACCATATTATTGTATTCTTTCGTTTCTCTGTTATCTATATGTAACCATATGTAAATTTGCAATCACCGTCAGTTTCCAATATGACGGGAGCGATTAATTATTATCTCACGGTAGGTTAGGTTAGATTATCTTGTACTATAACACTGTTAGATTATAATCTGACAGATTTTCTATTTTACGGTGACATCTACATTAATACATGAAGCAAAAACGTTGTACCCCTTTTTTACGAAAACTGAGCGGAGGAGTGTAAAATTTCGCTCACATAGTACAGTTTATATCGAGAAGGAGAGCAGTATGCAAATGAATTAAAAACCATACACACAGTACCTTCTGTTAAACACACATGCATTTATGGTATACTGTAAAATACGTATGTTCATGTGAAATTGAGAAAGATTAATATTGATTTGTGGTCGAATTACAAGCACTTAGCGTCCAATACACGAACTAACTAAAAGATTAAAATACGAGTAACAACTACTCGTATTTTAATCTTTTAGTTAGGCTAGTTCATAAGTGTTCTATTTTAATATGTATGTTTTATGTATCACAATGAAAAGTTATTTATATATCTATCTATTATCCTGTCTTCTCTCCCTTGACTTTTCCCAGCCCGGTAGTTTCAAATTATTAATAAAATTAATTTAAGTGAACACACACATTATAGCGACATACATTATTATAGCGCGTATGTGTTTCGATAATAAGAAAATAGAGATGAGGTAACTTACGAGCACGAGCGATCGGGTCTTGTTTGATGAATCCTCAAATGGGCGTATGACAGTGCATGCATTACCTGAAAATATAAAACGAAAATAGAGTAGGAGCCCATCATCATTGCGTAATATGATACTACGCCCCAGGGTACCTCTGAATTTTTTTATATCGATGTGAATGTAGGTAGTCTAAATTTTCACTATTTTTTGCTTTTGCAACAACAATAATAATATTTTTACAAAAGTAAAAATGTATAATTGGCAAATAATAAAATTTTTAACATATTTTTTGATTTATTAAAGCATCGTGTAATGAACGGCATTACAAATAAGTTTTATTCGTTTTTTCTAATAGCCCTCATTATGTTTTTTAAACATGAGACCATTGATCAACTCGCAACCTTAGCATAGGTCACCGTGTCTCCACACCGGCCGGTCGGGCAACAGTTGCGCAACACTCGCCCGACTGGTTTGAAGATCTGTTGGACAACGACCGGGCTTGACATTGCAAGGATCAAATTGTTTTGGTTCTATATGGCATCGATGTTATCTTTGGCTTATTTTAGAAGAAAATTACAACGCAATATGATCCGGCTCCATTCAGATATCTACTTAATGCTTACACCAGCCAAAAAAAGGTTGAGTAAAGACAAATCGATATTTCGCATGCGACAGCGTCCACGCACACGTGAAGCGACAAAGTTAGACCTCCATGGAGGTTTTAATCAGTAGGGGCACAACCTGGAAGACCTGGAACCTGGAAGAGATCGCTCTTAGCGATAAGGCCGCCAATTGAAATGTCATCTTTTTCACAATAACTTAAGTTTATTTTGTGTTTTTATATTGTGGCTTTTAATAAAGTGTTTTCTTATCTTATCTCTTATCTTAACCCATGGCACATCACCCGATAGACCCTTTAGGCGGCGGATATGCGTAAATTCCTTTCTTTTGCCAAAAAAAAAGCACTATAGTTGCTAATCACGAGTAGACCGATTAGTAGAACATTTCCTACTACTTTCTTGTGGAAAGATTACTACTGTCAGTCGAATTAGACAAAATTCACTACTAAAATCGCTGCACCTCGATCATTGTATCATATGCACGATAAATATCTGGCACTAGGGGTCCACCCCGGCTTCGCCCGTAGACATCTTTTTAACCCCCGACCAAAAAAAGGGGTGTTATAAGTTTGACGTCGATGTCTGTCTGTCTGTCTGTGTGTGTGTCTGTCTGTGGCACCGTAGAGCTCAAACGGATGGGCCGATTTCAATGCGGTTTTTTTTTATTTGAAAGTTAATATCCGTGCGGGTGTTCTTAGCTATGTTTTGTTAATATCGATTCAAAATGGCCGCCTCCACAAAATGGCGGACAAAATATTTCTTCACAACCTACCTCAATATGGGTATCAAATGAAAGGGCTTGACTAGTAGAATGTTGTACAGATAACAAATCTAAGGTAGTCGGGGGTTAATCAGATTTTTTTAATTATGCTCTTGTGGTAACACACGTTATCAAAACATGTCCCTTTTGAAACATGCTGGTTTCACCGTTAAAGCCAATGGTGATGACCCGATATCCGTGGTGATGACATACTTGTACAGTACATGGTGAAATACTCAGAAGTTGAGAATGGGAGTCGAATCTACGACCACACTATTGAAAAAACAGACATTCTCGACACTAGGCAACTGCGGCTACGCAACTTTTCCTAGGTAGTACTTATGCATAAAAATGATGCGTGTAATTCTCAAAATAAAACCGAGTACGCTCACAGACAAGTTATTTTGGTTCTATTTACCTGTGAGAATGGCTGCACGTACAAAATTGAAGAGTTTGTACGCGATAACCCTTCCACCTTACATGTAGGGAATATGTCGAGCTCCTTCGAGTCTGTTTCCACGGTAGTGAAAGGAAAATTGACGTTCTGTTTGTTTGTTTTGTCTTGTTTACTCAATTTCTTAACCGTAACAATATTGGATCCGAAACTATATAATTCAAAATCTATTCATAGCTATTTTTTTAAATATTTTGTAATAGTCACGATTTTTAATTTTCAAAAATGCTTTGATCAAATCGATTATACAATACTAGCTTATATAGGTATATAATTCGAGTGCCGTTCATTGGGTCCGAGGTTTGGGAACCTCCACGTGATGCACCTTGGGCATTTTAAACAATCACTTCCTAATCGCTACAGAATTCTTACTGTCTGATAATGGTTGATAAATAAAAAAAGAAATTGTATGTGTACTGTAAAACCCTAAGTTTTTTCTTGCTAATTGTGTCATTACTACTAAAGTGATCTGCTCTAGTCACCATCCAATAATAGTCTAAGATCCCGCTATACAACGACCTTCACCAATCTGTTTATTGGATGAAAAGTGTTTTATATGTCATTTAATATGCCAACAAATATATTGCAAATGGGTTGCCTAAAAAAATTTCAGTCCAGAATATGATTAAACATATAAAACACTTTTCATCCAATAAACAGATCGGTGAAGGTCGTTATATAGCGGGATCTCCTACTATAAAGCATTTTGAAGGTATAAAACACGTCTCTATATTCACAATTTATTTGAGGAATCTTACAAAATGAGACATTGGTATCACATTTGGTAAAATTAACAACAAGGTATATTGGACATATCTATTTGCATCATGAAAACTCTTGTTCGAGGCATAAATGTGAATATAATCGAATTAGAATCGTAACCGTATAAGTGGCGCGACACGTCATCGCTTCACAGTTTTCGGATGACAATGGAAACGGGTGCTCCGCAGAAAATTTGTAGGAAGGTGAATGGCAGGCGACGCCCATCTTGTTTACGAGCAGATAGAGATAAAACATGGCTCGGTAGTATTTGCACAGAGATCCAGCTCCCTGCGCGGTTTGGGAGAAAACCTTCGCCAGCAGAGATTAAACCTTCGAGTAACTGAGCAAACTTGGTCCTGGTAGACTAAACATCCTACAGACATTTAAACTAGCAGCGCCCATGATTTCACCCGCGTAGTGATCCAGTTATTTCCCGAGATAAAAAGTCATATAATACTTCTAATACCTTCAAGAATGTGTGCACAAAATTGCATGATGATCGGTTAAGTGTTTTTCGCGTGCAACCGTGTTAAACAACAAACTTCTTTTCGCGTTTGTGATATTAATATGATGTGAAAGAATTGGATTTTTGGATGTTTGTTGCTGAATCTCGTTGGAATGGCTGAACAAATCGGGTTGAAATTTGAAAAACAGGTAATTTAAGGTCTGAAATAGCATGGGCAACATAAATAGCAACGGGAACTATGCAGTAGAACTGCGGGGAGCTGACAGTATAGAATAATGAGTTTTGTAGAACTTTTTTGTTTCAAACAGCAAAGGAAGGGAATTCTCTCTTGGCTCGTAGTAGTTCCCGGCAAATACAACCTGAATCTCTGTGAAACTTGAAAAAAAGAACACTGCATGTAAAAGTTTTTCCACACTTTTATAATTGGGAACCTTTAATGCAAGAGTGAATAGATATCCTCTGGACAAACGTTTATATATTTTTAAGTCAGCTACTCCGGAGTCCGTGACGGTTACCATTTATGGGTTATTTTTTTACAAATATCTTGGTATATGAAAATAAAAGGAAAACAGAGAGTAGAGGGAACATTTTCGACCTAATTTTAGAGCTCTTTTGTCCAATTTTGTTACTTAACAAGCCACCTCCTCTCTCGGCTCAAGGCCTCCACCACGACCACATTTCTGACCGTGACGGCCATCTATAAGTTAAACTCTCAAATTGTTCTGGGTGATGCAGCCAAAGCTTGCTGTAATAACCGACCAATGGCGTCGTCGGTGGGGATGCTTACCCACCTAAAACCTTGTATAAACCTTGTGTTAAGGTAAAGCGAGTTCAAAAGTAAGCCCATGTGGTCTGCGATGGAGCGTGCTTATCTAGAAGAAACCGATCAACTATCGAATTGAATACACCAAGACTGTATAAAGCCATAAAGCCCTATCAAGCAACGCATTCGTCAGCCAAGATGTTATATTTTTTTCATTTCAAAGTTTGGATGTTTCTTGATTTTTTTTGTAGTGGCGGACTCTTGGCAGAGTCCGCCTGGGGAAGTACCACACATTTGCCAGTTATTCTACCGCCAAGCAGTAATGTGCAAACATTACTGTGTTCCGGTTTGAAGGGCAATGTTTCCAGAGAAATTACAGGGCTTGGAGATATAACATCTTAGATCTCTGGGTGACGAGCGCAGTGCTAGGTAATGATTTGGACTCTGCATGTTCCAATAATAACCTACTACGTGGTATTAGGTTATTAATGAATCAGTCTGTAATATAAAATTAATATTAATGTCTAGAACAGAACTTATCATTCTCTACCCAAAAAAAAACATACATAAGGTCGAATTGAGAAACCTCCTTTTTTGAAGTCGGTTAAAAAATGCAGAAATCTTAAGTAGTATTGAATAATTTCTAGATTATTCGACGACGAAATCGCAAACATGTATTTATAGTCTTAATAAAAACTGTTCGTCACAGGAATTCCCAGTTACTTCTAGTAGAATTACGCTGGGCTCGTCTGATGCAATAAGGCGACTGCAAGTACCCGTCTACAATCAACCGCTCTCAATTGAGGATGTGTTGAATTTGGGCTCAGTCCGACGGACTTAACTACTTTATTTTATTACAACTCAAATGTACAATCTTTGATCGTAACCTATAAAACATAATATAGTATAATAACTTCAGAAATAGGTTATGAATGAAAGAGATAAATTTAATGTTTCGAGAAACGTCATAGAATAAAGATAAAAGCCGTATTATATATTAAAGGACCATAGATTTAGTATGTATATGTAAACTTTTTGCCAGAGACTAATTACATTGTTATTGGCTTAATTTTTTTATTGTAGCTAAAAAAATTGTTGGTCTTGAACTTTTTTCTCTATAAATTAAATTGCATCAACTATACAATTGGTAAGTAATGCGCAGTGTATAGACCAGTGCAGCAGCCTTAAAATGGTTAAAATGACAAAAAACTATACTAAATAGTTTAATGAAACGCATTGTAAAAGAAAGAATTATTCTGTGCCTTTATTTTGTGTAACATCTTCGCATTTTTTTAGCCTTAACCCATTTATTTATACATAAAATAGGTTTTTGGTGTGTTGTTTCACGTATTTAATTTGGATTATTTTAATAAAATTTACTAATTTAAAACAAGTTTTCATATTATTTTTATGATTTCTTTCTCAATTTAATTTCTTTAAAAAGTGTGTTAAAAAATTGATGATAAGATATTTCGTTTCACCACGATTAGCTTGCTGTTTCGCAATCAAATTTCATCAAATAAATAGAACCGTTTCCGCAATCCACAAAATATACAACATTTAAATATATCCTACATACATGTGTACATACATGATACATGCAAGAATGGCTCGTTTAAAGTAATAGGACCCAATTACCAGAGTACTGTCGGCATCGCCCGTCTGATCTAGAGGCGTAGCTCGTTTCATCTATAAAAGTTTATTTTTTAAAATCTTTCCTTAGTTACCTTAGATGTACTATACAAAGACCCTTATAATAATTGTATAATGTTTACGCAAATATAGCTTTTAACTTTTCTCGATTTAAACTCATTAATATTAAAAACGTTATAAAATAAATAATGAAATGTCCAAGACATCACACTCAATTAATCGCATAAGCATTGCCAAACAGTGTGGTAATGCCGCCAGCATGACAAGCACGCTCGGACTGCTCATGGACTTGGCCATCTTGATTATCTTTAGATCTTTATTGATCTAGGGATAATTCAGGTTTGCTTAGTGTAAATAGTTTGGAATGTAGCGTAGTGTAGTTGTTATTGTATATTAGGATCTGCTTGTTAAAAGAATATCGCTATTTAAATTGTCGTTACCCCTACTTGGTTCACGACTGAAACGTCGCAAAGTAATAAAATAATGCCTCTAACAATTTCTCCCAAAATGGAGTATTTGCAAAATTTATGTCGTACCAATCTGTTGACATGTCAATTAATACTCGTAGTATGCAAAACTGAATGCATTTCCGAATGCCAATGTTCAACCTTTTACGGTGTAGGAAATCATGGCGAGATAACTGACATGGTCGCAGAAACTTTCCAAATCATGCTTCATCCGGCAACCCGCACTTGGGCAGTGTGGGACCATAGTCTGACTCTCTCCATGTGAGTGGTCCTGAATCTCGGTGGGAACACATAGTGAGCTAATGAAAAGCTACCGAAGATCGACCGAATCGCTCCACAATTTATATATTTACTGCTATCACGAATTTTAACGTTTGTGGAACATTTTGGACGTGCGCGGTGAACTCTCATCTCCTCTAAACGTAGATCATTATAACAGACGCTGTAATTAGGCGGCTGGGCCAACCGCACTAGTTCGCCGCAAATCGCGAGATGGCTGCAAACTCATCTTGTGGTCGGTTCTGGGTACGCGCGTAATGTCAAGGGCTGGAAAATATGGCTACCTGAGTATGACTACTTGATTTTAAGTCAAGTTTTACCTTTTTTTAAGTTTTAACTGGAGTGAATGTATCAGTAAAAGGAACTAACTGACTTGGTCTCGTAGCTTTGTTGGTGGTAACTCTCCTCAGAGTTGTGGGTTAAATTCCTATTTAGGTTATAGTCATAACTTCTTTAGGCACGTTGAGCTTTTTGAGGTAGAGGGAAATATTATGAACTTGCATCACCGACATCCTAATGTCGAGGAACGCGGTGTAGCGAAGTACCAACTAAGCGGCGTCGGAGCAGCGATCAGTTCAGATCAGTTTTTTTGGAGGAGTGCAATATTGAGACTACGCGTCTCTGCCATGCGTAATATTTTTTTTTTTTTTTTATATAAAGAGTGACGAGACGAGCAGGTCATGTGCCTGATAGTAAGTAACATGCCTGCCACATAACAGCACAGTAACACGCAGATATTGGAATAGGTGTAATCCTGTATGTACCTGTAGATACATACATACGAATTGCACAAAATAAGTGTTTATAACTGTTTAATACTAAGTCTGAGTTTTATGTTTTCACTTACAGCCAATCCCTATGACTGGCATTTTTTTCGGTTCGATGAATTTTGCGCCTTTGTAGGAATACGCAGTTTCTTTGCATCATTTGTTTAGCACTAACGTATTATTCGTCTTATTGGAAACTAAAGGTAAGCCTAAATATGCAGGTTAATTGATAACTAGTTGAGAAATAATTTAAAGGTCCCTCGAGACAGCGGCTGTTTATGCAGGGGTAGTTCCTCCACTCCGCGGCGGTAAGTACAGACGATCGCAGCTACAAAGGTCGGTAAGTGGAACAAAGGGCCGCCCTCACCCGCGGCAAACGAACCGCCCCGGGGTCCGTTTCCGGGGGAAGGTACGAGTATAATCACAATTGATTACAGCCTCGTATATTGCTTATCGTGGTTAGTTTCCTCTGTCGGACCGAAGTTGGACTTCGGGCAATATCAATACCCCGGTCAATTACTAACCGAGTTCAAACATTTTTTTAAGTAAGTATCTTACGCGATAGCTATAGCGATAGCGATAGCCACCACTGTGACGCTGACACTGTACATCGTAAGTGCAACACTATGAATCAATTTGGTGATAATTCTTTTGTTTTGTGTGTAATGCGTCAGAGGTGGTCCCATATACATTTTATCACAATTGATGTAGCGATTTTAGAAATATGAATAAAAATCTCAGAAATTTGCTTACCTCGACGACATACATATTCGTGGTTTGTGTCTGATTGCTGTGCTATTATATGGCAGGTATGTTGCTCACCATCAGGCACATGTACTGCTCGTCTCGTCACTCTTTATTTAAAAAAAAATTGTTTTCTTAAAAAATATGAAATTTTGTCGACTGTCGGAGTTTAATTTTAAGTAGAAGTCAATTATAGTTTTTTGGAATATTAAGTTATTTAGAACTAAAATGGATTTTTATCCTAGTGGTTTTTTGACGCGCAGAGCCTTTATTAACAAAACTAAAATACAGTGAGAACTACACTACGCTCAAGGGCAGGTCCGGCTTTGGCTCCTGGGGGGTCACAAGCCCCAGGGAGGGGTCACAGGGCCACATAGTCGTGGTCATGTCACAAAATGGTGCGATAAGTACATGCATGCTTTTTATTCAGTGGTCCACATGGGTACTGGACCCAGCCCAAGGGGGTACCCCATGACCCCTCTGGATCTGCGCCTGGCTACGTATCATACCTAACTAACTATTTACACATTTGTATTATTCATAGACCAATGAATGTCTACAGATAATCCAGATCCTAGTGAAAACATCACAATGTTTTGAAATTGAAGATTAATGATACCAGTTTACTAAAAATAGCAACATGTTTTTAACGCACCAGACCGATTCGCCACATTTATGTTTTACCGCCAAACCCAAACAAACAACAGTTGAAAGGTCGAACTTGATACAAAGAACAAGATAAAATAGTTACCTACGCCACTCTCGCACAAAGCTCTATACAGACAGTGGAGAAGAAATAGGTGGTATTTCTTATCATTTCTACGTTTGCCGTTTTACCCGACTGAAAGAATGGTTATGTTTTTCGCGCGTATCTTGTATGTTTGTAAATTTATTTATTCCACGTATCTTCCAAACGGCTGGATGGATTTTGACAATTAAGATATCGTTAGATTCGTCTCAATGAGCCAAGTGTTCTTAGATAGTATTTTGGGTCACATAATGTTTTTTTAATCAGTATTTTTTTTGCAGTGCAGCGGGTTTGTTAAATGAATTTATTGAAGTCAATTAAAACACATTTTTGCAAGAGAATTATGAATGTTTTCCAACTATATTAGATACTTGTTATGTATGTATGTTATGTCTTGTTGTAAACTTTGTTTTGTGGTGCCAATAAAGTGTTTTGTATTGTATTGTATGTAGTCCTACTTATATTATAAACTAGCAGTCCGATCCGGCTTCGCTCGGATAATGCCATATTAAGACTATTAATCGTAATAAAAACTACCCTATCTTTCAAGTTGGATCAAATAGCACACGGTGTGCAAATTTGATTAAAATCAGTTTAGGAGTATAGGAGCTTTATCTCTATTTTATAATTATTAGTTTTTGAATACCTTAAGGTGTTTATTAGAGGTATAGCCGTATTGCTGTAAAGGTTTCTTAGATCTTGTCATATTTCAAAAGCCAACACAAACCTTCAGCATTGCATCCAGCGGTCTCATTGCATTATCCTTAGAACTGTATGGGCCATTAAATTGCAGTAAAATGACAAATTGTTTGTTTTATTGGCCGTTGGGCCATAAAACACGTGAATTCTGTATTGTGTGCATTCCCCTGATCTGGGAGCGCCAGACTTTATATTTGTTCTTGAATTGCTATATTGTAGTTCTGATACTAAGTTAAATAATGGTAGATTGTTTTAATAGGAATTCAATTTATCGCACAAAAGAAACTGTATACAGAATAAGAGTCTCATAAATGGCAATGGAGCGTTCCTTTAAAATGATTGAGCAATTTATATTCAAACACTTAAAACAATAATGTTTTCAACGTTAGTTGGATTGAAAATTCTACACTAATGTTAATATTTACGGAGTATATGTATGTACCTTTTTTATAGTATGGATTAACGAGACGAGCGCGACATGTGCCTGATAGTAAGCAACTTGCCTGCCACATAACGGCACAGTGACATTGTGTGACAACCAGCTATACTGTGGTTACAGTGGCGTGAGTGTATTATTCGAAGCAGTTTTATGTTTTTATTTTTTAATAATTTATAATGATGTACAAACAAGTCGAAGGTTAGAAACACAACCATAACGTGACAGTGTCACGTAACTATTTAAACACGAAGGATTCAAATCACTGCAGCACGCTCGTCACCCCCAGATGTAAAAACAATGCTCTATTTGCTTAGAGCTTAAACGCTCCACACACGAAAATCAGAGGAAATGACGTAAAAGTAGTAGGGAGGAGCCTACATCGCACCATATGATTGTTGATTTATGGTGCGATGTAGTGTCCTCCCCACTAGTTTTACGTAATTTCCTCTGATTTTAGGGCTCGTGTGTAGAGAGTTTTAGAGTCCCAATCACCGCCGCGTTGTGAATTGTTCATTAGTTTTTAAGGTTGGACATTGCTGTGTGAAAAATGTCCATCAATATCTCTATCTATTCTGTATGCTACAAATAGCGTGGGTAACAAAACTCCTTACTTATTATTATTGGATATTTTGAGTAGTATCAACAAAGTCCCGGACACCTCCCGGGAAATCACCGAGATTCCCCCGATGGCCCCATAAGACGTATCCTCGGATATCATGACATGATATTGTTTTGATTGTTCCACCTCACCTGCTCCCTCGGCGGTTTTTGGATTGTTTTACTGATATATTAGTAATTAGCTTTATTCGCTTCGTAGCTTCGCTTCCGTTGAGTTGTTACCTCAATAGATGTTAGATCAATACGTTTAATATAAGTCTACTTTTTATAGAATTTATAGAATAGATTGTCACTCTATTCGACGATCAGGACATGCAACTGATAGTAAGTAACATACTTGCCCATAACAACACAGTGACACTCATCTATTAGAACACGAAGAGTCCAAATTATCACCTAGCACCGCACTGCGCTCATCACCCGGAGATATAAAACATTTTATCTCTTAGCCCAATCATTTCTCCGGAATCATTGCCCTTCAAACCGGAACATAGTAATGGTTGCCCACTACTGCTTGACGGCAGAATAACTGGCAAAGATGTGGTAAATCCCCAGGTAGACTCTGTAAAGTGTCCACACTACAAAACTCACTCTACTAGTGGTATGCAGTTTCTACTACAGTTTCGCTGTCATAGTTGTTGATTCTGCAATTTTCTTAGAATTAAAAGCAGCCTATGTGTTATAGTATCTACCTAAATAGCAAAAACATATTTAAAACTCATCAGCCAGGTCTGCACTTCCGTGTTGGGGTATAGCAATATGGTAATACACCAAATAACAATGTAGACTACAGGACTGTGAACAAAATGTATGGGTCATATGATACACCAGGAGACCTATGTAGGATGATAGAAGGGTTTAAATAATAATATTACAGCACTATGCCGGCATTTGTAAGCGGTCTAACTGAGTGCAAGTTGAAGAGAGGGGGTTGCAACCCTACATACGTATCCTGGTATATCATATGACCCATAAATTTTGTTCACGGGCCTGTAGTCAGACCAATTTTTGGGTAGGTATTCTAAAACAAAAATTGGTGCTCACGGAATTTTATGTTAAGTGACAATTCGATCTACAATGGTTTTCATCTTTTTCTTTACCTAGCTAGTAATATTTTTAATTCTTATACCACTCAATTAGATCCGTAAAATATCTTCCTAATAATTTACATCTACGAGTATGTCACGAAACAATTGGTTTCTAACACGAACAAAATCGTGTTCAAAAACCAAGCAGAACCCCAAATAAAAGAATCTTTTCAAACCACCTTTATCCTTCACGGCAATAACATTAGACTCTTCCGTAATTAAAGAAGTAACGGCAATTTTATTACAACAATACATTTTGAAACGCCGCTAAACCCGTCTTAAGAATTCTTTCAGAATCTTAAGTCTTTTTAATTACGTTAAAGAATTCCTCAGGGGTCGTAACGTCGGCTACTCGAGGGGGTCTCGGGGGGTGACGTCATAAGTCATAAATCAACCCTGAGTAACGGGAATTTTTATAACAGATTCCCGTGTCAAATGACGACGGAACGCGACGGGGCGAGAGTTAAAAATGGTCTTGGTAAGTCTATGGGCGTCGGGTGCATTGCAAGTCATTGTGGTTTGATGAACCGACGTATATACAACGACACACGACACAGGGTATGTCTATGAAAACAAATGAAAAACGTTCAATATTCGAAATAAAAATACTCATAAAATAAAAACACATGAAAAGGATATGAAATACAAACACATGAAAAGGATATGAAATACAAACACATGATAATAATTGAGCTTAATTAATACCTCACAATGTGAACATATTAAAACACCGTAAATTACATGAACACCATCAGTTTATAATCCAACGACGCTAGATAATAAATCTTTGGCATTAACTCTACCGCCAAGCAGTAATGCGCAAACGTCACTGTGTTCCGGTTTGAAGGGCAACGATTGCAGATAAATTACAGGTCATAGATATATAAACTCTTAAATTTCTGGGTGATGACTGCAATGCAGTGCTAGATTATGATTTGGACTCTTCATGTTCCGATAGATGCTTGAAACTGCTTTTATGGGTAGGCATGTGACTAAACAACCTATTAATATTATAAATGTCAATGTATGGATGTTTGTTGCTACATGACGTCGTTACCTATGAAGGGATCAGGCTAAAATTTGGAATACAGGTAGGTTATAGCCTGAAAGAACATATAGGCTACTTTTTATCCCGGCAAAATAACAGGAACGGGAACTACACAGGTAACACCCTGGGGCACTGCTAGTAAGGCATATGGATGACCCGTCTTGTCACTTTATATTCTAAATAAAAAAATTGGCAGTCATAGGAACTGCCGATAGAAGTGAAAACTTATAACTCAGAATTTGATAGCTCACTTTGGAAAAACGGTGAAATCGGAGGGCGTGGCCACGAGCATGGGCATCTAGAAATGCTGACGCATTTCTGGATAGCCAATGGGAAATGCTCACACATTTCTTGATGACCAATGGGAAATCCTGACGCATTTCTAGATGGCCAATGGCCGAGTCCCGAGTTTACCCGAAGACTCTTATCAAACCCGAGCGTGACGCTAGAATTCAATTCATAGGCCACGAAAAATCTGTATGTGAATTTCCAAAAGAAGTTCTCACTTCAAAAAAATAAGGTACTGAGTACCGGATCCTAACAAGTACTTAACAACTTTAACTAGTACATACGAGTTTTCAGTGAATACATCATCCATTTCTTTATCTGGCCCTAGATGTCAGAGATACAATGGTTCGCTGTGGAGCGACAATAGGGAATGTATTAGTGGACAAAGGCGAGCTCGACATATCCTGCGGGATATCACCAATGTATTACTACTGTAGCACTTACAGCTTTGGGGAGCCACAATCGTAAAATCGTAACTCTGATATATAAATTACGAACTATCATGCTCGCGACAGTTGAATGTACTTACAGATTCCTACTAAACTCAAATGTGAAACTTTGACGTTTTTTTTTTGCCAAAAATACTGAACCTATTTTAATGAAATTTTGTACAATGAAAGTCTATAGCGTGGAAAAAGGACATAACGTACTTTTTAACGCGAATGAAGGGTTGTAAAGGATTGAAAAGGAGGACGAAAGTTTGAATGGAAGTTTACTCATTTTGAAGTTAGATGTATAATGGTATTACGAGTATATTTATGTCACTGTAGTAATATAACCACCATCTAACGACGTTATATTAAAAACGAACCCCCACCTTAACTTAATATTTGTATTCATCACACAAATATTTGCTGGATGGGAATCAAATCCAAGACCCACGGCTATACAAGCAGACATACTACTAACTAAGCCACTAGGCCAGTCAAACATGAGATAATATATCTACTCGTATAATGTTTAGCTAATGAAGTAATTGCCCGAACAATTTTCTAATTGAATACCTATTCAAGTAAGTAGAAAACATCTTTTTATCTAATACACGAAATATTATTTATTTGTAAGCCAATTCACGAACCGAAGCCATTGAACGTCCAAACAAATCGGATTTGTTACATAAATGGCTTTGATTATCATTATTACTCGACTGATTCGAGTCTCGCCCAAAATTGTAATATCGCAAAAATGTTATCTTTGCTGGATACCACTTTTACTGATTATTGACAAAAATATCTCAAAAAATATTATTATCTTTTTTTTTTTATCGCGTATTGGTCCGCGTTTGACCACCAACTCGCCTGATGGTAAGCGACGGTGTGGTCGAAGATGACGCACGTTGACCTAGAAGGTACCTATTCACTCTGACCTTAAAAAGTTCTAGATTGTATCTTATCTTTATATAAATACATACGTGAAAAGCCTTTTTTACGAATATGGGGCTGACGTAACAAATATGTAATTTAGGATCAATTTGAATAGATGAAGAGTACGTAATGCCAATATGTTTTTAATATGCATAAAAACTCATTAATCCATAAAAAGCAATTGTGAAAATTAAAACTATTGATGGACATACCAAACTTAGATAAACAACAAAAATACGCACACTACTATGTATCAGACACACACGCACAAAACTCATTTGTTTACTGTTAAAGTCTGCGGGAAATTAAGAATAAATCGTAGAGCAATTGGGGACCATAGATTGGCCGACATTTGTCACATTACACCTAGTCCCATACTAAGCATAGCTTTTACTGCGGAAGCCAGACACCTGATATAATGCGAGTACAATTTATCTTAATAACACACCAATGACACGTACATAATACACCCAGACATTGAGTATTTACAACGGAGATACTTTTAAATATTATATTTGGTGTTTTTTTTTTTTCAAAAATATGATTTAGCACTTCACCATTATTTCGCCACTAATTAAAAGCGATTAATTATTATTAATTCTCGACTTACAATCATCAAGATTGTAACCATCGGGAAAATATTCGGGCAACGCATTCCAGAGCACAGGCGTTCGGTGTTGTGTAAAATATTTTCCACCACTGATTAAAACATTAACTAAAATTTACCTATATATCTAGTAATTATCCGTATATCCTGTAGTTTTGTCAGGTAAGTGGCTACTAATTTGCGACAGACAGGACGAAGAAGGTTAAGCCTATTACTTTGATAGCCGGAGTCTTGCGGCGTAATTGAGTTTCGTCAATACAGTATTGACGATGTCGGTCTCAGAAATCGAATATTCAGTACGTTGACAATACCTATGGGCATACCTAATCTAGTTAACATTTGTCTCTGTTACAAAGCTTAATTTTAGTTCAATCGGACACATATTATGTAGGTACATTAGGCACATAGGAGAGTATTCAGATCTAAATGATCTAACACCACCCGTGCCTTTTTTTTCTACCACTATCATATCGCTTGTAGTTCGAAAAAGTGACAACAGTTTAAGGATAACATTCCAAACACTCGAACATGCAGTTCTAGAATTTTTTGCTCCAGTAGGTATTTGTAATAAAATGTTTGAAACCGAATAACAAAGAAGGGAAGACCGACTAAATCATCGAACTCTTAAAAACGCAGAAGCGGCAAACGCGCTTCTACTATGGCGATGCAAAATCAGGTGACGTCTCCTGATTTAGTCTCAGTCGCAACAAGGAGTTGTGTACGTTCGCTGACAATTGTGTACGTTCGCTGACAATTCAATTTTCAAATTTTTCAAACAAATTTTCGCCACGTTATGTTGTCTTTAGATTATGGCATACCTCATCTTCGTTTCTTTAATTATATCGATGGACTAAATGCAACGGTACAGCGAGGTTTCAGCATTAACTAAAATAAAATATCAACAATGTTTTCAGTATGTACATAGCTTCTATTCACAAGGACAGAGTCAGGCCATCAAGCTGGCCAAGTGGTGGTTGGCAGACTCATGACCTCTAAACGTTCTAGAAACGTGTTGGTTTCCTGCCGAAGCTTGTGTTTTCGCCGTTTTTAAGCTAGCGGCATTACACACATTACTTCGAAAATACCGTGGTGCGCGTGAGATCCGAACTAGGGGATCTGAATTGACATTGACAGTTGCCATTCTCCCAATCAAACCAGCTGTAACTTACTAGACAAGCCGTAAAGTGAGATGCTTTATGATGCTAAATTAGTTCATATTTATAATATTCGAGCTACGCATTCAAAATAGGGCAAATTATTTATTATTATATTATTGGGTATTTCTGTTTATTAAAATGATGTTCAAACACATTTTAATAAACAGAAATATTGTTTAATTGGATAACGGGACACTCACGTATATACGGTCGGTCAATCCGACTCTGCCAAACGGGCAGCCACCGCGCGTGTGCACTCGCCTTGAAAAAGGCCGCCGGACGCGGCCGAAACTCGAGTCGGATTGACCGACCGTATATACGTGAGTGTCCCGTTATCCAATTAAATATGTGTAACAACCACGTTAATTTTAATACAGAAATAATGTTACAAATGTTCCTTAACAATGTATTGGTGATATAAATCAAACGCAGGCTCATAAATCAGTAAATAACTGATGATCATTGTTGCGTTATGAACCATAACCAAACTACCTGTTTCACTACTTTATTTCAGTTACACAATTTTACTGCAGTATTTCTTTATGCCGTGTTTCAGTGGTGGTACGACTCTTTGCAGAGCCCGCACGCCATCACTCTCTCAGTAATGAAATAAATTACAAATAAGATTAGCAAGCGTCATGCAGAGATATCAGAGATTTATCTCTATGTACCTACTGTATGTATCTGGAAATATTACCCTTCAAACCGGAACACAGTAATGTTAGCACATTAACGCTGTGCGGTAGAACTGGTGGGTAAACTGGCAAAGATAGGTAACTCTTTATTGTGACACAAAACGGAAAAATTACAGTAACACACATTATGAACTAGCGCTACTAATGGCGGCCTTATTGCTGAGACCAATTTCTTCCAGGCAACCAACCAAGATGTGGTAGTTCATACTGATCAAATTCCGAAACATTTTTCTGCTGAAACACATGACGTTGGCGTAATTGTGCTCACCGAACATTATCTTACTAATACAGCACAACCAAATAGAACCCAGATATGAAAAGAAGAAGACATCAGCCAACAATTATTTTTATAATTGTATAAATTCAGACCAATACAAATTGTTTTGGCAGACATATTGAATGCCTCTCAGAGAGGCCGGTTTGTATGGGTCAACTTTTGAAATATTTTGTAACATCTTATCTTACCAGCAAACAGGAGATTTTAAATTAAGATTTTTGTAATTGTATTTGAATTCCCCAGGTGGACTCCGCATAGCACAATAGACTAGTAATGTAGTGGTAGAACTCCTAGCAGAGTCCGCCTGGGGTAGTACCACACCTTTGCCAGTTATTCTACCGGCAAGCAGTAATTTGAAAACATTACTGTGTTCCGGTTTGCAGGGCAATGTTTCCAGAGAAATTACAGGGCTTAGAGATATAACATTTTAAATCTCTGGGTGATGACCGCAGTGCAGTGCTAGGTGATGATTTGGACCCTTCATGTTCCAATAGCTGCGTGTCACTGTGCTGTAATGTGGCAGGCATGTTGATTACCATTAGCCTGATGTTCTGCTTGTCTCGTCATTCTTTATTAAAAAAAATATAGTATGGTATTTTGTCGTCATTCCCATTCAGAAGAACGGCCGTGAAGTACTACTGATAGTGTAGTAAAAACATAATTATAACAGGCACGGTATACGCATAAAATTAACTGGGTCGTTGTCGAGTTAGCTAAAGAACCATCGATCGGCGTGTCTGAGACAGCCACAAGTGGGTTACTAATGCCGGCAGCTGTTTCTCATTGCCACAACTATGCAATATTGCCCTATTTCGAACAGTAGTATTGTGCAAACATATACCTGTACGTTACATACCGCCCAACAAAGGTACGATGAATACAATATTAATAAAACATTAAAACGATGGTTAATCATTAAAACTTGTTTTTGAGCTTTGACAGATTGAATTTTCAGAAAAACATTTATTTATTAAACACTTGTAATTTCCCGCGGTTTCACTTGCATAGCAGCGCCAGGCCGTAATTTGGACTCTTCGTGTTCAAATAGCTGGTTAGTACTGTGTTGCTATGCGCAGGCGTGTTGCTTACCATCGTACACATTTCCAGCTCGTATCATTACTATATATTATACTAGCGGTTCGTTCCGGCTTTGCTCGGATAATAATTTAGATACCAACTGCAGCGCCATCTGCCGGGCTTGTTTGTGAATCTAAACCATCCAGGGCCATACCTAAACATACACAAAAAAAGAAAGAAGTGTGGCACTCGAGGACTGCCGCGGTAAAGCTATTGCATGTTGCATGCATTTTTATGAACATAAGCAATAGGGATGTTAACAATTTTTCGGAATTGCTTTTATTTTGAAGAGTGACATTTGTTTACCATAAAAAATATCACGGGAAATCCGTTAAGTTGGCAACACAGCTAAGAGCATTTAGTCTGTAAAGCTAATACAAATAAGATTCAAAATCGAATGACCGAGTGGGGAGGACGGTGTTACGGTCTTCCATCCCTCTTTCTTGTGAACATAAGAAACAGATGCACGATCACTAAAATTCGTTCCCCAAGCCCACGATAAAAGCAATGCTACTGCATAGCTTAAAAAAAATCATTCAAATCGGTCCAGCCGTTTAGGAGGACTCCACTACAACGAAAAGTGGCATTGATTTTTATATATTACTAGCTGTTCCCTGCCAAGCTTCGCTGTGGCACATTGTGATGCAAAAGTTAGATAAAAACAATCCTTGATGCGGATCATGAGTTTTTTGTACACAAACCAACATAACATTTTTATATATAGAGATACATAAAACCAAACAGTGGCGCTCTGGGAGTGACAATAGAAGTAAAAATGCAATATAAATATGTGCAGAAATAAATAAACGTACTTATACAGAGGTTTCGATAACGGTAACAGTAAGAAAACTAACAAGATTGTCGTATATTTTTAATTAAATTCGCACTGAACCGATGTCACACATGAGTTACTCGTGTAGTATAGTGGTATTTATGCAAGTGTGTGTGTAGTACATAGTAGAGTGTATAATGTTTTTGTTATAAATGGGTGATTCTACAAAAATTGGGTAACTCAATGTCCAACCAATAGATACGAAGTATTATATTTAATTAATATAACATTTTATTTTAAAACAAAAAAAAAGTGTCTAGCCTGATTGGGGACAAGATATTCATAAGATGAACTATCATAAACATCCGAATTTGTAGACATTTGATTTAATAACAATAGTAAACAAAATATCATTAAAAGCTACCCAATTTTTGTATTATAGAATCACCCATATTTAGTCCATTTTTACGCATATTTAAAAAAAATATTAGCATGGTGCACTCCTTCTTTATATAAACTTTAATTGTGCGAAATCTCATACTCCGTCCGCGTAACTTTCGTAAAAGTGGTACACAGATTTTATTACACGCATTGATAACTAGGATAGCAAGCTAGTGTTAGTAAGCTAATACTTCTAGTTTCGTGTACGACAAAACTGACGTTGCGTGGCGTTGTCTACACGAAGCTAGAACTTGCTAGCTTGATAACACTAGCTTGCTATCCTTGAAAAACTAGCCTCGTGTCGCTCGGGCATAATATAGATTTAAACTAATGTCCGACCGAAAGTTCGGTTTCGGTTTCGGTTTCGGCCGAGTTTCGGTCAAAAATCAAGTTTCGGCCACAGTTTCGGATTCGGCCATAATCGGCCGAAACTTTTGCCGAAAACGTTCACGATCGCCGATCTCAAAATAAATACCAATACTTAGTATTTAATGAAACAGTAACAATTATTGATTTGATTTAGTTAGATGACTGATTTGACAGAGAACTTAATTTGAAAAATTATTAAAAATGTTATTAATATGTTTTTATTTTGTATTCAAAAATGATTACAACAATCGTAATATATTGTGTTTCCATTTCATGCCCTAATTAAGGGAAAATAATAGGTAAAATGCACCAAATTTCAGTATTCTAATAAATTATATACTTGACCACATGAGTTTCGGTTTCGGTTTCGGCCGAAACTGAAGCCACGGCCGAACATTCGGTTTCGGCCGGAAAATCAGTTTCGGTCGGACACTAATTTAAACCAACAGCCGTATTCAATCGTTCCCATTCATACGTGGCTCGTGTCATAACGCATGTTACACGAATGAGCCGATCGCCGGCTGCTCCGATATTACTCCATTTATTGCAATACGCTGTGCACAGTGAATTTATTACGATTGAAGTGTAAAACTTTTTAAAGCGAAAACTTCTAGCCGCGCCACAGTCAGATTTTTCGCGGGCTCTGAATTGAATTCTAGCGCCACGCTCGGGAATGATAAGAAATCTTCGGGTAAAGTCAATTGTAATTGTCAAAAGTATGGCAATTGGCCATCTAGTCATGGCCACGCCCTCCGGTTTCACCCGCGTAGTTTCCAAAGTAATCTATTAAATTCTGAGCTATAAGTTTTCACTTCTATCGGCAGTTCCTATGACTGCCAATTTTTAACCACCTTTTTTTTGTTGAGAGATAATATGCGGGTCTGCGTCACTGACGCCCCTCTTCTCTCTCTCTCTCTCTCTCTCTCCCTCTCTGTGTGTCTTTGAAAGCCCCGAGTCCCAGCAGTGAGGCTATAAAGTGGTTGTTTATACTTTTACATTATTTGTGACGTCAAAAAAACATTGAGCACACTCCCGACTGGTAGTGAGCTAAATGGTCATCTTGATTTTTTTTTTCAAACATTCATCGGTATATGGATTATTCAGACGTGATTTGTTTAATTAAGTAACTTAGTATAAAGTCTAATAAATAATTGTAAGTTGTAATATTAAAAAAATAAGAAACCAAAATTTTTTACTAACAATATTTTTATTCCACAAGATAGTGAATTGTAGATTGGAGACCATGAAATATAAATTTCTATTTTCTCTCTCAAAATTCAAAGCCTGAGGGACGCTAAAATCTACATAGCCGGTGAGGAAATTGAGTTATTTTTCGCTGGATTAACCCGATTCTAGATTAACAGATCTAGTTGAAGTCAGATGTTTATTTTCACAAAAATGTAATTAAATTAAATGTAAAGTAATGTAAAAAAATGGAAATTAGTTAAACATATTTGTTGTAATTATGTTGACGAGAACAGAAGTGTGTTGTTTAGAGAAGTTTACCGTCGTTACCATCGAGCAACTCGATCTTCCGCACAAGCACGGAAGGGAGTAGCCTCAGCTAAAAAATATTGTTCAAATCTTTGTGGCATTTCTTGCGGGAGGGGAAAGTTGCACACTAGCGCAAAGCCGCACTATTACATACAAAACATACCTGTACCGATCCATTGCCGATCACACTCACACACATAAAAAAGCACCATTCACAAATCTAACCTCGCCCTCAGCCACAGTATATTATCAAACTCCATGGTCCACGCGGACTTGTACTTTGACAGAGGGGAAACGCTGTGTATGCAGCCTACTCCCTTCCGTGTTGCTCGGTGGTCGTTACTCACGTCGGTGTGACCCCATAAGGTTTCCTCGAAGGAAAAAGTGATAAACGCAGTTTAAAAAGTTTCCATTTCGAATAATGTTAACTTGCACACAATTATTATAGATGAAGATTAAAGACTGCAGACAAATAAAGATTTATGAAGAGAGTAAATATAAAGTTAAATCTAAGTTATGAATGTTTCTCGTTCGCAAAGAAACGGTTTCCTTGTCGTTGTCGCGCGACCACATTTTTCATTCCCAGACATTGTTGTAGGAATGTTGGAATCTGGGAGGAACTAGAGCAGTTATTACAATACGCTTTTACCAAGTTCTTTTGTTAAACAGTATTTTTGTTTTACTCGCAAAGTTATAAACAAAATAGGTTTTCTGATGATCTTATTTTGGCAAAATCATTATACTATTTCAAGAACAAACTAGACAAATGGATAGTGAATGACAAAATCTGTTGAACAGATAAAACTACCTTTTTTAAACTCTGAATGAGGCACATCAGTTAATGATGCTCGCCAATCACTAAATAACAAAACAAAATTACAAAAAATAATTTTAATAATCAGTTTTCATGATTTAAAGTTCTCATTTGCCAGTTTGTAAAGATACTATTACTGTCACGGGTCGAACGCAGACTCGGTCGGCATAGCACCAAGAAAGATGACAAAATAAAAGAGAGACAGTCTGGTCGGGAAAACGGCGACCGCCGATCCAGAGCCCGGGGTTCACACACCACTGTATTTTCGAAGTCATGAGCGTAACTTAAAACGGTGAAAAAAAACATCACGAGGATAGCGACGTGTTTCTAGAATCTTTCGAGCTCATATTTCGTCCACCAACCAGCACTGAATTTATGTACGTGATGGATTATGTCCTTGACTCTCTCCTTGCGTGAGAAGGCCTCGCGTTCCAGCAGTGGGAACATTTAGTAAGATGTTTATGCTTAATAGCGCTCAAAGATCTCATTTAACCAGTTGGTACAGTGAAGTCAAGATATATCGGGTTGAACCCAGACTTGGTCGGCACAGGACACAGGACCGAAAAAGATGTCAAAATTAAAAATAACTGTACCCAACACTGGGATAGAGAACGCAGGCTTGGACAATAGACAATAATATATGTACTCGTATATCCCACAGAATAGTGGTATAAACCAGATAATACTTCCATAAAAACATTTTTCTCCTATTTGCGCAGTCGTATCTAAATATAACAATAAAAGGGCCAAACTTCCTTCGACACAAACCTACAAAATCTTTCATTTTAATTCATCCCACGATTCGTAGTCTTGATTTACGAACGGGCAGTTAGACCACATCCACTTTGTCCTGAGTACTTCCATCTAGGATCTAGGACATCTACGGCTCAACTCGGCAATAAATCTAAGGCTTGAAAGGACCAAAGAAATCTGAGAATAATGGAAATGGGTCATAGGAAATTAGTTTCAGATCCTACTTATTACGTCTGAAAAGATGCTATTTATAGCGATCAAAAGATCCAATTTATTTAGTACAGCTATTCGGATCTATTCGGTAACTGTATCTTATTTTGTCACTCCAATTATTTGAGCATAAATTTGGTAGAATTAGTATGTAATGATTTCCATAAATCTATGTATTCAAAACTAAAATCACAGGAAGCCCGCGTTTTATACATCATCATCATCAGCCGCAAGATGTCCACTGCTGAACATAGGCCTCCCCCCTAGATTTCCACAACGAACGGTCCTGCGCAACCTGCAACCAGCGGTTTCCAGCGACCTTTGTGAGGTCATCTGTACATCTAGTGGGAGGCCGTCCAACACTGCGTCTTCCGGTTCGTGGTCGCCACTCGAGAACCTTTCTTCCCCATCGGTTGTCAGCTCTGCGAGCGATGTGGCCTGCCCATTGCCACTTCAGCTTGCTTACGCTTTGAGCTATGTCGGCAACTTTCGTTCTTTTTGCGAATATCCTCATTACGGATTCTGTCGCGCAAAGAGACACCGAGCATAGCTCGCTGTGTGACTTTGAGCTTCGTTATGAGGCCCACAGTGAAGGACTACGTCTCAGTTCCACAATACATCACTGGCAACACGCACTGGTTAAAGACTTTCGTCTTTAGGCGTTTATACATGCTCCTGTTAATATATTATAAATGCGAAATTTTAGATGTTTGGATGTTTGTGGCTCATTTCCATGGACACGGCTAAACAGATAGTATTAAAATTTAGAACACAGTTAGAATATAGTCTGGAATAAAACATAGGGTTTTAGCTTGGGCTAGTAACCGGAACCAGAGCTACTTAAAACCAACAGGATACTTACTGATAGCATCCTATAAACAATTAAAATTAAAAAAAAATTAAAAGGCAGGCTTTATTTATACTACGCAGATAAAAGTTTGTTGGTATAAAAGTTGGTTGGTTATTGTTTTATGAATCATTTCTGTCATGTTAAGAAATAATTCATATTCAATTCAATTCATTTAGTTCGAACCTTATGCATTCGGATTGGTGGATTGGATGACGCATGACCTCGAAAGATTCACATCATACGCATGAATCTTGCGAATTACATATCAGTTTCCTCACGATGTTTTCCTTCACTATTTTTATTTAAGTTAGTGGCGCATGACTTCGCAAAGACAGTGGTGTGCGTGGGATTCGAATAAGGGGTTCCAGATCGGCATTTGCGTTCTTCCTACTAGGCGAGCCGTTACTTTTCAAGGTGCTAACTAGCGAATCCTTCCGTATTCACTCATGATACATAATCTTTTATATCCTATTGCACTCAGAGATCCCTAACATATCCAACGGTGAAAACATTTTTGAAATCTATCAAGTAGTTTCTGAGATAAGCGCGTCCAAACAAAATCCTGTTCAGCTTTATAATCTATATTAATAATTTCATCAAGGGGGTAGACTTAATCGAAACATTATTGAATAACAAAACATAAAAAAAAATTGATTTTGAGTCGACAACATATGTCCACAAAATTCGGATTATGGATGCGCTATCACCATCTCTGGTGTGAAGCACGTTTCGTTCCATCAATCAACACATTGCGTGCGTTCGTCGCGCCAAAAAAGTATCCATCACAAAAAACTGTGACTTATGTGACTACGTACAACGAAACGTTTTGACGCCGGACCGGAGTTTTATTAGTAAGTACTTATATTTAGTATGAGCATTGTACCCGTGCGAAGCCGGGGTGGGTCGCTAGTATTAGTGTAAATGTGAGATGTAACGGTAGACCACGGTCCGTCGCTCCGCTGTCGCTGGCGCTGTTGGAACTATTACGTACCACACAGTACGGACACCGCACCGTCGAGGAACCGAGTAGTAAAGTGGTACTTACTTTCGACGCGGAAGAAACGGCGTTAAGAATCCGCATTACTACTTCCTCGGGTATAAACGGAACCGACGACAACTCGGCTTATCACCGAGTCTAACCGTGCGGTAAGCCGTTTTTATTGACATACGACTGCTCAGTTTTTATTTGTTGTCAAAATGTCACTGTGTTCCGGTTTGAAGGGCAATGTTTCTTGAGAAATTACAGAACATAAATACATGGTTGTATACCTCTGGGGGACTAGAGCAGTGCAGCACTACAGTGCTAGGTAATGATTTGGACTCTTCGTGTTCCAATAGAGCAAGACAAGCGCCTGATGGTAAGTAATACGCCTGCCCGTAAAAGCATAGTGCTTCCCAGCTAATTGAACATGAAGTACCACATGTAGTGGTAGGACTCTTGGTGGAGTCCGCCTGGGGAAGTACCACACCTTTACCAGTTATTCTACCGCCAAGTAGTAATGTGCAAACATTACTGTGTTCCGGTTTGACGGGGAATGTTTCCAGAGAAATTACAGGGCTTAGAGATATAAGATCTTAGATCTCTGGGTGACGAGCGCAGTGCAGTGCTAGGTAATAATTTGGACTCTTCATGTTCCAATAGCTGCGTGTCACTGTGCTGTTATGTGTCAGGCATGTTGTTTACCATCAGGCACATGTCCTGATCGTCTCGTCACTCTTTATTAAAAAAAAAAAAAAAAAAAGTATGCAAATCAAACCCTATCACTGCACTGAGCTCGTTAGCCGGCTATAAATGAAATGGTTTATCTATTTTACAGTTTTTAGACACATACTAAATTGAAAATTTTTAATTTCTCGGAAAAGTAAGGCTTTCTTTTTTCGTTTCAATACAATTTCAGTTCATAATTCAATTCAATTCGACTTCAATTTCAAGTTAAATCGATACACTAGACCAAATTTCATTAGAACCTACGTCGTATAGATAGATTTTAAAGTAAATTTTTGTGTTACGTTCATAATTAAAAAACCAACACATTGATTTCGATAAAATTTATGTGAAACTAGTTGTACCCTGCCACGCTACGCTGTGGCACATTGTGATTTGTGATGCAAAAATTAGATAAAAACAATCCTTGATGCGGATTATATATCACTAGCTGTACCCTGCCCCGCTTCGCTGTGGCACATTGTGATGCAAAAATTAGATAAAAACAATCCTTGGTGCGGATTATAGATCATTGTAAAATTTCAGCTCGATCGGTGGAGAACTTTTTGAGTTTTTGAAGCGCACACAAACCAACATAACATTTTTATATATAGAGAAAGATTGTAAAATTTCAGCTCCATCGGTGCAGAACTTTTTGAGTTTTTGAAGCGTACACAAACCAACATAACAATTTTATATATAGAGATATGTAATAGCCAAACAATAAAAGAAATACCAGAATCGATGCACAGTTAGTGGACTATCGCGTGGCATACGAGTATATATACAAAAAAAAAAGAAAATTAACGGAAAACCGATTTAATTTGGCAGAGTCCGCCTGGGGATACTTCCCCACCTTTGCAAACATTACTGTGTTCCGGATTGAAGGGGAATGTTTCCAGAGAAATTACAGGGCTTAGAGATATAACATCTTAGATCTCTGGGTGACGAGCGCAGTGCAGTGTTAGGTAATGATTTGGACTCTTCATGTTCCAATAGCTGCGTGTCACTGTGTTGTTATGTGGCAGGCATGTTATTTACCATCAGGCACATGATCTGCTCGTCTCGTCACTTTTTATTAAAAAAAACTCCTCCTTTTTTAGAAGTCGGTTAAAAACATACAACCGAACGAAAACCTGCTTATTTTGAAGTCGATTAAAAACCAAAGTTTTTAATATTACTTAATTTGTTTGTGTCGCCATAAAGAGTTTCTATCTATCTATCAAAGTAGCAGAAGGCCCGTATCTAGGACCCCAACTTCATACGAAATTAGCTCGGCGAGCGATGGGCGGGCGGGGAAAGAGCCTCGCTTATCTACCGCCCCGGGCCTTTGAGCCGGCCACGCATAAATTACCGCGTGATCGATTGACACCTTTTGACGCCTTTGGTTTTTGCCACGGCAGGGTTGGTTGCTGTTTGCCTGACCAGCCGAGCCTACATGATGAAAGACCTTTCCGATAAAAACTGCTGCTTCTCAGATCTACGGCAATCGTTTTTTTTTTCTCCTTCAAATTATTCAACAATATGACGGTACACGGGTCTAAATTTTTTTTAACTCCAAATCTCTGTTTTGAAGTGCATAGTTTAGGAATGCTTATGAACCAACAGCGCCCTTTGTTTTTAACCCCCGACAAAAAAAAGGGGTGTTATAAGTTTGACGTCGATGTCTGTCTGTCTGTCTGTGTGTGTGTCTGTCTGTGGCACCGTAGAGCTCAAACGGATGGGCCGATTTCGATGCGGTTTTTTTTATTTGAAAGTTAATATCCGTGCGGGTGTTCTTAGCTATGTTTGGTTAATATCGATTCAAAATGGCCGCCTCCACAAAATGACGGACAAAATATTTCTTTACAATCTACCTCAATATGGGTATCAAATGAAAGGGCTTGACTAGTAGAGTACTAAACGCTATAACAAATTTCAAATCCAAGATGGCCGCCACCACAAAATGGCGAATTATATAATATTTTTCACTACTACCTCAATATGGGTATCAAATGAAAGGGCTTGATTAGTAGAATACTTTGCACTATGACAAATTTCAAATCCAAGATGGCCGCTATCACAAAATGGCGAATTACATTTCCTTTTTCACAATTCCCCTTAATATGGGTATCAAATGAAAGAACATTCTACTAGTCATAGTAGAATGTTCTACAGATAACAAATCTAAGGTAGTCGGGGGTTAATCAAAATTTTGAATTTTGTGCTTGTTACCCGCGTTGTTATCATTCACGTCATTTTCTCGTAATAAAAAGTCTGTGTGTTATTCCAGGCTAAATATATATAAGTCAATGCTAAAATCTGTGTTGCAAATTTCAATTCGATCTGTTCAGACGTTTTGACGTAATTGAGCAACAAACAACAAAATTAGTTGCATGCTAATTTATTAACGATGCTTTCCTTCAAGCAATACGTATAGTGATCATGTATTTAAAATAAAATTAAAAAACTAGCTCGTTTGTAAAAATGTGTAAACCGACATGTTATTTTGTTAAATGTCCATATATTTTATTTGACGTAAAAAAGTAGATTTTATAAAAAATATTTTTTTTTAATAAATAATAAAATAACGTAGAACTTTTTCATATTTGTCAAGTATGACAAATTTGTGATTGGAAAAACACTCTAAAGATGAAGTGAAATTGAGTTGATTGGATTCGGAGTGGGGTTGTGACGTCGTGACGTCACGTCTGCGTAATAATCGTACAATGTTGTGACGTCATTCGAAACTTTTGAACACTGCAACTTCGTCATTTTATGTTTGTGAAAGAAAAGAAAAATGCGTATTTAATATTTTATAATTATTTAATTTACGGACTAATTCGATTTTTTTTAGACAAATTGCTTATCGAGCTTGCGACCATACGATTGCGAAATGGTAAGTTTTTCGTTATTTTCTTTTTAATTTTTATAGGTTCACTCTTGACCGCCATCTCACCTGATGTTAAGCGACGATGATGTCTACGATGGAGCGTGTTTACCTAGAAGAAACCGATTCACTTTCGATTTGAAGACACCAAGAAGTTCTCGTCACTAAAGGTACATGTGTCGCGGTCTCGGCGCGAACTGGCGCCCATACAATTCTATAGAGTCAAGTGCCTGTCGCTGTCTCCGGTCGCGGTCTCAGCGCGAACTTGTACCTTAAGCCAGCACCTTTCATAGCTATTCAAAAATAAAAATATATTATGATGATCTGTCAAAATGATCCGTCGTGGTAACGGTCGCGTAACATTATTCATCATTGTTCTAAAACAAAGCGTCATTATAGCTAGATACCGGTTATCACAAGGATGACCTTATGATTCGGTAGGCTGCCTCTATAATAACCTTTGTAATAGGAATTCTCACTTTCTTTACAAAAATAAACTGTACTGTTTATAACTATTTATCATTTGTGATAACCCGTGGCTGTCTAATTAATTATAAATGGTATAATTTTTTATTAATTTTATAGCACTATTTTAAAATGGTTATCTTTTTGGAATGTATAAATTACGCGTCACTTTGTTTTTCCGCTATGGACTCCTAAACTACTTAATCAATTTTAATCTAATTTGGACACTATGTGAAGTTTGATCCAACTTGAAAAGAGTAGGATAGTTTTTATTTATATGACAATATCCGAGCAAAGTTGGAACAGTCTAGTTTTTTTTTTTTTTGGTATCATAGCATGTATCATTAAACCAAAATAGCTCAACAGTATTTAATGCTAACACTAGCATTACTTATTACGGGATCTGTACCGTGTGTTGGACCGAGTCTCTGATATTTCGATGGATTCTAATGCACCATGTTCGTGGGCAAACTGTTGCCAGACTCGATCTTTCGAGGACTGGTGCCATCCGCCGACTCGGACCTAACTAACGTAATGGATTTTGGCATTGATTCTCTTCTTGTGAGAAAGAGCTCTGACTGAGAGAACTAATTAGACTGCCTTACATTTATTTTTTCTACAAAAAAATCTTATCCTTTCTTCAAAGGAATTATTATTTTCTTAAATCTAAGCGGTCGCAGTCTCAAACGGTTTAATGGGCCTCATTTAAACGCTACAAATACCCGAGAATTAAATACATTCACGCTAACCTCACAATACACAGTAATTTTATGCTAAAAGATTGAGTAAAAAACGCATTACCGTCCCGACAAGCTTAATTATAATTGAATACATCAGAAGAGCGCGAACTGCCACAGCATAATACCCTTTAATCCGGGGGCTTTAAGGAAATTAGCGAAATACGTTCTAATCTAATACGGATCCTATCTATTCAACCTGTCACGGCTTGCAGAGCCTTTAGGCCGCGAGCGAGGAGAGAAGTGATAGAAACATGGTTTTCATAGATTTTAGCACAATAGCGGAGTTGTAGGAGCCCTATTTAAAAGTGCATTTGCAAATATGCCTCACGGGAAAAGTTGGAAATACGTCAGTTATAGTCTAATGTTGTTAAATTATATTACAACCGTAGGTTTTGGGGGTATTTAAAAATTAACGGTAACATGAATAATATGAAGCGACGCGACTTCTTTCAAACAATGCCATAATGGATCGTTCTTTGTATGCACGTGCATGTGTGCTAAATAAAAACAACAAAATCAATTAAATGTAATACACATACATATGCTTTTACACATATGCTTTATATATATATATTTGTACATATGCTTTTCTTTCCCAATGTGGCCTAGAAAAAAGGATCGCTTTAGTGATAAGGCCGCCGATTGTAACACTAGTCATTTTTATATTTTCTTGATTTTCTTCTGTGTTTTTTTTTACTTCGATAATCTTGTAATATAACTTTTTTTTAAATAAAGAGTGACGAGGGCATGTGCCTGATGGTAAGCAACATGCCTGCCACATAGCAACATGAAGAACTTGCAGTAAGAACAAGCAATTTCTTGTTTTTTTCTATGGTGCTGTTTTTATTTTGTTGTCTACAATAAAGTCTATCTTGTAATATAACTTGCAGTAAGAACAAGGAATTCACAAAATCGCTCTGCTTATGTCGAGTCCCAACCCTGCATTCGTTACATTGTCAGTAATGTATTATCAAAAACGTAACGACAAATACATCCAAACCGAGCGTCTTATAAATCGTGCCTAAGAATACGCCTGTATTCATCACAGTTGGCGCTCCCCGGCGTGGTTAAAAGTCAATTAATTTTAAGTGTTGACAAGATCGTTTAGAGGGATGGGGGAGAGTGCCACGTACGTAATGACGTTACGAGGAGGAAATAAAGCCTAATGATCAGACATCAACAAAAACGTATGCTACGGTGCCGTTCCGGGGTTTTCGATGCGAAGTATTTGCTGAATTTTCGCAATGTAAATAAAAACCTTGGAATAAAATGCCGGAAAACTGTGTCGTTTCGATCTGTTGGTTACTCATCTTTTATGGAGACTCTGTAGAAGTAAGAATGGATTTTTTAAAACTTGTCACATCGCCGTTTTGTCTTTGTTCTATTCACCGATGGTAATATAAGCTATCAAAATTGAAAGGTACACCTACACTTCTGCAGATGGTTGAAGAGATCAATACGAAATGGGACAGCGATTGCTAAGGTCGCAAACATAATATGTACATTTAGTTGTATGGAGGCACTGAGTTATTACGGACGTTGTACTGATTTCAGGTTTTTATGCCAATACTTCCAATCATGCGTTAAACGTATCACAAAAACGTTTTGTGAAGGACGTCTCAAGTAGAACTTAGCTATAATCGTAGAGCATAGGTTCCCAAACTTATTTTGTCTTGTGCCCCCTTTGAGAGTAAATAATTCTTTAGTGTCAGTTATAAATAACATAAGTTAATTATTGTGAGCTATATTAACAAAGATTTTAACATTCATCCTAAATGAGACATTTACCATAAAAAAAAAATAGAAAAATAAAAAATATTAAGTTAACCGCAAGAGTAAACTTGAGCCTAGTAGGTAGTACACAACGAGCTCCAAGCCTCTACACAACGCCCTTTAGGCCTGCAGCGCCCACAAGGGGGCGTTATCTCCCACTTTGGGAATCAAGGTCGTAGAGGAATAATAATGTCTGCGATATATTGATGTTGTGTGTGAAATGTCATATAATAACATTATACTAACACGTCAGGTAGAAGACTTGTTAACGTGTAATAATCTCAATTTGCGTTCATCTGTTGTTACTTTAAGACATCTTCGAATAAAGTCTCTTTGAGTGCTTTGGCACAATTAGAACAAAACTTATACACTATACTTATACATTTTTTGATATCGGCTCGCGAAAACCTTGTCAGGTGGAAGACTGATATTAGATTTTAATAACAAAACCGGATAAAAGTATCACTAAAATTATTTTATACAGACATTTTGCGACTCATATTTTCCCAAGTACAGGCTTGTTATTTCTTGTTTAAATTGTAAAAGAAAGTATGATGAGGAAAATGACATTTTCTAAAAAATACTATGTCTGAAAAACATGTCACATTTGCTTACTTTTGTTTACATGTTTTGCAAACGAAATATAGTATCTAACGAATTATATTCTTTCATTATTTTCTGGAATTAAAGCTCCCCACAGAAGCTTTAAAAAAATATAATGTTAATACTTTTACAAGAAATATATTTGAGGAATCTGAATTGAATAGTTATCCAACCCTCACAGCCTGTACCGTGTAGAGACGTGGGTCCTGAAGCAAATTACATCCGCGACAGCGTGCTGTGCGCCATTCATCTGTGACGCAGGTTTCCTTTGTGTTTACCATGTAAAGGCTCTTCGAGGGACATCTTACGCACGCTCACGGTGTGAATGTTGGTATGTAGAGTTCTTTTTCCAAACAGATTTTTTATTGCTGGTCCATTTGTCGTCGGAGGACTTAGAAGCTAATATCTATCATCTTAAAACTATAATTTTGCTACCAAGTACAGAACATAGACACACGACCAAACAACCCAGAGAGTAATTGTTTCAAAGGTAGGAATTAAGCTCCGAAGAACAAGCATTCCGAAAAAGCACCAGTCAATAAATTTGGGAGCACGCTAAACATGGTTCATAGGGTCTTATAGGGTAATCTTAGGTATTTGTAGGTAAGTGTTATATTCCGGGAAATTTATTCTTTTTTTACTTTGAAAACCTTCCTTGGTTATAAGCGATAATATGAAAAACAAAATTTGCCAAATTGTTCGACCCATTCTTGAGTTTGTCCTGACTTAACAGCATATTTTTAGATTCATTTTTATTTAAATCGATCCAATAATAATAGGTGACATAATAAATAAATAAATATTAGCGGACAATTCCCACACAACACCATCTGACCTCAAACTAAGCAAAGCTTGGACTATGGCACTTATATTTATAATACTTATGGTGTTGTGTGTGAATTGTCCACCAATATTATTTATTTATTATATAGTCGTAAATACATGATTATCATACATAGAAACACCCAGACACAGTACAAATATTTGAATTCATCATACAAATATTTGCATTGGATGGGAATCGAACTCATGACCCTCTGTTTAGCAGGCAGAGTTACTATCCACTAAGCCACAAGGCCAGTCAAATGATGTAAGTTTGTTATTATAATTTTCACCTTACCGCAAGTCTTCGCCATCCTGAACATGCTAATAATATTTATAGATATACATTGAACCAAGATTTACATAAAAGATGTGACCTCATCCAGAAAAGTCACTGAGTCATATGGAAAATCACATGAATTCGCAAGTAAAGCCAAGGGGTGCGCTAGTCGCAGACCCATAAAGGATGCTCCCGGAAGGGTTGAGATTTTTCGACCTGTCACCGCGTGTAATTGATGGCAAGGGTACACAGGGTGGTTAGAATTTCACGGGGTGAATAAATATAGGGCTATGCAGGTTTACTCTAAGCCTGAAATTTAAATAGTTTATTTTATATAATTGTTAAATTTAATACTTGACCGCCATTTCATCTGAGTCTACGATGGAGCGTGCTTACCTAGAAGAAACCGATTTGAAGACAAAAATATTGTATTCGTATGTATCATTCTACATTGCGTCTTTGTCACAAAAGTACGAGTCCAACCTTTTCGTGTAAGCCGTTCGTCCGTCCGTTTTGAAACGTCAATCATGAAACGATGTCGCTTTTCGAGCTACGAGCATTGCGATAGAAAAATTGCAAGATCATGAAGAGTGGTTCATACTCTCCGAAGTGTATTCGAAAAAAACCGATAAGCTAGCAATATATAGCGATATATATATAGCTTTTGTGGCGATATTTTATATTCAAGACCAAGATTTTTTCGAATAAGGGTGTCGTTACCTATGAGCCTTTTGTCACGTCTCTTGGTCGTTTCCAAAACCTCCAGCTGGTACTTAGCCGACATCTATTACATACATATACAAACAACAGTGAAATAAATCCTGAAAAAATGTCTGAATCATATTTTTAGATGGACATTTGAATAAAATTAACATAAGCTAATTTTCTAATTAAAGCGATATCTTAAATTGATATTATCTATTCTAAAATCACAACTATAACTGAACACGTCTCTTTTATCTTGCAGGGAAGCATTGATTAGAATTATTTTAGAATTATATTAGATTAGAGTATAAGGAAATGCAAGTAATCACACAATGCAACTACATTAATAATGAGATAAACGTTGAAATAATAATTAACTTAGGTTTTTCATTATACGCCGTGCATGTGATTAACATGATGTAATAAGAAGTCACAACATTTTTATTTTATAAAACCAAACATGCAATAACTACAAGTACATAGTCGATAAAAAAAACTTTAAGTTATAGATATGAATTAATCTAATGTTTTAAGTTAGTAATTCTTGTATACATGGATATACAAGCAGCGCCCCACGGTTTTACCCGCATTGTTCCTGTTTCTCGTAAATTTCCCGGGATAAATAGTAGGCCATATGTTCTTCTAGACTATAATTTGTGTTAAAAATTTCAACTCTATCTGTTCAGACGTTACGACACGATTGAGCAACAAACATACAAACTTTAACATTAATAATATTAAAATGATGATGATAATAGCATAGCATCAAAATTTTGGAAATGGCTCTAACAATTTTCATAAAATTTAGTATGCAGGGGATTTCTGGGACGACAAATCGATCGAATTAGGTTTTATCCGTATTTTCAAGTATTTAAAAAACCGTGCAAAGCTCGGTCATCCAGGTACAAGAAAGGTGGCGGTCAAGTGCAAAACCTATTACTATTTCAAGAATCAGCAAACGATCTCAAAGTCTAACTCCCTTTGGTCCCATTGGTCGCGTGCTGATGTCCTTGATGTGCATTTCTAGATGTTCACGCTCATGGCCACACCCTCCGGTTTCACCTTTTTTTTAATATAATTTAGATTGACGAGACGAGCTAGACATGTGCCTGATGGTACGCAAAATGCCAGCCACATAACAGCACAGTGACACGCAGCTATTGGAACATGAAGAGTCCAAATAATTACCTAGCACTGCACTGCGCTCGTCACCCAGAAATCTAAGGTATTATATCTCTAAGCCCTGTAATTTCTCTGGTAACATTGCCCTTCAAACCGGAACACAGTAATGTTTGCACATTACTGCTTGGCGCTAGAATAACTGGCAAAGGTGTGGTACTTCCCCAGACAGACTCTGCTAAGAGTCCTACCACTACATAATCCAGTAAAATACATAATACCTGCGTAGTATCTAAAGTAAGCTACGATTAATAATTAATTAATTACTTCTATTCTTAGTTATAGAGGTAAGTTTTCACTTATATCGGCAGTTCATATGACTGCATTTTTTTTAAGGTTGTCAATAGCCGTTAAAGCTAGGCAACCGAAGGGCCTCTCAAAAAGGAAAATTCACAAAAATTACATCCTTTTCGATCAGCCCTGGCACAGACAAGTCACTTCGTGACCGTATATATAGTTTAGAGTAGTAGCAGGTTCCCATTGGGTTGGTTACAAAGCGTCGCCAGGTGATATCAAAAATGTATCAGCGCTAACGACGTAGACTCGGCGTCTGCTGTAGCTTCTGTGATGGTATAATTGAATACACTATGAAACGCGTAGTTACGAACCTTTATTAAATAATCTTACTAATGTTATAAGAACGAAAGGTTGAGATTATGTTTGTATGGATATTTGCAACACTATCAAGATGATTAAGATGAGTCAAGGGGCTTGGATGAAATTTGGTGCGTATAGAAACAAACGTCTGAAAAACACATAAACTATGTTTCACACCAAGTTCGGGCACTACGAGAGCAAAACCACGGGGCGCTGCAAATATAGAATACTAATTAAATGTAAATACAAATTCATTTAAGTATCTACAGCATTTTATAGAGCTACGAATAGTCCTCTAGGAAAAAGGACAAGGTGGTAAGTTCGCAAAATGGCAGTGATTCAATTTTAAGTTTATGTCTGACTGTAACTCATCCCATCCCTTCCTGTCCTTAGCTACCGCCAAACGTTTTGCTTCGTAAGGCTGAGTGCAGACACAGAATTTGGTAGATCAGCCCAACGTACAACCACCGATACGATTTCCTTACCACTTGACAGTAAACATTTATCAAATCTGAAAAATTTGGGCAGAAAAATTATTTTATTTAACCCCTGGTTCATGTTTGTACATAATAATACTCCTTACATATGAGATTGGTGTTTTGCCGTACTGGCCACTTTGATCTCAAAGTGTAAAACTATAAAATTTTAGCAAAAAACATTTTCAACTCTATTTTTCGCATTAACAGGTAGCCTACGTTCTTTCTTAGACTATAACCTATCTCTATACCCAAAGAAATTCTGTACCGAATCAAATTTAGATCCGTTCGGTAGTTTACTCGCGAAAACAATACAAATAGAAACAATAACTTTTGATTTTAAAGTCGAATGATATACGAGAATATATTTGATAAATCTCAGTGGTTTTTGATTTATGAAAATCAGTTCCGAGATCTCAAAAAATATAAGTCGTGTCGTGTGTAATAAATGCGAGCGACAGGGACGGCTGCAGCGTGACATTACATCCGTTGACCTGCGCGGCATGATGTGGTGATATGCAGACGTCGTGGGCGCATTAAGGAGCATTTCCTCTGTACCGCCAGCTAATTGGCGCACTGAGACTGATGTACCTAGTCCTATGTCTGGGATACACTAGCGGGCTACCCTGATTTCGTTCTGTTTGAACAACTTTTCTTCATGTCTTTACTAGCTGCGCTCCGCGGTGTTACTCGCGACTCACCAGTTTTCACGAAAATGAACGTTGAATGTCACATTTACTTATCCAAGGTTCTGGCTTTAAAACGGCTAAACTTCCACATAAACTATCATCCCTATTTTCAATCCCTTTAAACGCTTCTTTCTCACTAAAAAGGAGCCTATGTCTTTTCTTAGGCTATATATACGCTATGTCGTTATCTATGTAGTAATTTTTTTTGTAAATCAGATCAGTGATTTAGAGGACACAGACAGACTCAGTTTTGAAACTAGAATATAACTAGGGACTTATCTAAGGACTTTTCTAAAAAATCACCTAAAAAAATGAACATATCTCCAACCCCGTTTTACAAGCCAAATACGTAGTGTTAAAAATAAATTAGTTACCTACTTATAACAGACAATTAAATTTACCTACGTAGTTATAAATAATAACAAAAAGGTATGTTTATGGATCATTTAGTGAAATGATGGAGGATAGGAGCATAACGCTTCCGCGCCATCTGTAGTCGAGTAATAAAGGCTCCGCGCTCATAAACGGCGTAATTCCGGCACCGCGGGATGATTTAAGGCCACGTGTGCCTAATTCGGTCGCCCCAAGCCTGCATTTGCATTTTATGGCCACATATTGGCTCGCGATACGAGAATGATGAATCTGTATTAGAGACCGCGCCAACAACGAAGTCCTCTGACGAACATACGTACAATCGAAACATCGAATTTGCGTAGCAAAAAAAATCGAAATCTTTGTGTACATGGCTTGGGTTTTTAACATATTTCAAAATGGCGGTTCATTTTCATTTGCCATTACCAAATTATTAACATGTTCGGTTTCTTCTAGATAAACACGCTCCATCGTAGACCGCATCGTCGCTTAACTTCAGGCGAGATGGCGGTCAAGTGTAAAACTATAAAAGTTAAAAAAAAAGAAAAGTGTCACTCGGGGACTGTCGCGGTAAAGCTATTGCATGTTGCATGCATTTTTATCAACATGAGCAATAGGGATGTTAACAATTTTTCGGAATTGCTTTTATTTTGAAGAGTGACATTTGTTTACCATAAAAAATGCAGAGAAGTATACAATCTAGTCAGTCTTCGACAGTTAAGAGCATTTAGTCTGTAAAGCTAATACAAATAAGATTCAAAGTCGAATGACCGAGTGGGGAGGACGGCGTTACGGTCTTCCATCACTCTTTCTTGTGAACATAAGAAAGAGATGCACGATCACTAAAATTCGGTCCCCAGTTCCGCGATAAAAGCTGTGCAATAGCTTAAAAAAACTGAAGGAAGGGTTATATATTTCGCGCGTATCTTGTATTTTTCTAAGTTTCTTTATTCCCACGTATCTTCCAAACGGCGGGATGGATATTTACAATTAAGATGTTATTGTATTCGGCCTTTCTAGTCTTAACCTTAGACACTAGGTAAGTATACTGTATAACATGATGTTTTTTTTTAACAGTTGATGATAGTTCCGCTAATTGTAAACCGATTGTGATCATTCATTTTTTTTGGTAGATCATACTTCAGAAATGGTTCCATTTAAATTTCATCGCAATCGGTGTAGTGATTTTATGAATTTCAACAAAAAATCTAATATCTGCTTACCTCGATAACGTATTCGTCCTACCTCGCTGTCTCACTGAAACAGTGTAATTAATTTTCACAAAATTATACAAAATTTAGTCGAGGATCAAACCTAATTTTAAATTAAAGTCAGTTCTTGGTTTTCTGGGAAAATTAAATTATTCAGTATGAAAAACGATAGTGGCGCCAATGGTCAGAATTCATGAATAGTGGACCTTTGACTGGTGGTTATTCGAACGGGGAATAATCGGAAACTAGGTATCTAAATTCCAACTGGGATGTCTATGTTACTAGAAATACTGGCACCCACCTATTATCGTTTATTGTAGGGACATTTTTGTTTCATCCAAGAATTCTCAGGATAATAAATACACAAACTCGTAATGTGTATTCACAGAGGCTCACAAGGAGAGAGTCAAGGACAAAATCCACTACGCTAGTCAATAGCGAGATGGCGAATGACACATTCATACGTTTGTGATAAGAACGTCTAGGCTGTGGAATGAGTTGCCTGAGTGGATTTTTCCCGATAGTTATAATCTTGGTGTCTTCAAATCGAGAGTGAATCGGTTTCTTCTAGGTAAACACGCTCCATCGTAGACCGCATCGTCACTTACCATCAGGCGAGATGGCGGTCAAGTGTAAACTATTAAAGTAAAAAAAAAAAAAACTTTCGCCAAACACCCCGGTTTCTTCACTATATTTTCCCTCGCCGTAAAAGCCAGTTGTGACGACAAACTTGTACATCTACATTTGGAAAAATATTCTAAGGTTCGAACCCAGAACCTCACGATTATGAATCGCACGATTTAGACACTGAGCCACCACGGATTTTTACAAAACAGAAAAATATTAAACCCTTAATACGTTGGGGTTTAACAACATAACTAAACTATTTACCTGTTATTAATATAATGTAATTAGTTGTTTACCTAAACTCCATGAACTATGAACACAAATTTCCGCAATACCTAATTGATGTAATAGTGCCCTCTGCCGTTCCGGCAATCCCATCAGGAATGCGGCCCGCGTCCAAACACCGTGTAACCCCGCTGCGATGCAAACAGACTGACATGCCGTTTGATCAGAGGGTGTATCTGTGTAGGCGGAGTAGTTACACAGAGTACACAGACATATACACACCACAAGCTTGCTTTGGGTATAAGTAATCACTATGCTTAAGGTGCAAGCACAAATATACTAGCATTTGCGAGCGCGTGGTCGAAACGACGCGTGACAAAAATGTTTGCATTCAAACCAATAGATGTGCTTTGAGCATCATGAAATTGGTTATAAACTGCGTCTCTGTGTGTATCGTAAGTGGTTTACACAGAACCAATCTACTTGACCTCTAGCATCACTAGCGATATGATAGGTTCTACTTATTTTGGTTGTTGACAACGAACAGTGATAGGTAAAAACGTCTGGCGTTCTCCACTCCCTACAACCGACTAAAACGGAAAGAGTGACCTCACTCTTCCCAAAGAAGACATAATTCCGTGCGCCTGAAGTTTGAGAGGGCACATTCATTGATGTACATCAATGTGCATTCCGAGATTGTATTGCCATTCTAAGTTTCGCTTTCGACTAATAGTAGGTTCATCGGTGCGAATCTAGTAACGAACCGCTGTTTTACCCGCATAGCTCCAGTTTCCTCCTGGTGAATCATATTCGACTATTGCCATCTCTATCATTTCAAACGGAAAGAAAAGAGAGAGAACCATCAAAGCCAAGACAGTTTTTGTTCGGCGGTAGACCCCCGGATCTGTTTTGCCGTTCCGATGTGATGAAGCAATGAACATAGGTACAAGCTTTAATAAGCCAGCGTAATGCATTACAGCCTTGGCTAACTTCTTGTGACAGAAGCGCCCGTGTCCCAGCTGTGGAAACATTTATTGTCATTCTTATGTTTGACTAAATGTACCTATATATTTGTTATTGTAGCTCTTAACCTTTTCTGGTAGAGGCAGTGTATCTGCCAGCGTGTTTCCTTTGCTCTTAAAAAATGCCTGTTTACTATTGGCTCTTATTAAACACTATATGTCCATACACCAGGCTTCGCCCGTGGTATATTATATATATTTTTTTATTTTTTTTTAACTTTTATAGGTTTACACTTGACCGCCATCTCGCCTGAATACTCATCAGAATCCCGTACATATACAAAGGTGAAAGAATGACTGAAATCGGTTCAGTAATTCCTGAGAAAATCGCTTTCAAACAAAACACATCTTCAGCTACCTGCTACGCCACCTGTCGGAAATTGGTCGTACCAACTCAGATTTAAAAAACAAATTTGATTTGCAAAGGTTTCTTTCTATTCAATGACGCAATCTTAGACACATGCTGTCATGTGTCATGTCAAAGCACGAAACGTACGAAAACTCTCAAAGAGGAATATTTTTTCCCGATTTTGTTACATTTTTGATTCATACTCCGTTTCTATTGATAGTAGCGTTATGTTCTATAGCCTATAGCCTTCCTCGATAAATTGACTATCCATTAGAAAAAGAATCGTTCAATTCGGATCAGTACTTCCCGAGATCCTAGCGTTCAAACAAACTCTTCAGCTTTATAATATTAGTATAGATATAGATTTTAAGAAAATGCGCACAGCCTGGTAAAAAAATGGCATGACAGATGCAAAGTTCCGCTCTATGCTAATCCATGTTTCAAAGAATTGCACACGAATCAGCCGAATGCTCGCCAGTAGTGGCAACCATATTACCAAGTGGGTTTTAATTTTTTCAGAGTACCTAAATAAATTATTTGACCAAACATTTCAGAGAAACGACAGACTTTCCAAATCTCCAGACAAGAATATAAAATGAAATTCTTGTCAAAACGTGCCCACAAATTTTATATAAAATTAACAGAATAGTAACCTGCAATTAATTTAAGGCGCCTCGGGCAAAGAGAAGCTGTGACCAAAGAAGGCAAAGGGCCAAAAAGGGCAAAGAGAAGCCATTTAGGTTAACGAGGAGCAGTGGTCCGTCCTTGTCACTCAATGACAATGGATTTTCCGCCTATCGGTCGTCATGAGTAATTTTTGTAATGTTTTTTTAGTCCTAAGTCAAAAGAAGCGTCTCTTGCACGGATGTTGTGTTTGTCGTGATTGTGTGTGTGTGTGTGTCTATGTGTGCGTTTATATGAATATCTCTTGTGTTTTGTTTGTCATGATTGTGCGTGTCGCTGTGTGTGTCTACATGTATGAATCGATGTTAATATCTTAATGTGTGTTTTTTGTATGAAAACAGTCATTTTCTTAATAAGTAGTTCGTATTTTGATTTCTGTAAAGCTTATCAGGAGCTATAGATACCCAACTACTGATTTTTTTGTGATGAATAGACGGGGCGTGCAAGAGGTGCCCCTGATGGTAAACATTCCAATAACAGTTCAGCGTCATGTATTTACTGATATATAAGGACATCAAACCACAGTATTGTGACCGATATCAGATAATTTATCCATTAACCCTATAATTTCTTAAGATACATTGCTTCTCAAACCAGAACTCAAAAATCAGTATTATTAATTACGGGATATTTACCGTGGCTATTTGGTAGAAAGAGTTCCCGATATTTCGGTGCAGTTTCATGCGCAACGTTCACGAGTAAAGTCACGTTTACCCACACGCACGCAAACACGGTGCATTAGTTTCACCAAATATTCACGGTACATTTATCGTAACTGATAAACTGGTGTAATGACTCAGACATAACTTAAAATAATGTATGGAACACATTACTGCTTGGCGTTAGAATAACTGGCAAAGTTTTTTTTTTACTTTTTTAGGTTTACACTTAACCGCCATCTCGCCTGATTTTAAGCGATGATGCGGTCTACGATGAAGCGTTTTACCTAGAAAAAACCAATTCACTCTCGATTTGAAGACATAAATATTGTAATCATCGGGGAAAACCCACTCAGGCAACATATTCCATAGCCTAAACATTCTTATCACAAAAGTAGAGTCAAATCTCTTCGTTCGTGTCTTTGGAACATCAACCATGAAACGATGTCGTTTTTTCGAGCTACGAGCATTCAGATAGAAAAAAGGGCAAGGTGGTATTAGATCGTGCAGATCAGTCGCCCACTCCCCGAAGTGTATCTGGTAAAAAACCGATAGGCTAGCAATTTTCCGGCGATGTTCAAGACTTTGAAGTCTTTTTCGCACTATAGTGTCATTGCCTATGAGCTTTTTGTCACGTCTCTCGATCGATTCCAGAGCCTTCAGCTGATACTTAGCCGATCCATCCCAAAGGTGCGAACAGTTGTACTACCATAGGTGTACTCAGCAAAGAGTCCTATCACTACAAAACCACTGTTTTGCGGTAGCACTATCAAAAGAGCATAATAAAATATGAACGGACTCATTAATATGCATGTAGAGTTTTATGGCGTCAAACGTAAACTTTTTACGATAATTATTTAAATCGGAGTTATTTCAATGCTTTCATGAAGAATTAAATAATTAAATGCTTTCCTAAAAAAATATTTTTTTTCCTGCTTATATAATCTCAGAGTATCAGGTTTTATGAGCAGTAAATACTTTTTTCTTTTTAAATAAGAAGTGACGAGACGAGCAGGACATGTGCCTGATGGTAAGCAACATGCCTGCCACATAACAGCACAGTGACACGCAGCTATTGGAACATGAAGAGTCCAAATCATTACCTAGCACTGTACTGCGCTCATCCCCCAGCGATCCAAGACGTTATATCTCTAAGCCCTGTAATTGTAAATACCAATGAATTTTGCTCAGTATGTACATTTCATCGTAAAATTGTGAACGTTGAACGTTGTACCTCGTACCGGACGTCGCATTAGACGTTTTAGATTATAATCTGACGAGATTATAATCTTTTGTCTGATTAATCTCACGCGTTAGATTATAATCTGACAGTAGAGTTTATTTACAATTTTACGTTGACATACATAAAACATACTTTTAAAAAAATAGTGACGAAGTTTTACGTTGACATACATAAAACATACTTTTTTTAAATAAAAAGTAACGAGACGAGTAGGACATGTGCCTGATGGTAAGCAACTGCACTGCGCTCATCACCCAGAGATCTAAGATGCTATATCTCTATGCCCTGTAATTTCTCTGGCGTCGTTACGCCGCACGCTGATAGCGCGCGCGGGCGAGCTCGATAGCACTTGACAATCTAAAAGTCCTTGCACTCTCACTCGGTGTGTATGTCTGAGAAGTCAGGTAGTTCGATCTTTTTTCAGGTAACAAGGCGTATGCTAATTAGCGTAAGCATGGTAGGCTTTAAGTTAGGTTTAAGGGGGTCCGCGCTAACCCCAATGTCCGTTAGGTAGTAGTAGAGGTCCCTCAGGACGGCTAATGTAAAAAACTGCTTATTGCACAGTTTTGTCCCCCGCCTACTACTAAAACCAAGTGACCCCCTGGAGCCAAAATTGGATCCACCCTTGGTACTAGTTAAGTACGGTAAGTGAGTATGGTACGAGTATATGTAAAGGGTTAAGGTATACTCTACTATATATATATATACCTACAGTGAGAAAGATAAGTTTTGTAGGACCCTGCGCTTTCTGCTCCAGCCAAAGTTCGAGAAGCAGTAAAAGCAATTTGATGTCAACTGCCATAACTCACTATATAAAATAAAATAAAAATCATCTGTAGTCGATACAATGTGTACATTTTACTCGTGATCTTAACTTTGGTTCACTTTCTGTAGTCACCTATACATTATAAGTATTCTTATAAATATGTATGTATTGTGAACTGTATCCTGATGAAACACAAGATGTTGGCGAAATTGTGCTCACCAAACATTTATCTCACACAAATATATATCACAACCAAATAGAAGCCAGAAATTAATCTAAGATGAAGAATCAGATGACATAAATAAAAACCAGAAATTAATAGAAGATGAGGAAGAAGAAGACTTTAATCACCTGACTATTATTTAATTAAAATTTTTTTTTTTTTTTTTTATTTATAAATTACTAACAAATTGTCTTGCCAGACATATTGCATGCCTCTCGAAGAGGCCAGTTTGTATGGGGCAACTTTTAAAATGTTTTGTATCATCTTATCTCACCTACAAACAGCAATAAAGATTTTTGTATTTGTATTTGTACTAACATTTAGATAGCCTAGTTTTGAATTAAACTTATCTTCATTTTGTAGTCTAGTATACAGTATCTAACCTAGTCACAAATTATGATACTGAGGTGTCAAGTATTTATATTGATATTATTTGACCTGAGACAATGTTGCTAAAATGTATGATTAATAGAAAATGTTGAGTAAGTTTGCAAGACTGTGTAGGACTTGTGTACTATGCCAAAATGTATCTATGGCACAGAAAACCAGTTCGATCATGTAAGTTTTAATGCGATAATATTTATTATTCTTTTTAAAACCAAACGATCCACCACAAAACTAAAAAAATAACACATGCTCAAATTATTGTAATAAGGTTTGTGAAATTAAATATGGTTTGGCTTTGGTTTGGCTAACTAAACATACGCGCTGTTCCATAGAGACAGAGCGAGGTTTTGAAGGAAACGAAAATATAACCGACTGAGGTCCACCCCGGCTTCACCCGTGATACATATATATTATTATGAGCCTATAACATTCAGGAATCACGTATATATCCGACGGTGAAAGGTTTTTTTAAATCGGTTCATTAGTTCCCGAGGCGCTCAAACAAAAAATCTCTTCTGCTTTATAATACTCGTATATTAGTATTATTATAGATGTGCACGGTGAGGTTTTCGTTGATTATACAAAAGCAATTATTATTATAAGCAAAAATATTATCAGATTTTCAAAAACTTTTACTGGAAGCACTTGGAAAATACACGCTTTGAAACATAAGTAATTTTTCCAATTCTTCAGGTCTTTGAGTAAATAAAATTTACAAAATAAATGTTCTGATGAATGAGGTGTTTTTCAGACGCAAAAAGACTTGTCAAAGATAGTTCTAAATATTGCCAAGTGTGGCACCACTGTTGGTTTTTGTGAAATTTCCCTAACAAAATAAAACATTGGCGCCACCTACGGTGAAATTGGGAACTGTCTTAGACAGGTCTTTTTGCATCGTGAAAACGCCCCATTGACCTCTTCCTCGTAGTCAATAAAAAGGCATTGAAGTCACTCAATGACTTTAAGAACTATAATTTCCAACAGAGATAATATAACACACACATACTTACGGACCGTACGTCAAACTTAATAAATCCTCTCTTGGGTACATAACAAATGAAAAACGTTACGGCTAAAATACGTATTATTTATGCCCTGACATCACCCTATTTAGTCTGTGACTGGCATTCTGCATGAAGTCATTGAAATAACTCCGTTTTAAATAATTATCGTGAAAAGTTTTTGTTTTACGCTGTAAAACTCTGCTTGCATGTTTGATGAATCCGTCCGTATTTTATTATGTACACGGTATAATTTTGCTTTTATTACTTTTTAACAGAGACTCAAATGGCTCTTTGAAAATACAATACATTTTCACAAACTTCTGCTCAGTTTAAATTTAAACAATTCAGTGTCAATTCTCTCTGCTTAGACATACCGCATATAGGTATTTTTAGGTTTGCTTTGAGTATTGTTTCAGACATAGCATAAGCAACGCACTAAATGTTCCTACTGCTAAGACTCGAGGCCTCTTCTTGCATGGAGAGAGTCAAGGTCCTAATCCACCACGCTGGCCTTACTGCACTGTGGGGTGGTGGATGACGCATGACCTCGAAAAATTCTTGGAACATGCTGCTTTCCTCACAGTGTTTTAGTGCATCGTATGTATGCTCTTCATATATGCGTAAGGATATTTATTTAGTAGTCTTAGGTTAGTAAGAACCTACGCTTTCTCTGGAAGCCCAAAATTCGGTAGGCCGAGGTAGTTTGAAGGCAATTACTATAAAGGCTAACAAAAAAGGTAAGGTACATTACATACCAAGTCTCACACTGACATTAAAACTTAATAGAAAATATTTTACTCTAAATAAAATAGGTAGGTACGCGTTTATTGAACAAGAATTTTAGAGATGTAGAATTATTGCATTCGCGTCAAAAAGAAGATTTCGAAAAACAAAAACTAGATTTTGATGGTGTTTATAGTTTGCCATCTGCAAAAAAGACAAATGTCAATGTCAAGTTGATTATTTATTGTATAAAACCAGTTTCTATATGAAATACATCACTACTTAGTCTGTGAAATACATCTGCTGTTTGACGTTTATTATCAAGTCAGCCCCATCTATTTGATTTTTTTTAAATACCAAAGAGGTTATGATCCTCAATATTTTTTTAATTTAAACCTGCGACCTCATTTTTGCGAAATCTGACGAGCTCACTATTAGGCCAACTCGTCATTATTTGATATAGAGCAGTAAATATGCAAGTGTCTCATTCGCGATACAGTGACTTTCTTGCACAATTTATGGCTAGAAAATGCTGTCAAATAGCGTCATAAATTGATTTCGAATGACAGGAGTGCAATTGTGTTGCCTATTAACCTATTATAATGTAATTCTATTGTTTTACGTTCGCGCGTCTCCCGGCCATCTGCGTTTCTACGTACCTACCTAACTAGATTTTCTAAAGGTTGTATTTTAAATATTCAGTTACGGCTTACGTAAATTAAAAAACTGATTTCTTTTTCGAGTATAGCACAGTTTTTCTAAAATCATTCTAAAACTAAACTCTATTTTTGTTTAACTGTGTTTTGTAAAGTTCTAAAATAAGAATTTACAATATAATACGAAATAAAATTATTTATGAAGTTTATTTAGGTAACATTTTATTTTACAAATAGCAGTTATTTTATTATTAGCAGTTTTTACAGCTATAAATTGTTGAAAGTTTACGTTCGTACGTCGTCGTCCTACGTTCATAATCCGCCAAAAGTTTTTTTTTTAATCGGTTGAAAACGGTGAATGTAAACATCGTGAGAAAACCGACATGTTCATAGAATCTTTCGAGGTCAGGTGTTATCCACCAACCCGCACTGGGCCAGCGCGTTGGATTATGGACTTGGCTCTTTGCGTGAGAAGGCTCCGAATCCCAGCTGTGGAAATGTTTAGTGGGCTATTATTTATGCTGGTCTGGTTTTGTGAGTTGAAAAAGATTATTTCAGGCAGAAGACTACTGTAAAATGTTAATTTCGTCTGAAGTAATATTTTTAACGAATCAGAAAACTGTATAAAAAAGAAACTTTTATTCAAGCTAGTATTATAAATACAGGTTTAACTGGTTATTTAATCATGCATAAAGCAAATCATTTAATTCTAACATTGATAACGTTAATTACTGGAAATTACAAAACCACTTTATCCACAAGTTAGGTAATTTCAGCATTGAAGCATTATAAAATAGAAGCTAAGTAATAAATATTATACATTTTAAGTACACACTTAGCTATTTACTTTGTTAATTATAAATTTGTGTTTATTTTAATTGGGCAAAAATCGCAAACCAATTACAAGGCGCTTAAATGAATACCTATATTTTATTCTGTGTATCGGTTGTGTTTAAAAAAACACAGTAGGTATTAAAACGAATTTTGAATTTAATTGTTTACCACGTACTCAAGACTAGGGGGTCATTCCGCCTTCGCTCGTTGTTCACACACTATAATGTTCATAATATTATAGTGTGGTCTATAGAATATCTGAGTATATAATATTCATATATGTATTTGGTAACGGTGTTTTTTTTTTAAATCGGTCCAGTAATTCCTGATATTAAGACGTTCAAACAAAACACCTCTTTAACTTTATAATATTAGTACGAGTGTACCTAGACTGAGGTAAGCAGTAGAGGTGAGTGAAATAAATAAAAATTACAATTAAATATCAAGAAAATGTCACAATACCATTAATGTTGTCTGACAAAAATTATAATAGTTAAAAAAATATGACAAAAATATTGTGTTCACGGATCGTAAAAACACTGAAGAAAATTAAACTAAAACTTATAAATTCACATCCAAAATGAGAAAAAGTCAATTTTATATTTATTTAAGTAGCATATTTTGGGATATGAATACTAGTTTGACCATTTTGAGTTCATAAGTTTATATGCATAGTTTAGGTCAAAAGTACGTATAAGAGTACATATTAATTTAATGTTACAAATTGTGGTTTATTGTTACGAGCTGTTTTTTTTTGTTTTATGGAATCTAAGCGAATTACTTGATACTATTTATTGGAAGGTTTCGCAAATAGAAATACATAACAAACAGCTTTGTGTACAAACATGAGTTACCGCAATTTTTTGTCCTTACTTTTACTTGACCGGTAATTCATTGTTATCCAACATTCAACGAATGCTAGAAACAATATCAATTACCGTGTTGCCAATTTACGTAACGCAATAAAAAAAGTAAAAATGCCCACCAACCTTTTTGCCGCGTAAAATCCAGGCACAGTCCACAGATAAAATAAAAGAAACAAAAAGCACAGCAATGTTTTTTTTTTCAAATTCGTAAATGGAACACTCGCGACGAGATAGCCGCTAGCACAGGGCTGCCCCAACGTGTACGCCGTTGGGCCGACGCGAGTCGACTGAGGTTTGGTCCCGGCTTCGTTCAGACACAATTTTCCTATAACTTTGCGCGGGTTATTAAAACAATGAATCGTTTGTTTATATCTCATTAACACGAAGGTTCGAGCTTACCTTTGCAGCCTTTGGAGTTAATACTTCCATTTGGGTGATTTAAGAGTGAATTAAGAAAGCTGGTTAAAACTCCGGCGTTGGCGACCAAGCGTGGCAAACGCAGCCTCGCGGCAAGGTCAAATGATGAGATGATAGCTTTTTTGTGCATTTAATTAGTTTTATCTATTACTATCCATTCCGGTTTGTTTGCACAAAAACAAGTGTAGGTAGAGTTTGGGTGATCTAGCGTCATGTTTGAAGCGTCGCGTTGCGTGGTATCATAACATTATTATCTATTGTTATTGTAATTCGGAGCTATAATGGCTTTGGTTGCTAATATACAAGAAAAATTATTAAACATAAGTTTTATCCTTCGCTTTTCCGCGTATGCCTTGACCGCCCATGATCATTAGCAGCCCACTAAATTAATGGACTTGGGGAGAACTAAGAATAAGAGCCCTTCTCTCGCAAGGAAAGAGTCAAGACCAAAATCCATGACTCTGGTCCAGCTTGTAAAATGGTGGCCAGATACCTGATATAATTACTTATGCAGTTGTACGAGTAAATACATACGTATTACACATAGAAATACCCAGACAAGCAACTGACTTGTACTGACATACAACTGTACCTAAGTAATTTCTAGTGGTAGGACTCTTTGCAGAGTCCGCCTGGGGAGTTATGTTCCGATTTGAAGGGCAATGTTGCCAGGCATAGAGATAAAATATCGCATATCTCTAGGTAACGAGCGCAGTACATTGCTAGGTAATGTGATTTGGACTCTTCCTGTTCCAATAGCTACGTGTCATTGTGCTGTTATGTGGTAGGCATGTTGCTTACCAACAGGCACATGTCCTGCTCGTCTATAAAAAGAGGTATAAATAAAGGTCAGTCAGTCCGCAGAGCTGTAGGTCGTGGTTTCGATTCCCACACAGGACAAATACTTGTGTGATGAATATAAATATTTGTACTGTGTCTGGTTGTTTATAAATATCATAATAAAGTATAAACATCATAATACAAGTATGGATTTCATACCATTATATAAGTATTGTATCAGCTATCTAGCTCCCATAACACAAGCTTTGTTTAGTTTGAGGCTGGATGGTGTTGTGTGAGGAATGTCTACACCATATTTTTTATCGAGGAGAACCTATATAAATAAAACTAAATTACTAATGAAAACAACTGACTAACTACAGTAAGCATATCTGAATGATTCATAAACCCACAGATTTCTAAATTTAGAAATCTGTGCATAAACCAATGAAGGTCCAAAGATAAAATAGATGACCAAGCTCACTGATAGTCGGAAGCGTACGTTGCAGGCGGGCCAAATAATCGCCAGCATTTTATTCACGCGTCGCAACAAAGCGTTCGGGAAAACTTTTGAAATATATACAAAAGCAGTTCCCATTCTTGTAAATTTTCCGCGATAAAAGATATCACTTGTTATTCCAGACTAAAATATGACTATGTTCCAAATTTCAACCCTATCGGTTCCGACGTTCCGACGTAATTGAGCAATATACATCCAAACATCTAATAATCAAAACATGCAAACTTACGAATTATAATATTAGTAGGATGAATGAAATTTCATTTCGAATTCAACAAAATTTAAAATTAGTATAAGTGATTGTCTATGAAACCCTGTTTGATTTAACTCGTCTTTACATTTTTAAATTGGAGCATAATATCAATAAGTTATATACTAGCAACCCCATTGCTATATTTTTTTATAGATGAGATCGACAATACGAGCAGAACATGTGCCCGATGGTAAGCAACATGCCTGACATATAACAGCACAGTGACACGCAGCCATTGGAACATAAAGAGACCAAATCATTACCTAACACTGTACTGCGCTCATCACATAGATATAAGATGTTTTATCTCTTCGCCCTGTAATTTCACTGGAAACATTGCCATTCAAACTGGAATACCGTGATGTTTTCACATTACTGCCCGGCGGTAGAATAACTGGCAAAAGTGTGGTACTTCTCCAGGCGGACTCTACTGAGAGTCCTGGTGGTCCTACCACTACATTAATGTTAAATTTTTCAGCAACACATTTTATTCGTTAAAATATATGTTTGACTATTGATCCGCCCCGGCTTCGCCCGTGATACATTTTTAGCACTCTGGGTTCAAGTACATAATATCCAGTTGTTAAACAAATAAATTCTTCAGCTTTAAAATATTAAATATAGATTCGGCAGACAAATGGATGGAGGTTTGGATGGAGGTCGATTTTATTCGGGATCTTAGACTAGTATTTCCTTTTCAAATCAATCCATTCTTAAATTCTATCACGATTTGCTTATTCTGGTTTTGATACAAAGATTAAGTTTGCTTACTTTATTATTTACATTCTGTCAACGTTTATTGGTCATGACCTTTAGAGCAAAGGCCGCGAAAGTGCTAACTGGAGATATTAACGCGTTTTTATTGCTAGCACTACAAGGCCGATTTTTGCGTGATTTTTTGATAGAATTTTCAGGGAGTTAATATTAAGGCATTGATTATTGTTTAGCATCTCTTTTGTATGAGAGATCCTATTTTTTTTTTAAATCAGACAATATTTCGGTTATATTTTGATACTCGTAACACTGATCCAAAATTGTTTTGTTGGATGATAACATCATTTTGTAATTGTAATTTTTACTAATGATACACCAAGACACAAGAAACATCCATGGTCATCACAAAAAAGTTAGAGCAGGGTTGATTGAAATGGATTCAATGACCTACAAAGCTTAAACTCTAAATTCTTAAATTCGGGGCCTTCTATTCCAGAGGTAAAGTTAAGGTCACGCTACCATACACACCACCACGTTTTTTTTATAATTTAAGTTTGCAATAAAGCAACTGTAATTATTGTATAGTATTTTTTTTTTAATTAGCCAATCCACAGACTCCGGGGTCCGTGATCTTTGTCATTAGAATTATCGTTTTTTACACATATCTTGGATAAGGAGAAGAAGAGGAAAATATTATTGCATAGTAGTTGGCATCATAATTATTATTGCCTCTACCGAACTACCATGGCATGAAACCTCCTTGTCCGCTAATGTTGGGATACTGGCCGCAAATTAAAAGCAAGATTTCATATCGATTGTTCGTACAGAGCGTGACGAAAATCGATTTCACTCGCGGATTCATTGCCATGTCGGAAGGAAACTGGAGCGTATACGTAATAACTGCGGCGATTTTAACTACTGTCTTATTACGTACCAACCGTACCCCGTTGCTTAGTTGTTTATGTTTTCTTGTAGTTTTTAAGCAATGATTATATTATAATAAGCAAGTGAAATTATTTATAAATTACACAACCGATCTGTGTCTTTTTTTTAGTTTTACTAAAATCAAACATTACACAGATAATAATCGATTAAGGACATATCCCTAAAATAGCCTATCGTACTCAGTAATTATAATATAGTAATTTGATTATGTACGATATTGGTTCCACACTGTTTCACTACCTCTACTAATCCAGTATTCTGCAACGCCGTCCAAAAATCATCTGACAAGGAGAAACGATCGAGGGTTGCAACCCCCCTTCTTCACCTGCGCTCAGTTGGGCAACTTTCAAGTGACGGCATCGTGCTAAATCTTATTATGTTATACTCTTCTATCATCCTACATAGGTCTCCTACATCAATTTTATTTCACGGGCCTCTAGTCTACTACCAGAAACGACTTGCGGTATTGTCCGAGTGGTTGTCGTTCATGTAATTTTCCCGAAATGAAAAGTAGTGTTTGGAGTACAATTAGAATAAATAAATGTTCGTGGACATTTCACACACGACACCATCTAGTGCAATTCGCAGTTAATAACACGTTTTAATGAATTTTACTTGATAGAAAAAAATCCCAAAGTCACCCCTTTTCAAAAGGTTTTTTCAAGTTTATGACTAAACTAATGAATTTTTTACTAAATTTTGTACTCAACGAAAGCCACTAAAAAGTTATAGATGCATTCGCAGAGTTTGACTTGATAAAAAGTATCAGTTATTCATCATCATCATCATCATCAGCCACAAGACGTCCACTGCTGAACATAGGCCTCCCCCCTAGATTTCCATAACGAACGGTCCTGCGCAACCTGCAACCAGCGGTTTCCAGCGACCTTTGTGAGGTCATCTGTCCATCTAGTGGGAGGCCGTCCAACACTGCGTCTCCCGGTTCGTGGTCGCCACTCAAGAACCTTTTTCCCCATCGGTTGTCAGTTCTGCGAGCGATGTGGCCTGCCCATTGCCACTTCAGCTTGCTTACTCTTTGAGCTATGTCGGCCACTTTCGTTCTTTTGCGAATATCCTCATTACGGATTCTGTCGCGCAAAGAGACTCCGAGCATAGCTCTCTCCATAGCTCGCTGTGTGACTTTGAGCTTCGTTATGAGACCAACAGTGAAGGACCACGTCTCAGTTCCATAAGTCATCACTGGCAACACGCACTGGTTAAAGACTTTCGTCTTTAGGCATTGGGGTATTTTGGACTCAAAGATGTGCCGAAGTTTCCCGAACGCTGCCCATCCGAGTTGGATCCTTCGCTGGACCTCTTTGTCGAAGTTGGATCTACCTAATTGGATCTTTTGACCCAGGTAGACGTATTCGTCAACAACTTCGAGTGTGGTATTCCCAACAATAACCGGTACAGGTGAGACATGAACATTTGACATGACCTTCGTCTTGTCCATATTCATCCTCAAACCTACCTGTTGGGATACTCTACTAAGGTCCCTGAGCATAGCACCGAGGTCCTCCATCGACTCCGCCACAATGACTATGTCGTCGGCAAACCGAAGGTGAGTGATGCATTCGCCGTTGATATTGATGCCATATCCGTTCCAGTCCAGTAGCTTGAAAACATCTTCCAGCGCGGCAGTGAACAGTTTCGGAGATATAACATCTCCCTGTCTCACGCCTTTCTGTAGCTGGGTATGTTTTGTGCACTGGTCCTGTAATCGGACAGACATTGTGGCTTTGCTGTAAATACACTTCAACACTTCGATATAGCGATAGTCGATGCGGCATCGCTGGAGAGACTGAAGCACTGCCCAGGTCTCGATGGAATCGAAGGCTTTCTCATAGTCCACATACGCTATACATAGTGGCCGATTATACTCCTCGGTTTTCTGTATAATCTGCCGAAGCGCATGAATGTGGTCTATGGTACTATAGCCTTTTCGGAAACCGGCTTGTTCGGGTGGCTGGAAGTCGTCAAACCTGCGTGCGAGACGATTCGTGATTACCCTCGAAAACAACTTATAAACGTGGCTCAGAAGTGAGATGGGTCTGTAGTTCTTCAACAAGGTGTTGTCACCTTTTTGAAGAAGAGCACCACCACACTTCTGCTCCACGCTTCTGGCGTACTACCGTCAAGTATGACGGAATCGAACAGCTTCTGGAGGACTTTAAGTACCGGTTTTCCACCCGCTCTCAGAAGCTCAGTCGTAATTCCGTCGTCGCCAGGTGCTTTGTTGTTTTAAGTTGTTTGAGGCCATCCTAATCTCATACAGGCTGACTTCTGGGATATCTTCGGTAAAGTGTCGGGTCAGCTTGGCTCTGGGGTCTTTTGCCATGCTAACGACAGGTTGTGCTTGCGTAGAGGTGTATAACTGTTCATAGAACCTCTCAATCTCCTCCAAAATCTCAGGCTTCGACGAGACAACGTTACCACTATCGGTCTTCAGTTTGGCCAGCTGACTTTGCCCAAGAGACAGATTTCTTGCGAACACTTTTGAGCCTTTGTTCTGCTTGATCGCCTCTTCAATACTCGAAGTATTGAAGCAGCGTATGTCGCTATCAGTATATCAGTTATTCACTATGTTTTAATATCTACCAATATTCTCCCGTGTTATAGGTATTTCATAATGACCTCAAATCAATTAAAGCAAATTAAACTAAAATAAACATTAAAAGAAACTCACAAACAAGAACAAGTATATCAACATGCATTTACATGTGCATATGTCTACAAACATGCACATACACACATTCACACACATATAAGCTACTCAAAACATAGTCGAGTTACCTACTTAGGTATGTAAAAATGTACACTTGTCAAAAGCAATCAAATAAGCACCACAATATCCTCACAAGATAAGCTAACTTAGATAAAACTTTATCTGTAATATTTCTATTATTATTTTTTTGTGTCGTAGGTAATTATGACTTTTCGTTCTATCTGGCTCACGTCGGATACAATTGTCACTCCGATTATCCTTCCGAAGACTGTCCGTGCCAGCATTTGGTGGATGTTACAACATTTGGCATCTAAACCTAAGCCAATGGATACCATCTGAGGACAACAGTCAAGGCCTCTTAAATAAACACTTCTTATCAACCACTATTTTATAATATGTATTATGTCAAGTTATGAAGACAAAATGTTGAAAACATTATTTTTAAATAAAAGTGGTCAAGTGCGAGTCGGGCTCGCCCATGAAGGCTTCCGTAGCAGGAACAAGGAACATAATACAAAAGTTCTTGTACTTCGTTGTTACTATAATCAGTGTTTTAACAATTGTCAATTTATGACGTATTAAAATAAAACTACTGACTAGATATCATTCCAACTAGTTTTTGTTGGTAGTTTACATGGTAACGTACATCAGACACATTTTTTTTATTTATGTCATTCTCTTATTTTAGAAGTTACAGGGGGGACACACTTTGGAAGAGTACCTCGCGCAAACTATTCAGTTTAGAAAAAAAATATGTATAACCTCAATATCATTTTTGATTACCTATCTATGGACACCACAAGTATAGTATTAATCAAAAATTTTTTTTGAGTTTCATTTCTATGTATGGGACGGACACCCCTTAAATTTTTCATTTTTTTTTTCTATTTTTTGTATCAAAATCTTATTGCGGTTTACAGATTACATATACCTATCAAGTTTCAATGGTATAGCTTTTATAGTTTCGGAGAAAAGTGGCTGTGACATACGAACGGACAGACAGACAAACAGACAGACAGACATGACGTATCTATAAGGGTCCCGTATTTTGCCATTAGGCTACGGAACCCTAAAAAGTGTACGTGTACTTATGTACGCATAAAGAAGTTAGATGTAGGTACTTTTTTCAATTTTAACCGACTTCAAAAAGTACTCAATTCGATTGTTTCTATTTTAGACGATTACTCCGCTTGTTTTGAATAGATTAAAATGATTAAGTTTTGTTTCGTAGATCATACTTAACAGGTGGCCCTAAATAAATGATATCGAAATCGGAGCAGCGGTTTTTTGAAATATGAATAAAAAACCGAAAATTTGCTCACTTGAACGACATAATCGCAGTATCTCACTTTTTCATGGAAACACATTGGATTGGATTGGATTATTTTTGTTTCACAAAAAAAAATTAATTTACACCGTAGGTATTAAGATTTCAAATTAAAGTTCACATAAACATCACACAAAATCGTAAATTCTTAGCACACGCTTGTGCCCTACATTCCATCTAGATTTTTATCATATCTGTCGGTCCGAATAGGGCTTAGACAATGTAGCGAGCCGCGCGGCATACTAACGAGGAAGGCTGCGTCTCTTCGATCCACTGCCACTGCCTTGACACCAACTATAAGTAATTATCCTCTAGGTATTAAACGTTGCAAAATGACAAACACTACAGACGCAAACACTAGTAATAAAGCGTAGTTAGGTTAGTGTTGTGTGACGTGGTGGTAACCCTGCATTTTTTACAGTATACTTAACAGTGACGAGTCGAGCAGGGCAACATGCTTGCCCATATATGCACTATTGAAGACCAAGTGAGTGCAGATGGCGATATCCTCATTACCCCAATGAGACGACCCGCAATTCAAGTCAAACAGTCTTCCCGTAGCCAAGGTGGTGACGCTGGCGAAGGCTAGACTATCAGCTCACAAAGAAGACTAGACTATCAGCTCATTAAGAAGGCTAGACTATCAGCTCGCTAAGAAGGCTAGACTATCAGCTCATTAAGAAGGCTAGACTATCAGCTCGCTAAAAAGGCTCTAGACTATCAGCTCATTAAGAAGGCTAGACTATCAGCTCGCTAAGAAGGCTAGACTATCAGGTCGCTAAGAATGCTAGACTATCAGCTCACTGACAAGGCTAGGCTATCAGCTCATTAAGAAGGCTAGACTATCAGCTCACTAAGAAGGCTAGACTATCAGCTCGCTAAGAAGGCTAGACTATCAGCTCATTAAGAAGGCTAGACTATCAGCTCGCTAAAAAGGCTCTAGACTATCAGCTCATTAAGAAGGCTAGACTATCAGCTCGCTAAGAAGGCTAGACTATCAGCTCACTAAGAAGGCTAGACTATCAGCTCACTAAGAAGGCTAGACTATCAGCTCACTAAGAAGGCTAGACTATCAGCTCACTAAGAAGGCTAGACTATCAGCTCACTAAAAATGCTAGACTATCAGCTCACTAAGAAGGCTAGACTATCAGCTCACTAAGAAGGCTAGACTATCAGCTCACTAAGAAGGCTAGACTATCAGCTCACTAAGAAGGCTAGACTATCAGCTCACTAAGAAGGCTAGACTATCAGCTCACTAAGAAGGCTAGAGTATCGGCTCACTAAGAAGGCTAGACAATTGGCTCAATAAGAAGGCTAGACTATCAGCTCATTAAGAAGGCTAGACTATCAGCTCACTGATAAGGCTAGACTATCAGCTCATTAAGAAGGCTAGACTATCAGCTCACTGACAAGGGTAGACTATCAGCTCATTAAGAAGGCTAGACTATCGGCTCAATAAGAAGGCTAGACTATCAGGTGCCTAAGAAAGCTAGACTAGACTCGTTTATTGTCGTAAACGTTTTCTTCTTGATAAAACAGTCGTAAATGCACCTATTTCAACATTAGGCAATGACGAACATCTCATTATTAAATTAGGTAAGTTAGTTGGTGTGGCGCAATATTCGTTACTACGACCAATTCCCATCGTAACTAAAATACTAATTACACACACAGCACATGTATCGAAAAGTAAATTTTATATTGAAAAGAAAAGTGACAAGCGATGTGCGCGCGCGCTTGTGTAATTTTAACCTGAATGCGATAGGTGTTCGCGCGGTTCGGTGACCCCAATTCATACTTACATACAAACGGCTTGTAACTACTGTCAAATGTGTTTAATAGTGCATTCATGTCTACTCGTAGGATGGGTATATTATCACTATTGACCGACAAGTCTGCCTACTTAGCATGAACATTAGAAACTGGACTAAAACTTAACTTATCTTCTACCGTCTACTTGTCACATCTGATATGTTATAGAAAAAAAATACCTACATTTTTACTTTGAACTCTTAAAAACTTTCCTTATTTTATCAATGCATTTTTATAAACTTTTTGAGCACTAGTAGGTTTGCAATTTTTTTTAAATGCGTTACGAGGCTATCAGGACATGTGCCTGATGGTAAGCAACATGCCTGACACATTAACAGCACAGTGACACGCATCTATTGGAACATGAAAGTCCAAATCATTACCTAGCACTGCACTGCGCTCGTCACCCAGAGATCTAAGATGTTATATCTCTAAGCCCTGTAATTTCACTGGAAACATTGCCCTTTAAACCGGAACACAGTAATGTTTGCACATTACTGCTTGGCGTTAGAATAACGGACAAAGGTGTTGTACTTCCCCAGCCGGACTCTGCCAAGAGTCTCCTACCACTACAAAACTGCACTTAACCGCCATCACGATGTATTCTAAAATATGCCGGGCGTGCTTACTCAGACAAATTAATTGAGATGAAATTAAATGAAATTAGTTAAATGAAATGAAATTAGTTAGTGCTTAGTGAAAGTAGTTAAATTAAGTAGGTATTGTATTTTTAACCCCCGACCAAAAAAAAGGGGTGTTATAAGTTTGACGTCGATGTCTGTCTGTCTGTCTGTCTGTGGCACCGTAGAGCTCAGACGGATGGGCCGATTTCGATGCGGTTTTTTTTTATTTGAAAGTTAATATCCGTGCGGCTAGCTAAGAACATCTATGTTTGGTTAATATCGATTAAGGTGGCCGCCTCCACAAAATGGCGGACAAAATATTTCTTTACAACCTACCTCAATATGGGTATCAAATGAAAGGGCTTGACTAGTAGAATACTATACATTACAAAAAAACAAATCCAAAATGGCCACCACCACAAAATGGCGAATCATATTATTTTTTCACTACTACCTCAATATGGGTATCAAACGAAAGGGCTTGACTAGTAGTATAGATTGCACTATGACAAATTTCAAATCCAAGATGGCCGCTTTAACAAAATAGCGAAATACATTACTTTCTTTTAATATGGGTATCAAATGAAAGGGCTTGACTAGTATTCTACTAGTTCTAATAACAAATCCGAGGTAGTCGGGGGTTAATCAAATTTTTTAATTTTGTTCTTGTTCGTTATAATGAAGTTCAGTTAATAATGTCTCTATCAAGCAAATAAAATGAAACACATACTTCCGTCAACTTTTAATTACCTATGAATGCAATCTTTCTGAAATAACACACTAGCCGACGTTTATTCACATAACACCATCTGGCCACCACCATCTTGTACTATGGAAGCCAGGTAACTGGCTTAATACATTTTATTTCCTTCTAATATTATAAAAATGAAAATTTAGATGTTTTAGCAACAATATTCAATCACGTCGGAAAGCCTGCACGGATCGGGTTGAAGGACTTAATCACGATTTAATTCATTGTTTAAATACCTCGACGTTTCGGCAGCGTTACAACCGCCGTGGTCACGAGAAGGCGTCGAGAGAAACGTCGAGGTATTTAAACAATGAATTAAATCGTGATTAAGTCCTGTACATTATAAACATTATGTGTTCAAATCGCGAAAGCTTAAAAACAATATGATCGGGTTGAAGTTTGAAATACTATACATGTAGGTTATAGTCTGGAATAGTATATAGGCTTCCTTTTGTTGTACAAAAAATACAGAAACGGTAACTAAGCGAGTAATCCAAACTGAATATTTGGGTTTCGTCATCAGCATGCATCTGCATTCATTAATACGAGTGAGCGTCAGAACACCTGGACCAGGTGTGATTATTTATGTTTGAAAACTATCAAATTTTAGCAACTTTTTAGGAAGTCCTGGCTGCAATCGAATCCACGACCTACCTCAATACACAGACTTTCTACCATCTAAGCCATGTCAGTCAAATAGAAGATTTTGTGAGCACGTTTAACTTCCTGTCAGGGCATGAAAAGGTGTATTAGACAATGTAAACAACACAGTCAAACGATAAATAATTTACAGAACAATGTATTATTTTCAGTGCGCCTCCATTCATGACATGTTATAAGGTATTATAATCGAGTACAATAGGTGACGACATCTCACAACAGTTCAATTACATATTGCTATTACAAAACCTCGTTTCTTATTTGTTGCTGTAAATATATCTACTTATGTTTAGAGAGAAAAACTCTTTGTTGCACTGTACCTACCAGGTAATGAGTAATTGATTATTTTATTAAATAAATTAAATAAATTGCACTCACACTCACAATTCACCGAATTACATATTTTTATTATGTTATAGTATGGAATAGCGCAAAGACAATATTTTACTGCAGTAATGTTACAGAAACATGAGCTACAATGGTAAAATCGTGAGCCTCTGCTAAAAATTACAACTTTTTATCGGACTCCTAAGAAGCTACCGCTAGATGGTGGGGTCATGACACAACAACAATACAAAATGCAATCATCTTGGACACGGCACGCGTTTTCAGGAGATTCCTCTGTCCTAGCCTTAACCTTTGACTGGCCTCGTGGCTTAGTGGGTAGTAGGTAACTCTGCCTGCGAAGCCGAGGGTCGTGGATTCGATTCCCACCAAGTGCAAATATTTGTGTGATGAATTCAAATGTTTGTACTGTGTCTGGGTGTTTCTATGTCTAAAGTATGTATTTAGAACTATGTAAGTATTATATCAGCTATCTGGCCGCCATAGTACAAGCTTTGCTTAGTTTGGGGTCAGATGGTGATGTGTGTGAATTGTCCACCAATATTTATTTTACTTTTATTATTTTAACCACCTAACCTTTACTTGGCACTTACTTGCTCACTCGCTTGCTTCCGGCAGCACTCTACGTTTAGATTTTTATAATCTATCTTTTTTAAGCTTTTGTAAAAAAACTTTAAAAAAAGAATGGAATGTTTTTTATTCATACTATAAATAGAAGCATTACATTAGAAATTTATTACTTGGGGATCGCGAACATATCCAACGGTTAAAGAGTATTTGAAATCGGTCCAGTAGTTCCTGAGATTATCGCGTTCTAACAAATAAACTCTTCACATAAAAATGGTACAAATACAAATAGAAATACAAAAATATTTATTGTTGTTTGCAGGTAAGATAAGGTGATACAAAACATTTCAAAAGTTGACCCATACAAACTGGCCTCTTCTTCTAGAACCATGCAATATGTCTGGCAACACAGTTTCCATTGGTCTGAATTTATACAATGATAATAATAGTCAGCTGATAGTCTTCTTCTTTTTTCATCTTTAGCTTTTAATCGGTTGTTTCATATTATTTTTTCATATAATATGATTAATATATTCATATAATTATGTCTGATTCATTGTCTATTAATTATCGGTATAGAAATATGTATGTATTTACAATCTCGGCTATCGGACTCCCATAGTACAGGCTTTGTTTAGTTTAAAGTCAGATGGTGTTGTGTGTTGTGTATGAAATGCCCACAAATACTAATATATTTAGTTATTTTATCATTTTGTTTGAGCATTATTTTGTTTTCGTTGAAAATGCAATCTCTTCACTTGTCCCAAGCCTGCCAAAACAAACATACTATTGTAGGAGATCCCGCTATACAACGACCTTCACCGAGCTGATTATTGGATGAAAAGTGTTTTATATGTAGTTTAATATGTCAACAAATGTATTGCAAATGGGTTGCCTAAAAAATTTTCAGTCCAGAATATGATTAATTAACAATTAAAAATTATTTTTTAAAATACTTCACTAAATTGAATGAATTTTAGAAAAAAAACTATATAACATAACTTATTATTTTGGCTTTACTCAGTGCTTACGAAATATCATTACGAAATTCAACCCCTAAGGGTGTAAAAAACGGGATGGAAGTTTGTATGAAAAATTTTATTCCTTAAACGTATTCGCATAAAATTTCGCACAAATTGAGCATGATCAAAATAATGATTTATGTATCACAGTATTTTTCAAAACTCAACCTCCAAAGGGGTGAAATAAGGGATGAAAGTTTGTTTGAAACTTTTTATTGTTTGAAAGTATTTGCATGAGATTTCGTAAGGACTGAGTAAAGCCAAAATAGTAAGTTATGTAATATAGTTTTTTTCTAAAATTTAATCAATTTAAGTGAAATAAAAAAAAATTGTTAATTAATCATATTCTGGACAGAAATTTTTAGGCAACCTATTTGCAATATATTTGTTGACATATTAAATTACATATAAAACACTTTTTTATCCAATAAACAGCTCGGTGAAGGTCGTTGTATAGCGGGATCTTAGACTAATAGCTTCAATAGATACATCTTTCGAACTATTCCCATGATCCATGACATATACGGCAATCCATTAGTACCTATTTATGCAGAAGATTTAATTGAGATTGCACTCCAAATGGCAATCGATCGTATCTTCACCAATACTGGCTGTCAATTAAAATTCACAACGATCCTCTCGTTTTTCCTCCACGACTGATCAGTGAAGCACCAAGGTATCGAATTATAGATGGCACGTACTCGAACTAATGCTAGTAAAAAAGGTACTCGATGCGGTGGCGAGCCGAGGACACCCGCTTTTTGCGCGCGATGCCTCCACTGTTCCGGATACTCGGAGAATTGGGACAATGTAATAGATGTATTCATTCATTTCGATTGATTTAGTCTGTAGTCGCTTATGTTTTACTTTGCTGCATTCGAGTAGATATCTATTCATTCACTTCAATTGATTTTGTTTTGTTTGATACAGCCGAGGCGGATTATTGACCAAAACGGCCGATTTCATAATATTGAGGGTTGTTCGAATCCCGTCTTCCCGTCTGAGCCTGTGAATATTTTGCCGAATTAAAATGTAAAAGATTGTCATTACCATTGATTTCATGGTGAAAGAAAATATCGCGGAGATACCGGGGTTCCAAGAAAGACATGTTTTGTTCGTGAAATTGTGTCATCCCATAACATGCGCTGAGCCAGTATAGTGGATTTTTACATTGACTCTCTCCTTGTGAGAGAACGCCCTCGAAATTTTGCAGTGGGAACATGTAGTCGGCCGCTTATGATTAGTGTTTATAGAGTACATAGTGATTTCTGGTGTCTACAAACCGAAAGTGAATCGGTTTCTTCTAGGTAAGCACGCTTCATTGTAGACCGCATCATCGCTTAACATCAGGCAAGATTTCAGTCAAGTGTAAACCTGTTAAAGTAAAACATATAAATAAATATATATAACACTATCTGTACCCTGGCAGGGTACTGCAGGGCTTCGCTCTGGCACATTGTGATGTAAAAATTAGATAAAAAACAACCAACCCTTGATGCGGATTATTTATCATTGTAAAATTTCAGCTCGATCGGTGCAGAACTTTTTTGAGTTTTTGAAGCGTACACAAACCAACATAGCATTTGTATATATAGAGATATGTACCACATTTATGTAGATATTAAGCCTTTTAATTATGAAGCTCTTATTACGATTTAAACAAACTGTATTTAAAATTTTACGATGTCTTATTATACTGAGTAAACAAATATTTGTAAATGTATGATATTGTAATGTTTATTATGACTAGAACATTGATTAACATTTAAACTTTTCAATTTGATATGAATAGATTTTTCTAGAAGGTAAAAGCAACCGTCCACCCATTCCTTGTATCAAATCAATCACACGGAGCACATTCAAAAAATTAGATCATACATCGATCGACGGTTTCTTAAAACACAATTCAATCGCCACTCTAACTATTAATAAATATGGTTTAATTTTGAAAACCGATAGATTATAGTAGGAAGTTATAACTATGAATCACGTTCCTATACAATTATGTTTTCGATATTTTTAACTCGAACAAAAACTATAGATAGCTCGCATAGTTGAATATGACTAGTGATGTGAGTTTTTTTTCGAACAATGTCAATGTTTGGACGTTTGTAGCTTAATCGTAACGTATGAACGGATCAGGCCAAAATTTGGAACACGGTTAGATTATAGTCTTAAAAACCACATCAGGGTAAAAAAACATTTTTTTTTCTTTACGGTCGAATTGAGAAACCTCCTTTTATGAAGTTGGTTAAAAAGTAGCCCCTGCTTTTTCCAGAGACTACGATCGACAGACCAAAGTCGTAGTATTTCACCCGTTTAATAGTTTTTACCTGTCTAGTATTAACAATTTTCCGTACTTTCCATTTAAGTGGAAACTGCTTTTGACGCACCTTACACAGATTTTTCGTGAATTGAGTTCAAGCGTCACGCTCGTAAATGAAAGAAATCTTTGGGTGAACTCGGGATCGTAGCCATCTAGAAATGCGTTAGTATTTCTCGTAGTTTTTAGTAGTTTAACACGCCATTATTATAGATGTGTATTGGTAACCCCATAACACATCTACAAATCTAACCATGGCCATCTAGACTAGATGACTATGCTTAGAAGACTTATTTAGACGACAACGCTTTGAAAATCTATTCTAGACTAGCAGCGACCTCCAGTTTCAGATGCGTAGTTTCCAAAGACAGGTATCAAATTCTGAGTTTTGAAGTTTTCGCTTCTATCGCCAGTCCTTATGGCTGTCAATTTTTTTTCGAACAATCGCCCTTATGTTGTATGTAATTCGTAAATGCGCGCGCGCCGATTTTGCCTGCCGCAATTATTACTCTTGAGTTTGAACCTGTGTAGTGTAGATAATTGATCTTAGTTTTTTTTTTTACTCAAATTTATGTTTTTAATTGTAAGCACAATGGAAAAATTAATTAATTTGGATTAGAATGAGATAATTAGAAAACATTAATTGGTGACTAGTGTTGACATCCTTGAAATTTAGTTTGTAATAGCATGTAAGACAAGTTGTGTAATTTTATGCCGCAATAAAAGTTTTATTATTATTATTCAGTCATTTATTTTTCTTCTTAATTTTAAAGTTTTTACAATAGTTATAAAACATATAAAGATTATAAAAAACTTAAAAACTAGGGTGCCGCCAGCAGCGGGGCAGGGCCCAAGCTACCGATGGTTAGGGCTGCAGACTGAGGAACCTCCTGACGATGCGCGCTGTGTCGAGGATGACCGCCTTCTGCATCTGACCCTTAATCCAACCGTCTAGCGAAAGTCTCTTGAGATGTTGGTCGAGACTTTTCGCTACAAGGCCGTTTGCCGACACAACTATTGGGACTATGATCGTCGAATCAACATCCCACATGGCGGTAACCTCATGAGCCAAGTCAAGGTAATTGCTAAGCTTGTCCCTCTCAGCTTTCACGAGGTTCTCATCATGTGGTACGGTGATATCGACGATTACAGCCCGGCGCTGAGACCGGTCTACCAGTACAATGTCAGGCTTATTGGCGACAATAGTCCTGTCCGTGATGATAGAGCGGTCCCAGTAGAGCAACGCACGACCATTCTCGAGAACTGGCAGAGGTGCGTACTTATAGTACGGCACCTCGGACTCGACAAGGCCGTGTCGAAGAGCAAGTTGCTGGTGGATGATCCTGGCTACTAGGTTATGTCTGTGCAAGTACTCGCCGTTAGCAAGATGCGAACAACCGGAAATAACATGACGAAGTGATTCGCCTGGACGGCGGCATGCCCGGCAAATGTCGACCGTACCGTCCTTCATTATGTATTTCCGGTAATTGTTCGTCTTGATAACTTCGTCAGCAATTGCACAGGCAAAAACCCTCGGTTTCTCCGAAGAGGTCCCCAAAGCGTAGCCAGTTCACCGACGCGAGCAAATTCACATCGGGGCCCGTCAGGGCCCGATAGAACCGCCCGTGCAGCTCCTTGCTCGTCCATACTTCCTTGCGATCATCAGTGCTTAGCACCGATGGTTTGCGCCAGTTCTCGTTTGCCATTGAAAGAGGCGTGAAACTCCTGTCAACTGCCACAACATCACGATGCATCCCGGACTCACTGTTGCGGAAATAATCCCTAAGACTGCATACCTCGCGGTTGTGAAGGTTCTTGGCATTTAAAAAGCCTCGACCTCCGCACTTCCGCGGGATATACAGCCTCATAACAGATGAGCGCGGGTGTAGCATTCGGTGTGTTGTGAGCAGTTGACGGACCTTTCTGTCCAGGGCGTCGAGCTCAGTCTGAGTCCATCTCAGTATGCCAAAGGAGTATATCAGTAGAGGCATTACCCAACCGTTGAAGGCTCGCGCCTTATTACCGCCTGACAGAAGACTTTTGAGTACTTTTGTCAGCCGGCACAAGAAGCGCTCCTTCACCGATTTCTTAATGTCATCTGCTGATATACCCAAGGACTGTGACATACCGAGATATTTGTGGGTCTCGTCTTCGGAGAGATCTGAGAGTTATAGTCTCGGAAAGTTGTAAATTCTCTGAATTTACTACTTTCCCTCGCTGTACATGCATGACCGCACACTTGTCTACACCGAACTCCATCTTGATGGCGTTACTAAAAACCTCCGTGGTTTTTAATAGCTCCAACAAGTCTTGGCGTTTCGGTGCAAAAAGTTTGAGGTCGTCCATGTACAACAAATGAATATAACCTCACCTCCTCTACGAAGACGATAACCTAACTCTGAATCCTTCAGCAGAGTGCTGAGAGGATTCAGACTTAAACAGAACCATAGGGGACTTAGACTGTCACCCTGAAAATGCCTCTTTCAATCCTTATCAAGTCCTCCGAAACAAAGAGCTGTCTACGCTACCTGGTTGACGAAGGACTGTGACCCACTGTCCCATGCATTTGCTTAGAAAAGATTTTAGAGTTGGATTTATTTTGTACAACTCTAAAACCCTTTCTAGCCATGAATGGGGCACCGCATCATAGGCCTTCTTATAGTCAATCCAAGCAGCAGAGAGGGCTCCTTTGTTTCGTTTGACTCTTTGGCAAATGGTCGTGTCAATGAGGAGCAGCTCCTTAGTACCACGGGACCCAATCTTACATCCATTCTGAGAGGAGGCCAAAACGTTATTTGCGACTATATGCGCGTTAATTTTTGCTCTCAGAATGGATGTAAGCAGCTTATAGGTGGTGGGTAAGCACGTAATGGGTCTGTAGTTCTTCGGTTCCGTGGTACTACCAGACTTATGGAGCAGGAAGGTGACTCCGGTGGTCATGAAACTGGGAAGAGAACCCGCCTCGAGGGCTTCTTGGAATTGTGTTGCCAAACGTTATTATTATTATTATTATATTTTATAACTGAATCTAGTATTGCCACAATTTTCGGTAGTTTCCATTTTTTTACATTTTTTTAGGCTTGGTACGTAGACCTTTCACTATCATGTGGACGTAGTTTCGTTTCTTGTTTGTCATTGATTTGACCTTTGACTTGGTTAGTTGCTAATAGTAAAGGAAAACGAAAAAACCAATGTATTTAAAGAAAGCCATTTTTAACCCCCGACAAAAAAAGGGGTGTTATAAGTTTGACGTCGATGTCTGTCTGTCTGTCTGTCTGTCGGTCTGTCTGTCTGTCTGTCTGTCTGTCTGTCTGTGTGTGTGTCTGTCTGTGGCACCGTAGAGCTCAAACGGATGGGCCGATTTCGATGCGGTTTTTTTATTTGAAAGTTAATATTCATATTCATATTCATATTCATATTCATTTATTCATAAATGTTATTTACATGTCAATTTATAGAATTACAATTTAGGATATACATAGGCAAATTAAATAATCAAATTAAATAAATTAATTAAACTAATAAAACTAAATAATCAACCTAAATGCACAATCAAACTCATTAGTCAAATTTAATAAATTATAAAAAGTTATTGTACTACAGTACAGTCCTTAACTTTGCAGTTAAGGAATTCCGTCAAACTATAGAACGTCTGATCGACCAGCCAACGCCTCAGGCGAGACTTGAAACAAGCCAGGCTTGGCGCAGTGGTGATACAATTAGGTAACTTATTATATACAGTCGGTCCCATGACATGTGTTAATTTGTCGGACTTTGACAAGGTCCTAGGAATTTCTTTGAGCTGCCCTGCACGTCGAGTCGGGCGTGTATGGAGGTCACCATAAGCAGGGTACAACTGCAGGTTGTTTCTCACATACACCGCGACCTGTAAAATAACAATGCAGGGCAGCGTCATGATTCCCAGCTTTTTAAACTGCGGTGCTGCCGATTTGTCGCTACTTATTCCCGCCACTGCTCGCACGGCCCTTTTCTGCATACGGAATGCGCGCTCCCAGTCCGCGGCGCTCCCGTACAGCTCGGCGCCGTACTGCAGCAGCGAGTGCACCGTCGCGAAGTAGCACGCGCGCGCCGCACTCGCCGGCACCACCCGCGCCACGCGCCGGAGCGCGTAACACGCACTTGCTATTTTCCCACAAAGCTTATTTATATGATTTTCCCATGTTAGAACAGTGTCGATTTCAAACCCAAGAAAATTCGTAACATTGGTTTGTTCGATTTCGACACTATTCACAAACACTCGCAGTCGTCTGTACCGCCTACCCGATAGATTGAAGTGCGAGTAATGAGTTTTCTTAAGGTTCAGCGCGAGACCATTATTCCGGAACCAGCAGTGCAACTGCAAGCACGTTACATTTAGCAGCGCCTCCAGTTCTTCCAGTGTAGGAGCGGTGACTACGGCGGCCACGTCATCGGCGTACATTAATATGTCCGCCGATGTAATCGCATCCGGCAGATCGTTCAGGAGCAGCGAGAATAAGATATTCGAGACGGAATATCCCTGCGCTACGCCCATGGAGGAGCGCAACGGTTCCGATCTAACCCTGTCTCTATCCCCGACTACAACCTGAGATCGGTCCCGCAGTATGCTGGTGGCCAGCGCTAATGCCGCGCCCCCCACTCCATAGTACTGCAGCTTCGCGGAGAGCACGTCGTGGTCGGCGACGTCGAACGCTTTTGAGAGGTCACAGCAAATAACCGCGACGTGTTGCTTCCTCTCGCGCGCGCCGACGATGCGCCGCACCAGGTCCCGCGTCAGGGTGGTGGTGGACCGGCCCGCGCGGTACGCGTGCTGCCGGTCAGAGAGCTGCTCAGTCTCGGAGAGGAAAGAGGTCAGGCGCAAGCTGAGTCCACTTTCAAAAATTTTTGCGACAGCAGGGATTATCGAAACAGGCCTGTAGCAGTCCATATCCTCTCTCTTACCTTTTCCTTTATATATAGGTGATATTTTTGCAGATTTAAGGGCTTCAGGAAATGTCCCTTCCTTAATGCAAATATTAAAAAATATAGATAGTATCGGAGCGATCGGGCCCGCAGCAGTCCTGAACAATCTCATGCTAATACCATAAATATCCTGCGAGGCTTTAGGAGGAATCCGCGAAGTAATGATGCGATGCACCTCGTCAGGGGTGAAAGCTCGAAATCTAAGCGAGCGATCAGCGGGCGCCCGCGCCGCGCGGAGCGTAGCTAGGGCCTGCGCCACGTCCGCCCGAGGGGCCGAGGCCGTGGCGGCCGCTTGTAAAAACTTATAGTTTAGAGCCTCAACCGCTGCTTTTTTACTGGGGAAGGCAGAGCCGTCATTGTTCACTATAGTTTCAGCGAAGTCCACCACACTAGAAATTGTCTTCCCTCTCTCCAAGTTTACCACATTCCACATTGACTTGGACAAATTCCCACTTGTATTAATTTTATCATTGTAATAATTACATTTTGAGCATGTCAATAATCTATCATATTTGTTTTTCATGTCAATTACAATATTATTTAAAATGTCACAATTTGGATTAGATTTATTTAATTCAATTATGTCAAAAAGTAACGATTTCAGATTTTTTATGTCATCCGTTACCCACGATTTGGTTTTTCTCCCATGGCTTATTTTTCGCAATGGGAAGCAAACTTCGAACTTATTTTTTAAAATATTAATAATCGAGTTACCTATGCCTGTAGCGGTTCCACTGCGTTTGAATACTTCACTCCAATCTATGCTTCCAATCGAAGTTAAAAAGTTGTTGTTATTTTGCGGAGAGTACGATCTCGAGTAGTAGTGCGTAACCCTAGGTGTAACCCTGTCACACGTAACCTGAAATCTGACACCGAGGTGATCGCTCAGGTTTGTATGTATGGCCGCGGCGCAGACCGAGCCGGGCGCGAGGTTACTATATGCTTGGTCTAAGCACGTACTTGTATTCCGAGTTACCCTAGTCGGGAAGTTGACCTCAGCCACCATGCCGTGGGCCGACAGTATGTCACACAGCTTCTTCCAGTCCGTATTTACATCGCCTAGACTATTTACATTTGTATCTCCCACTATTAAACAATTCAAACCTAAGTCGCTAACCTTGTCGATCAGACGCTCAAAATATATCAAAAAATCATTGACACAAACTAGATTAGTCCTATAAATACAAATAATCGTCAAATTGTACTCAATTAAGTCAATCGCTGAAATTTCGCAGTATCTTTCGATACTAAGATTAATTATTTCCAAATTTTCAGTACAACGTACGTCGTCTTTAACAAAAATGCAGGAACCGCCGTGTCCTACCTTGGTTCTACAAAAACACGATGCGAGTTTATACCCATTTAAATGAACGCATTTCAAATTATCAGTCGATAGCCAGTGCTCCGTTAGTGCTAACACTGAACACTTCATTTCATCCTGGGTAGCACTTCAATGCGTTGTGATTTTTTATGCCTAACGAAGCTATGTTCTGGTGACATACGATTACAGAGCGATAATCAACGTTCTCATTCGTTGCCGTATCGCTATGTGACTCATGCCTCCGTGCGGCGTGTCGGCTCGGCGCGACTGGCGGTGCGCTCGCTCGCGCGGCCGGCCGGCGGGCTCCTCGCCCGCTCAGCGCGGGGCCTTCTCGAAACCACCAATCTGCCAACTTCACACGCGGCGGCCAAACCGCCGGATCACAGAGTTTTTCGTATGCACTTTCGGGAACGGTTATGACAAAAGCGGCATGTTGGTCAGTTTTTATCTCTCTCTTCATAACTTTATAGTCGTCACATTTAATAATTTTTTGGACATGTTTGCTAATGCATTCCACAGTAGTCTCTGGTCTAAAAGACCAAGCCTGTAAGTGTTTTCGCTTTTCAACTGCTTGTAATGATATGTTCTCTTCGCCAGAACCGGTTACTATCCGTCGTTGGATTCTTGATGACCGTTTTCGTGTAACGTATTTCCAGTCCTGAACTGGCACAGCCGATGGCAAAGGCGAGGCGGTGTTTTCACGCGGGTCTGTAGGCACCGTAACCTTAGCTGACGCCGCAACAGGTGTCATTACCTTCGGATCATTTCGGATGACCTCGGGAGTCCTCGTGATCATATGGTTGGCTTTGTCAACCAGTGTTTGATGATTTCCAGCGGCTTTAGCGATGGATTTTTTGACGGCCGCCGAGCAATTCCCTGTAGGTTTGATGGTCGCCGCTGCGTTCAACTTCGCTTGACGAACGGGTCGCTGCAGCGCTGTCGGAGGGGTCGCTGTATTCGCTGCCGTAGTCGGTGCGTGGGATTCAAATCTACCCTCTATAAGCAATTTTAACTGATTTGTTGTGTTAACTTGTTTGGAAATCATCTCACCCTGATTTACAATCACAGCGTTCTGCTCCTGTATGGTGGCCTCCATCGACGCAATCTTCTTCACCATCTCATGTAAGGTCTTCTGAAGATCACGTACAGCACTTTCCACAGGTATATGAGACATATTTATATTTTTAAACGCAAATAAACACGACAGCCAATGCTACACGGGGACCTACCCCCGGAGTGAGTTTTTTACTACTGTCCGTGCGGGTGTTCTTAGCTATGTTTGGTTAATATCGATTCAAAATGGCTGCCTCCACAAAATGGCGGACAAAATATTTCTTCACAACCTACCTCAATATGGGTATCAAATGAAAGGGCTTGACTAGTAGAGTACTAAACACTATAACAAATTTCAAATCCAAGATGGCCGCCACCACAAAATGGCGAATTATATAATATTTTTCACTACTGCCTCAATATGGGTATCAAATGAAAGGGCTTGATTAGTAGAATACTTTGCACTATGACAAATTTCAAATCCAAGATGGCCGCTACCACAAAATGGCGAATTACATTTCCTTTTTCACAATTCCCTTAATATAGGTATCAAATGAAAGGGCTTGACTAGTAGAATGTTCTACAGATAACAAATCTAAGGTAGTCGGGGGTTAATCAAAATTTTTAATTTTGTTCTTGTTAAGTGATTATGTGTGATCCCAAGGCTGCACTTGGCCATTGTGGTGGATTACGGCTTGGTCTAGTAAACTTTAACATAAAACCTTAGCTAAAAGTTATTCATAGTATTTTCCCAAAAGCATTAAGCAACACACTTTAAGTTCCCACTGCTGGGACTCGATGGATTTGCTTTAGTGGACAAAGAGATACATATACTTATACTTTATCAAAGGTGGTGGACAATTCACACACAACACCATCTGACCCCAAACCAAGCAAAGCTTGTACCTACATGCCGGCCAGATAACTAATATAATACTTATATAGTTCTAAATACAAATTATTATACATAGAAACATCCAGACACAGTACAAATATTTGAATTCATCACACAAATATTTGCACTGGGTGGGGAATCGAACCCACGACCAGAGAATTAGAATATATTAGATTACTAGCGGCCCATTCCGGCTTCGCTCGGATAGTAACCTAGGTATCAACTGCAGCGCCATCTGCCGGGGTGATTTGTGAATCTAAACCATCCAGGGCCATATCCAAACGTATACAAAAAAATATTCAAATCGATCGGTCCTCCTAAACGAGGAGGAGTTTACTTACAACGAAAAGTGGCATTGATTTTTATAGTATAGAAGATATTACGACCATTCCAGAGAACACTCAATATATTTCAGCATTGTAATGTTATACAAACAAAATTTTGGTAGTAAGGTCAAAAAGGTATTAGTCTAGAACTAGTTTTGACTAGAAAGGTACTAGGTGGACTTAAAACATCGAAACGCCGCAACGTAATGATAGATCGTAATGACGAATTATGACCAATGAATGATACGAAATTATAGTTTTAATACAATGATACTGCAATTGAATCTTACTGATGTGTTCTTGAATAGCAATAATTGGTTATGTCAAGACGTTTCTTGAAGTGTAATCTCATATCCTTGTATATGATTACTCTTTCACAGACGCACGCAGGAAGTCATGCAACATTGTTTTATAATTTCGGAGCTGGGCAACGACAGGAAATATAAACACCTCAATTCTCATGCGCTTGTAGCTCGTATGATACCTACAGTGATGCGACGGCACGAATTGTAACGCTTGTGGAAAGCAATTGCCTTTTAGCAAAGGTAATAAGCTAAACCAACCCACTAAATGTTCCCACTGCTAGAATTGGAAGCTTTCTCTCAAAGAGAGCCCAAGCTTTAATCATAATCCCCCACCCTGGCCTAGTCCGGGTTGGTGGATGACGCGTAACCTCGAAAGATTCTCGGAACATGTCGATTGCTTTCGACGTTTTGAAGTTAACGGCATTACGCACATATGTCACTTCGAAAAGACTGGTGCGCGTGAGATTCCAACCAGCTACTCTGGCTCTGAAGTTGCCGTTCTCAGAACCAGCCGTAACTTGGCAAAGGATTTTGGCAAAAGTTAGATTTAAAAAGGTAATTGGGGTGAATTAATTACCTTTTAACGTGAGGTAAACGACCCCTGAGTATTTTTCCAAGTGCAGATGTACCTACAAGTTTGTCATCGTTTTTCGACGAGTTAAAGTCAATTTTCTTAATTATACGTTAAGTTAGACTATAGAGTCCGTCTGGGGAAATCCTACTACCTTTGCCAATTATTGTACCACCAAGCAGAAATGCTTGCACGTTGTTTATTTATAAGTCTATTTTCGTTTGAAGGCCAATGTTCCCTGTGAAATAACGGACTAAATACATAAATCATCTTAATATCACTGGGTGATGAGCGCTGTGCAGTGGGGGAAAAATCCGGTTCCCAATCGTCATAGGTTTGAATTCTTTCTGCGCCTCTGAGTATCTGTCATGTGTAGACCTATAAAATTTTAAGACCACCGGCTTTAACAGTGTAGGAAGACATCGTGAGGAAACCGACATAGTCCAACAATGGTGTCTTTCGAGGTCATGCGTCGCCCGACAATTCGCATCTGACTGGTGTGGAATATGACCTTGATTTTTTCCTTATAGGAGAAACCCCTTAATCCCAGCTGTGAGAACATGCACTAGACATATCCATTGTAAACTTAGACTAAAGTTCTAGTTTCCAAATCACCGCGATATGAGCTCATGGTAGCATAACAATAAATATTATCTAAACTGATTCGAGAGGAGGTTAAATTATTGAAAAATATGAGTCTGCTAAATGACGAAATATTGACACATGAACTTGACGTATTAAGATACCCATGTTTATTTAATCTTGCCACTTGCAAAACTAGAGTTGGGAAATATTTGGATGAATCTGATTCAGAGTACGATACGGCTTGGTTCAATAACAAACGTCGTATCCCAAATATTTACACCACCACTTGTTAGCCTGTTATTCTATCGCAAAACAGTAAAGAAAAGGGGACAATTAGAAATGGGACTGAGCTGGATATGTCAGACAATCGCTGGCCAAAGATCCAGTCAAATGCAAACACAAAAAGCGATGGCGGGACGATCTCATTAAAATACCTTAAAGACCTTTGACTCAAGACAGACAAACATGGAAGCATGGAAGCAAGCCTTCATTCTACATCGAAACACAATGGAAACTTAGTAATGATAAGTATTGAAAAGTAATTTCTGAACGTTACTTACTGTGTTTAGATTTAAAGGACAACGTTTCTGAAAATTCGTGGGCAAGAAATGATTCATCTTAGACCCCCGAGCACAGTGTAGTACTAAAAATGTTTTGGACTCTTCGTCTTCTATAATTACAGAAATGTTCGCCGTTTTTGACGTCAAAAGCTCATACTTTATATTCCCGTTTTTGGGGCTCAAGCCTTCTATCACATAGTGAGAGCAGAAATCTACTACACTGGGTGAGTTCTCCTTTTTCGAGAGCAGATCTTGAATCCCAACAGTGGGAACGATTTGTAGCCTGTTTATGCTTATAGCAGATGCAGGTTTTGATCGGATCTAGAGCTGTTTTTTTGTTTTAGAACAAGATTAAAAAAGCTGAAATAATTACATGTTCGCATGCAATAATATCTAACAATCAGTCGTCTATGTAATTCATCAAGAGAATCATATTTTTGTGTTCATAAAATGATAATAGACATTTTTTCCCGCGCTGAAACCGCTAATTATATCCGTAATGGCTGCTCGCAGCTGATGATTGCTATCATAATACTTATTACCTGCAACCAGCTAACGACACAGAGGAAACAAACACAGAGATACGGTCACAGACATAGAGATTATTATTTACACTTGGTTACAAACATATTTATGAACTGAAAGATCATATGTTTGTAACTAAGATGAATCAATCAATCACCTGTGAATACCCATATAACTTATACAAGTTATATGTATAGGCTAAATATCTTTATCAGAATTTAATTGACCATCATTAGATCATTTAAATTGTACTGAATTATATCTAATAAAATTAAACTAAAATGGGTGATTGAAATGAGCTTAGTTTATGTAAAGGTACCTAGTTAGTTAGGTATGTAGTATAGTCCTTATTGTAATTCAGTTTACAATAAAATTTTTTTTATTGTAAATTAAAATTTTTGGGGACCGTGTCACCTTCGTCCGTGGGGAAGCACCTGTATACAGAAACCCCCACACGTGGTCCCTGGGTGGTGCAAATCAGGTGACAAAATACCGGTGGTAGGCTTCGGCCGTGGCTGGTGACCACCCGCCAGATTGAGTCGTGCCGCCAAGCGGCCTAGCCGTGTTCCGGCATGTAGTCTGGTGACGCCATTAGGGAAAACGGGTCAGAACAGTTGCTGCATACTTGCAAGACCAGATTGTCACACATCGAAACATTACATCGGGAAGCTAGTCATGGAGGGTAGCGGGATCCGAGGCACGGTTGCCGCGACCGACCGCAGATAGTTGGGGCCCAAGTAGTGAGCTAGCCACTCATGAAAGGCTGCCCGCCATCTAGCGAAAAATCCCGGGATGCGCTATCCTGCCGGTTGGCGACCGGATGACAAGGCCAGATAGACATCCCGGGGGGCTCAGGCGTCCCCGCAGTCTCCAGACTAGTTTCCCATTGGTGTATTTGTCTTGTGTGTTGTGGCCGTTGGTTGGCAGTGTGCGGCCTCGTTCTACTTCCGTTTTCCACCGAAACTCACTCTCTTAAAAACAATGAAAATACAAGAAATAGGAACAGAGTTAAACAGCGGCTGCACTCCTTGTCTCTCAAAGTGCACCTCACTAACATTCGAGGCCTGCACTCCAATATCACACCAGTCCACCATCACCTCGAGACTGAGCAGCCGTCGCTCTTATTTCTTACGGAGACGCAGATAAGATGCCCGTCGGACGTGGCGTACCTAACCTATCCAGGGTACACCTTGGAGCACAACTTCAAGCCTCGTGCTGGAGTGTGCCTGTACGCCCGTGACGATATCTGCTGTCGGCGTCTCCGTAATCTTGAGGACACCAGATTCTCTGTTTTATGGTGCTGATGGACACAGGCATTGACAAAATTGTCTATGCATGTGTCTATCGATCGCACAGTGGAGATCAGGAGACGACTCGGCTCACAGATTATTTGAGTGAGGCAGCGGACGCGGCTCAGCAGAAGTACCCATCTGCCCAATTAGTGTTACTGGGGATTTCAACGGCCACCATAAGGATTGGCTGTACCCATACCGGGACACTGACCACGCTGGGCTGGAAACGAGAAAACTTGCTTTATCGTTAGACCTAACCCAGCTGGTCCAAGAGGCCACAAGGGTTCCAGATGTTGAGTCGCATACTCCCTATTGCTTAGACCTTCTGCTGACGACTGATCCAGACCGATACTCCGTGGCGGTATCTTCGCCGTTAGGCAGCTCCGATCACTGTCTGGTGAAATCGGTATCCGTTTACCATCCGCCCGATCTCAGCCCCAGAGGCAGCCGGCGGCTATGGCGATACAAGTCAGCAGACTGGGACGAGATGCGCTCTTTCTTCGCATCTTACCCATGGCAGTCACTGTGCTTCTCTTCTGGTGATCCGTCAGCCTGCGCGGATGCTGTGACTGATGCAATACGTACGGCTATGGAATATTTCATTCCATACTCTGACGTTCCATTATCCAGCAAAGCTCGCCCATGGTTCGGTTCTCAATGTAAAAGTGCTGAAGCATTTAAACATGAGGCCTACCTAGCCTGGCCTGGGTTGTTGCTCGACAGCGTAAGGCAAGGGACACACACCGGAAGAAGAAGGCGTTCAACAGGGCTGCCAAGGCTTGCAAAAGGGTTCTTCAGAGGGCTCGTTTTGACCACATTAGTCGAATAGGGAACAAACTAGCTTCGTACCCTGCGGGCAGCAAAGCGTTTTGGTCCCTAGCTAAATCGGTCGAATCAAACTTCTGCCGCTCCTCACTGCCTCCAATGCTGAAACCTGATGGGGCACTGGCTCACACCGCAATGGAGAAGGCAAACTTGTTTGCATCTCAGTTTGCGGAATCTTCTCGTCTAGATGCTGGTAGTGCGACACCTCCTACTCCACCTGGCAGTCCGACTTTGATGCCGGAAATACATATTCGCCAAATGGAGGTTCGTAAAGTGCTGCGCAATCTGGATGTGAACAAAGCCAGTGGTCCGGACGGAATTCCTGCCCTAGTATTGAAGGCTTGTGCACCTGAGTTGTCTCCTGTACTGACGCGCCTGTTTAGGCTCTCTCTCCATTCTGGGCAAGTACCGAAATCATGGAAGCTTGCTAACGTGCAACCTGTGCCCAAGAAAGGTAGTCGTGCTGACCCTGCCAACTACAGGCCCATCTCGGTCACGTCCATACTCTGCAAGACTATGGAACGTGTCCTAAACCACAGGCTCCTGATGTACCTAGAATCTAATGACCTCCTCAGTGACCGGCAATACGGGTTTCGCCGAAACCGGTCCACTGGGGATATTCTAGCGTATGTCACCCACATCTGGAGTGAAGCTATCGAGAAACATGGGGAAGCACTTGCAGTCTCCCTGGATATCTCGAAGGCTTTCGACAGGGTTTGGCATGATGGCCTTATTAGCAAGCTGTCCAGTTATGGTTTGTCTTCAGGGTTTATTGCGTGGATATCGGACTTCTTGAGGATCGATCCATACGAGTTGTCATTGATGGCTGCTCGTCGGATCGAATGGCTATCAATGCCGGAGTCCCTCAAGGGTCGGTACTCTCTGCGACGCTTTTTCTGCTACATATCAACGATCTGTTGAAGCCCGGTATCTTTGGGTACGCAGATGATAGCACCGTTGTAGAGTTACATATCTAGCGCGAGAGCCAGTGGACAGCATACTAAGGTACTGAGAGAGTATGATCGATCGTTTGAACATGGCCCTTGAGGAAGTCTCTGAATGGGGCGAAACCAATCTGGCCAAGTTTAACGAGGGAAAGACGCAGGCGTGTCTGTTCTCCGCAAAAGGAGTCAATTTGAACTGACTCCTACTTTTCGAGGTGTATCCGTGCCGGTTACTGATCATCTTGAGCTTTTGGGCGTTACCTTAACTTCTACGCTCAACTTTGGCTCGTATATCGAGTCAAAGCTAAATTAGCTGCCAAAAACTAGGTGTCCTCTCAAAGGTGCGAAAGTACTTCAAATCTGAACAATTACTTTTGTTATACAAAGCACAGATTCGCTCTTGTATGGAGTACTGTTCGCACCTTTGGGATGGATCGGCTAAGTATCAGCTTGAGGCTCTGGAATCGATCGAGAGGCGTGCCAAGAGGCTCATAGGCAAAGACATTCTAGCGCGAAAAAGACTTCAAAGTCTTGAACATTGCCGCAGAAAAATATACTCCGGTATGTACTCCTCAGCGCCCCGAATAAAGTCCCTAGAGCAGAGAAGATATAAGGGAGCGCAAATACCCAACAACATACCAAACACCCTCTTCTTGGTTCACACTCAAGAGGAGAAGGAGACCCTGACAAACCAGGGTTATGGGTCAGGCACCGGGTCACGCATCCTTACCATCCATGAAGCTCAGGGACTAACATACGAGTCGGTAATCGCAATCAAAACCAAGGCAAACATGAAGCTGCACGAGAGCGTACCCCATGCGGTTGTTGCAATCTCACGGCACACGGGGACCTTCACATACTACGCTGACGACACCGACGACGCCATCGGTCGTTTCGTGCGGCGAGCGTGGGCTGCATCACCAAAGACCATCCGAGATTTCAACCTACAGATGGCCATCAGGGACAGAAATGCGGCCGTTGTGGAGGCTCTGGGCCGGGAGGAGGCAGCTTAGGCAAATGGCAAAAGGCAATTAGGCAAACACTCGATGTCGAGTCGATTACTAGCGGAATCCCAGCCGGTAGTGATCGGCTCTACAGACGAGCACTAGAATTAGATATTAAATGTACCCAACTCCCTCCTATTTTCCTCTTCTTCTCCTTATCCAAAATATGTGTAAAAATTAATAATATATAATTGTAATGACAAAGATCACGGACCCCGGAGTCTGTGGAGTGGCTAATTTAAAAAAAAAAAAAAAAAAAAAAAAAAAAAACATCGCCGCAAGATTGCTAGCTTATCGGTTTTTTATCGGATACACTTCGGAGAGTGTGCAACTGATCTGCATGATCTAATACCTCCTTGCCCTTTTTTCTATCGTACTTCTCGGAACTCAAAGAAGCGGCACCGTTTCATGGTGGATATTCCAAAGACACGGACAAAGAGGTTTGACTCTACGTTTGTGATAAGAACATCTAAGCTGTGGAATGAGTTGCCTGAGTGGGTTTTCCCCGATAGTTATAATCTTGGTGTCTTCAAATCGAGAGTGAATCGGTTTCTTCTAGGTAAACACGCTCCATCGTAGACCGCATCGTCGCTTAACATCAGGCGAGATGGCGGTCAAGTGTAAACCTATAAAAGTTAAAAAAAAAAAAAAAAAAAAGTTTAATAAAAGTTCTGCCCGTTTAAAAAGGTTTACCCATCGAAAAGTCGCTATATAAACTCTCTCACTGAGCTGTACTCATAATACAGACTATTATGTGGTGGTGGAGGTACAGATAATAATCATTTGGACCACTTTTCGAGGCCACCAATTGATATGTATTCTTTGTTTTTTTTTTTGTAATATTTAATATTGTGGCTTTTAATAGTAAACTTACTACAACAGAAGTTGAGGCTAAGTTTACAACACAACTATAATATTGAATCCAACGCATCTCTATTAGCTTTAAGGATCGAATTTATTGAGATACTTCTCTGTAGATATCCCGCTCAGTACCGCTGTTACAACTGAACCGAGGATGCTTGCGGTGGCACCACCAGGCACCAGCCTGCTCCGTGACGTCATAGCTGTTTGTTTTTATCCACCAGATTCGTGACGTAGCCCGGCCGGCCGGTCACGATGGATCAGTGGAGCTAGCATGCTAAGTACTCGGCAACTCAGGAACAGGTTACCTCAGATAGAAGCGAAACATAGTGATTAGTGCTCCCATAATGACGGTTGGTGTTTCCAACACAATAGCACAGATCAGAAAATAGTTACTTCGTAACAGATGCATCACTGCCATACAAAAGCGCAAATACCTACACGATAATAACCTAAACTTTCGTAAACTACTTACCTACTGTTACTTGCAAGTAAAAATACACCTTTGCACAAGCACGCAAAGTTGAGAATACCGTTCGCCCCGTGTGGCTTGTCGTCTGCTTACGTCACTGACCAAACGTGCTAGGGTTGTACAAAATATGATAAGATGATAAAAAAACTAAACTGCAAATTGTAATTTTCTTTATTGTTTATTTAAATGGAATGAAAATGAAAAAAAAATTATTATCTCAATAACGAAAACCAAATCACAAGAAAAGCTACAAAACACGGGTTAAAGTTATTAAAAACAGTTTCACGCGCTCCCGGGTGTTAAATACAAAGCGACAATATATACCAAGAATACATTTATGTGACAATAAATAGGTACAAAGAATGAATACTTAACATGTTTTGCTAGTGTGAACTAGATCCCACACTATGGTGACCTGTTTTGTGGGATCCAGGCTAATTTTATGCAAGTAAAAAAATAGACTGAAACCACTAAAAAAATTGATTTTCTTTAATTTTAATTTTTTTTTATTTTATTTTCAAACAATTAAATTTTCTCCGAAAAAACAAACTTTCAGATACTTACTCGAATTCTAGAATTTTATAATTTTGGCTAAGTTTATCATCACGTCATACAGATATAATAGATATATTAATATAAACTTATGCTTTACATACCATTGCAATTTTTCCAACATACTGTATTGCTATTGCAGCCATCCACAATACAATAACGCCGCGACATTATTTACGCGCGCACTCGGCGTTCGTACGCACGTCAGCTCGGGCAAGCGGCCGGCGCCCCTGTGGCCACCCGGGTGGACTCGAACGAGTAGGTTAATATCGCGTGTGTAGTGGTGAAGGTGTGACAATAGTGCTTATTTATAAGCCGATTTAAAAAGGAGGAGGCTCTCAATTCGTTTGTATGTTTTTTGTACGTAGATATGTTACGCCATAGCGCCGCCAATTGGGAATCGATGATTATTCGTTTGTTTGGTAGATCAGAGGTAGGTATGTTCAGAGGGTTTTTGAAATATGACCAAAAAACTAAAATTTGTTTTGGTGTATTTATACGACGTAGACTCTTACGAAAAATGGTCTAAGTTGAAGTTGATCAACTAAAGAAAAACGCAATAAAAATACTTATAAATGTATATTTTCCACTCTTAGTGTTCACTATCAACGCCCCGAAGCCTTACCCACGTAGTTCCCGCTCGCGTATTTTTTCCGCAATAAAAAAATGCTTAGTATGTAACCTAACGTGGTTATTACACATTTTAAATAAATACACGGGTCACTCACGTTTAATGTAGTCAGTCCAGTCCGATTCAAGTTTCGATCGCGTCCGGCGATCTTTTTCAAGGAGAGTGCGCGCGCCTGTTCGCAGCTCGTTTAGAAACTTGAGTCGGACTGGACTGACTCAGGCGCGGTCCCAGCCTCGAATTTTTGAGGGGTCATCAGTACGCAGCTTCAGAAAGGGGGGGTCACGAGTAGAAATCATCGAGGAACTCGATCTTCCGCGCAAGCACTGCTCGCTGGTAGAAATACATGTACGGAGTAAAAAAATACTTTACTAGTAGCGTCCCACGATTTTACCCGCGCAGTTCACGTTCCAGTAGTTTTCTCGCGTTAAAAAAATAGTCTATGTCCTATTATATATTCATACGATTTTGGGGGGGTCATGTCCCCCCTGTGACCACCCCCCCCTTCGAACCGCGCATGGACTGACTACATTAAACGTGAGTTACCCGTATATTCATTAAAAAAAGATGCTTGTTTTCTAAATTTCAACCCGATATTTAAATTTTGAAATTTAAGAAGTAACAATGACGGTTAACCATAGAATAAATAATACCTTTACGCTACATTTTCTCTTCACTATATACGAATTATATTTACTCGTATCTACAAAAATTGAATCTTTTTCCAAACGATGATCTAATAGTTTTTATGAGTATGAGAGATCTAGCTTATCTACATACCTACCTAGGTCTGAAGGTAAGGTCAGAAGTCAAAACTGCAGTCGATGCAACTTAAAAATAGAAGTGAGTTCCAGTTACGACAGCGCATGCCAGCCGTGACCCGTCGTAAGTTCGAATCCCATCTGTACCTTCGAGTATTTTTCCATATCGACGCACAAATTTGTAATTGCCACTGACGATAAAGGTGAAGGATAATGTCGTGAGGATAACAGCTCGTTCCAAAAAAAACATCTTTCTAAGGCATGTGTCATCTAACCCGCACTTGGTTAACGTGGTGGGTGGTTTTGACTCGTTCCTCGTGGAAGAAGGACCAGAGTCCCAGCAGTGGGAACATATAGTGGGCTGCATACTTTTTTTTTTAATAAAGAGTGATATGTGCCTGATGGTAAGCAACATGCCTGTCACATAACAGCACAGTGACACGCAGCTATTGGAACATGAAGAGTCCAAATCATTACCTAGCACTGCACTGCGCTCGTCACCCAGAGATCTAAGATGTTATATCTCTAAGCCCTGTAATTTATGTGGAAACATTGCCGTTCAAACCGGAACACAGTAATGTTTGCACATTACTGCTTGGCGGTAGAATAACTGGCAAAGGTGTGGTACTTCCCCAGGCGACTAAGAGTCTATCACTACAAAAACCACTGGTTCATAACCACTGATGCTGCTATTTGGCTTATGATTTCTGCTCTATATTTAACTAAAAAAACAAAACATTAGACCTAGCCAACGAAAAATATGTCATAAATATATGAGCGTTAGAGTTCATAAGTTGGAATGCGGTGTTGGGTGCAGAACACGTCGTCTTGCATAAGCTGTACTTGACTTCTAACTTGGCTGATGAACGGGTACAGGCGAGTGCATAAAATCAATTCGTATAAAAATAATTTATTTGTAGCAATCATGGTAAAATAGGCACATACAAAATATAAAATGTACAGGTGGTATTAAAAGTGACACTATCACAAATGTTCTCGCTAGTTTGGGTGTACAAATTGAGAAATGAAATTTAATGGAGCAGATTTATACATTATTGAAGTAAAAACTACTTTTGGCGCGCTCAGGCAGATTTTTCGTGGGCTATGAATTAAATTCTAACGTCACGCTCGAGTATGATAAGAAATCTTCGGGTGAACTCGGGGCCATAGCCATTGGCCATCTAGAAATTTGTCAGGACTTCCCATTGGCTTTCTAGCAATGCGTCAGCATTTCTAGATGGCCATGCTCATGGTCCGCCCTCCGGTTTCATCAGCGTAGTTTCCAAAGTATGCTATTCGTATTTCAAGCAAGATCTAAGTTCCAAAATTCATTTTCATGCGTTCGTTCGGTACATCATGATTGAACAAATAACACTCAAACCTTCGTATTTTACAATATTACTAGGTTATTACAGCCTTCTTATGCTATGTTTTGTTTCCGATTCGTTTTTTTTACTTGTATCAGAAAATGCAATTTTATAACATAAGTAATTGCGTTCCACATCTTACGTGTCTCTCATGAATCTCAGATATCTATTATATTAAATTAGGACGTATTATAAAGAATGCTGATGAAAATTTCTCACAAGTAACTCTATTAACACCCCAAAGTAAGGAAACCTTTCACTATTCATCACAGGGGAAAAACTGGCACTCATAGGAACTGCCGATAGAAGTGAGCACTTATAACTCAGAGTTTGATAGCTTACTTTGGAATCTACGCGGGTGAAACCGGAGGGCGTAGCCATGAGCATGCCCATTGGCCATAGTCCCGAGTTTACCCGAAGATTTCTCATCATTCCCGAGCGTGCCGCTAGCATTCAATTCACAGCCCACAAAAACTACACGGGCAACACCGGGCATCACTACTAGTTTATCATAGCCATTCACTAGTTTGAAACTTAAGTTCGTATCAATATTCCCTGATTGTAAGGATCTCTTCTGGAAGTAGCATGATGAGTCGATGTTTAACTTTAGCGCTGTCGGATCTACTCACGGACTTCATAGGTCGAAAGTTTCAGCGGTTGATTGTTAGTCAAATTCAAACAGATTGTTTAATCCTTCGTAGTATGTAGAACTTGTTTACCAGTTCTTTTTCAAGATATACACAGCGACTGATCAAGAGTTTTGACCGCCCTAGGGTAAATATGAGGAGGCGCTTACAAGATGTTTTAAAGTAAAGTGTAATAGTGCATGCGAAGACACGATTTCAGCTAAGGGCGGATCCAAGAGCTCATGGGAAGGGAGGGATCATGATTCCCATGATCCCATGGGATGTGTCCACCAGCACAGTGTTTGCGGACCACTACGCACATGTTACACGGTTTTGTGACATGTCCACAAGTATGTGAACCCCACCCTCTGGCGGTCAAGCTGGATCCCTGGATCCACCCTTGATTTCAGCACTTCCCTCCCCGAACTTTGCGGAGGGCCTTTATCAGTATACATATTTTCTTAAGGCGTGTGAGTTTACAAAGAATAAAACAAAATTATAACGATTCGTCGCCAACGTGGTGCGCTGACCGCCCAGTTTTTAAAGGTTTTTTTTAAAAATGGCCGCACCGCTACCATAAGCACGACGCTTCGCTAGTGACGTCGAAAATCGTCACTTCCCGGTGTTGCCATTTCTGTCGACGGGCCGACAAATAGATAATTTAACACTCATCTGTGTTTTTCTAAAAATGCTTCATTGGCGTTATTCACGAAAGGTACTAAACCATAACAACAGCAAAAAAAATACTAGATGGCTCTAAATTTTGAACGTGCATATAGCTATTGTAAACAGTTCTAATAACATTTTCTCATGTCTTTATCTCCTAGGAAATATTATCTCGCACCTGTACCGAACACAGGCGTGAGTGTTTGAAGGTCGGCTTCAACTATGCAGCGCAATCACGACCCGACCGAGCCTAGACACAAAACGACATATATACATAAAAAATACCAACAAAATAAACTTTAACTAGAGGAACATAGAGTCGATATCTTCTAATTACTTCTGCTACGTTTCATCTTGACTTGTATGCGAATAATCGCTATAATTTATATCATTAGATAATAAAATAATAATTCTCTTGCGTAATTAATTAATGTTTGTTTTTGTTGTTATTTTGAATTATTTGTGCTTTAATGAGCAGGTGTTTGCTTAACTCAGGAAGTTGGGCTTACCGGACAAGTTTTTCACAAACTCAATGCTGTTTAGATCTTTAATTACTTGTACAATGTAGACTGTTATACTTTGCGATGCTTTGTTAACAGTATATGCCCGACGTTGCATGGTTATGCAAGTGAATACTTATTGCCAGCAATCCAAGGTTTTATCCGCGTACCTAGTGCCTATTTCCGTTATTTTTTCGGGATAAAAAGATGTCTTTTTTTAAAATTTCAAATTACGAATTTCAAAAATACTAAGGAACATAAATGAAGTTACACATTATCATAGTTTCAATAGAACAATAGCAGTGATCGGCATAGTTAACTCCATTTAGGAGGTGGACCCTGCATCCCACGCTAGGGACGTCTTGTGTTGTAGGATTCAGTGTTTTATTCCATATAGTGAAGTTGTTAGTGATATTGTAGGACTTAGCAACAATAGACATGATGGTACATACTCGTTTTAGAAAAGAGAAAATAAATAATGAAAATAAAAACAGATAGGGGCAATGTGGTGTGGAGTATGGAATTGCGTTTGTGGCCCGGTTACACTTACAACTCAAATTTTGGGACCACACTGTTGAAGCATCTATTGAGCAGCTGATGGTACGAGTATTATGGTGGATTAAACGTTTGATTGAAGTTGCTCTGGCTCAAACCGTTGTTTTATGCCGGACTTTAAAATCTATGATCCAAATTTCGACCCAATTCGTTCAGAGATGTTCTGATATGATGGACAACAATCATCCAAAGTTGAAGGTTTATAATTTTGATAGGATATGTTACGATCATTAATAATTTAATTTTATCTGTAATAAACCAAAAACCAACTTCAATTTAAAATTAAACTCAAACACACACAGCAGATCATCGATATAAACAATCAGATATGCCCCGAGTGAGAACCTTGAAACTGGTAATACACACAGGATACTGGGCCTACTGCAGTACGTACCTATGTGTTCAAATCGCGGAAAATTAAAATTTTATACAACACAATTTTTTAACACAATTTTATTTCGAGTTAGGGAGGTTTCCCACTTATCGAAGGTCAAAGTTCTACTGCAGTGTCTATGTCTTCAAATCGCGGAAAATTTAAAAACAATAAAAACCAATACTACTTTAGTTGTGCCCCAGATATTGTTTTGTTTCGAGTGAAGTGGACCGGCGCAGGCCCTTCGTCGGATTAATATTATTTTGCTTTAACCTGTGTCAAGGTGTCGGTCGGTGAAATCTTCGTTTGTAATAAATGGTTACTGTACCGTTGGCAGAATCAATTAACTTGGATGACTAACAGATAGTGGGTTTTGGTAAAGCTTAGTGACAATTATAGCTTGTAGCACTGATAATAAGAGATAGTTTTTTTTTCAGTTTGGGTCTAGGTAGGCGCGATCCCAGCCTAGAACTTAGGACGGGGTCACCAGTACGCAGGCTCCAATTTGGGGAGCGGTCACCAGTAGAAATACAATAAAAAATTAAAAAAGACTTAACTAAGAGCGCCCCACGATTTTACCACGTAGTTGAGGTTCCAGTGGTTTTCCCGCGTTAAAAAATAGTCTATGATCCTAAGGTAGGTACTTTTAGATAATTTGAATTTTTTAGTTTTTAATTTAACGTATACGATTTTGGGGTCATGTGGGGTTATGATCCCACCTCCTTGGACCGCGCCTGGGTCTACGTTTGAACTGTTAAACAATATCACGGACTAGGATGTAACATGTTTACCTAGAACGAACTTGTTTAATCAGGCTTTAAAGACACTTATTAGACAATGTTGTTAGACAATGTTGTAGCCATCCGCCCTTCTACTGCCTAATTAAATCGGCTATGCTATTGCTGTCTCTATCGTTTCAAGCGAAAAGAAAAGAGACGGCAATTCGGTAGGCCTAAAGAAACACTGAATGGGTTTGTGGTGACTAACAGGTAATCAAAGGATAGATTGTGGTAAGAAGTGGAGTTGAATTCAGTTCTAATAGAAAAGAGGTGTGTATGAATTATTTCCTGAACTAGTACGAGTATAAATAAGCCCCGTAAATCGTTGTCTCCGTATGATTACAGACCTACCAAAATTTGTCATCATGTGTTCTGCCTGCTGTAATCTATAGACTAACCTGACCTATCGTAGGTTTATATCTCACGATTTTGAAAACAAACCAACGATTAATATAATTTTACATTTAATAAAATAAGCATTATGTATTTAAAATAGTAGATCACACAAAAATCTCATGCACAACTGCATGTAGCTGAAATAAAGACGCCGAGATTGGCCGCTGAGTTACGTTTTAACAAAGTACGAAATTAATCTGATATAGATTTGTTCAAGGTTGCAGCAATCACTGACTAACTTAAAGAACTTACACTTTTTCATACATACTTTTTTACTTTGATGAAATACATTTACTCATAGCCCTTCCGCTCCTATCGTCTAAAACCTCCCCGAGGGGCCACCTTTGACGCTCTCGTTCTTCCGCAAACCCGCCGCAAAGAATCTTCTAGACTTCGATGGTCACATGATGATAGTCTTCAAGTGTGCAATGTTTTCAGTTTTAGTTCAAATCGCAAAAGTTTAAAAGTTATGTTAGAACCCGAGTTTTCCAAAAAAACTACAAATATACCAAACAAACTCCTGTGAGTTCGGAACGAACGTACCTCCTAACCTACGTAGAAAGATAGGTTTCCGGACAAACTCAGAGACAGAAACATACCAATAGTTACGAAGGAAGGTGGGTAATGTGGACAAAGATGTGAAGAGCTTGACTCATTGAGGGACAACAGCTCAGGCGCGCTGGCTCCGAGCCAGAGAAAGTTCGTCTGCAGATGACTTGGAAATGGACCAGAAGAAGAAAAAGATATGTACTTTTTGCTGTGCATAAAAACACAAATACTGGAGAACAAATCAATAAAAGCTGGTGTGCCAACCATCGCCATTACCACTGAAAGCGATAACAATCTCATTCAATATGGTATCTAACGATCTCTTTCAGGCGACCTTGGAATGGAAATTGAAAATAAACATCGATGGCCAAGTGGCTAGAATGTCAGATTTCACAATTGCCAGGTAGTTGTTTCGAATCCCGCCTGCACTTTTGAATATTTTTCCAAGTTACGACTTTGTCATAGCGGAGAATGAAAACAACGTGAGAAAACCAGCTTATTCCAAGCAAGATATATTTCGAGAGCATCTGTCATATGCCAACCCGCATTTGCCCAGCATACTAATTATAGTGATTTATTGTTAAAAAGCTTTCATTTCTATCTAGTCACACCAAGATGTCATAAATATACAGGAACAAAATACAATTTCAGCTTCATGGTGTTCACTGAAATCTACACTGGGATTATAAATTGAATCTCTCCTTCTAATCGATATTCCCGGCTGTGGGGACTTAAAATATAGGAAAGAAGTAGCTTTTAAGAAGATGTAAAAAATAGGTTTTGCCATACAAGATACTAAAACAAATAAATTAAACATTTTTTTGGAATTCCCACGTCTAGGCTGCTATTTCAAGAATTGTACAATTTACAAAGGATTTCAAATATTTTAACGATGGTAACTTTGATGACCTTCATATTTTCTTACCAGATACATAAATAAACCCACAAAAAATTTGCAAAACGTGAACTTTGCAAAATTTTGAAACCGCCAAATGTCACGTTTAGCAAAATTACCGACAACTATTATTATTAAGTATTACGATCATAAAATCATATTTATACCGACTGTATCGAATAATAGCACGCGATCTCGTGTGAAGGTACCTTAAGCTGTACAATACTTGATATTAACTACGCGTACGAGCTGCATTTAAATGATTTGACCCCAAATCTACTCGGCAATAAACATAATATTCATGCAGACATTATCGCAATTATTACGTCTAAACCTTCGGATTAAGAAGTAAAATAATTAAAACATTTTTGAAGTTCTACCTACTTCTTGTGGTGCGTTAGGGAAATAATGAGAGCAAGCGTGGATCCATGGGGTCATGGGGGTCGTGACCCTCCCCTGGGCTGGGTGCAGTACCTAGGTGGACCACTGATTACAAATCATGCATCTATAAGTACTTATCGCAGAGGCTTGTAATTTAACCATAACTATGTGACCCAGGACCCTGCCATGTCTAGAGTCATGTGCGGAGGCACATGACTCTAGGCTGGGTCTAGTCTCCCCCTCACCCAGGCGGCAAAGGTAGATCCGCCCTTGAATGAAAATAAATTTCTGTGCATGCTGTCACGAGAAACCGACACCCTGAAGTTAGGTAGCAGGTTCAAGGGTGGATCCAGGGGCTGGATCATGTAGGCCATGCCCCCCTGGGCTTGGTCCAGTATCTAGGTGAACCAGTAATTAAAACGCACGCATGTAGGTACGAGTAGCACTTATCACACGACCACCAAACCAAAGCTAGATCCGCCGTTGAGCAGGTGGCCTTTCGGCTACCACATAAAAGATAATTATATGGTTAAAGTTACACTTCTTAGAAACTATAATAAAGAGAAAAAATATTAACTACACCAATTAATCTTTGCTCGCAAAAATTACGACTATTTAACTCGTTTAAAAATTACAAAATTTTATATTAAAAAGTGAAAATTAAATAAAAATTTATAAAAACACGGTGGGCTCTGGCACCAGAAACACAGTTTATTAACTAGTTCGGGTGCCAGACAGTCATTACTAAGAACAGTTTTATTAAGAATGCACTGGGTATGAGTTTAAGAAATTTTGTTTTAAATGTTAAAACTGTATGAATGCTTGTATTATGGTTAATAAAAGTTTTTTGGATTTTGATTTGATTTAAGCCTTAATACCTACTGCGGAAAGATTATCATAGTGACAATGTAACAAAACCTAACAACAAGTACAAAAGTGGCCCACTAAATGCTCCCACAGCTGGGACTCAGCCTCTCTCGCAAAGAGAGCATCAATGCCATCATAGGTTGGCAGATGATGGATATGACTTCGAAAGATTCTTGGAACATGTTCACTTTCTCATGACGTTGGTTCTTCTTTAAAGCCAGGTGATAACAAACTTGCACACATCTGTACTTGGAAAAAATAATTAAGCAAAGTTGTAGGCGGGATACGATTGTATGACCTCATGATTGTGCATGGCGCGTTTTAGCCACTAAACCTTAACCCACCAAACAACACCGCAACAAAAACGCCTTGTAACAATTCACTGGCAAAACAAGATTGATGAGTAACTAACAGACATTGGGAAGGTGTTTCGATACCATTGCGTATGTCGCCTGTACTGTAGGCAACCATTGGAGTTTACGTGGTTTATTGTTAAAGCCATAATGTTCCTCTGAAAAACGAATCAATAATAATCGACGAACTTGCCATTGCCATTCAGCGTGGGAACGCGGCGAGCATCATAGGCACTTTTGCGCCGGTAGTAGTTAGGAGTAAGTTATTCAGAGATTAAATTTTTTTTTTTTCTTTCCATTTTTTTTTATTGGAGACTGTGATCGACGAGGTATATATTCTTTAATTTATTGTTAACATTGCAAATCACTCCACCGTTTTTGCTAAAATGTACCTTTTTGAAGTATTTTCTACCAAACAAAAACATAATCATCAAATCAATTCACAATTTGCGGAGCTATCAGGCAACAGTAGTGGTAGGACTCTTGGCAGAGTCCGCCTGGGGAAGTACCTATGCCAGTTATTCTACCGCCAAGCAGTAATGTGCAAACATTACTGTATACCGGTGTGAAGGGCAATGTTTCCAGAGAAATTACAGGGCTTGGAGATATAACATCTTAGATCTCTAGGTGACGAACACAGTGCAGTGCTAGGTAATGATTTGGACTCTTTATGTTGCAGTAGCTGCGTGTCACTGTGCTGTTGTGTAGCAGGCGTGTTGCTTACCATCAGGGACATGTCCAGCTCGTCTGGTCGCTCTTTATTTTAAAAAAACACAGGTACATAAAATCATACAACCTAATCGAAAATCTCGTAAGTATGTTTATACTTGGCCGCCATCTCGCCTAATGTTAAACGACTATTCAGTCGACGATGCAGCGTTCTTACCCAGAGGAGACCGATTCAGTCTCGATTTGAAAGCACTAAAATTGTAACTATCGAGAACACCCCACTCAGGCAACGATATCCAAATCTTAGTCATTCTTATCACAAAATTCGCTTAAGAATTAGACAAATATGGGAACAGTTACTAATGACAGCCCTAGAGTAAGGTAGGTACACTCCGCGAGGTATAAGCTGAGCTTTGCATTAGTGTGAGTGATCACCAATCAGGCAGGAGCTTGAAATTTTGTCCGCGAGGTATAGGCTGAGCTTTGCATTAGTGTGAGTGATCACCAATCAGGCAGGAGCACGGCGAGACAGAATGGCGCCGCGCCTAAGGCCGGTTGTCACACCTACACTATCCATGTACACTCACACAAATGCAAAGCTCAGCTTATGCCTCGCGGAGTGTACGTGCATCTAAAGAGTAATTAAAACCTCAACGTCAAAGCTAGGCCTTGACTTCGTCCAAAGGTTTCCCGACCACCCGAATGCAGGAAAATCAATGCACGCGGTGGAACGGGGGTGAAAAGGCGCAATTAACCCGTCGCCATGGCAACCAGCTCGTAAACAACGGACAGCCATTTGCGGAGCGAAAAAAAAGTAATTGCATTCGGCAAGGTAGGATTTTATTGAAGACTCATAAAACGGTTTCGTTTAGCGTACGGAAATAATGTAGCTCTTTTTTGTTACAGAAATATTTTCATTTCACTGTTTCCATTAACTTTTTATTATAAAGACTATAAACAGTCCGGTTTTATTATTAAGATGCATTTAATGGATATTTCAAGTACAATACTAGGTAGCGTTTTCAAATAGATGCGTGGTTCTGTACCGTTATGGCCAGGCGTGTTGCATATCATAAATAACATGTCCTGGACGTGCCGTCATACTTTCCGTTAAAAAAATGTCTACTGGAAATATTGGTTAATCAAGTTTTACATACCTAGTAATTTTAATGTTGCCATACTTAATTTTCAAAATGTGTCACCCTTTTCTAGTGCCAACTTTCAGTAGCCACTAACTGTTCTGACATCAAAATAACTCAAGAAGACAACTATGCGTAAGTAATGCTTTTCTATCTTATTTTCTATTCTGCCAGTCAGCCTTCTGCTCAAATTGACATCGTAAAATAAACCTTAATTTATCTGAGATACGGTAACAAAATAAAGTTCTGTAAACCATAAATTGCGTTGTCAAAATACGGACAACTAGTAGGGTGACAACGGGGAAAGAATCTTAATGTTTCAGTCGTACGGTCCAATTTAAACGATACTAGCGAACTGGCTTTATTTCCTTTTTTTAACACCCAACCACAGACTAACACCCAACCAAAGAAAGGGGTGGAAGTTATAAGTTTGACTTCGATTTCTGTGACGTCTGTTTGTGTGTGTCTCTCTGTGGCACCGTAGAGCTCAAACGGGTGGGCCGATTTCAATGCGGTTTTTTTTTTTATTAGAAGGTTAATTTCTATCCGAATGTTCCTAGCTATGTTTGGTTAATATCTCCAAAAAATAGCGGACAAAATATGTCTTCACAACCTACCTCAATATGGGTATCAAATGAAAGAACTTGACTAGTAGTATATACTATAACAAATTTCAAATCCAAGATGGCCACTACCACAAAATGGCGAATTACATAAATTATTTTTCACTATTACCTCAATATGGGTATCAAATAAAAGTGCTTGACTAGTAGAATACTATGTACTATGACAAATATTAAATCCAATGTACTCGCTACCACAAACTGGTGAAATAACTTCTTCAATATGGGTTTCAAACGAAAGGGCTTCACTAGTATAATGTCGTACAGATTACAAATCCGAGGGGTAAATCATAGTTTTTAATTTTCTTATAAGTGAATACTTTTTTAAACGAGTTAAGCACTTTGTAGTTGGGGGAAATCTTATGAGTTCGCATATCCGACACGCTAATATAACGGCGTCGCATCGAAGAGCCGTTAGAGCAACGCCAAAGGGGCAGTGTATTATTGTTGCTTATCAGTATTTTCATTCAGATTAAGATATTTTATTCAAATATATTTAACCTAATTTGTGACTCTTATGATGTTAGTAAAACAAATCATTACACAATCAATAAAGTATTTATTAAATTATTAATGGTTAGTCAGTAATATATACTAGAGATATTATCGCTTATATCAGATTCGATTAAACGTGTTTTTTTTATTCCAGATGAATTTGAATCGCTATGTCTAATACTACGTCCCACATCAAGCCGGAGGGTTGACATGACAGCAATTCGTCTTGTGTCACAACCCCGAATGGGCGGCCTATCGCGATGGTGCTGCCCTCTACCGATACTGCCATTTGTACGGATTTTAATTTGATGGGATGAGGGTAGGGTACGGCCAAAGCGAGTACTAAATTAACGATGCCTTGGACATAGAATAAGAATACTCGATGTTTTTCTACGCTTTCGATATGTGCTTTTTCAAAAGAAGTTTTACTTGTTATACTTTAAGACGTATTGAAAAGCATGGAAGAAAGTGACTGAGGTACCACCAGTAAAACTTTGTGGTAGCACTTTACTAATGGTAGAGGAGTTTAAATATTTAGGCCATCTAGTTACACCTATCCTGAGGAATGATGCAGACATAGAGAGGGAGCGGAGGGCGTTGGCAGTGAGGGCTAACATGGTGATCCGCAGATTCGCACGATGCTCAATTGATGTTAAATTAACTTTGTTCAGAGCTTTTTGTACTACATTCTACACGTGCAGCCTGTGGGCTAATTACACCAAAAAATACTACGACACGCTCCGTGTCCAATAAAACAACGCGTTCAGGATGCTGCATCTGCAATGTTTGCAGAGGGTCGTGTTGACTGCTTTTACGCGACATTGCGCAAGAGATGCGGCTCGCTCGTGCAGCGTGCGCGCGGAAGCTCCAACAGCATGCTGGCCGCGCTTGCGGCTCGGCTGGACTGTCCATACATAGCTCATTGTTGTCAGCTTCATGTTACACACAGAGACTGAATTGGAAAGCAGCATTATGTCCTTAATTTGACATTAAAACGAAAAGATGCACATTTATTTTTTAAGAAATATGTTAAATTTAATGATAAAATGTATAAATTGAATGATTTCTAATTATAATGTAATGTGACGAAATTAATTTTATGAATGATTAAGTATTTAGTGTATGAGTTTTTGTAACTTGAAATAAATGATTTTGTTTTTTAAATTTAGATTCCCGAGTGTGATGCTAGAATTCAATTCACAGACCACGAAAAATCTATCTGTGGCGTGTCAAAAGAAGTTTTCACTTCAAACCCCCTTTTGGCACAGTGAGCATAGTCTGCGCGACCCTAAATAGCAACCAAAATAAATTTCGCCTGTATTTACATAATGTGGAAAAACTTAAGGCAGCCTTTTCTAATAACGGGCCGGCGGCCGCAGAATACATCAGAGTGCCCTCGGCTGCCGATCTGCCATATTGAATTCTTCAGAGATCCTTTGACATGGCTCCTTGATATTGGTTTCCCATCTTTCTTCAAGAACATTATGGGAAATTGTCTTGAAGCTTAGTTTGTTTCTAAAATTAGTGTGTATAAATAAGGTAAAAAAAGGTAAGGTATTGCCGATGAATGAATATTTATATCTTAGAATTGGGATGATGGTTCAAAAATAAACCATTTTAATTAGTACATCAGGGAGATTACGCAAAAACATGGGACATGTATTTATATATGTATTTTTAATGACAGATATATAGACCATCAAACTTGTGGAGTTGGTGGTTGTGACGTCACGTCTACATAGAAATCGTATGTAGACGTGACGTCACACGAAACTTTTAAGCGCTGTATCTACGTCAGTTTTTGTTAGTGAATCAAAAGAAAAAACAAGTACAATATTTTTTTATATAACTAAATAATAAATAAATAAATAACTGATGGAATAATTCGTTTTTTTAGTCACCATGCCTTTTTTATTATTGAGAAGCACTAATGTTGCATAATACGTCATCTTTTTAGCTACAGATACAATCAATGAAATACAGATATCACTAATCTAAAAAACGCGTAACGCGCATAGCACACAGCCTATCGCGATGGTGCTGCCCCTCTACCGATACTGCCATTTGTACGGAGTTTAATTTGATGGGATGGTAGGGTACGACCAAAGCGAGTACTAAATTGACGATGCCTTGGACATAGAGTAAGAATATTCGATGTTTTTCTAAGTTTTCGATATGTGCTTTTTCGAAAGTTTTATTTGTTATGCTTTAAGTTTTTACCAATCTAAAAAACGTGTAACGCGCATAGCACACGATCAGGTAATCAAGATCGGTTAGAATCACGAAATAAACACGTGTACACGTGTTTATTTCGTGTCCTACATAATTATGTGTTATTAGTAGGAGATCCCGCTATACATCGACCTTCACCGAGCTGTTTATGTAATTTAATGTCAACAAATATATTGCAAATGGGTTGCCTAAAAAAATTCAGTCCAGAATATGATTAATTATGATTGCCCTAGTGGCTTAGTTGGTAGTAGCTCTGCCTGCGAAGCCGAGGGTCGTGGGTTCGATCCCCACCCAGTGCAAATATTTGTGTAGTGAATTCAAATGTTTGCACTGTGTCTGGGTGTTTCTATGTATAATAAGTATGTATTTAAAACTATATAAGTATTATATCAGCTATCTGGCTGCCATCACACAAGCTTTGCTTAGTTTGGGGTCAGATAGTGTTGTGTGTGAATTGTCCACCGATATTTATTATTATTAACAATTTTTTTTTTTAATTTCACTTAAATTGATTGAATTTTAGAAAAAACTTTATAACATAACTTATTATTTTGGCTTTACTCAGTGCTTTCAGTCCAGAAGGACTGAAATTTTTTAAGCAACCCATTTGCAATATATTTGTTGACATATTAAAATACATAAAAAACACTTTACATCCAATAAACAGCTCGGTGAAGGTCGTTGTATAGCGGGATCTTAGACTATATGTTTGCATCACTGACACGCGTCATAGCTGAATAACTATACAGATGACGTTATTGTGTTGTAATAAAGTTTTAGTTTTGACTTCTATCGGCAGTCCCTACGATAGCCAAAACTTTTGGCTCCACGTTAAAGCATTGCCGTCGACTGGGACATCGACTTTCATTCGTCTATTGATAATTCGGATGTCCTTAAATACTTATTTTTAATAATATTTTTGGAGCCACCAGAATTCGATCATTTTTTGCATTCTGATTCAAACTAATAGGTTCTTCTCAAACCTCCTCTTCCGAGATGAAACGTCAATGACACGATGTTGCTTTTTCGGGCTACGAAGTTTTTCAAATACATAGAAAAAATTGGTTGCCTGTAAAGTTGAAGCGGTTGATTTACGGACGATAGTTTAACGTGACAACGTCATAACAAAACATTGATAGCGGCACAAGCGTACAATAAGCGTAACGGGACAATTAGCGTAACGGAACATAACGGGACACTTTTTCGTGCATGCAGCCGGCGTTCATCGATTCCTTAAACGCTGTCATGTCAAAAAGGGCAAAGTCACTTTGTAAAAGTATTTTCGCCGCTTGTGAAGAATTTCGGATTTGTTTAGCTTTGTAGATCTCGCCTTTAGATTCACGAAGGCAACGCATTTAAAGAATACTTATTTTTGATAAATATGGATAAAATTGAAGGCGATTTGGCAGGAAACAGTTACCATGAACCAAACCAGCTTTTTTATCCTAGGGAAAATACATTACATGTATCATCAGCCCCCGAAAGCCAGTGGTTATGTGGGACTTTCTGTCAACGAAATGACGGGCTGACCCACTAAAAGTCACTTTGCCCTTTTTGACATGACAGCGTTTAAGGAATCGATGAACGCCGGCTGCATGCACGAAAAAGTGTCCCGTTATGTTCCGTTACGCTAATTGTCCCGTTACGCTTATTGTACGCTTGTGCCGCTATCAATGTTTTGTTATGACGTTATCACGTTAAACTATCGTCCGTAAATCAACTTTACGGACGATAGATTCAAGATTGGGCAAAACAGTTGCACACTTTCCGAAATGAATGTGATAATAAACTATTTTTAACAAAAAATTAAACCGACTTCAACACCACAAACAGGCACTCAAAAGCGAAAAATAATTTAATATAGGTAATCATTATAACCGCTACTCACTCATCCATATGAAGTCGGTGCCAGCTAAGTCTAACAGGTAGTAGATAGATACTACTTACCTATGCCTACTTACTGCCTCGTACATAGTATATCTACTAGCTTTTTAACTAGACTGGCACCGACTTCATATGGATGAGTGAGTAGCGGTTATAATGATTACCTATATTAAATTATTTTTCGCTTTTGAGTGCATATTTGTGGTGTTGAAGTCGGTTTAATTTTTTGTTAAAAATAGTTTATTTTACCCTTTTTAATGCTAAACAAGTTTTCACTAATGCATTTACACGATTTCGTGTTGAGATCTCAATACATGAATTAAACCCTAACACTGGGTAGTTCCTGTAAGCCGTTAAGAAATTCCCTTGGCTGTCCTTTGTCTTCATCATCAGACCACTAATGACAGTCAAAACCCATCTATGTAAAAAGTTCTCATCAATACAAATTCATCGAGCCCAAACACAAGGTAACTACTATGTACCGTCGAGGAGTTCCCTCGACCGTCTTCCCTGCTCCCTCATCAGATCGACTCCAGACCATCTTTAAATTATACTGCTTTAAAATGCTCAAGCAAAAACTTAACTAATGCACTAGTCATCTTTACAATTTTCGAAAGTTATCCTCGATTTATCTAGGATGCCATCATCAGATCCTGGTTTCCTTATCATGGTACCACCCTGGGAATATCTCCTTTACAACAAAAAAAGAATCATCAAAATCGGTTCATAAACGACGAAGTTATCCGCGAACACACATAAAAAAAAACATATATACGGTCGAATTGAGAAACCTCCTTTTTTGAAGTCGGTTAAAAATCGGCGATGTTCAAGACATTATTATGATTATGACCAAGTATGTTTTTTTCTTTGAACATGGGCAACGATAGATAAAGACTTGGTTCTCAAAGTGTAAAATCGCGATAATATAGACTACTATTTTCTATTTACCTTCTAAGGGTAGGTACAGTGAACAAAATTGTTTCCGTTCAGTGTCTCGTAGAAAACAATCTTTATTCAGAGCAGGCCACATCACGAAACTAAAGTTAAACGCTGAAAAGTTTCGGTATTGTTCGATGAAAAAGATTGTGGCTCTCCAATGGGGCTGGTTTGTTAAGTTGACTGTTTTGTAAAATGCGCTACTTTGCCAATAAATTGCCTATTGTGCTCCGGGAGTTCGGAAATGACCTATTTGGGGCGTGAGTTCAGGAAATTGTAGGCTTCTGTGAGTATCGTGGAACGGGCTCGGCTCGGTGGAGCGGAGACGTCTCGGGAAATGTAGACGTCGAGAGAAAGTGATTCATCATTTGCAACGTTTGGCTAAGAATTGGCGTGACATAAACTAAGTCGTGGATTACTACCACAGTATAAAGAAATACTACCAGTAGTTCATCGCCATTGATCTTGGGAGAAACGCCGACATTGTCTAGACACGGGTAGGGTTGTCGCAAACAAAAATGTTTCTTGCAAAAATAAAAGTAAATCACACGAAAGACGTCAGCCCTGAGCCGCGCTCCTGCAATACTAACATTGTAACGTAGAAAATGCGGGAGCGCGCTGTAAAGTGGCTGATTATGCTAAGGGGGATGGCATTCCTCATCTACAAGACTACAATAAGGGGCCGTTCAAGTGTTACTAAGGACTATAGGGGAATGGGGGGGGGCTTATGCCATACACATATTTTTTGTGACATGGGGGGGTCTAGGGTCTAGATGATAATTGCGTCAGCAATAGTTACTTTTGTACACAGATGGCAACCCACGCATTGTCTATACTTGAAACCGAAACGCATTTTCGGGGGAATATGTTTACGTAAGCATGGGAAGGGGTAGGGGGAGCTTTGGTTATTTTTGATGACAAGGGGGAAGGGGGTCAAACACTGTAATAAATCTGCCTACGTAATACTGGAACAGCCCCTAAATGATTTCAAATAGAAGTAATCTATGCTGGTTTGGATCGCCGCGGGGCAGTGCAGAAGCCTGCGCGTGGCCAAAATAACATAGCGCGTAGGTGTAGTTGGTGTTAGGGTTGGCTAGGGTGTTCCACCCTAGAGCTTTTAGTGGGTCAGCCCGTCATTTCGTTGACAGAAAGTCCCACATAACCACTGGCTTTCGGGGGCTGATGATACATGTAATGTATTTTCCCTAGGATAAAAAAGCTGGTTTGGTTCATGGTAACTGTTTCCTGCCAAATCGCCTTCAATTTTATCCATATTTATCAAAAATAAGTATTCTTTAAATGCGTTGCCTTCGTGAATCTAAAGGCGAGATCTACAAAGCTAAACAAATCCGAAATTCTTCACAAGCGGCGAAAATACTTTTACACAATAGCCTCCGATAACAATTCAAAAGCGAACGCAAATCTTCTGTATATTATTTTGTTATTATTTTGGTACAATAAAGTCAGATATAGAAGAGGATTGTTTGGCCGGAGGCGCGGGCGAATCCGGGATCAAGTGGTATCTGAAGACACAAATATATGACTTTGAAGTTTGTTTGGGAAAAAATATGTTTTGTATGAACAAATTGTTCGCTAATGGGTTGTGAAGCGTATGATACCTTCGATTTTATCGAAAACTTTTGCTATTATACTTTTGGTTTGTTTAGTTTTTAAAGTGCAATTGAAGTTTTGCGTAGAGGAAGGTGCAATATTCTAAAATAATAATATTAATCGCCCTTTTAGAGCGGATTACGCAGAACATTAAGCTACTACTTGTTTCTGAAAGAGTCGGTTTTTTTTTTACTCGTAATTTTAACAACTGAAACAAAACATGCCATGATGACCTAGTGGCTAAAATGGTGCTTTTACGATCATGATGCAGGTTCGAATCCAGCCTGCAGCTTTGTAGTCCAATATTTATTTATTGACATTATATGAAAGTCCATTGATCTACGATCGCAGTATTACAAAACATAGTTAAAGCTCAATTTTTTATCTTTCCAACTTTCCTGGTATCCAAAAATATGTCAAAGTGTTTGAGTATGAAGTCGGTATAGCGATTTTGAATGTTACATCAAACGACCTGAAAGAGACACTATTATGCTCCATTATTTTGTTTTTTGTAATGGTAGGACTCCTGGGGAAGTACCACACCTGTGCCGGTTATTCTACCGCCAAGCAGTACATTACTGTATTCCGGTTTGAAGGGCAATGTTTCCAGATAAATTACGTTGCTTAGAGATATAACATCTTAGATCTCTAGGTGACGAGCGCAGTGCAGTGCTGGGTAATGATTTGGACTCTTCATGTTTCAATCGCTGCGTGTCACTGTGCTGTTATGTGGCAGGCATGTTGCTTACATGCCTCACATGCATCAAGCATATGTCCTGCTGGTCTCGTCACTCTTTATTTAATTTAAAAAAAATACTAACTGTACCAATTAGTGTTTTAATCATTATGCCTATTCTGATTATCATTAGTTTTTTTCATTTATTAAGTAAAAATACAATTTTATAACGCCAAAGGTTGCCTTAAAACCTAACCGATTTATATTTGTTATTTTTTATTTCCTCCTAAGTTGGCGGTTTTTCATCCGTGCTACGCTCATCTGCTTGATTTCCATGTCAACGTGACCGAAGCCCAGTAGCTCCTTCGTATGTTTCGAAGTGACGTTTGTGACGATACGCCCCTTCGTGAAGGGAACGTTTGCTGGAATGTTCTTGAATGGTACCGTTATATTTTCAAAGTGGTATTCTCCCTGAAACAAATGTTTACGTACATATTATATCAAATATAAATTTATAATTATTGGTGGACAATTCACACACAACACCATCTGACCCCAAACTAAACAATAAAGCTTGTAGTATGGTGGCCAGATAGCTGACATAATACATATATAGTTTTAAATACATACTTATTATAAATAGAAACACCCAGACACAGTGCAAACATTTGAATTCATCACACAAATATTTGCACTGGGTGGGAATCGAACCCACGACCCTCGGCTTAGCAGGCAGAGTTACTACCCACTAAGCCACGAGGCCAGTCAAAATATACTAAAAATGTTGTTCGTACGAGTCTGTTTTCTCCAAAGGCTTCAAATTAAGGCGCTGGGAAGACCTGAGTGAAATTCACGAATGCAAAATTAAGCTCCGCCCCTTTACAACTCCGATAAGACAGCGCCACACGAAGTTGCGTGCACTCAGTAAAATTATTTGCATTGATGGAAACAAAAGGCTTCCATGCTCATGCTCATAGATGGCGCTTTTCAAAATTTTTATTAATTAGAAATGCACGTCTTTTGCTGTTTACAAATTTTTTCGTCTGATTCTCTTATTTTTCTAACGGACTAAGTAAAGTCCTTTTGTATATTAAATAAAAAACAAATTGCATAAATTAGCTAAGCCAGGAAGATGAATCACTACATATTAAGTAATCCATTTCTTTAAAATTATTGTACGAATTTTGAAGAAAAACATTCACTGTTAGTGAAGTACAAGTGTGTGTACCTGGGTGACCGAGCTTTGCTCGGTTTAAACACTGAATTATATTTAGATATTAGTGGCGGCCCGGCGGCATTTTTCAGATTTTGCCCCGCCTAAAAAATATTGAAGGTCCGGGGCTGACTAGCAGCACCCTGCGAGTTTACCTTCACTGTTCCCGTTCCCGTTATTTTTCAGGATAAAAGTAGCCTGTGTGTTATTCCAGACTATAATCTTACGTGTTTTCCAAATATCAGCCCGATCCGTTTATACGTGACTTGATGTTTGTCGTGACTGAGCAAAAAACATCCAAACATTGACATTTACAATATTAGTAGGATTGGATACTAATAGTACATAATATAATCATCATTATCATTATACGAGGCTACGAGTAAATAATCCACCATTATTGCATACTACAACTCGGAAAACAAGTTTTTAATAATAATACAGCGACGCCATTTCGCTGCTTTGTAACGAAAGGTCCACAAACAAAACAAAACCAAAATCACTTTTATATCATTTTAGTTAGGGCATTCTTTTTATTAACAAGTGATAAAAGTATTTTTGTTGTGACGGGATGAGCAGTAAGTATATGTGCCTGATAGTAAGTCACATGCCTATAATAGCGCAGTGACACGCAGGTATTGGAAAATAAAGAATCCTAATCATTACGTTGCATTATACTGCGCTCGCCACGACTATTATCTACATGTGTTCTAAATTTCTGCCCGACCCAACGTTACGACGTTATTAAGCAATAAACATCCAAGTATCCAAACATCCATATTTTTCAATATATTTCTATCCATATATTGAACATTTAAAATATTAGTAGGATTTCATATCAAAGCCCTGTAATCATACTGTATTTTTTCCTTTAAACCGGAAAACTGTGATGTTTTTAACCCCGACCAAAAAGGGTGTTATAAGTTTGACATTGATGTCTGTCTGTCTATCTGTCTATCTGTCTGTCTGTGTGTGTCCATCTGTGGCACGGTAGAGCTCAAACGGATGGGCCGATTTCGATGCGGTTCTTTTAGTTGAAGGTAAATATCTGTGCTGTTCTTAGCTATGGTTGGTTGATATCGATTCTAGATGGCCGCCTCCACAAACTGGCGGACAAAATATTTGTTCACAACCTGCCTCAATATGGGTATCAAATGAACAATAAGAACAATATGGGTTTGCCTAGTAAAATATTATACATTATAACAAATCCAAGATGGCCGCCACCACAAAATGGCGAATTACATTTTTTTCACTACTACCCCAATATGGGTATTAAACGAAAGGGCTTGACTAGTAGAATACTATGCAATATGACAAATTTAAAATCCAAGATGGCCGCTACCGCAAAATGGCGACTTACATTGCTTTTTTCGCAACTCCCTCAATATGGGTTTCAAATGAAAGGGCTTGACTAGTAGAATGTTTTACAGATAGCAAATCCGAGGTAGTCGGGGGTTACTTAAAATTTTTAATTTTGTTCTTGTCACACTACTGCTTGGCGGTGGAATAGCTGGCAACTTGACTAGTAAAACATTACACACTATGACCAATATAAAATTTAAGATGGGTGCCACCATAAAATCCCGAATTATATTTTTCACTTCTACCTCGATATGGATAACCAAATTTTCCTAATTCTTTTTTTATTTCGTAAGTGAATATGTCTTAAAATACAATACATGATTTTATTAAATCGAGTAAAAATATATATGTAGTTCTATATAGTGTCTAGACATAAGTGAAAATAATCTATACTAATATTACAAAGCTGAAGAGTTTGTTTGTTTGTTTGAACGCTAGTATCTCGGGAAGTGCTGGTCCGAATTGAAAGATTGTTTTTCTATTGGGTAGTCCATTTATCGAGGAAGGCTATAGATCATAAAACATAACGCTACTATTAATAGAAGCGGAGCATTGATCAAGAATGTAACAAAATCAGGAAAAAATATTCCTTTTGAGAGTTTTTCGCACGTTTCGTGCTGTGACATGACACATGACAGCATATGTCTAAGATTGCGTCATTGAATATCACAGATTATATACCTCTTGAATATAAAACCTTTGCTAATCTCCGAGTTGGTACGACCAATTTCCGACAGGTGGCGTAACAGGCAGCTGAAGAGGTATTTTATTTGAAAGCGATATTCTCAAGAATGACTGAACCGATTTCAGTTTTTCTTTCACCGTTGCATGTACGGATCCTGATGAATGCTATTTAATATACCACGGGCGAAACCGAGGCGGACATCTAGTAACAAATGAAATGCATTGATTTTGTAGATATTCATTTTTTCAGTACTGTTCCATATGGGGTACCTACAGCATACAATAATATATTTCTATGTTTTCCTTGACACTAGAGCAGCGCTGTGTTTCTTCTCGTTCGTTTAGGAAGATGATCATGGTGATGAATCATTATTTCCGCCCCTCAACCAATTATATTATTGCCAGTTTATAACCTTTAAATAATATCGATTTTTTTTCAATTTAAGCTTTAAATTGATACAAAAGTCACATTTTACATTTATGCGTGAAGTAAACAACTAATATCGGTTTTAAGTTATATTTTCAGCAACAATGGAGATAGACTTTTTGTGTTATGGTTTTCATCGCACCTGCTTTCGTTCACAACTCCACGAAAAGCAAATTCATCTACTAATACTAAATAAATAAAAATAAATAATCCCGTAGAGCAGTATAAATGAGCGTAACTTGTAAATATTTTAGTTATTAAACTTGTAAATATTTTAGTTATTATTTTAAACAATGTCACATCATCATAATCATCAGCCGCAAGACGTCAACTGCTGAACATAGGCCTCCCCCTAGATTTCCACAACGAACGGTCCTGCGCAACCTGCAACCATCGGTTTCTAGCGACCTTTATGAGGTCATCTGTCCATTTAGTGGGAGGCCGTCCAACACTGCGTCTTCCGGTTCGTGGTCGCCACTCGAGAATCTTTTTCCCATCGGTTGTCAGTTCTGTGAGCGATGTGGCCTGCCCATTGCCACTTCAGCTTGCTTACTCTTTGAGCTATGTCGGATACTTTCGTTCTTTTGCGATTATCCTCATTACGGATTCTGTCGCGCAAAGAGACTCCGAGCATAGCCCTCTCCATAGCTCGCTGTGTGACTTTGAGCTTTGTTATGAGGCCCACAGTTAAGGACCACGTCTCAGTTCCATAAGCCATCACTGGCAACACGCACTAGTTAAAGACTTTCGCCTTTAGGCATTGGGGTATTCTGGACTCAAAGATGTGCCGAAGTTTCCCGAACGCTGCCCATCCGAATTGGATCCTTCGCTGGACCTCTTTGTCGAAGTTGGATCTACCTAATTGGATCTTTTGACCCAGGTAGACGTATAATTCGTCAACAACTTCGAGTGTGGTATTCCCAACAATAACCGGTACAGGTGAGACATGAACATTTGATATGACTTTCGTCTTGTCCATATTCATCCTCAAACCTACCTGGTGGGATACTCTACTGAGGTCCCTGAGCATAGCACGGAGGTCCTCCAACGACTTCGCCACAATGACTATGTCGTCGGCAAACCGAAGGTGAGTGATGCATTCGCCGTTGATATTGATGCCATATCCGTTCCAATCCACATCTTCCAGCGGGGCAGTGAACAGTTTCGGAGATATGACATCTTAAAGTGTCAGGTCAGCTTGGCTCTGGGGTCTTTTGCCATGCTAACGACAGGTTGTGCTTGCGTAGAGGTGTATAACTGTCCATAGAACCTCTCAATCTCCTCCAAAATCTCGGGTTTCGATAAGACGATGCTACCACTATCGGTCTTCAGTTTGGTCAGCTGAGTTTGCCCAAGGGACTGATTTCTTGCGAACACTTTCGAGCCTTTGTTCTGCTTGATTGCTTCTTCAATACTCGAAGTATTGAAGCAGCATACGTCGCATATCTTGTCTGACCGCCATAAGATCTAGAGTTTGATCGGAGAGCTTTCGGTTCTGTTTTGGCGTCGGCTCTTATAAAATTTTCTGCCAACCGCATGAACAGTTTCCACTAGCCTATCGTTTATTTCGTCCGCCGTTACGCATTCATCTAAGGATTCGAAGTGATCTTCGATCTGAGCATAATTTGGTCGGAGCATGGACTTCATTAGACGTGATCTTTCGACCTTAATGTTTAGATTCAGCGTGCCTCTTACAATACGGTGATCACTGCCGGTCTTAACCTTGCTGATCACAGAGACATCGCTGAATATTTGCCGTTTAGTCGTCATAATGAAGTCGATCTCATTTTTTGTGGAATCGTCTGGGCTAATCCAGGTTCAATTTCTTTGTGGTTGTTTCTTGAAAAGGAGTTCATCATAAAGATGCTCTCCTTTCCAAGAAATCCGCTAGACGTTGCCCTCTTGGGTTCCGCTGCCCATATCCGAAATCCCCACTCACTCATCTACGTTTGCTCAGTTTTGCGTTGAAGTCTCCCATCACAACTTTGAAATGTGTTGGCGGAAAGGTCAAAAGAGACGTAACACTTGGGCAATACCTAAAACAAGAACCGGTTTTGGCCAGGGTGCATTTTCCTTTACTGGACCATACCTTTACCAACCTATTGACAAAGAGTTGGACATCATAGATACGTCAACATTATGAGTGCAAGAAAAAGGTCTCGGCTTGGCTATCTACTCAGGGCTACTGCTCGCATCTCGAAAAAGCGACATCGTTTCATGGTGGATGTTCCAAAGGCACGAACAAAGAGATTTGACTCTTTTTTGTTTTTGTCTACGCTGTGGAATACGTTGCCTGAGTGAGTTTTCCCGATAATTACAATCTTTGTGTCTTCAAATCCAAAGTGAGTCGGTTTTTCTAGGTAAACACGCTCCATATCGTAGGCAAACATATTGCATGCCTCTAGAAGAAGAGGCCAGTTTGTATGGGTCAATTATTAAAATGTTTTGTATCACCTTATCTTACCTGCAAACAGCAATAAAGATTTTTGTATTTGTACCACATTGTTGTTTAACATCAGGCGAGATGGCGGTCAAGTGTAAACCTTTGAAAGTAAAAAAAAATGTCCTGAATTATTTTGGTTATATTTAACACAATGTTGAAATAATCATATACCTAAAATAATCAAGTTGTAGCTAATTAACATACACAGAGAATGATAGAAAAACATCAGAAATAGAAAAATAGTTGAAAAACAAAGATAAAATGATTTTGAGTTGTGGCTTTTTAGTTTTAAAGCACCGATTTAGGTAATTTTAATTCATCGCTCAATCGAACAAGAACAAAATTAAAAACATTGGTTCGACTACCTCGGATTTGTTTTCTATAAAACATTCTACTGGTCAAGCCCTTTCATTTAAAACCCATATTGAGAGAGTTTCGAAAAAGAAATGTATTTCGATATTTTGCGGTAGCGGCCATCTTGGATTTCAAATTTGTCATATTGCATAGTATTCCACTAGTCAAGCCCTTTCGTTTGATACACATATTGGGGTAGTAGTGAAAAAAAAATTGATTCGCCATGTTGTGGTGGCGGCCATCTTGGATTTAAAATTTGTTACAACGTATAATAATATTCTACTAGTAAAGCCCTTTCATTTGATACCCATATTGAGGTAGGTTGTGAAGAAATATTTTGTCCACCATTTTGTGGAGGCGGCCATCTTGAGTCGATATTAACCAAACATAGCTAAGATTTTATGCAAGGACTCTTATGTACACCTACGTCCGAACACCTCGGTGATTCAAAGCTAGTTTGTTTAATTACTGAGCCTTGTAGGTACTAATATTTATTCTGTTACTGAGCATTGTCTTGCAATGTAGGTAGTGTGATGTAGGTAGGCTAGAGATTAATACTATACTTGTGGGTAAACCAATAAATGTCGTTGTGTCACTCGGCTGTTTCAATTACTGCTCCACGTTAAAATATCGTAATATTCAACTATACTTACAATTATTATTTTTTAAATAAAAGTGACGAGACGAACAGGACATGTGCCTGATGGTAAGCAACATGCCTGCCACATAACAGCACAATGACACACAGCTATTAGAATATTAGAAGTCCAAATCATTACCTAGCACTGCACTGCGCTCGTTACCCAGAGATCTAAGATGTTATATCTCTAAGGGCAGTAATTTATCTGGAAACATTGCCCTTCAAACCGGAACACAATTTCAACTGGTATCTATAACTTCAGTCGGTAACTGAAGTTACCGACCATACCGACCGAAGTTACAAATCTATCTGGGAAGTAGATTATTTGATGATAAGCCTCGGGTTCTATAGGAACTATTTTCTAATCTGTGTCTCGAAAACTAAATACAAGCTTGAAAACAACGGACAAAATATCCAACAACAACGATATCAAAAAACATGCAAAAAGATTACACAGTGATGAGATATGAACTCGAGAACTTGAACGCGGTTGTACCACCGAGCCAAACTGACAAGTTACAGTAGGGTCCAAAATTTCACATCATATGAACTTTATTACCGTTTGTAAAACTTCTATAACTTCAATCAGGAACTGGGAAGTAGATTTAATTTTAAGATTTGATGAAAAGCCTCTGGTTACTTAGGAACTATTTTCTAATCTGTGTCTCAGAACAGACAGAACTAAAGAAATAAAACCTTGAAAACAACGGAGAAAATATCTAACAAAAAACAATATCAAAAAAACACGCAAAAGATTTCGTAGTGCTGAGATACGAACTCAGGATCGTAATTCGTAACGACTTCATCTGCCGCTTTAAACATTGCGCCAAATCTACAGATGTCTGTAGTGTCGAATTTTCAAACCACATGAACTTTATAGATGTTGCTGCATGAATTTGTGAGAATAGTTTATTTTATTTTTTGAATTGCGAGCGTCGGACGACAAAGCGACACAGGTCCTTTAGCAAGGCGCATCAGCGCTTTCTGCTGGACTTCATAGTAGTAAGCGAGAAGCAAGACACGGGCCGGCTCGGTCGAGTTAGCTTTTCAAAAGACAATTAATTAATACGAATTAAACTTCATAATCCAAAATACAAAATCTTCCATCCCCCTTAGTAAAAAATGATACGTTTACCTATAAAATTTGAATAATGTATGTTTATTAATGACACAGATATTTACATCTAAAACTTATTTTAGAGGTAAGTTTAGGATTTTTTCTTATCGAGTTTTTTTTTCCAAATCGTGTTTTGATACAATAGGTTACCTAATAAATATGTTCAAGAATAACATATATTTTACTAAAAGCCTCAAACCATATACATGTTGTTAAATGTGTGTTTAAAAAGTGCTAGTTGGCGATATTCAGCGCCTTAAGAGTGAATTTTTGAAGTGAAACATTCTTTTCACGCGTTGAGCAATTTTTGGCAGAGGGAAATCTTAAAAGCTCACGTCACCGACTTGCTAATATAGCGGCGTAGCGTCGGAGAGGCGGCCGAGCAGCAGAACGCTACGTGGACTTAGACGATTTCTATATAGTGGGCTTTAATATGCAGTAATATGCAAACATAACTGTGTTCCGGTTTGAAGGGCAATGTTTCCAGTGAAATTACAGGACATAGAGATAAAACATGTTATATCTATGGGTGACGAGCGCAGTGCAAAGCTAGATAATGATTTGGACTCTTTGTGTTCCACTAGTTGCGTGTCACTGTGCTGTCATGTGGCAGGCAAGTTGCTTACCATCAGACACATGTCCAGCTCGTCTTGTCACTCTATAAAGAGTCTATAACATTAATGATGTTAAATACTAAAATTCTAAGTTAAAAGACGTCACTGTTATCGGCCGTCTCTATGATTGGCAAAAGTTTTAAAGAAAATTGATGGATCCTATTTCCCCCCAAAACCACCCATCCTCAAACTAAGCAATAGATAGATAGATAAATAGAAACACTTTATTATATTGTAGTAAATATATACATATCAATTTTATCTTTATCGTTTTATATAATAGTATAGTTATAGTTTAATTAAATATTTGTAATAGTATCAAGGACAATGTCACCTCGCTACGCCCAACCTTTGTTCTAGGCGATTTTCCTTGAAGTTGGTTGCCTGGAAAAGATTGCTCTCAGCGATAAGGCAGCTAATAATTTGTGGCGCTAGTTCATAATAACATTCAGTCCAAATAGACCGCAACCTTCATAATTGTGTGTTACTGTATTTTTTCTGTTTTGTGTCACAATAAAGAGTTATCTATCTATCTATTCACAACACAAAATCAAAATGAATAAACAAAAAAATACACTCTTAAATCTAGTGAAACAAATGGTGGCCTTATCGCTAAGAGCCATCTCTTCCAGGAAACCGGAGGATGGAGAGAATTTTAAACAGCAAAAGACGGGGTAAGGTACTATGTGCAGTAAGGTGTCAAATTACACATACATATTAACAAACATCCTAATACTTAAAATATTACAATTTATAGGTAAATATAATAGACTAATACATAACATACACATTAAAGATGTAAGCAAAACAATCTGAAAAAGAGTAGAATCAACGTAGGATCTGTGTGGTGAAAGCTGTGACAAGTATAAAGCCTTAACTTGGTTTTTTAAAAAAAAACACTAGTGATGGTGCATGTCTGATAGCCACGGGCAAGTCATTTCATCCGACCATCATTCTATGCATCCATCCATCCATCCAGGTTCGCAAAAGATCTGCCATAAAATGTTTCGCAATACTTGTACCATGAACCATGGAAGTCAATGCAAATATAATTTTGAATAATACGCCTATTACGTAAACTGATATAATATATATTTAATGAACTGATATATAAACGCTTACCGCTTCCAAAGGGCAAGGATGAGCAAAAAACTTCGCTAACGAAATTCCAAAGAAATTGTCCGTCGAAAAAAAATCGCACGCGTCGAAATGGAACTCCACAAACGAGCGCTTGTATTGGTTCGTCAGGAACTCTAGGAAATAGATATCGATCTGGAAATTACAAATAATATCATAAATAAATATTCTCCAACAAATTGGTGATGCCATAGGAAGAACTAAACCCCTCTACACACGAGCACCACCAATGATATGGTGCGATGTAGCCTCCTCCCCACTACTTTTACGTCATTTCCTCTGATTTCAGGGCTCGTGTATGGAGCGTTTAAGAGCCATCACGAGATGAGTCAAGGCCTTAATTGATCACAAACCGCTAGATAAATGGGAATTGGTGGCTGTCGCAAGCCTTGAAAATAACGTTTCCAGAACACATTAACATTTCTAGTTTGGCAGGACATTGGTGTGAGTTTTTTGACTGTTTCGAGCATTGCAGTAGTTACATTCCGACGTTGCGTTGGGATTAAATCAAATAGCTCTTTAGAACATTCCCCAAAACAAAGCCGGTAGAAGATACGAAGTGACCCTACGTCTTTACGAAGACTTTAAAGAGTCAGCTTTTTTGTTAGCCCAAGGTACTTAATGGATCGGCGCTATACGAAGTGAAAAAGGCTGAATCTGATAAGCTGATGCACCATATCAAAGACGATAACAGTCTTCCATATGAAGCCGCACTTGTGCTTTGTAAAATGAATCTGTAGCTTCGGAATGAATTACTGCTTCGCTTCATTTAGTACACCGAAGTAATAGGTTTAGAAGCGAGCTTCACTTTGGCCTCTAATTACACCAGAACTGCACCTCAATAGAGGTGGTGGCACCATAGATATCCATACTGATTAAAAGTTGTAAAGGAATGCGTTGTAAGTTAGGACGTAGAGTAGTTTTGTACGATCCTACTTCATACCAATATTATAAATATCAATGTCTGGATGTTTGTTTCTCAACCACGTCATGACGTCTGAACGGTCTGAACGATCTGAAAATAACGGGGCACCCCGTTCCCGTTGCTAGTAATAAATAATTTATAATTTCATGAATTATTTTTTTATTTATTTAATAGTGGCGAAACGAGCAGATCATGGGCCTAATGGTATGCAATATGCTTGTTCATAAAAACACAATGACACGCAGTTATTAGAACATGAAAAGTTCAACCTAGCACGGCCCTGCGCTCGTCACCCAGAGATATAAGATGTGTTGTTATCTCTATGCCTTGTAATTTCATTGGACGTTTGTGACGACACGCCCCTTCGTGAAGGGAACGTTTGCTGGAATGTTCTTGAATGGTACCGTTATATTTTCAAAGTGGTATTCTCCCTGAAACAAATGTCTACCTACATATTATATCAAATATAAATATATAAATATTGGTGGACAATTCATACACAACACCATCTGACCCCAAACTAAGCAAAGCTTGTAATATGGCGGCCAGATAGCTGATATAATACATTATATAGTTTTTTTAATCATCATCATCATCATCAGCCTGTATTCGTCCACTGCTGGACATAGGCCTCCCCTATGATACGCCACTCAGCCCGGTCCTCGGTCTTACTTCTCCAACCGCCACCAGCTGCCTTTCGAATATCGTCACTCCATCTAGTCTCAGGACGTCCTACACTACGTTTGCCGATTCGCGGTCTCCACTCCAGAACCCGTCTGCCCCAACGGCTATCGGGTCTGCGACAGATGTGACCGGCCCACTGCCACTTCAGTTTGCTAATACGCTGAGCTATGTCGGTGACTCTAGTTCTCTGACGAATTACTTCGTTCCGGATGCAATCCCTCAGAGAAACCCCAAGCATAGCCCTTTCCATAGCTCGCTGAGCGACTTTGAGCTTACGGACCATTTTCACTGTCAGTGTCCACGTTTCAGCACCGTAGGTCATAACGGGTAAGACGCACTGGTTATACATTTTTGTCTTGAGACTTTGTGGGATGGGTGACGAGAAGACCCGACGAAGTTTTCCAAATGCTGCCCAGCCCAACTGTATTCTTCTCATAGCCTCACTCTCAAAATTACCTCTACCTAGTTCGAGCGTCTGCCCTAGGTAAACGTATTTCTGTACAATTTCAAGAGTGGTTCCACTAACGGCAATCGGTCCCGGAGCAACGAACTCGTTGCACATGACTTTGGTTTTATCCAAATTCATCCGGAGGCCGATGCGTTGAGAAGCGTCAGCCAGGCTGTCCAACATACACTGCAAGTCCTCCAGCGACTCTGCCATTATGACGATGTCGTCCGCAAATCGTAGGTGAGAGATGTACTCGCCATTGATGTTTAGGCCATGTCCAACCCAATCCAGAGTCTTAAACATATCCTCTAGTGCGTTTGAGAACAATTTCGGGAAATTACGTCCCTTGTCTCACGCCTCGCTGCAGAGGAATATGCTTCGACTGCTGGTCTTGAATTTGGACCGTCATCGTAGCGGCGTCGTACAAACATCTCATCACCTCGATGTATCGCCAATCGACTTGGCATCGCTGTAAGGACTCCAGAACAGCCCAGGTTTCGACCGAGTCAAACGCCTTTTCATAGTCCACAAACGCTAAGCAAAGAGGCCGATTGTACTCTTTTGTCTTCTGTACAATCTGCCGTACCGTGTGAATGTGGTCTATGGTGCTGTACCCACTTCGAAACCCGGCCTGTTCAGGAGGTTGGAACTCGTCGAGTCTTCGGGCGAGACGATTTGTGATAACTCTTGAGAACAACTTATAGACGTGGCTCAGAAGCGATATTGGCCTATAGTTCTTTAAAGGGTCTTATCTCCCTTTTAAAGAAAAGGATGACTACACTTCTGTGCCACGCCTGTGGAGTCCTCCCGGTGAAGAGGACGGCATTAAACAGTTCTTGGAGCTCTTTAAGAAGTGGGCTCCACCAGCCTTTAAGAGCTCTGTTGTAATCCCGTCCTCACCCGCGGCTTTTCCATTTTTAAGTTGCCCAAGAGCCATCACAATTTCGTCTTGACTTATCTCAGGCAGGTCTTCTGTGTAGTGGCGTGTCAGAGTGGCTCTTTTGTCCTCGTTTTGTGGGAGATGAGGAGCATGTGATGCGTACAGCTGGCCGTAAAAGTCTTCCACTTCCGAAAGAATACCCGCTTTGGATGTAACGACTGTCCCCGCCGAGGTGGTTAACTTCGTTAGGTGACTTCTACCTAGTGTCTTGACGAACACTTTTGACCCCGATTTTGCTCAATTGATTTTTCAATCAAGAGCGTGTTAGCTAATCGGAGGTCACGTCGTACAAGTTTGGTAATTTTCTTATTTAGAGCCCCTTGTTCTGACGAAGTTAACGTGGGATTTCGTCGTTCCTCCATGAGTTGCAGAGTTTCCGTCGAAAGCTTTGACTTTCTGCCTTTGCGCCGCATTTTGCAGAATTTTGTGCCCTCATCTCGTAGGACGTCCACCACTCTGTCGAGCTTCTGGTCAACGCTGTCTGTGGTTTCCAAGGCAGCAAACCGGTTATTCAGTTCTAGCTGAAATGTTTCAGACCCAACTATGGTTTGGAGAAGGTTCGGACGGAGTGTTGACTTCATCAAACGGGCGCGTTCAAGCTTGTAATCAATATTCAGGGTGCCTCTCACAAGCCTGTGATCACTTCCGGTAGCAAACCTAGAGATCACTGAGACATCCCTGAATATACGCCGTTTATCCGCAATAATGAAGTCAATCTCATTTTTCGTCCGTCCGTCGGGGCTTCGCCATGTCCACCTCCTCTGAGGCTGTTTCTGGTAGAACGAATTCATCAGAAACAGCCTTTCCTTTTCGAGGAAGTCGATCAGCATTTGGCCCCTGTCATTTCGTCTTCCCAAACCATATGGTCCTACTACCGATTCACTGCAAGTCCGTACTCCCACTTTGGCGTTAAAATCCCCATAACAACGTTGAAGTGGGCTTTGGAGGTGTTATGTAAAGCCTTCGCTATATCCTCATACAAAGCTTCCACCTCTGAATCAGGGTATGCCTCCCAGGGTGCGTACGCCATGACCACTTTGAGGGTATACCTCTCGGTCAACTTCAGCACCAGGTATGCGACCCTCGGAGACACACTTGCGATTTCTAAAACGTTGTTATGGAGAGTTTTGTGGACCAGAAACCCGATACCACCTTGCGACAGCTGGTGACCTTCACGGTAATACATTAGATGGCCCGATTCCAAGGTTACGGTGTCCTCTCCCTGTCTTCGGACTTCGCATAACCCGAGAATGTGCCACCTTATGTGGGTCAGTTCTTCTTCCAGCTGAGCGAGCCTATCGTCATCTCGAATCGTCCGTCCGTTATGCACAGCCAGGGTCAATTGGGTTTGGCGGCCTACCGTAGCCCGGGGATTCTTCGCACCCCCTGCCCTGCCGTTACCATGACCGCCGCCTTGGCCAGGAATAGCAGGGCGGCCGGGAACTAGGGGCCTTTTCTTTTTGGGACCTATCATAAAGGGGGTATTGCCCATAGTCGCCACGCTGGGCATGCGGGTTGGCGACCGCAGTGCCGTGCCATCTTATGCATGTGACGCTGCTGCCCGTCACAGCTATATTTACAGCACGGCTATTTGGATGGTTATCCCGCCATCGGTCGGTCGTCAGAGCCTCGTTTGTTGGTCGGCAGGGTGCACCACGGGCAGGTGAGGTTGACAGTTTTGGGGACACTTAGATGTTGAGGTCCCCTTACACCCCTAAGTTAGTTTTTTAATACATACTTATTATACATAGAAACACCCAGACACAGTAAAAACATTTGAATTTATCACACAAATATTTGCACTGGGTGGGAATTGAACCCACGACCCTCGCAGGCAGAGTTACTACCCACTAAGCCACGAGGCCAGCCATAAGAACACAGTGATATTTCCAAATTATTGCTAGGCGGTATAATAACTGGCAAATGTGTGGTACTTTTCCAGGCGGACTCTGCATAGTGTACAACCACTACACTGGACCTCACTACAAATGCTGACGCCCAACATCTCCAGGCTGAAAGTTTTAAGGAAATAACTTGTGTATACTTAGGTATGTAGTGCTTTGTACTTTTCGTTCTTTTAATTTTATTAATAAAAGTTCTGTTCGTTACAACATACATTGACATTATGGTGAATAGGCCAAATAATATCGGCGTGCAATCCCAGATAGTAGAGCGGATCTCCGCGGCGGTAGCGACGTGTAGTCAGGTTCACATATCTGGCGTATTTGCGGTTGTACCAAGTTATTTCCGGATGCTCCGTCGTCACGTATCTTACCTTAAAATATGCCCGTATAATTAGAATACTTCTCGTTAATATGAAAACAGAATTTACCACACCAACCTCCGTTATTCAAAATGTAACTTGACACGATTTTTGCTCCTTTTTATCATAAACGAAAGCTCCAATTTGTCGCGGTGAGTTAATGTAACGTCAAATGTAAAATGTCAAATGTAACGTGAATGTAAACTGGGCAAAAAATACAGGCTTGCGTAACCTTAACGTTAACAGATTAACTTGTGTTAGCAATATTAATTAGTAATTTATATGAGTTGGTATTGAAGGAACAGTAAGAATACCGAAACACACTCTATGGCAATCCTATATTTCCGGGTATGATTTGTTTGTAGTCTGTGGGCGGTGATGGTGATAGTTTTGGCGGGAAACAATGAAGCTCTCGCTTTTCTCGTCAGAACAGGATATAGAAAAGTCATATAGGCACATATTATACGGCAGCAAGTCTAAGCGAAATGTTTTAATCAAAAGTAACCGGTAATAAGTAAATATCTAAGTAAAAGTGATAATTGTACGTCTGCTACTAAATTTAAGGTACCTATTGTAAAACGTTTTTGTTAATTAATGTAAGTAATGTGTATACAAAATGTACTAATTCAGCGGCACGAGGCAGCTGTGAATAAGTTGGTTTGAAGGTCTGATCGAAATATACTGATCATAGGTGTTTTATTGGTGGACTAATTGTGTTCCTAATCTAGAATAAACTAAGTTCCCAACACTTGCTATATTTAAAATACGTGTTCCGGAAAATCTTACGTGAGATTATATTGGCAATAATTCGAGTTTTTTTTATACTGTTTAAATTTCTATACTACGAGTAATTTGGGTTTTCTCAGAAATTCCCTCTTTTTGGCTCGCGTAAGCCTTGTAAAAGTTTTCGTATGTAAGATGGGAAAATAATCTACTGACGTATTTTTTATACTTACTCAAGTTAGGTCTACGTTTGACCAATATTTTCCTATTAGTGTATGTATGTATTAGTATATGTATGTAATAGTACCTGTAGAGAAATATGGCTTTATACTAAGCGAGAAATAGACTTTTTTGTATGAAAATTACCAACCAACTATTCATAAAAAGAAAATTGGGTATTAGCAGATACTCGTATTAAAATCAGGTGTTTTGGCATGAGTCCGTTATTCCGTAGTATTTTTGTTCGTAGAACTATACTGATTATACACGGTTAGAAGGAGGGTGTAATACTTTCAGAAAAACAAGCTGAAGAAATAATAGTAGATTATGAAATAAGTGGGTAAAGTTGCTGATTACCGCTGAGGTGATTTGTTCTATTGAACACGATGTTTTTTGTATCGAAACTCTTCTAAGGGTAAACCATCTCAACCAATAAGAAATACTCTATGACTCACTAGTGAGTAATAGTAATGAAAAAATTTAAGTGTGTTGAAAATGATTTTAAATAATCTAGGAGAAGAATATGGTGCAGTGCTAGTACTAGACAGTTCGCAATATTTAAAATATTCATATTAGGCACACCTCTCTAGCTCTTTCCTGGTACGCTTTATTATAAACAAAATACTTACCGTATCGCCTCCAAACACCCCCATGATAACTTCTAAAAGTATGACGTAGTGGTATAAAACTAACATTTTACTGAAAATTCTATACACATGCTATCTGGCTCCCATATCAGAAGCATGTGAAGCTAGATTTTGTTTGAGAAGTTTCCACTAATACTGACCATTTAATGAAAAATATAAATACCACGGTTTCCGATGGTTTTTCAATAGTGAACAATGCGTCATGGTGTAAGTATTATAACTAATTGATTCGTGGTCCAATAAACACAATGTGAGTTTTGCTATTTAGGAGACTATCATTAACTTTTCCTACCTTTTTATTATAATGACTATAATCGGTTACGTACGCATAAATTTACACGATTGGCCTCATAGCTCAATTGGGAGTAAGTCTATAAATGGAGTCGTTGGTCGTCGGTTCGATTCCACCCAGAAATAATATTTTTATGACGTTTCCAAAACTGTTCTTTTAAGGGTTCCGAACCCAAAGGGTTAATAACGCGACCATATTACTGAGACTTCGCTGTCCATCAGTCCGTCTGTCACCTAGCAGTATCTCAAGAACGGTGACAGCTAGACAGTTGAAAATTTCACAAATGATTTATTTCTATAGCCGCTATAACAAAAAGTCTACAAAAAAAATTCAAAGGGGGCGCCAATCGTAACTCGATAAGTACTCATAACGGTGACAGGTAGACCCTTTAACTATTCATAGAAGATTTAGTTTTGTGTTGTCGTTAAATAAAATTAATTAAAAACCTTGAAATTTATTATTTTTCTAATACAGCGATTACATATAAATAAATAAAGTCATAATTAACGTCTAGGTTGTGGAATACGTTGTCTGAGTGGCCGATGGTTACAATATTTGTGTCTTCAAATCGGGAGTGAATCGGTTTCTTCTAGGTAAACACGCTCCATCGTAGACCGCATCGTCGCTTAACATCAGGCGAGATGGCGGTCACGTGTAAACCTAAGTCAAAGTCAAAGTACTTTATTCATAAATGTACAATTTACACGTCAATTAATAAAAAATAAAAACAAAAGAAAGAGCATACAAATTGTATACATTTTCAAAGTTTGAAACTACTACTTTACTGTATTACAATAATTATTGTACAGAAAACTGTCAAGCATTATACGAGTATAATGTCTTTATAGCAATTGTACTAACCTATGTCAAATTTATTTATTTACATTTTTATGGGAAAAACCTATAAAAGTTAATAAAACAATTTAGAATGTCAACAAAAAAGAAGTCCACAAAGTCATATCAAATTAAAATAAAATAAGTAATTAAGGGGGCTCCCATACAATAAAAGAGGTTTTCGTCGTTTATTTGCTAATGGTACGGAACCCTTCGTGCGCGAGGCCCACTCGCACTTGGCCGTTTTTTTTCTTTTTAACCGAGTTCAAACAAGACGAGGTTATCAATTCGGCCGGTATTTTTTTATGTATGTTATGTACATCGATTACTCCGAGATGAATGATTTCATTTACGTGATAATTTTTTTGTTTGATGCAGAATACTAAGCTCGCATTTGTTCTCATAGAAATTTTGTGCAGTTTGGCTTTTTACTTTAGTAGTCTGAATTTCATAAAAATCTTTATTGTCCGGCTGATGTAATTGTTGTTTGTGTTATTAGCGGCATTATGTCAATAACTTCGAAAATAATTTTGCGCATGGAATTTGAACCAGGCAGTTGCCGTTATCCCAACTAAACTAGACGTAAATTTTTTTTTCTAAATTTATTCACCAAGTTTCCTTGGATCCTAATACTTATTACAATCTAGCCTAATCTATTAAGTCTAGGCTAAGGAGTAATTTATATCTAACTTAAATTGCTACATAGTTTATATACAAGAAGTTGTCCATCAGCACTTTTCTTATTGACTCTGTGGGGAAGTCACTTATTTCACTTGACTTATAACATTTAATTGTTTTATATAGTATGCGCTGCCACTATACTATGTTAACTCAAAAGGTTTTGTTCTTTTAAGTCTCACTGTGTCCGTGTTATCAAGGAGCTGGATAGCCTCGACATTCACATGATGATGAAGCCTGCGTTCATGTGCTTCTGCGTACTTTTTTATCACTTTGCCGGCAAGATCCATTCCAAGATCTCGACGTGTGTCGGCATTTCTCACATACCTGGGCGCATTGACAATATCCCTGAGTACTTTGTTTTGAAAACGTTGTATTAACTCGATGTTGCTATTTTTTGGTACAGCCCTATACTTAACTGTATCCCATACTGGCCTTGTGGCTTAGTGGGTAGTAACTCTGCCTGCGAAGCCGAGGGTCGTGGGTTCGATTCCCACCCAGTACATATATTTGTGTGATGAATTCAAATGTTTGTACTGTGTCTGAGTGTTTCTATGTATGATAAGTATGTATTGACAACTATAGTACAAGTATTATATCAGCTATCTGACCGCCATTTTACAGGCTTTTTTTAGTTTGATGTCAGGTGGTGTTGTGTGCGAATTGTCCACCAATATGTATTTATTTATTTATATTTAGTCCTTACTGGCGTTAGGACTTGTTTATATAATAACAGCTTGTTATGTATTGACAGCACGGAGTTTCTACCAAGTAACCAATACATGTTTTCGTAGCACATAGCTAGTTCTTCTCTCTTTTTTTGACGTGAGTTTTCCAGCGTAACTATGCATCAAGAGTTATGCCTAAATATTTGGCTTTATTTTCGTATGGTATACATTGTCTATTTATGAATACTGGATGATATTGTTTTTTTCTTGTTTGTGAAATCTATATGAACAGTTTTCGATTCATTTAGCTTAATACGCCATATTTTTGTCCAGTCATGTATTACATTAACTGCTATATGCGCCCTCTCCGTGGCTTCTGCGTGGGTGTCACCAATTGCCAAGATAGCAGTGTCATCTGCAAAGGTTGCGATAGTGCTGTTGTCTAAAGCTGGGATGTCACTAGTATATAACAAGTAAAGTACAGGCCTAAGTATACTTCCTTGTGGTACTCCCGCTTTAATTTCTTTAAGCGACGAATATGAGTCTTCTTGTTTGATTCTAAATAATCTGTTCGTAATGTATGATGTTAAAATATCAGATTTTTTTGATTTTTTAAAGTTTTGGAACAGTAATTTTAATTTGTGTGTTAACCCTTCATGCCACACTTTGTCAAAAGCTTGCGCCACATTTAAAAATGTTGTAGAGCACACTTTTTTTTCAAGGGTTTGCTCTATGATTTTAGTGATCCTATGAACCTAGCCGTAAATGAAGCTATAAATATGATTTCCTCATTTTACGTAGAGGAAATGCATTTCTGAGCCGGTCGGCTTAATTCGGACGCGACACCACCGTCTCCATTCACATAAACATATACAGAGATATACACACACATACATACATATACGGACATCCATAGCTCCCCGCGACGGGTCCCCGCCTAACTAGAACTGTCTTAGCTATGATATTCCTCTCTCTTTTCTTTCCGCTTGAAATGATAGAGACCGCAATAGCAAAACGAAAGCCGTTTTAATTAGGCGGTAGAAGGGCAGATCTGTGGTACGGCCGTCTACCTACCACTTTTCAGCCGCAGTGAATGGGGAGAGCGGCGCACCGCTATACCGGCACTCCTCTTCTCTTGCAGCCTTACCGTGTTCACCATCTAATGTGACTTCGTGACGACCAGCGATATAAACTAATTGATGTGCCCTCCCAAACCTCAGGCGCACGGAATAATGTCATCGTTGGGAAGAGTGAGTTCACTCTTTCCGTTATACTCGGTTGCAGGAAGCGGTGAATGCCGGACGTTATTGCCTATCACTATTCGTTGTCAACAACCAAAATAAGTAGAACCACAGCATATCTCGCTAGTGATTCTAGGGGTCAAGTAGATTGGTTGTGTATAAACCACTTACGATACACACAATGATGCAGTTTATTGCCAATTTCTGCTCAGATGCACATCTGTTGGTTTATATTAATGGTGACGACCCCGTTAAGGCCGCGGCGAGCAGGGAAAGTGAAGTTCTACTGCAAATGTTTGACGTTTATGGCGTCAAAGTTGCTCATAGATAATAAATAATACGGTAGATAGATGCTATGTATTTTTTTTTAACTATAATAGGTTCGCACTTGACCACCATCTCGCCTGATTTTAAGCGATTATCTATTATGTACTTTGACCACTTAATACAAGCACATACATAGAGTCTTAAATCAGTTTCAAGTAAGTTGATGACTCTTCTTATACAAAAAATCATCTTTTATTGATCAGATGTACATAAGTTAAAAACGTAATGACAAGGTATAATTTCCAGATTTAACTTCTCTCCCTACATAGTATAAAACAAAGTCGCTTTCTCTGTCTTTATATCCCTATGTTTGCTTAAATCTTTAAATTGGAATCTTTAGATTTTGATGCGGTTTTTTTTATTATATAGAGTGATTGATAAAATAGTGGAGATATACTGTGATTTTTGAGGTTTCTAATTTGATGTTGTAAATAATTTTTTTTTTCCGCTTACATTGCAAACGCAGACGAGATTTATCAAAATAATGTACAGCAATAGTGTACCCTTCAAAAGGACTACAAAAGTCTATAATAGCATACGTCTATCTCTTAGAAATAGCCCACAATAACCATTTTATTAGTACTTATATTTAGTACCAGCATTGTACCTGTGCGAAGCCGGGGCGGGTCGCTAGTATGTAATAATTGTGACACTTATGTACACAACGGCATGTTATTTCATTTAATAACAGGCTATTTCCATGTCGAAAAATTGTATAGCATAAAATGCGTGTACTTGATAAAATCAGCCTAAGTATAACCTCGTAACTATTATATTTCAATTGTTTAAAGTAATTGTAGGCTTATTTTAATTTTAAACTTGTATTTTTAGTTTTATAAAGGTAGGGTTTGTAATGTAACAGCAGTAGAAAAAAGCTTGAAGTGAGATGTTAGTTCTTCAACTATTTAAGAACAGTATGATAACTCACATTGTTGCTATTATTTTGATAATCGTTATAAGAGAAGCTTGTGCAGTAAGTAAGGTAAACATTAGCATAAGCAGCCTTAAAATGTCCTCACTGCTGGGACACTGGCACTTGTCTCACAAAGCGAAAGTCACTAGGACTATAATGCACCACGCTGGCACAGTGCGGGTTGACCGATGATACATGACCTCTAAAGATTATAGGAACGGTTTTTAGGGTTCCGTAGCCAAATGGCAAAATACGGGACCCTTATAGATTCGTTATGTCTGTCTGTCCGTCCGTATGTTACAGCCACTTTTCTCCGAAACGATAAGAGCTGTACTATTGAACTTAGTAGATATATGTATTCTGTGAACCGCATTAAGATTTTCATACAAAAAATAGAAAAAAACAATAAAACTGAAACACAAAAAAAATCCATCAAAACCATACGTGTGTGTTATCTACGGAAAGGTCTTCAAAAATTATATTAAGGTACCTACAATTATTTTTTCTAAACTGAATAGTTTGCGCGAGGTATTCTTCCATAGTGGTAAAATGTGTCCCCCCCCGTCCCCCAGTAACTTCTAAAATAAGAGAATGACAAAAATAAACTTGCTGCTACGGAAGCCTTCATGGGCTAGCCCTACTCGCACTTGACCGCTTTTATTTTAACTTCGAAAAAAACGACGATGCGTTCTACATGGAGCGTGCTTACCTAGAAAAAAACAGTTCCAATCTGTCTCAATAAATTAGTAACTAAACGTACTTATCTGCAAGTGAAGTTGAATCACTTATTCTACGAAAACTCTTTTCGAGGTTATTGGCGTTGGAAAATTTGTAATTTTTCGTGTGCTTAGATGCTTGTTTAGCAATGAGCGCGTGAGACTATTTTTATAATATAAAGTGAAAATTGATGTAATACATACGAGCTAAATATGTATCGGATGATAAGCAATACATTTGCTTAAGGGCGTGTAGGCCGTAATTTTGAATTTTTAAAACAACTTTAAGACAAAAACTCTGAAAAAAATATATGTATTAGTTAAGGATCTAATCTAGTGCAATTCGCAGTCAATAACACGATTTAATAAATTTTACTTGATAGGAAAAAATCCCAAAGTTACCCCTTTTCAATAAGTTTTTTCAAGTTTATGACTAAACTAATGATCTTTTTTACTAAATTTTTGTACTCAACGAAAGCCACTAAAAAGTTATAGATGCTTTCGCAGAGTTTGACTTGATAAAAAGTATCAGTTATTCACTATGTTTTAATATCTACCATATATATAGCGCGCCGTTCGGCAGGCCTGATCAGTCGCGTTTCGGCGCTCACGGACGACGGGCCTGTGCTTGATTTTGCAATTTTGACAACCAATAAATTTTAAATATTACGATCATAGTGCCACAGTATAACAATATCAGTAGGTATTACTAGTGAAGCACGCTATGATCTTGATTTTTGATACCGTTTTCATTGAATTGCAAATAGACGCTGATACTAATTAGTACGCTGTTTACTTTATGTTGTAGACCAATAGGGGAGTCTCAAAAAACTGACGTAGATAACACATCAGTAAAAAATTCAATGCAAATGCAATGGAAAATAGATTAGTATCGGTAAAATATTCGTCCGTCAAATCAGAGATCGGGATAAGGAAATAATGAGAGGGAGAAATCCCTGCGTAAATCTAATATAAATGCAAGTTAGGTATCATAAATGATACCTAACTTGCATTTATATGCCATTTAGGTAAATTCTTTGGTAGTAAGGTACTTAGTACTTGGAAGAAAAGTCCTCACATACGGATTTTACCACTTTGGAAGAGATTCTTGCGCAAACTATTCAATTTAGAAAAAAAATGTTAGGAACTTCAATACAATTTTTGAACACCTATCCATAGATACACGTATGGTTTTGATAGATTTTTATTAAATTTATTTTCCAAGTTTGTGACACCACCAAAATTTGTTGTTTTTTCGTTTTTTGTATGAAACTGTTAATATTGTTCATAGAATACATGTACTTACCAAGTTTTAATAGTATACTTCTTATAGTTTCGGAGAAAATGGCTGTCACATACGGATGAACAGACGTAACGTATATTTTAAAATTTGTCTACGAATCCCTAAAAACCCAACTTCGTTCATTTAAAACTTATTTAAAATGAAATTTAGACACTCGACCAAATTAGATAAGAATGCAGTAAAATTACTCGTAGAATTTAACTCTGTACTAAATTTCCGATTCGTATTTTTTCGGTTTAGAATCATTTCCTGAGCATAAAATTACAAAATAATAACAAATCCAGGTGGAGCTTCAAGCGCCAGCTCGAAAAAACGTTTTTGGCCAATATTCCGAAAAAGTTATAAAGCCTATTATTATTGTAGAAAATAAAATTTCCCATCTTTTGTTGCCAGTAAACTTTTTTTCGAACTTACCGATTACGATTTATTATGTCCACTTTAATGATAACAATGTAAAAAAATAAGAAGTGAATTCCGTTCCCAGTAGCATAAACATGTCTCTTTTTACCGGAATGGAAGAAGGGTTATGTTTTTCGCGCGTATCTTTATGTTTGTAAAACTTTTATTTCCACATATCTTCCAAACGGCAGGATGGATTTTGGTAACTAAGATATTCTAAGACTGGTCTCATTTGCCAAAGTGTCCATAGACTCCTTAGATAGTAGGTAATATTTTTTTACGTGTAGATTTTTTTGTAGTCGGTTTTTAAATTAAAGTAATTCTATCATATTGCTCGTTGCTCGAATGAACAGCACCGTTCATCATCATGATTGAAGAGTTGAACGAGGAGTTTGGTCTCCACTTTTGTAATAAGAACAACTAAGCTGTGAAACGCATTGCCAGAGTGGGTTTTTGTCGAAGGTTTGATCCTTGGGGTTACGAGGTACACTGTGTTTGTTTCTATTAGAGAAGCAAGTTCCATCGTAGACCACATCATTTTCATCCACTATTTTCGGCATCATCACAACCGTATCATTAAATGGCCTATAAATCGTAAACGGTAAGTTTCACAAAAAAGTTTACAAGCAACAAAAGATGCAAAATTTTATTTTCTACAATTGTTGTCAAAATATATAGTTTCCAAAATATCGGCTAAAACAGTTTTGTTCAATTGGCGTTTGAAACTCTACCTGAATCTGTGAGCATTTTGTAATTTTATGCTCAGTAAGTGATCTTTACCTCATAGAAAAAAATTGGATTAGAAATTTAGTGCAAACTTGGCCAAAAACCCGTCTATATTTACTGGCCTAGCATTACGTTTCACCACAATTTTTAAATTTTTTGACGAACTTGTGAATTATTAGGAAACATTTTAAAAAGATGCATGAAATTTTAAAAACCGTTCTCAACTTATAGTGTGACCAAAAAAGAAAAGGTTGAGTTTTGTATACCTACGAGTATAGATAAATTTAATATTTATTCGTTTATATAGCTACATAAACAATTTTCGTACAAAAAATTAAACCGACTTCAAAACCACAAATAGGCACTCAAAAGCGAAAAATAAACTGAAATCATTATTATAAGCGCTACTCACTCATCTATTTGAAGTCGGTGCCAGCTAAATCTAACAGGTATAGGATAGATACTACTTACCTGTGCCTACATAGCATCAATCTACTAACTTTTTGACCTGACTGGCACCGACTTCAAATAGATGAGTGAGTAGCGCTTATAATAATGATTTTAGTTTATTTTTCGCTTTTGAGTGCCTATTTGTGGTTTTGAAGTCGGTTTAATTTTTGTACGAAAATTGTTTATTTTACTCTTTTAGTGTACAAGAACAAAATTAAAATTTTGATTAAACCCCGACTACCTTGGATTTGTTATCTGTACAACATTCTACTAGTCAAGCCCTTTCATTTGATACCCATATAAAGGGGTTGTGAAAAAGAAATGTATTTCGGCATTTTGTGGAAGCGGCCATCTTGGATTTTAATTTTTCATAGTGAAAAGTATTCTACTAGTCAAGCTCTTTCGTTTGATACCCAAATTGAGGTAGTAATGAAAATATATAACATAATTCGCCATTTTGTCGTGGTGGCCATTTTGGATTTGAAATTTGTTATAGTACATAGTACTCTACTAGTCAAGCCCTTTCATTTGATACCCAAATTGAGGTAGGTTGTGAAAATATTTTGTCCGCCATTTTGTGGAGGCGGCCATCTTAAATCGACATTAACCAGACATAGCTAAGAACATCTGCTATGGTATTAACCTTGAAATAAAAGAAACCGCATCGAAATCGGCCCATCTGTTTGAGTTCTACTACGGTGCCACAGCAGATAGACAGACACACAGACAGACATCGACGTCACTTATAACACCCCTTTTTTGGTCGGGGTTAAAACAAGTTTTTATTAAAGCATTTACACAATTTTGTATTGACAGGGTCGAGATTCATAACTTTTGTGAAATCTACAACGTCATCCAGATACGCAATTTTTCAGTTTTTGGTTCATATTTCAAAAACTACTAGACCGATTTCAAAAAAAAATATATGGGACCATTCGGGAAGCATACCCATCCGAACACAAAAAGAAATTTTAAAATCGGTTCAGAGGTTCTCGAGAAATCAGGTAACATACATAAAAAAAAAAAAAAAAAAAAAAAACATAGGTGTCGAATTGATAACCTCGTCCTTTTTTTGGAAGTCGGTTAAAAACTCTTATCATAAACAAACAAACGTAAACAAATCTTGAACAAAAAATGAGTTTAAATTAAATATTTTAATGTTATTTCTGCACTGTGGCACCGATTCCGCGGTCGGTGACGGTCGCGAGAACAAGACAGCGTTAAATGCCTACTTTGACAGAATTACCTGGCCTTAAAGCTAACAATGCCACGCAGCTATTTGAGCATAAAGAGTCCAAATCATTTCCTAGTACTGGAAACGATGTTCGATGATTTATCTCATTGCCCTATAATGTATCTGTAAATATTCTCCTTTAAAGTGTAACACAGTAATACTTGCATCTTACACATCAATGGTTGGCGGTACAATACCTAATTGACAAAGTTGTACTCTGAAAAGAGTCCTACCACTGCAAAAAAAATACTAAATGTATTAATTTAACATACCTAGGCATTTATTTAAAACATTAGTTTTCAATCAAATTACTAATACTTACAAATTACTAGTAATTGAACATTTACTTTGACTTGGACTTCAAATGATTCACTATTTTTAGAGGTTTTTTGAAGTGACACATGTAATGTCATTTGCTCAAACTATCTAATTACAACTCTAAGCATTCTCAACTCGAAGAACAAAGTGTTGTTGTCTAAGCACTCTCAACTCGAATGTAATAAATTTATCGAGTGCAAGTATAAAAACAAGTGTATTATTAAATGTGTTTATGTTATGTGATTTCCAGAAGAGGTATTTCAGCACGGAACAGCCGAAAGTCACGTGGTTCAACCCGAAGTATGTGAGATACGTCAACGTCAGCGCTCAGCGGTACAGTAGGGAAGACCCCCTCTACTACATGAGGTTCCACTTGGACTTGGTCTGGCCTATAAATTACAATGTAAATGTAAGTTCCTTATGACTGGCCTCGTGGCTTAGTTGGTAGTAACTCTGCCTGCGAAGCCGAGGGTCGTAGGTTCGATTCTCACCCAGTTTGTGTGATGAACTGATGAATTCAAATATTTGTACTGTGTCTGGGTGTGTTCTATGTAGAATAAATATGTATTTAATACTATAAAAGTATTATATCAGCTATCTGACTTCCATAGTACAAGCTTTGCTTAGTTCGGGGTCAGATGGCGTTGTGAGTAAATTGTCCACCAATATTTAACATTTATTGCTATTCTCAATCCCTAGTTATCCTTAACACGTTTTGTAATATTTAATGAATACTGGCATCCACACGTGACTTTGCCCACGCAGAATTAAAAAACGAACAATCGACTCGATTGAGCAAATGTTCAAAGTTTTGCTTATAGATTTTTCGTAGGATATTCAAAAATTATTTCACCGTTCGTGATCCCTGGGTGCTATAGCACAGTAAATACATAACAGTAGGTTATCTAAAGCCACCCGCCGAGCTATTAGCCTACTCTTGCATTGATCCCCAGGGTTGTCACTTTTGCAAGGTTGGCGAGAGTTGAGAACCCGAGCGGTCATGTAACGTACGCACGTGCTCACAGTCGCGCTGCACAACCCGTATCGCCGCCACCTTATTCCCTCCCCTATATTATGCTAGCGTGTGCGTGAAATCGCGTGCCGACACGGCGCGCGGCGCGCACGCACACATTCAAACCGAGAGCGGCACGTTTGTATGAAGATATTTTACTGTATGTTTTACTGTGGCCATAGGCTACATATACGCCACGGGCGAAGGCGAAGCGAGCGGGACAGACCTCTAGTGCGTACATACGTACACACACATTGTTTTTTGAAGTGAAAAGTTCTTTTGGCGCGGCACACAGTGCCGCTATTTTCCGTGGGCTGTGAATTGAATTCTAGCGTCACGCTCGGAAATGATAAGAAATCTTCGGGTAAACTCGGCCATTGGGCATTTAAAAATGCGTCAGCATTCCTAGATAGCCAATGGTAAGTGCTGACGCATTTCTAGATGCCCATGCACATGGCCACGCCCTCCGGTTTCACCCACGTAGTTTCCAAAGTAAACTATCAAGTTCTGAGTTATAGGTTTTCATCTCTATCGGTAGTTTCTATGACCACCATCTTTTTTTATTTCAGATAGATATGTATCTGCACGAGTTTGTGACGAATCACTACAAGCCAACAGCCTTTGAGCTGCACTTCGAGGTGTGCGAGCTTCTCGTCAAGGATTTATTCTTCGGAATGTCCTTAGGAATATTCTTTCTTTTATTTTAGTGGTATGGATCATGCTGCTCTTCTTAATGATGCAAGTAAGATTGATTGGAGTTCTGTTACTCAAACTAAGTTGGTTGACGATCAAATACAATTATTTAACAGGGTGATCACGGAGCTATATGATGTACATGCTCCAGTACGTGCTGTCAAAATCAAGCATCTCCCAGCTCCCTGGCTCACCAAGGAAATACGAGCTCTGATAAACAAAAAGGCAGCGGCTAAAACGCGTTACAAGATAAGACCTACTGATACCAATAAATCAAAATATATACAGGTACGTAATCTCTGCAATAAGGTGTGTAGGGATGCAATGCGCCGCCATGTTCATGCTTCTGTTAATGAAGAGAATCCAGCTAAGGTTTGGAAATTCCTCAGAACTTTGGGAATTGGCAAATCACGTTCAAATTCAACCTCTCTTAACATAGATATTGATGCTCTAAACCAACACTTTTCTTCGACATCTGCTATGTCAGATGTAGATAAAAATTTAACTGTTAATTATCTTTCTGCCATTCCTTCTACTAATCCTTCTTTTTTTACTTTTGATCAATTTACCGAGTGTGATGTTAGGAAGAGTTTTATGTCGATTTCCTCCAATGCAGATGTAGATAAAAATTTAACTGTTAATTATCTTTCTGCCATTCCTTCTACTAATCCTTCTTTTTTTACTTTTGATCAATTTACCGAGTGTGATGTTAGGAAGAGTTTTATGTCGATTTCCTCCAATGCAGTTTGTCTAGCTGGTCCTCTCTAAGATCAAGATAACAGGCGTCAGCGTAATCCAGGATAGGAAGAAGGAGAGACTGAGCAAGAGCAATTTTAGTGGCAGTGGGTAAAAAGTTACGGAGACGTCTTAAGGCCCTACCGGACGCAAATAATTTACTACTGATTGTCTTAACATGGCAATCCCATGATAAGGTACGATCAAACACTACTCCAAGATTTTTCACGGAACTGCTAAATGGTATAGGAATCCCATCAAATACAACACTAGGTAATGTGTTCCAGTTTACTCTGGAGATCCAGTACGAACTGCCCATTATTATCAACAATTTTCGTAGGATTTACTTTTAAGCCAAAAGACTTACTCCACTGAATAATACGATTCAGATCATCATTAATTTTAGCAATAGCGGTATCCAATTCATTAAAAGGAGCTTGAAAATAAATTTGTAAATCCTCTGCATAAAGGTGGTAGGAAGAAACAAGGTTCTTGGAAATAGAATTTATAAAAATAGCAAAGAGAAGAGGAGATAGCACACCGCCTTGAGGAACACCGGCTGTTGTATTACACCAAGAAGAAAAATCATCTTCTAGGCGAATCCGTTGCCGGCGATTTTTAATAAATTTTAATTTTTAATAACTCTATTTTAAGTGGTACTTTCCCTACTTTATGGAAAGATGCCTTTATTTTACCTTTGCCGAAGAAACCCAACCCACAATCCTTTTCCGAATATCGTCCAATCTCTATTCTTCCTTTTCTTTCTAAAATCCTTGAACGTCTTGTCCATAAACAGCTCAACAATTTCCTTGTTAGACAAGACCTTCTTAATCCTCTTCAGTCCGGTTTCCGTCCTGGGCATAGCACTGTGTCTGCGCTTGTCAAGATCACTGACGATATACGCTTGGGCATGGATGACGGTAAGCTTACTGTTCTAGCTCTGTTAGACTTCAGTAATGCTTTCAATGCCGTCAATTTCGACATATTGCTCGCTTTACTTCGTTCCATCAACATATCTCCACCGGTAATTGAATGGTTTCGTAGTTACCTACAAGGTCGCCGGCAGCGGATTCGCCTAGAAGATGATTTTTCTTCTTGGTGTAATACAACAGCCGGTGTTCCTCAAGGCGGTGTGCTATCTCCTCTTCTCTTTGCTATTTTTACCTATTACCTATTTCCAAGAACCTTGTTTCTTCCTACCACCTTTATGCAGAGGATTTACAAATTTATTTTCAAGCTCCTTTTAATGAATTGGATACCGCTATTGCTAAAATTAATGATGATCTGAATCGTATTATTCAGTGGAGTAAGTCTTTTGGCTTAAAAGTAAATCCTACGAAAACACAGTTGATAATAATGGGCAGTTCGTACTGGATCTCCAGAGTAAACTGGAACACATTACCTAGTGTTGTATTTGATGGGATTCCTATACCATTTAGCAGTTCCGTGAAAAATCTTGGAGTAGTGTTTGATCGTACCTTATCATGGGATTGCCATGTTAAGACAATCAGTAGTAAATTATTTGCGTCCGGTAGGGCCTTAAGACGTCTCCGTAACTTTTACCCACTGCCACTAAAATTGCTCTTGCTCAGTCTCTCCTTCTTCCTATCCTGGATTACGCTGACGCCTGTTATCTTGATCTTAGAGAGGACCAGCTAGACAAACTTGAGCGCCTCCAAAATTTCTGCATACGATTCATATTTGGATTACGCAAATATGATCATGTGTCCCAATTTCGTGTGCAGCTCAAGTGGTTACCCATTCGTCTTCGTCGGAATGCTCACATTCTTTTTTTTCTGTACAATATTTTGTTTAATCCTTCCACTCCACACTACCTTAAGGAACGATTTAACTTTTTGCAAGATTGCCATCAGCTTCCTTTAAGGTCAAATTATTCTCTTTACCTCATGACCCCTTCGGCTCGAACTGAAACTTTTTATGGCAAGTCGTTTACTTACAGGGCAACTCAGTTGTGGAATGAATTACCCGTCCACATCAGACATTCTCCTTCTCTGAATACATTCAAAACCAATGTTAAACAATTTTATTTGTTGAAAATGTAGTTTGTTGTTATTTGTCGATTTTCTCCAGTTATAATTACAATTGTATTTATATTGTATTTATTAGTATGTATTATATGTAGGTATTTAATTATTCTATTTTTATCATAATTCTTATTTTCTTTCCAATATATATTTACATGCTTTGTTTAATTCTTATTTGCACACCCCTTATATTTGTCCTAATATTATTTTCCATCCTAAGGTTGCCTGGAAGAGATCGCTTTCAGCGATAAGGTCGCCCATTGTCGCACTACTGTAAAATGTATTGTTCTTTTTTTTCTGTGTTTAATTTTATTTGGTGTGTCAATAAAGAGTATATCTATCTATCTATCTATCTATCTTTCCATACTCTTGTCCTCTGCCAGCGGTACCTACGTTTTTTAGGGTTCCGTAGCCAAATGGCAAAATACGGGACCCTTATAAATTCGTCATGTATGTCTGTCTGTCCGTCCGTATGTCACAGCCACTTTTCTCCGAACCTATAAAAGCCATACTACTGAAACTTGATAAGTAGATGTAATCTGTGAACCGCATTAAGATTTTGATAGGTACAAAAAATAGAAAAATAACAAATATTTGTAGGGATGTCCCATACATAGAACTGAAACTCATTTTTTTTTATCAATACCATACGTGTGGTGTATCTATGGATATGTCATCAAAAATGATATTGAGATTTGTAACATATTTTTTTTCTAAACTGAATAGTTTGCGCGAGGGACTCTTCCAAAGTGGTAAAAGGTGTCCCCCCCCCCCGTCCCCCCTGTAACTTCTAAGATAAGACAATAACAAAAATAAATAAAAGTATATGATGTACGTTACCATGTAAACTATCAACGAAAATTGGTTTGAATGATATCTAGTACTTCTAAGTAGCTTTATTTTAATACGTCATAAATTGACTATTGTTAAGACACTGATTACAACGAAGAACTAAAACTTTTGTATTATGTTACTTGCTCCTACGGAAGTCTTTATGGGCGAGCCCGACTCGCACATGACCACTTTTATTTTTACATATCTATGTTGTATATTTTTTACGGATTTTTTGCCAACACTTTTTCGTTTAAAATCAAAAGCCTGACTGTATAATTTTTTTTTGTTCGTATTACGAGTAGTATAATTTTTATCGAAATCGAGGAGTGCTTTTTGCAGTATTTTTTTTTAATTGTTGGCTTTCAAAAATTAATTCTTAAGCTTACTTAGGCGTCTGCAGGCACACGTACAAGTGCGCAAAGAGCAATGGAAATAATCTTGAGGATTTCTCTGCGGGATTGCATTCATAACGAAGCGGTCCATCAGAGAACTCAGGTCACTGACATGGCTCAATGGGCATTAGTATTGTGTATTAGTATTATGTGTGTTATAATTCAAATATATGTTCTTTGTCTGGGTATTTCTATAAATTAATACGTTTCTAAAACGAACATTTCTCACACAATACCTCTAGCCACAATTTAAGTAAAGCTTGCACTATGAGAGTCCGATGCTGATATAATAGTTATGTTATTGTAATCCTAAACGTACAATACCAATGCTTTAACTTTTGTAGTGGTAGGACTCTTGGCAGAGTCCGCTTGGGGAAGTACCACACCTTCCGATTTGAAGGCAATGTATCCAGATAAATTACAGGGCTTAGAGATATATTATCTTAGATCTCTGGGTGACGAACGCAGTACAGTGTTAGGTAATTATTTGCACTTTTCATGTTCCAATAGCTGCATGTCACTGTGCTGTTATGTGGCTGGCATGTTGGTTACCATCAGGCGCGTGTCGTGCTCGACTCGTCACTCTTTACTATAAAAAAAGCTTTATAGGTAGTTTTGCCGTTTCTTTTAATGGTGATTTTCATTGTTCAGGGTGCATACCACGTCCACAACACAACTGTACCGCTGAAGACAGTTCCTGATGCGTTTCCCTTCACCAAGGACCGCGTCCTGAGCAACTTCACATCCAAGACCACCCGCGAATCTGTGGCCACCGGATATGTGGACATACTGATAAAACAAGACAAGATTGGAAAGACAACGAACTGAAACAAACAAAATACAAAATCTAACTAATAAAAAATTAAATAAAAAAATCTGGTTGCCTGTAAAGTCGGTTTTACGGGCGAAGATTTTACGTGACAACGTCTTTTTCTCGGTAGAAGATTTATTGATATGAATATAATTAAATTGCACAATAGGAACAAGGAATTGAATGAAAATAAGAATTGCACAAATTTTAACTATAGAAATATATTTTGTTTACTAAAACATTGTACATGTAAACTTAAACTTAACTAATTCCTATTTGAGTGATTTTGTTGAGGATAGGACGATGATAGGAGAAATATGAAATGAAAGGAAGTGTTTCTGCTGTAATGTGTCTTGCGAAAGTCAAGTCGATAGTTGTTCCTTTTAACGTAGTTGACTTAGAAACGTTTGATACGCAATCAAGATTATACGTATTTTCATGAAATTAAGAAATTAATCAATCAATCATAGTTTACGATAATGAAATATCAGTGTACAATTATTTACCTTTATTGTTGTAGTTGTTGTAAATGACGAATCTAAGCACTCCACATTTTCACTACAGACACAGCTGACGATACTTTAACCACACGTGTGAACTTGTATTATGACGCTTTCTTGTTTTTCCAACGCCAAGAACGTTCGAGAAAGACAAAGACAGAGACACAAGCATGCGCCGATTCAATGCGCCTAATTCTCTAGTGCTGCGCGCGCGGGCAGACCGATAATAGTTGAGTGGGAGAGAGACGCAAGGCATTCGGCGGGCCTCTCTCTCGTTCGGTGACTCATCGTAACGTTACCGAGCGTTACACTTTTTCATAAGTGACTCCCAGCCGCAACCTAATTTAAGACGTTGTCACGTCAAAAGCCTTTAATTTTCCAAGATGACAGCATATACACATTTGTAAAAAACATAAACAATTTATACATAGTTAGGTATGGCTATCAACTGAACTCCTCTTCGGGCGAAGGCCTCCTCCAAGACTTGCTATTTTTCTCGGTGTTTTGCCAGGCTGGCCCAATTGCATGATCCAATGGTCTCTAACTCGTCTTTTCACCTAAAAACCTTAATCTTACTAATAGAATCGATATTGTTTTGTTAAAATAAGTGTTTTTTTTTTTCAACATTGACGTAAGTAGATACGTTGTGTGTAATTAAGAAGGAGTGAATATAACTTAACTTATAGCATAAGCATAGCATATACATCCCACCAAATGTTTCCACTGCTGTGACTTGGGGCCTTCTCGCGCAAGGAGTCAAGGCTATAATCCGACACGCTAACTCAGTGCGGTTTGGTGAATGATACATTACTTTGAAAGATTCTAGATACATGTCGGTTTCCTCGCGATGTTTTCCTTTACGGTTTTAAGTTAGTAGCATTACGCACATGATTTCGAACATACAGTGGTGCGCATGGTTTTGAACCAGGGATCTCCGGATCGGCAGTCGCCGTTCTCCCGACTAGACCTGCTGTAACTTTATTTATAAGCAGCCACTTTATCAAAATCTTATACTAATAAGAAAAAAACTGCTAGGTAATCATATTCTCAACTTTACATTTCATTATGATACAGAGAGTGATATCAAGAACTATTTAATATTGATGCCACGATTGATCTTCTTCGTCTATTATTGTTCTTCGCTCTCCGCATGTTGGTATATTTAACCTCCACGTCGATATGTCCGCAGCCCAGAACTTCTTTTGTGGTTTTGGAAGTGAAGTTCGCTTTGAAACGGCCTTTCGTGAACGGCAAAATTTCTGGAATATTCTTTAGTGGAATCGTGACATTTTCAATATGATACGGACCCTGAAATCAGTCAGAAGTGTTTTATATTTGTTTTGACGTGACAACGTCTTATAAATTGGTTTGCTGGGTGACACTTCAAGAAACTGCGTTACGCTCCGCTCACGTTATGCGCTCACAACGAGAGCGAGTGAGAGGCACGCGTCCCTTCCACTCGGGCATGGTTAGCCCGCCTAAGAGCGAGAGAGACAGACATAAAAAGTGAAAGGCACGCGTCCCTTCCGTAAAATTATTTTACCACTCAAAGTCGTTGTAACGTAAAACTTTCGCCCATATACCGACTTTACAGGCAACCAATTTTATATTTAAACTATGTTGGCTCTATACCTGATCGTCATCTCGTCAAGCGATGATGCGGTCTACGATGGAGCGCGCTTACCTAGAAAATGCCGAATCACTTGTAACTTGCCGATTTGTCAACGTCATGATTGTATCCCCTCGGGTGAAACCCATTCGGGCAACGCATTCCACAGTCTAGGCGGTCTTATTACAAAGTTGAGTTTAAACCTCTTCGTTCGAAGCGTCTTTCGTAAAAGGCATAATTTCTAGGATATTCTTTAGAGGAACCGTCACATTTTTAATGTGATGTGTTTTAAAGTGAGGTGTGTTAAATGAAGGTAGGTTTTTTGTTGCAGCGAACATGACAAAGAAGTACGATTGCTGGCTCATATGTCATACTCGTGAACGGGTGCTACCTGTGACAGTTGATCTGCTCGTGGCACATGTGGTATATAAAATTTAGACTATTGAGAATATCTTTTTCATATAAAATAGAGCGACGAGACGAGCTGGACATGTGCCTGATGGTAAGCAACATGCCTACCACATAACAGCACAGTGGCACACAGCTAGACCATGAAGAGTCCAAATTATTACCTAGCACTGCACTGGGCTCGTCACGTCATCTAAGATGTTATATCTCTAAGCCCTGTAATCTCTCTGGAAACATTGCCCTTCAAACCGAAACACAGTAACGTTTGCACACTACTGCTTGGCGGAAGAATAACTGGCAAAGGTGTGGTACTTCCCCAAGCGGACTCTGCCAAGAGTCCTACCACTATAATTATTTATAAGAAGTTACGGATTGTAACTACTTAGCACAAGTACATCCTACTGATCAGAAAATCCGAAAATGTGTGAGGATGGACGGATGTTTGTCACTCTTTCACGCAAAATCTACTAAAGCGATCTGGATGAAATTTGGCACATGAATAGATGATAGTCTGAAATAGCACATGTGCTATTTTTATACAGGGAAAATAATGGGATCGAGAACTACTCTAGTAAAACAATGAATTAAATAATATTTCATAAAACAGTTAATTTTAATTTTAATTGTTTAATATTAATTGAATTTTCTATTTTTTATTTTATTTTATTGCTATTAATTAACATAATTTTTTCCATAATTTTGTTTAACTTTCATTTTACGTTCGGACTAACAATTCAGCATAATATTATTTCCGCACCCCGGAGAGCACTAGTCATCGCGACTCAGGGAATCCTAATGCGATGACTAGCGACTATTGACAAGCAACTGTCACAATGCAGATTTAATGTTATTAAGCTGCAATTATAATGAAATGCTTTATGATAGCTAAATATAACTATTGAGACTTCGAATTGATGACTAATTAACTATATATGTTAACTATATACAGTTCGTTCATTAAATCAAGCTTCTTTTTTTTCTTTTACTGGAACAAAACTTACCGGTTTTAAGGGACAAGCGTGGGGAAATAACACTCCTAAAGAGAAGCCAAAGAAGATATCCTTTTCAAGTAATTGGCAGAGCTCGCAGTGTTGCTCCAAGATCGAGCGCTTGTGTTGGTTCGCCAGAATCTCATACACGGAGATATCTACCTGAAAATTAAATAAGCTTTCTATTAGTCCTATTCTTATTATCCTATCGTATTGTATAAATATTATAAACACGAAAGTTTGTAAGAATGTAACTTAAAATAGTGAAGAAAAATATCGTAAGGAAACCGACATGTTTCAAGAATCTTTCGAGGTCATGCGTCATCAACCAGCCCACACTGGTCACAAGGCCACAAGGACACAAGGCCCTGAGCCCCAACAGCGGGTAGGTACATAAAGTGAGCTCCTTATGCATTATACCTACGTCGGCACCCGCCATCATCATAATTTTCAGCCCGTTATAGCTCGTTATTGATTGTAGGCTTCTCTTCATGTGTGCCACTTGTCTCGATCTCATCCTGGTATCGTCCACAAATCATTGAAGTACTTTTCGAATGTCGTCGATCCATCTAACCAGACTTGACTTGACGACGGCGTTAATGGTGAGAGATACTCTAAAGATGTAAGGGTGTACATCAATCTGTGACATCGATGTTGACATTTACATAGATCTGGCACTGGCATAGTTCTTACATTGACATTGTTGTTGACAGGCCAAATGATGTCCACGTGGAATCCCATGTAGTAGAATGGATCGGCTCGGTTGCGACGCTGAGCAGTCAGGTTTACATATCGGACGTACTTCGGGTTATACCTCGTTATCTCTGGGTGCTCCGTACTTATATACCTTACCTGGAAATAATGAAATACAATATCTGTGTCTCAGGCCTGGATAGTCTTCTCTTTGGCTGATAACTAGTACAACTCATGACATTGGCTACTAGGAACGCATCAGTTGACTGGGTTAATTTTAAGGACTTTTTTTTAAATAGAAAAAGTTAGGTATTCATTACTCATCGTCGGTACGTGGATACTTATACCATAATTATAGCTATAGGCACTGCAAAACTGTAGAACTGTACTTGTCTGGGGCCCAGGTTTCCAAAATCAAAACTTAATTCACAAATATACAATTTACACGTCCTTTAGTAAAATGATAATAAAAGAAAGAGCATACAAATTGTATACGATATTTCCATAGCCGAGTCTGTGTCTCTCGAAACCCAGCAACAACTCAACATGGGTATACCAGAGATCAGGGGCCCAGGTTTCCAAAGGCAAGTATGTGATTTTCGAAACACAGCAATCACCCAACCCGGCTCTACATGGGACTAGAAACCCCAGATTAACAAGCCCATGTCCATGTTACCTGATAGAATAAAAGTGGTCAAGTGCGAGTCGGGCTCGCCCATGAAGGCTTCCGTAGCAGCAAGTAACATAATACAAAAGTTCTTGTACTTCGTTGTTACTTTCATCAGTGTGTTAACAATAGTGAATTTATGACGTATTAAAATAAAAAATTGGTTGCCTGTAAAGTCGGTATACGGGCGAAAGTTTTACGTGACAACGACTTTGAGTGGTAAAATAATTTTACGGAATGGACGCGTGCCTTTCACTTTTTATGTCTGTCTCTCTCGCTCTTAGGCGGGCTAACCATGCCCGAGTGGAAGGGACGCGTGCCTCTCACTCGCTCTCGTTGTGAGCGCATAGCGTGAGCGGAGCGTAACGCAGTTTCTTGAAGTGTCACCCGGCAAACCAATTTATAAGACGTTGTCACGTCAAAACTACTTACTAGATATCATTCAAACCAATTTTCGTTGATAGTTTACATGGTAACGTACATCACACACTTTTTTTTATTTTTGTCATTCTCGTATTTTAGAAGTTACAGGGGACACACTTTTTACCACTTTGGAAGAGTCTCTCGCGCAAACTATTCAGTTTAGAAAAAAAAAATGTTACAAACCTCAATATATTTTTTGATTACCTATCCATAGATACCCCACACGTATGGTATGGATCAAATTTTTTTTTTTGAGTTTCAGTTCTAAGTATGGGAATTTCACCCCTAAAATTTATTGTTTTTTTTTCTATTTTTTGTATAAAAATCTTAATGCGGTTCACAGAATACATCTATGTACTTACCATGTTTCAATAGTACAGTTCTTATAGCTTCGGAGTAAAAGTGGCTGTGACATACGGACGGACAGACAGACATGACGAATCTATAAGGGTTCCGTATTTTGCCATTTGGCTACGGAACCCTAAAAAGGTTTGGGAACCCCGTTATGTAATTTTTAAGGTTCTAAAGTAAAGTAAGTATGCACTAACAATTAGTAAACAGTTAGTAATCGATTCAGCGCACTATGGACTATCTTCAAACCAGTAATGTTAATTACTGTGTTCCAGTTTGAAGGGCAAAAAAAAACAGAATTTAATTATAATTGGAATAAAAGCTTATTTTAAAAAAATGTCAAAGAAAGAAAAAAAAAAAAAGACTTGTCAACGCAAGTTGGCAAATTTTCGGTTTATTTTTTCTTTCAGCTTTTCTTCGTTTTTAGGCTGGTTTCTTTATATCAGCCGCAAGTATATTTAAGGATTTTTGCAAGGTATTGTTTGTAGAGCTGGGGATAGTCCAGATATTAGTTTTTCATAGTTCTTATAATTTCCATATATTTTGACAGATTACCGCTTAGTTGTGTTTTTCTGTTTCCATGACGACGCCATCCGGCGAGCCTGCGCGCTCCTCAGGCAACGTCATCGCCTGACGTCTCGCTGTCTTGCGGTCGTCATTTAGGGACACTAAGATAATTTTTATTTATTTTTAGTTTTAGTCATAGTATGGCATCTTGCACCCCGGTTGGACGCAATGCGTTGTCTAATATAGTGTCGTTGGAACCCATGATACAGTGCACAGAATGTTCCCAAGTGCGACTTTTAAGGGACAAAAGGGCTCAAAATTCATTGGGCTAAATGCCACAAAAGCAAATTCCGCTTTCGGCTCCGATTGCGGGTCAGCAGACCCCAAGTGGCAGCTTCGTGAGCGCTGCTACGCCTTCCCAACCTTTTTGGGAAGTGTTGAGCTCACTGAAAATTCATTTCCGATCCTTAAGCGCATCCCGCGTGGTGCTCGTGTTTCGGTGGCTCAAAGTTTATCGTTTGTTATCAAAACTGTTCTGTCACAAAATTCGAAAGATGCTTGGGAGCATTTACTCACTTTCCCATACAGTGTACTTTATGTACCTTTAGAACCGTCGAACAAAAGTCCCTTACCACTAGGGTCAAGGAAAATTGCATTAAGTACACTGCATCAGTGGAAACCCCTTTAGATTTGAGTAGTTTTATTCCGCCTAAGCAGCGGAATAACATAAATTCTAAAAAGTGATGATTCGGCTATAATTAAGATAGTAGAGAACAAAATTAGCGATGGCGACATCAAAGGCGCTGCACGTATTCTGTTTTCCAGTGACACTATTGCGCCAAATACAACACACACCATTCAGTCACTTCGTGACAAACATCCACCTGCGACAGCTAATCTCCACCTCCCTGATCCCCACAATCAGATGACGTCACTATTGAGGCCACATCGCAGGAGGTTACGGCTGCGATTACATCTTTTTGAGTGGCTCAGCCGGAGGCCTAGATGGCCTGACACCTCAACATCTAAAAGATCTTCTATCTTTTAACTCTGGTGAGGTCGGAGAGTCCTCTTGAGAGATCTAACCTCTTTAGTTAATCTCATGTTATCTGGTCGAGTCAGTAGTGATATTGTCGAAGTTTTGTACGGCGCTAATCTGTGCGCACTTTCCAAAAAGATGGTGGGATCAGGCCAATCGCTGTCGGCACCACATATCGTCGCCTTGCTGCCAAGGTGGGTTGTAGGAAAAGGTTGCTCTTTTGAGCTCCCTTTTCCAACCAATACAACTCGGCTTTGGTTCGCGGGGTGGATGTGAGGCTGCCGTTCATTCTGTCCGGACCTTCCTTCACCAAAATTGCGGAGAGGTGCTGTTAAAGGTGGACGTCAAAACGCTTTTAATTCGGTTGATCGAGGAGCCCTGTTGGCCCAAGTGAAGGATAAAATTCCTGATCTGTACAATTTTCTTTGGCAATGTTATGGCGAGCCCACAAAATTGACTTATCAAAACAATCATATGCTATCCTCCGTTGGCTGTCAACAGGGTGATCCTTCGGCCCTGCGACCTTCACCCTGGCCATTCACCCTATCATTCAACGTCTCCAGTCCAAACTAAACGTTTGGTACTTGGACGACGGAACGTTGAGGGCGATGTGAATACTGTTTTAACTGATTTACAAAAACTTATAGACGGTTTTCGTCTCATTGGTTTGGAACTAAATTTCTCAAAATGCGAACTTTTCGTTTGCGACACATGTCCAGATAAAGATTCGATAATACAGAAATTTAATGATCTGGCCCCAACATCAAATCAGTTGACAAACATTCCTTGCGCCTCCTGGGTTCACCGATATTAGATGAGTCGTTTACACCTTTTGTCGAGGAAAAATTCAAAATTTTACGAGAGCCTCCGATAGGTTACTCAAAGTAAACGCCCATATGGCGTTTACAATTATTCGGCATTGTCTCTTTGTTCCGAAATTTATGTACGCTTTACGATGTAGTCCACTGTGGAAACATGGTGAGCTCCTTTGGAGCTTAGACAATGTCGTAAAGGAATCTTTAATATCGGTGTTGAATGTGGACCTGAGTGGGAGGGCATGGTCACAAGCCTCACTACCCATAAGGTTGGGAGGCCTAGGGTCCGCCAAATTTCAAGTGTAGCTTTACCGGCATTCTTGTCCTCAGTTCATAGTACTCAAAATCTAATCGAAAAATTCTCGCACCCTCATTAGGCCATTCGGATGTAGTAGTAGCTAATTTGTGCGAGGCTAAGAATGCTTGGAGGCTGGCTTGTCCAAACAACGATTTCCCTAGATGTCTGTCATCTCAGAGACAGTGGGATCGACCGATCTGCGATCTAGCACGGAACTCTCTTCTCGATACGTGTCCTAGTATCGCGGATCGTGCTCGTATCCTTGCTGTGTCTGTGTGGGAATCGGGCCTTTGGTTACAAGCTTTGCCATCTTTCAATACCGGTAGCCTATTAGATCCAACTGCATTTCGTCTAGCTGTTAGCTTGCGCTTGGGTGCCAGGTGCTATGAAGCCCATCGCTACCATTGTGGTACTGCCGTCGACCAACTCGGTCACCATGGTCTCTCTTGCTCGAAAAGCGCGGGTCGTATTGGCCGCCACGCCTGCCTGAACGACATCATACGCCGGGCTTTTTCCACCGCCAATGTCCCAGCCATACTCGAACCGAGTGGTCTTGCGCGTGACGATGGCAAAAGACCTGACGGCATGACTGTTGTGCCTTGGAAGTTGGGTCGGCCCTTAGTATGGGACGCAACTTGCGTCGATACTCTGGCACCATCACATCTTCCAGAGACACATAGTAGGGCCGGTGCAGCGGCTAATTCAGCTGAGCGACTCAAACGGCGCAAATATGCAACCCTCGGAAGTGGTTACATATTTGAGCCCTTTGGGGTAGAGACATTGGGACCGTGGGGGCCGGGAGCTCACCTCATTTTCAAAAGCCTATCCGAGCGCTTGGTCGACGCGACGCGTGACCAAAATGCTGGCGTTTATTTGGCCCAACGCATAAGCATTGCCATTCAGCGTGGTAATGCCGCCAGCATGCTGGGTACGCTTCCGATTGGTAGTGGGCTTGAACATCTTGATTATCTATAGACCTACAGTGGTCTATAGATAATTCAGGTGTGCTTAGTGTAAGTAGTTAGTTAGGTTTGTAGTGTAGTGTATGTAGTTCTCATTGTATGTTAGTTTTGTTAATAAAGGCTCTGCCCAGTAAAAAAAAATAAAGTCATTTGACATCTTGAATGCCTTCACCTTACCTTGCTTGCACCGCAAACTTGTCTCAAAACAGTTAGAAAGACGAAGAGTCTCGTTATAAACATACTGAAAATGAAAATGAAATTAAGGATTAGTTTGACACATTCGTCACTTTCACACTTCATTATTTGTTTGAAAATTTAAACAATTTGGTAGATCTTACGGGATCAAAAAATATAACTTACTATATTATTGATAATAAATAATTAATGAAATCGAGAGTACGCCAATTTTTTCAGCATTAATACTTGTAAAGTAATCTTTAAAAGCCTTTAAAACCGTGGCTATGATATCCTATTTCAAAATCAGAAAGTAATAGGCAGGAAACCGCCCGTACAAACCGAGTATCTTCCAAGGTCAGGGTTTAAGTCAGTTTGGCAACACTGTTTTAAGATAGAAGAATAACTTCGTGGGGAAACCGACGTGTTCCAAGATATACATCTTTGTAGGACATTTGTGTTATCCGCCAATTCTCACTTAGACAGCGTGGTGAATTATGGCGTTGACTCTCTCCTTGTGCGAGAAGGAGCCCTAACAGTGGAAAACAAAATGAGCTAGTTATGCTGATCTTCTAAACCACAGCACCAATATCAATAATATAATTGTTATACTGTGTGAAAGAGACAGGTAGACTATTTTTTACTAGCAGCACGCCCCCCGATTTTAACTGCGCAGACCCCGTTCCCTTTATTTTGCCGGAATAAAAAGTAGCCTATGAGTTCTTCCAGAATATAATCTATGTTGCAAATTTCAACCAAATATATTTAAACATTACGACGTGACTGCCCAACAAATATACATTGATATTTGTAATATTAGTGAGATTAAATACAATTTATAAAATTTATAATTTAAGACGATACTCAAACCTGGCAACTGACGTCTGAACAGGCTGTTTCGCAAAATAAAGTTTTCATATTTGGATGTTTTTGCCACGTTTCTCTGTAACAACTAAATTTTCATTTTAAATGTTATATGTTACAAATTTGTTTAGATCTCGTTAGTTTAATTGGCGACATGCCGTTCTTACTGATTATATAAATAAATACAAACAAACGGGTTTGAAGATAATTATATATGTCCATAGGAAGTACATTATCTGGATCAACACTGGGGTATTTTAGTACGTGGTTGTTAAACTACGGGTAGCACCGCGAAACACAGCTAGTTTACTGTATAACTGTTCTTATAGATTACATTGCCATGTAACAATTATGGATACCTAGAAAAAAAATACCTTAAACAATTTCCTGTTTTAAAACACGCTTGTAGAATTAGGCCTGCTGTTTATATTTCACCAAACAATATTTTGATAACACATAGACGCTGTGACGCTCTTTATGTCGAAAGCTATTTGTGGGTCCCAAAAATGTTTGTTGAAATTTAAGTTAAATGTGCTATTATTCTGTAAGGTGATACAAAAAGTGTACAATGTTCCTAAAGGATTTTTGTATTTTTATAAATAAAACAAATTTACTGCTCGAATTGTACAACTTTGTAAAAACATCTAAGTATGTCTACTACGGAACAAGGTACATGTATGAACATGCAACTCTGTGCAATGTTCCCCAGTAAGGACTCGTAAATGGTGCATACCCCCCCCCCCTTTCCCATATTAAAATGGTAGGTATAACATCCAATTAAAAAACTAAAAAAAAATTATTAAGAAAACAACTGGAACGGCAACTACGCGGGTAAAATGGCGGTAATAGTGGGGCGCTACTAGTAAAGTCTTTTTACTCGATTGATTGTATTTCTACTGGTGCCTCCCCCCTCCCCCCAAATTATGGTGACCCCCTCCGAAATTCGACGCTGGGACCGCACCTGCAGAAAGGTTAAGAAAAGCTCTCCATATCAGCCTTTTTCGCTAAAAATACAAATATAAAATAACATGTCCCTTTCGGTAACCCCTTTCTGCAGGCTCTTGAATATCTGTTATACAATAAATATAAAATTCTAAATGGCATTTAATAATAGTAAAATCATCAATGATTATTATCATAGTATGCCGTGTTTTCTGCCATGTACTCGTAGATACGTATCTAAACGAATGAAATAGAACAAAATTGGTATCGCGTAGTACCTACTCGTAAGTATGTACTAAACGAGTACACTCCGCGAGGCATAAGCTGAGCTTTGCATTTGTGTGAGTGTACATGGATAGTGTAGGTGTGACAACCGGCCTTAGGCGCGGCGCCATTCTGTCTCGCCGCGCTCCTGCCTGATTGGTGATCACTCACACTAATGCAAAGCTCAGCCTATACCTCGCGGACAAAATTTCAAGCTCAACCTTCAAATAAAAAACCGCATTGAAATCGGATATTATTTTATTCATTACTACCACAATATGGGTATCAAACGAAAGGACTTGACCAGTAGAATACTTTGCACTATGACAAATTTCAAATCCAAGATGGCCACTCCCACAAAATGGCGAAATACATTTCTTTTTTCACAACTCCCTTAGTATGGGTATCAAATGAAAGAGCTTGACTAGTAGAATGTTGTACAGATAACAAATCCGAGTTAGTCGGGAGTTAATCAAATTTTTTAATTTTGCTGTTGTATGGTCGAGGGTTAAAAATAGTTTTAATGATTATTTCCAGCGACTTATCAAGAGTTCTGACCGTCCTAGACTAATTCTGAGGACGCGCTCCCACTGGGTGAGTTAAAATCAGGATTAAGCAGCTAGGGAGTAAAGCTTTATCAGTTTATGTATATGTTAAAAATTCAAACACGCTATGAGGAGGCCATCGGACTCCGAAATACAGTTTTTAACTAGTTCGGAGACGGTGGATCCACGTTATGATACACCAATTAAACAATAGGTAAAGGAATTGGATTTTATGATTCACCAATTGAACAATAGGTAAACAAATTTAATTTTATGATACACCAATTAAACAATAGGTAAACGAAGTTGATTTAATGATACACCAATTAAACAATAGGGAAACGAATTTGATTTTATGAAACACCAATTAAACAACTGGTAAACGAATTAAATTTTATGATACACCAATTAAACAATAGGTAAATGAATTTGATATTATGATACACCAATTAAACAATAGGTAAACGAATTTAATTTTATGATACACCAATTAAACAATAGGTAAATGAATTTGATTTTATGATACACCAATTAAAAAATAGGTAAAGGAATTTGATTTGAAGTTCACTACGCATCTACGAGTAGATATAGTTTTTTTATCTCGGTCTAGTTGAAATGTGTAGGATAGATTGTAGAAAAGACGATTTCAGCGCGCGTCCTCCAATCCTTGCGCCCTAGTTTGCAGCCTAATTAACCTTAGAGTTAATCAGGCCTTGATTATTTTTATATATTCATTCTTATTTATTTATTATATTCATGCACACATATATCCCTACATACATACTCACATACATACACACATACATAAATTGGTTAAATATCTTACTCGTTAGTTTGTAATAAATAAGTTAATTAATTGACATAGTGTAAAGCCTCCCATTTACGTTATTTAGTTTTATCTTTATTGTTATTTTTAGTTAGTTCAAGTTTAGGGAAGACACTGCCTGCAGCAACACAGCTAACGCTAAAGCTACAGGCAGGGGCTACTAATGTATTTAATCTAAGTTTTTATTCAATAAAGATATTTGTATTTGTATTTCCGTAATAAGTTATCGGTAATAGTGAGGCTGGATTGTAAAAGAAAAAAAAAGAAACTAATATATTTTGGTATGCCATCTCCTGTCCTTGCACGGTTGCCTAGATGCCTGGTAGAGATAAGGCCGTTAATTTTATTGCTAAGATATTATTTTTCTGTGTTGTATTATTGGATCTATTTTTGTGCTTTGTGGCTTTTAGTAAAAAGTTATTGTATTGGATTGTATTTTTAATACCTAACAGAAAATTCAGCGAATCCAAGCATTTAAATGTACTTAAAGTCGGTAAAACATCGAAAAAACATCAGGAATCAGGTCATAGTTAACGTTACTCATATAATATTGCATACTCAATTTCATCTAGAGCCTGCACTAATTTTCCAATCCATATAACTTACACTTTGACCAGATCACGCTTAAAAAATATCAATTTTGTAAAGGCAGCATCATCAGCATGCCGCTAGCCGCTGTGGTTCAGTTGGTATTAGGTCTACCTGCAAAGCCCGTAAGGTCATGGGTTCAATTTCCACCCTATGCAAAGACTTGTGTGTAATAAAATAGGTATTTGTTCTGTATCTGAATGTTTCTATGCATAATAAATTTGTTTACTACTTTATATATTAGTACTTACTGTACTAATCTTGATTTTAATATTATTATTATTTTTTACTTTAGTAGATAGTTTTTGGACAATTGTTCTGATCTTTGCTCTTCGTTTGTAATTGTAATTGAATTTAGTCATTATTCAAAGTTTAATGACTATACTTTCATATAGTTAAATTATTATTCTCATTAGTGTAATTCGATAAGTCGGTACTAATTAATTGAAATAAATAAATAAATATTGTACGAAGAATAGATTGCCCTTTGAGTGTCGTTGACCCTTTTACATGTATTAAAACAAAATCACCGTTAACGATAAACTAATATAGGTACATTTGTTTCAATTTTGACCAATCATTGCAGAATATTCCAAAAATTACATTTAAATGACTCATACACAATCATCATCATCATCAGCCGCAAGACGTCCACTGCTGAACATAGGCCTCCCCCCTAGATTTCCACAACGAACGGTCCTGCGCAACCTGCAACCAGCGGTTTCCAGCGACCTTTATGAGGTCATCTGTCCATCTAGTGGGAGGCCGTCCAACACTACGTCTTCCGGTACGTGGTCGCCACTCGAGAACCTTTCTTCCCCATCGGTTGTCGGTTCTGCGAGCGATGTGGCCTGCCCATTGCCACTTCAGCTTGCTTACTCTTTGAGCTATGTCGGCCACTTTCGTTCTTTTGCGAATATCCTCATTACGGATTCTGTCGCGCAAAGAGACTCCGAGCATAGCCCTCTCCATAGCTCGCTGTGTGACTTTGAGCTTCGTTATGAGGCCCACAGTTAAGGACCACGTCTCAGTTCCATAAGCCATCACTGGCAACACGCACTGGTTAAAGACTTTCGTCTTTAGGCATTGGGGTATTCTGGACTCAAAGATGTGCCGAAGTTTCCCGAACGCTGCCCATCTGAGTTGGATTCTTCGCTGGACCTCTTTGTCGAAGTTGGATCTACCTAATTGGATCTTTTGACCCAGGTAGACGTATTCGTCAACAACTTCGAGTGTGGTATTCCCAACAATAACCGGTACAGGTGAGATATGAACATTTGACATGACTTTCGTCTTGTCCATATTCATCCTCAAACCTACCTGTTGGGATACTCTACTGAGGTCCCTGAGCATAGCACCGAGGTCCTCCAGCGACTCCGCCACAATGACTATGTCGTCGGCAAACCGAAGGTGAGTGATGCATTCGCCGTTGATATTGATGCCATATCCGTTCCAGTCCAGTAGCTTAAAACATCTTCCAGCGCGGCAGTGAACAGTTTCGGAGATATAACATCTCCCTGTCTCACGCCTTTCTGTAGCTGGATATGTTTTGTGCACTGGTCCTGTAATCGGACAGACATTTTGGCTTTACTGTAGATACACTTCAACACTTCGATATAGCGATAGTCAATGCGGCATCGCTGGAGAGACTGAAGCACTGCCCAGGTCTTGATGGAATCGAAGGCTTTCTCATAGTCCACATACGCTATACATAGTGGCCGATTATACTCCTCGGTTTTCTGTATAATCTGCCGAAGCGTATGGATGTGGTCTATGGTACTATAGCCTTTTCGGAAACCGGCTTGTTCGGGTGGCTGGAAGTCGTCAAACCTGCGTGCGAGACGATTCGTGATTACCCTCGAAAACAACTTATAAACGTGGCTCAGAAGTGAGATGGGTCTGTAGTTCTTCAACAAGGTGTTGTCACCTTTTTGAAGAAGAGCACCACCACACTTCTGCTCCACGCTTCTGGCGTATTACCGTTAAGTATGACGGAGTCGAACAGCTTCTGGAGGACTTTAAGTACCGGTTTTCCACCCGCTCTCAGAAGCTCAGTCGTAATTCCGTCGTCGCCAGGTGCCTTGTTGTTTTTAAGTTGTTTGAGGGCCATCCTAATCTCATACAGGCTGACTTCCGGGATATCTTCGGTAAAGTGTCGGGTCAGCTTGGCTCTGGGATCTTTTGCCATGCTAACGACAGGTTGTGCTTGCGTAGAGGTGTATAACTGTTCATAGAACCTCTCAATCTCCTCCAAAATATCGGGCTTCGACGAGACGATGTTACCACTATCGGTCTTCAGTTTGGTCAGCTGACTTTGCCCAAGAGACAGATTTCTTGCGAACACTTTCGAGCCTTTGTTCTGCTTGATTGCTTCTTCAATACTCGAAGTATTGAAGCAGCGTATGTCGCGTCGCACACAAGTAGAGATCTGTCTATTGAGCCGTCTGTATACCGTCATGTCGACCGAAGACTGTAACCGCATATCTCGTCTGACTGCCATGAGATCTAGAGTTTGATCGGAGAGTTTTGGGTTCTATTTTGGCGTCGGCTCTTATAAAATTTTCTGCCAACAGCATGAACAGTTTCCACTAGCCTGTCGTTTATTTCGTCCGCCGTTACGCACTCATCTAAGGATTCGAAGCGATTTTGAAGTTCGAGTTGAAAGTTATCGGGATCTTCGATTTGAGCATAATTTGGTCGGAGCGTGGACTTCATTAGACGTGACCTTTCGAACTTAATGTTTAGATTCAGCGTGCCTCTTACAATACGGTGATCGCTGCCGGTCTTAACCCTGCTGATCACAGAGACATCGCTGAATATTTGCCGTTTAGTCGTCATAATGAAGTCGATCTCATTTTTTGTGGAACCGTCTGGGCTAATCCAGGTCCACTTTCTTTGTGGCTGTTTCTTGAAAAAGGAGTTCATCATAAAGAGGCTCTCCCTTTCCAAGAAATCCGCTAGACGTTGCCCTCTTGGGTTCCGCTGCCCATATCCGAAATTCCCCTCTCAACTCATCACCGCTACGTTTGCCCAGTTTCGCGTTGAAGTCTCCCATCACAACTGTGAAATGTGTTGGCGAGACATGTATGGCTTTGGAGATGTCCTCATACATGCTCTCAACCTCTTCGTCGGGATGTGTCGAGGTCGGTGCGTATACTTGTATGACCTTTAATGAATACCGGTCGCTAATTTTAAGTACAAGGTATTCTCTATTCTCTATTCCCTATTCGACACACTCTCGATCATTATCACGTTGTTGACGAGAGACTTGCGGACGATAAACCCGACACCCCCCCCTGGGATTGTTGATCTCCCTCCCGGTAGTAGAACAAGTTGCCGGATTCAAGGATTATCCTGTCCTCGCCCTGTCTACGGACTTCTGATAACCCTATGATATCCCAGCGCAACTTGTCTACTTCTTCTTCCAGCTCCACAATATTTTCGTCAGCCCTCAGCGTCCGTGCGTTAAATGTTGCCAGGTCGAGTCGTTGGGTTTGGTGGCGGGGCGTCTGCCGGGGATTCTTAGCACCCCATGCTCCGCCGGAACCAAGGCTGCCACCAGCGCCTGGAATAGCGGAGCCGCCGGGGACTAGGGGCCGTTTCTTTTTTGTGACCATCATATGGGGGGGGGTATTTGCCATAGTCACCACGCTTGGCAGGCGGGTTGGTGACCGCGGAACCAGCCCTTCGCATCGATGACGCCGCTGCCCGTCATCGGCCTGGTCAATTTAGGACTGGTTTTTTAATGGATATACCGCCATTGGTTCGGTCGCCAGAGCCTCGTTAGTTGGCAGCAGGGTGTACCACGCACAGGAGAGGTTGACATTTGGGGAAGCTAGGTGTTAAGCGCTTCCCCCTTACACCCCATACACAATGCAAGATTAATAATAAAATGTTGAACAAAAAATAATTAATAAGTAATTATTTTTTCATCATCATCCAATCATCGATATAATTAAATTCATATCATACATTTTATTATCTGCACGGGTATTTTCGTCGATGCAATTTATTTTAAATACGGAAAAAATATATAATAAGAAACAAAATTTTTACAATGAACAGTTAACTGTAGATTTATTCCTATGTACTCGGCATTTCTGTTGAATTTCTTTGTTTTAAAACCAATTAACTTATGTTTATTAGAATTTTATTTTATCAATCATACAATAATACATAGCTGTGAAACAAATAGGGCGAGTAAGCAATTCACTGACTAAGCAGAAAGATAAGCAATGGGCCGTGTTCAAATGCCACACAAATTATTTAATAAGTCCATTAAATAATTTTGTGGCATTTTTTTTTTGTTCCATAAAAAAAACGTCCAACGTCAATAAATACACTTCTTTTTTTTTAACCTGATTTCATGTAGTCACAGATTACACGGAACCATCGCCATTGGCCATCTAGAAATGCGTCAGCATTTCCTTCGCCAATAGGAGATGCTCACGAATTTATAGATGACCAATGGAAAATGCTCACGCATTTCTAGATGGCTATGGTTCCGAGTTTATCCGCAGATTTCTTATCAATCCCGAGCGTGACGCTATGGCCATGCTTATGGCCATGCCCTCCGGTTACACCCCCGTAGTTTCCAAAATAAGCATGTAGGTAGTAGTAGTGTAATGTATGACTATTTTTTGACAGTTAATCGAGATTGCTTACTCGCCCTATTTGCTATATTATTGTTTTAATAGTATTTTCATGTTTTAATAGCTTACCACGGTGATGCTTACTTGATGCTTACCATGAGACGCATTCGCTCTTATCGCTCTTCTGTCTAATTGGTCTAGTCGAGCGAACATCAACTGTCATTTCGAAGAGCCTTATTCGCATTCCGCGCGCACCACAGTCTTTTCGAAGTCAAATGCGTAGTGCCGCTAACTTATAAACGGTGAAGGAATACATCTTGAGAAAATCTCCTTGTCGGAGAAGATTTAACTTTTCAAAGTTAAGTGATGTCTGCCAACCTTCTACTTGTCTAGTGTATCGGAATATGGTCTTTGGCAGGGAGAGAAGCGTGCCTCAGCAGTGGGGACCATAGGTATGGGTTGATACGGATCATAAGCAGCCACTAATGTTCACACTGCAGGGACTCGGGACTTTGTCTAGCAAGGAGCGAGTCAAGGCCATAATCCACCACGCTGGCCCAGCGCGGGTTGGTGGATGACACATGACCTCGGAAGATTCCAGATACATTTTGTTTTCCTGGTGGAAAACGTGATACGGAAAATTTAACCTTATGCTTTTCAAAAGTCGGCTGAATATTAAATTACATTCATGCGGATGACCTCCGAGTTGTTTGTCTCATTTTAGGAGTACTTTATTAGTATCAGAGTCATCATAGATTTGAATCAAAAACGATTATTTAGCTTGTTGATGCTGTTATTACCATCACAACAAACCCTAATTTAAAATAGATTTTTTAATCAATTCACCCATATGATTGAATAAAAGTGGTCAAGTGCGAGTCGGACTCGCCCATGAAGGCTTCCGTAGCAGCAAGTAACATAATATAAAAGTTCTTGTAGTTCGTTGTTACTATAATCAGTGTTTTCACAATAGTGAATTTATGATGTTTAAAATAAAACTACTAACTAAATCTCATTCGAAACAATGTTCGTTGATAGTTTACATGGTAATGTACATCATACACTTTTTTAATTTTTGTCATTCTCTTATTTTAGAAGTTACAGCCCCCCCCCCCCCTGTACCAAAAAGTTTACAACTTTGGAAGAGTCTCTCGCGCAAACTATTCAGTTTAGAAAAAAATATGTTAGAAACCTCAATATCATTTTTGAAGACTTTTATCCTATGGTTTTGATGAAAAAAAAATTTTTGAGTTTCATTTCTAAGTATGAGACACCCCTAAAATTTATTGTTTGTTTTTTTTTGTATGAAAATCTTAATGCGGTTCACAGAATACATCTACTTACCTAGTTTCAATAGTATAACTTTTTTAGTTTTGGAGAAAAGTGGCTGTGACATACAGATGGACAGACAGGCAGACAGACATGACGAATCTATAAGGGTCCCGTATTTTGCCATTTGGCTACGGAACCCTAAAAATGGCCGCATTTTTCTTAATAATAGAAAACTACCGTGATTCAGTCGTGGACTCCTGTTTTTGTATGTAATTTTTTCATTTTGTTAATTATAATCGAAGCCTTGATACTTGTACCTATTAGAGTTGAAGCGAAGTGGAGATACTAAAGTTGGGACGCTGACCACAATATTGTGAAGAAAGTGAATTTGGTAGATAAACCAAAAAGTAAATAAATAAATAAATTGAAACATAATACGTAGTGTTATATCATAATCAAATAATCACGAGCATCACGAGCACAGTAATAAATATTATTTTAAGTGAAAACTTATTTTATGATTGGCTCACACACAGGGTTTTCGTGGGCGTATAAATTAAGCTCAAGCGTCACGCTCGTAAATGAAAGAAATCTTCGGATGAACTCGGGACCATGGTCGTCTAGTCTCGATGACCATGCTTAGAATACTTATTTAGACGACAACGCTTTCAAGATTTATTCCATACTAGCAGCGCCCTCCGATTACACTCGCGTAGTTTCCAAAGTGTGCTTTAAATTCTGAGTTACACTTCTTTCGGCAGTCCTGATGACGGCAATTTTTTTTCTTTTTAATTTGTATCTTTTTCTTTTTTGCAATGTTGAGTATGGTTTTTAACCAATGCTTACAGTAAGTAGAACAAAAAGGAGCCGAAACATACACCTTAAAAACATAATACTTACTAATTTTTACCATATCATTTAAGGTAATTTTGGTTCTTTTTTTTTTAAAGCTTATGAAGCACGCAATAATTGATACTGACGCCAAAACTGTAACTTGTGTCAGTCTTGTATCAAACAAATATGATCTTATTGTGCAGTGTTCTTTATATATCAATAATAATAACACTCTACGGTGTCTACGGAGCAGATAGGGTAAGTCTAGTCCAAGAGCTATCAAATTTCTCGTTGAACCCTGAAGGTAGCGGTTCGCCCGGAGACCGCGACACGAGACCGCGACCGGAGACCGCGACAGGCACTTGACTCTATAGAATTGTATGGGCGCCAGTTCGCGCCGAGACCGCGACACATGTCTCGCGACACGTGTCTCGCGACACGTGTCTCGGTCTCCTGTCGCGGTCTCGGCGCGAACTGGCGCCCATACAATTCTATAGAGTCAAGTGCCTGTCGCGGTCTCGTGTCGCGGTTTCAACGCGAACTTGTACCTTAAGGGTTTTTGCTATAAGCCTATCACAGAAATATAAAGATTTTAGGTACCTACTAAGTATAGTTTTGCTTTAGATAAAGTATGGTTAGATAGTAATAGAACGTATTTTATTCATCCATAAATCTTTCTTATTCATCCATATATTTTTTTCAGGATAAAAAGTATCCTATGTGTTATTCCTGACTGTTATCTATCTATGTATCAAATCTTACTCATCAAATGTAATCCAAATTTCTCCAATAGCTTTTGTTTGGGGCGGTACTGAACGTCTCCATACCTACATACACAACTAGGTACAAACTTTTGCATTTGTAATAAGTAGGTACAGTCCAAGATCCCAGAGCCGCCAGACGTCACGTATTTTCTGATGGATGAAATGTGGACGATTGAGTAGAGTTAGTACGTACTAAGAACACATGATTATCCGTTAACTTTTTTAACAATTTTGAGATATTGGGTCCAGAAGCTACAGTATGAATCATTTTAATGGTGTGAACAATAAAAAAACATTCGTTCATTAATTCATAATTAATTAATCATAGATCCGGTATATTAGCACGGAACATCCGGTAGTGACGTGGATCAACCCGAAGTACGTCAACTACACGAACATGACGTCGCAGCGCCACGGCCGGGGAGACCCCTTCTACTACATGGGGTACCACACCTTCCTCGTGCAGCCTGTCAACTACAACGTCAATGTAAATATACCCTTACATGGAAATAATGGCACGTGGCCCAAAATAGGAACTAACGCCGTCGTCAAGCCAACCACGACAAATGCCCGATCTCCCGATGCCCACGCCCTCCTTCCTGACTATGTCATCCAAGTGCCATTATTTCGTGGTACGCTTTATTATGATGAAACGCGGGGCAATCAAGTCCAAAGAGAATGTAATACACTCAAGCCTTTGAAGAATGAAACATTTGAGTGACAGATAGGTGAAAAAATATGTCAAATTATATTTTCCAACTTCTTTGCAAATTATTAACATTGACCATAGATTTCGAATCTTTTTTCGACGTTCTCGCACATCTTTTAGCCAGATTACAGGCTATTCTTTTCGAACGAATTTAGGCTCCCAAGAGGGACAAAATTTACGACAATTCTCATCATTCTACGTAAGAAATGTATGAACTGTGCTTATGTACCCTGATTCACAACGATTCCTGATTTAAAAACCAAACTTAATTTCGACATTTGTATTTTTCAGTTGGACCTGTACGTGTATGAATTTCTCTCAAACGAATACAGGCGTTCATTCTTCGAGCTGCACTTCGAGGTGTGCAGCCTCATAGACAAGGATCTTCTCTTTGGGATCTCTCTGAAGGGATTCATCCCACCTTGCCCTATTCCACGGGTACGTTGCAGTCTTTGAAAATAGAACTTTACAAACTTAACTGGAACAGACAAGTTCACCTACCAAGTGTCAAAACTAAACTGAAATCTAAATAACATGATGTACCAAAGAAATAAGCGAATATAATATAATATTTTGAATTAGAATAGTTCAAATCACTGCTCTCGGTATGGACAAATACCCCTCCTGACACTCAGACCGCCACGTCAAACAAATAATTACGTATCCTTATTTTTATAATCGGAAGTTAAAATTATTACTTTACATTGCATAGTTAGGTGATAAGGTGCAAATATCCGGTTAGGTGTTCTGGTTAGAAGGACAATTTTTCCAGAGAAATTTAGTCATTTCTGCCGAGTGCATAAAGATAAATCATCTTATATCTCTGGGTGGCGTGGGATTAGGGCTCTTCATGTTCCAATAGGTGCATGACTGTACTGTCAGGGGCAAGCTTGCATGGCATGTGTTGGTTACCGTCCTGCTCATCTCGTTATTCTCTACTATATACATTTTTTCTGTTTATTTTTTTCATCTTTCAGGGACCATACCACTTAGAAAATTTAACGGTACCACTGAAGCATGTTCCGGACAACATGCCGTTCAGCAAAGGTCGCCTGTATCTGAACTTCACCTCCACCCAGAACAAAGACTCGCTGGGCTGGGGACACGTCGACATCGAGGTCAAGGAGATCAGCACGAAGCGGCTCAAGAATCAGCAGAAATCATTTATGTAACTCGTCTCAATTGCGATGATGACTGGGTTAAAAATATAGGTATCTGATAGGGTAGCGGACTGGATCAAAAATAAACTATTCTAATTAGTCCGTCAGCTAGATATGGAAAAATGTGGGACCCGTTTTTTTTTGTTTTATCAAATTTTTTTATCTATATTAATAATTTCGTCAAGGGGTGCGGTAGACTTGATCGAAACCCTATATAAATAACAAAATATAAAAAAAAATTGATTTTGAGTCGACAACATAACTATATCCACAAAATTCGTATTTTGGAGAATTTCATTAAATTCTGATGGCACTGACAAACAAACGAGGATCTGAGTGACAAACAAACCACTGTCGCCATCTTTGGTGTGAAGCACGTTTCGTTAGGTATCGTGCGGACGTAGATTCGTAAATCGCAATAAAAATTCAGAGTACCCACCCAGCACCCACCCACTAAGATTGAATATTGGACTGTACCAGTAGGGTTTCCAAATGACGTACGCCATTGAGTTGTTATTCTTAAATAATTATCTTTGTTAATTATAATTAATAACACTAACACTGTTTATAATCGTATTCGTATTCAACATTACACAATTTCGATATTGTAATTAAAGGTTTTTATCCGTTTTTTCATGTCCTGTAAACCCCCCCTCCCTCCCTCCCTCCACTCCACGGACCGCGCCTATATAAACCTATCGTTTCCAGCTTTTCTAAGTCCGTCCAACTATAGATTTGGTCACCCTACAAGGGAAAGCAAAATTCGCCTAAGGAAACCACACATTAAATTGTAGTAAATGTGCAGATAGCAAAATTTTACGGCCCAGTTCAATTTGGAGTTACTTCGGTGCCGGTCACACAGCTATCGTTACATAAATAGCTTTATTTGAGTAGGCTGTACCTTGGTTTTAGGTCATATCATAACACTAAACTATCATAAATGGGGAGCCTCTCAAGTTAAACTTTTTAGAGTGTAGGTACCATTTGGGTAATATGTTCACTGGTTCTTATACTCGTGTTATACTGTATTGTTTTATAGTAAGAATTTAATATTTTCGGAAGAAAAAAATTGTAGTCATAGGAACTGCCGATAGAAGTGAAAACTTATAACTCAGAATTAGATAGCTTACTTTAAAAAATACGCGGGAGAAACTGGGAGGCATGCTATGAGCTTGGCCAATGCTAACGTATTTCTAGGTGGCCAATAGGAAATGCTGATGAATTTCCAGACGGCCAATGGGCATGGTCCCAAAGATTTCTTTACTTCCCGAGCGTGGCGCTAGAATTCAATTCACAGCCCACGAAAAATCTGTCTGTGGCGCGCCAAAAGGATTTTTTACTTAAAATTAGTTTCTAGTTACGCGTACTATACCTACATATAATTATTAAATTGCGGTATGGGGTTTGTAGCAGGGATGTTACGGAGCTCCGACTCCGTTAAATCGGAACTTCCGATTATTATGATACCTTCGGTTCCGACTTCGGCTCCGAAACTTTTAAAGCGGAGGTTTTAATCGGAGCTAAGGTGTATAAGTAAATAGATTAACGCTTTGTTGCACTTCATTTAAAAAAAATAAGCAAAAGTTACTATAACTATAATAGTTAGTCAGGGATAATCCCTTATTTTGATGGAAAGTAAATCGAAAAATAACGTCTGAAATAAATTGCCCGCCAATATTTATCGTGCCCACTAGGCTCGGCAGCGAACAACTTTTTGTGACAGTAGCTTAATCTACGGCTCGTTAATAAATAGATTGGACGGAGATAAAGCTTCGTAAAGTATATAACACATTAACTAATAAACTACTTTTGGAGTCAACTCATTTCATTCATTTTGTTTCACAGCTTTTGGTCATCTAATATGCATAATAATATGTTCTTTTATACCCATATGCTACTTTGGGCTTCGAGTCATCTGATTTAATTTCTTGTTTAGTTGGAAACATGCTGTTATTGTTTGTATTTATTTTAAAATCAAAATGAAAAAAGTTTGTCTAAATAATGTTTTATTTACCCCCAGTAAAAATCTCTCTCGTGCACCATTTCTGGCCATGCCTACGCCTCCGAATTCGGTTCCGACTCCGGTTCCGACTCCGATAAATCAAATTTTAAAACTCCGACTCCGCCTTCGGTTCCGATAAAGTTACCTCCGTTATATCCCTGGTTTGTAGTATGCCTCCAAGTATATTATTTCCTTAGGTACATTTCATTTTATGTAAAAATGTTTAAATTTCACAAAAACAACAGCAATCTGTTCCATGGGTTTTGCGTTTTTAAGTAAAACGAATTAGAGAACGTAGGTTAAAGCCATTATTATGTATGCTTTGTATACTTTTTTACGTGGAGGTAATGTGCACTTAAGCATACTCGCCGTCTGTGGGGAATGACGACGGATTTTGTCCGCCTCGAAACCACTAAATAGCGCCCCCTACCGACTAACACCTCCACGATCTGCCAACTTGGCCGTTTATGGCGGGACTACAACAGCAACCCGTTATATGACACGCTGAGACTGAGACCACCTCTCTGGGACCGACCATACGACCAAGGACCAATGAACGAGACCGGACGTCCCGAAACCTTTGGCCCTCATTTTGGCCGGCCATGGTGCTGATCAAAGAGGATACATAATTATTCGTTATCTAAGTTTGCCTCATTTATCTCATTTATACTAACAGTTATATGATTCAAATTTAAATTTAATGGTATTTTTTTACCGCTTCCGAATTTCATATATTTGGTTTTTGTAGAGTTTAGTGAAAGATTAAAGGAACCTAAGAAATCAGCAGTTTTATTCAGTGTTTAATTGATTTCTTTTTCAAACTCTGACGAAATTTGATCATTTTGCACTCATCTTCATCACTTCGTGGTGCTTTGTTTTTCAGTGTCTCAGAATCAGGACAATCAGTTATTTTCACAATAATTTAAACTTAAAACTTGCTTGTTTCGTATATGGTTTTTGGCTATCTATTCAATGTCCAATGGTTTTAGGCTATTTAGCAAAGAAGAAACTTTAGGTTTAGTCGGCAAACTAAATACACAAGCTATAAAACTAAAATAGTACGAAGAAACAACTATCTGTTGTCAAATTCACCAACCGTCACTGTCTTAGTCCCAAAATTAAAGTTCAGTCAGTGTTTCCACTTTCAGAGATTTTCCCTATTTAGGAATTTGAAATTAAGCGCGGTAGGGATTATTTAACAAGACGGGGATTTAGGGAAATTGGGGAAAAATCAAAAACTATGTTACCAGCGGTCAGTATTAGCAACTTTATTGTTTGAACAGTAAATTTTGCCATTTTAACATCGATACCCTTATGTTTCTGGCTTAATCCTATTTTTTTTTGGTATTAATTTGCGTTCAGTGGCACCTTTGCGCTTTGCAATGATGCGTTTTCCGACGAGATAAAAAAAATGGTTCGAAAAAACGACGATAGGAGGCGCTTGTAGGTTTTAGATTGTGATGTCAATGTCAAAAGCCACTGAGCCACATAGTGAGGGACCACTGGGACTAGACTGACTGAACTTAGCTTGCATACCTGTGTCGAACTAGTTCACTCCTACCTTTTCTTCGTTCTAGTCAAAGATCCCGCTATACAACTACCTTCACCGAGCTGTTTATTGGATCAAAAGTGTTTTATATGTAATTTAATATGTTAACAAATATATTGCAAATGAGTTGCCTAAAAAATTTCAGTCCAGAATATGATTAATTTACAATCAAAAATTATTTTTTTCAATATTTTACTTAAATTGATTGAATTTTAGAAAAAGCTATATAACATTACTTATTATTTTGGCTTTACTCAGTGCTTACGAAATCTCATGCAAATATTTTCAAACAACAAAAGTTTCAAACAAACATTCATCTCTTATTTCACCCCTTTGGAGGTTGAGTTTTGAAAAAAACTGTAATACATAATTCATTATTTTGAGCATGCTCAATTCGTGCGAAATTTACGCGAATACGTTTAAGTAGTAAACTTCCATCCCGTTTTTTACACCCTTAGGGGTTGAATTTCGTAATGATATTATTTCGTAATCCACACTATCGCCATCTAGTGCGTACGTTAGAACTATTTTTGTCTCGTCGGAAAACGGCTCATTGGTTTTTAGTTCTACTTAAATTACAATGCGGCTTGCAGTGGCAAATGGCAGTATAACTTTTGTCAGAATTAGAAGGGATTTCCCGACCGTAGTCCAGTCACATTATAAATGGACATGTTCCTACTCTTTCAAATAAGAACTTTTATATACCTATTATATGACTTAGAAATTATCCCAAAAATAAGATTTTTTTTAAGATCACAGTGAATTTTAGTAACAAACGAAAATTTGTAGTGGAAACACTGAGTTCAAATGTCAAAATTGATCCGGAGTAACCGGAGTTTCCGGAGATCTAGAGATCCGGTTTTCACGTAGGTAATGATAAACATTATCGTTATCGCAAAATAACAAAAATACAGATTGTGTTTTATATTCTATTTTGTATGTTATATCTTAGTTTTCATCTTAGTACGACTATAAAATACTGAGCAATGAAGTGGGGTGAATCAACGACTTTAGAGTTCGTGAAAATCTACCTTAAACATGAATGTCTTTGGAATCCGACTCACGGTGGTTACAAATTGAAATATAAAAGAGATAAGGCTTACTTAGCTATAACAGCCGATTTCAAAGAACTCACTGGTAAAGTAATGTCCATTTCTGATGTCAAGAATAAGATAAGGAACCTGAGAACAACCTACTCACAAGAAGTGCACAAAATACTACACAAATCGCGTCCAGATTCAATCTATGAACCTTCGCTTGTGTGGTTTCAAGAAATGGATCGATGTTTAAAACATGTTTCGTACAAACGGCAGTCTTTAAATTACTTCAGTTATGTGAGTAAATTTATTATAAGATATACACTGGTTCTAAACTAAAAAAACGTGAATACTTGGGTACTTGAAACAATTTAAAAACATGTTAAAATAGCATGACACATGTGTTTATTTTCACTTGTTGTCATTATTCGCACAAATGATGTTACATGATTAAATATAGACAAACTCCAATCTGATAATTGGTTTCTTTATGCTAATAAATTTGCAAAAAACAATAAACAAGTCAATAACTTATTCTCACGATTTTCAGGAAAACATGGATTTAACGGAAATAGACACATCTAACCATTCATTATGGGCCGAAGATCAGGAACAAGATGAAGCCAATGAAAACTTTGAAAACCTAAATCCGGACCCACTTGTATCCCAGAATAATACAGACACTGACTACGATAATGGTATCCCTGATGAGTCACTGTCCATTGTGAAAATTGAACCTTCCCATCACAAGAGGAAGAAGAAAAAACTCAAACAGAAGCCAATACAGACATACAAAATTGAATCTCTATCTGATTGTTTGGAGAGAGAAGACGAGTTTGATATCTATGGAAAGTATATTGCAGCACAATTAAGACAGATGGGTTTAAATAAGGCACTGCGGACACAGCTTGCTATTCAAAACTTGTTGAGTGAAGCGAGGCTCACTGATCACAGTAATGTTACCTGAAATTTTCCATGTACAATTGATTTTGTTGATCAAAGATATACTCAAAATGAACTATACATTTGTTTTAAATTTTATAGATAGAAAAGCTCACAATTTTTCTAGCTTTCTTAGCTCTCATGATTATCTACTGTCTAATTTAAATTATTATCAATCTCATAATAAATCTACTTGACAAATATATATTTATTTGCCTTATATTTCTAAATGTGCATTGAATTTTACCAGTTTTATGATATCAGTAAAAAGTTGAAAAAATATTATTTGTTGTATTTAAGCCTTAGATTGTCTTATTCATCATAATCGCATGTTGTCCCCTATCCTTACCCTATTCTATACTATATCGCTATAACTTTGTTTCGGTGGAAACGCATTTACATCGCCATGCTGGGAACTGTGAGGTACTTCGGACTCGACACCACTTAAGAGTGGCGTCCCTACCCGACCTACCGAGTACCGACTCAGAACTAAAACCCTAGCAGGTTTCTCCAGCCGTGGCATGACGGCAAAATCCCGAGACCGCTCTTGCATTCAACCTCATTCCTACCAGCCTCCCACTAGGCCACTACTATCGCCCTTGCTTCGCTTCGTGGGAGGATCAGTGGGGAGCGGCACATCCTCGGCCCCTCTACCGCCTAACTAAATCGGTTATGGCTTTGCTATTCCTGTCTCTTTAATTTCAAGCGAAAAGAAAAGAGGGATCTATATCAAAGCTAAGACAGTTTTAGTTAGGCGGTAGACCCTCGGGAAAGGCCTATCTTTAGGTTGAGTGCAGAACGGCCCTAATCGTAAATCACCTCCATGTCCTCTTCTGTATCATGGTATGAACGAAAGGTCATTGCCTCCTCTCTCTTCTCCGCCTCATACGACCTCTCAAGAGGATATCGAGGATCTTAATTAATATGGTTGGCAGTGAGAGGTCTCCCCTCACGGCCGCAGTGGAAAGCGGCGGTTCCGTCTCGGTATAATGCCGATGCCCGTTTATAAACATCGCGCGGCCCCGTTTCAGCCGCTCCCTAAAGGCTCCCTCCCTTATCTTTGCACTGAACACTGTTAGTCAGAGTGCTTGTGGTGGACCCTCATCTAGAAGGCTTAGGAATTCTATTGGCCATTTGGAATAAGACCAAGTAGCCTTCTCAAATTTTTCAGTCCCTACTTTCTAGGACAGCCTATACCGAATTTCTAGACGGGTTGTTTGAAAAACTTGCATGGAAGTTTTCACTCCCTGGCCGGGATTAACCATCACACAAGATGCTGCAGAAGCAAATTGTTATTTAATGCACATGGTACACTACGTCGAGGTTCCGAGCTTCGCAACCCATTGCTACAAAGATAATGTAAATTCATTGCTATTCCTTATGCTTGCTGAATGCTGTTCGTAGTTCGTAAACATTAGCTTCGCGAAAAAGGAATAAAATATTTTGTACGGTGTTTGTGCATTTGATAAATAAAAAAAACAGTAATTTTATGACAATGACAGCTACACTCTGTGAGAAAAATGTCAAAGTTCAAAGTGCCGTTTGAAACAGTTTTTTGTTTTGGAAAGAAGAGTAGAACAAAAATACAATTATTTTAATTTTATAAGAAAACTAAGATACCACTGTATAAAATGAGATGGGGAGAAACAGAAACCTGCATGTTTTCGAAAATATACATAAGTCATGCATGTTTATGGAATCCAGAACATGCTTACTACAAAATGCGAAATAAGAGACTACACGCATACAGAGAGATTATGGCTCAATTTTACGATGCAACTGGGATTAAATTAAACGAAATCGAAGTGAAATTAAAGATAAAGAACCTTAGATCCACATACCTGCAAGAAATTCAAAAGATAAAGCAACGTTCGAACGACGAATGGACTTACAGGCCAGCACTGAAATGGTTTTATGATTGGTACAAATGTCTGAGCACTATCAAGAAAGGCGACAGTGAAATGTCTCTAGATGTTAGCCATGATTTCACTGATGTAAGCTTTTTCTCACTTAAAAACCTTGAGTTTATGGGCCTACTCACCTGAACCTTTTTTACAGTGCCATTATAACACATAATATAAGCTTTGCTTAGTTTAGTGTTGTATAGGGACATTCTACAGTATTTATCCTACTTCTAATATGGATGTGTGTTTCTCAATCAGGTCGTAACATATGAATGGATGTGGTTGAAATTTAGATAGATTAGGTTCTGGAAGAATACATAGGCTACTTTTTATTCCGGGGAAATAACGGGAACGGGAACTATGTGGGTAAAACCGCGGGGAGCTGCTATTTATAAATAAAAGTAATATTAACATTGTGTAGATAGATAGATAGATAGATAGATCACTTTATTAATTTGTCTAATATTACAAAAACATTGAAAAACTAGCTGCTCATTCTTCATTGTTGATACAAATATTTTTTATCTCCTGTACTTTTTCAGACAAATGAAAATGAAGAAATTTGTGGAGATGTCTGGGCTTCACCTCCTCGCAACATCAGCCACTCAGACCCAATCCCTGAGTCAGATGACTACAAACTGATGATTTTAAAACCAGAGCCAAATGATTCGTCATCAGAAAAAAGGACATCCAACTCCTATAAAGTAAAAAAGAAGAAAATGAAACGGCAGCGACATCCCAGCACTGATGATTCAGATAAAACATTTGGGACATTCAGAGGGAGCTTAGACTCAAGCGTAGAATCTATGAAGGAGGATGAGTTTGATATTTATGGAAAGTACATAGCAACACAATTGAGGAAAATGGACTTACCGAAAGCTTTGCGGGTTCAAATTGAAATTCAGAGTCTTGTATCTGAAGCGAGAATATCAGACCTTAACGACAAATAGAATTATTTTTCAAATTAGTATTATTAATTCATTCTTAGTACATACATCTTTTGTATTTGGATTGTTGACAAGTAAATAAATACAGATATTTCTTTCAAGAGTAGACAAAACAGATAGGCTGACATAATAAATATGGTGTCCCACTTGACAAGGTCTAGTGGATTGCTTACCAAACCCCTCACATTCATTTTTATGCTACCACAGGAATATGTTTCTGCCATCATTTCTATTTGAAGTATTCTATGCAACCTCAAGTTAACATGGTCTATTCACACTATTATTCACTCATATTGTTAGGTTTAAGTTTTAACAATATGTGAAATGTGAAAAAAACATTTTAATACATAATCCTAGATCATTTTTGGTAGCAGGGCAGGGCCCAAGCAAATGCTGCTTATTAGGGCTGCTAAGTGAGAAATTTTTACTATCATCAGCCTAGAGTGTCACACAAAGATCTCCCTTCTGTTCTTCCAGACAGCCCAGTCTGTTTTCGAGGGCCAGTTTCTATTGTGAGATTGTTATTTGTCACCAGATTAACCCGTGGGTTATTTAAATGTTGGGCCCAATATGTGAGGATATTTGCCCAGCGATTGTTCATATAATATATCTTCCAACACATATTCATGTGTCTCTGAAACTTCTTTTCTCAGTCCAGTCCAATATAAAAGATTTCAGGTAATATTATTGTGAAGTAATGTACTTAGTGTTACCTAATTAATTGTATGTTTAAATATAAAAGAAAACCAATGTTCAAGTCTGATTTTTTATTGCTTACAGCATCAGTTACGATACAAATATTATCGCTTACATTTCACTAGTGAAAATTCAGAATTGTTCCAATTGTACCATTTTGCTCTTACAATATTCCCTTGAATTCCATGTTTTTGTGAAAAAATATATTTTATCATCTCTTCTGTGGCAAACAATTTGAGAACATAACTCCGGGTTTGCATAACTATTACTACATCTAAATTAAGTACTTTGTTCACAGAAATTTAGTTTCCTTTGCCTAGAAAATTGGAAGTTAATATTTCAAGGGCAATTTGCAGTCCATTGTTAAAAAAGGGGTAAACTAAACTTACATATAACTTATTGGAGGGTCGATCTGAGTCAGTGGTATAATCTCACTCGATAGGCAGACTAAAATGATAAAACTTCCTCTCAAGTCTTCATTTCACACTGACGTAAGATTGACCCAGTTTAAGACTAGAGTATGTTCTATGTCAAATCTCAAAAATAAAGTCACATTACTAACCGATGGTTACTTTCGTGTGCGTTATTCTGCTTTATCCTTGAAACAATGTTTGGCAACATCAAAAGAAAATTACATACACACGCTCTTTAGATGGTCATGTTAAGTGCAACACCAAAACGTAACTCACAGTATCCAAACAACATTTCAATACAAAGCTTACAGACAAATCGCTTTGTTCAAACATATAAAGAAAATCCTTGAAAAATAATGCAACTTTTTCCATTGAAAAACTTGTTTTATTCTGCAGGAGCCAACTTGTGAACCAGCGATACAATGCTACATCCTAAGACCGTTCTCATTAACCTACAATCTTACAGTCAATACTTAATTTTCAACCCCTGGCAATTAGAACACGATCCTCACATTTTAAAACACATGTTGCATTTTGGTGATGTTTGTTTTATTCTCGGCTTTATTTCAACAAGGCTAAGGGTGGCCAACAGAATTTCATTTAATGTAGTATGTTTTCAAGTTGTTCGAGATAGATTCATGCCTCGTCGTACGATGTATGCAACAGCAATACTGAATACTGAATTACCTGTGATCACAGACATGTACCCAAAAAATGAAGTGGATGAATGAAATGAATGTCATAGTCGCCTGTACCTATAGTAGAAACGATTTTATTGTTTTGAAATGGACATTAGGAACTCATTTAATCTCAATTTATTTGTAAAAAAACAACACAAGAAACACTGATAAAATCTCTCTGTCTCTGGCTAGATTACATAGACTAACTGAAACGTTGGATATATAATTATGGAATGAATGAGAATACCCATGCTAATTGATATGGATTCAAAGATGTAACCAGAAGTCTCCAATAATAAAAAGACAAGAAGTAGCTCGAATCTTCCATGAAAATACTGTTCTTAGACGAAGTCACCGTCGCTTCGGTACTGTCCGCGGTTTTAAAACTACAAGTAGGTAGTATTTTCAAGATACAGTAGTACCTACGTTTCTTTTGGAAGGCGAAATAATTTCTATGCAATGATTATACAAAAAAAAACACAATTTTTTTTCGTAAAATCATTACAAAAATAATTTTGTCGACATTGGCACACCAATGTTTTCTTCTGCGGTATTTATTGCGAAATAGCGATATAAAATATGCTATCTCTCTCTTTCCTCCTTTGTTTGAAAACGAAGGTCTCAATTAGCACTCAACACATGTTCTGTCGATCAATGACCAATTGTAAAATTAGCCGAGAACAAACAATCAAACCACCACATTAAATCTGCAGTTGGAAGAAAAGTTTACATAGTGGACTCTTAATCTTACCAGTGTGAGAGAGACAGACAGACTTAACGTGGCGTGTTAAAACGAGAAACACGACAGTGTAAATTCAAGTAAAAACAAGTGGAAGCTCCTGTAACAACAGAAGAGCTATTACGTGTTACACAATATCGAAGACGAGATATTCAGTTTACAAATGGAGGTACTATACGTTATAGTAAATATTGCTAGTTTTACAGTCCGCATCTCTCGATGTAAGACGAACATTTTACAAATCATTTGTTCCCGTGGAGAATACATCGAAATTATCCCTTATCTTTAGACCAGAAGTCACATTTTTTCAATACCCATCTCTGATCTGAAATGTGGTTCGATGGTTAATTTTAATCATTTGCAACTCGCATTGGTCACGCGACAATAATGAAGGTCTACTGAGTAGGTGATGCTTTAGTGTGAATACTGAGGTGATTGCTACATTAATTTATAATTTATTTGTAAATAAATTGTTTGATTGTGTGATACATATGAGCAGTGACAGCACTAAGTTTTAACCTCACGATGCGTCTTTTTTCAAATAAAATTTAAATTTAAATCGCTCGTCACCAATCTTACCGTCAGTAACCCGTTTACGAATTGAAAATCAGGACTATTGTTTTAAAAATAAGTCGACCATTTCATGATATTCTCCACTTTACATTAATTTAGTTTGTGACATCGAGCACGTTTAAATCTAAGCAAAAATCAACACATTTTCCACCCAGAAATCAGTCACCCAGTGTCATGGTTCCACAGCCGTGCAGTTGCGAGTATAATCAGATCTAGAGGTAGTTCAACAATTTTAACAAGAAAATATTCAGTTTCACAGAAATAAGAGCTTCTAAATCGAGGTGAATACTTAATTATTTTAGGGCGAGGGGTAAAGGCGGTAATTTGAGTTTAACAGCTACCCCCTTTAGACAAGATCGTAGCCCCTACTGTGTTTGTAGATTGGAGACGTATTCAACGAACGCACTGCGCAAAGATGTGATCATTTAGTGGTCGTTGATACTTTAGTAACAGAAAGAAAATTCCAGCCTATTTTTTAACATGGAGTCACGTCATGTTACATATTAATACTTATTTTAGAGTCTGCGTTTTATGTAAATTTTATAGTATTCATATTTAAATTAACGTTCCGTATATAAGAGGATAATAGATTTAGCGTGGTGTATGAGTGAAATCTTACTCCACGGTAAATTTATGATCCCCTTAGTTTAACATAAAAGAAACGCAGGCCAAAAGACGTGTACAAATTTCAGGATATCATTGAGAGCTGAGAAAACCTGATAATTCTAACGTTTATTTTTGTTCCTTGACCTAACGAAATTGCTTATGACATCATTTAATTTCGCTCTAAGTCTAGTAGCACAGCACAACATAAGCAACTTTATGAGGCGGAACCCTTCAACATTGCTGTTGTCAACTGAATAAACCGGTTGCTTTAGTGATTGTGGTTTAACATCAAAAAACTCACGATAAAAACCGTGACACAATAATTATAGAGTTCAATTTCCTTAAATCGCAACACACAGCACTTTCCACTTGCATCACGTCACAGAATAACCCTAAGTGTTCGCATACTTCACCTCAATTATTGCGGATACTTCCGAGCGACGGAAATAAGCGTCGTCGAATTTTAAATTTGGACTAAAACGTCAATAAACTACTATACAAGGAAGAAGACTCGATTCAGATCTTAAGATTTGTACAATTTATCACATAAAAATTTAAAAGAACACTTATTTTAGACTGCAGAGAGGACCTTGCAACGCCGTCCAATTTTTTTTTGTTTACAATTATGCAATAGAGATCAGTTTGGACAGGCGAGTTTTTAAGTTCAAATGCAGCGCCAACCAACTTATCTGTTCACTCGTGAAAGAGTGGAACTAAAAATGACACCAAAAGGAAGATTGGGAGCTGTCAGGTAACGTGATAACAGCTCCCTCTCTCCTTGTCAAGTCATAAGAACTGTAATGAAAATGTAGAAATGTCACAAATCGTGTATACACTATTTGTTAGATCTGTTTTATATTCGAGATTTTTGCTTTTTTTCAGGGCCTCATTACGGTAGAAGTCACAGTCGTGAAATCATATTAATTCTACGTATTTAGCTGATCTTTTGTGACATTTCCCTCCATTTTAAAATCAGAAAACAGAAATCAACACGACATGTTACTAAAGAAACGTTACATTAAACTACAACAGCGAAATCCAAAAACTTGATTCATGAAAAAATAAACGCTCTGTTTACATACACTGTTACAAAACTATTTTTTTTATGTAGTTACATTATTTTCGGTTATTTTTCTACCGATATTTGTATGGACATTCGGAATTCTACTGCTAAGTCCTAATAAAGAATATTGCTCGTATTAAATGCGTACAAAAATAACTTTCGGATTTTACAGCTGGCAATATTCAATGTGATGTTATAATACTTTCATGTAACTTTGAACCATTACTGTTTGATCATAGAATACAATATGTGACGTAATTTTTTAAGAACTTCAAAAATCCATCATAATTTGTTTCATTATTTGGGAAAACTGAAAATACTTGTGTCATCAGAAAAAACGACTAACTGAATCCAATTTAAAGACAAACATAAAAGTTTGATTCATTTTTTTTTCTGATAATATATTTGTTTATTCCTTTAAGTTTGGTACCATTTTAGTTGAAGACATTCATAAAGTACTTTATAATAACACTACTAAATACTTATAATAACGATACAAAACCTGAAACAAAATCGTGTTTTTTTTATTATTATTGTATACTCATACCTAATCATAGATTCTATGATCAAAACTGTAACACCACAAACTACCCACTCGAACATAATAAAAAATGTTTTTTACGTGAACTAATTATAATAAACTGTCAAAACAGCTTCGTACCAAATAGAAAACAAATTGAGATCAGAAGATAAAACGCCCATACAATTACCAGTACGCAGGCGCGGCCGCGGGCAGTCGACAGTCGAAACTCGGGAGCGGCATTCCGATTACGCTAATAGGAATTTGCAATCACTGTTCATATACTATAATCACTGTTATTCATATATAATCACTGTTCATGTTATTGAAAGCATTATTTAAAAGATTTAGTCGCGATATTTTTTGTATCGACATTTCAATCACTTTTTATCGTTTTTTCTATCACTATTCATCGATTTTTCGATAAAACTTTTATAGGTTTACACTTGACCGCCATCTCGCCTGATCTTAAGCGACGATGCGGTCTACGATGGAGCGTGTTTACCTAGAAAAATTTCACTCTCGATTTGAAGACACCAAGATTATAACTATCGGGGAAAACCCACCAGGCTACTCATTCCACAGCCTAGATGTTCTTATCACAAACGTAGAGTCAAACCTCTTCGTCCGTCCTAATAACGATGTTCGATAACTTTTTATCGATATGTCGAAGACATTTTTTATGGATATTTCGATCACTTTATATAGATGTCCCGATCTCTTTATATCGACGCATCCGATCACTTTATTTCGAAACAGTGAAACATTGTCGCATATTTTACGAAACGAAGTACCTACTCTAACAAGTCTATTTGCATTTTGAAAACACCGCACTGGAAGGTAAAACACGAGGAATGGGTTGAGGAGTAAGTCACTTATGACTTGCTGCTCAAGCCAATTGGATTTTATTACAGATCTTTCTGGTAACACTTTTTATAATGCTCTCAATGTGATTTAAGAACTCGAAAGTTTTTAAGTCATTACGATTGCAAAATTCATTGACAATTAACGTAATCAGACTGCTAGTTTTATAAGATGAACCACTTTCAACCCATCGATTATCATCGATTGTAGATCAACAGGCGACCGCGGGAAAATAACGAGAGATGTAGTGAAATTTTACGTTCAATCGAAAATAAATTTTAAACAAACACAAATAAGGTCGAATTTCGTAAATGACACACGAGGCAGTCTTTATATTAGTACATAGTCATAGCATATAGGTAAAAATGTCGGGGCATCACTAAATTCAAAATATTTAATATGCTTACTGTATTAAGAGTGTTTATTGACTATTGATACCACTGGCATAAGGAATTAACCTGCCAAATCTGAACATTTGTTTATTCACCTTCAGAGAGTGTTTCAGGAAGACAGACTATACAGAAAGATATCAATCAAGATTGATATTGAAGAAGTTGTGAAAGAAAAGGTAATCAGAGGTTTCTTTCACACTTCTGTGACTTGCCTATTTTTTTTTTTTTAACGATATAGGTTTCTGTTTGATTGCAGTTTCCCTATTCAAACAATGTCAAAACCTAGGATGTAACATGTTTAGCTTTGAAGACTTGCATCAATCGGTTATTATATTAACGCTTTGCATCAGGTCTGAATTAATAGCAATAAATTGTCTAGTATAGTTGAGAGAAAATAAACAGAAGCAAAATAGTAAAATGTCATGTGAACAATAAGAAGGGTTTCAATTCGATACCTTCTAATTGATCGATCAGCCTCGATGAAGTGAATGTGGTTACATTTCCATCGAAGGAAGGGCTTGGATACTTGGATTTGTGAACTATATCTTTATTATGTCAATATCATTTGTCGCAATCAACACATAGGAGTAGGGACAAAAAATTCCAACATTAAATTTAAAAATAACATTAAACATGTATCGATTTCCATGCAACACACAGAAACTGTCAATAATTCTCAATAGTCAAGACCTTTGACTTTGAAACAAGGGTATGTTTACCAATCTAATGATTTCAAGATTTAGCCATTCCAGAGATCTGACTCCCACTTAGATAACACCCTTATTGCTTTGCTGCATGTGTAATGAATGTAGTATGGAACATTCGCGTTTTCGAAACGCATAATACCTGCGTTGCTATTTCGAGTACAATAAAATTAGAATTTAAACAAATCAGCAATAAGAACATAGTTCACAAATCTTAAGCGGAATATAAAACGCAGATGCAGTAATTTTCAGCTGTCACCAACATTTCACATCCCCGTCCCAAACATTCCCTCCAACAGAATCTTAAGCATCCAAGCAGAGTTGCTTAGGCGTATACACAGTCGCGTTGGGGTCCAAAGGCGACCCATCGGACAGGCGTAAACTAGACCCAGAGCCATCGGACAGGCGCAAACTCGACCCAGAGCCATCGGACAGGCGCGAGCTTGACCCAGAGCCGTCGGAGAGACGCGCGTTGGAGCTGTTGTGGGACCCCGGCCCGTCCAGACGCAGCTTCGAGATAGACGACGAGACGGGCGTGACGAAGTCCGTCGGCATCACGGCTAGCATTTGCGCTTTTAGTTCTTCCAGTTCTTTTTCCTGCCGGTTGATAACACCTGGAAGTTGGATATTCGCTGTTGATTTAAACACTCACAAGCAAAGTTCATATTTTGAATCAATAACTTAGTAAACGCTTTGTTTTTTTACAAAAAAAAAGATGATATTAAAAATAATTTCTTGACTATGGTTGTTAGTAACTTTCTTATTCATTTTAACAGAATAAATATGATAGCAATCACGAAACTTAACGACAAAAACAAAACAGGATAACAAACACAAAAAGCTACAAAATATGTTGCAAGTAAAAAGGTAGAGGTACTCAGTATCCATAAGCGCTGAATGACGTAGCGAACGGTACTGACAGCTCGACTGCAACACTAAGATGGACACCAACAGCAATATTAAAAGAGCTTTTTTTTTTTAACTATAATAGGTTCGCACTTGATCACCATTTCGCCTGATGTTAAGCGATGATACGATCTACGATGGAGCGTGCTTACCTAGAAGAAACTGATTCACTCTCGATTTGAAGACACCAAGATTGTAACTATCAAGGAAAATCCACTCAGGCAACGCATTCCACAACCTAGACGTTCTTATCACAAAAGTAGAGTTAAATCTCTTCGTTCGTGTCTTTGGAACATCAACCATGACAAGCATTCCGATAGAAAAAAAAATGTGAGCCGTCATGGGACGCCTGGCAGATGTGAAACATCGACATTGTGTTGTAAAAGTAATATGCAGAAAAGAACATATTGTGATAGGAACTAAATATGTCATAATCTATACTAATATTATAAAGCTGAAGAGTTTGTTTGTTTGTTTGAACGGTAGGATTTCGGGAAGTACTGGTCCGGATTCAAAGATATTTTTCTATTGGATAGTCCATTTATCGAGGAAGGCTATAATAGGCTATAGAAAATAACGCTACTATTAATAGAAGCGGAGCATGAATCAAGAATGTAACAAAATCGGGAAAAAATATTCCTTTTTGAGGGTTTTCGTACGTTTCGTGCTTTGACATGACATGTGTATAAGATTGCGTCATTGAATATTACAGATTACATACCTCTTGAATATAAAACCTTTGCTAAAAAAAAAATTCCTTAATCTGAGTTGGTACAACCAGTTTCCAATAGGTGGCGTAGCAGGTAGCTGAAGAGGTGTTTTGTTTGAAAGCGATATTCTCAGGAATGACTAAACCGATTTCAGTCATTCTTTCACCGTTGTATATGTACGGGATCCTGATGAGTACTATATAATGTACCACGGGCAACGCCGGGGCGGACATCTAGTGATAAAATATAACGATTTTTTTTCCAGATAACAATGACTATTTATTGAATTGACATTTATTTTCATTAAATACAAAAATTTACGAATTTATTTGAAACAGTCGATTGCGCATGGCGACGCGTCGCCACACCGTACACACTACTGCATATAGACTGTATGTATATAGCATCGTATAGCGTGGCGACGCGTCGCCACGGCATGCGTCGCCACGCCAGAAATCGGTTTTACGTGCGACTATAGATGTTTCACATCAAAAGTGATTATTTTATTAGCAGTAATGTGAGGCTGATACTGACTGTCCTGTATGTGCATGATGTGTATGTGGTGATACTGACTGTCCTGTATGTGCATGATGTGTATGTGGTGATACTGACTGTCCTGTACGTGCATGGTGTGTATGTGGTGATACTGACTGTCCTGTATGTGCATGATGTGTATGTGGTGATACTGACTGTCCTGTACGTGCATGGTGTGTGTGTGTGGTGATACTGACTGTCCTGTACGTGCATGGTGTGTATGTGGTGATACTGACTGTCCTGTACGTGCATACTGGTGTGTGTGTATGTGGTGATACTGACTGTCCTGTACGTGCATGGTGTGTATGTGGTGATACTGACTGTCCTGTACGTGCATGGTGTGTATGTGGTGATACTGACTGTCCTGTATGTGCATGGTGTGTACGTGGTGATACTGACTGTCCTGTATGTGCATGGTGTGTACGTGGTGATACTGACTGTCCTGTATGTGCATGGTGTGTACGTGGTGATACTGACTGTCCTGTATGTGCATGGTGTGTACGTGGTGATACTGACTGTCCTGTATGTGCATGGTGTGTACGTGGTGATACTGACTGTCCTGTATGTGCATGGTGTGTACGTGGTGATACTGACTGTCCTGTATGTGCATCTTCCGGTTGGCCTCTCCCAGCGCGGACAGCAGGTCCAGCTTGACGCGCGTCTCGGCGGACAGCGCGCGCTCCAGGTGCGCCGCGCGCGCGCCCAGCGCGCCCCACGCGCCCGCCTCCCCGCCGCCCACGCCGCCCGCCTCCGCGCGCGCCTCCAGGGCGCGCACCTGCCGACAAGACACTACATGTTAAGGTACAAGTTCGCACTGAGACTGCGACACGAGACCGCGACAGGCACTTGACTATACAGAATTGTATGGGCGCGAACTGGTGCCCATACAATTCCATAGTGTCAAGTGCCTGTCGCGGTCTCCGGGCGAACCGCTACATTTACGAGGCTATCTGGAACGCCTATCGTTAGATAGATAGATAGATAAACTCTTTATTGCACTTATTTAGAAAACAAAATAACAAAAATATTCAAAACTACTAAAAAACAAAGTAGCAATTGGCGACCTTATCGCTAAGAGCGATCTCTTCCAGGCAACCGCAGTATGGAAAAGGAGATAAGATGAATAAGAAGACGGGGAAGTACAAATAATGAGTGGAGGATACTTATAATTCTACAATTTGGAAAATTAACTATACTACTTATAATATATAATTAAACTACAAAACCAATTCCACTAAAACATGCTACATATACTTACATATTAATAACTTTACAATCTAATACATAAATACGAATATAACATACACTAATAGATACATAAATATCATGTTTTACCGATGGAGATTTATGAAATAGATTTAAATTATATAAAATTAAATAAGAGTAACGATTTCAAGTAATTGATCACGTAGACAAATATAGTTATCGTTATTAGCTATCACTGTCTAAGAGACTATCTAAAATGGCTATCATTATTAGCGACACAATTTTTAGCTCGAAATGTGACGTTGTGTAGTATGTCCGGCTGCAATATGGGTCGTCGACATCGCAAAGTTTTAGTTTGAACCTGGACTCGATGAGCACAGGACCGAAGGTCACAAGACAGACCTATACCTACCCAGCAGAGATAAAAAAGACTTGAAGATGATGATGAGGAGTACTCAATTCGGCTGTATGTAAGTTTCTATTAAAGCGCCGAAGCCCAACAGTAGTGTGATCACGGGTCACCGCTCAATTAAAAAAGGTACGATGTATGCAACGGTCTACTTGAGGTACCTGTTGGTTCGCCAGCCCGCAGTCCCGCTGCAGCGCCCGCGCGGCGTCGCGCGCCCGCGTCAGGTCCCGCCGCAGCGCCGCCGCCTCCGCCTCGGCCGCCGCGCGCCGCGCCGCGCACGCGCTGCTCGTGCATTCCCCACTGCTGCACAAACATTACATATCATTGAAGTAAAATCCCCTTTTGGCGCAACATACACAGAATTTTTCGTGGGCTGTGAATTGAGTTCTAGCGTCACGAAGTGAAAGATTCGATCTGGTTAATTAATGATTGAATCAATAAATGTACTTACTGTATTACATAAATATATGTGTACCAGGCCAATCGGAAAGTTTTGCTAAAAAAAGTTTTTATGTATACACTGGCCATTTGTAATTACTTTGAAAACTTCGATTATTTAAAAGTAAAAATACCTCTCTTCGATTTTCAAATATCCCTCCGCATTTTTGAGAGCCAATTCAAATTTTCTTGTCTTATTAAAATATGGATCTGCGTCGAGAACATTTTCGTGCTATGATTTTTTACAATTTCATCATTGTGGCTTAAAATCTGATGAATAATTTGATCGACTTCGAATTGTTTTTATGGATGAAGGACCTGCAAAAGCAACCGCCTACCGCTGGTATAGCGAGTTCAAACGCGGTCGTTTTACTTTGGGGGATGAACGTGGAAGTGAGTGATCGTCCTACGACAGCTGTCACCGAAGAAAGTGTGCTGGCAGTAAAAAAAAATATTCAAGAAAAAACATACAAAGAGATTCAGCATACTCTGCAGATTGGTTTAGGAAGTGTTCACAAGATTTTGCACGAGCACTTTCGCGTAAGGAGGATAGTGTCCCGCTGGGTGCCGCTCAACCTCACCGAAGCTCAGAAGCAGGCCCGTGTGGATTGGTGCCGTGATATGATACAAAAATTTGAAGCAGGCTCGTCACGGCGCGTTTACAACATTGTGACAGGTGACGAATCCTGGATTTATCAATACGATCCAGAAACAAAGCGTCAGTCGACAGTTTGGCTGTTTCAAAATGAACCAACGCAACGCCTAAGAAAGTGAAGCGATCAAGGAGCGCAGGGAAAATTTTGATCGCTAGTTTCTTCGCTTTGACGGGGTACCTAATTACAATTCCACTTCGAGACCAAAGCAGCATCAACGCTGAATGGTCCCTACAGCATAAAATGCCTGCCATAAGTGTTTTCTGCAATGAACAACAAGCGACCGAACACCGGGCTTCGCGGGGTCTTTCTTCCCGCACCGCCCGCGCATTCTGCGACCAAAACGAGGGACTTCCTGGACTCCACACCGATCTTGAGACTTGGGATCCTTACAGTCCTGATTTCGCTCCATGCGACTTATTTTTATGCCCAAAAATAAAAAATTAGCTCAATGGGATACAGTTTTCATCACCGGAAGACGCGCTAGCAGCGTTTGAGAAGGCCGTGGAAGACGTGTCTGCGGAAGACTGGAAATAACGTTTTGAAAATTGGTTCAGACGCATGAAACTTTGCTTTTGTGTAAAAATATATTTTTTCATAGAAGTTAGTTCTTTAGTTTCTCAAAACTTTCTGAGTGTCCCAGGTATGTGTGTGGTGGATACTGACCTGTTCCCGCGGCCCTGCTTGAGCGCCAGCTCGGCGTGGTGGCGCGCGCGCCGCTCCTCGCTCAGCTTGCGCTCGATGGCCGCGCCTGCGCCCGCGCGCCACGCCGACACCCTGCGGGGGCCGGGGGGGAACCGGGTTACATCACCCACACTTACGGGCTATTTAGATAGGCAGCTAGATAGGAACCAAAGAGTTTACATATATACTACCGTATAGAGTTGGAACGAAACGCTTTACACCGAAAGCACGGGTCTGATCGCTCTTGTCTTGTCGTGGAAGTGTCATACTTTTGTCGCAGCACACCACTCTGTTGCCATAGCAAGTATGATACTTTTGTCGCAGCACACCACTCTGTTGCCATAGCAAGTATGCACGTCACCTGCTTACGATTGGTACAAAGGAAGCGTGCGGAAAACCCTGATATATTTACTTATATTCTCTATCTAAGACAGGAACTCTTTATTTTGTAGTTGTAGGGCTCTTTGCAGTCCGCCTGGGGAAGTACCACATCTTTGCCCTTTATTTTTACTCGCATTATAAACTAGGCTAAAAACAACTTATATCGCATGTTTCTCGAAGGGTTTCTAACGGTTGAAGGACTAGTATCCATGGACAAAATTTAAAAAAAAATGAGAGTAACGGTCGACAGACCACAGCACAGCTGACTATCTTTCTCGCTGTGGCATAGTCGACGGTCCTGAGATCACCCGAATATTTCTTTCACTTACGAGCGGGACGCTGAGCTTCATTCACAGCCCACGAAAAATCTATCTGTGATGCACCAAAAGAGGTCATCATTTCAATATATCTATGTAGATCTGGCATTTGAGGAAGTGTGCCGTTGATGAGTAATCAGCGGTTCCAGTGCTTACAAACGTTACGAATAGACGTTTCGCCGTACGTTAGACTCACCTATACTGCAGCGCTGCATGCGCTCGTTTGAGTTCGGTGTAGTTACTCAGCAGCTGCAGCGCTGCCCTCTGTCCCCACGTGAGACGACTCACTTGTGCTGCAGCGCTGATACGGTCGTCAGAGCTCGGTGTAGTTACTCAGCAGCTGCAGCGCTGCCCTCTGTCCCTACGTGAGACGACTCACTTGTGCTGCAGCGCTGATACGGTCGTCAGAGCTCGGTGTAGTTACTCAGCAGCTGCAGCGCTGCCCTCTGTCCCTACGTGAGACGACTCACTTGTGCTGCAGCGCTGATACGGTCGTGAGAGTGCGGTGTAGTTACTCAGCAGCTGCAGCGCTGCCCTCTGTCCCTACGTGAGACGACTCACTTGTGCTGCAGCGCTGATACGGTCGTCAGAGTGCGGTGTAGTTACTCAGCAGCTGCAGCGCTGCCCTCTGTCCCTACGTGAGACGACTCACTTGTGCTGCAGCGCTGATACGGTCGTCAGAGTGCGGTGTAGTTACTCAGCAGCTGCAGCGCTGCCCTCTGTCCCTACGTGAGACGACTCACTTGTGCTGCAGCGCTGATACGGTCGTCAGAGTGCGGTGTAGTTACTCAGCAGCTGCAGCGCTGCCCTCTGTCCCTACGTGAGACGACTCACTTGTGCTGCAGCGCTGATACGGTCGTCAGAGTGCGGTGTAGTTACTCAGCAGCTGCAGCGCTGCCCTCTGTCCCTACGTGAGACGACTCACTTGTGCTGCAGCGCTGATACGGTCGTCAGAGTGCGGTGTAGTTACTCAGCAGCTGCAGCGCTGCCCTCTGTCCCTACGTGAGACGACTCACTTGTGCTGCAGCGCTGATACGGTCGTCAGAGTGCGGTGTAGTTACTCAGCAGCTGCAGCGCTGCCCTCTGTCCCTACGTGAGACGACTCACTTGTGCTGCAGCGCTGATACGGTCGTCAGAGTGCGGTGTAGTTACTCAGCAGCTGCAGCGCTGCCCTCTGTCCCTACGTGAGACGACTCACTTGTGCTGCAGCGCTGATACGGTCGTCAGAGTGCGGTGTAGTTACTCAGCAGCTGCAGCGCTGCCCTCTGTCCCTACGTGAGACGACTCACTTGTGCTGCAGCGCTGATACGGTCGTCAGAGTGCGGTGTAGTTACTCAGCAGCTGCAGCGCTGCCCTCTGTCCCTACGTGAGACGACTCACTTGTTCTGCAGCGCTGCATGCGCCTGCTTGAGCTGCGCGTACTCCGCCTTGCGCAGCTTGTCGGCGGCGGCGGCGGCCGCGAGCGCCTTCTTCGCCTCCGCCTCGCCGCTGCGCGCCGCGGCGAGCTCGGCGCGTATTCGTTTCAACTCTTCTACACTTTCGCGGGCTTCGCGCTGTGAAAATAACAATTAAATGCAGTAGTAAATGTTCTTGGTCCTACAATTGAGATTTATCGCAGTATGTTTAGATTACTTTGCTCTATGAATAGTTATTGAAGTGAAAACTTCTTTTAGCGCGCCACATACAGATTTTTCGTGGACTGTGAATTGAATTCTATCGTCACGCTCGGGATTAATAAGAGATCTTCGGGTAAACTCGGTACCATAGCTATTGGGCATCTAGAAATGCGTTAGCATTTCCCTTGGCCACCTAGAGACGCGTCAGCATTTCCCATTGACGGCGTCAGCACTCTCCATTGAACAAGCACACGTTTCTAGATGGCCATGACCACGGCCACGCCTTCCGGTTTCACCCGCGTAGTTTCTAAAGAAAGCTATCACATCCCGAGTTATAAGTTTTCACTTCTATCGGCAGTTCCTATGACTGCCAAATTTTTTTAATATTGCACGTGCCGTACTATAGGATAGGTAATCTGTTGATGTTTTTTCATAACATGATAATTTTAATTTTTCAAATACGCTGTTTTCAAAGGAAACAAAAATTAGACACCTTCTAACTGACATCTTACACCATTTAACATTTTTCATCCAAATCTATATAAGGCCCTGGCAAAATAAATAGACCTAACTTATTTTTAACCCCCGACCAAAAAAGGGGTGTTATAAGTTTGACGTCGATGTCTGTCTGTGTGTCTGTCTGTGGCACCGTAGAGCTCAAACGGATGGGTCGATTTCGATGCGGTTTTTTTTTAAATTGAAGGTTAATATCTGTGCAGATGTTCTTAGCTATGTTTGATTATATATCGATTCAAGATGGCCGTCTCCACAAAATGGCGGACAAAATAATTCTTCACAATCTACCTCAATATAGTATTTAATTTTTTTCACTACTATCTACTATCAATCAAATCAATCAATGGGTATCAAACGAAAGGGCTTGACTAGAATACTTAGCGCTATGACAAATTAAAAATCAAAGATGGCCGCTACCACAAAATGGCGAAATACATTTCTTTTTTCACAGCTCCCTTCTTTATATGGGTATGAAATGAAAGGGCTTGACTAGTAGAATGTTGTACAGATAAGAAATCCGAAGTAGTCGGGGGTTAAACAAAATTTTTAAGTTTGTTCTTGTTGATCTGAAAAATTACATTTAATGAACAGCCAAGTTTGTTTTGACTATGTTGACAGCAGCTACGAGTGTGTTCCCATACTTATTGAATCCACGGACGTGTCGGAGACTGCTGGAGAGTCATTCAGACAGAATATCGATTTGAGACTAACACTTACCAGTTCCTTTTCCCTCTCCTTTTCGCGTTCTCTGTCTCGCTCTCTCTCCCGCTCCCGCTCCTTCTCTCTCTCTTTTTCTCTTTCCTTCTCTTTATCTTTACTACTGCTACTTTCTTTACATCTAACATCTTTTGTACTTTCTACTTCCTTATCTTTAATTGTTTGTTCTCTTGCTGGAATAAAATAAATTTAACAACATATTAACTTACTACCGTCACAAAATTAGGGCTAAGAATGATCTCGAATCACGTAAAACTATTTGCACAGTCCCTCTGGGGAAATATTACACCTTTGGTAGTTATTCTACCGTCAAGCAGTGATGTGCATACATTACTGTTTTTTGGTTTGAAGGGGAATGTTTCCAGAGAAATTTCAGGTTGTAATAAATTATTTGCACTCTACATGCTCTAACAGTGAATGTGTTGTTATAAGTAGGCGGGTTGCAACTAGAAACTATATCCCCGCTGTTTCTTCATCTTACTTTTGATATCAGAGACAGATCACACATATCTTCTTGGGCTGAATACACTGTGTACCATTCAAAAACATCATTCTTTATCCCACTATTGTCATTAAGATATTAGTGTTGTGGATTTCTTTTGATTCCAGCAGTGGGAACATAAAGTGGGATGTTTATCTTAAAATACATATATAATTCTACTGTACACGTGTTTGAACTCCTCCTAAATGGCCAGACTGATTTGAATGAATGTTTTTGTTTGGGTTGCATCCTGGATGGTTTAGGTTCATAAATCAGCACGGCGAATGGCGCTGCAGTCGGTATCTATGTGATTTTCTACACTGCAACTAAACGGCTGGATTGATTTGAATAAATTTTTGAGAATGCATTCAATGGGGGCCTGATTGATTTACATTCACAAACAGGCTACGTCTGTCGGCTCCGCTAGTTAATATCAAAATATTAAAAATACTTACAATGCTCTGTACTCTTATGACTATCACTATTTTCCTTATCTTTATCTTTTTTATTTCTTCTTCTCTCTTCTTTTAATGTGTTAGCCTCTTTCTTGTCGTATTTCGTAGACTTCCCACCACCTGTTGACAATTCAAAAACAAAGTTAAATTTACAAATATTAGAATAAAAACGAATAAAAAAGCTGCAGCCAATGTCGATGGTCAATGACGGCCTCTCATGACATGCATTAATAGTCTTAAAGAAGTTCCTACTATTATTCTACGTTTGCCTATTACAATATAGGGGTACAAGACAACAAACTACTAAATCTACCATGATATGCTGTAATTTTAGTCATGCCTTTTATTCATTATTAATTAATTTAACTCGACGGACTCCTTGGTATGAAAAAGGAATGCAGACCATTCCTTTTTTTTCAAATAAACATTGGTTTACTTTTTTGCTTTTTCATAGGCAAGAAAGAAGAAAGACATAAATACCGAATATAGTATTATATCGTACCTTTACTGTGGTTGGGTTTGTCATCGTCTTCGTGACAGCCCGGCCCGCTGGCCGCACCGTTACTGAGTGGGTGTTCCCCGGAGTGTGTGGGGTGGACCCCTGTGTGGTTTTGCGTCGATTTGTCTCGTTCCCGTGTCGCCTTTTTATCTGTAGGCGCTTCTATGTGTTCTGACTGTGAACGGAAGATATACATTGTTGTGGAAAGATATACTACTAAAAATTTAAACAAAAAACTACTTAAATTTATATTATTCATATAGACATTTGACTAAAATTCATAATTTTTGTAAAATATATGAATACCTCATCCAGATAAAGGGAAGAAAATTTTAGTTTTTGGTAAATATTTCAAAAACTGCCCATTTGGTCAGAGCTGTTTTTACCATTCCTGCTTCCATTTCACATTTTTTTGTAAACACCATTCATAAAAATACATAACATTTTTGGGGCTCTAATTTTAAACCCACGGTAATTTACCGTTTCTAGAAGTGGTCCTTCGAGCCAGTGACAATTGGCTACTTTATCGCATAGAGTGATCGAGACACAGTCAGTTCCACTTTTGTTCAGCGATTAGTTTGTCCCTTTAAGAAACTGGCAGTCCGCCCCGACTTCGCCCGTGATAGTATAATACAGCGTATAACACTAAGGATCTCGTACATATCCAACGGAGAATGAATTTTTGAAATCGGTCCAGTAGTTCCTGGGATTAGTGCTTTCAAATAAATAAACTCTTCAGATTTTTAATATTAGTATAGAGTATAAATGTTACCTTATCTGTGACGCAGTGCCCATTAGCCTCTGTTTTGACGCGTTTTTTCCCGCCCGCGGCACCGTTCATGTGCCGCGAACCGCACGCCACGGGGCACTCGCAGACCGCCTCGCTCTACAAATAAACATGCACAATTGGAGATCGTGAGCAAAAACCAGACATGCCGCATTTTCTTCAGTCATCTGGTGACCAAGGCCGTTGTAAAGCCGTTCAAAGATGTTTGCACATTACCGCTTAGCAGTTGAATAACTGTCTAAGATGTAGTACTACAACAATACTCAAGTTCCTTCCGCCACAATCTTGCTAAAGAGACCAACAACTAACCGGCGGCACAGACTCCCTCATGAGCTCGAAGTAGAAATCGTTCTGCACGCACACGAGCCACTGAGTCCTCGCGCGCAGTCTCCGCACGACGTACTTCTTGACGCCGACGCCGAGCGTCACGGCCGGGAACCCCACGCAGTGCGCAGCCAGAGGGCGCGCGCTCCAGCCCGGCGCCGGCGTCAACGACACGGCCATCCATACACACACACACCCTTACACTCCAAGATAGAAAGCTCGTGTCACTTTCTCTCTCTCTCTCTCTCTCTTTATGTGTTTCTAACCTATAACACCCCGTTATTTTTTACGTCGGGTGTTTCAAAGGAGAACCAACTAACCGGCGGCACAGCATCCCTCATGAGCTCGAAGTAGAACTCGTTCTGCGCGCGCACGAGCCGCTGAGTCCTCGCGCGTAGTCTCCGCACGACGTACTTCTTGACACCGACGCCGAGCGTCACGGCCGGGAACCCCACGCAGTGCGCGGCCAGAGGGCGCGCGCCCCAGCCCGGCGCGGCATTTCCTGTGAGGCCGCCGCGCACTCCCTCCACGTACACTATGAAGCAGCAGATCGCTACTGTCGGCAGGCATATGCCTTTGTCTGCGACTGGGGACAGACAAATAAATACTTTTTATACATACCCCTAACTAAGCGAGCAGACATAGGTACTATCAACTAAGCCACGAAGCCACTATAATAACACAGGTGTGTCCATTAGATAAGCAAAGTACGATCAACATTATCGTGAACATTTTTAACCATTAATAAATAATACCAATGAAGTGTTTCAACGCGTAGGTAAAAATAATATTGATTGATGAATCATTATTATTTTTATCTACGCCTAGTTACTTAGTTTATTATTTATATTATCGGTTAACATATAACTAATTAACAATCACAAATTATTTCTAGTCATTTCCTGTTGATAAGTGCCCATTCATATTATACCTCACATTTTTTTTAAAGTTGTGTGTACTGCCTATAGAAGTGAAAACTTATAACTCAGAATTAATAGCTTACTTTGGAATCTTCGCGGGTGAGAATGATCCGAAGATGTCTTATCATACCGAGCGTGACGATAGAATTCAATTCACGGCTCACGAAAAATCTGTATTCTTGTAATGTAATATGACTGTAATCTTGATTTGGTTACCTAAGCTTTGTTTTTGTTTTTCTAGGTGCAATACAGAGTTATCTATCTATCATTTAGTGTATTAAAACTATTTATATATGAATTTAAGTTCACGCACAGTCGTCCTGTACTATTGTTATAAATACATTAAAATGAGGCCTCTGAATCCTAGCCACAAACAAGCCTTGTCCGTTCCTCCGTGGCGTTACCATCGCATTTTTATCAGATACTCTAGTAGCTCTCGTTTATAAATGGGTAGTTCAAAAGGCCACGAGTCTGAAGTGGTGGCAACTGTACTCAAGTTGTTCGATACATCGTCTAATGATTCACATCGCCACATGTGGCCAGCGACGCTAAATGTGCTGGCTGCTTGTTGCTATCCATCAGCCTACTGTCGTTTTTTTCTTTGTACCGAGTTAGGTAGAACATATGACGTAAAGAAAGGGTCATTTTCTACTACATTTTATGAACTACAAAATTTTATGTAAGATGAAAATACCATTCTAATTAGTTCGGCGGGTATATTATGGAAAAATATACGTATTTTTTGTTTTATAAAGTTTCTAGCATCGCCCCGCGGTTTTACCCGCGTTTTCCGTTCCCGTTATTTTGCTGCCGTGAAAAGTGGCCAATGTATACCTACTTCTAGGCTATAATGCAACTGTTCCAAATTTCAACCTGATCCGTTCTGACATTAAGACGTCATTGAGCAAAAAAACATACAAACATTGACATTTATAGTATTGGTAGGATTTTATGTATTCAGTATTAATAGCACTGCTCACAGCTTATTCCCATTTTAGTGATTGAACTTACATTGTACATTTTATAGTTAAAGTTCCAACAGTCTACCATTCATTACATAGTAGCTACAAATGTGAAGTATTTATTACATTTTACGTAATTGTTTCAAGGAAGGTTATTGTTTAGAATATATTTTTGAACAAGCACTAGAGTTAGTCAATTGTTCTAGCTATTATAGGGGGTTTCAATAGCTTCAAAATAATTGTTTAACTTTCATATAGTAGCAGCACTCATGACAGTCCCAGTGGGGAAGTACCACACCTAGAATATGTTCAACTGCCAAGCAGAGGGCAACGTTACATGCAGGCGTGTTGCTATCCATCAGGCACACGTCCTGCTCGTCCCGTCACTCTGTACTATATAAAATACTCCCGTCATTTAAGTGCGTGACTGAGAATCAAAACAGTTTTACTTAAGTAAACCATTATTTTGGCCGAAAGTACTAAAGCGTACACAACATAAATTTTTTTAAATCACTGATTGAAGCTATAAAACATAATCAAAATCAGTTCCCATTCGTCCACTGTTGAACATAGGCCTCTTCAATAATACGCCACTGAGAGATCCTTGGCTTTACGTTTTACGTTACGCCAACTACCACTAGCTGCCTTTCGTAAATCTTCATCCCAACTAGTCTCGCGTGTATGATGCCTTGAGATGGAGAAGTTATAAATAAACTACTTAATTTTACAACTGTACTTTTTACCATTTCGATGCAAAAATCAATCCCCTCCACACAAAAAACCATCTATACTAATATTATAAAGCTGAAGAGTTTGTTTGAACGCTAGGATCTCGGGATGTACTGGTCCGAATTGAAAGATTCTTTTTCTATTGGATATATAGTCCATTTATCGAGGAAGGCTATAGAACATAACGCTACTATCAATAGAAGCGGAGCATGAATCAAAAATGTAACAAAAACGGGGAAAAAATATTCCTTTTTGTGAGTTTTCGTAGCGTGCTTTGACATGATAGCATGTGTCTAAGATTGTTCATTGTCATTGAATATAAACCTTTGCTAATCAAATTTGTTTCTAAATCTCAGTTGGTACGACCAATTTCCGACAGGTGGCGTAGCAGGTAACTGAAGAGGTTTTTTGTTTCAAAGCAATATTATCAGGAATGACTGAACCGATTTCAGTCATTCTTTCACCGTTGGATATGTACGGGATCCCGATGAGTGCTATATAATGTTCCACGGGAGAAGCTGGGGCGGACATCTAGTAATGTATATAACCCAGATGGTAATAACTGGTCTATACATAAGAATTAGCAATGTGCAGTACTTACATGTATACCAGACAAACTGTACCCACACATAGGTACTGGCAGCGAAGAATATGTACTGTATTGGTATAAAGAAGAAACATATCATGTCTGACGTCAACGCGATGCAGATAAAAAATACCGAAAACGCCTGAAAAAAATAAAGAAATTCTCTATTAGTGTGCTACTGTTATTTAAGTAGAAGTAAATTCGTACAGTTCGTAATTTACGGCTGGTCCGGAGCCCCTTGTGCGAATGGCCACCACCCCGGTTTCCTCACGATGTTATCCTTCACAGGGTTTTATTTCAAAACTCATGAGACTGATTATTTTCGCGGTTTTGCAGCCACCACGGGTATCGCCAGATACCGCCCGCGAACGTGGCAATAAGCACGTCATGAGTTGTAATTTCAATCGCTCAATGAATTCTTAGCCTTAAAACCCATCTTCACCAGTTGTTGCCACCCAGATCGAACTCGAATCTAGAATCGAACCTACGACTTTGTAACCAGACATATTTCCCACTGAGACACCATGGCTTATTTAAATTGTAATATTTATAAACAAATAAGATAAAATTCCAGTTCATTTTTGGCGCAGTTAGAAATTCAAAAAAGTAAAAATAAACAAACATTACATATAATAGGATACCAATCAAAAATGATATCGGCCCGTATGGCAAATATTTAAAAATAAAAAAATAAAATATAGGGCACGTCAATCATACAAGTTTATAAGAAAACGAAGCAATCTAAAAAGCAAGCTATTACAATTACAAAAAAAACTGAATTTAAATTAAAAAATAAAATAAAACTAAGTATTTCGTTAAATATATTTTAAAGATATTTTAATTTCCAAATGACAGGTGCAAACCTATCTTTACCGCCAATATCAAGCGACAATGGAGCATGCTTATCCAGAAGAAACCGAATCATTCTCGACTTGAAGACACCAAGATTGTAACCATTGGGAAAACCCACTCAGTCAAACAATTTACAAGCCTAAACGTTTTTAGTACGACAGTGGGCTCAGACTTCCTCGTTCGAGTCTTTGGAACGTTAAGCATGAAACAATGTCACTTCTTGTAGTTCAATAGAAAAAGGGTAAAAAAGGATAGTGCAGATCCACTGCATACTCTCCGAAAAGCATCCAATAAGCTAGCATTTTCAAAAATACTCACCAGTCCTTGGTATTTGTAAGTATCGTAGACCGAGCGCAGAAGGATCCAGAATGGCCAGAGGAACTCAAACCGGAACTCTAGCATGTAGTCGGCGAGGACCACCGAGGCCCACACCATCACAAACTTTAGGTACAACATTGAGCTGCAATATAAAACATTCTATCAGCTGTCATGAACAACATTACATTTTTTAGTATGAGTTTGAGATTTTATGAGATTATGTTTTTTTTTAAACTATTATAGGTTTACACTTGTTTTTAGTATGAGTTTGAGATTTTATTGGATAGGATGAGATTGTGTTTTTTTTAAACTATTATAGGTTTACACTTGACCACTATTTCGCCTGATGTTAAGCGACCATATGGTCTAAGATGGAACGTAGTTACCTAGAAGAATCCTATTACTCTAATCGAAGACTCCAAGATTTTAATCCTAGGCAAAAACACATTTCACAGCCTTTTTATTACAAAAGTAGAGTCAAACCTCGTCATTCGAGTCTTTGGAACGTCAATCATGAAACGATGTCTCTATTTCGAACTACAAGCAGTCCAATACAAAAATGGGCAAGGTTACATATTTAAATTAAGTCCGACCACCGACCGAATTACGGTTAACCGAGTTACCTGTAAAGTAATTAAAGATTACTTTTACTAAGTATAAGCAACACAACAGTAAACCACTACAACAAAAAGTTCCACTAAAATTATAAAGGCAAAAGATTTTTAGTTTGTGTGTTTGTGTTCTCTCATATTGGCTAATTCCTGCAAAATATGTACCTGGATCAACATTCAACGCATAGGCTACTTAACTGTAAGTTAGTGGATATATCAGGGGCGCAGCTAGTATTAATATAAATTTAAATATTGAGTAAACATTCTTCATACAAAGTGAAATAGATTAATATCTTCGATGTTGTCCCTGTGGAAAATAAATTGAGTGGACAACCACTCAATAAAAGTGGTAATTTATTATCAACAACTAGTAGAGACAATTACACTAGTGTGTATTATAAATAGTTTGTTAATACATGAGTTTGTTGTAATATATCTCTATAATGGTCTTTAAACAAAATTTAATAAGTAGTAAATTCATTAAAATTATCAAAAAATAAAATGCCCATTTTGAAATTAGAGAAATACTCACCTTTATGTTTATAAACATACATGATGATGATGATCTAACACATAATATGATGATATTATGTGTTAGATCATCATCTAACACTAAGCGTTCTTATATATCGTTATAGTCAGTGGTTCCCGCGGAATACTTTATGAAATGATTTTATATATGAGTATGGTTATTGCTATTTACTATATAATTATTTGTTTGAATAGTATTTGGCAAAAATACTAATAAATATTAACATACACAATTATCATGAAAAACTGTTGAGACACAGATTACACAACAAGGTGCTCATAGATTTGCATAAAACACATTACATGTCTTTAAAAAGATAGCTTACAAGTAAAACAACAATCACCTCACATTACACGGAACAATATAGTATTTAAATCATAATAAATGTTATAGAAATGACTTTGAATTGAGGAAAATAACTTTTAAAACTAAATAGGGTAAGGTGAACAAAAACATTTGAAGAGAGGATCTGATCAGATATTACTAGTTTTTTGTTTATGGTATAGTGACAAGAAGAGCAGGACATGTGCCTGATGGTAAGCACACGCATCCATTGGAATATGAAGAGTCTAAATAATTACCTAGCACTGCGCTCATCACTCAGAGATTTAAGACGTTTTAACCCTGTAATTTTTCTGGAAACATTGCCCTTCAAAGCGAAACAGTGATGTTATGACATTACTGCTTGGCAGTAGAATAACTGGAAAAGGTGTGGTACTTCCCCAGGCAGACTTTGCAAAGAGTCCTACCACTACAAACTACAACTTTTTATTTCGTGTCGCCTGCACACTCCGTTCAGAAGTCCCCAAGATAGGCATGTTAAAAAAAATCTCTTCAGCTTTGTGCACCCGTTTAGTTACCTGCAGTTAGTGTCCAACCAGTGAGCATGAAACAAAACCAAAGATATAAAAACTGATAATACAATATATTCAGAGTACATACGGAGTCCATTTGACAGGTCTTTCTAAAACCCAACTAATATTAATATTATGTGGTTTGATGTTTGTTTCTCAATCACATGGGATTGCCAAAATAGAGAGTTGAAATTTGGGACACAGATTATATTCTAGATTCTAGAATAAATCTAAAATATAACCGGAATGGGAACTATATGGGTAAAATGGAGGTTACACTGCTAGTGATTTATTTAACTTTCTTTGCTAATTATATAATATACATTATTCCAAGAGCTGGCCCTAACTTTTAAAGCAAGCTGCAAACTTGTCATACACCTTGCGAGGGTGCAGGGAGGTGCTGATGCAGACCTGGCTGGTATTAGCGGGATAAAATGACTACTACTCTAATTGGATTTTATATTATTCATATGTTTTATTCCAATTTCATGTATGTGGGGTGATGTATTGATGATTAACACATATTTATTTATTCTCATCTGCCCATGGAGCTGCTATGTGATGATATCAAGTTTTCATTTCACTGACCCAGATATTTTCAGATTTAAGGTCTATCATTGGAATAGAAAGCTATTAATTAATACCGTGCCTGTACATATTTGAAGTTATGTATTTTGTAAGGAATAACCCTCATTATTTTTCTCTATTGAGTGATAAAGTAAAACGTAACCGGCGTGATAAGTGTAGACTGCTCATAGACAAACGCAAAAAAAAAAGATTATGAGTGACAGCATTTTTTATATGGCTCCTCTTTTATATAATAAGCTGCCAAATGCCATAAAAGAACATAACAATCTTCAAAAGTAAACTAAAAAAAATGCTGATACACAAATGCTATTATACTGTAAGTGAATTTTTAAATGATAAGGAAATTAATTGGAATACTAATATTTTAGACATTGTTTAACATGAAATTTTTACAATCTATTAACCTTATTCCATTAATATCTCAATAAATATTATTATTCCATTATGAAATTTGACATTCAACTAACATAAGACCAAATAATAATATATTGTATCATGTTGAATTAGTTTGTACTGTATTACATTTTGACATTCTTTGAGTATTTACATATTTCACTGTATACATTTCGACATTTTTTGATTGTATACATTTATTGCACTTTATACATTCTTTGACATTCCTCACATGGATGAACTGCAAGATCTACTACTGCAAGACCTTAGACCTTGGATGGACATACTGATCTAACTCAAAAAACACAAGACAATATCCTGATGAAACCCAAGACTTTGGCGAAATTGTGCTCACCAAGCATTTATCTCACACATATATATTTATATATCACAACTAAATAGAAGACAGAAATGAATAGAAGATGAGGAAAAAGAAGACTTTAATCAGCTGACTATTATTTAATTTTTTTCATATATAAATTAAGACTTTTTTTTTCTTTTATAGGTTTACACTTGACTGCCATCTCGCCTGATGTTAAGCGACGATGTGGTCTACGATGGAGCGTGTTTACCTAAATGAAACCGATTCACTCTCGATTTGAAGACACAAAGATCTATGACTATCGGGGAAAACCCACTCAGGCAACGTATTCCACAGCCTAGACGTTCTTATCACAAAAGTAGAGTCAAATCTCTTTGTTCGTGTCTTTGGAACATCAACCATGAAACGATGTCGCTTTTTCGAGCTACGAGCATTCCGAAAAAAGGGCAAGGTGGTATCAGATCATGCAAATCAGTCACACACTCTCCAAAGTGTATCCGATAAAAAACCGATAGGCTGGCAATTTTTCGGCAATGATCAAGACTTTGTAGTCTTTTTCGCAGAAGAGTGTCAGAGTGTCATTTAAACTGTATGGAACCAATGCCAAGCATAATCAAATGACCAAATTTACTCTGTAAATTGTCAGAAAATCATGATTTTTTTTTCACAAACTAATAATTAAAATTTATATTTTTTCTAGTTTCAATTCCTCTTCTAATCTATTATTCCGCAACGCCGTACAAAATTCATGCGACAAGGAGAAATGATCGAGATTTAGAACCCCCCCTCTTCAACTGCACTCAGTTGGACAGCTTACAAGTGACAGCATAGTGCTCGATCTTATTACTTTATACCCTTCTATCATCCTACATAGGTCTCCTGCTGTATCATATGACACATAAATTTTGTTCACGGGCCTGCAGTCTATATGGGATTTCTTTATATTTATTACCTGGAGTATGATTTTAAAATCTACACTGTCTAACAATATCTTACCCTCTTTACCTATGTTTTTTTAAGTTGTAAGAAATGGCACCAAGGTTACAATTTCTGATCCTTATTTTTGAAGTGCTGTTACCATTCTATAATTATTTGCTCATCATTTTTTGCATATCAAACTGAGTGGTTTTTTATACAAATGTACATTTTAACAGTACTTACAACGAAGACAGCTACTACGAATGATGAAATAATCAAGTAATTCTATGGTTACGAAGAAGTAATACAACTATTAACCTATTTCTGTCTAGTAATAAAAATAGAGTGATTAATGAGATTTTCTGTCAATCAGTCTGATGTAAATATCTGATTAATGATTACTATGTGATAAATATTGCGTCAAAGTAATGAGCGTCAACATTTCAAATAAATTGGATCCAGTAGATACATGCCTACTTCTTATAAGATCGAAAGGTACTACTGGAAATTATGTTTTACACCACTAATTGCTATTATACTTTACATGGTTTAGTTACACATCCACATGAGCAACATAAATGTATATGACCAAAATAGACACTTGTAATAATAGATCATAGTTATTAATGTTGACTCTCAAAATAACTGAATGTTTATATTACCTTTAGATCATGAAACAACAAATTAAATGAAAATATACTATAAATGTATGTACATAAACCACGATATAACATAACGAAGGCCTGAATTTCGATGTTTCTCTTTTTATTCACACACAACATAACTGATGAATGTGATAGTGAGATGCAAACCAGATGGTACTTTCTACCCACTTGCACGAACCTTTCACAACGTTTTCCCACACTTTTTCACACAATTCATAGAATGCTCTTGTTTAGTCTCATACACTGAAGTTTTTTAGACATATTAAACAATATTAACTTACTTTCCATACATTCCTTCGGTGATTTTTGTGCGCTTTATGGGGCGCCGCAACTTCCCAGTATCGGCATTTCGCCGCTTCATATTTCTACATCCGGGGCGTAAATCGCGAGTGCAGGCGCTCAGATCTCGACACTAATTTACAAATAACCATCTAAAACAATAACGACCTTCCAAATAATGCCTTTTGTTGTCAATCAGCCTATGTCCAAAATTTACGAGGGAGACGGAAGAAATATCGGCAAGCTTTTTTGCGTTCCCTAAACGTATAAATGTTCCCATACCCGCGATAAAATTACTACCACTGTAACAATGCCCTAGTTTTCATACTACTACTTCAAGCTACGCAGTTGGCAACTCAGTGTTGCCGTTTTATATTTTAAAAAAATGCTAACTTTTCGCCCGAATAATGCTAGAAAATGCTAAATACAATTTAAAAAGTGCTAAATAAAATGCCAATTTGATTTAAAGTATTTATTCATCAAAAAACAATATATGACTCTTCTATTTTGAACAATACCTGATGGTAAAGTATTAATAAGTCATATATCTAAATCTTAGTCATCTATTTCGAAAAATATCTGAAGGTCATCAACTTGTTCGTCTTTTTCTTGTTGTGACGTTGACGGGCCACTATCATCAGTCGCTGCATGTTCTTTAATACCCTTAATGTTTTTCAGCACGTCATCAGGAATATTATAAGAATTGCAACATTTTCCTGATCTTCGGAGTCCATATCTGACATACAGTATTGAGTTTAGTGTCGTCAACGACATCCGATTCCTCAGTTTAGTTTTCACCACATTCATTTGACTAAACACTCTCTCCACTTCTGCATTGGAGTGTGGAAGACAAAGGATAGACATCACTAAAGATGCCAACTCGTGAAATGGATTGTTATCGGCACAGTCTTTGTACTCACATACCTCTGACCAGAACTCTATCGTCGAATTTTTGTTTTTCCAGTCTATGTGACTAATGTTTCTCCATTGTACCACAATACGCTCTATATCGACTGCGTTACAACCAAACTCTTGAGCAATGTCAACAATTTCTGGTTTAATTGCTTTCAAAGTTTCCCGTACAGAAAACATATTCATTTTCTCAATGTTTGAATATTTACTGGCAACCTTGATCGCATTTCCTGGACGAGCTTCAATGTAAATTGTTTACAGCGATGTCGTAGATTCTGAACTGATTCTGATGAAAGTTGGTATTCCGTAATTCGACGTTCTACACTGAAACCCATGTATGGAGATGGATCCAGGTAACTGGTGATGTTATCTGTCAGAATATTTACTATGGCTGATGCTGTTGGCATCAAAATTCGCCTTGCCACCGACTCAACCAATTCAACCAAGTCATTTAGAAGTTTGGTCGGGTCTCTGTCATTGCTTTCGAAATTCTTATTCACTTTTTGTACTTCATCTAAAATTGGTAACAAATATAGTAGATGCAGATGATTGATGGGATCATTATACATAGAGTAAAGCATTTCTGCCATGTAACAGTTTTCTTTTTGTTTCATAATTTCAAAATGGGTTTTCAGTTCTAACCATTGATCTACTATTCTACGGACAGCAGGTTCAATGGACAACCACCTGGTATTACACATTTGAGTAATTTTTAGAGGTTCTTTGCCACAGTTTATAGTTTTATAAAGTTCCTTGTAGAACAATTGTCTATTAGAAGAATGGCTAAACCAATTGTGGGTTTCTCGGATCAGGAACTCGATGTTTCGTGGTAGAGTTTCTTCAGATGCATGAGTAATAGCCAACTGTAAAGAATGACATAGGCACCGCACTAATACTAGATTATTATTGCCAGTTTCAGATTTCAGAAGGCTGTGCACGCCGTTGTTGACACCAGTCATAGAAGAAGCATTGTCGGTTCCAATCCCTATTAAATTGTTTATATTTAAATTTAATAGTGTAAATAGGTCTTTATGCCATTGACTATGGCAATGGCTGTCCTGTTCTCAATTTCAACCAATCCTAAGAATGTTGTTATAATCTGTTTTTTGGTCTGGCTATAGTATCGGATTGACATACCGAGAACTTTTGTGACTGATATGTCTGTAGATTCATCTATTAATATGCTGAACTTTGCATGTCCAACATCTTTTATCAATTCAGATACAAAGTGCGGTGCCAAGACTTTATTTATAATATTGCTACATTTTGTTCTATGTAACTTCATGTTTTCTGTACTTCTACTGTCAGAAAATGTCTTTTTGCACAAATCCGATAGGTGATCCACCGTCAAAATTGCAGTATGCTCGCAAATAAAAAGTGCAAGATTGCCTTCCGCTTTCTGGGTATCAAGGCGGGTTTGAATTTTCGAAAAGTTAATTTTTGTTTGACTTTTCATGGGCTCAGCACACTTCACATGTTTACTTGTAGAAATATGTTGTTTTAAACAATACAGTTTTGCAATAATATTACACTTACAATATTTGCAGTAGGCTTTAGTGGCATCATCTTTGACCGGTGATAGCCAATCCTTAAACTCCCTCATCTGTTCCCATTCTTCACGATAATGTTGTGAATATTTGGGGGGCATTGTTCTCACCAAACTTGTATTTTAAAATGTTTTGCGCGTAATCACTTTAGTTTTCCGCAAGCGTAACGTATTACCTATATAACTTGTGATGTGTCTGTCACTGACCGAACGAATGTTTGAGCAAAACATAAACAATCGACTAATCGGGAAAACCAGAACCATAACCAACAGAACCATCACCGAACCTCGAACGTACGAAATGATATCTCTTAACGATGGATGGGATTTCCCCTTAAGTATTTCTGAACGATGGTTAAAGTGTTGCCCTAGACAATGTTGAAAAAATGCTAAAATAATGCAATATGCTAAGTTCCAAATTAACATGCTAAATGAGAGGAAAATATGCCAAATTTAGCATTAAAAATGCCAAAACGGCAACACTGTGGCAACTACTAAGTTCTATTACGCATAGTTTTGTAGAGCAAAAAAATATTAAAACAATGTACTAGGTAGCACTAGTAGTTTAGCACTATATTGCCAGCATCAGAGACTACCAAATATGCAAATTTAATTTTAGGTAAAACTTTTTGTGCGCTCTTGACTTGGGGAATAAGCTGGTGATTGTGTGACGAGAACGTTACGAATGTTACGATTAGTGTGATCGAGCGAGGCGAACAGAAATTGAGTTGAACATATTTATTAGTTCTGTTAGCGAAAATAGAAAGAGAGAGTGCTACGTTTGGTATACTGCTGGAGTAGCACGAGAAAGGTGTGAACAAGCATTTTGTTTCTCTTTTCTTTTCTTTTGGCGCGTTACAGACTGATTTTTCGTGGGTTGTGAATTGAATTCTAACATCACGCTGGGGAATGATAAGAAATATTCAGGTAAACTCTGGACCATAATAAATAAATAAATAAATGGTTTATTTTCTCTCACACAGAAGTTTTACATTTTTTTTCAAATAACTTATTAAAAGTATACTTATCAGTAGTAGATTATCTATGTGAGAGACTGGTGTCTGCACTAGGAAAACCTGTATGACAGATTACCAGCCTCTCCGACACTGGACAAGTGGTGAAAATGGGTAAGTAAGTACTATTTGAAAATATAGATTTTAATTCTTAGGTGTAAGTGAGAGCACATAGTCTAAGTAAGTATAGAGTGAGGGTGTGTGCATATGTGTGCAAGTGTAAGGGTGTGTGTGTACATATGTGTGTGAGTGTGATGGTGTGTGTGTGTGTGTGCGCGAGTGTGTGTGTGTGTGTGTGTGCGGGAGAGGGTGTGTATGAGTGTGTCAGTGCAGATGTGTGTTCTTGCGGAATTGTGTATGAGATTATTTAATTGTTACGAGCATTGATAATTACTTCACTATAGTGAGTAATTGTTCGGTGTCGTCATAAGTGAGGGGACTTCAGAAAATATAATCATTTAACCATGGCCACTGGCTATCTAAAAATATGTCAGCATTTCTCACTGGCCATCTAGAAATACGTCAGCATGCTCATGGTTATGGCCACAATTTACGGTTACATCTGAGGAGTTTCCAAAGTAAGCTATCAATTTCAGGGTTATAAGTTTTCACTTCTATCGGCAGTTCCTATAACTGCCATTGCCATTGTCCCGAGTTTACCCGAAGATCTCTATCATTCCCGAGCGTAACGGTAGAATTCAATTCACAGCCCTTGAAAAACATGTATGTGCCGCGCCAAAAGAAGTTTTACTTCAAAAATACTTTTGTATAGGTAATGCAAGTGCCATAAAGGAGATGTAATTTTTAGCTTGTGGTTTGTGGCCTCTCTACCGTTCTATATTATTTAGTGAAAAATACGACGATCAAATGACTAATTTGATATGTTGCGAAGGCTTTCGACAGGGTTTGTCATAACGGCTTTATAAGAAAGCTATCTGGCTATTTCTGGATATCAGACTTCTTGAAGGATCGATCAATATTGATGGCTGTTCGTCGTGAAAAGGTGACCCTGTTTGGTTCGAGCTCCAACGATTCAGAATAGAGCAGAAATGTCGACATTAAATGGATTCAGGATGTCGACACATGTACTTGTAGTGGTCTGTAGTGGTGTCTACCACTGCAGACCTATCTTTATAGAGACTATCTTTGCAGAGTTCGTCTGGGGAAGTACAGTACCTTTGCTAGTTATTCTGCCGCCAAGCAGTAATGTGCAAACGTTACTGTGTTCCAGTTTGAAGGGCGATGTTCTCAGTGTAATTGGCTGTTAAATGTTGGCTGTTTTGTTATTTCATTTATTTCAGTGGTTGGACTCATTAAGTACTGTGGTTATAAGAACATGTGACGTACCATAACATGTCTGTTTCGCTCGTGTAATACTCTATCTGAACATTAAAATCTTCCAAAAAGCTGATTTTAGGCGAGTCTAGCAACACAGACTCTCTACTTTGAGCTCTTTGAACACATTTCGTACAGCCTATTTCAATTTTTTTTATAGATATAACTATTAGTACCTGTAGTGTTTTTTGTTCTAATAATGTTGAATAAAATGTTGGCTGTTTTGTTATTTCATTAAAGACACAATGCTCATTTCGTGTTATCTTATAAGACAAAATATCCATTCGCTTGGTGATGTAAAATGTTAAAAGTTGTAAGTTTTTAAGTTTCTGAGCCAATTTCAAGGAAAAGATAAGGGTTCAGTTCAGTTCTTGGTTTTCTGGGCTATACGACTTTGTCGTAATTCTGCCAATGTCCGTTTCTTGGGAGTTTCGTAAACGGTAGTATGCTTTATACACCGCGGTTTACTAGTTTGAACTGAATAATTTGTTTATCGATCACCTATGTCCTATGTCATACATGATATTTGGGATTTTTGACTGATAAATGACAATGACAGTGATTAATAGAAAAATGAAAATTAAAAAGTAAACAAAAAACAGCGGATCAGCGGATGGCGGGTGCGAGGGAAAATGGAAGAATGATGTATGTTTTGATTTCGTGAGAAAATGCAGTATCTTCGACTATTGGGATGAAAATTAGACTATACAATATTGTTTAAAAATGTTGCATAGTATAGTTCGTCAGTTCTTATCGTCGCAATACATGAATGTAGACGATGAGTGGTTATCAGGGTAAGTAATCCTAAACTAAAACTTTAGAAGATAAATAAAATTAAATAATTATATATTCTTGGACTTTCTAGTTGCGTGGAGTATCTCACTGAAGATAGTAGCAATACATACACGGAAAATGAAATTAAAAACTTGGCAAAGGAACAATGGCTACTCAATGATCTAAAAGATATTTGTCCAGGTTCATTACCAGTGAATTTGAAAAATTCCCCAAAAACAGTACTAAATGGACGATTTATTCTACAAATCAATGCCGCTATAGATATAGGTAATGCATATCAATAATTTAAGGAAGGTGCAGTGTAAAGTTTACGCTGCACCTTCCTTACAAGACTCTTCCTTATTTAGACCTTCCATTGTATTCCTTTACAGTGTAAATTGTTTATAGTTAATATCACACAATTATTGTAAAGTAGCGGCCCTGCTTTGCCCGTGGTACATACAGTAGAACCTCGATAACTCAAACCTCGCTAACTTAAAAACCACTATAACTTCAAAAAATAGTATGATCCCTTCCCATCAGAGCCCAAAACCAAAACCCTTGATAACTTAAAATATTTTTTGTTTCCCTTGGACTTTAACCTATCGAGGTTCTACTGTAATATATAGTCTATAGCACTTAGGGATCACATACATACATTATGGTGAAACAATTTTTGAAATCGGTCCAGTAGTTCCTGAGCTTAGCACAGTCTAACAAAAACCTCTTCAACTTCATAATATTTATTGTAAAACTGCAAGATTTTAGCTTGTTAAAGGCAGTGTGATTAGATGAGGTGCTCATACATCAGCTCTTCAAATACTGAAGAGGTACAGAGGGTCTACCGCCTAACTAAAGCTGTCTTAGCTTTGATATATTTCTCTCGTTTCTTTTTGCTTGATATGATAGAGACGCCAATAGCAAAGCCATAGCTAATTTAGTTAGGCGGTAGATAGGCAGGTGGGATATAAATATCCAACCTCATGATTGTGAATTAGATGAATAGAATAGAAATATTTATTGACCTCACAATAAATTGTTACATTAGGAAAGTCAATACAAAATTTGATCAAGTCATAATAAATTCCAACAATATTCTTATAATTATGTGAATTAAGTATGAATAAATCATTAAATAATTTGATGAAGTAATTTGATGGTCTCACCACTAAGCCACTACGGCATTCCATAACAAAAAATATATTAATAATTATAAAAAATACTAGAAAATTGACATCATGAGTCTTTTGTCTTTAGTATTCACCATCACAGAAAAACATAGCACATCACATTATCAGCAACTGAGTCGGATATAAGTGGAATGGTTTTAGTTGGGAGTTTTATCTCAACAAAGTCATTCAATAATTTAAAAAATGTATTTGAACATTGCTCACTCGTTAATCTTCAATAGGTGGCCCAAACTGAGCAAAAAGTTTATTGTGGGAATCAGATACTTGTTATAAAACTATAAATGTACAATATACTTGATAAATAAATGTAGCCATCTCTATATATAAAAATGTTTTGTTGGTTTGTGTATGCTTCAAAAACTCAAAAAGTTCTGCACCGTTCAAGCTGAAATTTTAAAATGATATATAATCGGCATCAAGGATTGTTTTTATCTATTTTTTGCATCACAATGTGCCACAGCAAAGCGTGGCGGGTACAGCTAGTATTACATAAATATGGTAAGCACATCATGTCTATGATATCTTAAATAAATAATGTGATCCTTCATTTGTCCAATTTACTTCTAAAAGGGTTTAAAAGACTAAGTTGGTGTGTCATCAACAGAATCCTATATTTATGTGTATATGTTTCCAGGCACCCCAGCTTATCAGCAATACTTGAAGCTTCAGAAAGTAAACATGGAAAATGTGGATGCAACAACAAAATTTGAAGATAAAATTTCTAGTCACAGGTAGGTATCATACTAATATTGGTAATGTGAAAATTCGGATGGTAAAATGTGGGATACTCATCATGTGAGAAGGACTAAATGGCTACAAGTTAATTGGCGAGACATTATTATAGTAAATTATTACATTGTTGAGGTCCCACTTCAGGGACTCGAGACCATCTCTCAATAGAAAAAAAGTGTTGGTTGGCATACCTATTCAGAGATAACTTTTTTTAGAATGATGCCTCTCCTTAAAAGATCTCTGAATGGGATGTGAATTGAGATGACAGTTTCTTCATGATGTTAAGCCCATTGAGGCTAAGAACTCATGGAGCGGTTTCAAACAGCGCCCGCGAACCGCTACGGGCGACGGTTTTATTTCAAAACTCACGAGACCGCTGATTTTCTCGGTTTCGCAACCGCTGCGGATGAGTTTTTTTTCGCCCGCGAACGTGGCGGTCGACGGGCGGGCGGCGACCGCGCGGCTGCCACGCGACTCCCGTGGCAGGCGCAAACCTCGTGAGTTTTGATTTCAATTTTTGCATATAAATCTGCATTCTACAGCGGTAGCCCGCGGCCGCGGGCTACCGCTCAATGAGTTCTTAGCCTAAAGATGACAAACTTATATTATGTTTATACTGTAATTGAGTTTAGTTTCAAACTGTTATCGAATTTTGTATTTTTATTATCTTTCAACAAACATGGATATATAATATGTGGATATAAGGGCCACAGCACGTTGCTGCGTGCTGTTTTAGTATTGGCAATAGACGATTTTGCGACTGCATCGCGTTTTGGTCACTCTTCTTCAGTCGTAATTTCGAAATCGCGCGTTTAGCGATTGCTAGCGGATTATTGTTTGAGTCTTTGGACGGTCAACCATGAAACGTCCCTACCAGTTGCCGTCCTGAGTTAAGCAAAACAAAGCAGACTCTAAAAATATTGTACACTCCGCGAGGCATAAGCTGAGCTTTGCATTTGTGTGAGTGTACATGAATAGTGTAGGTGTGACAACCGGCCTTAGGCGCGGCGCCATTCTGTCTCGCCGCGCTCCTGCCTGATTGGTGATCGCTCACACTAATGCAAAGCTCAGCCTATACCTCGCGGACAAAATTTCAAGCTCCTGCCTGATTGGTGATCACTCACACTAATGCAAAGCTCAGCTTATACCTCGCGGAGTGTAACCGGCATCTGAACGTGTGTTGTGTGCGGAGTGTAGCGTCCAGTCGCTGTATGGCGCTTCCGAAAACCGTCTTAATTACCGCGTTTGGCGTTTAAAGTGTGCGGTGTGGAATGTTTAATCGCCGTATTTAGCTTATAAAAAGCGACTAGGTCGTCGATCGCCGATGTTGAAACTAGCTAGCGTGCTGTGGGCCCTAATGCGTTGGCATCGAGTACTCGGGGTGCAGCGGTAACTCCATTAGTCCATTAGCTCCAGTAACTCCATTCTTAGCCCAGAGCTTACCCTGTGCCTTGGCACCGCCCTATTTACGGCACTGCTTCTGGGTAAACCAGTGATCTATAATTTCCAGGATGGTAAAGCTGTTCTTGACAGACGGAGTGCAGGAAGTGACAGCTATCGAGTACCGGACTATGAGGAACCTCAGCTGTGACATCACTCCTGGCTGCAAGGTTCTCATCAAAGGTCAAATATACTATTTTAAATACTTGTAGCAAACATTTCTTTATCCGTATAGAATACATTTTGGTTGGGGAATATCTTACTCGTATGAATTTGCGTAAGCTATACTATTCAGCATTTAAATTAATACCTTACATCTATATCTATCTATACTTATAATAAAACTGTAACGGGTCGAATTCTGTACATTGAACATATTTTGAAAATTTTTTTTTTGGGGCACTCCATAGTCGATACTGATGGCGAAACTGCATTTTTTTTCTTTCATGTCTGTCTGTCTGTCTGTCTGTCTGTCTGTCTGTCTGTCTGTCTGTCTTTCTGTATAGGGATCACGCATCACGCCGAAACTACTGATTCAAATCAGCTGAAACTTGGCATGATTTTAGTTTATATTAAGGACATTGCTGTAGGCTACTTTTGATCCCCAAATTCTGATCGGTTTTCTTGTGGGAGGGGGTGAAAGTCAGAATGTGTATTTGGTTGTAACTCATGTTTGCGTTGTTTAATTTCATTAGTTCTTTTTTTGGTAAAAAGAACACATTTTTAATATTGTCCCGTCAAAATTTGAACATTGTCGGTCTGGTGGTTCAGAAATTACACAAACATTAAATAATAACGACACGCGCGGCGCGTTCGGTACATACTAACTTCTAAGTATTCTGTGTATCACAGACGATCCACAGAATGTCTAGATTATAGAAATTGCCCACGTGATCGCGTCGCGTCGTCTTGGATGACAAAATAATTGTCAAAAATATATTTTGTGTGTGGAAAAACAAACATCATTCGGTTATAATCGACTTCAAACAAGGAGTATGTTCTCAATCGGGTTGCATTTTTTTTTATTTGGTTTTATTTTACGCGATAACTCCGCTAATTGTTAGTTGATTTTGATAATTCCTTTTTTGTTTGGTGGAAAATACTTCAGAGGTGATCTTAGATATCGAAATCGAAAACAGGGAGGTATAGTTTTTCAAATATCAACAAAAAACTAAAATAAGCTTAGATTTATCTGTACGACATAGTTATACCTTCTAATAAAATTTAGTCGAATTACAGAATTATCGAAATACAGAATATTACCTGTCATTGAAGTAGATTTTTGTATTTTGGAGAAAACATATCAGCATAATAAGTAGCAGCATAAACAACCCATTAAATGTTCCCACTGCTGGGCGTCGGGGCCTTCTCTCGCAAGGAGAGAGACAAGGCTATAATACACCACGCTGGCCCAGTGTCGGTTGGTGGATGACATATGACTTAGAACTTAGATTGTAGGTAGATTTCGATTTCTTCACGGTGTTTTCCTTCACTGTTTTAATTACCGGCATTACGAACATGACTCTGAAAAGATAGTGGTGCGCGTGGTTTTGAATCCTGAGTTTCCGGATCGACAGTCGCCGTTCTCCCGACTAGGTCAGCTGTAACTTACTAGACCAGCCGTAACTTATTAGAAAACGTATTATTTCAATCCAAATACTGTTTAAAATTTAAAGGTAGTGTTCAACAAGCTTCGGTGACCGAAGCAGACCGTTGTTAGGGTTCCGTACACAAAGGGTAAAAACGGGACCCTATTACTGAGACTTCGCTGTCCGTCCGTCCATCTGTCCGTCTGTCACCAGGCTGTATCTCAAGAACGGTGATAGCTAGACAGTTGAAATTTTCGCAGATGATGTATTTCTATTGCCGCTTTAATCATGGCGGAACGTATGAAGTGATCGGGTTGAAATTTGAAATATAATTAGATTGCAGTCTTGAAGAACACATAGGCTAAACATTGCTTATGTATAAGTACTCTATGTATTACGTAACAAACATCCGAACAGTGACATTCATAATATTTACAGGACAACGTTGGAACGGCAGAACATATTCGGATGGAATTCGAAAAACGTAGTTTGAACTCAGAAATAGCAAATCGGTTACTTATAGGTTACTGTGACGTAGGAAAGACTAAGCAAATTTGGTAGAAAATTGAAACAGAGATAACTTATAGTTTGAAATACCACATTTATGTATTTAGTACCTGAATAGAAGCATGGGCCCTAAGGAAACAAATATTAACTATCACGTCAAAACGGCACAACGATATGGGTTGACATACGAAACACATATAGTTTAGAGTCTAAAATTTCACATGGGCTAATAAGTCTACATTTTCATTTAACTCCATATTAATATAAGCATATATTTTCGTAAGGAACTTGATGTGATGGCAAGGTAAAAGCCAAAAATGAAAAATATATGCACCCGTTTTGGCGTAGATAATATAGGTGATTTGCGTTCACAATCAAAATAACAAGCAACATAATATTCTCATTAGACGGCGCTAATGCCAGTTTAAATCTAAAAGCACTAAAGGCCATTTAAATCGATGTTTTGCTATTGTGGTATGTATTTTTTCTTTCATCACTAGGTGGCGTTACTGGTATTCTAAATTGTACTAATAAGTTTTTGCTGCTAAAAGGATTATGAGACCAAATTTGGATTCTTTCGTTCTTGATTTTTTTCTGTGTTACCTACAATTAAATTCATACATTAACATTTCACTAGGACTTGGCTTAGATTTGCGGGTTCAACTTGCTTGAATATCATTAAAACTCAACATTTTAATTATTTTGATTCCACACAGGCTTCGTTCAAAATTTTACGCCGGCGAAGTCCCGGGTAACAGCTAGAAAACAGCTTGCGGATAAAAAGAAATAGGTAAGTAGGTATCAGATCATGTACATTAGCTTCAGACTTTTCATAATGTATCCTATAAAAATCCTACAAACTTAACACTTGCGGCTATGTTCGATACTACGAAACCTTACTAAGTATGTTTGATTTTGTTTAAAAAAAGAAAAATAAAGATGATAAAATTAAATAAATTTTTGTGTGGAAAAACAAATTCACTCAGACTCAAAGGTTTTTCAATGACTACTTATCCAAATATTTGACGTACGATACTTCCAACTAATGTATAAGTCAGTAACATCTGCTTACGCGAACGAAGTAGCGGGTTCAGCTAGTACTTATAATAAAACTGTAACGGGTCGAATTCTGTACATTGAAGATATTTTGAAAATTTTTTTTTTGGGGCACTCTATTTTCGATACTGATGGCGAATCTGCATTTTTTTTCTTTCATGTCTGTCTGTCTGTCTGTCTGTCTGTCTTTCTGTATAGAGATCACGCATCACGCCGAAACTACTGATTCAATTCAGCTGAAACTTGGCATGATTTTAGTTTATACTAAGGAGATTGCTGTAGGCTACTTTTGATCCCCAAATTCTGATCGGTTTTCTTGCGGGAGGGGGTGAAAGTCAGAATGTGTATTTGGTTGTAACTCATGTTTGCGTTGTTTGATTTCATTAATTCTTTTTTGTTAGAAAGACCATATTTTAATACTGTCCCGTCAAAATTTGAACATTATCGGTCTGGTGGTTCGGAAATTACACAAACATTAAATAATAACGACACGCGCGGCGCGTTCGGTGCATACTAACTTCTAAGTATTCTGTGTCTCACAGACGATCCACAGAATATCTAGATTCTAGATTCAAGAACGTGACCACGTGATCGCGTCGCGTCATCTTGAATGAAAGAATAATTATCAAAAATATATTTTTGTGTGGAAAAACAAACATCATTCGGTTATAACCAACTTCAAACAGGGAGGATTTTCTCAATCGGGTTGCATGTTTTTTTATTTGGTTTGATTTTACGCGATAACTCCTCTAATTGTGAATTGATTTTGATAATTCCTTTTTGTTTGGTAGAAAATACTTCAGAGGACTTCAGAGACTTTCATATATCGAAAACAGGGAGGTAGTTTTTCAAATATCAACAAAAAACTAAAATCAGCTTAGATATATCTGTAGGTACAGAATTAAATTACCTGTCATTGAAGTAGATTTTTGTTCTTTAGAAGAAAACATATTAGCATAATAAATAGCCATTTAATTTGACTGCCCTAGTGGCTTAGTTGGTAGTAGCTCTGCCTGCGAAGCCGAGGGTCGTGGGTTCGATCCCCACCCAGTGCAAATATTTGTGTGATGAATTCAAATGTTTGCACTGTGTCTGGGTGTTTCTATGTATAATAAGTATGTATTTAAAACTATATAAGTATTATATCAGCTATCTGGCTGCCATCACACAAGCTTTGCTTAGTTTGGGGTCAGATGGTGTTGTGTGTGAATTGTCCACCAATATTTATTATACCCATTAAGTGTTCCCACTGCTGGGCGTCGGGGCCTTCTCTCGCAAGGAGAGAGTCAAGGCTATAATCCACCACGCTGGCCCAGTGTCGGTTGGCGGATGACATATGACTTAGAACTTAGTTTCTAGGGACATTTCGGTTTCCTCGCGATGTTTTCCTTCACCGTTTCAATTACCGGCATTACGAATGACTCTGAAAAGATAGTGATGCACGTGGTTTTGAACCCTAGGTCTCCGGATCGACAGTCGCCGTTCTCCTGACTAGGTCAGCTGTAACTTACTAGACCAGCCGTAACTTATTAGAAAACGTATTATTTCAATCCAAGTTTGAAATTTTAAGGTAGTGTTTAACAAACTTCGGTGACCGAAGCAGACCGTTGTTAGGGTTCCGTACCAAAAGGGCAAAAACGGAACCCTATTACTGAGACTTCGCTGTCCGTCCGTCCGTCCGTCTGCTACCAGGATGTATCTCAAGAACGGTGTTAGCTAGACAGTTCAAATTTTCACAGATGATGTATTTCTATTGCCGGTTTAACAAAAAATACTAAAAATAAAATAAATATTTATTTAAGAGGGGCTCCCATACAACGTCATATTTTTTACCGTTTCTTGCTCGATACTAATAACTAGATAATAACGTGCCTGTCACAGACGCTTTAGCTATTCACATAATATTTAGTTTTATGTTCTCTTTAAATGTAATTAATTAAAATAAATTATGAAGCGGGCTCCCATACAATTAAAGCCGTTTATTTGCTAATGGTTCGGAACCCTTCGCGCGCGAGTCCCACTTGCACTTGACCGGTTTAATTTTTCCAAAAATTTTGTAAAATCCTATCCTACCAATATTATAGAAATATGCCAATGTTTAAATTTTTGCTGCTCAATTACGTTGGAACGGCTGAATGTATTGAGTTACAATTTGAAACACATTATATCTTGGCTAAGCTTAAGTAGCAATGCTTAGCCTATGTGTTCTTCCAAACTATAATCTAATTGTATTGCAAATTTCAACCCGATCACTAAATACGTTCCGCCATGCTTAAGTAACAAACATCCAAACATTGACATTCATAATATTTACAGGACAACGTGGGAACGGCTGAACACATTCGGAAGGAATTCGAAACACACGTACTTAGTTTGTACTCAAAAATAGCAAATCGGTTACTTATAGGTTACTGTGACGTCAGAAATACTAAGCAAATTTGGTAGAAAAATGAAACAGTTGAATAGCTTATAGTTTGAAATACCACATAGACTACTTATCAACCCGAATAGAAGCATTTGCCCTAAGGAGGTATGTAATCTGTGGCCCTAAGGAAACAAATATTAACGTTAAAACGACAAAACGAATTGGTTTGACTTACGAAATGCAGATAGTTTAGAGTCTAAAATTTCACATGGGGTAATAAGTCTATATTTTAATTTAACTCCATATTATATTAAATACTAGCTGACCCGGCGAACTTTGTTCCGCCTTAATGGCAATAAATAAGCAGATTGTGTTTTTTTTTTATTGGAAAAAATACAAAAAAATTAAATAACTACAAAATCATTCATTATTATTTCGTATTTTAGTACATAGGTTGCTCTTCACTTAAGCACCTTGTGATACACGACATTTTTGTTTTATTATCAGGCGCAAAAACAAACAACGCAGATGGTCTTCCCACCCGTGAACACGCCACGTATAATTGACCATGGGAAAAACATGAATGTTCTAGATTTAAACCACAAACTTTTAAGGATTGGCCTTGTGATTTGTTGATGGTCATGGCAAATGCAAGACGTATCGGAAATTGAAGTCTTTTAAATTCAAACGGCATGTCGGTTGGGATCATCGGGATCCTCGGAATGAGAACTTCCTCACCTTTGAATTTTCCTATCATTATCGTAGCGTAAATTACATTGTTCATCAATTTACTAATCACCAAACGCGTACCGTTGCACAGTTTTGGTTGGTTTATGTTTCGAAGCATGATTACTACGGAGCCAACCTTTAGGCGTAAATTGTGCGGTGGTAAGCCAGGCACGTCCAAAGAGTTTAAAAATTCAATTGGATAGTTGGTGGCTTCATCTTCATTTGTGACGCAGTCAATAGATTTGAATGAATGCATTGTTCCAATGATTTTATTTTGAATTATGTAGTTCAGGTCATCTACGTCTTTATTCTTAGCCGCTAAAATTGCTCGCTCACTCAACCATTCATTATTTTTGTAGTTAGAAATAATATTTGGAAATACATTGTTGATAAGTTCGTCTTTTGATGAGACAAAATTACAGAAATTATTTGGAAATGATATTAATCCGCTTGATTCATCGACAGGTACTTGACCATTACCGATAGTCAGCAATTGCTCCGAGAAATCTTCAGCAGATGTATCATTAAGCAATGTAACTCTCATGTTTGTTGTCAGCTGCAGTTTCTTCACATAGCGCCATAGATTTGACGATTTGAGGCAAGCGTTTATTTCGTCGGCAGCCGTTGATCTTGGAATTACTGGCAGTATTTGGCGGAAATCGCCAGACAGTAAAACCATTGCTCCTCCAAAACATCTCGAGTCATTGCGTAAATCTTTTAAAGTTCGGTTAAGTGCTTCTAATGCACGTTTATGCGCCATTGTGCATTCGTCCCAGATTATGATTTTCGTTGCCGCTAAAACTTTGGCCATTGCTGAGTGTTTTGCAATATTACACGTTGGTTCTTCAATAGTTTGAAGATTTAACGGTAATTTGAATGCTGAATGAGCCGTACGGCATCCTTCTAACAATGTGGCTGCTATTCCAGAAGAAGCAACTGCAACAGCTATGTTGGATCTCGACCGAACAGTTGCTAAAACTAATGACATAAGGAATGTCTTGCCAGTTCCACCAGGGGCATCTAGGAAATATAAACCACCATTTTCATCAGCGATTGCCTTCATTAAAGTATCATAAACTTCCTTTTGTTGGTAATTCAACAGGGGTACATTCCTTTGGACTACTAAATCTAATTCCTGGTGATTATATTCACGTTCCCGTTCCAATTCTCGATTAAATGCGTCATTCATTTCACGATTTGGCGCTGGCATTCCTAACCTGATTAATAAATTACCGCACATGAGGTAACACATATCTTCGATCAAGAGTAAAGCGCGATTATGTATCTCCTCATTCATCTCAATATCGTGATTTCTGGAACTGACACGACTTTGATGTAAAATATCTTCTGACATACTATCCTTGTATTTGTGCCACAGGTTACATGGGTTTGATGGAAAACATGTCGAAATTATGATAGCGAATAATGTGCGTATCTGACTTGGAGATGCAGAGATAATGGCTTCAGCGATTGTCGTATCCCAATGGGTATCGTTTTCTAATAAGTTCAATTCTTCACATGCAGCACGATATGTTGGGAATATTACACCATTAACAGTTCGTAGTGTCTCAAATGAAGTTGGCCCACGCACATTTACCAGCAACAACCGCAAATAGAAACATTCATTATTCTTTGGATGAACTGTATACATACGACCAAGAGCATCAGTAGAACGCACATCTGGATACCCAGGAACCGCATCACCTTGCTTCCGTCTTTGAAAATTCTTGGAAGAAGCATTCCAAGTATAATAACGTGGCATCTCCGAGTAAAGCAAAGTTCGTGCAAACTGATCGCTTTGGCAGATTGCAAAAAACTGGTCAATGTAGTTGCTGGAGGTGTTTCAGCACGTTGCGTAGCATTCGAAGCCGTGAAATATACTCGTTGACCATTCTCCAGATGCACCGCCAAATGTATAACAGTAGGATGACGTTCGTGAATGGGAAATGCGAATATACGCCAAATCGCTTCATTACAGTTCACATAACGACCAACTTGATAGCGTGAAATTTCATCGTTGGTATTCGAGGATTGCAATCAAAACCGCCATATCACTGCCTTTCGTGACATATTTGCAAATATATTTTATTGACTTAACTGAATTGCAGTATTCAACGTTGCAATGTGTCTTGAACGTTTTAGAAATAAGTGGCGAATATGGAACAATCCAACTGTTGTCGATAACGAAATCCATTCTTTTCACTTTCGTTGTGACAGTTCTACCGTTGTCATCTGGTGATCGACGCCGATACAGCGGATACCCATCGTTGCCAGTGACAGTCTCCGCCGTTAATTTCCGTGGATATCGTTTAGAGCACCTTCCATCGACCATGCAAGGTGATTGGGGGTTGATGGCACCACACGGTCCATGAATCATATTAGTAGTAACAACATCATGTAGGTCTGGATCGACTTCATTATCAGGAATCTCGGCACATATGATATCATCTATTTGGTCAGGCTGAATTCTTTCCACTAACCAAATAAGAATGTGTGCGTGCGGCAGGCCTCTCTTTTGCCATTCGATTGAATACATCCAGCATCGAGTATCTCCAAAGATGCGTTGTTTAACAATAAAGTTCATCAGGGACCGAATTTTTTGCCTGAATATACGTGCTGTGATGTCGTGTCTATCATTTGATGTTTGTCCGGGAAGCAGCAATTGAGTAATTTCTATCCATTTTGGATTACAGGTAAAAGTAATAAAGAGATCTGGCCGGCCGTAATGACGAACATATGTCATTGCATCTTGTGCATATTCATGCATATGACGTGGGCTACCAATGTACGTCGCCGGCAGAATAGTTAATCGACCAATATTAGCTGCATTTCCTTCAGTACTAACTGCATCACGTAAATGGATGTATTCCTCAGAACGCAGTTTGGCTTGGTTCAACCTAATAAATGTTAAACGTTCCGTTTCTATTTTTACATACATGTCAACGCAATACTGCTGAAACAATCGACGAAACCGCAGCAAATAGTTGTCAGCATTTTGACGAATCATCAAACGATATGCATAATAATTCATTGAGCTAACTTTCTTTGTAGTTTCTTCACCTGAAATTAAAATTTGATAATTAACCATTTCAAAGGCAAATAATACAGACATTAACCATTATTAAGATACTGATACTTTACCATTCAATGGATTTATCATTTTAATATTAAAATAATATCCATCTTCTCCTTGCCAAAACATCAGTGGGTACTGCAATGCGTCATATGATCGATGAGTTTCAGATATTTGTTGCAGTTGCCCAGTATCGCGACGTGTAAGCACAATATCGCGTCTTTCCAATTGTTCACCAACAATCAGGATGGCAACTTCGTCTACTGTTGGAGCATTAAATGTGCGTTCGTGTGTTCCAGATGGTCGTTTATCTGCTTTGATGACAACTTTATAGTCATCATTTGGCATGCGCTCTAAAGCACTCTTAAACAACCTGACCAACGCATGATGTTCATGAAGCAGACACTGCAAGTCTTGAAGAATTGCTCGCTTCATTCCTGCATTGATCCCTAGGCGTCGATCAAGTTGTTCTTCCATGTTGCCCATGAAATATATTTGTAAAATTTATTCTGTGTATCTTCGAAAGGTAGTAATGCTCCAATTCGATGGTGAATTTGTCCTTGTATCTACAAAATAAAAACCAGACAGTATTAACATGTTTATAAACACTTTTTCTGTGGGAGGGTAGAGTTCAGTATTAGCAAATATAGTACATACCAATAGATAAAGTAAGTTATTATTTAACTACATTCTATGTAAGTACAAAAATAAATACCTTAAATGTCGGATTAAATCCTTCTTCTTCGATAATGTCTGCCCCAAATGACGTCATTTGGAAACAACTATTGTATTTTCAGTATTTGCAAGAAAGTGGCGTGATTCTTGTGTTTCGCCAGAAAGCAATGAATACAACGGCTCATGTGGCGCAGTCAACACTGGCAATTTCACTTTACCATTAAGGCAGCATAATCCAGGCGTTTCTCCGGAAAACTTTAATGCACCACAATACTTGCAAACAACGTCCATTTGCCCAATGCAAACGCTAGGATGCAAGCTGTAATCATTGCTGCAATCGTATCGAAACGCTGCTCGATTCAAATCAGCTAAATATCTTGTTCTGCGTCGCAAATTATCTATTTGTTGACTTCTGTTGTTCGCTCGACGATTCTGCATTGCCAACCGAGCTGTTTCACGGGCTGCTTCACTTTGCTCTCGTGATTGAGAAGCACGAAGTCGAGCCATACTATCGCGGCGCTGTTCACGTGCAATTTCTTGTTCTTCTTCAGTCCTTTCATTTGCAGTATTTTGTATTCTTCTTGCATTACGGCTTTGTCGGGAAAGATTCGATCGTCTTGGTCGCGGCATTATTAATTAAACTTGTTAATTATTTATTTAAAAGAAATAGTTTTAATATTGATTTCACAAATATCAAATTGTCATCCATACGTCATTACATAGCTGTCATTATATTTATTTAAAAGAAATAGTTTTAATATTGATTTCACAAATATCAAATTGTCATCCATACGTCATTACATAGCTGTCATTATACGTAAATTTTGTTATTTCAAGTCTGATTCTTTTTTGTTATACCACGTTTTATAGTGACTGACGTTTCATGTCAAGTCACACGGGAACGCTGTAGAACGGGATAAAAAGTATCCTATGTCCGTCTCCTGGCTCTAAACTACCTCCCTGCCAATTTTCAGCCAAATCTGTTCAGCCGTTCTTGAGTTATAAGTGAAGTAACTAACACGACTTTCTTTTATATATATAGATATGCACCCGTTTTGTCGTAGATAATACAGGTTCTTTGGATGCACAATCAAAATAACAAGCAACGTTATATTCTCATTAGATGGCGCTAATGTCAGTTTAAATCTCAAACACTAAACCCCATTTAAATCAATGTTTTGCTATTGTGGTATGTATTTTTTTCTTTCATCACTAGGTGGCGTTACTGGTATTCCTAATTGTACTAATGAGTTTTTTGCTGCTAGAATGATTTTTATGCCGAATTTGGATTCTTTCGTTCTTTGATTCCTTTTCTGTGTTACAATTAAATTTATACATTAACATTTCACTTAGATTTTGCTTTGATTTATAGGTTCAACTTGCTTGCGTAAGATTAAAACTCAAATAAATTAATCATTTTGAAGGCTTCATTCAAAATTTTACGCGGGCGAAGTCGCAGGTAACAGCTAGAGAAAAAGAGATAAGTAGTTATAAGATCATGCACAACAGCTTTTCATAATGTATCCTATAAAAATCCTACAAACTTAACAATTGCGGTTGTGTTCGTTACTACGAAACCTACTTATTAAAGTATGTTAGATTTTAAAAGAAGAATTTTTGTGAAAAAACAAGTTCACTTGGGTTTTCAATAGCTACTTATCCAAATTTAGTTAATTTTGACGTACTTTCAACTAATGTATAAGTCCGTAACATCTGCTTACGCGAACGAAGTAGCGGGTTCAGCTAGTTTGTATGTATTAATGTGTGCAAACTGTAATGACATGATTTTTAATTTTAATATATTTTATACAATATATACAAGATATATAAAGTATCTATAGTATAAACAATAAATATGCTAATGTAGCATCGGCGGCGAAGCGGGACGTACGCGTTAGACTCTTTTGGCTAAGTGAAATTTTGTGATTTCACGTCTCCGACATGGCTTAAGAGCAGTATAATATATCGGTAGCTAAACAAGTGACGTATTGTGCAAAATTAGTGCTGGTACCCCGTCCTGGCGGTCCACGGGAACCGCACCTCAACCCTCAACGCACCAAGTGGCGGCCGGGCGCCTCCGTGTGACTCGTCAGTTAACGTTCATACTGAAGTAGTTTGTAATTATTTGGAAATAAGGTCTAAAGTCGAATGGAACAGTGCGCACCTAGGCGCCTCCGTGTTTCGCGTGACTCATCAGTTGACGTTCATACTAATGTAGTTTACTTTTTTACTAATGAGTTGTCTTCAATACTGACGCGCCTGTATAGACTCTCTCTCGAAACTGGGCAAGTACCGAAGTCTTGGAAGCTTGCCAACGTGCAACCAGTACCCAAGAAAGGTAGTCGTGCTGACCCTACCAACTACAGGCCAATCTCGGTCACGTCCATACTCTGCAAGACTATGGAACGTGTCTTAAACCACAGGCTCCTGGCGTACCTAGAATCGAACGATCTCCTCAGTGACCGACAATACGGGTTTCGCCCAAACCAGTCCACCGGGGATATTCTAGCGTACGTCACTCACATCTGGAGTGAAGCTATCGAGAAACACGGGGAAGCACTTGCAGTCTCCCTGGATATCTCGAAGGCTTTCGATAGGGTTTGGCACGATGGCCTTTTAAGCAAGCTTTCAGCTTATGGTTTGTCTCCAGGTTTTATAACGTGGATATCGGACTTTTTGAGGGATCGATCCATACGAGTGGTCATTGATGGCTGCTCGTCGGATCAAATGGCTATTAATGCCGGAGTCCCTCAAGGGTCGGTGCTCTCTGCGACACTCTTTCTGCTACATATCAACGATCTGTTGAAGCCCGGTATCTTTGGGTACGCAGATGATAGCACCGTTGTAGAGAGCTACATATCGAGCGCGAGAGCCAATAGGCAACAAACTGAGGTACTGAGAGAGAGTTTGATCGAGCGTTTAAACTTGACCCTTGAGGCAGTCTCTAAATGGGGCGATGCCAATCTGGTCAAGTTTAACGAGGGAAAGACGCAGGCGTGTCTGTTCTCCGCAAAAAAGAGTCCTTTCCAACAGACTCCTACTTTTCGCGGTGTATCCGTGCCGGTATCCGACCATCTCGAGCTGTTGGGTGTTACTTTGTCATCGACTCTCAATTTTGGCTCGTATATCGAATCTAAGGCTAAATTAGCTGCCAAAAAAACTAGGTGTCCTCTTAAAGGTGCGAAGGTACTTCAAATCTGAACAGTTGCTCACGTTATACCAAGCACAGATTCGCTCCTGTATGGAGTACTGCTCGCACCTTTGGGATGGATCGGCTAAGTATCAGCTGGAAGCTCTGGAATCGATCGAGAGACGTGCCAAAAGGCTCATAGGCAATGGCTTTCTCGTGCGAAAAAGACTGCAAAGTCTCGAACATCGCCGGAAAATTGCTAGCTTATCGGTTTTTTATCGGATCCACTTCGGAGAGTGTGCGACTGATTTGTACGATCTAATACCACCTTGCCCTTTTTTCTATCGGAATGCGCGTAGCTCGAAAAAGCGACATCGTTTCATGGTTGATGTTCCAAAGACACGAACGAAGAGATTTGACTCTACTTTTGTGATAAGAACGTCTAGGCTGTGGAATACGTTGCCTGAGAGGGGTTTTCCCGATAGTTACAATCTTTGTGTCTTCAAATCGAGAGTGAATCGGTTTCTTCTAGGTAAACACGCTTCATCGTAGACCGCATCATCGTTTAACATCAGGCGAGATGGCGGTCAAGTGTAAACCTATAAAAGTTAAAAAAAAAAAAAAAAAAAAAAAGTTTTTAAAAAACCTACAAATAAAGTCCAAAGTCAAGGAACAGCGCAGCACCTAGGCGCCACCGTATTCCGTTTAATACTAAAATTCAAAGTTTTATGTTTTCACTGTTATCTGCAGTCCCTATGACTGGCTTTTTTTTGGAACCAAGTTCCTTACTGCTGGCTTGGAAGAGATAGGAATTTTGCTCTGCGACCGAATCAAAAAAAAATGTGATACTAAAACCGTAAAAAACTGCCCATGTAAAGTGTTGCCAACTTTATATTTCAGATTGTCGTGTGGTACGATCATCAATAGTAAAATTAAGTAAATTTTTGTTGGCAAATTGTGTTGCTTCTATATTAAACGAAGGCGGAAGCTTCCTGGGGGTCTATCACCTAACGAAAACTATCTTAGCTTTGATATCTTTCTTTTCTTTTCGCTTGAATAATTTATATTATTTAAATAATTAAAATAATTTAAATTATTTAAAAAATATGTTGTGTCATGGGATACCCTTCTATAGCCTAATTAAATTGGCTTTAGCTTTGTTATTGCTGTCTCTATCTATTATTTAATTTAAAAAAAAATATATTACTTAATTTTACTATTGATGATCGTACCACACGATAATCTGAAATATAAAGTTGGCAACACTTTACATGGGCAGTTTTACGGTTTCAGTGTCACATTTTTTTTTATTCGGTCGCACAGCAAAATTCCTATCTCTTCCAAGCCAGCAGTAAAGAACTTAGTTCCAAAAAAAGCCAGTCATAGGGACTGCAGATACGAGGGTCAAACTGAAAGTTCTTAGAACTGGCCACTTATAAACAATATAATAATTCTATATAATAATATAATAATTCTATAATTTGAAAATAGAACTCTTTGCCAATATTACTGAGTATATACTTCATTCATTTGTCATTTGTTTTACGATTTGGCGGCAAATTGAAAATTGTCTGTGTCACGTCAACATGAATTTAACACGAGAAAATTTTCGTGCAATGATTTTTTATGACTTTCGATGTCATTTAAGTCAACAAGAAAGTTATGATAGACTACGATTGGCCTTTCACGATGAAGCCCCATCTCGTGCGACTGTTTACAACTGGTTTAATGAGTTTAAACGTGGTCGCACTAATCTCACTGATGATTTACGTGAGGACGGCCTTCTACGGCGACGACTGAAGATAACATCTGTGTTGTGCGGCGTATGATAGAGACTGACAAAAGAGTGACCTATCAGCAGATTCGGACAAGCTTAGGCATCGGTATGAGTCAAGTGCACAAAATCCTACACGAACATTTAGCGGTCAGGAAGCTTTGCGCCCGGTGGATACCTCAAAATTTGACTGAGGCTCAAAAACTCCATCGTGTGGATTGGTGCCGTAAAATGATTGAAAGATTTAACCGAGGTGACTCAAATGCTGTGTTCGACATACTAACAGGTGACGAAAGCTGGATTTACTGTTATGATCCTGAAACCAAAAGACAATCTGCTCAGTGGGTGTTTCCTTTCGAGGAGTTGCCAACTAAAGTGAAGAGAGATCGAAGTGCGGGGAAAAAAATGGTGGCCTCGTTCTTTAGGTCATTTCGCAACAATTGTGTTAGAGGATCAAAAAACAGTTTCTGCAGAATGGTACACTACCAATTGTTTGCCACTTGTCTTGGAAAAAGTTCGAGAGAAACGACCTCGCAGTAGGATCCTCCTTCACCACGACAACGCCTCATCGCACACCGCCAAGCGAACGATCGACTATTTGGCGACATCAAACGTTGAATTACTGGGTCACCCGCCGTATAGCCCCGACCTCGCGCCTTGTGATTTTTATTTATTTTCAAAAATTAAAGAAAAACTTAAAGGAAAGCGGTTTATGAATGCTGAAGAAGCGGTGGCTGCGTATCGCGATGCCATTGAAGTGACCCCTAAGGACGAGTGGGCAAAGTGCTTTTTCCAGTGGTTCCATCGCATGCAGCGGTGTATTGACGTGAATGGACAATATTTTGAAAAGATATAATAAAACTAATAACTGGCTAATGTAATCAGTTTTTTGATTTTCTAAGAACTTTCAGTTTGACCCTCGTAAAAGTGAAAACATAAAACTTTGAATTTTGAGTATTAACATGTAAAACACCAAGCGGCGCCCGGGCGCCGCGCTGTTCCGTTTCCCTTTAGACCTTATTTTTAGATGGTTAGAAACTACTTTAGTATGAACATCAATCGATGAGTCACACGGAATACGGTGGCGCCTAGGTGCTGCGCTGTTCCTTGACTTTGGTTTGGTGCAAAAAAAGAGTTTGTGTCTATATCTTTAGTACATAATTTCTAGGGCCAGTGGAATGCCGTCGTGGTATGCTGCTGCTAACAGAAGGTGCTATAGAGTTACTCGGCGGAGAGGTGCAAGAGATTGCCATCTCTAACTCGCTGGCCGGTCTGCTCTCTACTAAGCTGGGCTTGCCAATCACACAAGGTACATTGATATGTTTGTATAGCATAATAATAATATAATACTTTATTACACTACAAACTAACAATAAACCTTAATGCTAATACAATAACTTATAAAGAACATAAGCAGCCCACTAAATGTTCCCACTGCTGGGGCTCGAGACCTCTCGCAAGGAGAATCAATGCCATAATCCACCACTCTAGTGGGGGGTTGGAGTATGACGTATGAACTAGAAAGATTCTAGGTATATGTCAGTTTCCTCACGATGTTTTCCTTCGCCGTGTTTAAGTTAGCCGCATTACGCACATGACTTCGAAAAGAAGGTGCGCGTTGGATTCCAGGGGCTCCTGATCGGTAGTCGCCTTTCTTCTTAGAGCAGTCGTAACTTTATAGGTACTATACAAGTATTATATCAGCTATCTGGCCACCATATTACAAGCTTTGGCTAGTTTGGGGTCAGATGGTTTTGTGTGTGAATCGTCCACCAATATTTATATTTATATACTTGATTTGAATTTATTATAGGTAGTTCACTTTGAAAGGCCGTGGTAGTGTAGAGGCGTGAACGCCCCAACTCACAGTCGTGAGATTGTAACTTCGGATCCCGTCTGCACCCGTGTTTTTCCCCAAATAATACAAATGTACTTACGAGTTTGTCATCACCATTGGTGAAGGAAAACATCGCGAACAATATACAGGTATACCTTACCTGGACGCAGTGCCGGATTAAGCCAGCGCGGGGCCTGTAGCAATTTCTGTCAAGGGGCCTTTGGTTTGCTTAGGTTTAGGAAGAGTAGGGTAAAAAAAACAAAAAACATTTTTTTTTTCTAAGCTAACTTCATCGTAGACCGCATTGTCGCTTACCATCATTCAGGCAAGATGGCGGTTACGCGAAGAAAGGCTTGCCGAAATATCTCAGTACAGTCGGTATTTTTCAGAGTCGGTCAGATATTTGGCTCTTGCCTCTTGAGTTTTAGACTTTTAGGTCGGAGTGAAGCATAGACTAAGTGCTTCGTGGTTAAGGCTTGCAAAATATTTTCGCTCCTATTATATTTACAGTCAGGCAGGCGTCGAAGCGCGGGACCCCCAATTCGTGCGGGGCCCGTAGCATTTGCTACTCCTGCTATATGGCTAATCCGGCACTGCCTGGACGACGTATTCGTACTACCTCGCTGTTTCATCAGAACAGTTTAGTTGATTTCACTAAAATTATGAAGTTAGTCGAGTGTGTGAGTTTAATCATTTTAAATTGAAATTGGTTTTGGCTTTATTAGAGAAAATTTAATTGTGTAATTATATTTAAATTCTAGAAATCACAATCTCAATCACAATCACAATCTGCTATAACCTTTTTATTTTTCAGCACCAGACTTAAATACAACATTGAGTCTCCCACGCAACGCCAACGTCCCAACGCCACACACACAAATGCCTCCATCTATGCCCACCCAAACGCACCACCCACCAACATTAGACCAGGCCGTCCAACGGCCTGTGGCCATTGTCACCAGCCTCCAAGTAGCGTCGTTCATCGACGACGATGACGCCATAGACATAGACCAACTCGCCGCCATAGAAGCCCAGATAACTACCAAAAGGCCTCTCAACGAAACCAGTTCCAACCCAGAAAAGAAACAAAAGTTAAACCGAACAGACACCAAGTCAAGCAAAACTGAACCATCACCCAATACAAATAGATCCTACGACTTTCCTGACGAACACGACCTATTCGAAGACGAGGATGAAGACTATTTGAGAGAGTTCGAAGCGAAGATCGATGCAAGGGATAATCAATTTACTGTCAATGACGATAAGGTGAAAATTGTGTCGTCCGAGCCGTTTGTGTATATAAAACAGATTAACGAATTGAGTGATAGTGAAAAAGCTGGTAGGGTGTATAGAGTTAAGGGTCAAATAATGAAGTTGTTATCTAAACTGTCTGTTGGTAAAGAGGGGGTGGACTTTAAAGTGTACTATAGTAGATGGGACGGGGAGTTTGGACGTGGACTTTACGAGCGAAGTTCTGTCGAAACTCGTCGGGTTCACGCCTCAAGAGATGAATCAGTTGAAAAAGCAAATGGCGACGAAACCGGAAATGAAAGCTAAAGCAGTCGCGGTATGTATTAGTTATCTTTTTTTTTTAATTAAATGTGACGAGATGTGCAGTACATGTGTCTGATGGTATGCAACATGCCTGCCACATAACAGCACAGTGGCATGCAGCTATTGTTAAATTAAGAGTCAAAATCATTACCTTTTTTTTTTTTTTTTTTTTTTTTTTTTAAATAAAGAGTGACGAGACGATCAGGACATGTGCCTGATGGTAAGCAACATGCCTGACACATAACAGCACAGTGACACGCAGCTATTGGAACATGAAGAGTCCAAATCATTACCTAGCACTGCACTGCGCTCGTCACCCAGAGATCTAAGATCTTATATCTCTAAGCCCTGTAATTTCTCTGGAAACATTGCCCTTCAAACCGGAACACAGTAATGTTTGCACATTACTGCTTGGCGGTAGAATAACTGGCAAAGGTGTGGTACTTCCCCAGGCGGACTCTGCCAAGAGTCCTACCACTACTACCTAGCACTGCACTGCGCTCGTCACCCAGAGATCTAAGATGTTATATCTCTAAGCACTGTAATTTCTCTGGAAACATCCTCTCTCTCCTGAGGGAACGATCGATCCGAGTAGTCGTCGATGGCTGTTCGTCTGACTCAATGGTAATTAATGCCGGTGTACCTCAGGGGTCAGTACTTTCTGCAACTTTATTTCTGCTACACATATACGATCTGCTTAAGCCTGGTATCTTTGGGTATGCAGACGACAGCACAGTTGTAGAATCATATATCAAATGCAAGAACTAGCGAAACGGAAATCGAAGCGTTGAGAAAGGGCATGGTCGAGCGGATGGATAAGATTCTCACCGATGTAGTAAAATGGGGTGATGAGAATCGGGCGCAATTCAACGCTAATAAAACTCAAAACTCCTTTCACACTATCTCCAACTTTCAGTCTGACAGTGTTTTACAGGATACATTTTGGAGAGTGTGCAGCGGAGTTGCACGACCTGATATTGCCTTCCCCTTTCCACTACAGGACAAGTCGTAAGTCGGCTCACTATCACCCATACACTGTGGATATTCCCAAAATCCGTACTAAACGGTTTGAATCCACTTTTCTCGTGCGTACAGCTTTGGAGTGGAATAAGTTGCCGGCCTCCTTGTTCCCTGAGAGATACAATCTAGAACTTTTCAAGGTCAGAGTGAATAGGTAGGTACCTTCTAGGTCAACGTGCGTCATCTTCAATCACACAGTCGCTTACCATCAGGCGAGTTGGTGGTCAAACGCGGACCTATATGCGATAAAAAAAAACATTGCCCTTCAAACCGGAATATAGTATTAACGTTTGCACATTACTGCTTGGCGGTAGAATAACTCGCAAAGGCGTGGTACTTCCCAAGGCGGGCTCTGCCAAGAGTCCTACTACTACTAAATATATCACTTATTAATAAATATATAACTATCTATTTAGTTATTAGCAGTTTTGTTTTCTTTAATCAAAGTAGGTACTAATTAGTCTATCCTACAGATCCAACTCATCATCATCATCAGTCAGTATTAGTCCATTGCTGGACATAATTTTATGTGATCTTCCATAGCCCCCCACACAACCCGATTCTCAGCTTTACCGTTTCGTGCACTGCCTGCCTCTTCCGTATATCGTCATTCCATCTAATCTCAGGGTGTCCTATAATACGCTTGCCGATTCGCGGTCTCCACTCGAGAACACGTCGACTGCAAAGGTTGTCGGGTCTGGAACAGATGTGACCGGACTGACTAATCTACTGCCATTTTAGTTTGCTAGGATCAAAATAAAGTAACGATTGGCGACCTTATCACTAAAAGCTATCTCTTCCAGGCAACCATATTAGGCATATTATGGGAGAGACCTATGTCACACACAGTATGTAACAGCAGTGGACGAATACAAGCTGATGATGATGATAATACATTTGAATGTTTATTTCTAAAACACTTGTAAAAGCTGTATAGACCGTGCTGAAGTTTGCAATTCGGATAGATATTAACCCGAGGGTTGATTGGTATCCAATTATAGATATTTTAAGTGACTTTACCAGTGAAGGAAAATATTGTGAGGCATGTGAGGTGAATGTTCCAAGTAATACATCTTTCTAAGATCTATCAATAGCCATCTCAAGCCAGCATGAGCCAGCGTCGTGATTTATCGCCTTGACCCTTTCTTTGTGTAAATTATGTACGAAAGTCCGTACAGCGAACTTAATAAAACCGGTCACGACTAATCTCAATGTTATATCCACCAGACAATTAACCCACTCAGGCAACATATTCCACTCTTATTTTGATAGTGGAGCTTGTACAAGCCATTGGAACGTCAATCATAAAACGATTTAGTAGTGGTAGGAGTCTTGACAGATTCCGCCTGGGGAAGTACCACACCTTTTCCAGCTATTCTACCGCTAAGCAGTAATGTGCAAACATTAGTGTTCCGGTTTGAAGGGCAATATTTCCAGAGAAATCACATGGCTTAGAGATATAGGGGAAAGGTGTACAAGTTGATCCCAACGGGTAAGATGATCCCTTTAGATTGCAAGCAAACGGCTAACGACATCTACTTTATTTCTTTGGCAAAACGTAGCCCCGCATGCCCCCTCACCTCAGTTCAATAGCAATGGCGGAGTGAGCGGCTTGGACGTTTTTTACGTAGCAAAATATAAATTATGGTCATTTTATCTAAGGTAAGATTAACTTTAACCTTATGATACTTTTATTCAGTACTGTTAAATACAAAAACTGTTGCTTTTGTGGCTTTCTAATATCCTTAATTTTGGTTTTTAGGCCATTTCAAACAAGTCACGTTCGTATATGTAACGTTATTCGACATTTAGTAAAAAAGTTAACTTTGGGGTAAGATGATTCCCTTCCTTGTGTACAAGATGATCCCGGGGGATCATCTCGTACCTTAACTTTTACACATTGGGTATGTGTTTTTTTTTAAACAGATTTAAAAGGCCTTCGATTGGATATAGGACATAGAGTGACTAGACGAGAAGGACATGTGCTTGATAGTAAGCAACATGCCTGCCCATAACAGTACCTACAGTGACTCGCAGCTATTGGAACATGAAGAGACTAAATCATTACCTAGCACTGCACTGTGCTCGTCACCCAGAGATATAAGATGTTTTATCTCTATGCCCTTTAATTTCACGGGAAACATTGCCCTTGAAATTGGAACACAGCAAAATTATTTATATGAAACAGAACTTAATCACGAACTAAAATTATTTAATTAGATAATATAAATAATATGTGTTCAAATCGCGAAGGTTTAAAAACAATATAGGTAGGAACACAGCAATGTTTGCACATTACTGCTTGGTGGTAGAATAATGGTGGTGGGAAATGTGTAGTACTTCTTCAGGCAGACTGCAAAGAATCATATCACTACTAAAATAGCATAAATACACATTTATATAAACACATTTTTTTCAGGATTTTAGTCAAATATGCCGCGTAAATATATAAACCACTCGAGGTGACTGGAATGATTTTATCAATGACAGCTGCACTCTGATTTAATCTTTTGTGTGTATAGTGTATCTACTGTACCCGTTGATTTTGTTGAGTTTATAAATCGTAGCTCACGTTAAGTTGTATTTCTGAGATTATTCTAAATAAATACGTATAATTTTAATACATGTTTATTTACCTTTTTATTTTTAAATAAAATTAGAAAAAAGAAGGGTAAGATGATCAGTGAAATCATCTTACCCCAACCACAGGGATCATCTTATCAACCGGGGTGTATAAGATGATTACATTGTAGTATTTTAAAAAAACAAATATATTTTTAAGAAAACTTAAAAAGTCAAATATTCTGAGTATGACAAAAGTTAGATAGATATATTTGACAGAAGGAAATGCCATTCTGTTTATTCCACATAGAAATATGCATGTCTTACTTCGATTCTCGCTTAAGGGGATCATCTTGTACACCTTTCCCCTAATATCTAAGATCTATGGGTGACGAGCGCAGTGGAGTGCTAGGTAAAGATTTGGACTCTATGTTCTCATTAGCTGCGTGACACTGTCATTATGGACAGGCATGTTGCTTACCATCAGGCACATGTCCTGCTCGTATCGTAACTCTATACTGTAAAAAATGTTTTTTCCCTGCTACGAACAGTGCTATTTAGAGTATTAGATTATGCAGATTAGCTGCACACTCTCCAAAATGTATCTGACAAAAATACCGATAGACGCGCTGGCAGTTAACCTAGTGTTGGCAGTATCTACATAATCTACAGTAATGTTCATGTGTTTCTGTTTCAGGCTTTACAGAAAGCGAAAGAAACTCTTCAAGTATTGTACTGCATCATAGAAATCACAATGCTAGAAGTGCCTAAAATAACCTGCCTTATACCGTTCGAATCTCGGCATGTAGAGTTATTAAGGAAAAGAATTGACAACAAACAATAATTTATCATCTAAGTATACTTCCATACTAATATAACAGACTGGCAAGAAGAGGCATGACGACTCATTTTCGATTTAATGTGCCATCAAAAAGAGGCAACTCAAGAACTGAAACATAGGTGAAAGCATTACTTGTTATCTTAAAAACTTCCCGTGATATCACGATTTTAACATTACGATTTTGGACTCTCCCAAAAACGCTTCACAAAAAAAACTACAGAAGCGTGACGTCACTGTGTCTTATTTTCTATGCGTCGCGCGTAAAGTTTGTATGGTAGCTATATTAAATATTGCGTTTAGGAAACTGGTTTCATAACAAAAGTCACTTAAAATTGAATGGGTTATCCAATGGTAAATACATTTTCTAATAATTTCGTACTTTTAAGATGGACTTGCCCAGCTTTTAATGATCATAAAGTTAAACAAAAAAATATCAAAATTAAAATTGGTACATATTTTATAAATAATATATGTAATATAATTGCAGGACCTGTCGTCAAGTCTGTTGTACTTATTTTTTATCTTAAAAAATGCAGAGCCGATTAAAAAAATCCCCTTTATCCCTTAGCAAAATACGCTATTTGTTACTAGAAAAAAATTAGGAACGGTACAAGACGAAACAAACGAGTCGCGGGGCCGACTTCGTCCAATGTGGATAGTGGATATAATACTGTCATAATCTTTTTCTAATTTGTCTTTGTATTTATAAAATATAGCGTCTAGAGAACTACCTTTCAAACGGTGCGCCGTACATCAGTGCAAGGTAGCTCTCTAGACGCTATATTTTATAAGTACGGTGTAAGATTCTTTGGTGCTGTGGTTCCGAAGGTTCTCAATTTCGTCAGAGGTGGCGCCAAAGTCTTTCAAAAATTCTTGTTAAATTTATGTAGTTAACAAAATGAAACAATGGCGCCAGTTTTGGCGAAATTAAGGACTGACCTTGACAAGAACATTTGCATTTCGAAACGTTATATGCTCTGTCTAATTTTATCTTCGCTGGCCTGCGTTTTTGCCTCCCCACGTAAGAAGTGTAAATATCTATGTAATCAAATGTTATTTGTTCTAAACATGTTACTAATAAGTGTCAATAGCTTGATTTGGAGTAAATTTTCTATATTTTATAAATGACTGGTGTTTTTATGGGACTCCTGGTTGGTGCTTCGTTCATGTCCAGGTGTCTGGCGCCTCAATAAAATATTTTTAGCTTGGCTATTTATCTTCATGTAATTCCAAGGAAATAGAATAAAAATAATCATTTTGTGTGTTTACGTAGTGTAAATGCTGTGATAAAACAGTAATATATTACAATAAAAACATTTTTGCAATAGATGTGAAATGCAAATTTAAAATTTAGTGACAGTAAGTACCTAGAAGTTGTTGTTGCGGTAAAAAGAAATAAAAATATAGTACTTAAACACAGGGACACAACAGCGAAGACCAGTAGACTACATTATCTTTCTCGCTCTGACGCGCTTGAACACTGTATTTTGTTTCTCACTCTAGCATCCCTAGTTCAATATATAGAGAAAGCAATTTTAGGTATACTGGCATATTTATAGCTTTATTTACCCAGTGATTAGTGTGATGATGAAGGATAAAATGAAATACGAAAAATCAGTTTTAAAACTATATTTTTTATTCAATACACCTGTTCGTAACGCAATATTGTGGAGTTTCATATTATACAAACCTCATCAAATAATATAAAATAATTAACACAAGCTAACTGCATATAAGTAACACTAGTTTTAACAAAAATGCAAACGTTACAATGCGCTTCACTGTACCTACTCACTTGGCGATAATAGATATTACACTTGTATGAAAACTAACGTGGTTATTACACATTTTAAATAAATACACGGGTCACTCACGTTTGATATAGTCAGTCCAGTACGACTCAAGTTTCGATCGCGTCCGGCGATCTTTTTCAAGGAGAGTTCGCGCGCATGATCGCAGCTCATTTAGAATTGAGCGTGGACTGACTATATCAAACGTGAGTGACCCAAGTATTTTTTAAAACGCACCTGTATACTTCACAGAATAAATAAATATTAACGTTAATGCACTGACAACACTATCTACTCCCAAACTAAGCAATGCTTGTATTGTGGGGGGCAGACAGCTGATGTATGCACATAATTGTGTAATACATATACTTAAACACGAGTTATCATTGGTAGCCGGTTGTCTTAAATTACTTAAACACAAGTCGTTACTGGTAAAATAGGTCGTTTAGAATGACTTGAAATACGAGTCATCATTGCTAGTATGAGTCAGCTGGTCGTCTTAAATGACTTATAAACAGTTTGTTCATTGGGAGTTGTTCGTCTTGAACGACTTAAACACGACGTGATTGATCACCGTTCCACCATTGTTGATTACCTTCCTTGCCAGGTCACAGCAAATTTAAAGGTCAAAATATACCTAATATCCCCAAGTGGCATACATTCTCGAAACATTTAGTCGCATGCGAGATAAGCATTAACTAATATTGAGCACTCAAGATGAACTTAACGTATTTAAACAAAGTTAAAAAATACATGTTAAATTAGTTATATTTGGATTCTACCGACGACGGCCCAGCAAATCTTTTGTAAAATATTTTTTTGACGTATAATAAATATTTCAATGTATAAATAGTAATTTTAAATTTTAATGATAAATTTCAAAGCAAGCAAATTAAAATATCGCTATCTCTATTATTTCAGTCAGTGTGAAAAGGATAGCGATAATTAACTTTATTTTTTATGTATCTTGAGAATAAGAAATTTTACTATTAGTAGTCTCGTAGTCACTTAGTTTTGAGTTTAAATTTATGTTCAATTAAATCTCTCAGCTTTTTCAACGTCACCTATAATTGAGGTTTACTACAAATGCTCGATTTTTCCGTAAATATTGATGGGATTTATGTGTCCTAGCTGACACTAAATAATGTCAAGTTCTATCTGTAATAAAGTCTGATAAAAATCTCAATTTACGATCTTACAAGTTGCTCGAATAGTGTTACTTATATTAAGAGCAAATACAAATGATTGAAGAAACTTTACAATTGAGAAAATTCCAAGGCAATTTTGAGTTACGAACTAAATTACTGTTTCTTGCTGTGAAGCCGTCGTCACTGTGTAGTGTTCTACGATAACATGGATGACCCTTGCGCGTCAGCGAAACATTTAGAAATCGACAATGATATTCTTCACTATGAAAACTAACTCATGTCTAACACATACTGGATCAGTAAACTGTTACTACAACGTGTGATATGGTCAGCATTATCGAAATTTTTATCGGCACACAATTTTTGAAAAAGGCCGCTGAATGCGGTTGAAACTTTCCCAGTTACAAACCAACTTAACTAAAAACAATTAAATATACAATTTTACTAGTGATAATCTAAGGGGCATCGCCATGTTACTGTAGATTTCTACCTAAGTTATGTATAAAAAGTGTATGTACAAACTATTACATAGCGTGCTTAGGTATTTAGACATCTCCATAAAGTGTTTTCTAGAAGTAAATAAGAAGATTGAACCGTCTAGAGATCAATTCGAGATCTGTTATGGCTACTGTCGAGGTATAGTCCTTCAATTAGAAAACTGGCAATCCATCAGAGATGCGGGTGTTACTGTGTTTCCTACAGATCGAAAGGCAGGGCCATAAACATTCTGTTGCTTGATTTAGTTGCATGACAAAGCCTTTTTACAGCTGCACCTAAATGACAAGGCCCCTTTACAGCTGATTATTTTTTAATTGACATTATTCTTTAGTATTATTTTATTATGTACACAGATTATTTATGTACTATATAATTTCATTGTAAGTGACGTTACCAAGTGTTCTTTTGAAATAATGGTTCGAATAAATAAATTGAAATTGAATTCTTTGTGGAAATTAATCATTGTTTATAAAACATGTTTACATATCTATCACGGTTGTTTTTTTATTTTTTTATTTATTTATTAATTGTGTGACACTAATATCAAAAGGGGATATTTACTGTGGTTACATTGTATCTAGTGGCGATATTTTGGTGCAGTTTCCATGTACACTGTCATTTTACCCGCAAGCTTGAGGGTATCATTATAATTTAGTTTTACTAGTAAATACCCTGCCTGTTAAAAAAAATAGGTTAACAGATAATCTCACTGTCATAACTCAAGAATTTTCTGATTGTTATATACCTGCACCTTTGATGGAATGCCAGCACAAATTGGTCTACACATAAAGTGTGAGCTATTTTAGGGTAAAAAAAAGGATGCGTTTACAACAATCTACGTATGAACAAATGACGTTATCGTATGGATTTCTTAATTGCAAAGCGCAAAAGCGCTTTCATCAAACTCTTGTAGTAAAAAAATCAAAACAAACTAAATTGTGTTTGTGTACGAAATCTACATTATTGAGTCGCTGATAACAAATAATTTATTTCTTTTATATTTTTAATCATAATGTGTGAAAGGGATGGCGACAATTTTTCTTTCACATTAAAATATAGTACAAAAAGAGGAACATTAAATAACAATTCAGATGAGTTACAATTGACCTAATGACGAGTTGATCACGATAATAAATTATTAAACTAATCTGTAAAACGAATCGATTCGCAAATCCATTTATTCATAATTTATGTTATGTATTTTACACGACCGCAATGGAAGACTTCTATGATGAAAATTAAAATTACATACTCTACGGATAGAAATGCCTATTCAAATTTATTTTAATGCGACATCTACTACCGCTAATGAAACATGATCGTGTCAAAGCAGAGTAGCATCGCATCGCATAGATAGAGTTAGACAATTACATAAAAATGATAAAACAAATGCACCAATGCATTTGAGCATTATAACAACGGAGTCACAAACATAAATACAATATAAATACAAAAGTTAAAAAACAACTCCTTCTACATATTATATAGTAGTATTAATGAGATGACAGGGATACATTGAGGCGTTTTCAGAATGACAGATGAATGCAAAAACTTGTCGAAAATAATTTTGAATAGCTCCACAGATGGCGTTACTGACTTATTCCATTAGAGAAGTTTGATAATCAGTTCATTTCTTGGTTTATGGCTTGTACGACTACGTCGTTATTCTGCCAGTGTTCGTTTCATGATAGTTTCGTAAACGGTTATGGACTTTATTGAATTGTATACGTCAACATTTACAATCAGACATATTTTTCACACATCTGTCACATATACCTGTCATTCTAAAAACGCGTCATTAATTTGCGTTTCTTCGTTAAATAAAACTCCTTACACGAAACTAATGACCACGCGAATATGTCTATCAATTCCTTCTTATAAAATTACATGGCATTCGCGAAGTCATTAACTGACTATAACTATACGTAGATATAGGATTATATTCATGGAAACAACATGATTCTTAAACATATTGTCTGCTAAGATTGGTGTATTCGATATATTTGACTCAGACATCATCTCTTTTCTATATTCCATAGGTAAAGGTGGCAATCCAAAAGTCACTTGAGGAAAATACTAGTTATCCACCAACCAGATTAAAAGTACCCAGGTGATTAAGTTGCCTGGTAGAAAGATTGACATTGAAAGATAAACAGATAGTTTATTCTTTAATTTTACAACACAAAAGTATATCCACAACAAGACACACTCTTAGAAACTAGTCAAGCGAATGGCCATAGCTATAGAACATGAGGTACCTGGCACAAAAGTTGGCTATAGCTATTCTGTGTGGCATACCTGGTACAAACACTGGTCATAGCTATTTAATATATCACCTATAGCACCTTTGTATCGGGTACCATTCAGGGCATTTGATTGTTGATGAGACTTTTTGTAATTGTTTTTTTTTTGTACTAAAATATTACCTTTTTCTCAAGTTATGTAATGTAAATAACATAAGGTGATTGGTTGGTACTGATCAAATTAACCTTGCAAATTTCTGATGGTTTGTCAATCTAAACGTTGCAAACAAGAAATGAGAGATGTATAGAGTGTACAATAGGCCATAGGTTTGTTTAAATAATTCAACTGTTAGGCTGAGGTCAGTCGATCACATTTATTATCCTTTATCGTGTACGACCAGCTAGCTAGCTGAGCTGGTAATATTATTTCGGAAAGAGAGTGAACTAACCTGAAAGAGACTTTGTCTACTCACTAATACAAACTACTTTTAAACAGCCACGCAGAGTTTGTTAAAATATGATCAAGGTATTTTAATACCACAAACTTCATTTTTAGAAATAAAATAGTGAATTCTTAATGATCTGTTGATTCTTCACAATTACCAAATTGGGTCTATAGTAAAAATGGTGCGTAATGAAGAGTTTAGTACGCTTCTTTTGGCTTAGCTCAGCTCTTTCAAGTTTAGTAACGAAATTACGCAACTGGGACGCCTGACCAGAGCCTTAGGGCAAATTGCATTAAATTACTGGTTGTTTAAATTCTCTTCTAAAACACTTAGCACTTTCCACACGCGTGAAGCTTTGTAGAAGCAATAATATTAAACAGCTTAAAATCTACCAACTTTGGGGTCCCTTGCTGAATAAAACAACCAGTAACATTGCAAGACATATAATACAGAAAGTAATACAGGTAACATACAACGAACAAGCGGTAACAAGCTATGTACAGCACTAAACCTCGCCGCTAGACCTTCAGTCTTCCATCGTAAATGCCAACTAGCAGGCCGGTTTACACGATCCTCTCGTAGAATAACAGATATGCCTGCGCTCTTAACACTTTTTCTTCGGTGACTTCGGATACCATACTATCTGATACGTAGTACCATTTGCCGGACGGCGCTTCGGAACTGGAAGGCGGTCCTTCCCCTGATTCGTAACCAGATAATTCAGATTCAGAATCTACGTCGCCGTCGCCGCTGCCAGAGTTGGCAGGCATGATGTTGGCGCTTTTCGGTAGGAACCACCATTTAGGGTCACCAGACTTGATGGGCTGTCGGACTTTCACATAAGCTACATAATGCCCTCCGTGCATGCCGCCAGAGTGCTCCACAACACCGTACAAGGAGTACAGCAGCTCGTTTTGTCCACGCGCCACATTCGGCAACTTGGTTACTTTATCCATAGCGCAGAATGGAGCAAGGTCAAGGATCGTTTGGAAATCGACGTGCTTTGACATCTTCCTAAACATGCACCGAGGTCCGATCTGGAACCTCTTCAGGTGAAGGATCAGAATGGCAGGCGGGCTCGACACGAGGAATCGTTTGGTCGCGTTCGTGTACACCGTCTTGCCGTCTTTACCGTTGATCCTTTCGGTGCAAGTCTCGCAGCCGACTTTGTTGTTGCCCGTGAGGAGTTCTAGAGCCGTGAACTGACTGAGGCAGGACTGGATGCTGCACTCGTCCTCATCGCAGACGTAGCGCGGGGATATCGGGCTCTGCCGCGAGTAGGAAATGAAGTCTCGCGACTTTTCTGCTTCTATGTTGTTGACTTTGGGTTTGGGAGCGGGCGGAGGCGCGGGTATATCTATTGGACTCTCATTTGATACAGGAGATGGTAGAATGGGTTTATCTATGGTTTTATTTTCGCCCATATACATCGACAGCTGTAGTTTATCAAGGTGATTATTCAAATCGGTCATGACCTTATTTTCTGTCAGTGATTCGTAACTACTCTCCCCGCTGTGTTCTAACAAATTCTTACAGCCCTGAACGCTGATCCCCCTGGACACGACCTCGTTAGAATATTCCGACCGCACGAAAGATATCCTTGAGACGGGTCGCTCGTACTCAGTTTTGACCGGAGACATTTTGCTATGTTGCGGACTGGAGAGATCTAAATTAATCTCGCTAGAGAGTGAGCTATGACTTCCCATCTCTTTCCCGTTCATCGGCGAGTCGACATTATCGACGGTTTCCGTCGAATTATGTTTAGTAGCTTCCGGGCTGGCGACTCCCGAATCAGGATTAGATAAGTTCTCTAGAGAGATCAAGGGTTTGTATTCCATCGGTATGGTCGTAGTCGAAGTGGACGTGTCAGTGAATTCTTTATCCTTGTCTGCGTTTTCTGGGCTATTGTCCATTTTTTCCTGGTCTACGGGACTGGTTCGGATGGAATCGGAGCTGATGACTTTTTCGGAGTTGTACCCTGACTCCATGTGATAGACGGCGAAGTTGGCGGCAGTGTGGGCGACAGCCTGGGTGCCTGTGGAGGCGGTGTCTGCTCTCGGCGCGTCCTGCTCTATGTTGTCCTCGACGTCCGCGTCGGATTGCTCCGAAGAAGACTTACCGTCCTCTTTGGGGCCGTTGGTCTCGCCCGCTGCCGTCTCATCTTTGTTGGTAGAGAGAGTACCTGTGAACAAAAGAGACAACTCAGTCAACTTGTTATATCAAGTGTCATTATTGATTTATAAAGATAGGATTCATATCGAAATGGTCAATGATATGGTATGTATTGTGTTTGTTTGACAAAACTACATACCTGTTTTTACATTCTACACATTAAGAATGTATTCTGGAACATCTGTATGAACGTATCACGCATCAGTCCTCATGACGTCGCGAGTGACATTTTGTTTCAACTACTACTACCGATCAAACAAACAACTTTCCAAAAAGCCGAAACTTTATTTACTTCAAGTCATTTGAAGAAAAACGTGTTGACTAATGATTTGTACAAAGAAACCCATGTGTAGAGGACAGATGACGTTGACATTTACTGGCACATACATAGTGAGAGAATACAGACATGAAAATGGGCAGTTTGTATTTATGTTATAACCCAACAATGGGATGTATATGAGTGGAAATAAAATAACAGTATATTAAATCTAAAATATAAGCACCACCTTTGTTCTTTCTGGCAGCTTTCCGTGCCTGGACGCGTTCCTTCTTCACCTGGTGCTTCGAAGGTTTGTTGTCTTCGTGGGAATTGTATAAGTTTTCTTCTGAAAATATGTACTCACGTCAATACATGCTTTATTCACTGAGGCGTAATGCTGGAATTATGTTAGACACTGTGTTATGGTTACTTGGGGCAATCACCTTGTAATTAATTAAGGCAAGGGATATTTAATATTACGTCACACACACTCTACATTTAAATTATAATCAATTTAAACTAACTTGAAAAAAGAAGGAAGAGGTTCTCAATTCCAATATCTTTTTTTGTTGCATTTGGATTGTCAGAATTTTCGATTGAGTAAACCAAATTGAATTGAATTATTATTTTTTGTTCGAAAGGATAGACTTCCCGATTGTTCTCATGTACATTTTATCGACATCGGTGGAGCCGATTTTTTTAATATCAACAAAACTAAAAAGACATACATACGTCGATAATATGTTAGTTTTTTTTAATAGCAATAATATATTAGAATAAGTGATTTGTGCAAGTTTACTTTTTGTACTGAAGTCGGTTGTTTCGTTCTTCAGACATAAATAACTATTTGGAAAAGTTTTTAGAAGAGCAAATAGCAGGAAACACATAGTCAGGCAGCACGTTGCCAACAAAGCACTGACCGTTGGGAGTTTTCCTCCGGACGAGCGCCGGGGGGCTGCGGCCGCGACGCCGCCACGGGCAGCGACAGGTCCAGGAAGTACTCCGCCCGGTCCGAGGTGTGCATGCACTCCTGGCACTCCAGCGTCGACACCAGGAAACCACGGAACACCTGACAAGTTAGTGTGCCCTTGAGCATACATAGAGATAAAGGTAAAGTTACGGCTTGTCTAGTTGGGAGAACGGCGACTGGCGATCCGGAAGCCCCGGGCTCATATCCCACGCCCACCACTGTCTTTTGTAAGTCATGTGCGTAATGCTACAATGAAAAGACAGTGTTGAGCGCGGGATTCTTGTCAGAGACTCCTGATCGACAGATGCCGTTCTCCCGGCGACGTGAGCTTTCATAGTGTTAGGAGGATGCAGAATCCGCCTGCGGAAGTACCACACCTTTGCCGGTTATTCCACCACCAAGCAGTTATATGCAAACATTACTGTGTTCCGGTTTGAATGGCAATGTTTCCAATGAAACTACAAGGCATAGAGATAAAATATCTTTACTCCAACAGAAACTCAAACAGCTCTGGATGACGAGTGCAGATCAAAGCTAGGTTAGGATTTTGACTCTTCATGTTCCAATAGCTGAATGTCGCATGTCGCTTACCATCAGGAACAGTGTCCCGCTTGTCTTGACACTCTTTATCATAAAAAAATAGACTAGAAAGAATGGAATTTCGCAAAAACACTGTATATTAGAAACCAACCTGCTCAGGCCTCAGCATGGTGTCCGAAGCTTGTTGACCATAAAACTTGACCTTCTGTTTCACTTCACCGTCCACCTTGGCGGGGTCGACCTTGGAGCTCATCCCCAGGCTGGTCAGGATCACGGACTGGTAGCGGCGGAGGTCTTCCGACCTGGACAAGGAAGAACTTCATTTTAAAACGCACAAATAATTTCACACAGAGACACTGAATGTTCCGGAAAATATACATATTTGTGAAAACTCCCTTATAGCTCGAATAAGTGACGTTGTTGGTGAGTTTCTAAGGCTTAACTCACACCAAAGGAGCAGCGGTGCGCATCGCAGAGACAAGCAGTTTCATTGTCATGCAATTTAAAACGTTATAAACGACTATAATCAATAGAAAGAAGTGTGAAGTTCGAAAGTGATTTTATTTTGAAGATTGACGCATGTTTATTATTTAAAAAAAAAATCAAAACATTAGTATTTTCCATGAGAAAATATACAATATTAGACTAATTTTGAAGTTTCCCGCTAAAGCACTAACGACTTTCATGACGTCTCTAGTCGCAAAACATTGGTTGCGATTCATGACTGTATGCCCAGTTTATGTGTTTTCTTATCATTACTTTAACACAACCAATTAAAATCGTCGTCCCTAAGATCGCAAACTATATAAAAAACGCAGAAAAGTCAACAATTTCGTTAGTTAGACGTAATAAGTAATATTGGTGTTTCCAGTCACATGACAACAGGTTAAAAATAAAGCATTTAAAATCATTTATAATAAATTTACTACGTAATATTAAATTAAAATAATGTGATTTTCGATATTTTATTAATACAAGCTATCATAAAATTAACACTACACATTAATTTGTGCTTAGTGTTAACATCCCTATTAGGTCGAAAAGTGACGAAAAATATAGGTGAGCGGTTAATAGGCGTGTCGACAGGTCCTGCAATTATATTAAATTATTTGATATAATGACAGTATTTAAATAGAATAAAATGTGTACCAATTTTAATTTTGCTATTTTTTAGTATAACTTACTTTATGATCATTCAAAGCTGGATGGGCAAGTCCATTTTAAAAGTACGAAATTATTAGAAAATGAATTTACCATTGGATAACCCATTCAATTTCAAGATACTTTTGTTATGAAACCAGTTTCCTAAACGCAATATTTAATATAGCTACCATACAAACTTTACGCGCGACGCATAGAAAATACGGCACTGTGACGTCACGCTTCGTAGTGTTTTTGTATGAAGCGTTTTTAGGAGAGTCCAAAATTGTGATTTTAAAATCGTGATATCCCGGGAAGTTTTTAAGAGAACAAAGTAATTCATTCACGTATGTTTCAGTTATTGAGTAGCCTTTTGATGGCACATTAAATCAAAAATGAGTCGACACGCCTATTGTGCCAGTGGGTATAGTATCGCTTGAGACATTTGAAAGGATGCGCACCGGTTTTCGATTCCTCGAGTACTCTGACGTCTCCTACGCAGTGGGCAGTCCGCGATTTCTCGGCTCATTTACCTGACAGCCTCGAGGAGATGCCTGAGCAGCTCGTGCGCATCGTGCTGGTCGCCGCCTCCGAACTGCGGCAGCTTCGTCACCAACGCAGACAGCAGCTTTCGGGGGTTGTACGTGCCGCCTTCGCCTGGAAACAATTTTAATATATATAAAAATCTAGACGTGTTCCAGAGTGGAGACTGCGATTAGGCAAATGTAGCGTAGGACGTCTTGAAACCCGATGGAGTGACGATATATGTAAGGCTTGGAGAAGAAAAGCCGAGGATATGAATAAAAGAGTATCACGAGAGAGGCCTACGTCCAGCAAAGGACTAAGATGGGGTGAAGATTTAAAAAAAAAATTATGTCTTGATGTTTGTTCCTAGTGAACTTGAAATCATTTTTCAAACATTATGAAATCATTGTTCATCATCACAAAGCCAACATATTATACCCGCGAAAGTTGGCATTATGTCCAATTTGGTTGAACTTGAACTTAATGGTCTTTATGTGACAATATTCCAGCGAAGTGGATTTGCCGCGATTTTGACGGATTTGACGTGCCGCTATCTATCTAGTAATATCTAGGCTGTGGAATTCGTTGACTAAGTGTATTTTCCCGATGGTTGCAATCTTGGTGTCTTCAAGTCGAGAGTGAATCATTTCTTCTAGGTAATCACGCACCATTGTAGATCGCATTGTCGGTGCTTGAAATTAACCGAGATGGCGGTCAAGAGTAAACCCAAAATAGTTAAAAAAAATAAAAAATTTAATTTTTATGTCATTTTAAGGTAATTGGATTTTATTATATTTAGATTTATTTGCAGTAGAAGACATTCTTGCCACTAACTAGGCTACCACAGCTTTATCAGTAGCAATAAAACAGTACCTATTTACAAATAGATCTGCATTTAAATGGGTGGTCAAATAAACAATAAAGTAGCTATTAGGTTTGAACAATACACTTTGGCACCATACACGACTTGGCATTGATGTTGAAACAACCAACTATACAACCGACTAAAATACGAAGTATTATGAAAACTAACATGAACTCTCTAACTGTAAAAAAATGTAACTCACGTGTGATACAGTCCAGTCTGTCTCAAGTTTCGGTCACTGCCACTGCCCGAAACTTAATTCGGATTGGACTGACTATAGCATACGTGAGTTACCCATGTATGAATTAATTTACAATGTATTTTGTTTCTGGGTAAGATTTGAGATTGGTGTTTTCAGATTGAGAGTGAATTTGTTTCTTCTAGGTAAGCTTCCTCCATCGTATACAGCTTCGTCATTTAACATCAGGCGAGATGGCGGTCGAGTGTAACGTTATAGCATTTTAAAAATATCGGAACTCCCAAATGCGTTGCCTGAATGGGTATTTCTTGATGTTTTGCTATGCTTTTTAAGAATATATTAGTAGATGGTACATACATATAATATCATACATATATTTTTTTTACAATTTTTGTCTGTTTCTTCGTGTTAACCTCCGAGACGCCTTGTCCGATTATGACGGGGCTTTCACTACTAGATAGCTGATGTTCTAATGCATAACTCAGGCTAATCAAACATGAAGAAAATAAACAGGCTTCCATGAAATAAACAAAAAAAACATTAAAAAGCGCATGAAACCGCAGGCACAAGTACTATATTATAAAAAGTAGTGGTAAAAAATATAACTGCGCCTGTGTTTACATAATACATTTCCTATTGGAGTGGGTGGTTTTATCTACTCTTTACAGTAAAGGTTACAGAGTTCAAGGTTGCTTGATAACTAGGCTTGTATGGTATAAATAAGAACCATGTACTAAAAGGAACTTATTCTTTCAAGTGAACAACTGATAACTATTGCATTAACTCCACTCATTCTTTACAGAACAACTGCCTAGTAGCAACCCACGGTTTTAACCCCAGTCCCGTAATTTTATCATGATAAAAAAAGGAGGCTATGTTTTATTTCGGACAATAATCTGTATTCAAATTTTCAACCGGTAACACTCGTAGTAAGCTATATTTGTTATAAGGCTTCTTTTATTTTCGAAAAAAAAAAGAATACGCTGAAACAGAATTAATATATTGTGTGATAGTGATGATAGTGTTGATGTACGTCATTAAGAGGCCCCTTAAACCTACGCCCGAGTCACAAGTCTCGGGATCTACTCGGGATTTCTCTCTGCCACACGATGGACCCGGCACCCACACGGTGAACCCATGGAATGCTAAGATCGTCTCTATAATAATACCTTTATACGAGCAATTCCTGTATATACTTACCTACCTCATTTATAATCTGAATCTCGGAAACAGCTCGAACGATTTTCATGAAATTATGTATGAGGTTTCGGGGACGATAAATCTATCTAACTTTGTTTCATTCAAAAAAACGGATGGGTGTCATGAAATTTAATAGTAGATCGTGGTTCGAATCCAGACGGCTCCTCTGTTTTTTCAAGTTCCTTGTTTTTTTTTTTGTAGAAAATCTGTGATTGGGAGCCCTTTATCTGTAGGTATCTAAGTCTACTCAGTGTTTAAAGCTCGGTCACCAAGGTACTTCATTATTTTTAGGACATTCATATCAATTCAATATATCATATAAGCCGCGGGTTACATTGCGGGGCGCAACGTATATATGTTTTGACCTCAATACACCCCGAAAACCAAATTAAAAGTGCTGCGTAAATTTTGTGTCATACATGCATCATCTGCCTTCTTTGAGTCTATAATTTAAACACATCTCTGGGCGGGCTAAACGTCACCATCTCTGAGAATAGACTATTTTCGTACAAAAAAGAAATTAATACCATTATTATAAGCGCTACTCACTCATCTATTTGAAGTCCGGGATCGCGAAGATCCATTCGGGCCTTCCTTCCACTCGACACCACCAAAACGACACCATCGGTGGTGTCGTTTGGAATCACTAGTCCATACGACACCACCCTAGTGATGTGCTGTTCCGCCATTACTTTTTATGTATTTTATGTCGTCAGTATTAGTATCCATGTCCATTGTGAAAAATTAAAATATTCGGACGGAAAGACAATAATATGCAAATTGTAATGAACAATGTCAAGATGGCCATTTGAGTGACAGATAAATATAAACTTTATCAAATGACATACCGCATTAATGAAACTGCTTGAACTTAAGTGGAGTTTTCATATCAACAACTTTGTATGTAGGTAACCTCACTATTAGTCGGTGGTGTCGTATGGACTAGTGATTCCATACGCCACCACCGATGATGTCGTTTTGGTGGTGTCGAGTGGAAGGAAGGCATTCGGGAAGCAAAAGCATCAAACACCAAAATTTAAACATCAACACAAAAATTAACTAATAAACACAAAAATAAAAATAATAAGTTGGTTAAAAACCCCATTGACCCTTTCGTTTATCATGCTATCTTCCTCCATCCTGTGCTATTGGAATGGAGGCCAGGACGTGTACTCTCTTTCTACAAAAACGTAACTTCGATATAAACTCGCAACTTTCCTACTCCGATTCGCTTCATCCGATCGAACGTTGTTTGACGTTTTAATGTTCTAAGCCTACTGTAAAATTAGGCTTAGTACATTTAAACCGACGAAACGACGGATCGAAGTCGAACCACCCCTCTAGTTTTATTCCGCTACCGGGTAAGGTTAGGAACAGCAAAAAAATATTAATTTTCATTCCGAACCTAACCCTTTTCTTAACCTGACCCGAAATGAAGTTCCAAACCTGACCCGATTACTAAAAAAAAAGTCCTAACTCCAGGAACTATAGGACTAATAACGTACTAGGTAGGGTTTTAGATTCGAGGTTAACTTAGGAACATTATTTCCGGCTCAGGTTTAGAAGAGGGTTACGTTCGTAATGACAAATATGAATCACTTTTGCTGTTTGTTCCTAACCTAACCCGGGTCAGGTTTGGAATAAACCACATCATGGTTTTCGGGTCAGGTTAGGAAGAGGGTTAGGTTGGGAATGATTTTTTTTTTCTGTTGCTAACCTAACCCGATAGCGGGTCAGGTTTGGAATAAACCACATCATGGTTTTCAGGTCAGGTTAGGAAGAGGGGTTAGGTTGGGAATGTTTTTTTTTTTTCTGTTGCTAACCTAACCCGATAGCGGGTCAGGTTTTCGGGTCAGCTTCGAAATAAACCACCATCTACCGCCTAACTAAATCGGGTATGGCTTTGCTATTGCTGTCTCTATAATTTCAAGCGAAAATAAAAGAGAGCGCACCATCAAAGCTAAGACAGTTGTAGTTAGGCGGTACACCCCTCCGGACCGGAGTGGGAATGTCACGAGTTTATTTGGAAATTACGTTCATCGTAGCAAGAGAGTTGACGTCTTGGTTCGACCCGCGATAAAGACATCATATTAATCATGGACGTATAAAAAAGTCGCTAAAACAAAAACTGTGTCACTAGAGTCGGCCACATTTGCACTTGTCCGTTATCAGGTTGTCACTGTTAGGCTGACACGCACACATATACACAAGTAGCGTATGTAATGACCCACTGATATGTGTGTGTCAGCCTGTATGTGACAGCGCACACGTGCATATTAAGTGGCTGACCTGATGGACACAGTTTTTGTTTTGGCGAGACTACGTCCGACTTTTTTTTATACGTCCATGCTATTAATATTATAAGTGTCAATCGTCGTAACGTATGAGCGCATCGGACTGAAATTTGGAACACAGATTATCATCTGGAAGAACACATAGGCAACTTTTATCCAGCCTTCCAGGTTGTCTTTCAAATTCAAGTTGAAAAACTGGCTGGTCGAACAAGCGTTCTATAAGTTTGACAATCTGACTAAAATCAAACTAACTGTGTAATCGACTAATGATTGTAATAGATTTTAAATACTAAATTATTATTATTAATTTATATTAAATTGTAATTGAATTAAACCTGATTGTTATAATTATTTGTTATCATAATATTTAATTAATATTGATGGATTGATACAATTGACATTTTTGATAGAATACCTATATTTTTTTTATATGTGGTATTTTTGTAATACTCCATAACTTTACTTTATTGTTTCATATTTTATTGATTAATTGACTGAGAACTATAATTATTAATGTATTTAATAGTAATTACTGTAAGTAATGTTAATTATTTTATGACGTGTAATTTAATGTTTGTTACCAATAAAAAATCTGAATCTGAATCCAGGTAAAATAAAGGGACCGAGAACTTCGCAGATAAAACCGCGAGGCGCTGTTGGTAAAGACGACATTTTCGACAGATTCGCAGCTGTGTTGATGATCTTAGTGAAACGTGTCAAATGTACGTATGTACGACTAGATCCAATCTATTTACAATGTCGTAACAATAAGATATATTTTCACACATGACTTGAGCTAAATACAGCCCGAATCCAAAGTCTGGATGTGTCCAGTGACTAACAAATGGTTGCAAATAGGTCACACCTAAATATAGATCACTGGAATACCATTTGAATTACTAAAACACCAATAGCCATGAGAAAACACGAATTTTTATGAGTTTCTTTTGGGGATATTGTAACTTTTAAAGCTTTGTCTATTTTACTGGCAAAATATTGAGCTCTTTTTACCCGACCGCGCCAAGAAGGGTAATGTTTCACTATGTAAACTAGCATCGTACTAATATTAGTATAAACTAGCACTCCGTCCCGGCTTCGCCCGTGGTACTAATATTATAGCCAACTATAGCACTCGGCAATCACGTAATTATCTAATGGTGAAAGATTTTTTTGAAATCGGTCCAGAAGTCCCCGAGATTAGCGCATTATAACAATCTCTTCAGCTTTATAATATTCCTATAGATACGAAGGTTTGTGAATGTGTGGACGTTTGTTACCTTTTCACGTAAAAACTACTGAAAGCATCGGTATGTATTTTGGAACAGATAATATTCTGGAATACATTTTTTAAAGCAATTTTTTTCCTAAAAATAACTTGATCGGCAATTACCCGGGTAAAACCGCGGAGCGCTACTAATGATTTATCGCATATTAATCACTAGCAACGTTAGTTTAATTAATGGCTGCCCTGGTGTCTTAGTTGGTAGTCTGCCTGCGAAGCCGTGGGTCGTGGGTTCAATCTCCACCCAGTGTAAAAATATTTGTGTGATAAATTCAATTCAGTATTAGTATTCAGTATAATATAATTCAGTATGTATTTAAAAATATATGAGCATTATATCAGCTATCTGGCTTTCATAGTACAAGCTTTGCTTAGTTTGGGGTCAGATGGTGCTCAGGTGTGTGAAATGTCCACCACCAATATTTAATTAAATGAGAAAGGCCTACAGTTAAAACTGCAATATGAAGCGTGGTGACATGCATGCACCTCTGCATATGTTTGGAAGTGTAGATGTACAAATTTGTCAACACTGACTTTAATAGTGACCGACAAGTATGTGAGGTAAACCAACATTTGCCAGAAAATCATTTTACAAGTACTTGTACCATCAACCAATCCGCACTTGCCCAGCATTATGAAAGGCTTCATACTTGACCACCATCTTGCCTGATGTTAAGTGATAATGCAGTCTACGATGAACGATGAAGCGTGCTTACCTAGAAGATACCGATTCAATCTCGATTTGAAGACACTAAGATTGGACCATAAGGAAAAATCCACTCAGACAGCTCAATCCACAATCTAGACGTTCTTATCACGAAACTAGTTGTACCTCTTTGTTTGTGTCTTTGGACCATCAACCATTAAACAATATAGCTTTCTCGAGCTACAAGCCGTCCGATAGAAAAAAAGGGCAAGGTGGTATTATATTATACAGATCAGTTGCACACTCTCCAAAGCATATCTGATAAAAATAACTATTTAAGAGAAGGCCTTGAGTTCCTGCAGTCTGAAAAAGTGGGCAAAAAGTTGGTGGTAAAGTGGGCTGCTTCTGTTGATATTTTTGATTATCAAGGCCTCTATCATTCAATGGATAATTGAGAGTTTAATAAGGACCAAAGCCATTATGTAATATGCACTCAAATGTGAGAATAAAGAAAATAAAGACATTTACATATTTTTAATATTGATCTGTTTCAGGATATACAGTGAAAAATTAATTCAGATTAGTACAACTGTATCAACGACAAATATTATATCATTGGTTTGAAGGGCAATGTTTCCAGAGAAATTACAGGGCTTAGAGATATAACATCTTATATCTCTGGGTGACGAGCACAGTGCAGTGCTAGGTAATGATTTGGACTATTCATGTTCCAATAGCTGTGTGTCACTGTGCGGTTATGTGGCAGGCATGTTGCTTACCATCAGGCACAGCTTCTGCTTGTCTCCTCAATCATTTTTTTTTTTAAATACGACATAATATAATTATGAGATCTAGTCAACAGAGTCTACATAAACCCATATAGATTCTGGACATAGGTCCTTAAACAAAGAACTAACAATAACCCTCTTATATCAAGTTAAAAATGAAAGGACCAATGCCATTGCATTATGTAATTCATACTCAAGTGCAAGAACAACAACCCGTTCACAAAAGTCATTCACATTATAAATATAAACACCTACAATCAATTATAAGCAATGCATAGTACACAAGTATGTTTTTTCCTTTGTTTACATTCATGTAAGACATGAGGAAATCCTTTGTGTTTTAGTTACGCAGTTATCTGTGTAAGGTAACTTATAAGGTCAAGATTATCCTCAGGGTTTGAATAAAGTGTGTCATGGTAAAAAAAAAGTGCCTATTAATTATGGCAATTACTTGTATATATTATAGGAAATTGCAACTTACTTTCAAATTAAAATTCGCATAGTCACTGTTCTGCTATTTTTCCCATCTAATTTTATTCAAATTTCAACTATAGCTGTTCCGATGTGATTAAGCAAGAAACAAATTAGGATCCATATCAATTTTTCATAAAACAAGTGACATGTATGAAAGATTACCATGATAATGGCTGAACTATTTTGGATATTTTCTTATTTAACTTTGATGAACCTTAAACGTTGACATAGCTGTAGTCGCTTCAACATCTGATGTCACCATAGACGAAGGTACGATCCTCGGCTACACCTCTGAGTACTTTTTCCAATGTAGATTCACAAGTTTGTTATAACCACAGGCTTCAATGTAGAAGGTAATCATTGCGAAGAGACCATGGTTTTCTATGAATCACATCTTCAGAGAACATGTATCATGCACCAACCCACCCCTGGCCAAACTGGTGGATTTTAGTTTTATGATCTTGACTCTTTTATTTGAATGAAAGGCGCAGCAGACAACAAACAACAACAAAGTGCTATGCTTCTTATTTTTTAAACAAAAATTATTAAATGTCTGAAAGATTATGATGGTTCAATCAATTACTTTGATTTCTTATACTGACAGTCACATAACAAAAGATTGTTGTTATAAGCCAATTAGAGTCTGTTAAAATTAACAAGATTAAAAATTCTATTCAGATTTGGGTTTACTCATTGACTGATTTTGGAATATCTATACTTATATTATAAAGCTGAAGAGCTTGTTTGTTTGAACATGCTAATCTCAAGAACTACTGGACTGACTTAAAAACTGCTAAAGGATATTAAGAATGGCTATATATGTACCATGGCTAAAAAAAGGCTATATATGTACCATAGGCAAAGCCCGGCCAGACAGCTAGTGGTATTATAGAGGACTACAACATGAGAATATTGTCAGCATAAATAATAATTTTTTAATTAGTCAAAATGCATTTTTGCAAATGCAGTTATCTGTTACAAAAAATTGGGTAAATTGCTTATCTTGTTAATATTGTAAATATAAAAGCAACAAATAATATCCAAATTACTTGTTGCTCGATCACATCATAAAGGCTGAATAGATTGGATTCAAATTTGGAACACAGATGGTATAGTACATAGGCTACTTTTTATAGTGGGAAAATAAAGGGCACTGCATGGGTAAAACCTCCGGCTGTTACCGTTAATGCCAGGTGTTTCTATTAATACCATAAAACAACTCCAAACCACAATCAGTTTGGGTTATTTTGTGGCCAAAAAATGATTTCAATAGTATAGTAACAGCATGAGCAGGCCATGTGCCAGATGGTAAGCAACACGCCTGCCACACAGTATCACAATAAATTCACATACTTTAACATCATTAACAGGTTATTAAATTATCAAAACAAAAGATAATTTTCTGAATATGGTTTTTTTAAATGTTTTTTTATAGTTCTTTTGTTTTTTGTGTTTATACTTTCTAAGTAATGTTTTTGATGCACATTTTTTACATAACTGGACCATACTGAATTAAATTTTCACTTAACAGACACTGTGAACTACAATTATTCAAATTACTTTTTACTTTGTTCTTCAGCATTCAATTCAATAAGTCATATCCATTTTTGTCTAAGTGGAATGCATGTTTAACAGAATTGAATTTGGTCATTCTTATGTTAACATCAGATTTAGTGTCAAAGAATGTATAATCTTATCTTTCAACATTGAGTAAAAATAGCACAGTATGTTTTGTTCGTTCTCGACTTCTTATTATCTTCTTAGTTAGTTTCCAATTGGTGTCTTATTGGATTTATGGATGCTTTGTTTATTCATAGTATGTAAGTAATAGGGTCTTACAGTAATTACTGATTCATGTAGACTCATGCAATTTCATTTGCATTCTACTTGTATTGACTTGTAACATACCATAAAAGTACGGTGACGGTTGTAAAGTAAGAGTTATTAAAAAATACATAACCTATTTCTTTAGGAAGTTGTATCAACACATAATATGCAGTTATAATACGATTCATACCTGCTTGTAACTCAGCCAGAGTCTCAGCTAGAGTCCTGGTGAGAGATCCCCATTCAGACAGTTGTCCCGTGATAGGAGGGAGGTCTAACTCCTTCCCCTCATCATCACCATCAACTTTCATCTTCAGCTGTCCTCCTGGTAGCGTGAACCTCTCCCCAGGGTTGGACATCTCTTGCAACACGTGGAGAAGGAATGGAGTCTGTACCAGGCATTGCATAACAGAGTTAAAGAAGCAAGTATTGCCTAAATTAGAAAGCCCCCTTACTCTAGTGAAATATGAATACTTCTCCTTATTTTTTAATGGCAATATGTCATTTTTTATTGTCGTCTCAATTGTGGGTAATTCAATTTTAGGTGTATCAAATGGTAACTCAATAGGAGGTAATAATATCTTTGCAGAGGCACCCAAGGCCTGCTTCTTGAGGTACTCAATACACTCATGGAGCTTTTTGGCACTAGCTGTAGTGATTTCATTGTTGCAATTGTAGCAATATATTTCCCAGCTTGTAGTGTTGGCGGTGAGTGCATGGCAATCAGAGTGCGGCGTGTTGAAGTGGTTGAGGGCATGTTTGTTGCGAGCTCGACCGCATAACTGCGACCCACAACGAAGACACATCCATAACGTCAGATCTTCCTCGAAATCTGGGTCAGATACTTCATTTTTGGCGGCCTTCTTGCACTCGGAACATTCCGTTTCAAAGCCTGCTGTCTTTAACACTTTCTTGAGGCGAGTGAGGTCGACTGCCTTCGTGACGTGAGGACATGCGGACTTCACACTCTCGTCGCAAGATTCTGTCGAATCGTCATTCTCTCCAGGATCACTCTGTCTCTTTTTCTTGACCATTTTCACGCCTGATTAGCCCGACCTCCTGTAACATGTAACGGGATACATGTGTAAGAATAACTTCGTGAACACAAAAAGAAAAAATGACAAATCTGTGTCGATAGCCATTGCACGCGTGACAACGCACATTCACCGATTATGTTTCAATAAAACAGCGTTATGTTACGAAAAGTCTATAAATAAAACTATTGCCTACTTACAGCTGCATAAAACGTGTAACAAATACGTTTGGAAAGGTCCGTTTTACGAAAAATCTATTTTTTACAATTTTGTCACTGAAGTAAAACAACCTCGGCCGTCAGACATCTTTACAATGTTGCCAACTTTCTAATTAGAACAAGTGAAGTGAAAAGATGGATATTTCTTTACCTTTGTTCGAGTATAGTACAGAAATCGAATGAAAGGAAAACATGCTTTTTTTTAAAGAAGACATCACTACCAACTATCCAACCTGTCGCCATCTGGTGACGGGTACAAAAACTAAAATTCTGAAACGTCAACATGATCGTGATGGAATCTGCTAATCAAATTGTGAATTTCCATTGATTTTCTTTAAAATTTACTACTAATTCTGTCTAATATTTGTTGAGAAATAAAAACTGTGAAATACATTAACAAATTAGTTTCGTCCATTATGTAGTTTCAAGTGAATGGTTCATAAAAACTTGTGTTTTTGAGAGGTTGTTGATGTTATTCAGTTTTACCTAAATAAATTAAAAAATGTCGCTTCCTGGGAATGGAATCTTCGTGGTGCAGGGCGAGATGGCCATGCTCGTCACTGCGATGCGACGGAGCACACGCTGGGGCTCACATTCTTTCCCAAACGAGGAATATGATGTGCTGATGCGAACTTTCCAAGATCTGAAGACTATCTTGAATCAGGTGGATGACTTGCGGCTTTTAGACCCGGCAACATATTTGAGCCCCTTCCTGGAAGTCATAAGAAGCAAAGAGACCACTGGTCCAGTCACCAGCTTAGCTCTATCGGCCATACACAAGTTTCTTTCCTATGGCTTAATAGGTTTGTAAATAATTCATAAAACATTACAATACTGGATGTCGATTGTATGTGATAAGGCTTTAATGTTGGTTATTGAGTTAGTGGTTTATCTAAATAAGCTATGATAAGAATTTGCTGAAGGACAATTGCTGATTGAACATTTTGTGCAACATTCTTGTGCAGGTTGCACCATTATTGCATGTTCTCCAACATAATAAAATGTATGAATAAAACAAAATTAAAATATAATAATTGGAATGGTTGGTTTAATGCCAACCATTCTAAATATATTTCAGCACATATTGCAATTAGATGGAGTAAAGTTAGAAGGTAGAAACATTTAGTTAAAAAGATATTTTCTACAGGAATGTTTTGTTTCAAATTAAGTACAATGGTTTAGGCTCCGTTTATAAATACACTTTCTATGCACATATAAGTAAATAAAATACATTATTATGTTCAGATAATATAATATAGGTATAAATTGCACTCGGAGGACAGAGATTATCGTCCAATGAAGAGGGTGCCAATTGGAAGGGTTACAAAGATAAATGCGTCATTAGGAGAAGTGTGTAGAATTACAAGAAGACTGTTGAATAATTTTTAAAAAATCTGAAGAATAGTTTGTATCATTTTAGGTCAGAAACTTTAAGACCACCCTTGTAAATATTTTTAGATAAAATAGCCAACAAAATTTCGAAAAAAAATGGACTGTAACTTTACTTTAAACCTACAATATACACAAGACAAATATGTAAAAAAATAGTACCATTATTTAAGCATTTTAATGAATGGTCTATCACTAAACACAATCTCTGCCAGGGAATCATGTACATACTTATTTTATAAATATTATTATAGAAATCAAATAACTAAAATAAAAGAAGAATAAAAATGTAATAAAACTCGTCTAACTAAACTAAATTAACTGACAAGTTAAAATGAGTGGCATATTTTCGAAAATTTATTGCACAATAAGCAGTTTCTCAGTTGACAATGAATCTAAATAAAAAGCCACTTGTATTTTGGTACTTGTAACTATTTTACTCCATAATTTGACCCTATCTATAGCAACATAACGTATACATGTACATTTTCATTATAATCTAATCAGTAAAGTAGCTCTGCTGTAAAAATCACAGCCTCCATCCATCATCACCATTATAAGAAAACAAGTAATTTGTGTTTAGTTTTATTAAATCTACTAGCAATGCCTTGTGGTTTCACCAGCGTATTTCCCTTTCCTGTTATTGCCCCAGAACAGAAAGTAGCCTATGTGTTCTTCAAGACTAAAATCTGTGTTCCAAATTTCAACTTGATCCGTTCATATGTTTCGACGTGATTGAGCAACAAACATTCAAACCTTGACATTTCTAATAGTTTAGTAAGATTTTATTTCTACCCTTTTTGATAAGAAATATTTGAAGTGAATCCTGGGTTAATCTGTTCCAGACCCGACTCACCCGAGTGTGCCGGCCACTGTGGACGACATTGCAGAGGCCGTGACACATGCACGATTTGTCGGCACAGACCACTCCTCTGATGGTGTTGTTTTGATGAAGATATTACAGGTAGGAATAGTATTCTATCACATATTTTATGTGTTGAAAATTACCATTGAATTAGTTTAATTCTTGTTTTTATTTTAAGTTTTCTTCTATTTACTTATTTGCTAACCGAGTTAAAACAGGACGAGGTTATTAATTGGATTTTTCTTTACTCCTGCTGATTTTGTTTCCTAGTTCACTTCAATTTGGTATATACTTGGTAAAAATTGATCTTCGAAATGTTTGTACGTTCATAACTTTTGAATGACTGCACCAAATTAGATAATTCTTTGTTTTATGTATTTGTTGTTGTCACAACAAATTTTGTATGGCAGATTTTTTTTTAAGTTGATGAAAATACTAAATATGGTGGTTAGAAGTTCGCTGGCTCAGCTAGTAATTTATATTAAAGTTACGGCTTTTCTAGTCGGGAGAACGCCAACTGCAGACCCTAAGTAAATCGGCTTTGGCGTTGGTATTGCTGTCTGTATAATTTCAAGTGATAAGAAAAGAGAGAGAGCACAATTATTATTATATAAAAGAGATTTTAGTTAGGCGGTAGACCCCCCGGAGCCTCTGGTTTGATCCCCACATGCACGGCTGTCTTGTATTTAATGCCGCTGACTTGAAAATGGTGAAGGAAATACATCATAGAAAAATCTACTTGTCGGAGAAGACGTTATCTTTTCAAAGACTAGTGATAATATTTGTTTCACACATGTAGATATGCATAGTATATTATGTCCATGACTAATATACTATGCAGATCTACATGTGGCAGATCTATAGAAGGCCCCGATTGCCAGCAGTGAGAACATTCAGTGGGCTGTTAATGATTGTGCTTGTTTATTGATTCCAGGTTCTTCGCACATTGATGCTGAGTCCAGAGGGAGTGATGTTGACAGACGAGAGTGTCTGTGAGATCATGCTCAGCTGTTTCCGGATATGCTTTGAGACTAGACTCACAGGTACAGGTAATTATGTGTGTATTAACTAGCATAGCTCCATGGTTTTACCTCTGAGGTAACCCGAACTATAATCTACAATGTACAAGTAACTGTGCTCCTTTCAACCCGCCCTTCAACCGCCTAACTAAATCGTCTATGGCTTTGCTGTCTCTATCATTTCAAGCGAGAAGAAAGAGATAGGGCGACATTAAAGCTAAGACAGTTTTCGTTAGGCGCTAGACCCCCACATCTGTTCAGGCGTTACGACGTGACTGAGTAACATGAGTTTATCATCACCACTGGCTGTAATGGCGAAGGAAAGTATAGTGAGAAAACTGTCTGTTTTCTCACTATACTTTCCTTCTTTCAATTTTTTTTTAAACCGTGGAATACGTAAATTGGTCGTTTATTAATTACGTGAGGTCTTGGGGAGAATGGAATCGTTCAGTTAGCTAAGAGTTAGTTTCAGAATGGCGAAGGAAAGTATAGTGAGAAAACTGGCTGTTTTCTCACTATACTTTCCTTCGCCATTACAGTCAGTGGTGATGACAAACTCATGCTTCAAGAGATAATATCTTTTGAGGAAATATGGTTTCATGGTTGATATTCCAAAAACACGAACGAAGAGGTTTCACTCTACTTTTGTAATAAGAACGTCTAGGCTGGGAAATGAGTTGCCTGAGTGGGTTTTCCCTGATGGATATAGTCTTGGTGTCTTGAAATCGAGAGTGAATCGGTTTCTTCTAGGTAAACTCGTTCCATCGTAGACCGCATCGTCACTTAATATCAGGTGAGATAACGGTCAAGTGTAAACCTATAAAAGTTAAAAAAAATGCATTTTCCGCCAACCCGAACTTGTGCCCAGCGTACTGTATTATGACCGTCTCTCTCTGAAACTAACTCTTAGCTAACTGAACGACTCCCCGTCTCCCCACGACCTCACGTAATTAATAAACGTCCAATTTGCATATTCCACAGTTAAAAAAAAAATGCCACTACACTCCAGGGTCCGTAACGAGCCATCTCTTTCATAATTTCATTTTTTTTTTGTAAATAAAGAGTGACGAGACGATCAGGACATGTGCCTGATGGTAAGCAACATGCCTGACACATAACAGCACAGTGACACGCAGCTATTGGAACATGAAGAGTCCAAATCATTACCTAGCACTGAACTGCGCTCGTCACCCAGAGATCCAAGATCTTATATCTCTAAGCCCTGTAATTTCTCTGGAAACATTGCCTTCCCTTCAAACCGGAACACAGTAATGTTTGCACATTACTGCTTGGCGGTAGAATAACTGGCAAAGGTGTGGTACTTCCCCAGGCGGACTCTGCCAAGAGTCCTACCACTACAAAATGGGGAGAATATAGCATTATGAACCTTATTGTAGTTCATAAAAAGAAAATGAAAATAGGAGGGAGATTATAGCATTTTGAACTTTATTCTGTTGTATTCCAGAGTTGCTCCGCCGCAACGCCGAGCAGTGTCTCCGCGACATGACGCAGCTGGTGTTCATGCGGCTGGCGCAGTTCTCCGAGGACGCGGCGCCGCCGGGGTACACGGCCGAGATGTCCCTCAAGAAACGCGAGAGGACCACCAAGCGGAAGCCCGCCGCCGGTAACGGTCAGTATCTTATACTGATGTATTACAGAGTTAATTATCTTATACCTTTATACGAGCAATTCTTGTATATATATATAGAATCTGAATCTCGGAAACGGCTCGAACGATTTTCATGAAATTATGTATACATGGGGTTTCGGGGACGATAAATCGATCTAGCTAGGTTTTATTTCTTAAAAACATCGTTTTATGCTCGTTTTTAAACAATGAAAAACTTCTACAATGTCATTAGAATACGATAAATTATTTCGCCACTGTTCTGTAAGTCTAAATGGCTCAGACGGAATATGCTCGCCCTCGGAGTCAACAGGCCCCGGTTCGAATTCTGACTCGAGACTTTTCTTTTTGTTCTTAATAAACGCATTTAATTCGTATCTAAGTAGGTCTAAGTAAGTCATCACTACGTAATTCGTACATGCCTAAATATCATTTAAAAAAACCGAGCAAAGCTTGGTCAACCAGGTACTAATAATTTATAAGGGTAAATAGGGTTTATCTCGATTTCCGGCAAAACTACAAATCCTATGGAAACAAGTTGATTGATGAGAATTATGTCAGAGAATCTCTTAAACCGCTTAGCATCCCAATAACACTTATGCTCAACTATCTAACTTGTTAGTTTGAATTGGAAGCTCAGTAACATATTTAAAAAAAAACTTCAATCTAGATTCAAGAATCGTTAGTTGATCAATTCACTAGGTAGTTGATCAACTTTCGGAAAATTACAAACGGCGATTGAAATAATTGATTATTTAACGCAATGAATTTACATTAATTGATCAACTAACGGTGCCTGACCGCCATTTAATAAATTACGATTTTGTCGCAAGTAAAATCATCCACAAATGGGCCAATCGTTGCTCAGCGTACTATTTAACGGTACTGTTCTCTGATTGGTCGATAGCATTCATTATAAGCATTTGGCAAGTGTTTATTCAGAGTTCTTACCTACCGCCTACCTCCTGAACAACCGGGGCGAACAATGAGTTTTTTTTTTACAACGGCTCACCTGTCAGATTAAACTTGAAAGTCTCACCTAACTGGATATTGGTGCCCTTTCTGACACCGGGTGGGCTCCCGCCAAAAGCTCTGCGGCCAGTCTTGAGAGTCCTGCGCTCCACTATGGAGGTCAGCGGCTCGCTTAGCTCGCCACCTTCGCTACGCTTGGCCTCGCATAGCTCACTCCACTCAGGACCTCCCTTGGACTTCTGGCTCCTGCATTTTTTTTATAAACACAAACTACTCCTATTAATTAATTTAGTTTTTTGCCATTTTCAAAAGCTTTCTGCACTGGTTTATGAGTGTTGTGTCCGTTTTCACATTCGGACGACGACGTTCTAATATTTGGGGATCTATATATAATATTTTCTAATACACCCCGGGAGGAACGTAATACATACATTTTTCAGTGTGGTGTGGTACTTGTACCTAAAGAATTGTGAATTTTAATGTTATTTATCACCCAACAGGTGATAAACAACACGCTACTTAAGTTAATGAGCAGGCGCCGGTACATGTGGTAGCCAACTGCCTGACGATTCTAAAAATTACGTGTTGGGTATGTCTTGATGGCCATACCCCACGGTTCAGCGCCGAGACGCCGCCCCGTGTGCCATCGAAGCGGCAAACACCCTTTTATTGGCAAGTTACAAATCTTTACGACAAACGTAGTGCCTTTCAAAGATCGCGATAGCGCGTTTTAAGGTACTACTAACGCCATCTAGTTTGATATTTGGAACTATTGTTACGTCATCATCATCATCTCAGTCTAATTCGTTTTCAGTTAGTGTTTTTCCTGTAAAATGGCAGTAGATAGAATATAACTTGTTTTTCTATTTAGTATTATACAATACTAAATAGAATATTAGTTATCTGAATGATTCCATCACGGCACAATTTCCCATAGTACTAGCTGGGCCAGATTGTGTTGTGAGAGAAATGTACTCCGATATGAATTTATTGCTTTATTTATTAAACTAATTAATATAGATAGATACAGTTTATTTTACTAATTATAACTTCTATTTCAGGCACAAATTCACTGGAGAGGAAATCTTCCATGACAGAGCAAGGGAAAGAAACGGAAGTCGAATCGGAAACAGAGACAAACAAATTGGAAAATGTACGGTATGTACATAGTTATAGAGTATTCATATCAAATCAAATTATTATCTTTATTACTGAAATCCTACTGGAATGTTATAGGTATTAGTTACGGATCTAAAATAATTAATTTAAGCAAGATATCACTATATACGAACCCATAGGGCGTGCAACATTACACATAAATACAAATTGTCTCAATTACAAAACTCCAATTATACTCAATTTTACAATACTAGATAACTTTATTAATTTCTATATAATGTCAATTTTATCATTCAATGATAGTATCATATGCTTTGTCATTAAAAAAAAACTTTAGTTTCAATTGAATCATATACTTATCCACAGTTTTACTATTTTTGTTTCTAGATAATTATTAGGGTGTAAAAGACTTAAACTTATTCAAACAGTATTTGACACCGGTGACGCCATCGGTCAGTTCGTACGGCGAGCGTTGGCTACGTCACTGAAGACCATTCGAGAGTTTAACTTACAGTATCGGGGACAGAAAAGCGGCCGTGGCTGAGGCTCTGAGCCGGGAGGAGGCGACTTAGAAATAGCAAAATCGGACTAAAGAGCATTAGAATTAGGTTGAAAATGTCCCCTCTCCCACCTATTTTCTTTTCCTAATAAGGTTAGATACCTTATATCGGTATCGGATAAGGTTTATAATCTAACGAAGTGACGTTATATTATAGACTGCCGATTAAATAAGCAATATTAATGTAGGCAAGACGTGCCTCTAATAAACGAGCAAGAGATAACTATAAAGCCGGTGGACTCCCCCTCGGTCGATAACCCGGCACGCGCGACATTCGATCCAATTTCACGACGAAAAGCTAGATAGAAACGACATAATTATTATGTATCAATATTTTGTGCGTAGTAAGCTCGAATATAATTAACTAGATGCCCGCCCCGGCTTCGCCCGTGGTATATTGTATAGCACTCATCGGGATCCCGCACATATCCAACGGTGAAAGAATGACTGAAATCGGTTCACTCGTTCCTGAGAATATCGATTTTAAACAAAAAACCTCTTCAGCTACCTGCTACGCCACCTGTCGGAAATTGGTCGTACCAGCTCAGATTTAGAAACAAAAAATTAGCAAAGGTTTATATTCAATGCACAGATTACTGAAATTCAATGACGCAATCTTTGACACATGCTGTCATGTGTCATGTCAAAGCACGAAACGTACGAAAACTCTCAAAAGGGGAATATTTTTTCCCGATTTTGTTACATTCTTGTTTCATGCTCCGCTTCAGTTAATAGTAGAGTTATTTTCTATAGCCTAAAGCCTTCCTCGATAAATGGACTATCCAATAGAAAAATAATCTTTCAATTCGGACCAGTACTTCCCGAGATCCTAGCGTTCAAACAAACAAACAAACTCTTCAGCTTTATAATATTAGTATAGATACTTCAAAATATTGTGTAATATTTAATGCATGTACTCTTTTTGGGAATGTGTGCAGGAATTACATAACTTGATATTGCCCTCTCCTTTGTACGGGTTAAACAAGTAGGATACAAGACAAAAACTTTTATTTTTCGTATCTTATAGGCAAGATGCACATCTGATAAACGAGAAAGAGATAACTATTAGTAAATATAGCCAGTAGAACGTCCTCTCCTTTGTCTTAGTGTCACTCTCTAGGAACTCGTTGTAACTATAAAAAAAATCGATCGATAAGCCAGCATTTTAATCTGATTTTGAAACTACCGACACTTGGAGCCGATTTAGCTATTTCAGGATTACTGTTATAATGCTTACTACACTCCGCGAGGCATAAGCTGAGCTTTGCATTTGTGTGAGTGTACATGGAGTGACAACCGGCCTTAGGCGCGGCGCCATTCTGTCTCGCCGCGCTCCTGCCTGATTGGTGATCACTCACACTAATGCAAAGCTCAGCTTATACCTCGCGGAGTGTACCTACATAAGATTAAGAAGTATCAATTATATATATTTATTTACAAAATGTACAAGCATTTAGTCAAAAGACCGGTGCCAGCAGGAATCGTGCCCAAAATGCTAGCCCCATTGCCACATATTATAATTGTTATAATGCTAGCTTCCGAAAAAAACTTGTTAATGTATTTATAGGCAAGACGCACACCTGATAAACGAGCAGGAGATCACCATAGAACCGGTGGACCCGCCTCGGGCGACGACGCGGCACGCGCGGCACTCCTCCATGGACCTCGCGCAGGGAAACAACTCCATATCGCAGCTGCTTGAGAAGTGCGTCAGTCCGCAGGAACCGACTAACGAGCCGGCTACGGAGGATAATGGTGAGTTAAGCTTTACATTTGTTCAAGTTAATAGATACACTTTATTAATACGCCAAAAGAAATGGATACACAATAATAAAAACAATAAAGCAAAAAACAATAAACTTTAAAATCTAGTACGCTATATGCGATCTCTTCCGTGTAAAAAGTAAGTCGCAAATAAGACGCAGAAAAATCGAAAGAAGACTGAATATATTATCAAAATAAAATACTAATATTAATAACAAGTAGTGTACTGATAAACAGTTTAACCATAATCAGTACCTAAAATCAGTGTAAACATCGAAAATAACTTTTATAAGGCAGTTAAATGAGTGAACAGTGCCACGAGTGACGGCATAAGCGCGCAGGCAACTCTCGCGGCTACGGCCTGCATTATTTGCGGACACAGGTGCGAGTATCGCACGCGGCTCTGCAAAGCGACTTCGGGGCGGAGCTTGAACATAACATTGGGGACTAAGCGTACAGAACAGCCGACTGCGTTTTTGCCTAATAAATTTTGGTTTCAGTGAGTCAAGTGAAATTTTTTAAATTTTAATTATTATTATTTTTTCCTTTTCTAATTGAATATTTCGGTCTGTTGACATTATGCCACCACAGCTAAAATGTTCTGGTTGCATGAAGTTCACGAAGGAAATATCTAGCCTCAAGTGCTCTTCTTGCGATAAGACCTACTGCGCACAATGCATAAATGCAGGGTCATTTACACCTGAACGTAAGAAACACTGGACGTGCCCAGAGTGCAATGCCGCACAGAGAAAAGGTGGAGACAATACTCTCACGCCGGTTCGCGGCGGACCGGACAATGTTGCTACCCGTAAACCAGAGTCACCCAATGTAGATGTGATTCAGCTTACCGAGCAACTTCGTTCAATGAACGTAAAGTTCTCAGCTGCAATGTCGAAGCTTGAGGAGGTCACCCAATCGCTCTCTTATAATAATGAGAGACTGGACGAAGTGATGATGAAGTTAAATGCTGCTGATGAGCGAATTCGGTATTTGGAGGGGGAGAGACAAGGTGGTGGATGGTCTGCGAGCCACGGTGCTCCAGCTACAAAACGAACTGAATCTGCATGCCCAAAACTGCCTTAGAAACGAATTTGAAATAGCTGGCATCCCTGAAACTGCATCAGAAAACTTATACCACACCGTATTAGTAGCTGCTCAGAAAATTGGTGTGGATCTCGTGGACACGGATATAGATTGGATTAATCGCGTAGGCCAACGTCCCCTACCAGTTTCAACAGTGTTGCCAGAGGATGGCTCGATTATGCCTCGTACAGTGGTGGTCCGTCTCCAACGTCGTGCGAAACGTGATGCGTTTTTAAAAGCTTGCAAAGCTAGAAGAAATCTTTGTAGCACTGATCTCGGAGTAAATGGAGTATCACGTAAGATTTTCTTCAACGAGAGATTAACTAAGGAAAACAGATTGTTATTTCGCAATGCGAGGGGAAGGGCGAAAGAACATCGATACGAGTTTTACTGGTGTATTCGTGGTATTATCTATGTCAGGCAGCGACAGGTCAGTCCAGCGATACTTATACGGTCGCAGACGGAGCTGGATCGATTACTGCCTGCCGCTCCTCCTGGGTCGCCAGTCTCCCCTGCTCCGGTTGTATTGCTTCACTCTGCTGCGGCGTCTTCTTCTGCGTCGTCGGCCGGCTCGTAACTCTGTTACTTCCAGCTACGTTAAGCTGATTACCCGATGTGTAAGATTAAATTCCCGTTATTTACTGTATTGGCGACTGAATGGCATATTTAAGTCAATAAGAGAAAGTTTTGAGACTGTAAATCCGTTAGTTTGTACAGCTGTTATTTTTGTTTTTGAAGAGTACTTATTAAGCTTCGTGTTAGTAACTGATCGTCACTTCATGGCATTCAGTTGTGAAATTCTATACAGGTACTTTGGTACAATACGACTGAACAAGATGGTAATGTCACACCAACAAGTTTACTATATCATTGGTTTCACAATGTCAAGAAATTACATTAAGGATAAATTCCCCTTAATCAAATGATGTTTTCTAACGAATTTGGAGATGAACTGGATTCTTTAAATATTAAATGTATTACTTCTCAAGACTTGGGCACTTGCAAGCACTATTTCAAACGTGTTCATAATTTCAAACTACTCGCTTTAAACATCAGAAGTATTCAGAGCGAAAACTTTGATAGGCTGCTTGTTGCGCTGCAACGCCTCGATGTACCGTTAGACGTTTTGATTCTTACTGAGTGCTGGTTCTCTGAATCTACCATTATTCCTCAAATACAAGGCTATAATTACTTTCATACTAAAAAGTTTATAAACCAAAACGGTGGTTTAGTGATATACGTTAATAATATTTGGTCCGCCTCAGCAAATGAACCTGAAGTTGATGAGGCAAACTGCCTTTTTGTGCAAATACCTGAGGTTGTTAATATTCTAGGAGTTTATCGATCTCCATCTTTTCGAAACATAGACAATTTCGTATCTTCATTGGACTTTTTCATGACTACGCTAAACAGATTGCCTTTTGTTTTGGGAGGAGATCTCAATATAAATATCATGGATACCTCGGGTGATGAAACAAATTTGGAATACCAATGTTTTATGGGTGAACAGGGGCTTCTCCTCATTATTACGGAACCTACTAGACTGTCGGCCTGTCTGGACCATATTTACATAAAAAACCTAACAAACACACATGACCTACTGGGTATTGTATGTCAAACCGTAATAACTGACCACTACCCAGTTATAGCATGTTTGAACCTCCAACGGCGTAAAGCCCTACGAGTAGATCGTTTTGTTGTGAAAAGAGATCTTGAGGCTATCAAAAATGATATTGCAGAGGTTGATTGGTCTGTGGTCTGTGACCTAAGTTATGTAAACCAGGCTGTGGAAGTTTTTACCAAAATCTTCTCAGAGATAGTACAAAAACATAGTAAAACTTTTAAAATAACTAGATCTAAGTATAACTTGAAGCCCTGGATAACTCCAGGCCTAATACGGTGCATGCGACATCGCGACCGCTTACATCAACACTCAAAAAGAGAGCCGGAAAACCAGATTCTTCAATTAACATACAAACGTTATCAAAATTTTTTTGTCACATTGTTAAGAAAAATTAAAGTGGAATTTGAAGAGAATGAAGTGAAAAATAATAGTAATAACCCTAAAAAGCTCTGGCGTTCTATAAAAAATATTTGCTACCTAACTAGCTACAAAAAAGAACCAAAAGAATTACTGGTTCTAGATGGTAGTGACAATCCCCAGCAATCAATAGATCGAGCGAATCTCCATTTTTCTTCTGTTGGTCAGAGATTAGCAGATAAAATTTCCTCTAGAGGTCCGATTAGTTTGGATAGATTAACGCGTTTTGGAAAATCTCCCTCAAAATCTTTTTTTATGGCGCCCGCAGACCACGAAGAGATAGAGAGCATGATGTTAAACCTGCAAAACGACAAAGCACCGGGTATTGATAAGTTTTCTAACTCTCTTATAAAATTTGTTAAAAATGAAATAATTATCCCACTTACACATATTTTCAACTTAAGTCTACAAAGTGGCATTTTGCCCAATTCACAAAAGTGGTTCTAAGTATTTTCTTGATAACTACAGGCCCATTTCACTTTTAAGTTCCTTTTCAAAACTGCTCGAGAAACTGGTAAACAAGCGCCTTGTTAGTTACCTTGAAGCCAATGAGCTTATCTCTCTAAACAATTCGGGTTTCGTAAAGGAATAAGTACAGAAGATGCGGTGAATCACTTAACAACTGCCGTTTCTTCTGTTTTGGACCAACAACACCGATTTATTACAGTCTTTTTAGATCTCGCAAAGGCATTCGACACAGTTTCCTTACCCAGACTTCTTATGAAGTTGGAATTCTTGGGGATTCGAGGTGTGGCGTTAGATTGGTTCAGGAGCTATCTAACAGACAGAAGACAGTGTGTAAAATCAACCAATTAACGAGTAGCGAGCAGCCTGTCAATTTTGGAGTTCCACAGGGCAGCATACTTGGGCCGACGCTTTTCATCCTTTACACCAACGACATACACGAGTTACCGATCAGTGGCGCCGACATTCTGTGTTATGCGGACGACACTGCGATTATATTCCATGGGATTACTTGGGATGAGGTTAGTTCCTCTACTGAGCAGGGAATGGCACTAATTTCGAAATGGTTACAAGAAAATCTCCTCACATTGAACACAAAAAAAACTGTGTACATATGTTTCCATAAAACTGCATCCTCAGCACCAAAGACAACCACAAGTATTAGAATCCACGAAACCAAATGCGCACGTCACACTGGGTGTGACTGTGAATTGCTAAACCGCACTAAATCTTTAAGATACCTTGGCGTGAATATCGATGAAAATCTAAGATTTCAATCCCACATTAGTATTTTATCAGCCCGAGTCAGAAAGGTAATAAACATAATGCGAAATCTACGCAAAGTAGCAACAAAGGATACCTTAACGCAGGTGTACTATGCGCTGTGCCTTTCCCTTATCTCATATTGTATAACAATTTGGGGTAGTGCAGCTAAATTACACCTGTTGCAAGTTGAAAGAGCGCAGAGATCAGTCCTAAAAGTAATGTTGCAAAAACCATTTCGATATCCAACTTTTAGCCTGTACAAAGAAGCTGGCGTGCTTAGTGTACGCCAACAATTTATTTTAAATATTACGCTCAGGGCACATAAATCGTTCTTGGCTTCCCTGATTATGAATCTCTGACTGCCCGTAGAGTTTATAGAATGCCTCTGACACCAGTAAACACTAGCTCGCGCAAAGATTTGGGGAGTTTGTAAGTGTCTTCGTCTACAACGTAGTTACTAAGTTCTGTGACATCAAAAGCAAAAAAGTTTACGAATCTAAGCATATCATCCGAAGTTGGCTCAAAACACTAAATTATAATGAAACAGAAGCTATACTGAAAAGGGGGATTTTAAATTTTAAATTTATTTAAGTTTTGTGTAAGTCTTTTGTACCTACCTAGTACCCACATATTCATTGTAATAATGTAATAATCATTCATTTAGTTTAACCTGTCAAATGTTGTCTGTCTTGAATGCGAGACTTGGTCTAATTGTTATTGTTTCCTCTGGATTTTGGTTTTCCCGATATAGGCTTGCCTAGTGGGAAACCAACGGATATTACTATATTATTTTAATAATTGTGTACAAAAATCCAAAAATCGATGTGATTGTTCTACCTTTGTCTTGTATATCTTGGTAATTTTTGTGGTAATAATTTTTTTTCATTTTTTCATTTTTTTTCAATTGTACCTAAAAAGAAACACTAATACTTAAATATATAATTTACTATTATTATCTACTATATTTTATGTGATAAATACATAAAATACTGTTTTTAAACTTTTGCGATTTGAGACCCGCAATTTCTTCAGTCTTCTCGTGACCATGGCGGTTGTAACGCTGCCGAAACGTCGAGGTATTTAAACAATGAATTAAATCGTGATTAAGTCCTGTACATAATAAGCATTACATAAAATACTGTACTTGAAATAGAAATCGGTCGATATATATCGAAGCTACAATTTCGAAAAATAGAAATCTGATTCGGCAGCATTTTCTGACAAAAGTTGCTCGCTGATTTGTGTTTATTTTTCTTGGATTTTTTGTTTCTTATTGTATATATACTATGTACCTTTATAGTGTATGTATTTATATATATATATTTAAACTTATTTATTTATTGTACACCTATTATATGTATTTTGTTATTTTATTTTTAATAATTTATAAATGCCCAAAATCTTACAAATCTTGTTTTCTTATTAATCAAAGGCTATCTGGAAGAGATCGCTTATAGCAATAAGATCGCCTTTTGTGCCCATTATGTTTTTTATGTGTTACTTATTGTCAACTTTGTTTGTGGTGCCAATAAAGTGTTTTGTATTGTATTTGTATTGTAACTCTTTAACGTTTTTACTATTCCAGTGGCATCAGAAGCGCCACCAGACGGCGACGGGCCGGCCGCGCACACGGAGCCCCCCCCCTCGCCGCCGCTCCCCGCGCCCGAGGCGGAACCGGAAGCCAAGCTCGAGGAGTACGTGAACCACCGCGGCATCCGGTTCACGCAGCTCGAGCCCGAGCCGGAACCCAACCTACAGCCGTACGGGCTCGTCTGCGTCCGGGAGCTGTTCAGGTAACTAATGAGTCAATAGTCTTCTTATAAGATAATAAACTATTTTCGTACAAAAAATTAAACCGACTTCAAAACCACAAATAGGCACTCAAAAGCGAAAAATAAATTAATATCATTATTACAAGTGCTACTCACTCGTCTATCAGAAGTAACTTTTTAACGTCCTCCTTTTTGGAAGTCGGTTAAAAATGAATCGCAAAATGTGTTGGTAAAGCGCATCACTCAACAACGCACATACCAATTTGGTCATTTTTTTCGAATAATTTCCGAAAAAACTCTAAAAACAACCCTTTTTCCAATACAAACGTTTTCTAGCTGAAATGTAGTGCCAATTTGAACTTTATTGCTATTCAGCAAAGTTCATATTACAAGCACTCACAGTTGTCTAAGCAATGGTGGTGTGTTCCTAAAGTCAAAGAGTCAGTTCGAGGAAGCGAAGATACTTTACTCACCCGAGCTGAACCCCACACTGAACCGCACCTATCACCAGAGTGACAGATTTGTTCAGGATTTTTTTATATACAAAAACAAAATTAAAAATTTTGACTAACCCCCGACTACCTCAGATTTGTTATCCGTACAACATTCTACTAGTCCAGCTCTTTCATTTGATACCCATATTAAGGGAGTTGTGAAAAAAGAAATGTATTTCGCCATTTTGTGGAAGCGGCCGTCTTGGATTTGAAATTTGTCATAGTGCAATGTATTCTACTAGTCAAGCCCTTTCGTTTGATACCCATATTGAGGTAGTAGTGAAAAAATAATATAATTCGCCATTTTGTGGTGGCGGCCATCTTGGATTTGATTTTTTTTATAGAATATAGTATTCTACTAGTCAAGCCCTTTCATTTGATACCCAGATTGAGGTAGGTTGTGAAGAAATATTTTGTCCGCCATTTTGTGGCGGCGGCCATCTTGAATTTATATTAACCAAACATACTAGCTAAGAACATCCGCACAGATATTAACTTTCAAATAAAAAAAACAGCATCGAAATCGGCCCATCCGTTTGAGCTCTACGGTGCCACAGACAGACACACACACAGACAGACAGACATCGACGTCAAACTTATAACACCCCTTTTTTTTTGGTCGGGGGTTAAAAATAAGTAGGAACAAAAAATTGCCACATTTCTTTTTGACATAATAGTACAATGCGACGCATTTTTTATAGCTATTTGTGTTCTAAATTTATGGTTTAAGAACCAGATGAGCGTATCTACATTTCATAGTTTTGTGGAAAGCAAAAGTACTATATTGTTTTTAAACAATGAATAGTTAAATCGTGATTAAGTCCTGTACATTATAAACAAAAGCAAAAGTACTGCTAAAATTTTGTTATTTCGAAATAACTAAAAACGTTTTGTTTACAAGACTGAAATTCGAAATGAAAAATTTTAGCAGTATTTTTGCTTGTCTCTAAAATTCTGATAAAGTAGATACGCTTACTTTACATACGCTGATTATTATTATTCGTACATCGCGAATTACATTCTAGTACTAGATTGCGTTTGCCCTGTAATTTATCTGGAACTATTGCCCTTCAAACCGGAACACAGTAATTTTTTTTCAGATTAGTGCGGTAGAATATGCAAAGGTGTGGTATTTCCCTAGGCAGACTGCAAAGAGTCCTATTCCTAAAATCATTAAAAAAAAGATGTAAAATAATGAGTGTATCATCGTCTTCAGGTTCCTGATCTCCCTGTGCAACCCCCTGGAGCAGCAGAACAGCTCCGGGATGGTGCACCTGGGGCTCTCCCTCGTGGGCTGCGCGCTGGAGGTGGCTGGCGACACTCTCCCGGACTACCCTTCACTGCTGTACCTCATCAAGGATCCTCTTTGCAGGAACCTTCTCACTGTGAGTTACTCATCAACATCTGACTTTATTTTAAGCTAGCGACCCGCCCCGGCTTCGCACGGGTGCAATGATCCTAAATGTGATGCGAAGCCTGGGCGGGTCGATCGACACAGAGCGTGGATCTTACTTGGTTGTCAAATATTGTAAAAAGAGGTTGGATTACTTATCAATTTAAAAACTATTCTTTCAATTTGAATTCTGAACGATGGGGACACAGCAAAAAAAAAAGAAGTGTGGCACTCGGGGACTGCCGCGGTAAAGCTATTGCATGTTGCATGCATTTTTATCAACATAAGCAATTGGGATGTTAACAATTTTTCGGAATTGCTTTGAAGAGTGAAATTTGTTTACCATAAAAAATATCACGGAAAATCCGTTAAGTTGGCAACACTGCTAAGAGCATTTAGTCTGTAAAGCTAATACAAATAAGATTCAAAATCTGAAAATGACCGAGTGGGGAGGACGGCGTTACGGTCTTCCATCCCTCTTTATTGTGAACATAAGAAAGAGATGCACGATCACTAAAATTCGGTCTCCAGGCCCGCGATAAAAGCTATGCAATAGCTTAAAAACTTAAATAATCTTTGCATTATGCTCTTTGATGGAAACTGTCGTTTCGCTAAAATGGCTGGGTATTTTGATCGGTAACATCAAATGTTTGACTGGAAATTATGTAGAACAGTTTGTATAAGAAAATGAAATTGTTGTTTTTACTATCTTCTTCGCAACTTTTCCATATTTTCTCACCGTTTAAAGCTTCCCTGAGCTAAGACAAACGTTTCAAAACCAAAATCAGCCAAATCGGCCCAGCCGTTGACGAGTTTTAGCGAGACCAACAAACAGTAATTCAAAGTCAAAGTACTTTATTCATAAATGTACAATTTACACATCAATTAATAAGAAACAAAAACAAAAGAAAGAGCATACAAATTGTATACATTTTCAAAGTTTGAAATGACTACTTTACTGTATTATAATAATTATTGTACAGAAAACTGTCAAGCATTATACGAGTATAATATGGCTTTAATAGGTACAATTGTACCTACTGACCCATGTCAAATTTATTTCTTTACATTTTTATGGGAACTTTGCCATCACTCTCTAAAAATTCGTTGTAACTATAAAAAGCTTGATCGATAAGCCAGCACATAAATCTGTTTCTGAAGCTGCCAAAACTTGGGGCAATATGGGCTGCCAAAAATGATATAACTATTCATTTTTATATATATAAATAGATAGATAAAGATAGATAGATAGACTAGCTGCCGGCGAATTTCGTACCACCATATGGGTTTCTTCAAAATTCGTCACCAAGGCATGATTTATTTAATTTTCTTGTTTCCAGTTACTAAGCACAGAGCGGATATCAATATTCGCCCTCGACCTCCAAGTGTCGTTCCTCCTCTTCGAGTCCATGCGGTTCCACCTCAAGTACCAGATGGAGGCGTACTTTAAGAAGCTCATCGAGATCATATCCGCTGACACCACGAAGGCCATATACGAGCTGAAGGAGATCCATCATCTGGCGCTTGAGAGCTTGATACAGTTCTTTAGGATACCGGGTAAGTTCTAGTTTATTTATTCATTCAATGAGCATACAAAACAGAATGTAATAAACACAAACTATAACAGAAGAGTATACTGTACAGAACTGTATTACATTCCAAACAATGCGGGCCTAGAAACGAGATTTGTTTAAATACAGCGGTTTGAAAATAATTAAATTAGAGATAATACATAGGTAAAGAAAATTAGGCCAACAGATCTGAACTTAATACTAACATGGTTTAAAACAGTATAACAGTAAAATATAAAAACAGTAGAAGATATAGAGTCGCGCGTAAAACCGATGTATGGCGTGGCGAAGCATGCCGTGGCGACGCGTCGCCACGCTATACGATGGTATATATACAGCGTGGCGTATTAGTGCCGACATTAAATGAACACACGGGTAGGGTTACTGACCAGTAATCATACAAAAGGTGTCAAAAATAAATAATCGCTTATTTGAAAAAAAAAATATTTTCTAACAAACTAAATAATTGTATCAAGTGATCGAATTAAAATCACTAGATTCATTGAACAACGTCAGATGTGTGCGTGATTTACGTTCGCTTTTCGTAAAACAAGCTGGCAACGTCGCACTGCAGAAAGTAGCTATCTGCAAGCGGTATTATGCCTGTTCATCACTAATAAATAAAATACCTACCAAACAACTTCTCTCAACCACCTCTCATCAACTCGCAATACGATTTCAATTTCGTAAACAGTCTAACCAATAAAACCCTTTGAGAGAAAAGGTAATTTTGTTAAAAATCTAATTAAACCGTTGCTAGTACTTACGGGCGCGCGTAACGGTCGAAAACATGTTCTGGGTCGATATTCAAAATCCTATTGTAGGATTTATCAGACTTAAATCACATGTGCATACACATAGGTACTCAGAAAACACTGTACGTTCGACGTCACTAATTAAATAACTATTCACAACACAATCAGAGTCACACACAAACAAAACGAAAAGCAGCCTAATCTTATTGACACTGACTCTAAAAATAAATTACACTAAAAGAACGAACAAAAATAACATGTAAGCATCTTTTTCGCGAATAATGAGATTACAAAATTCCCTAGTTAAGGATTTACAGTAAAAGTTTTAGCGCGCCAATTAGCGAAATGTGTCAGGGACTACACGGTCAACTTCGCATCCCGGCAGCTAGCACAAAACTAGTGAAAAATTAAAGAAAGAGAAAGACTACATTTAACATTAGTTAATAGGTAAGTGCATTATTTCTCTTTCGTCTGCATTTGCATTCACAAACTTACGCGTGTGTTGCAGGACATCACATATCTCGTTTCTTTAGTATTTGTTTTTCGCCTGATTTTTCATTGATAAATCGGATGGACTGTGGGCTGCGGTGTAATGACCTCTGCGCAGGAAGATTTAGATACAGCCTGCTCTATTATGGTATTTTGGAAAATTGCGAATAACTCAGTAAATAATAATGATAATTGAAATTTAATTTGACAGAATAGGTCAAAATATGATATTTTATAGGTGGTTTCATTTAATGTCGGCACCAAAGCGCCACGCTGTATATACAGTCTATATGCAGTAGTGTGTACGGTGTGGCGACGCGTCGCCATGCGCAATCGACTGTTTGAAATAAATTCGTAAATTTTTGTATTTAATGAAAATAAATGTTTATTCAGTAAATAATCATCGTTATCTGGAAAAAATCGTAATATTTTATTTTATCTAGGTCACATTTTTTTTACGCTGAGCATCTCACATAGGGATAGGTCACATTTTTTTTTCTATTTCAGGTCTCTGCACAGAACTATATTTGAACTACGACTGTGACGTCTATTGTATGAACGTATTCGAAGAGATCACCAAACTGCTGTCAAAGAACGTGGTCTCTTCAACGGCGTACAACATCCACCAGCTGTCTCTGGAGGCTCTGTTGACAATCATGGAGGAGATCGAGGTGGCCAGTCCGCTGGTGAAGGAAGCCAGCGAGGAGCCGGTCGAAGATAAAGAGGAGAAGTACGGGAGAGGAGGGCATGTCACTTTGGAGCTGGGTGAGTTGTCTTTGCCAATGTTGCAATGTTTTTTAATGTATGGTCAGTTAGTAAGGAAACAAAAGAACTCAAGAAACAAAGAGACTATAGTTCTGTTGTGTAGGATGGTGCCATCTTCTTGGCAGGCACGCTAGTATGTAGAGGACTTCGATCGGACTTCTCGTTCCACAAAAGGGCGGCATCGTTTCATGGTTGTTTCATCGTTTCATGGTTCCAAAAATGCGAACGAAGAGATTTGACTCCACGTTTGTGATAAGAACGTCTAGGTTGTGGAATACGTTGCCTGAGTGGGTTTTCCTTGATTGTTACAATCTTGGTGTCTTCAAATCGAGAGTGAATCGGTTTTTTCTAGGTAAGCACGCTCCATCGTAGATCTCATCATCGCTTAACATCAGGCGAGATGGTGGTCAAGTGCGAACCTATTATAGTAAAAAAAAAAGAGGAAACCTTGGGAGGAAGCCATCGGACTCCGAAATACAGTTTATAACTAGTTCGTGGACGGCAGATCCACATTACGTTGGTACAAATTAAGCATTAAAAGTATTTGATATTGATTTGAAGATATGTAGCAAGATTGTAACCATCGGGAAATAGCCACTCAGGTAACGCATTCCACATCTTACACGTTATTACCACAGTGAAGTTAAACCATCTCATGCGAGTGTTTGGAAAGTACAGTAAAGATATATTTAGCACTAAAACTAGTGGCCCAAGGGCAACGCACATCAAATGGCGCCCGGCGCCGCGCTTTTCCTTTTGACTTAAGACCTTATTTTCAGAAAATTACAAGGTACTTTAGTATGATAGCTATTGTAATCTGTAATGTTTTGGTAAATAAACTATTTATTTATTATTATTTATTATGAACGTCAGTTCATGAGTCACACAAAGCGCGGAGTCACACGGACGCGCCCGGTTGCCGCTTGGTGCAGTCGGGAAAGCGGCTTTTATTGGCTATTGGTTATTTACGGTATAACTTTGCTCTGATATCTCTATATATAAAAATGTTGTGTTGGTTTGTGTACGCTTCAAAAACTCAAAAAGTTCTGCACCGATCGAGCTGAAATTTTAGAATGATATATTATCAGCATCAAGGATTGTTTTTATCTATTTTTTGCATCACAATGTGCCACAGCGAAGCGTGGCAGGGTACAACTATCCATACTAATTTTATAAATGCGAAAGTAACTCTGTCTGTCTGTCTGTCTGTCTGTCTGTCTGTCCGTCTTTACCGCCTAAACCAACCTACAGATTTTGATGAAATTTGATACATAGATAAAATAGATCCCGAGAAAGGACATACGCTACTTTTTGTTCCGAAAAAAGGGTTGAAAGGGTTAAAATAAGGGATGAAAGTTTATATGGAAAACTTCGTCATTGTTGAAGAACTATGAAACTTTACGTCTAGATATTTAACACGAAACCATAAAATGTATGTTTTAGCAGTTTTGTAGTTTCGAATTGTACCTACGGGGGTGGAATTGGGGGTTTCTTTTTTATTATTTATGATTATTTATTCTTGGGTCAAATTTAGTAATTCAAATTTCACCCTCTTCCTGTCAACCGATTAACCTGAAATTTTGTATACACTTTGGATTTTGGTGACAATACAATTATGTTTATTAATTATTATTATAAATTCAAGATGGCTGCCGCTACAAAATGGCGGATAATTTATGTTTTATTAATCCAATCAATATGGGTATCAAATGAAAGGGCTCAACAAGCAAAATACAATATACTATAAAAAAATTAAATCCAAGATGGCGGCCGCTACAAAATGGCGGATAACGTAGGTTTTATCAATCCCATCAACATGGGTATCAAATGAAAGGGCTCAACAAGCAGAATACAATATACTATAAAAAATTGAAATCCAAGATGGCGGCCGCGACACAATGGCGGATAACGTAGGTTTTATCAATCCCATCAATATGGGTATCAAATGAAAGTGCTCAACCAGTAGAATGCAATGTATTATATAAAATTAAAATCCAAGATGGCGGCCTCTACACAATGGTGGATAACTTAGGTTTTATGAACCCCATCAACATGGGTATCAAATAAAAGGGCTTGACAAGAAGAATACAGTGCACTATACAACCTCAATACTTAAGTTGGGCGCAGCCACTAAATGGCGTATCAGACTATCAGACAGAATTTTTGATAGTCGATGAGATTTCCATGGTGTCTTATCAAATGTTATGCATGATGAAAGCTCGATTAAGGCAAATTAAGAACTGTAAAAATGAGTTTTTTGGAGGAGTAAACGTATTACTTTTCGGTAACCTTTTACAACTGCCTCCTATAAAATGATCAGGAACACCTGTTTTCAATTCTCATCTGAAATTATATATATATGAAAGTAACTCTCTCTGTCCGTTACCGTCTAACGCCTAAGCCACTTAAAGAGTTTGTTACAATTTGGTGCACAGATAGACTACCTAGACTTAGGAAAGGACAACGGCGACTTTTTATCACAGAAAAAGAGTTGAAAAGAGTGGAAATGAGGAGTAAAAGTGTGCATGGAAGGATCTTGGCACTCTTTGTATGCTATTTTTAACCGACTTCAAAAAAGGAGGAGGTTATCAATCCAGTTGTATTTCCAATTGTGAATCAATTTCAATGGTTATTTTTTTGGTTGGTAGATTATAGTTCAGAGGTGGTCATATAAATTTTATCGAAATCAGTGCGGCGGTTTTTGAAATATGAACAACAAACTAAAATTTGCGTTCATGTAATCAGTCGATATATCTACTAATATCTACTGACTCTAATAAAATTTGGTGGACCGTCCTAATATGATTTTAAATTAAAGTCTGTTTTTGATTATTTTTTTGAGAACATAGTTTCTTTGTAATTTGTCGTGTAAATTGTACATTTATTAATAAATATAAAACTTTGACTTAGACCGATTTTGATTAGGAAACGTGAATTTGTATGATAGTAGACATACGAGTAGGTACTGCCTCAATTACTTTAATAAATATGTGGCGCGGACGAAGTCGCGGGTAAAAGCTAGTTCTTCTATATTTAAAAATGTTATGTTGGTTTGTGTACGCTTCAAAAACTTAAAAAGTTCTGCACCAATCGAGCTGAAATTTTACAATGATATGTAATTCGCTTCAAGGATTGTTTTTATTTAATTTTTGCATCAGAATGTGCCACAGCGAAGGGTGGCAGGGTACAGCTAGTATTACAATAAATATGTGGTGTTTTTTCGCAGGCGGTCTCGACGACGCGTCGGTGTCGAGCGAGCACGCGCCGCACGACGTCAGCCGCCACTGCGGGCCGCGGCGCGCGCGCCTGCTGGCCACCGCGCCGATGCCCAGCGAAGCCGAGCTCGACAACATTAGGAATATTAAGAAGGTAATATTTCAGAAGTTTGTTTTTATTGGCCAAGAAGCAATATATCTCGGTTAAATCTGCATATTTCCGTTATTTTACCGGGATATAAATTAGCTTATGTCTTCTACCAGACTATCTCTTCTGCCAGACTATCTCTGTTCCTGTGACCTGAATCTCTGTTCCTGATTTCAGCGTAATCTGTTCAGACGTGACGACGTGATTGAGCAACAAACATCCAAACATTCCCATCATACTAATTTTATAAATGTCAATGTGTGATCAGCCCGATCCGGGCTGAAATTTAAAACATGGTAAAAAATAAATAAATTGTTATATAAATATTGGTTGACAATTCACGCCACCAACTGACCCCAAACTAAGCAAAGCTTGTACTATGGCAGCAAGATAGCAGTTATAATACTCATATAGTGTTAAATACATACTTATTATACATAGACACACCCAGACGCAGAACAAATATTTGAATTCGTCACACAAATATTTGCACTGGGTGGGAATCGAGATATTTCTTCGCTTCGCGGGCAGAGTTACTACCCACTAAGACACGAGGCCAGTCTCGCACAAAAACAAATTGGCAAATTTTTATCCCGAAAAAATTACGGGAGCGGGAACTACGTGGATGAAACCACGAGCCGGTGCTAGTTTATAATATTAGTAAAAAGTTGGATTGAGGGTTTAATAATTACCCAACTAAAAATACTGACCCTTCCTTCGTCAAAAAACATCCCAGCATATTTACATTTACTCAATACTCAATCATTTTATTGCTAACATTATGGTACATTTGATGGTGTTATTTAAACATAGAGTAGTATGAAATAGTTCCCATAATGACCCTGATTGGGTGTGGCAATATAATAAATGTCATAATTAATGTCATGCGGAGCGGATCGACTTACTCGATAATTGATTTGTCAGTAAGGTATTCTTCTATTGTGTAGTAAGCTTTTACAAGTAGTATATTTTTTTAACGTTTTGATAAACTTTTCATCAGAATCGATTTCTTTTATTTCATATGGCAATTTGTTATAGATTTTAACTGACATTGAGTTAGGACCCGAGCTATGCAATGTTAATTTTGAACACGGCAAATTTAGATTGTGTTTGTGGTTTGATCTAGTTGGGTAATTTCGTCTATCTATCAGTTTTGTGAAAAATTGGGGATTTCTACGTACAAATTTACAGTGTTCCAAGATGTACATGGAAACTACGGTCAAAATTTTAAATTTCACAAAATATTGTTTATGGAACTGAGCTACATTAATGTTCGGGAGTTTAATGTTTGCCAGGATCCGGATACATTTTTTTCTGGATAACGAAAAGATCACTAGCATTGACGCTGTTTCCCCACAGGATTATTCCATAATTCATCCAGGAGAAAGCATACGCATAGTAGGCTGATAAAGCTGTACTTAGGTCAGTCGCCTTTCTCAATTCCCTAAGAGCATAAGTAAAGCTTGATAGTTTGGCCTTTAATTTTTCGATGTGTCGTTTCCAGTTAATATGATTGTCGATTTCTATACCTAGTAATGTAGCCGCGTCAACAAATTCAAATTTATAATTATTATAAGAGAAATTGATGTCAAGGGCAGATTTTTGGTGAGGTCTAAATTGAATTAATTTTGTCTTTAGTAAATTTATGTCAAGATTATGATCTGTCATCAATTTAATTAAATTGTTAAAAATGTCAAATAGGGTTTGTAATAAATTTTTACTATTTTTACATGATGTCAATATTGTTATGTCATCTGCAAATAAGATACTTGTTTCATCTATTATTTACTACAAATGCTCGCAGAAAATGCCAAATTCTAGCCCCTGAACCCAAATTAGAGATAGTCCGAAAAGGTCCTCAATACATGATTTATAAAATTTAAAACCAATTACCTAAAGAACTATGTGAGGAGACAAATATTAAAAGGTTTAAAACTATTTTAAAAACTGCTTTTATTGAAAAATGCTACTACAAAATAGATGAGTATTTGAAGGACAAAACGTTTCAAAGTCTCGTAATTTTAAAATACCTGAATTATAAATAGTAGTTTTAAGATACTGTTTAATATGTATAGATACCTACTACATTATACTGTTCGCAACACCCTATGCACAGGGTCTTATGTGTATTGTTAAGTATTATACTTACCTACTCATTAAGATGCGACTGTATGTTCTAAACAAATAAATAAAAACAAGAAACAAAATTAAAAATTTTGTTTTTGACTAACCCCTGACTACCTCAGATTTGTTATCCGTACAACATTCTACTAGTCAAGCCCTTTCATTGGATACCCATATTAAGGGAGTTGTGAAAAAAGAAATGTATTTCGCCATTTTGTGGAAGCGGCCATCTTGGATTTGAAATTTGCCATGTATTGTGCAATGTATTTTACTAGTCAAGCCCTTTCGTTTGATACTCATATTGAGGTAGTAGTGAAAAAAAAATTGCCATTTGGTGGTGGCGGCCATCTTGGATTTGATTTTTTTATAGTGTATAGTATAGTATTTTACTAGTCAAGCCCTTTCATTTGATACCCATATTAAGGTAGGTTGTGAAGAAATATTTTGTTCGCCATTTTGTGGCGGCGGCCATCTTGAATCTATATTAACCAAACATAGCTAAGAACATCCGCACGGATATTAACTTTCAAATAAAAAAAACCCCATCGAAATCGGCCCATCCGTTTGAGCTCTACGGTGCCACAGACAGACACACACACACACAGACAGACAGACAGACAGACATCGACGTCAAACTTATAACACCCCTTTTTTTGGTCGGGGGTTAATAATTATTGTTATTACTTGTTGTAGTGGGTAACGCAAGGCACTGAGCTGTTCAACCAGAAGCCCGAGCAAGGGGTCCAGTTCCTGCAGACGCACGGCGTACTGAAGACGCCACTGGACCCGCACGAGGTCGCTATATTCTTGAGAGAAAACCCCGATTTGGATAAGAAGATGATTGGTAAGTTTTTGACTGAAACACAAATATAGTGTACCTTAATGTAATTAATGTGCAAATATCACTGTCATCCGGTTTGAAGGGCCATGGTTTTCAGGGAAATTACAGGGCATAGAAGTAAATCATCTTAAATCTCTGGGTGTAGAGTGCAGTGCAATATTAGGTGTAACGTCTATGTTGTGAAATGCGTTGCCAGAGTGAGTTATCCCTGATGGTTATAATCTTGGTGTCTTCAAATCGAGACTGAATCGCTTTCTTCTAGGTACGTTATATTGTAGACCGCATCGTCGCTTAACATCAGGGGAGATGGCGGTCAAAAAAAAGCAGCAAAAAAAGGTAATCATTTGGACTCTCCAAGTGCCAACGTAATACCACACGTAGTACACCTTTGCCAGTTATTCTACTGCCAAGTAGTACTGCTAATATTACTGTGTTCCGGTTTGAAGGGCATCGTTTGCAGAGAAATTAAAGAGCTAAGACAAAATATATACATCTGAAAGTAATATTTCTGTTTGACCAATGCTGTGCAGTGCTAGATAGCAATTTGGACTCTTCAAGTTCAAATAACTACGTGTCACTGTTCTGCTATGTGCAGGCAAGTTGCTTACCATCATACATATATCTTGTTCGTCTTCCCACTTCATAAAAACTATAAAAAAAATGTATGCTCACTACAAAAATTGGAGTCAATAACATAAAAATATATCTGGATAACAGGCGAATACATCTGCAAGCGATCTTCCCGCGGCGAAGAAGACGACGGCCCCAGCGTTCTGGGCGCGTTTGCAGACAGCTTCGACTACGCGGGACTTCGCATCGAGCAGGCCCTGAGGCTCTACCTGGAGACCTTCCGGCTGCCAGGCGAAGCGCCCCTGATCTTCCTCGTCATGGAACGGTTCGCGGAACGGTGGCATGTAAGTACTTATTGCTTAAGGTAATAAATACTATGTTAGATTGCGCATCGAGTAAACTCTCAGGCTCAATGTGGAGACCTTCCGTCTCCGGGCGAAGTGCCCCTGATCTTCCTCGTCGTAGAGCGATTATCGGAGCGGTGGCATGTAAGTATTTATTGCTTTAGTAATAAAGACTATGTTTGACTGCGTATCGAGCAGGCCTTCAGGCTATATCTGAATACCTTCCGCTCCCGGGCGAAGCGCCCCTGAACTTCCTCGTCACGGAGCGGTTTGCGGAACGGTGGCATGACAATTACTCGCTGCGGTCGACATTCAATTTTAGAAGCTTTCGCTTGTTCAGTCATCAAAATTGAGCACGCAGTTAACAAGAACAAAATTAAAAAAAATTTAACCCCCGACTACCTCAGATTTGTTATCTGTACAACATTCTACTAGTCAAGCCCTTTCATTTGATACCCATATTAAGGGAGTTGTGAAAAAAGAAATGTATTTCGCCATTTTGTGGAAGCGGCCATCTTGGATTTGAAATTTGTCATAGTGCAATGTGTTCTACTAGTCAAGCCCTTTCGTTTGTTACCCATATTGAAGTAGTAGCGAAAAATATATATTATTAGCCATTTTGTGGTGGCGGCCATCTTGGATTTGTTTTTTTTTTATAATGCCTAGTATTCTACGAGGGTCAAACTGAAAGTTCTTAGAAAATCAAAAACTGATTACATTAGCCAGTTATTAGTTTTATTATATCTTTTCAAAATATTGTCCATTCACGTCAATACACCGCTGCATGCGATGGAACCAATGGGAAAAGCACTTTGCCCACTCGTCCTTAGGGGTCTCTTCAATGGCATCGCGATACGCAGCCACCGCTTCTTCAGCATTCATAAACCGCTTTCCTTTAAGTTTTTCTTTAATTTTTTGAAAATAAATAAAAATCACAAGGCGCGAGGTCGGGGCTATACGGCGGGTGATCCAGTAATTCAACGTTTGATGTCGCCAAATAGTCGATCGTTCGCTTGGCGGTGTGCGATGAGGCGTTGTCGTGGTGAAGGAGGATCCTACTGCGAGGTCGTTTCTCTCGAACTTTTTCCAAGACAAGTGGCAAACAATTGGTACCATTCTGCAGAAACTGTTTTTTGATCCTCTAACACAATTGTTGCGAAATGACCTATCCTTCCAAAGAACGAGGCCACCATTTTTTTCCCCGCACTTCGATCTCTCTTCACTTTAGTTGGCAACTCCTCGAAAGGAAACACCCACTGAGCAGATTGTCTTTTGGTTTCAGGATCATAACGGTAAATCCAGCTTTCGTCACCTGTTAGTATGTCGAACACAGCATTTGAGTCACCTCCGTTAAATCTTTCAATCATTTTACGGCACCAATCCACACGATGGAGTTTTTGAGCCTCAATCAAATTATGAGGTACCGGGCGCAAAGCTTCCTGACCGCTAAATGTTCGTGTAGGATTTTGTGCACTTGACTCATACCGATGCCTAAGCTTGTCCGAATCTGCTGATAGGTCACTCTTTTGTCAGTCTCTATCATACGCCGCACAACACAGATGTTATCTTCAGTCGTCGCCGTAGAAGGCCGTCACTCACGTAAATCATCAGTGAGATTAGTGCGACCACGTTTAAACTCATTAAACCAGTTGTAAACAGTCGCACGAGATGGGGCTTCATCGTGAAAGGCCAATCGTAGTCTATCATAACTTTCTTGTTGACTTAAATGACATCGAAAGTCATAAAAAAATCATTGCACGAAAATTTTCTCGTGTTAAATTCGTGTTGACGTGACACAGACAATTTTCAATTTGCCGCCAAATCGTAAAACAAATGACAAATGAATGAAGTATATACTCAGTAATATTGGCAAAGAATTCTATTTTCAAATTATAGAATTATTTTTTTATTATATTGTTTATAAGTGGCCAGTTCTAAGAACTTTCAGTTTGACCCTCGTACTATTCAAGCCCTTTCATTTGATACCCATATTGAGGTAGGTTGTGAAGAAATATTTTGTCCGCCATTTTGTGGAGGCGGCCATCTTGAATCGATATTAACCAAACATAGCTAAGAACATCCGCACGGATATTAACTTTCGAATAAAAAAAACCGCATCGAAATCGGGCCATTCGTTTGAGCTCTACAGTGCCACAGACAGACACACACACAGACAGACAGACATCGACGTCAAACTTATAACACCTCTTTTTTGGTCGGGGGGTTAAAAAGCAAGTTTGCACGCTTGTATAATCATATGAGCAATTCATCATCAGTCCGACTTCGCGTCTTACCATGTTTAGGTCTTGTAGCATAACACCCAATTGTGCTGCTGCAGAAGAGAAGATGATAATATCGTCTGCAAATCGCAGATTTGTAAGTCTTCTCGCTCCGACAGGAATTCCTTTCTCTTCCCAGTTTAATTGTTTGAATGTTATGTTTACAATCATAAAACTGACAATTGACTGGTCTCGTGGCTTAATGGGTAGTAACTCGGGTGCGAAGCCGAGGGTCGTGGATGCGATTCTTACCCAGTGCAAATATTTGTGTGATGAATTCAAATATTTGGACTGTGGGTGTATCTATGTATAATAAGTATGTATTTTAAACTACATAAGTATTATATCAGCTATCTGGCCGCCACAGTACAAGCTTTGCTTAGTTTGGGGTCAGATGGTGTTGTGTGTGAAATGTCCACCAATATTTATTTATTTATCTTCTATTCATTTCTGGTTTTTATTTATGTCATCTGATTCTTCATCATCTATTCATTTCTGGCTTCTATTTGGTTGTGCTACATATATATGTGTGAGATAAATGCTTGGTGAGCACAACTTCGCCAACGTCTTGTGTTTCAGCAGGATGTTGTTTTGTGTTTTTTTTTTTAGTTTGATCAGTATGTCCATCCAAGGTCTAAGGTCTTGCAGTAGTAGATCTTGCAGATCATCCATGTGAGGAATGTCAAAGAATGTATAAAGTGCAATAACTGTATATAATCAAAAAATGACAATTGAGTTTGGTTAATTTTGAGTGTTTCTATGTTCCCAGTCGACAAACGGGTCTCCGTTCGCGAACACCGACGCGGCGTTCCGGCTCGCGTACGCGGTCATCATGCTCAACATGGACCAGCACAACCACAACGCCAAGAAGCTGAACGTGCCGATGACCGTTGAGGACTTCGTGCGGAACCTGCGCGGCTGCAACGGCTCCGGCGACTTCGACCAGAAGATGCTCGAGGAGGTCTTCTATTCGATCAAGTGAGTTTTTGTTAAAAACTAAAAAAAACGGTCTCAGCTTCCGGAACCTGACCTTAGCGGATCCGGGGGTCTACCGCCTAACTCTAAAGCAGACGGAAAGCATGAGCTGTCTTCATAGCATTTGTCCTGTCATGCTTTCATTTCAGAGCGATCGCCTAACTATATCTTCTTTCAAAAATTGCTCGTGCGTTGACAGATTAAAAATAAGTGAAGAAATGCGTTCACCTAATTACGTTTCAACACCACGTAATCGGTTTCGTGAGACTAGTCAATGCGAAAATATTTTATAAGTTTCATCAACAGTTAAAACGTCAAAAGGTAATTCAAATTACTTAAATTGCTATAACTCTGTTTTATTTACATTTATTATTCATTTATTTAGGTAATTATCAGAAGAGAATTATCAGCGTTACGATTAACCGAAGATAGGAAAAACCAAAAAACGGAACGCGATATTTGACAAATAATCCAAGTGTTCCCACCTTATATTTAAATTTCTGCATAGGTTATATTGTAATACTTTATGTAAACCTCAAAAATCCGTAATTGATAGGAAATCATCGTTATTTCTCAAATCTAATGAAACATTTTGTTTTAAATGAAGTTTTCTACACAAGAAAGTGTTACAAGTTACCTTTTAAGTTAATTGAAAAGTTAATTGTAATATAAAAATATCCACGCAACCCTAGCATTTTTTAGATGTATTGGCTGGCAGCATTGATAATTGATGTTGTTTACATTTAAATAACCTCTATCTGAGGTAAACATTTACAATTTAGTTTATGTAAAACAATGAAAACATAATATTGAATATATTATTTGTTAGTTAGTTTTTAAAGCCATGCAGTTTGATCACTAGTGATTACAATAAAATTGATTGAGTGATTCGGCGATGACAATAAAAAGTATTTGAATACTTTATGATGTATGTAATGATAATAGGCAAATTTGAATAGTGTCTATCGTGGCTAATAATTATAAGCTTGTTTTCACATTTCGTGAGGTTGTGGATTCGAATCCCGCTTCCACCACTTTAGAGTATTTTTCTAAGAGCTGATGTAAAGTCTGTCACGTCATGTGAAGGCGCAGAGTCCCTGCAGTAGACGCGCATAAATTAGGCTGCCCATGTTTTATAATTTTAGTATAGATATAATGTTTATCGAGACGGCGGCTCAGACGGACTGGTGTGTTTTATAGAAGTAGTGGGAAGAGCAGCAGGACATGTACCACTTGGTAAGCAACACACATGCCTATAACAGCACAGTGTCACAAACCTATTGGAAACCTATAGAGTCCTATTAGAGTCGAAATCATTAGCTACGCTGCGCACCTAGAGAAATTAAATGTTGGTGGACATTTCACATACAAAACCATCTGACCCCAAACTAAGCAAAGCTTGTACTATGGAAGCCAGATAGCTGATATAATACTTATATATTTTTAAATACATACTTATTATACATAGAAAACACCCAGGATCAGTACAAATATTTTTATTCATCACACAAACATTTACACTGGGTGGGGATCAAACCCACGACCCACAGCTTCTGATTAGATGATTATCTCTAGGCCCTGTGATTTCTATGGACACTTTATCTTTCAAAGTGATACACAGTGAACTTATAAGTAATAAAGGATTCTGATTCTGTTTGCACATTACTGCATGGCTGTAGAAAAACAGGCAAAGGTGTTGATTTCCATCATGTTGATGAGATCAGGGGAGACTTGGCAAAGTTCTACCGATATATATATACAAATATAATAAATGGCATCAATAAGTTACATGTTAAAATAAAAGTGCTTTGTTTCAGATACATCTATTGTTATGCATCATGGTTGCAGTGGCTGATATATCAAGCGTCTCTGAGACCATTTCAACTCACAAAACACTTTCCTGAAGTGATGTTGCTTATTGATTAAAACGAAGCTTGAAGAGTGATTGTCGAAGAACCTATAGTTATTTACAAGAGTGTGATGTAAAAAGTATTGAAAATTAAATGTATCTGTTGCATCAACAATAATAACAATAAATATAGTGTTTCAATTAATTTTTTTGGATCCTAAATGAGAATTTTAGTGTAGCACACCAATGTAATGATTTATTAATGATCCATGAATCTACACATATTGATTTTTATGTGTAGATTCATGCAGCAGATGATCGAGATGAGATAATGCATGATGGTAGCAACCATACAACTATTGAAAGGAAGAGTTAATAAATTACTGCCTAGTACTGTACTTCACTCAAAAGTGGTGTGCCCCAGGTGTCTCCAAACAGTCCTAATAATACATAACTGACTACACCTTGAGATGTAACAATAACAAGGTTTTCTAAAGTCAGTACTTTATGTCCTTACAATACATAAGTGTCCAATTTATACATCAATCTATTATTGGTGGTGGTGGACATTTCACACACAACACCTTCTAGCCCCAAACTAAGCAAAGCCTGTACTGTGGCAGCCAGATAGTTGATATAATAAATACATAGTTATTTTCTCACATAGAAAACACCCAGCCATAGTACAAACATTTGTATTTGTCACACAAATATTTGCACTGGGGTGGGGATCGAGCCCACAACCCATGGGTTCGCTGGGTCTACAGCAGTGGCTTGGCAAACTTACTATCAGTTAGGCCAGCCAGACTAGCTATTCAAACTGAAAATCATGTGTGCTCTTTGGTCGTAGGATAACTTAGGCAAAGGATTTCTATTTCCCCATCCAGATTAAGAAATAAGGAATCATAACACAAAAGAAATGTGTATTTATTCTCAATAATTTTTTTAACAGTTTCGGGGTTGTTGACTTGGAGTTGGATACTCTTCTGAGACAACTTATTGTTTTCTTGTAAGCTATGGGAGCAGTCAGCAGTCAATATTTCTTGTAACTCCTAAAACATAAACAAAGTTTAATTATATTGATATGAAATATTAACATTTCATTACATGACTAGCAGCATGTACCTACATTTCTATATTTTCATATGATCTGTTCAGACACCCCAAAGAGATTAAGCAACAAACACAAAACAATCTTTCACATTTATGATACTAGGAAGAGGTAATATTAGGTGGCTGGTTCACAAATTACCTATGTAGGTTTATAATATGGAATCTAATACTTGCTAATTATTATTTTGAAGCACATTCTGCATGTTTAATTTTGTATAAGTACATGTCTTTTACAATTGGAGTTTTATATTCAATACCTACCATCAAAATATGTTTAATGTACTGTACTGAGACTGATAACAAGTCTCTCACAATAATATTGATCTCAAGCAGTTCAGAATGTTTAAAATAATAACTCATAGTAGTAACTTAGCCAGTTTCTGAGACAATTTGTGAACGTAAGTACCTATTAAATCGCTAGGTATTATTATCAAAACAAAAAAGGTATCATTGGTATCATTATAAATTCCTGCTTACCTTTATCTCAAGTTTGATGTCCCGTTTTTCGGGAAAGATGCAAGAGGGAATTATGCCCTCCCAAAGCGTAAAATTCTGTGATTTACTTATTTTTAGTAAAATCACCGTTTCTATGACGAATCTTGGGAAGTTATCTGTGTTCCCGCAATTGTATATATTCACCACACAATTATCTATCTTGACAAGCCAGTTTAATTACGAAAATACTAGAAAATTACACTACAGCAATCGCAAAGCAGCATCGAATTTGGCCATGTCTTCATGACATTACTTGAAAGCAGAAAATGCTTTGCTTGAAAGCAGATAAAAATTAGGCGATCGCTATTTCAGTACAAATGTATGAGTTTCGTTCATTCATCTGCTTTCGGCTTTACGGAAAGCAGATGTTGTTTTCGGCTTTCATCGGCGGTACCAAATTGGCAGATGACGTCACAAATCAAAGCATAGCCGAAAGCAGTAGCGTTAGGCGGTAGACCCCCCGGGATCATAAGATGCTTGAAGAAATCTTTTTCTTGTTATTTATTATTTCAAATCAAATCATTTTATTCTGTCGACACGCACGTTGTTTTTTTATACAATTCTTTCGATTTATCCTGTAAATAGGTCACTTTACAATAATTACAATCATAATCACACAGATTATATTATCATGTGTATTACAAATATGAAGACATATACACTGCATCTTAGCTTTATCACAAGGTTCGAGAGCGTCGAGAATCAAGTAGGTAAGTGTAAATAATAATACACAGAGATTATTTATTTATTTATTCTATCAAGTAAGTTCTTATTAAATGTAGCAAATGGAGGGTCCATCGCGTAAAGAAAACGGTTTTAGCTGTGATATTGACCTCTTTTTTCAAAAACATGCCATTCTAATTATTTCGTCAGGTAGATTCTTCCGTAGTGGGGGTTGTGATGTCACGTCTACGTAAAAGTCTTCTTAAAGTCGTGTTCCAAACTGTGACCAATTTTTATAATTTTGGTCTTATGTTTAATAGAATGTAATGTGGGGTTTGTTTATAAATAACGACTATTCTACCATACAATAAAGTACCATATAGTGTTTTTTTTATTTGCGGGGATCGAACGAACGTTCTATTAGGCCTTCTGTAAAACATGAAAAAATAATTAACTTTGAGCCACGTAGCGCGCTGAACGAGATGCCGCGTTGTAATCGTTTGGTTTGTCATACCAACAGAATATTGCAACCGAGATTTCAACCGCTGAACTTTCGCGGCCGAATCTTCGGAAGACCCTTACACTTAACATGTCGTACGCAGAAACCGCCGAACCTTTGGCAGACGAGTCCCTAGACTTAGTATGCCGTTATACATTTATGAATACTTTGACTTTAAAATAACGCTAAGGAAATACGCTTGTTTTGTATGTTGTCAATTTTTATATTTAGTTAAGTTAGTTGTTTTTCTTTTGTATTATACCTTTCAATAAAGAGTTTTCTTATCTTATCTTGTTCTATCGTTTGCAGGAACGAAGAGATGGTGATGCCGGCGGAGCGCGTGGGGCCCGTGCGCGACGCGTACCTGTGGCGCGTGCTGCAGCGGCGCGGGGCCGGCGGCGGCGCGGGCGCGGCGCGGTACCGGGCGCCGGCCGCGCGTCACCCGCACCGCGCGCGCCTCTTCACCGTCGCCTGCCCGCCCACTGTGAGTGACGCACGCGACACGGTGCCCGGAAAATATATTCATTCATAATTTAAGAACAACGCTCTTGTCGGTGGAGCTCCTTCCATGTACTTCTACACTCCGCCTTCTCCTTGACTTCCTGATACGACACTACATTTATTTTCTCCTTCACTTGGTTCATATAACTTCTCCTAGGTCATAAAAATCACGAGAAAAATAAATAAAAAATTGGTTGCCTGTAAAGTCGGTATACGGGCGAAAGTTTTACGTGACAACGACTTTGAGTGGTAAAATAATTTTACGGAAGGGACGCGTGCCTTTCACTTTTTATGTCTGTCTCTCTCGCTCTTAGGCGGGCTAACCATGCCCGAGTGGAAGGGACGCGTGCCTCTCACTCGCTCTCGTTGTGAGCGCATAACGTGAGCGGAGCGTAACGCAGTTTCTTGAAGTGTCACCCGGCAAACCAATTTATAAGACGTTGTCACGTCAATAAAACTATATTCGGAAGCGTATCATTAGGACACTAGATTTTTAAATAACAATGAGTGACTAACATAATGTTTATATAATACCTACGGGGCTTAATCCATTACCTACCTACCCTTCTAAAGAACAACATCGTTTAGTGAATCGTCCTAAGAAAATAATTAAATTTTCTGTAAACTTGAGCTGTACCTGCTGTGGAAGTGATTGTTTTGGTGGATTTTGTCGCTGCCGGCGTTCTGCAAATATCAACAACACCGGCAAGTGAGTTTTTTCGGAGTATATTAGCGAAAATAACTGTTGGCGAAACACTTCACACACACATATATGAGCACACATGCAAAAAGAATCCTTTAAAAGCATTGTCGTTGCTTACAATTACATGAAACATTAATTAAATTCACCCTCAAATAATTGTAATAATTGCATTTTGAAAACACAAGACAAACAATACGCAGACAGCAATCACTGTCAATAATCAATGACGTTGACATGACACTCTAAGAAAAGGGGCAGAACACCGCGGATGCTTCAAGAACATTGAGCCGAGTTTCTTTTATTTTTTAGTCTTGCATTTCGACACATTTTGCCAAAATAAAAATAAATTCTTCTTTGCTTGATTGATTTTTAATATACTGCTCATATTACCATACCGCACAATGAAAGATGGACTTCCAGATGGAAATGCTTCTAGAGAAGATCCAAGAGCGTATGGACAGGCAAACTATAATAATTACCGAATCAGTAACACAAAATGTCATGTTGAAGATAGATGAAAAATTCAAAAGAATGGATGAAGAAAACAAAAAGATGAAGGATGAAATTTCATATTTAAAAGATAAAATAAAACGTTTAGATATGTCTCAGAAGAGAAACAACGTTCTGATTTTTGGATTAAAAGAAGGAGATGAAGAGGAACATAACTTATCTATTATGATCAAACAAAAATTTAACTCACTCATGGGATTAAATATTCAAGATCACGAAATATGCAAGGCATTTAGGGTCGGAAATATCAAAACCAACACAATCCGACCTATTCTTGTTTCACTGGTAACAAACTGGCGAAAGAGTGAAATCATGCGGAACAAGAAAAAAACTACCTGAGGGAATTTATATAAAGAAGATTTCACAAAGGAAATCTTAGACACCAGAAAGTCTTTGCAACCAAAATTAGAAGAAGAGCGAAGAAAAGGTAATATTGCATACCTCAGGGTGACAAATTAGTAATAAAAAACCGAGCGAAATTGGCGGCGAAAAAAGAAAAAGAGAGCCATCTTCATCCCCTCGCATAGAAAGCAACATACAGAACCAACCTTCTGTCTCTAAAAAATCAAACACCACAAACGCATTCGATTATATGGTTCGAGCTAGATGTAATTCCCTAAAGGAAAAATATAGTACCTAGCAATCAATGCATACAAGTGACGAGATCAATTTTATCCATAATAACGAATTTAAGCAACTACCAATAGAACCTCCCCCAAGCCGGCTGGTCTCCGTGGGGGATCATGACCATAACCCTCCAGCGAACACTACTAAGAAAAAAACTACGACAGTAAAAACACAACCACGAACTCTTAAGATTGGAACATTTAATGTAAGATCTCTATCCACACCAAAAAGATTCATAGAACTGACTTATCTACTACAAAAAATAAGCATTGACATACTCGGTCTAGCAGAAGTTAGAAGAGTGGGATGTAATATCGAGGAGCATGAAAACTACATATTCTGCTATAAGGGTATCACTCTCGGCTTATATGGAATTGGATTTTTAATTAAAAAAGAACATAAAAATAATATAGTAAGTTTTTCGGCGTTATCGGATCGAGTTGCGTTATTGAAAATGAAATACGACAGCCAAGTGTCCACAATTATACAAGTATATGCTCCAACGGAAAAGGCTTCCGATAAAGATATCGACTCATTTTACGAAACTCTTCGGGCAGCTCAAGACCAAGCAGATGAAAATATCCTCATTATTGGCGATTTCAACGCTAAAATTGGTCAAACAAAAACAGACCATAGAGATAATTTTGTTTTGGGAAAATATGGCTATGGAGAGAGAAATGAGAGAGGGAAGAGACTAATCCAGTTTGCATTAGAACATAAACTACCCATTATGAATACCTTTTTTAAGGCACGAAAGAACCGCAAATGGACGTGGGTCTCTCCATCTGGCAGCGTAAAGAACGAAATCGATTTCATTTTATCAAACCAACCCAAGAGGATAAGAAACGTAGAGGTACTTCATGGTTTTGGATTCAGGTCCGACCATCGGTTAGTAAGAGCCACTTATATTCTTGATCGAAAAAAAAAAAGTAGATCATCATTCCACACTCGATCAAATACACTAAAAGCAGAAGAGGAGATATCATCATACTTAATAAAGCTTAAGGCCAACATGGACCAACATGAACTACAAAAAGAAGAAAACACAGATGTTCTAACTTTTTACGATAATCTAATAAACATCATTAATACTAGCCTTAAACACAATTCATCTAAAAAGAAGTTAAAAACCGTCAACAAGATTATTAGTGTACCTACTCAAGCTCTTCTTACAAGACGAACTGAGCTTCTGAAAAATAGGCATAAAACAAAACAAATGAAGGAGGAATTGAGCACACTATTCAAGGTAACTAGTAAGGCAATTGACAAAGACTACAAAAATTATAGGAACTCAATAATAGAGGCCAACCTAAAAGAATATAGAAGCACTAAAAGAGCTTTTAAGAAACTCTCTACCCATAAAAATTGGATTCAAAACTTAAAAACGAAAACTAAACAAACCAGTACCAGACAAGATATTGTGAATTGCGCTACAGATTTCTACAAAAAACTTTATGAAAGAGCATCAAACTCATCCTCGATTGAAACTAACACCCGCAGCACCTTGGAAAACCCTCAAAAGAGTAACGACATTCCAGCAATAGACACCATTGAAGTTATCAACCATATTAACAGGCTTAAGCCAGGCAGAAGCCCCGGTCCCGACGGCATTCAAAATGAAGCTATAAAAGCTGGCTCTGCTCTGTTAGCCCGCCCACTCACGCAGCTTTTCAACAAGGCTCTCGACACAGGGAAAGTACCAGAACAGTGGAAAAGATCTGATATAGTTCTTCTCTACAAGAAGTGTGACCCTCATGACATTGCCAATTACCGTCCTATTAGCCTTCTTTCAAGCATGTACAAATTATTCACATCAATCCTGCAAAGCCGACTGAATCAGAAAATCGATCAAAATCAATCGATGGAACAGGCTGGTTTTCGCTCAGGTTTCTCAACAACAGATCACATGCAAGTAATGGAACAAGTGATCGAAAAGTACAAAGAGTTTAACAAACCACTCTATATTGCCTTCATAGACTATGCCAAAGCATTCGACACGATATCCCACGATGCTATTTGGGAAGCTCTAAACAAATGTCAAATAGAGGAAAAGTACGTCAAAGTACTCAAAAACATATATGCCGGTAGCGTGAGCCAAGTGAAGCTGGAAATAAGAGGCTCAGATATATCAATCTGCAGAGGATTCAGACAAGGTGACCCAATTTCACCTAAACTATTTATAGCAGTGCTACAACATGTTTTTGATGGGCTCGATTGGCAGTCTGAAGGGATATATGTAAACGGAGAAAGACTTTCTCATCTTCGATTCGCGGACGACATCGTTATATTTTCCGAATCAAGTAAAGGGTTAGAGGAAACGGTAAATGCTTTGAGCAGAGAAAGCGAAAAAATAGGGCTCATAATGAACAAGGATAAAACCAAAATATTAACAAACAGCCACAAAAACATCATAAATGTAAACGGAAAGACACTAGAATATGTCAATGAATATATTTACTTGGGAAAGCAAATATCTTTTGAAGACAAAAACGTAGAAAAGGAAGTTGAACGGCGTATTAATATAAGTTGGAAAAAGTTTTGGTCCCTAAAGGAAATTTTAAAAGGTGAATTTCCCCTCCAATTAAAAAAGACTGTTTTGGACACTTGTATACTCCCAACTCTTACATATGGGTGCCAAACATGGACGTATAATACGAAAGTAAAAACGAAAATAGTGGCCTGTCAAAAAGCAATGGAAAGGAGTATATTAAAAATTAGAAGAATACATAGAATAAAAAGCAAACACATAAGACGAAAGACGAAAATTGTAGACGTCTTACATTTTGCTTTAAAACAGAAGTGGCGGTGGACAGGTCATTTGGCGAGATATAAGGATAAAAGGTGGACTTTAAGAACGACGCTATGGGAAGGGCCGTCAGGAAAAAGAAAAAAAGGACGCCCTAGAAAAAGATGGATAGATGAAATACTAGCTATAGCAGGAAACGAATGGAGAACAAAAGCAAAGGATAGAGAGGTCTGGAATAAGCTGGAGGAGGCCTACACCCGAGAAGGGGTTCCAATCAGTGAAAATGAAGAAAGTTTTGACAGTGATTAGAATGAAAATTGATACAACAAAGAAGAAAAAGAAAAAGTGAATTTTGGTATCATAGTGAAATTTTATTTTTTGTTTATAAGTAGGTAATGATCATGTATGTAAAATTACTCCTGATGATTGGAAATAAAAGGGCTTTATTATTATTATTATTCACTCATTTAATCTTTTTTCTTAATTTTTAAGTTTTTTACAATACATATATAAAAAATACAAACATTATAAAAACTTAAAACTAGGGTGCCGCCAGCAGCGGGCAGGGCCCAAGCTACCGGTGGTTAGGGCTGCAGACTGAGGAACCTCCTGACGATGCGCGCTGTGTCGAGGATGACCGCCTTCTGCATCTGACCCTTAATCCAACCGTCTAGCGAAAGTCTCTTAAGATGTTGGTCGAGACTTTTCGCTACAAGGCCGTTTGCCGACACAACTATTGGGACTATGATCGTCGAATCAACATCCCACATGGCGGTAACCTCATGAGCCAAGTCAAGGTACTTGCTAAGCTTGTCCTTCTCAGCTTTCACGAGGTTCTCGTCATGTGGCACGGTGATATCGACGATTACAGCCCGGCGCTTGGACCGGTCTACCAGCACGATGTCAGGCTTATTGGCGACAATAGTCCTGTCCGTGATGATAGAGCGGTCCCAGTAGAGCAACGCACGACCATTCTCGAGAACTGGCAGAGGTGCGTACTTATAGTACGGCACCTCGGACTCGACAAGGCCGTATCGAAGAGCAAGCTGCTGGTGGATGATCCTGGCTACTAGGTTGTGTCTGTGCAAGTACTCGCCGTTAGCAAGATGCGAACAACCGGAAATAACATGACGAAGTGATTCGCCTGGACGGCGGCATGCCCGACAAATGTCGACCGTACCGTCCTTCATTATGTATTTCCGGTAATTGTTCGTCTTGATAACTTCGTCAGCAATTGCACAGGCAAAACCCTCGGTTTCTCCGAAGAGGTCCCCGAAGCGTAGCCAGTTCACCGACGCGAGCAAATTCACATCGGGCCCCGTCAGAGCCCGATAGAACCGCCCGTGCAGCTCCTTGCTCTTCCATACTTCCTTGCGATCATCAGTGCTGAGCACCGATGGTTTGCGCCAGTTCTCGTTTGCCATTGAAAGAGGCGTGAAGCTCCTGTCAACTGCCACAACATCACGATGCATCCCGGACTCACTGTTGCGGAAATAATCCCTAAGACTGCATACCTCGCGGTTGTGAAGGTTCTTGGCATTTAAAAAGCCTCGACCTCCACACTTCCGCGGGATATACAGCCTCATAACAGATGAGCGCGGGTGTAGCATTCGGTGTGTTGTGAGCAGTTGACGGACCTTTCTGTCCAGGGCGTCGAGCTCAGTCTCGAGTCCATCTCAGTATGCCAAAGGAGTATATCAGCAGAGGCATTACCCAACCGTTGAAGGCTCGCGCCTTGTTACCGCCTGACAGAAGACTTTTGAGTACTTTTGTCAGCCGGCACAAGAAGCGTTCCTTCACTGATTTCTTAATGTCATCTGCTGATATACCCAAAGACTGTGACATACCGAGATATTTGTAGGTCTCGTCTTCGGAGAGATCTGAGAGTTATAGTCTCGGAAAGTTGTAAATTCTCTGAATTTACTACTTTCTCGCTGTACATGCATGACCGCACATTTGTTCACACCGAACTCCATCTTGATGGCGTTACTAAAAACCTCCGTGGTTTTTAATAGCTCCAACAAGTCTTGGCGTTTCGGTGCAAAAGTTTGAGGTCGTCCATGTACAACAAAAATGAGATATAACCTCACCTCCCCTACGAAGACGATAACCTAACTCTGAATCCTTCAGCAGAGTGCTGAGAGGATTCAGACTTAGGCAGAACCATAGGGGACTTAGACTGTCACCCTGAAAAATGCCTCTTTCAATCCTAATCAAGTCCTCCGAAACAAAAGAGCTGTCTACGCTACCTGGTTGACGAAGGGCTGTGACCCACTGTCCCATGCATTTGCTTAGAAAAGATTTTAGAGTTGGATTTATTTTGTACAACTCTAAAACCCTTTCTAGCCATGAATGGGGCACCGCATCATAGGCCTTCTTATAGTCAATCCAAGCAGCGGAGAGGGCTCCTTTGTTTCGTTTGACTTGTTGGCAAATGGTCGTGTCAATGAGGAGCAGCTCCTTAGTCCACAGGACCCAATCTTACATCCATTCTGAGAGGAGGCCAAAACGTTATTCGCGACAATATGCGCATTAATTTTTGCTCTCAGAATGGATGTAAGCAGCTTGTAGATGGTAGGTAAGCACGTAATGGGTCTGTAGTTCTTCGGTTCCGTGGTACTACCAGACTTATGGAGCAGGAAGGTGACTCCGGTGGTCAAGAAACTGGGAAGAGAACCCGTCTCCAGGGCTTCTTGAATTGTGTTGCCAAACGTTCATGTGAGCACCGAAACCACTTTATCCAGAAGTTGTGCAATCCGTCCGGTCCAGGACTTTTCCAGTTCTGAGCCGTTCGGATAGCACAACTATCGTCTATGGAGTCGATCGTAATAGACTCCATGGGTTCGATGAGCTCACATGCACGTTCGATAACACGCATCCAGCTCCTCCGTGTGCTCGACAGGCACCGACCAGATGCTGCGCCAGAAACTTTTCATAGCGCTGACATCCGGTAGCTGCGTATCGTTCACACGTGGACCAGTAGTTCCTCCCAGCTTCGGTACACCTTCCTTGATCGCTTGAAGTCGCGATTTTGCCGATATCGATTCACGCGCTCTCTGTAGCGGCGAATACGGTTTGCCCACGCATAAACTTTCTGCTTCAGATAGTCAATATGTTCCGTAACATTGGCAAGATAGTGCTGAGGACTGATACCAGTCCCAGCGAATGCCTGTGTTACGAAACGCATAACTCGGGGACGACTGTTCCCCTGTCTGAAGCAGATTAGCTTTGCAATAAGAGTCCTGAATTTGCTGATACGCCGTTCTATTCGTACTTGCCATGCGGGTGCATCTCCGGCGGTTCGCGTTGTACGGTCAGTGTCTGGGAACTTGACACGTGCAACGCGACACGCCGCGATAGCACCACAATACAGAATAGAATGGGTATCAGTCAAATCTGCTAGTTCCCAGGTAGGGCACTAGCAAAGTATTCAGGGCTCCCATCAAAGCCAAATTACGTCTATGTGTGGGCAAACGCGGTAATCGCGGCCTAGAGGTAGGTGTGGATCTATACCGCAAAATCGCGTCTTCCAGAGTGCTCCTCAGTTGCTCTATTACCTGGTCGGATACATTACTACTCGCTGAGTCTTCCTCCTCGATGTCGGGGTCGACCGGCGCCGCAAGTGTCGCCACTGACGTCGGCAATGAGGCCAGTGTCAGCGTCGACGACGCGGCAGGTGGATCCCGAGTCGAGGCAGAAGCCGGGCGAGTACGCTGCTCCTCCAGGCGTATCCGATCAAGTGCCGAGTCATCCAACAGCTTACAGCGTCGGATAGCCCGGGTTTGGTCGGAGAGTCGTTGTGCGGATACGGCGAAAGTTGGTTCAAGGGCCTGAAACAGAAGCAGCATCCTGGCACAGTACGCGGTCAGGTTGGTTCCTCCCTCTGTAGCCCTGTAATAGGCGCGCATGCAGTTCTCGTTCATTTGGCGAGTCCATCGCATGCGACGCACTACACCACCGGTAGCGAGGGCCGGGAGCGAGGCAGGTTGCCTCACAAGCCCCAAGCGTGCCGGCAGCGGCGGACGGCCACGACGACCAGGTCTTGTTGGCGGCGGGGTCCGCACCGCGTCCTCGTCACTCGAAGTAGCACTCGTATCGCGGGGTGTCAAGAAAGGTTCTTCCTCCGACGACAAGCTTGGCGGTGACGGGATCTGGGCTGGTGTTGGGCGTGCGCTACATGTTTCCGCTTCTGTTCGTGTTTTTGACCGCGTTATCATGTTATTTTGTTATTTTTCGTCCGTTTTTTTAGTTTGTTTACAAAAGCTGTCTTGATTGACATTCTATTGTCATAATGCATTTTCTGGATTTTCTAGTTTGTACTTACGTTTTATCTATTACTTCTGTGTATTTTCGGTAGGCTGTATATTTTACTTTATGTTGTGTGCTAATATATAGTATCAAATTGATAAAAACGGATAAAAATAAGTAAAATGAAACACGGTGTAAAAAAGCGTCCAGTCGTGACAGCGGGTATTTTTTTTTTTATTATTATTATTATTTGTCTAACCTTCTTGGTTTCTCTCCCTTGGAGGTATAACTTGCACGGGCCGGAGCCAAGTGCTTTTTTTACTTTACGTTTAAAATTAAGCTTGTAGCGATAAAAACTTCCTAACGATTCTACACGTGTTAAGTACGACAGCTTTTTGGAGTAATTTGTAGATGTAATGTTATTATTATTCAGTTATTTATTCATTCATCTTAATTTCTAAGTTTTTTACAATAGGTATAAAAATATAAACATTATAAAAAACTTAAAAACTAGGGTGCCGCCAGCAGCGGGGCAGGACCCAAGCTACCGGTGGTTAGGGCTGCAGAGAGAGGAACCTCCTGACGATGCGTGCTGTGTCAAGGATGACTGCCTTCTGGATCTGGCCCTTAACCCAACCGTCTAGCGAAAGTCTCTTGAGATGTTGGTCGAGACTTTTCGCTATAAGGCCGTTTGCCGACACGACTATTGGGACTATGATCGTCGAATCAACTTCCCACATGGCGGTAACCTCATGAGCTAAGTCAAGGTACTTGCTAAGCTTGTCCTTCTCGGCTTTCACGAGGTTCTCGTCATGTGGTACGGTGATATCGACGATCACAGCCTGGCGCTCGGACCGGTCTACCATCACGATATCAGGCTTATTGGCGACAATAGTCCTGTCCGTGATGATAGAGCGGTCCCAGTAGAGCAACGCACGACCATTCTCGAGAACTGGCAGAGGTGCGTACTTATAGTACGGCACCTCGGACTCGACAAGGCCGTGTCGAAGAGCAAGTTGCTGGTGGATGATCCTGGCTACTAGGTTATGTCTGTGCAAGTACTCGCCGTTAGCAAGATGCGAACAACCGGAAATAACATGACGAAGAGATTCGCCTGGACGGCGGCATGCCCGACAAATGTCGACCGTACCGTCCTTCATTATGTATTTCCGGTAATTGTTCGTCTTGATAACCTCGTCTGCAATTGCACAGACAAAACCTTCGGTTTCTCCGAAGAGGTCCCCGAAGCGTAGCCAGTTCACCGACGCGAGCAGATTCACATCGGGTCCCGTTAGGGCCCGATAGAATCGCCCGTGCAGCTCCTTGCTCTTCCACACTTCCTTGCGATCATCAGTGCTGAGCACCGATGGTTTACGCCAGTTCTCGTTTGCCAGTGAAAGAGGCGTGAAGCTTCTGTCAACTGCCACAACATCGCGATGCATCCCGGACTCGCTGTTGCGGAAATAATCCCTGAGACTGCATACTTCGCGGTTGTGTAGGTTCTTGGCATTTAAAAGCCTCGACCTCCCACTTCCGCGGAATATACAGTCTCATAACAGACGAGCGCGGGTGTAGCATGCGATGAGTTGTGAGCAGTTGACGGACCTTCCTGTCCAGGGCGTCAAGCTCAGTCTGAGTCCACCTCAGTATGCCAAAGGAGTATATCAGCAGAGGCATTACCCAACCGTTGAAGGCTCGCGCTTTGTTACCGCCTGACAGAAGTCTTTTAAGTACTTTTGTCAGCCGGCAAAAGAAGCGCTCCTTCACCGATTTCTTAATGTCATCTGCTGATATACCCAATGACTGTGACATACCGAGATATTTAGGTCTCGTCTTCGGAGAGAGATCTGAGAGTTATAGTCTCGGAAAGTTGTAAATTCTCTGAATTTACTACTTTCCCTCGCTGTACATGCATGACCGCACACTTGTTCACACCGAACTCCATCTTGATGGCGTTACTAAAACCTCTGTGGTTTTTAATAGCTCCAACAAGTCTTGGCGTTTCGGTGCAAAAGTTTGAGGTCGTCCATGTACAACAAATGAGATATAACCTCACCTCCTCTACGAAGACGATAACTCTAACTCTGAATCCTTCAGCAGAGTGCTGAGAGGATTCAGACTTAGGCAGAACCATAGGGGACTCAGACTGTCACCCTGAAAATGCCTCTTTCAATCCTAATCAAGTCCTCCGAAACAAAAGAGCTGTCTACGCTACCTGGTTGACGAAGGACTGTGACCCACTGTCCCATGCATTTGCTTAGAAAAGATTTTAGAGTTGGATTTATTTTGTACAACTCTAAAACCCTTTCTAGCCATGAATGGGGCACCGCATCATAGGCCTTCTTATAGTCAATCCAAGCAGCGGAGAGGGCTCCTTGTTTCGTTTGACTTGTTGGCAAATGGTCGTGTCAATGAGGAGTAGCTCCTTAGTACCACGGGACCCAATCTTACACCCATTCTGGGAAGAGGCCAAAACGTTATTCGCGACAATATGCGCATTAATTTTTGCTCTCAGAATAGATGTAAGCAGCTTGTAGATGGTAGGTAAGCACGTAATGGGTCTGTAGTTCTTCGGTTCCGTGGTACTACCAGACTTATGGAGCAGGAAGGTGACTCAGGTGGTCAAGAAACTGGGAAGACAACCCGTCTCGAGGGCTTCTTGAATTGCGTTGCCAAACGTTCATATGAGCACCGAAACCATTTTATCCAAAGTTGTGCAATCCGTCCGGCCCAGGACTTTTCCAGTTCTGAGCCGGCCGGATAGCACAGTTAACGTCTACGGAGTCTATCGTAATAGACTCCATGGGTTCGATAGGCTCACATGTACGTTCGATAACACGCATCCAAGCTCCCTCTGTGTGCTCGACAGGCACCGACCAGATGCCGCGCCAGAAATTTTTCATAGCGCTAGGATCCGGTAGCTGCCCGTCGTTCACACGTTGACTAGTTCCTTCCCAGTTTCGGTACACCTTCTTTTGATCACTCTGAAAGTCGCGATTTTGTCGATATCGATCCACACGCTCTCTGTAGCGGCGAATACGGTTTGCCCACGCATAAACTTTCTGCTTCAGGTAGTCAATACGTTCCGCAACATTGGCAAGATAGTGCTGAGGACTGATACCAGTCCCAGCGAATGCCTGTGTTACGAAACGCATGACTCGGGGACGACTGTTCCCCTGTCTGAAGCAGATTAGCTCTGCAATAAGAGTCCTGAATTTGCTGATACGCCGTTCTATTCGCACTTGCCATGCGGGTGCATCTCCGGCGGTTCGCGTTGCACGGTCAGTGTCTGGGAACTTGACACGTGCAACGCGACACGCCGCGATAGCACCACAGTACAGAATAGAATGGGTATCAGTCAAATCCTTGCTAGTTCCCAGGTAGGGCACTAGCAAAGTATTCAGGGCTCCCATCAAAGCCAAATTACGTCTATGTGTGGGCAAACGTGGTAATCGCGGCCTAGAGTTAGGTGTGGATCTATACCGCAAAATCGCGTCTTCCAGAGTGCTCCTCAGTTGCTCTATTACCTGGTCGGATACATTACGACTCGCTGAGTCTTCCTCCTCGATGTCGGGGTCGACCGGCGCCGCAAGTGTCGTCACTGACGTCGGCAATGAGGCCAGTGTCAGCGCCGACGACGCGGCAGGCTGATCCCGAGTCGAAGCAGAAGCCGGGCGAGTACGCTGCTCCTCCAGGCGTATCCGATCAAGTGCCGAGTCATCCAACAGCTTGCAGCGTCGGATAGCCCGGGTTTGGTCGGAGAGTCGTTGTGCGGATACGGCGACAGTTGGTTCAAGGGCCTGAAACAGAAGTAGCATCCTGGCACAGTACGCGGTCAGGTTGGTTCCTCCCTCTGTAGCCCTGTAATAGGCGCGCATGCAGTTCTCGTTCATTTGGCGAGTCCATCGCATGCGACGCACTACACCACCGGTAGCGAGGGCCGGGCGCGAGGCAGGTTGCCTCACAAGCCCCAAGCGTGCCGGCAGCGGCGGACGGCCACGACGTCTGGTTGTTGTTGGCGCCGGGGTCCGCGCCGCGTCCTCGCCACTCGTCGAATAAGAAGAAGTTGTGTCGCGGGGAGTCAAAAAAACTTCGTCCTCCGACGACGAACTCGGTGGTGACGGGACACGGGCTGGTGATGGTCGTGCGTTGTTCGTATCCGCTTGTTGTTTCCTTTTTGATCGCGTGATCATTATTTTAAGAATTTCATTCCGTTTCTTGTATTTACACAAGTTTGAAGGCTTGTCACAAAATTGTCAAAATGCATTGTTGCTGGTTTTCTTTTAAATTAGGAGGATTATTGATGAAATAGGATTTTCGTTAATATTTTATTGTTTTCCGTGTATTTTCCTTCTTGTTGTGTGATAAATATTGGCTAAAAACTCCAGAAAACGGGCTAAAACTATTAAAATTATAAATCGTTACAAAAAGGACGTCATTGCGTGACAGCGGTCTTTCTTTTTTTTTTTATTATTATTCAGTTATTTATTCATTCTTCTTAATTTCTAAGTTTTTTACAATAGGTATAAAAATATAAACATTATAAAAAACTTAAAAACTAGGGTGCCGCCAGCAGCGGGGCAGGACCCAAGCTACCGGTGGTTAGGGCTGCAGAGAGAGGAACCTCCTGACGATGCGTGCTGTGTCAAGGATGACTGCCTTCTGGATCTGGCCCTTAACCCAACCGTCTAGCGAAAGTCTCTTGAGATGTTGGTCGAGACTTTTCGCTATAAGGCCGTTTGCCGACACGACTATTGGGACTATGATCGTCGAATCAACTTCCCACATGGCGGTAACCTCATGAGCTAAGTCAAGGTACTTGCTAAGCTTGTCCTTCTCGGCTTTCACGAGGTTCTCGTCATGTGGTACGGTGATATCGACGATCACAGCCATATTATTATTATTACGGGGCTTAATCACGAATAATTCATTGTTTAAATACCTCGTAATATAATAAGTGACTATCATTGTAATTTTCTGTTTAACTTCGTTTTGACCCGCTGATCCTTGATGCAGGTGACAGCCCTGTCGGCCGCGTTCGAGCGGGCCGCGGCTCCGACGCCCGAGGAGGTGGAGCAGAACAACAGCCGCGACAGCCCTGCGCTGCTCGCCCTGCAAGGCCTCGAGAGGGCCGCAGCCCTAGGTACGTTTTACATGTTTTTATGATTGCCTACCAGCAGCTCCCCGCGGTTTCACCCGCGTATAAGATCGTTACAATCTTGGGGTCTTCAAACCGAGAGTGAATCAGCCAGCTAAGCACGCGCCATCGTAGATTGCATCGTCGTTTAACTTCAGGCGAGATGGCAGTCAAGTGCGAACCTATTATAGTTGAAAAAAAAGGTTGTTTGTAAAGTCGGTTGGTTTACGGACGATAGTTTAACGTGACAACGTCATAACAAAACATTGATAGATGCGACGCAAGCGTACAATGAGCGTAACGGGACAATGAGCGTACGGGACACTTTTTCGTGCATACAGCTTTATTAGACGTTGTCACATAAAAAAAAACTGCATACAATATTACTTCAATAGATTCAATTAGCTGTTAGTTTTGATGTCAAATTGTTTTTATTTTCTGTTGTGTGTGTTAAGTGTCTCGGTTCCCGGCCGATTCCATCACCGTGGACACGCTGCTGCTGACGCTGTGCAAGTTCACGGGGCTCCTGGCGCCGCAGCACCCCGCCTACATCGGCATCGGTGAGTAGCCCACTGCGTGTGCCCACCGCTGGGACTCCCTAACGAGGAACGAGTTAACGTGTAAACACCAAGCGGCATCCGGGCGCCGCGATCACACGTTTGACTTAAAACTTTATTTTGAGAAATTTACGGTATATCGGTTTGAAGGGCAATGTTTCCAGAGAAATTACAGGGCTTAGAGATATAATAATAATATCTTAGATCGCTGGGTGACGAGCGCAGTGCAGTGCTAGGTAATGATTTGGGCTTTTCATGTTCCAATAGCTGCGTGTCACTGTGCTTTTATGTGTCAGGCATGTTGCTTACCATCAGGCACATGTCCTGACCGTCTCGTCACTCTTTATTTAAGAAAAAAAAATACAAACTACTTTAGTATGAACGTCAACCGATGGGTCACACGGAATACGGAGGCGCCCGGGTGCAGCGCTGTTCAGTTTATTTTTAGACCTTATTTTCAGATATATACAAACTATTTTATTATAATATTTATTTATATGATTATTTTTACTATTGTTTTCTTCACAACTGTGTTGAAAAACAACGTATGATACACGTGTGTATTGACGGTTACCGTACTTGGCTCTCTTCAGGCTAGAGGTGGGCGTTGACTCAACGAACAGTTCATTTCAACTGTTTACTAAGCATGAACGGATAGACTGGTTAACAGTTCTCCGGTAAACTAGTCGAAGAATGAACTATACAACCGTTATTTCAGTTAAAGCTATTCCGTTTATGGCGTAAACTAGTCGATAATTGAACGGTTTCTTAGACTAGTTCACAGTGGACGGTAAACGGTCTCGTTTCTTCGACCCCTCTCCTAACGGCTCGGGTCTCAATGGCGGCTCAGCGGTAATCACCAACAGTACACACTTGTACCGTAATGTACTATTAGATCTTGATTAAGTCCTGTGTAATGTTTTCAATATGTTTTGTGTTAACGTTTGTCGCAGGCGTGACGTTGGGGCAGTCGCTGAAGTGTCAGCTGGCGTTGCGGCGCGCGTGCGCGGTGGCGGCGCGCCACGCGGACTGCGTGCGCGCCGCGTGGCGGCACCTGCTGGAGATCGTGAACACGCTGTACCGCGGCCGGCTGCTGCCCAAGGTACACATACCACATACAAATATTTAAAAGTGGTCAAGTGCGAGTCGGACTCGCCCATGAAGGCTTCCGTAGCAGCAAGTGATATAATATAAAAGTTCTTGTAGTTCGTTGTTACTTTAATTAGTGTTTTAACAATATTAAATTTAAGACGTATTAAAAAAAACATATACGGTCGAATTGAGAAACCTCCTTTTTTGAAGTCGGTTAAAATCTAATAACTCATCTTATTCAAACCAATTTTCGTTGATAGTTTACATGGTAATAATGAACATCATCATCATCAGTCTATCTTAGTCCACTGCTGGACATAGGCCTCTCCCATGGCAATGAACATCATACACTTTTTTTATTTTTGTCATTCTCTTATTTTAGAAGTTACAGGGTCCCCCCTGTAACTTCTACTTCAGGACACACTTTTTACCACTTTGGAAGAGCCTCTCGCGCAAACTATTCAGTTTAGAAAAAAAAATTTTAGAAACCTCTATATCATTTTTGATGACCTACCCATAGATAAACCACACACAGACCACAGACAGACACAGACATGGCGAATCTATAGGGGTCTCGTATTTTGCCATTTGGCTACGGAACCCTAAAAATTGCCAGTCATAGGAACTGCCTATAGAAGTGAAAACTTATAACTCAGATTTGATTACTCACTTTGGAAACTTTGAGCTGCTGCCCAAGGTACTCCCACTAATACTACACCATCAAGTCCACCGCCTAAGGGTCCTTTCACACAGACCGGCTCGGAGAGGTGGCAGATTCTCATAACGTTGAAAACAAAAATTTTTAGTATTCGTAGTAAGGTTTACTTTTGAATGTATTGGGAGGGTTATGACGTCAAGTCTACATAAAAATCGTATATAGACGTGACGTCAGTCGAAAGTTCTAAGCAAAAAAAATACGTCAACAATTTTCTTTGTCTAATTAGTATTTTAATTACCATACCTATTCAAGGCCTGCCTATTTTACATTACTACCCTGTCAGTGGCGTATATATTATGTCGTGATTTGTTATACCGCTTCTTACGTTCTCGAGTAAAGTAGTATGTGTATAAATGTTTTTGTTAAACTTTATGTGTGTGTAAATAAAGCATGGTTTGCTTTGTCCGTTCAGAGCCTGGTGGAAGCAGAGGACTACCTGAGCCCCACAGGCAGCGTGTCGCTGATCCGAGAGCAGCGCGGCAACGAGGCCGGCCTGCTCTCCAGCATCTACTCGTACATCGCGCTAGGAGAGTCTGGTGAGGCACCGGTCACTTTTTTTTTTTTTTTTTTTTTTTTAACTTTTATAGGTTTACACTTGACCGCCATCTCGCCTGATGTTAAGCGACGATGCGGTCTACGATGGAGCGTGTTTACCTAGAAGAAACCGATTCACTCTCGATTTGAAGACACAAAGATTGTAACCATCGGGGAAAACCCACTCAGGCAACGTATTCCACAGCCTAGACGTTCTTATCACAAAAGTAGAGTCAAATCTCTTCGTTCGTGTCTTTGGAACATCAACCATGAAACGATGTCGCTTTTTCGAGCTACGAGCATTCCGATAGAAAAAAGGGCAAGGTGGTATCAGATCATGCAAATCAGTCGCACACTCTCCAAAGTGTATCCGATAAAAAACCGATAGGCTGGCAATTTTTCGGCGATGATCAAGACTTTGTAGTCTTTTTCGCAGAAGAGAGTCATTGCCTATGAGCCTTTTGGCACGTGTCTCGATCGATTCCAGGGCCTCCAGCTGATACTTAGCCGATCCATCCCAAAGGTGCGAACAGTACTCCATACAAGAGCGAATCTGTGCTTGATACAATGTGAGCAACTGTTCAGAGTTGAAGTACCTTCGCACCTTTGAGAGGACACCTAGTTTTTTGGCAGCTAATTTAGCCTTGGACTCGATATACGAGCCAAAGTTGAGCGTGGATGTCAAAGTAACGCCCAAAAGCTCAAGACGGTCAGAGACTGGCACGGATACACCACGAAAAGTAGGAGTCAGTTGGAATGGACTCCTTTTTGCGGAGAACAGACACGCCTGCGTCTTACTCGCGTTGAACTTGACCAGATTGGCATCACCCCACTCAGACACCGCCTCAAGGGTCAAGCTCAAACGTTCAATCAAACTCTCTCTCAGTACCTGGGTTTGCTGCCCACTGGCTCTCGCGCTAGATATGTAGCTCTCTACAACGGTGCTATCATCTGCGTACCCAAAGATACCGGGCTTCAACAGATCATTAATATGTAGCAGGAAAAGTGTCGCAGAGAGTACCGACCCTTGAGGGACTCCAGCATTGATAGCCATTTGATCCGACGAGCAGCCATCAATGACGACTCGTATGGATCGATCCCTCAAGAAGTCCGATATCCACGCAATAAACCCAGGAGACAAACCATAACTTGAAAGCTTGCTTATAAGGCCATCATGCCAAACCCTGTCGAAAGCCTTCGAGATATCCAGGAGACTGCAAGTGCTTCCCGTGTTTCTCAATAGCTTCACTCCAGATGTGAGTGACGTACGCTAGAATATCCCCGGTGGACCGATTTCGGCGAAATCCGTATTGCCGGTCACTGAGGAGGTCGTTTGATTCTAGGTACGTCAGGAGCCTGTGGTTTAAGACACGTTCCATAGTCTTGCAGAGTATGGACGTGACCGAGATTGGCCTGTAGTTGGCAGGGTCAGCACGACTACCCTTTTGGGCACTGGTTGCACATTGGCAAGCTTCCAAGACTTCGGTACCAGCCCCGTTTGGAGAAAAGTCTGAATAGGCGCGTCAGTATCGGGGACAACTCAGGCGCACAAGCCTTCAACACTAGGGCAGGAATACCATCTGGGCCACTGGCTTTATTCACGTCCAGATTGCGTAGAGTCTTGCGAACCTCCATTTGGCGAATGTGTATCTCTGACATAAAAGTCGGACAGCCGGATGGAGTAGAAGGTGTCGCGCTACCAGTATCAAGACGCGAAGATTCCGCAAACTGAGATGCAAACATGTTTGCCTTCTCCATTGCAGTGTGAGCCAGTGTCCCATCAGGTTTCAGCATTGGAGGTAGTGAGGGCGGCAGAAGTTCGATTCGACCGATTTAGCTAGGGTCCAAAACGCTTTGCTGCCCGCAGGGTACGAAGCAAGTTTGTTCCCTATTCGACTAATGCGGTCAAAACGAGCCCTCTGAAGAACCTTTTTGCATGCCTTAGCAGCCTTGTTGAACGCTTTCTTCTTCTGGTGTACATCCCTTGCCTTACGCTGTCGAGCATCAACCCAGGCTAGGTAGGTCTCATGTTTAAGTGCTTCAGCACCTTTACATTGAGAACCAAACCAAGGGTGAGCTTTGCTGGATAATGGGACGTCGGAGTACGGAATGAAATATTCCATAGCCGTCCGTATTACATTAGTCACAGCATCCGCGCAGACTGAGGGATCACCAGAAGTGAAGCACAATGACTGCCATGGGTAAGATGCAAAAAAAGAGCGCATCTCATCCCAATCTGCTGACTTGTATCGCCACAACCGCCGGTTGCCTCTAGGGCTGGGATCAGGCGGATGGTAGACGGATACAGATTTCACCAGACAGTGGTCGGAGCTGCCTAATGGCGAAGATACCACCACGGAATAACGGTCTGGATCTGTTGTCAGCAGAAGGTCTAAACAATAAGGTGTATGCGACTCAATGTCGGGTACTCTTGTGGCCTCTTGGACCAGCTGGGTTAGGTCTAACGTTAAAGCTAACTTTCTCGTTTCCTGCCCAGCATGGTCAGTGTCCCGGTATGGGAACAGCCATTCCTTATGATGGCCGTTAAAATCCCCCAGTAACACTAATTGGGCCGAAGGGTACTTCTGTAGAGCCGCGTCCGCCGCCTCACTTAAATATTCCGTGAGCCTAGTCGTCTCCAGGTCCCCGCTGTGCGACCGATACACACAGGCATAGACAATTTTGTCTATACCTGTGTCTATCAGTACCCAAAGAACAGAAAACCTAGTGTCCTCAAGGTTACGGAGACGCCGACAGCAGATGTCGTCACGGGCGTACAGGCACACTCCAGCACGAGGCCGGAATTTGTGCTCCAGGGTATAACCTGGATACGATAGGTACGCCACGTCCGACGGACAACCTATCTGCGTCTCCGTCAGAAAAAAGAGTGTCGGCTGCTCAGTCTCGAGGTGGTGATGGACTGCTGAGAGATTAGAGTGCAGACCTCGAATATTTGTGAGGTGCACTTTAACCGACAAGGAGTGCGGCCGCTCTTTACACTTGTTTCTGTTTCCAACTTTTTTCATTTTTGTTTTGAGAGGGGGATCGGTGGGAAAACGGCAGTAGAACGAGGCCGCACACTACTGACCATTGGTCACAACACACAACACAAACACATCAGTGGGCAGCTAGCCTGGAGACTGCGGGGACGCCCGAGCCCCCCCGGGGATGTCTATCTGGCCTTGTCATCCGGTCGCCAACCGGCAGGATAGCGCATCCCGGATTTTTCGCTAGATGGCGGGCAGCCTTTCATGAGTGGCTAGCTCACTACTTGGGCCCCCAACTATCTGCGGTCGGTCGCGGCAACCGTGCCTCGGATCCCGCTACCCTCCATGACTAGCTTCCCGATGTATAGTATTGGTGTGTGACAGACCGGTCTTGTAGTTATGCAGCAACTGTTCTGACCCGTTTTCCCCTAACGGTGTCACTAGACAACACGTCGGAACACGGCTAGGCCGCTTGGCGCCGTGACTTAGTCTAGTGGGTGGTCACCAACCACGGCCGAAGCCTACCACCGGTAATTTGTCACCTGATTAGCACCACCCAGGGACCACGTGTGGGGTTTCAATATACAGGTGCTTCCCCACGGACGAAGGTGACTCGGTCCCCAAAACTCCCAAAACTCGGTCACTTCTTTGAAGTGGAAACTTCTTTTGCCGCGCCAAACTAATTTTTCGTGGCTATAAATTGAGCTCTAGCGTCATAAATGACAGATTTTTTCGGGTGAACTCGGGACCATGGCCAACTAGAAGACTGCTGTTTGCTTAGAATACTTATTTAGACAGCAATGCTTTGAAGATTTATCCCAGACTAAGCAGCGCCATCCAGTTTTACCCGCGTTGTTACCAAAGTGAGCTATCAAATTCTGTGTTATAAGTTTTCATTTTTATCGGCAGTCCCTATGACTACTTTTTTTCAGTTCATTGCCAGTTTGCTTACGCTGTGCTATGTCGATTACTATGTCCCTCTGACGGATGTCTTCGTATCGGATAAAAAGAAAAATCAGAGAAACTCTAAGCATAGTTTGATCGACTGCGATTTTGAACTTATGAACGGTCTTAAGATTCAGAAGCATACATGTTCCGAATACAAACATTCTCAGCACTAATAATGGAGATTCTTCATCTGAGATGAAATTTATTAGGCATTTCTGTATAGTATCCTAATTTTGCTCCTTGGGTTGACTTAGATGTCTGATGTAATCTTGTGTTGTACGCTTCTATCTTTCGCAGCCGCTCTGTGTGTGCATTTGTAGATTTGTACCTAGGTTTTTATTTTATTTTTTCATATACTTACTAGGGCAAAGAAACATATTAGAAAGAAACTGGATTCCCACAACATAGGTCGCCCTATTATGGGGTCCAGTGCACACTAACACACTATGTATCCGTATAGTATTTTATGAATATAATTTTTCATGTGTTTTTGTTTTATGAATGTTAATTTGGCACAATAAACTTTATTTCATTGTTTTCATATGCAAACGTTTGAAGTTCAAAAATTAATGCAAATGATCGATCCTTGATCTTCACCAAGTTATGAAAAATTTGTTACCCAAACTAGGATTAAACGTGTTATGGCGTAACAATATCCTCCTTCAGACGTGAAACAAATCATAGTGTAATTAATATAAGGTTCTAATTGGCCATCTCTACAGGAATGCGAGCCCCGACTCCGCACGAGAAGACCCTCATCGACGCGGCGACGGAGTGCGTCGCCAAATGCAACCTGCCGAGTCTGCTCGTCACCGAAACCAAGTTCCTTCACGTCGAGAGCTTGCAGGTATTCGTTCAATATTAGCTCCAAAAAGTACATTGTGTATTGAAATCAAAGTTTTATGTTATACTATCTGATGTTTACCAGATTTTCACTGTAATTGATATTCGCTAACACTAACTTTGAATGTAGAAACGATATTGGCAGTGCGATCTCTCTTGATGAGTTTAGCAAAGAGCATCAAAAAAGTTTTTAATAAAGGTAAGGTTATGTTAGTAAATGTTGTATTTTTTTTATGTAAAGTTTTTTTATTTATTTTTAATGTTTTTTATGGATTAAAAAATTAATATAAAAATATTTGTAGAAAGAATGACATCGGTTAAGTTATAGAATGAGCCGAAAAAAGAAGGTTATTTATAAAGACGTAAAAATGTATCTAGTGTCCATAGTCAAAACTTACTTAGTTTGATACTAGATGGCGTTGTGTAAAGAAGCATCGACCGATATTTATTGATTATTTGCAGGAACTGGTCAACGCTATGATAGAAGTGGGCACGCCGCCCGATTCAGACAGCCTGCAGCTGAATCCTCAGCTCGAAGACATCGCCATCTTCTTCATGGAGCTCCTAGAACAAACCCTTATACAGAACAGGTGTGGAATCACGCCAACATAAAGACAATTGCCTGACCTAATCATGTTAAATAGTCTAGAAGCATATACACCTCTATTTTTTACAGTAGCAATATTTTAACAGTGTAATCTACTGAGTGCTGTTACTGAACACATAACCTGCTGAAAAAAATAAGAATTGAAAATCTAGTGAAAAAAATCTCGGATATTTTTAAATCTGTTGTTCATGTGTCAGTGCTATGATATTAGAAGAGATTCCTCTCAGCACATCAAGTTTCGTCATCATGTCACACTGGTGGATATACGCATCTCTCTTATTCTGTAATTTCCTATGTCATTACACGGCCTAACAATATGTCCTGTCCAACTCAATGATACTTTACTCAGTCTCTGTACTCCATTTTAGCTTCCTCTACAACGTAGTTACCAAGTTCTGTGACATCAAAAGCAAAAAAGTTTATGAATATCATATCATCCGAAGTTGGCTCAAAACACTAAATTATAATGAAACAGAAGCTATACAAAGGGCTATAAAAAGGGGGTTTTAAATCTTTTTGAGATTGGTGTAAGTCTTTTGTACCTACCTATTCAGTGTAATAATGTAGTAAACATTAATTTTTTGTTTAACCTGTCAAATGTTGAGTGTCTTGAATGCGAGACTTAGCCTAAGTTGTTATTTTTTCCTCTGGATTTCCCGATACAAGCTTGCGTAGTGGGAAACCAATGGATATCACCATATTATTTTAATCATAATTAAATAATCTAGAATCGTACAACACGCGAGGAGAGAGACATTCTCGTAACATACGCAACGCCGACAAGTTGGATGTTATACCACACTCTCTCACGAGGTCACAGAAGTTGACTCACATTATGGGACCGGAAGTTTATAACACTCTTCCGAAAATAGTTATATCGGCCTCAAGTTTTGGCAGCTTCAAAAACAGATTGAAGTGCTGGCTTATCGATCAAGCTTTTTAAAGTTATAGCGAATTTTTAGAGAGTGATGGCAAAGTTCCCATAAAAATGTAAAGAAATAAATATGACATGGGTCAGTACAATTGTATTAAAACCATATTATAATCGTATAATGTTTTCTGTACAATAATTATTATAATACAGAAAAGTAGTCAGTTCAAACTTTGAAAATGTATACAATTTTGTATGCTCTTTCTTTTTTTGTTTTTTATTAATTGACGTGTAAATTTTACATTTATGAATAAAGTACTTTGACTTTGATTTTCCTTCACTTGGTTCATGTAACTTCTCCTAGGTCTACCTCTCTTCCTCCTCCCTTCTAATTTACCTTCCATTATTGTTCTAATGAAGTTGTCGTGTCGTATCAGATGTCCCAACATCTTCCCTCTTCTGTTTTCTATTGTTTCCATTAGAACCAGTTTAGAAATATGTGAGTACTATATTTCAGGGATCGTCTCTCGTGCGTGTGGGACAAGGCGGGGCCGCACCTGCGGCGCGCGGTGCTGTGGGCGGCGCCGCGCGGGCCGCACGCGCTCACGCGCGCGCTCACGGCACTGCTGCGCTCGGCGGCGCGCCTCATGCGCTGCGACCAGTGCGCGCCGCCCGTGCTCGCCCACCTCACGCTGCTGTTCGCGCTGCCCTACAAGCTGTTCTACCAGCAGGCGGTCGTGGTTAGTACACTTGTAGAACAAAAAAAATGTCCGTTAGTTAGACCATAAAACAAGAACAAAATTAAAAATTTTGATTAACCCCCGAGTACCTCAGATTTGTTATCTGTACAACATTCTACTAGTAAAGCCCTTTCATTTGATACCCATATTGAGGTAGTAGTAAAAAAATAATTTACTAATTTGTGGTGGCGGCCATCTTGGATTTGAAATTTGTCATATTGCAAAGTATTCTACTAGTTAAGCCCTTTCGTTTGATACCCATATTGAGGTAGTAGTAAAAAAAATAATTCACTAATTTGTGGTGGCGGCCATCTTGGATTTGAAATTTATTACAGTGTATAGTACCTATTCTACTATTCCCCTTTCATTTCATTTGATACCCATATTGAGGTAGGTTGTGAAGAAATATTTTGTCCGCCATTTTGTGGAGGCGGCCATCTTGAATCGATATTAACCAAACATAGCTAAGAACATCCGCACAGATGTAACCTTCAAATAAAAAAAAACCGCATCGAAAACGGCCCATCCGTTTGAGCTCTACGGTGCCACAGACAGACAGACAGACATCGACGTCAAACTTATAACACCCCTTTTTTTGGTCGGGGGTTAAAAATACTAGCGGTCACATAAAGCCCATTAATTGAGATAAACTCTATCATATCTTTTAAGTTGGATCAATCTACACGCGGTGTCCAAATTTGATTAGAATCGGCTAAGTAGTTTAGGAGTCCATCGCGGACAAATATCGTGACAGGAGATTTATGTATAAAAAAATTTAGTATACGTATTTTTTCTTCGAAGATACAGTGCTTTAAAACTTTCGAGTGGCGTCACTTCATTTTACGAATTTTATGAAAACGTGACGTCATAACCGATCAACAATCATGATGATTTTCTCAAAACCCGACTTCAATTCAAGGCTTCACCCGCGATGGCTGTGTGCAAGCTAGCTCTATGTAGTGTACTTATCCTTTGCGTTCTGTTTGCTTTAATGAAATGTTAAAGATTTGGACCTCGTGTGAGTTTAAATCGGAGTAATATTTTCGTAATTTTTCCCTAATGCACCAAAACAAGTACAATTTACATAAATGTTGTATTGTGTGTAGATATCGTGCGGGCTGTACGAGCTGGTGAAGACGAGCGCGCAGAACGTGCACAGCGCGGCGGAGTGGGGCACCGTGTTCGCTCTGCTGTGTGCGGCCGGCGCCGGCGCCTGGCCGGCCGACCGGCCCGGCGACCGGCCCGGCGCGCTCTCCACCGGTGAGTCTCCATCTGTTAACTACCTCTACCAGCTGGTGAGCTCTGTATCTATTCCGAGAGAGAGAACACCAATTTTTATATAGGTAATTGAGGCAAGCTGAAAATCTATCACTTACCTTTCTTATTACATCCCAACACGTAGCTGAAGGCCTGGCTGGTGAGTAGCGCGGCATAATGAATTTCTACTCATTTCCGAAAGTAGATTACTCTGAACGTCGGGCACGATACTCACGGACAAGCGCACTGCACGCGAGCAGAAATGCGGGTGAAACACCACGGGTGATAAGAGTGAATGCGGTGATGGTCGGATATTCAAGAGCGAAAGTCACAGACTCACTAATTTACATTGACGCCTCTAAATATAAGGTTGTCGTATACGAAGATGAAAATATAAAGGGGAGAGAAACCTGAACTTCCTCAGAGCTCCTTCGCTGGACCAAATAAATGCAACTGACAGCTGGGGATAATTCAGTCAGCTAGTTCGACCATACAAACCGGTTCAGAAGAGGTGGTCTTCACAAACCAGATTTATGGGTCAGCCACCGGGTCGCGCATCCCTACTATCCATGAAGCTTACTGACATACGAATCGGTAATCGTCATCAAAACTAATGCAGACATGTAGCTGGACGAGAGCGTGCCCCATGCGGTCATCGTAATCTCACGAAACACAGAGAACTTCACTTACTTAGCTCTGTCGACACCGACGACGATATCTGTCGGTTCGTACGGCGAGTGTTGGTTGTATCACCGGGGACCATCCGAGAGTACAACACAGATGATCGTCAGGGACAGAAATGCAGCCTTGATTGAGGCTCTGAGCCGGGAGAGTCTCTGAGGAGACGGCGTAGAAACTAGCAAATGGATGTCTAGTCGATTGCTAGCGGATATCCCACTGGTATAGATCGGCTTAACAAACGAAATCAGACCAAAAATCATTACAATTAAGTTTGTAAATTTGTTTGAATATTGTGTGGTAATAAATCTAAACAAATTGAAACGAATTTGTTGTTAATTTACAGATGAATTTCACAGTCGAGTCGTTGACACAAAGTTCATTATTCCACAGCTTCCAGTCGCTCGGAGGGTTCAGAGGACGAGAGCGAGCGACGGCCGCAGAGCGTCTCCTCGGAGAGTGAGCTGTCTCACTCGCCGCAGACGCAGGGCTGGATACTGGTCAGTTTACTATTAGTTTTTGAAGTTAGGGGTAAACGTTATCTCTTAGCAACGGAGCAGTTGAACGTGACGTGCGCGCTTAGCGCTTTTAGGATGAGTGAAATCATGTGACGGAGAACAAGTACAGTGTCCGGATGTGTGCCGGACGTAACTCCTCCTCGACCCTCTCGACACCGGGGTTTGTTTTATTTGTTTGACATGCGGGGTTCTTGACATTCTTCCGCGAACCCGCCGCGGCCTTCTAGTTTCTAGTCTCATGGGCCTTTCTGTGGGGCACATGCCAGTCTCCAATATTTATTTATTATTTAGTAATATAGGTAATCGTCTTTCGCCTCGACCTCTACCACACAGCCGCGGCGCCTCCTACGCGGCCCCAGATGCCTCATACACTGTGCAACCTATATGGCCGCTTCGTAGTCAGTTTGGACGCAAAGCCAAGCCGAGCGGCCCCATTGCGGGATTTCTCTTAGCTTCTTCGTGGGTCAGGCCATGGCTGCTGAGCGCCATGCCTCGCTAATGCGGGAACCCTTTGGAGGGGAGTTTCACTCCACTTAGTATAACAAATTTGAATGGGATTGGTCGTTAAATAAGTTGGGTCGTTTTTTTTAATGGGTCTGTGGAATATATCTGGTTTGTTGTATTGTGTCAGGTGAAGAACGAGGCCAGCCCGGACTCGTGGGAGCCGGAGCTGTGCGGCGCCGTGTTCCGCGCGCACAGCCCGGCCGCGCTCGCGCGCTGTTGCGAGGCGCTGGCGCTGGTGGTGCGCGACGTGGCGCACGTCACCCCGCACAACGTGCGCGCCGCCGTGCGCGCCGTGCGCGTGTTCGCGCGCGCCACGCTCCACGGTAAGCTGCGGGCACGAGGCGGCGCCGGCGCTGCCGGTGCGTCACCCCGCACAACATCATCAGACATATTTGTCCACTACTGGACGTAGGGTTTTTCTAAGTGAACGCAATCACCCGTTAGTCTTGTAATTTTTTTTTCAGTTGCTTTACGTAAATCGTCTCTCGATCTGGGTACAGGGTATCCTACACTAACTCCAGAACGAGTGGCGATCGCGTTTAGACAAACGTCTCCACCAACGGTTATCGGTTCTACTGGGTTGACATTGTAGACTGTTGTTGGCCGATAAGCATCTGAAAAAAAAAACAGTACTTATATATTTTTGAATAAAGAGTGACGAGACCTATCACATAACAACACAGTGACACCAAGCCATTGGAACATGAAGAGTCCAAATCATTACCTAGCACTACACTGCGCTCGTTACCCACTCACCCACAGATCTAAGATGTTATCGCCCGATCAACGGTCACAGCCGCGAGTATTGGAGGGAATGTCTAACTACCCTCAAGCCATTTTTAAAGATCGAACAATAGCATATACGTTAATTTTTATCAGGGGGAAAAGGCGTTAACGTGAACTGCTCAAACCACGGGTCGTTACTAGTTAATAATATTAAAGTTTGACGCTGTGTCTGTATGTTCTGCCCAGGCAAGAAGTCGAGCGCGCCCGCGGAGGGCCGCAAGTCGCGGCCGAGCTCGGCGCGGCGGCGCGGACACTTCCGACTCCAGCGACGAGGAGGTGGACTCCCTGGACCAGTACCACATGGTCAGCATACAGGTCTGTGACTCTCGCCTACTATCCACTATTTCAATTTCAATTTATTTCTTCGAACCAAACAATAAAAAAACTTGAGAGGTGTCAAGGGACACCCCGAAGTTCCTTTCGATTAATTAGTGAAGGAATTATTATTATTTTTTATTATTTACAAAAAACCTGTATACACTCAACAAAAATAATCGTCGCGACACCACACTGTTCAATGCGAAATAGAAATGAAAATATCTGGCTTGCTTTCTATAAGAGAGAGAGAGACAGACAGAGAAACATGCGACGCCGCACAGCTTACAATAGCAAAAAGTGTCGTGACAACTTTTCGTAAGAATTTTTTCCGTCTAGCCCCCTTTCACAACGCGCGATAAGGAACTTCGTTCCAAAAACTTGGTAACGTCAATGACAAAAAAATACATAAGAAAACAGTTTGAATACAAAACTAATCAATAATGTCAACATTTAAAGTAAGCGGCTGTAAAGAGGCCTTGTCCAGATTTTGCAGCTGTAAAAGGGGATTTGTCAAAGATGGTACAATAAAAATAAAAGTGTTTGGATGTAATCGGAATGGGAAATTTAAAATGTCATGAGAAATTCTTAATGTGAAATAGCCAGCTAAGCCAGCGCCACCACATCGGGCAGTCGTAAAAGTCTCGATTTAGAAATTAATCGGTAATTATAATATATCTTGCGATATCATCTTCTTCCATACATTCTTATCTTTAATGAAGTCATCAACATTGTAAAACGCTTTATGTACTAAATAGGTCTTTACAACATTTTTGAACTTTTTTTCATGGAGACCTGCCAACTGCTCCGGTATAATATTATAGAAGCGAACACAGTTTCCTATAAAAGAATTATGTGTTTTTTGAAGTCTACACTTAGGAATTTCTAGTAAGTTTTTGTAATGTGCTTTAGGATTTTTTTCAGAGATTCTACTAAATCTTTCTTGGTTTTTTCTGACATACATAATGCATTCATAAATATATAGGGACGGAGCTGTTAAAATGTTTATGTCCTTAAAAATCTTTCTCAGAGATTTTCTCGCTGGTAGTTTATACAAAGCGCGGATTGCTCGTTTTTGTACTATAAAAACAGAATTTCTATCTGCTGCTGACCCCCATATATACACTCCGCGAGGTATAAGCTGGGCTTTGCATTAGTGTGAGTGATCACCAATCAGGCAGGAGCTTGAAATTTTGTCCGCGAGGTATAGGCTGAGCTTTGCATTAGTGTGAGTGATCACCAATCAGGCAGGAGCGCGGCGAGACAGAATGTCGCCGCGCCTAAGGCCGGTTGTCACACCTACACTATCCATGTACACTCACACAAATGCAAAGCTCAGCTTATGCCTCGCGGAGTGTACTATACTATACACTTCTTTTTTTTTTAATGAGCAGTGACGAGACGAGCATTACATGTGCCTGATGGTAAGCAACATGCCTGCCACATAACAGCACAGTGACACGCAGCTATTGGAATATGAAGAGTCCAAATCATTACCTAGCACTGCACTGTGCTCGTCACCCAGAGATATAAGATGATTTCTACTTCACGTCATCCTCTTGTAGCTTAGAAGATGGTCGGGCCTTTAGATGGGTCTGTCTGCTTGTAAAAGGTTTTGAAATGGTTGTCTGACTGACGGAGATTTATAAAAATAGAGCATCAGATTTTATGTGCAGTAAAGTCTTTATTTTGGGAGTTTTAAAGTGTCTGCAAAGCAAAACCGCACATGGAATGTGTCTTGGAGTATTGGCGACTTATTTTTAAGGATATTGGAAATATGTGAAAATTAGTTAGGAGTATTTACGTGAAGTAATCTTAATTAATATATATAAATCTCGTGTCACAATGTTTGTCCTCAATGGACTCCTAAACCACTGAACCGATTTCAATAAAACTTACACACCATGTGCAGTTTGATCCAACTTGAAAGATGGGATAGTTTTTATTCCGATTATTTGTCTTTATATGACAATATCCGAGCGAAGCCGGAACGGGCCACTAGTTGTTTTATATACGTTTCTATCCGTCTAAGCAAGCTAGCGGGTAAGCATGTGTTCTTAACATGTACTAACTCTACTCAATCGTCCACATTTCGTTCGTCTGGTGGCCCCGGGATCTTACTCTACCTACTACTTGCTTTCAGTAAGATTGAGAAAAAATGTCAAATCCAATTATCCGTGTTTTCGCGAAATTTCTAAGATTTTAACAAAAATACGTTTTATCAAATTTAATTATCTTACAACATATACAAGGTATGAATTTTATTGTGTACGTTTACTTGCATCTTTTTTCAATATTTCATTATTATTTTAATAAATAAGGTTCATCATACTTATACAGTGTATTTACCTATTACATTCGGCTCACAAGTTGTTTTATTTTTCCAGTTACTAGACTTAATGCACACGCTGCACAGTCGGACCGCGCAGATATACAAGTGGTGGAGGGACGAGGCCGAACAAGAAGGTAACGCTTCATCATGATCATTGTACTTTTTAAACCCTGACGCAAAACGAAGTTTGACGTCGATGTCTGTTTGTATTTGTGTCCATATTTGTAGCATCGTAAATTTCAAACGGATGTACCGATTTCGATGTGTTTTTTTTTATTTGAAAGCTAGTTTACTTGTAGTGGTTCTTAGCCAGATTTGGTTAATATTAATTTAATTTAGTATACAAATAAAAAATTAAATAATATCCATCTAAAATGGCCGCCGCAACAAAATGGCGGATAACATACGCCAACTTAGTTTCTTCCAACTCCCCGCAATATGGCTATTAAATGAAATGGGTCCATTAGTCTCCAATGCAAGATCCCATTTTGTTCTCGTGTAAAAACAGTTCGTTGGTTACTCGTGTAACCAAAATTAGGGCGTTGCGGCTCCTGCACTAGCCCATAGCTCGGTAGGCAGTGGATGCAGTAGGTACTTGAGGCCCACGGCCATAAGTCCCTTAATATAAAGTTACACTACCAAGCACAATCCATTACTTTTTCCCTAAAATTAAGTTCAAATAAAATTCAGAATGAAAATTATTTATTGTTCAGACCAGTGTGGCTATACGTAATTACTTTGCTGAATTTGGGGCTAAATAAGTGTATTGTAAGGATTTTTTACAAATATTCGTTTATAATATAAGTATTATATATCAATGGGATGTATTTTGTAGGTGCAGAAGAATACGATTTATGGGAAGTTGCCTGGAAGCCGCTTTTACAAGGCATCGCACAATTCTGCACGGACCGAAGAAAACAGGTACAGTGACTACATTTATATTGGTGGATAAATATACTGTGTGTGTGTGTGTGTGTGTGTGTGTGAGACAGAAGGTGACAGTGAGTGTGTGTGTGTGTGTGTGTGTGTATATATATAGTGGCTCGAATATTTCATTAATAAATAATGTTATAAAATTCTCTACAAAATGGCTTCCTTAGTAAGACATTATACTTTCTTCTTGAAGGAAATGCACGCAATGCATACCCTTCCGCTTGGGAGAGACGGTCGGGCTAGTTTGAAGTGCAATGTTTTCAGGGTAACTTTATTACAGGGTAAAGATATACATATTTGTAACGTCTTCCAGGTGTCAAACAGCGCGATAGCGTACCTCCAGCGAGCTCTCCTAGTCCCGGGCCTGTCGGCCATGGGCGGGGGCGGGTGGGAGGCGTGCTTCCAGTGCGTGCTGTTCCCCTTGCTAGAGCGACTGCCGCGCCGCGCCGCCGCGGCCGCGCGGGCCAACACCATCATGTGCAAGGTAAAATGCGTTCTATTCCACTATACTTAAACTATAGTATGCTTCCTATTATGCGCCCTATTTCTTTTACGGGAGAAACTACAACGTACGTTAACTCGATGTGTAAGGTGCTTTATGTCACTAAACTTACGGTGCAATTTACTCTGCTCCCAATGCGTCCTATTTCCTCTCTCTACGAGGATGACTTGATTGAATTGGTAAAACGTAGTGTTCTACAGTTTCATAGGACATTGCACAATTGTTACGATTTTTTAAATAATTTATGTGTCCTTTGACATATGATTACATTTTGACGTGACAACGTCTTATAAATTGGTTTGCCGGGTGACACTTCAAGAAACTGCGTTACGCTCCGCTCACGTTATGCGCTCACAACGAGAGCGAGTGAGAGGCACGCGTCCCTTCCACTCGGGCATGGTTAGCCCGCCTAAGAGCGAGAGAGACAGACATAAAAAGTGAAAGGCACGCGTCCCTTCCGTAAAATTATTTTACCACTCAAAGTCGTTGTCAAATTGTAATGACAAAGATCACGGACCCCGGAGTCTGTGGAGTGGCTAATTTAAATAAAAAAAAAAAAAAAAAAAGTCGTTGTCACGTAAAACTTTCGCCCGTATACCGACTTTACAGGCAACCAATTTTTGGTTTTTTTTTTAATTCTTTGTAAACAATGGTTTTTGTAATTGTCTTACCTAATGTATAATTTTAATATATAATTAAAATTAAAAACGATTACGTATAAATTAAACATAGTAGACATAGCTACACAATATTGACAGAGGCGACTGAAAGACTAGTATCCATAGCCAAGAATAAATAAAATAAAAAACAGTGACAGCAGATAGTATCGTCTATCTTTCTCACTCTAGCACACACGGTGGCCCCGAGTTCACCCAAACATTTCTTTCACTTCCGACAGTAACGCTGAGCTTCATTCACAGACCACGTTTTTTTTTTGTGTAGTAAGTAATTAGATCAGGGTTTTCCGCACGGTTCCTTTGTACCAATTGTAAGCACATGAGGTGTATGTTAGCTATGGAAGTGAAATCTCCTTATGGTACATTCAAAGAGTTTGCATATATACTACGTATAGAGTTAGAACAAACGCTTTACACCGAAGGCACGGGTCTGATCGCTTTTGTCTTGTCGCTCTTGTGTAACTATTTCTTGTCTTCTCTTTTGTTTGTCGCCATAGCTATGGCGATAGATAGATGGTCCAAACAAACCAATTCAAGAACCTTGAATTGGTTTGCGTAAAATATTTATAGCGTAAATTATAATGCTCCATAAATAATACTTTATATCTATGTAATTAAATTTTGCGACATTGTAGTTGCGTTGTGTGTTGTAATTTTGCTTTAAATTTATATTTTAATTTTGGATGTGCTTTGCATTTTAAGTTTATTGTTATCAAGCTTGTAAATGGATCTGTGTTATCTGACAAATAAATAAAATAAAATATATGTTTACAAGGGTTGCCAATATATTTTTCAAAATGCTCTTCTAAAACATATTATGTACTTATTTTATTGTGAAAATAAAAATAAGAAGTATTCACTTCAAAAAGTTATCCGAATTCCATAGAACAACCTAGTTCCAGTGAAGATGATGTCGATTTTTTTAGCTTTGATTTGTTGAATGAATTGATTGATTGACATGAATGGTGTTGTAGGTGTTCCTCCAGCACCTGTCGGCGCTGTCTCCGCGGCCGACGTTCGACGCGCTGTGGGCGCGCGTGGTGGACCTGCAGCGCGCGCTCATCGCGGCCGGCGCCGACGACGCGCTCACCGAGGCCGCGCTCGAGTCGCTCAAGAACATGATCCTCGTCATGGACTCAGTCAGGGTCAGTTCTCATACTCATACTCATTTATTACATACTATCCGTACATGTCAGTAAATTAATAGTAATTGTATAGTGAAAACATAGGTAATAATTGAAGTTCAAATTAAACACTTAATAATTCAAATTACAAAATGTCGTACAACTTAAAAAATCATATTTCACACTCAATATATTAAATTAAATATTACAAAATGTCAAAAATCAGATTGATTACTGAAGTATTAAATAAAAATTGTCAGAATAGGGAATATGCATGTAGTTTAAATTGGCTTGATTTTTTTTTTGTAGAATCCTGAATGTCCCGCCATTATGCCAAAACAATTATTTTATTATTTAGTTAGTTATTAATTATAAAAAATATTATTTAAAAGTGCAAAATAGGCGCGGGAAATTCAAGTTTGCGAAACGCATCACTATCTGTGGAACCCAAATGTGACGTCACATGGCATGTTTTCTGCTTTAACGGTGTCGATATTCGTACTGAGCTAGTAGTGTTAGAGAGAAAAGTCGTGTTCTCCATCGTTTGATTAGCTAGCACAACTCAAAGATCGGTACAAAGTAACTGCAACACTTGTAGTAAACAAACACAGGTCGTGGCCTGTGACGTCATGCAGGCGCGGGAAAGATGGCGGCGTTTAAACTGGACAAATTATACCGATATTTTAAATATTATTTTAAAAATCAATTTGTACATTTACAAGAGTATTTATATTTTTTATTGTGTTATAATAATGTAAAAAGTGAATTAAAAATATAAAAAAATGCATGCATATTCCCTATTGTATATATGTATAGCTAAGTGCTATCACGTAATTTCTTTTAGCGTCATAAACTCGGGCCTGGCCTTACTCTATACTATTCATGGAATGTTTTAAAGTAAACGCTAGTTAACGCTATTAACAAAAGTTTTTCTTTGAAGTAAAACTTTTTTAAACACTTGAGAATAATTTTAAAGTAAATCACGCAATTAACATTGTTTTCTTTGGAGTCAAACTTGTTTAAGCACGCTTAACTTGAGAATAAACTTGGTAAATGCTTGACGAGATCGTAAAAAAATGTCATCGGATGTGGCGAATAGAAGTGAGTGGCCGATATAAGTTATGTTTCGTATATTGCTGTAGGGTAGATAGAGAGAGAGTTAGTTGCCAGTACACATTAACAAACATCTCGCAACGTTTGACTCGCTGTGGATTCATGTGTTGGCATGATCCTTGTAATTGACTCTGTATTTTATGTTTTACCGTAAACTTTGTGTATTAAGTGTATTTTTTTGCATTGCAATTTTAGACTGAGTTTTCTATTTTGATGTGAATGTCATGTTTTACAAATTTTTTACGCGTTAAAATGAGTGAAAGACCTGTGTCACAGGATTAAACTATACTTCTATACATTTCTTGTCTTTGCAATATATAAATATTTAAACTGCTAGACTGGAGGGATAAAGTCTTAATATTAATAAGGCTTTTAAATTTGAGGTTTGCTGTCGATTTGTTACTAGTATCCGGCGACTGATAATTTATCTGTTGTTATTATTCCATTCCAGATATTTAGTAACGCGGAGGGCGCATACAACGACCTGTGGTATATAACCTGGAACAAAATCGGAGAGTTCTTACCTGGTCTCAAAGAAGAACTATTCCCACAAGGTAAATGTAAAAAAATATATAGTGACAATACAATAACTGGATCTCACATTAGGTGATGTCCTTTGTCGTGAATGTACTAACGAAAACTAACGAACTAACGAAAATTTCAACGCATTAAACTGTAGTGAACTCTTGAAATAATGTAAATTTTGACAATATTCATACTTTCGTAGTAACATTCAAGTACAAGTAAGTTTCTTTTGCAAGTTCAAAATTTATTTGAACATGTGTGTGTAATCCTCCGCGCTCGCTAAACCGGCGAACGACGCATGCTTTTTTCTTGGAACGCGTTTGTTTCTTCACGATGTTTTATTTTACCGTTTAAAAAGTTGTGTGTGAACTGTCAAAAAAAAAAAAAGTGGTAATGAAGCTGTAACTTTGTATGAATAATATCAAAGCCATACGTTACATACCGAGTGTAAATTCTGACATATTATGACATACTGTTTTTTCTTGAAGTGAAAACATCTTTTGGCGCACCACACACATATTTTTCGTAGGCTGTGAATTGAGCTCAAGCGTCACGCCCGTAAATGCTGATATCTGTTAAAATGTTAATTGTGATAATTTTAGGTATTTTGTCGACGTAATGTCCTTTTTTTTAGTGTTCACCTTGTAATGTGTCTAGAACTATTTGTCCTAGACAAACATTGTACAAGTTTAAAGGGCGAATTTATATACCTGTAACAGTTATTGTGGTTATGAAATAAATAAAAATAAAAAATTAAAGAAATCTTCAGGTGAACTCGCGACCATGACCATTTAGTCTAGAAGGCCATGCTTAGAATACTTATTTAGACGGCAATGCTTTGAAGATTTATCCCAGACTAAGCAGCGCCATCCAGATTCACCCGCGTTGTTACCAAAGTAAGCTATCAAATTCTGAGTTATAAGTTTTCATTTCTATCAGCAGTCCCAATACCTGCAATTTTTTTTGTAACTTAACATTTCGTAGCCTCTGACCTTTCTCATTTGGGTTCTTTGTTAAACTTTTATCTTGGTTTAGGAAAATAAAGGAATTCTGACATATCTAAATTGTCTGAAACATTATTCCAGTGAAGGACAACAGCAAGCCGACGGCGAGCGTGCCCAGCCACATGCACCCGCCGCTGCCCGCGTCCCTGCCCACCATCCTGCCCGCTGCCAACAGTAACCCCCCCTCCTAGACCCACCACCTTGGCACAAACACCGCCAACGTACCCCAACCTACCACAATTTTCGCCAGCTATACAGTCATTTGCCCAATCACCAACGTCGCCGGTGTTTGTGCCAACGTTAGCCCACTCTCCCGTCAACATCACCCAAACCCCGCCGCAGTCGTCGCCGGCGTTGGTCGCGCCCACGCCCATAAGTGGGATGGTGCCGATACGGAACCCGCTGTATGACCAGCCGCCGCTCACGTCTTCTGTGCTCTTACAGCCGCTAAACGAGGTATGCCGTGATTTCATTAAAAATTTGAAATATCTTGTGGGGTAATTAATGTTTATGTTGGTACTCCTTTCAAACGGATCGACTGGTTTTTAATATATTTTAATGTGTACTTGGTAGGTATGAGAATAGATAGTAGTGTATTTTTCACCCTCCTGCCCTGCCTGATTCATTTTTAACCACTGAAGCTGGTAGCGAAGGTGGCGCAAGTTATAGGTACCTACTGCCTATTTGACTTGAAACATTAACATCTTGATGTCAATTAATTTGCCAATTTGCAAAAGTTTTGTTCACAAAAATCTAACACATAATCCTAATTTGAGTCCATCATTATATTGTAAATTCCTTAAATTTCATTTTTTTTTAATTAAAAAAAGATTAAATTTAAAATCTATAAAATGTCTTTTTTCTAAATTACAGATGAAATCAACGCCAATTGGTATAGCGATCCAACCGCAACCTATACCGATAATTTACCCGCAAACTGAAAGAAATACGAACAAAACTGAACCTTCCGCTCCAGCAATAGAGTCCAACACGGTTCTGGACATCAACTACGACGAAAACATCATCTCTCCCTTACCTTCCGACGCAGTTGAACAAGGAGAGCTATATGCCGACTATCTAACAAACCCATACGAAGTGAAAGATAACGCGCGAGAAGCGACCTTATACGAACCGCAACAACTGCTACATAATCCTTTACTAAACGTAGATCAGCAGAAATCGTTCAGTGCAAATGCGACTCCAATGCATAAGAATAAAGCTCAATTTGGCTCAACGGACAACATAAGACAGGAGTCTAGTATATTCAACTTTTCAAGTTACTTCGGGTCCGTGAATGAGCGAGGCGGTTCCGAAGTGTTCGATTCGCTGATGTCTCAGGAAGGATAGCGGATGGAGTGCGATATTGGGACTTGGATTTAAAGTGATAAGTGTTATTTTTCTCTGCACTGTAAATGCTAGTATTTATACTTTGTTTTCTTTTTTGTTTTTTGTTATAATAAATTCGCTAGTATTCAAGATAGCGAAGCAGTTGACGTCTCAGCGATGACAATGGAAATGAATTTACCACTTGACGATATGCCTACATGTGATCTTTGTTTGTTGTTTGATACATTACGTATAATAAGTGAAACAGTTGATAGTGGGGATAATATCACCATATTTTATCTTTTAACGGTGAAAAACGATTGATAATGCTATAAAAATGCCACTTACATTGTTACAAAAATGATACTTAAACAAACAATGAAATTTCGTCTTCATTTTAAAACCAAAATCAAAAATTGCTTACAAACATGTTTGTAAACAGTATTTGTCTACATTTGACAAGTCAAAAGAATTCTTACCTATTTGACGCTACAGATTTACTTAGAGGTTCAGTTAGTTATGCTCATTTATCGATTTTAGGAGATCAACTAATTGTTATATTCTCCTCACTTAACCTCAAAATCGACTTTAATTCTTAACGGTATACGGTCGAATACTAAATGTGCGTTTATAAACGTCTGTTTTATAAATTACATTGATTCAGCAAATGAAATTGGGGTGATATTTCTTATCTGCCTTTAAATGTTCAGAAATCTGTTTGGTGTTTTAGTCCTTTAAAACTGAGACAATATTCCATTGTGAATAGTCTTAATTGCCTTGTCGAATCTTCTGAGGCTATCTATGGAATCAATAAATAAATAAATATCGATCGTATATCTAACCCCAAAATAAGCAAAACTTGTATGCAGTTTTAGCAACTACATACTTCGTTCTTAACCTTTGCGTATTTTTCCAGTTGTTTTTGGTCCAAATAAGGCATGTTCTTAAATTTAACGAATACTATACCCCCCGCGCCACCGCTCCTGATTCGAGACTATCTGTCATGAGTTCAAACTTTTGCACTGATCCGTTCTAAAGAGACGTTTTAAAAAAACCGGTTCATTTTGATAAGTAGCGCTCATAGGACGCCCAACATGACTTGAACTTGGACAGTTCTCACGACGCCGAAGTAACGAGGCATTTTCTCGGTGCAAATAGACCTGCTAAAGATAGTTCTCAATTGCGCGCTCGCAAAGTTCGCGACTATAAAAAAATATAGGTGGCGCCAGTGTATCATGTTGTTTGATAAATTTAACGAAATTATTAATTGTCACCTCATTTGCGTACCTAGTTGCGTGAAATTGAGAGATCTTTGGGAGTTCTATTTGCATCGCCTCATTGAGTAACAAACATTAAAATGATCACAAAATACCTACTGTATGATATGAAAGTTAGATGTCGCTCGAGTCGCGCGACTGTTGTGTTCGTTTATTTTTTTTTATAAGATACGAAGGAATGAGCAAGACTTGTGCCTGATGGTAAGCTACACTCCTGTCCATAACACGCCACGCAGATGTTTTAACATGAAGAGTTTTTAAACATAATGCAGTGCACTGGTCACCCAGAGATATAAGTTGATTTGTACATATCTTTGCCCTGTAAACTGACCGCAAAAATGTTACTCACTACTGTGCAGCGGTAGAATAAATATATATGATGGTAAAAAAAACTATTTACTCCGTCAGTTAGATTAAATTATAAAAAATATATTACACATATTTTTTATTTTGTTTGACAAACAAAGAATAATGAAGATTTTTTTAAATAAAGAAGTTGAGTTGAGTAGAGTAGAGTCGAGTGACGCCACTTCATGGTACGATTTTTACGATGAAGTGACGTCACAACCCCCAACTTCGAAAGTTGATGATTTATAAAATATTTGTCGAATTTTTAAAAACCAAAATACATGTCCAATATTTTTCATCAATCTAGTTGACGGAATAATTACAAATGGTATATTTTGACCGACGTCATCCGAATTGACAAAGCCGTCGTCATTTTCCTATTTTTTTAAGTTTTCGCTACAACGGCCTATTTATTTACATATATCTATGTTTTCGATGTTTTTTTTTTATTGTTTTCTGTATATACACATTCCAGGCCTTAAGATTGTTTAAAAACTATATTTATTGCATATATTCGTTGGCTAGTTGTCTTGTTTTAGTGTGTATGACCCTCTCTGGTTAGATTTTAGTTATTTTTTAGATCACGATTGAATAAAACACGATTTTGACTAGTGTTTGTGCTTATTTGATGATATGTATTTAGGAAATATTGAGTGGCAGCCATAGTGGCCTAGTAGAGGACATTCGATTTCACTAACGTTCGAAAACTGCACCTTTTGAGTATGTCTCCGAGTAATGACCACTGTTATCAGCGGTGAAGCAAAACATCGTGAGAAAATCGACATGTTAAACAAAAATACCTTTGGAGTACTTTGTCAACTGCCAACCCGCACTAGCGTGATGGATTATCTTGACTCTCTCCTTTTGAGAGAAGGCTTCAGAGTCCCAGCAGTGGGAATATTTAGTGGGCTGCTTATGATTATTAACTCACATTATGTTCCCACTGGTGGGACTCGGGGCGTTCTCTCACAAGAAGAGAGTCAAGGCCATAATCTGCCTCGCTGGCCCAGTGCGGGTTTCCTGATGACGAGACCTTGAAAGATTCTAGGAATATCGAGTTTACGTCCACCGGTGAAGCCAATAGGAACGACAACTTTGTACCTTGGAAAAATTATCAGAGGTGCGTGCGGGTTTCGAAGCTACGATCTCTCCATTGTGAATTGCACGTTTTAGCCATTAGGCTTATGCTTTAGGGAAAATGGGTTGCTAATGATATAACTCTTTTTGCGTAAACCCGTACATAATGTAAAAGTGCTAAAGTAAATATTTTGAGATAGGATTTAGTAGGTAATTTTGACCCTGTTTAGCGACCAAGACTACCTCAAAATTTGATAGGAAAATCCATTTATTACTAATACGAATTGCGGACATACTAGTCACTCCTATTCAGTGTTGTTGTATTTCCAGCACAATGCTTGTCCTGAACGGTAGTTTAGTGACTAAGTGACCGTTATTTTAAAATTCCGGCGAAAAGCTTTAATACCAATTTAATGTCCTTGGGTACATGTTTTAATTCCGCTTTTTTATTGTTAATGCCTTTATTACAATATCCTTCAATATTTACTTAGTACTCAAATACACCTGTATAATGTATGCCAATCAGCACAATACAACCTACCTCCATAACCAGCAGGTCTACTACGAAGTCCGATAAACGATACATCGGCCGAAGTTATGGACGTTTTATACCACGAAACACAATCGGTCGGTTGATCTGATCGGGCGTTTCGTTCATCCCGACCGACGCTGATTTGACAGTTTTTGTGTCATCAACCGACCGATTGTGTTTCGTGGTATAAAACGTCCATAACTTCGGCCGATATATCGTTTATCGGACTTCGTAGTAGACCTGCTGGTTTGTATTAGTCGAAATCGTGTCTTATTTCAGAGGCGATATTTTGATTTTAAATGTTATCAGGGTTCGTCTAAAGAAGTGTAGGAGAGACCGTGTAATATATGTATGTAATGAATTGAGTTTTGTATAGAGAGTTTATATCAAACTATTTTAATTTGTGTATTATAATGTTATTCACTAATAAACGTATGTAACAGAGGATGTGTTTCATTGCAAAGAAAATAAAACGAAAACTTCAAAAACAACGGTATTTATTTAATATTTACATCGTTTGTACACGCCTTCACAGAAGGCAATTCGTCTTAATACAGTCTTATAGAAACGAGAGACTCGAAAGTTTGTCCACAGAGCACTCCGCGACTCATCTCTCGGCTCGCCCGAGCGATGGATAAACATGGCGGACGACGATAGCACCACTCGTCTGCGAACTAGCGAGCTCGGATCGCTCGCAAGGATTCGACCGGGGGGCGTCCGCCATTTTTGTCGTCAGGTCAAAAAATTGTCACTGATAAAACTAGAGTTTAAATTCGTATATCACACTCGCGACACGTGCAACGGTCTTTTGTAATACGGGTGTTGGGGCCGGAGCAGCGGCGGCGCGCAGCACGGCGCCTTGCGCGGCGGGCACAGCGCGCGCCGCCACACCAGCGCGGACTTGCGCGACCACGCCCACGCGCCTGCCGCCGCGCCCGCCGCCAGGCACAGGCACAGCGACGGCAGCGCCGCCGCGCCCGCGCGCGCCTCCGCCACGCGCGCCGCCGCCGCCGCGCCCGCCAGCGCCAGGTACAGCGCGCCCGCCGCCGCCGCGCGCGCCGCCAGCCGGCCCACGCGCCGCGCGCCGCCGCCGCCCAGCGCGCGCCGCACGCGCGCCACGCCCGGCGCCGCCGCCGCCGCCAGCACCGCCGCCGCGCCCAGCAGCGCGCCGCGCGGCACCGCGTCCAGCGCGCCCGCCGCCGCGTCCGCCACGCCGCACACGCCCGTCAGCTCGTCGGCCGCCACGCGCCGCAGCGCCAGCGCGCACGCCGTCCACGCGCCGGCCCAGCCCCACGCCACCGCGTGCAGGTACGCGGCCGCGCGCTCCAGCGCCTCCGTCGACCACTCGCTGGCCGCCGTCAGGTACCACGCCACGCACGCGTTCGTCAGCCACGCGTCCGCCGCCAGCGTGAAGTAGTACGTGAGCGAGAAGAACGCGACGCAGGTCGGCGGCGCCTCGCCCGCGCAGGCCGCGCCGCGCGCGCCCAGCCAGCCGCGCGCCACGTGCGCCAGCGCCGCGGCCGCGTGGCACGCCGCCATCCACACGGCCGGCCGCTCCGGGTAGCGGTACCGGCCCGGCTCGGCGCAGAACGTGAGCAGCGCGAACGAAGTCGACGCGAGGGCGAGCCAGGCGAGAGCCGTGACCCAGGCCTCGGCGGCGCGTCTCTCTTCCGCGGAATGGAGGTTTTCGGAGCAGCCGGGGCGGCAGTCGGGCGTGAGGCAGGGCGGCGCGCGGTCGGGCCAGCGCGGCGCGGGCGGCGCGGGCTCGGCGTCGCTGGCGTTGGGCGGGTGCATGCAGAGCCGCTTGGGCGCGCGGCGCGGGAACAGCGCGCAGTCGAGCGCGCCGGGCGGCAGGCGCGCGCCGCACGCGGCCGCCGCGGCCTCGCACACGTCGCGGCACGCCGCCACGGCGCCCGACACGTCCTCGGAGCACAGCGGCGCGAACCCCGAGCACGCCACGAACCGCAGGTGCGCCGAGCACCCGCTCGCCACCGCCGCCGCCAGCGGCGACATCTGGAATGACAGAGAACACTGTTTTAGAACGATACAATAATGAATCGAGTATGCAATCACGCGGTTTTATAACCGGTGTATTTTGTTTATCAAATCTAGAAAACTGATTACGATGGACTGTCCGAAGTAAAATATAGAGCGCACGTATAAGTATAGGCTAACTGAAATTGTACATTCAGAATAGGTAGGTACGTAATTCAGAGTTAATTTACGAAACATTTTATAATTGCGATACAAAATTTCTCTGACCGGTTTCTCAAATTGAAATATACTCGCGTTTAGTTTGAACCCCGACGACGTTCCTGTTTCCAACAAACAAACGCGACGTATACCGGCACAGACAAAAACCCCTCCGCAAGACAATAGCAAGGTCGCCTGTTGGCCGGAGACGCGTTTTTGTGGAGACGGATGTCACGCAACTCGGAGATGTCGACGTTTACTGCTCCGGGGTTGTTTTGTTGGCAAATTACCCCTTAATTTACGAAGAACTTTGATGACCCAAATAAAATTTCTTAAAGCAATCACTTGATTCCATCTTTAAAGGCTTCTTCGCATTAGGCTAGTAATTTAGCCTAGTGGCGAGTAATTTAGCAACTAAACGTGTATGAACAGTAAAAATTTAGTCGAGTAGTTTAGGAAGTGATTTAGTCGAGTCAATCAATTTTGTTCTATTATTTTCAACGGGCGAGTAGCACCCCCCACCACGCGTTTGTTGCGAGCGGTGCGCTCATTGGCTCGCCGACTAAACAGGTTCGAACTTGTCGAATTAGTCTGGAGAGAAAAATATCTTCAAACAATTTTCCAAAAACGAAATTGTCTATGGAATAACCAGTGGCGGATTAGCCCATATAGCAAGAGTAGCAAATGCTACGGGCTCCGCGCAAGCTAGGGGCCCCGCGGTCCGACGTCTGTCTGACTGTAAATATGTAGCGAAAATATCTGGCATAACTTGACCCTTCTCTTCCTAAACCTAAGCAAACCAAGGGCCCCTTGACAGAAATTGCTACAGGCCCCGCGCTGGCTTAATCCGGCACTGGGAATAACTTACTTTATTGATCACACAAATTTCCTCATTCACCTCTTCTAAAATAGCCATTACGATTCGATAAGATTAGCTTATTCATTCATTTATTTTATTGCGTTGTAGGATCTTCATGTCGCGAAACGCTACTCACTTGTGAACTGTACTAAAGCACGGTGCGAACGATTTTTGAATAGTAGCGAGTATTTTAGCTACTAAATTACTCTCTACTAGACTAATTTGCTAGCCTAATGCGAACAAGCCTTAAGTAGTCACTAGCATAAATGTTTATAATATAGGTGAGCTCCCGCAACTTTCAAGATTATTTAAACTGAGAGTCGGCGCTTCTAAGTTGAAAGAATGCCACAAACTTGTCGCAAACGCAGAGATGTCCTTCAAGAATAACTATTATTTAAGTAGAAAACAAGTTTATTCACGGGACAAATACAGAGAATCTGATGAGTTGTTTAGAAAGCTATTGCAGGAAAAAAAGTATTCAAAATTAAAAAACTATTTATCCATTATCAAAATTGCGCTACCAATAATTACAGCGACATGTAATTCACAATAAAAGATGTTATCTTTACAACCTTTCGGTATAATTTACTACAAAAGCCAATATAACAGATACTTCCCTATCGATAATAATTATTGTAAATGGTTCTAGACTATCCGAGGCGCGATCTGATGCGCTACAAATGTGTTCGAAGAAAATTACTAAAAATCAAAATACAAATGAGTAACCCACTTCCCCCTGAATTCGGGTTAATCGACAGAGAACGATAAAAGTCATGTTTAGGTAAATTGATACAGGCCTGATAACAATCAACATGATAGCGATACCTACTTTATCTTACACGCGGATCAAACGCAGATAAATCATAGCCTCATAGTTTATAGATTACAATCAGATGGGTCGGCCTTGTATATTGGCAATTGACGTAAACGTATAATCGTAATAGATATCTTCGAATATACGGTAGATACAATGGACGGCGGCACTAGGTTTTCAGCTAGCAATATTACTAATTACGGGATATTTATCGTGGTTATATTACGATACAGCAAGGCTACGATATTTTGATACACCGTGTTCACGGGAAAACGCTAATTATTTAAATTAAAATAATTGAAACCTACAATAATTTATAAAATTAGTGAGGGTCTTCACTAATAGTGAGAGCTCAAAATAAGGTCTAAGATTTTTTTTGTGCATTAAAATGCATTGAAATTATGATTCTTGATAATGACCATTAAAATAATCATAAGATAATGCAATTCCGAAGTCCAAAATCCTCTTTAGAGTTGGAAACTTTACAAGAGCCAGAACAGTTCCTACAATGCTAAATGGATGGAAGTACCTACTCGTTAAAATGAATTATCAGAAAAACGAACATAAATAATACGAAATGACAAAGTAGCGTTAGAACGACGTATCAATTAACGAAGCGTCGTTATCATCGAACTCTTAAAAAACGGCAGAAGCGGCAAACGCGCTTCTACTATGGCGATGCAAAATCAGGTGACGTCTCCTGATTTAGTCTCAGTCGCAACAAGGAGTTGTGTACATTGTTGTGAGTTGTTTAATTTTAAAATGTTTAAATTTTTTAAACATTTTTTTTAAATTTTAAAATTTAATTTTTACACATAACATTGCATATGTTATGTGTAAAATACAACGGTTGGCATAAAGTTTACACTGATGGGTCTCAAACACAAGCAGGTCGCGGTGCAGCCTTTTTGTGATCCCAGGAGCAGTGTTAAAGAGCGATTTAAATTAAATGATTCAAATTATTCAATTATGTTTGTCGAACTCTTTGCAATCTCAGAGGCGCTGTCTTATGTGATCAGTGCAGGATTTCAAAAGTCCGTTATTTTGTCAGACAGCAAAAGCGCTTTGCAACATGTGGCTCGATGTGCCTCTGGACACAGAGGTTCATCGATAGCATACACAATATTAGATAAAGTCCTAACACTGTTGCGTAAGGGAGTGATCTTGGTGTTGCAATGGGTTCCTTCGCATATTGGTCTGAGTGGTAATGAGGAGGCAGATAAGCTCGCTCAGGAAGCAATATCAAGCGGTACTGAAGTTTACTTGAGGCCTGAATTCACAGAAATACTAAACAACTATAAAATTCGTATGAAATTACAATGGAAAGAATGTTTTGATAAGGTTTCAATAACAAAGGGTATATGGTACCGTACGATACAAACTGAACCTCCTTATGTGCCGTGGTGGACAAATGTAAATTTGACTCGCGAAATTATTGTAATTGCTCATAGATTGCGCTCGGGACACATGCCTCTGAATAATTTCAATTTCTTAATGAGACAAATTGATAGCCCAAGTTGTAATATGTGTGGTGCCGCTGTAGAAGACGTTCATCACTTCCTAATGGAGTGTGTCAATAGCGCATCTATGAGAGATAACTTAGTGGACGCATACAAATTGAACAGTCTCGATGTAGGGCTGATCCAAAGCATCTTAGCTGTGCCTATGTCGGACGTTGCTAGAATGCTTTATGGGTCGGCCCGTAAGTTATTTAAAGATAGAATTACTAGTATCTAATTACTCGTTGCTGTTATGTAATTTGTGCGTTAAATACGGGACTGACATAGTCAAATGTGACTCAAAGTCCCCAATTAAAATGAGATAATAAAAAAAAAAAACAAGGAGTTGTGTACGTTCGCAGACAATTGTGTACGTTCGCTGACAATTCAATTTTCAAATTTTTCAAACAAATTTTCGCCACGTTATGTTGTCGTTAGATTATAAACATATGTACCTCATCTTCGTTTCTTTAATTATATCGATGGTCATTATATTAATAATTTTACCGTCGCGAATCGCTAAAATTATTTGGGTATTGGTACTAAAATAGCGATTTCGTTTTTTTAGTATTGCTTCGAAAGGTAGACACTGACTAGGGCATCTTCAGAGAAAAGAAGTCATTCGTTTAACACGATTTCTCGGCCATTGTGCCATTGTACAAGGGTAATTGAGGCACGCAGTAAAAGGTTATTTCATGGAAAGCCCTTGTCGGCGGTTGAGCGGATAATTTTGTGCCCCGCTGGCTCCATAATATGCAACACGATGAAATGCATTTTTCGGTAAATTCGTGGCGTCCATTATGTCAATCACATGATATTTAATTCTGAATGGACAATGCCTATCTATATGTTTCTAGATAATAGTTCTACACATGTATTTTTTTTTATACTATGATAGGAATAGTTTTAGGCAGTCCCCGCGAAATAAGGAATTTTACAGGGTTTTTATTCAGATGTCCTTTCAATTGAATCAAAATGTAGTATATACATATAAATCTACATTGTTATTTATTGTTGGGGTGTTCGTAGAGATCACTAATTATATTTTACTATACCGTGGTGATGTAAGGATTTTTAAAATAAATTAAAAACGGCCCTGTAATTTTAAAATTAATTCAACACAGAAATTGTCAACGCCGCTATCGCAAATACTTTTGTAAATATATAAACTTAATACAAATTACCTATGTCAATTTTGTGGACATGTCAATTGACTATTTTTTCATAAATTAATTAATTAATCGAACAAATATTCATTGGATGATCATTGAATTTGATTAAATTTAAGACACAGACTAAGTACGTAGGGAGATGGTACTTTATTTCTTAAGATTGAGATTGGCAGATAAGGGTGATAGCTTTGTTTCAAGATAGTTTCTAGCACAGACTAAGTAGAGATATAGTTTCTAGTCCAAAAATATAAAAATTGCAAGAAACAAAAAATAAAATCAAAGAAATCCGTGTGCTGTAATATCTAAACATGTTTACAACTTCGTAACATCTCTGATATTAAATGCCATTCGATCAATCCACTATCGCAATACATTATAATCAGAGGTATTCTTTGATCGCAGTTCAAAGGAACCATTTCTTTGAAGTGGAGCCAGCTACTATAACACCGGGAAGGCATCTTAATAGAAAAGAGTTGAACGTTTCTGAAGATATCATTGGTATTAGCGAAGAATTAAATGAATGTTTTCATGGTAGATTAAACGTTTTGAAGTTTTATTTGTAGATTTTTATAGTGCGTAATCTAACATGTTATTTAGGCCAGCTTTTCAGGGTTGTAGCCATGGACAAAATTGTTTTCCAACTTTAAAAAAAAAGTTTTTGATTTAAAAACGTTCATAATGATAACTAGGTCTATTTTAGGTAACCCTGAATTTTAAACCACATTCCGAAGGCTAATTTAAAAAATAGAAACCTAAATAAGTTAATTTCTTCGATTACAATATGCAATAAAATATTTAGTTAATATATCAGGCTTAACAGACACAAATAAATATTAATAGAAAGCTTTGCAACTGCGCGCACAGGTATTTGACCTACATGATGCGACTCAGAAGATCTAGATAAGACATTTTCAATTCTTTGTTTTTTTTTCTATCGCATCAGTTTTAATGCAAAGTTTAAATAATAATAATTTGTGATTATGTTATGCATTCCTACATGCGAAGTTTGACGTAACGTAAGGTTTTCATAAATTATAATTTGCACAATTCCATTTTTTCTAACACTCGTCTTTCGAGTAAAAGATAAATTCGTACCTTAATTCCAAATAAGCTGAAGAAAAACGAGATCAATATCTATACAAAAACCGTTCCGGATTAACAAAACGCAACAAACAGTTTTACCTGCGTCTATCCCATTAAGAACGGTAGATCGCACTCCAACTGAAGTATTTTGGAACTCGAGTCCTGGCTAACACGCTTGTTTTTTCTAAGTGGCGTTACTGTCGTAAAACTGTATGATACTCGAAATCTTTCGTACACATTTGTAGTTCAAATTTTCGCCAGCATACTGCACAAGGTGGTAAACTCTATTTTTTTTCTTTTTTTGTCGAACAGACGTTTCGTTTTATCCTACAGTTTACAATTGTGAGCAAATAGAACTGTTTGCAGCCCGGAAAGGTTTAAGTCGGTACCACTTAAGATGTTTTAAGGTCGAACTGTTATTTGATATAGCTAGTTTATTGTGTTTGCTGTGTCACATCCGCTGTAGTTTTTTAACGCGTGCACTTCATTATTTTGCTGTTGACGTAGAGTTCAGATGAAAAATAATAATGGGCATATTTATTTTTAAAGAATGTGACGTTTTTACAGAATATATTTATGGGTGGCATAATGGAACATAGTGCAGTTCCCGCACTAGGTAAAGCCTGTAACGCGAGGACCAACTACAGATTTCCATGGTATTTTGAATAATATCGAATGGCACAAAACTTTAAAATTAATTATGAAACAAGTGAATTAATGCTGTTTTGTTGATGAAGTTACAATGAAAACAAATATGTATGTTTATAAAATACTCCTTATTAAGTAGGTAGATACCTAGTACCTACTTGTTAAGTGTTAATTGCTTTGCTTGATTTGGGGCTAGATGGTGTGGTGTGTGAAATGTACACCAATATTAAAAAAAGATATCCACCAATATTAAAAACTAATGGAAATAAGTGAGTACAATTTTGGAAGTTTTTTACTTGTCCATATTCTTAGTTAAAAGAGCCGATTGTTGGCGATGATTGTTGGAAATGGCGATGTTTTCTAGCTTTACGTAGGCACCTAGGTATGGATTATTACGGATTTTCTTCACTTTGTATCTTTGCGTCTTATCTAAACACTCAGACTTTACGGCATAGACAAGTTTTCTCTAGAATTAATACATTAAAGCCGTCGCAGCAAACATTTGCTCACATAAAGTGGTATCTGATGTTTTTGGATCATATACAAGGGTTTCTATTGATACAAAAAACAACTATGTTATCCTCAGTTTCGGTTTCGAAACTCTACCTTATGGATATACGTTTAAGGAGCTCGTGTTCTGTTGAAGATGATATAAGTTTGCTATACGGTATTTACTTGAGAATTTTGTTTACTTTAGTCGTTCCATTGAGTTCTTAGGAGCGGTATTATTTATTTGCTTCGGTAAACACGCGCTTCAAAAGGCGCCGATTGATAGATGACATCATGAAAGGAATATTTTTAGATAAGTACTTCGGTATTCGACATAAAAAAGCTTTTGGAAATAAGTCAACTGCAAAGTTAGTGCAGGGAGTGTCTACATTTACAGAATAGATAACTACTTTTGAACAGATCTACGAGTACAATAAAGTTAATATATTTAACCTAGTATGTTAGAGTCAGTTTGCTGTTTTAAATAAAATTTGTATAAACAATAAGTACGTATTTAACTTTAGAGAAACTCCTTTGATCTGGATTTATAACATTCATCAACAAGAAGGCGTTTATGAAGATATGACAGAATGACAGATATGAGTGGAAGATTGGAGAAATATTTCTCTAACAAAATTAGACATTAACGCCACCTGCGACACAATTGAGAACAATTTTTGACAGGGTTTTTTCATCCTTTCTTATCCATACATTTTCGTCGTTGCGCTTACCTACATCTGTTTTCTGACATCAGAAATACTACCTTCCATAGCTCTTGGACGTGGTTAGACGGGGCCTTTTACGCACACTTAGCCTCTCAATTCGGCCATTGTGCGTAGCTCTTTGACATATCCGGAAGAACTTCAGGAAGTGTAGGTACAACTGCTCTCCGACGGTGTTCAAAGGGGCAGTTGATGTTTCACATTATTTAATAGTAGGTAGGTGTACGAGTAGGTATATCCGAATTGGGATTTTTGGAAAATAGGTAACAGGGTTTTATTTTCCCTATCCGTAAAACACCTTTATTGAAAAATAAATGGCTTCACATAACTCTGAAATACATACTTGAAAGATCCCACACAGTGAAAAGATAAAATACTTTCCAAAAAGATCACAGGCTTTCGTTTCAAACATTTTCTACAACAAAGGGCTTCGTCGGGCGACAAAAAATTAATTGCCGAGTTCATCCGAGAATAGCCGAGATGCGCAGGCGCTTTGATGTTTCCTTCAGAGGAGATCGGGCCGGTGCGCAGGAGATGGACCGTGAGTGCGTTACGGAACGATGACACGAATAATTAATCCTTGGAGGAAAATAGTTGGAGACTCACTTTTATAGGGGTGTAGTGATACTTATTAGAATTTCAAAACAGAGTTAAATTGTCAGTGTGATTTCAGGAATGCTCTGCAACAGTACATTATGATAAACAGTATGGGTAAAGATACTACGTCTAGGTTAATAGAAATACAAACCTGCACCTTCTGAGATACCCTCTGAGGCCAAATGATTAATTAAAAAACCGCCGAATTGTAAATATGTACTTAGTAAAAAGTTAGTTAGTTGTCAAATCAACAAAATTATTGGGAATTTTGTGGCATGTACGACATTCAACGACAAGTAAAAACATCTAAAGAGTTCTCGAAGCAAATTCTGGCTTAGGAAATCATTCAAGTCCGCGTTTAAACGACGAGAAAACCCCTTAAAATTGGTTGTGTCATTTAAAAGATATCCCACAGATACTCAGATTCTAACTTCTCTATTATTGACGTCGGGGTCTCATATGTGTTTCGAATTCGTTAGAGCCTTTTTAACAGCTATTTTTTCATTGCTGCAGTTAGATTTCAGCCACCTTCCCCTTTGTCTCACAAAGGAGTTAGAGAGCCAAGGACGAACTCCGTTACGATGCGCCTTAAAATCCCTGACGGCCTAATGACGAGAATGTCGAATTTCACAATCAAATGTTCGTAGTTGCAAAATCCACCTACACCTCGGTGTTTTTTTCCTGATGTAGACGTACAAGTCATAATGACTTAAACGGTAAATAATAACAAGAAACCGGTGAGTAGTGAGACCCCACTTGACCAGCGCCAGTGTGGTTGCTGGTCTAGTGCAAACCTACCCTTGATAAGAAAAAATAGCAGGCATAGGAACTGCCGATAACTCACTTTGGAAACTAAGTAGGTACGCGGGTGAAACCGGAGAGCGTAGCCATGAACATGGACATCTAGAAATGCTGACGCATTGCTAGATAGCCAATGGCTATGGTCCCGAGTTAATACGAAGATTTCTTACCTATCATTGCCGAGCGTGACGCTAGAATTCAATTCACAGCCCACGAAAAATCTGTCTGTTGCGCGCCTAAAAAAGTTTTCACTTCAAGAAATAGTCCAGCACACGTACCTAAATACATGTTTCTGGTCTCATAATTAGCGTTTACTTCCCACGAAATATTGAAGAAAGCAGAAATATTTATATAGTTTAAATCGCGCCAATTCCCGGCACCCATACTACCGCACGCATGGATAAGCTTGTCGTCAGATAACCGAAGCAGTACAAAGGCCCTTTGATGCCATCATAAAGGGGCTATATCGGTGCGTTTGATGTCTTCATGCCGTAGATTCACTTACAGTCGCATGTTTATGGGGTGTTTGGTCGCTTCAAATAACATTGACTCTGTTCAGGGAAGGAGATCATTTTCTTACTATTTGTGGAGGGAATTCTATGGAGAGCTGCGTAAATAATCTTATTAGGATTTGTAATATTTTTATTAATCATATACCTGTATCTAGAATCTAGACTATTACACCATTGTCCTTATTTGTCACCCTGTCCTAATAACAGAAAGGCTATCTAAAAGAGATCGCTATTAGCGAATAAGATCGCCTTTTGTGTCCAAAATATTTTAAGTTAAATCACTGTTTTCCCGCAATTAATTGGTAGACATATTTACTTAATTGGTATGGGTCTATGAGTATATGACCTACCTACCATATTTTAAATAGATATTAAGAGAGAATGGATCATGTTTACCTAAGAGAAACTGATTCACTTTCGATTTGAAAACAGTATGATTGTAACCATCAACAAAAACCCACTCAGGCAACGCATTGCACAGCCTACACATTCTATCACAAAAGTAGAGCCAAGCCTTTTTATTCTAGTCTTTGGGATGTTGCAACATTTAGATCATTTCATTTACCTATTAGATCATTTAGATCAAAAAGGGTTGTGTCTACTTTTGTGACGATGAACGATTTATTACTTTTAAAGTTACATATTTATGTTGTTGTTTTTTTTTCAAATTAGGCACTCCACAGACTCCGGGGTCCGTGATCTTTGTCATATCAATTGGGTTTTTTTACACATTTCTTGGATAAGGAGAAGAAAAGGAAAATAGGGGGGAGTTGGGTACATTTAGTTCTATATGTTAAACATTTAATATCATGAAAAATGTTTTTCCTGAAACTTTGAAGGTCGAAAGTAGCGTTCTCTTAGATTGAGGAAGCTGTTCTAGGATCATGCCACAGTTATTTATCACTTCATTAACTCCAGCCCTTTGATGTACTATTTTGTACCGACTCTATACATGCCTACCGGTATTTAGAGGTAGGGGTGCCTGCTTAACAAAAGCACATTTGAAATTATTTGAAACTATTTAAATTGAACTGATAAGATTTTATCGTTCATTTTAGGTTAATCGTTTTTTTTTTGTTCCAGAGATTTCGGTACAATAACAAATTTGATATTTTTGGCACTGATTTTATCTTAAATATGTTGTAGAAATCATGTGTCTTTTGTTTAGTGACTTGTGTTTGTCTAGAAATCTCAGTAAATAGTCTATTAAGTACATTTATTAACTGGTTTGATTTATGGTTTTTATGGCTTTGTCGTTATTCCGCTAGTTTTTTAAGTGATGTTTTAAAAAATGACAAAAACTGATAGAATCGCCAATCTGACACAAACATAGATGGAGCATGCACTTACATTTTATCCAAATCTAAGGTTCTTTCAATATTAAGTAATGGACATAATTGATATGTTAGGACAAAATATATTCGTAAAACCAACATTCGTAATCTGTCCAGTCACTCTAAATTCACAATATTTCCAAAATGTGAGCCTCAAGTAAACTTAAATCAGAATATGGCGACGGCAACGAAAACTACACAAGTGCACTACACACTTTACTTACACATTTTTACACCAAGCACATCATGTTAAGAGGCTGTAGAACGCCAATCGAAATTACGAAAGCTGAGTATCTATCTAGCTGAGTATATAGCTAGTAAATAATCTTTCAGAACAACCCTAGAACTCTAGTAACTATGTCCTAATCTGTAGCTAACATGAAAGCCGCCGCCGTGTAAACAACGCTGTATGGGCAACTCTCGAGTTACGTTTATTTGGATTATCACGAACATAGGCGGGCCACAGTACTACGAGCTAGTATAGTTTAGTGCGGTCATTTGGACTGTATTGTACGTTTCGTATTTCGTTCTCCACGGCGAAACAAACAATCGCGTGGTTCAATTGCGTAGTAAGAAATGTATAATTATGAATTATTGACATAATTTTTTTTTTTGGTAAATTAGGGGATTATTTACTCTACGTGACATGGTCGGTCCAGCTCGATTTTAATTTCCAATTATGATGGTAAGTGGCAACCACGGATAGGTATGTGGCAATGAAAAGATACAATTGTACATGTTACACTTTCCACGAGAATAATACATTTTTCCTTAAATTTCTAAAAACGGCGAAGGAATATCGTCTTTCGTTCATATATTATGTAATCCACTAACCCCCACTGCGCCAGCGTGGTGGATTATGGCCTTGACTCTCCTTGATCCTTCCGAGAGAAGGGGCCGAATCCCAGAAGTAGTAGGAACATTGTGTGTTGTGTATTTCACATTTCAAAAACCACCACACAGATTTCGAAAAAATATAAGTATAAATAAGTATGCTTTCGTCAGCTTATCCCTAAACATGAAACTGCATCAAAATATAGGCGACTCCTTCCACACCGTTTAACCACGGCAAATATCCCGTAATTGATAATACTGGAGTACCTACTAAACAGCCGCGATAGACTTAAAACAAAGTAGTGTGTATTCCTTAGCGTATTTCCAATCGAACTAAAACAACTCTAGAAAGCCCTACAACTAGGAACTACAAAGAGCGCATTTTTCCACTTTTCTCTTGTAAAAACAGTGTGGCACTCGTTCCATGATGGACGTATTTAGCCGCTTCGCTACAATTTCTCCATGGCTTGTATCTACGCGGCCCAGTTTCCACAGTTGGCTCACTTCACTGCACTTCCTGATTTATCTAAGTAGGGCTGTCTGGGTCGTTTTACTAAGTTGAATATAAATAAGCGGTTTTGTACAGTATACAAAGAGAAAATCGACCGTTTGCTGCCAATGCCTAGGTGATAAGTGGATGTAATTCGCAAATAAATCTGCAGTCAACAAGTAAAAAATAGGACAAAATTTCGACTAGACTTTATAAATATAGACTTTATTAATTAATGTACCTAATATAGTTCCTTAGATCTGAATAAAAAGACAATTTGGCAATCAGTATATTATTACGTAGTAAATAGGTACCTAAAGGCATGCGAAGTACTTATATGAGTATATTTTTTATAATATAACGTGACAGCATTGGGATATATATAAATATTAGAACTCTATTAGAAAAGTCCAAATCACTACCCTAGCACTGCATTGCGCTTGTCATTCAGTTCAGTCAGGAAACTTATCTATTCTAATTACACATACTCATATCAGTACATAGTTTAAGCAAATAAATGTTATCTTATTCGCAGCCCTATTTGAAACTACATGTTCACTTAGCACAAGAGATTAATTAACGTGCGAAAAACGCTCTATCGGGTTTCAGCGTTGCCGGAAACTGCGCTTGCGACGCTCTCAGTGCAGAATGAAATTGTAGATAATCCTCCTAATGGTATTAAGAAAAAAAAAAAAAATAGAGAACCATTTTGTCTTAGAAATATAAACTACAGAAACCCCTGAAAACAACTCGAAGAAGCCAATGTATTCGGTACACAACCCCAAAATTCCGATGTGAAAGATTACTACGTAAATTACCTAAGTTTAGTTTGTATATGTGTTTAGTTTGGCAATAAAGACTTAAATAAGAAATGCCTAGCTGAGATCACTCTAAATTAAAGCTAGTTAGACTGATTGATTTCAAGTATTTTTTGTTATAATAGAACGGCTAATGTAAATAAATTAAAAGGTCAATCAATGTCTAACATTGGGATAATGAAGTCTATGGGACGAATATTTTTATAATTTTTTCCAATAGTGATGGAAAATCGTCCCACATGAAATGATGTCTTAAATATAACTGAAATAACGTTTCTTTTAGAACTTTTCCTTTCTGTGTAAGTCAGTTTTATAAAGCAACTGTCGTAATGTGCGCCGGAGTCGCAGCGAAGCGTGTCTAATTCATAATCATCGACGGAATCGTGACCATCTCCCACACTCCCATCACAAACAAAACACTGCACTTTTACGAACCTTATTCTTTGTGCAATAAAATCTATTTTGACTCGACGAAGGATGTCGTAGAATATTTGAGGTTCGATATTTTAGGAATCTTTATTATCCTCGAAATAAAGGTGGTTATTCTATGACGGGTCTGAGGTGATTTCAGATTCGATCCAGCGGCATTTTACAGAGAAGACAATTCGCCGAGATTGCTCGCTCTGGGCTGATGAATGTTCTTTAGCATAAGAGGACGAAGCTGCTTTTCCTTCTTTTGTGTTTAGGGCTTTCACGGACCGAGAAATCGAGACCGAGCATATTTTTAAGACGCTTTTATTTTGAAGTATGTATCTCATTGCTCTGGACTAATCTACAAGGCTCCATATTTGTTGTCCGTAAGTATAAAGTTTTCGTTAATGCGCTACTTCTAATTCTTTATATGCTGCCCATGCTATTATTATATAAGATATACAATATTTTAATTCACACGGACAACAAGTACATATTTTTTATAAACTTTCGCGATTTTAATACACAATGGGAACAGTAAATACGTATGTTGAATTTAAAAATACTTAGGCAAAGGTATTAAAAAAACGTTTTTTTGTTTATTCCTAAACTAAAGCTGATGAGTAGCTTTAGCTTAAATGTTATTTCGTCAATAGTAGTGTTTAAAACATACCAGAGGTATTCAAAAAAGTATCGGATGATGTAATAGAGACGCGAAATTCGTGAAATCGTTCTTTCATCTCCGCGTTAATCATAATTTGGATACATTTTACGAGATGATCCTGTTTTTGATGGGAAAAAATTAGCCTTTGATTGCTTGACTACTGCCCAATCTATGATTAATGTGTTTTAATGGGATTAATGGTAGTTATGGTGATACTACCCACGAACATCCAAATGGATGGAAAACACATGGATAGACTTATTACACAGACATTTAAGAGCATAGGTAATCAGGATTTGGAAACATACAAAGTAGGTACCTACCTAACTGCCTAGCTCAATTTTTGTACATAATTTTATAACTGTACTAGCTGTACCCTGCCACGCTTCGCTGTGGCACATTGTGATGCAAAAATTAGATAAAAACAATCCTTGAAGCGGATTATTTATCATTGTAAAATTTCAGCTCGATCGGTGCAGCACTTTTTGAGTTTTTGAAGCGTACACAACAACCAACATAACATTTTTATATACAGAGATTAATAGCAATTAATAGAATTTATTTCAATATTAGTTTATTAAATTCAATATACCTATATTACAAAATGTTTGTTCCAATTACCTAGGTATTTTGTTTTTAACAATTTAATTTCATGAAAGAGACAAAGTCACCTTCCTCCATTTCGTCATAAAGATATCAATGGCGCGTTTTCGAGTGTCATAAACATAATTTATTTAAACAAAAAATATAGTTTCCCAACAGTGCGAGCTATACATATACTATATGACACGTAATAAAGTATAACAGTGCGTCAGTCTGTCACGCTTTTAACACTTCGTAAAGCGGGCAATAAACACTCGACATTTATATATGTAGGTATGTCGCAAACGTATCTGTGGGAGATAAAGATCTATGCAAGTAGCACGGCTGAAAAAGTTTGATTCCTTAAAGAACATTAATAATGTATTTAACTAAAAAGAAAACTTTTAGAGAGGTAGCGATCAAAACACGAAGGTATTGTTTTACCTTACGTTGGTTAATTAAAATTGTAAAGAACACAAAAGCCAGCTTTTATAAGCCATTAAGCCTTAATTTACTGGCTTAGATACTAATTTCAGATAATCTATTATACAAAATTGGTTAAAATTAAATTACCTAATTAAGTACAAATATGTGAAAGGTATTTAATATGAACAAATTGTTTTAATTAATTATATTTGAGACACGCTACCACCTGAATTCCTGTTATAATTAGGTACCTACTACCTAATGATGTCCCATACCTTATCTATAATTCAGGAATGCTGCTTTATTGAAGGATAGGGTTCCTCAGTACACCTGCACACCGAATGAGCTGCGTCCTAATTGCTTTAACAAACAAACTTAACTAAGGGACCCACCGAAAATAACAAAAACAGCTGCATCGAACAAAAATTCAGACTCGTCAGAAATTATAACTACAATGTTTGCAGGCGCGGTCCCAGCCTCGAATTTTGGAGGGGGTCACCAGTACGCAGCCTCAGGTTTTGGGGGGCGTCACCAGTAGAAATACAATAAATCGAGCAAAAAATACTTTACTAGTAGCGCCCCAATAATTTACCCGCGTAGTTCCCGTTCTAGTTGTTTTCCCGCGTTATAAAATAGTCTATTATTTTCTTAGATTTTTTGTATAACGTTTACGATTTGGGGGGGGTCATGTCCCCTGTGACCCCCCCTCGGACCGTGCATGATTGTTTGGCCATTTTAGAGTTAACTCTACTTATTCTACTAGAGTAGAAAGTGATCTGAATGTTTTAACACCTTGTCTTTTTTTGTACCGTAGCTTGAAAAAGCAACATCGTTTCATGGTTGACATTCCAAAGCCTCGAACGAGGAGGTTTGACCTCGCTTTCGTAATCACGTCTAGGCTATGAATACGGTGGAGTAAGTAAGGTTTTCCCTATGGATACCTACAATTTTGGAATCTGCCAGTTGAGATGGAATCGGTTTATTATAGGTAAGCACACTATCGTAGATCACATCGTTGCATAACGTCAAGAGAGATGACTAATATTGTTTAAAGAAAGACGCTTCCGACGTTGTGCAGGCAATCTGGGTAGCCCTGTCGAACTAATTATTTTGATACCACGATATTAACCTTCACGTAATCCATAAAAAAGTCCTCTTAATCCACATAACTGACAAACTAATTGCATATTACAGGAAATATACGCGCAGACACATCAAAGTAACGAGGGATAAAAGTTTAAAAGATCATCCAGCGATATTTATATCGGCTGTCAGTAAAAACTGAAGAATTTCAGGCCAATTATTTCGTTTTCTTGGTAAACATTTAGATGCTATATCTGTCGTACTCTATAGAATTACGATATTTTTATTAAAAAGTAGGTTTTAATTTAAAAAATTATGTACTATTTTCAAGGAAGTATATTTAAAAGTAAAAGTTAATTTACAGAATTTCAATGAATTGAAGTTATTCAATAACTATCGTTTCTATCTATAATCTATATCTAGAATTATCTTTGTTTTATTGTTTAATATATTTAAACAATGAAACAAAGATTAAAAATCTTACATTTATATTTTACCTACATAAGTGATATTGTATCTATGACAAAAAGGAAAAATACTGTAGTTTTGGCTATAGAAGTGAGGATTAAAGAGAGCGCTCTAAAAAATCTATAAATTATTAAATTAAACCAACTACAATTTTACTATAGCTTATAAATATAGGTAGTAGGTAGATGACTAAGAACTTGAGAAAATTTTCACTCAACAAAATACTTTCCAGTTCTAAGAAAATTGTATAAAAGTTTTAATAGGTTTGGCACTTCACGCTTTAACTAATTGCCGCAGGAAATACTACCGTTAATGTACCATTTCCTTTTTGAATGTAGTCCAAAAAGTTTCACTCAAAATAATTAAGAATATTGCGACTACAAATTAAAAATAAATACGGGAAAGCTTGTACACACAAATTCTTATAAAAATGTGTGTGTACTAATGTATGTTCGCAAGAAATGATACTTCTTTAATTTTTAAGATGTAAGTAACTAACGTTATGTTAGTTCAAAGTTGGCTAGGCAGTACATGCCACTTGAAGACTGCTATAGGCACTTTTAAAAACACATAACTAACTTCAGTCTGTCGAATTTGGGTGTCGGTATCTTAAAAAAACACCCTGAAGAGACAATTTTCAGTTTCATGTCATTTTTGGCTGTCGGAGAGCGCGAACATCATTAAAAATGTACTCTCATAAAGTCATCTTATTGTTACAGTGAAATAAATGCGTGGTGAAGGCGCCAGCCGTTATCAGCAGCTGATATCACTAATTGGGTCGCGCATCTCCCTGTGTTGCTTGTTTTTGTACATTCCTTGATGCAATGGCCACGGCTGGATATGATGGAACAACTGATTTTCACAATTTAGGTCGCTTTATGAATGTTGTTCGTAATGCCGTGTGGTTGAGTGAGATGAGAAGAAACCCTGTCAGATTACAATACGCGGTCTGCGTAAACCCGTATAATGGTTTGTATATTTCACTAGCACCCAGTTTTTAACCCCCGACCAAAAAAAGGTGTGTTATAAGTTTGACGTCTGTCTGTCTGTGTGTGTGTGTGTGTCTGTTTGTGGCACCGTAGAGCTCAAACGGATGGGCCGATTTCGATGGGTTTTTTTTATTTGTTAATATCCGTGCGTATGTGCTTAACTATGTTTGGTTAATATCGATTCAAGATGGCCGCCTCCACAAAATGGCGGACAAAATATTTCTTCACAACCTATTATCAAATGACAGGGCTTGACTAGTAAAATACTATACACTATAACAAATTTCATATCCAATAAGGCACAAAATGCCGAATTGTATTTTTTTTTTACTACTACCTCAATATGGGTATCAAATGAAAGGGCTTGTTTAGTAGAACGTTATACAGATAATCCGAGACCCGAGGTAGTCGGGGGTTAGTCAAAATGTTTAATTTTGTTCTTGTACCCACGGAGGTACTACTACTATTACTACTTTACTCTTTACCGTAATGTTTCTGCGATACAGATGTGAAAGTTTGGATGTTTGTTGCTCATCACGTTGGAACATCTTAACGGGGCTGAACGAAATTTAAAACACAAATAATTAGATTAAAAGTCTGGAATAACACACAAGATGTTTATCGCGAAAAAACACGGGAACGAAAACTACGCGGGCAAAACGGCGATGCACTGGTAGTAGTTGTCAATAATTTGACGTAGGGGAGAGTAGGGTAATGGGAGTCAGCGGGCAATGGGAGTCACCCTCACAAACACGAAACACTACATGAGACCGACGCGTAAACAGCGTCCTCAGGTCCCACTCTGGGCCCCCGCGCAGCCACGAACGGCTCGCGCTAGTCAACCCATGCGCCACTGAGAAACGACCGTGTTTTGTTTTTGTGCTCCGTTGATGTAATTTTACGTTAATGCAAGTTAGAGGGTAAGGGCCGAATATCTTGCAGTATGCGACTATGACATTTACCCTTAATTAGTTAGATGTTCCAAATTGTGATGTGCAGTTCAGATTGTATCCGTGTGTTAAAGATTTTTTTTATTTTTTATTTTTTACTCATTAGCGTAGTTGTGGGAAATGAGAATCAGGTGACTCCCATTACCCGCAAGTGATTGCATGAAACCGATGTAGTTACTATATTGGATGAAATAATAAAAATCTCAGAGAAAGCATCTGTTATTAAAACAAGACAGGGCCGGCAGAAGCAACACGCTATAATTTTAACTTTAACGCCACTCAAAAAAAATCTGCTAGAAAATGAAAATAATAACATTTAGCTAAAAGGAGTTAAAGGAAAAGAGAATAATACATGGAAAGGCAAAGGACAAGGAAAAAAGACTAAAGTACAGAAGAAGGGTCCTGAAAAGGCAAAGCGCCCAAGTATTACAAGAACAGAACGAAACTTCTGTATCAGATGTTGGCACTGACGACTTATGCCAGGACGATGAGGGTTATGATGCAGAAGATGCTTGAAACAGATGCCTAGTATGCGACGAATTCGGAAGAAACAATGAGATGTGGTGCAGGTGTGTCTCGTGTGGGCTGTGGGCTCACGCGGAGTGCACTGGATGGGAGTCAGCTGAAGGTTACGTTTGCGCTGTATGCTAAATTACATTTGACTCCGATTGCCCCCAGGGTGATCACCGTTGGTCGTTACTACGTTGGTGTAATAGGAGTCAAATCTGTTTTTTTTTTACCTTTTATAATTTCCAAAATTGATTGCTAAAGTGGCTGACATTGATCTCTAATGATTGTTCAATAAGTAAATTTTGTTTAAAGACTGTTGCAATAAATACTTTCTTTTTAATAAAAAAAATATTTGAGTTCTCGCTTAAGTGACCCCCATTACCCTCTTTTACCCTATATTTTACCCATTTATGACTCATAAATGTTAATTTAAAAACGTATTACCTACACTAATGTTATAAAGCTGAAGAGGCGTTTTATTTGAACGCGCTAATCTCAGGAACTACTGAACCGATTTCAAAAATTCATATGTGAGTAATCCCCGAGTGTATATATTATGTACTACGGGCAAAGCCGGGTTAGACCGTTAGTTCAATGATAAATGAAATCCTGATCACATTTAGAGCATCGCGGATGGAAAGCGGGCGGAATGCGATAACTCGAGATGTTATCACCGATCGGACGGATGGGGCTATCTGGACACGGAGCGCCGAGCACGGCAACTGATTAATGGTAACAGCTAATGACTCGTGGTAATTATTATTTATGTATGCTAGAATGGTGTTGCTCTACTAGTCTACCTCACATGACTACTTATTACGTGTAAAGTAATTTTTATGTACATGCCTTTAACGATGTTAAAATGCAATAGTATTATTTTTATTATACGTAGTAAAGGATTATGGGGCAAGCGGCAAGCATAATATAAGTAGGACATTGAAGCATCTAATTTAGTTCGCATTAAATTCTATTTCTAAGACAAGACTTAAATGCTGGCTTATCAAACCAGCATTCTATGCCATCGAAAACTAGTTTATGAAGTTAGAAGAAATCTCATGATAGCACATACTTACTAGCTACATATTTATGCTAACCTGGCATATTTATTATTATTCTGCTCCATATTTTAATTATTTAATAAGTTAGACATTGTGTAATTTATATTATTATGTTATATACTTAATGTGTAAAACAACTGTTATTTTATTGACATGTACAGAAAGTATGAAATAAATGAGTATGAGTAGGTATAAGTCTGATGGTAAATAGATAATAAAGATCCATGCCTAAAAGTTACATTATTTCCTATGTATTCCCGATTCCACAAATTAATTACATTATAGTCACTGCCTTTTTTATTTCTCTTCGTTTATCTATAATATTAATATCTTCTTTTCCATCCTACGGTTGCCTGGAAGCAATCGCTCTTAGCGATGAGGTCGCCTATTGCTACTTTATTTTAAGGATTTTTTTTATTTATCTCTAATATTTTTTTAAGACGTTTATAAACATATTAATTGATTTCATTGTTATAAGTTTACTCGACAACTCAATAGAGCTAGCTACAGGTAACTCAGGAATACTGTTTACCTAATTTAAATAGAAACTAAGCGTAATGTTAATTACAAGGATTCAATCTGACAACGATAAAACAGAACGGAATGTTGCATACTTAACATCAGAAATAGCAACCGCAAAGGCGTTGCCGGGAGCAATTAAGCTCTAATGTGTTAAATATTATCCACGTTTCGTTATTTAACGCTTTTAATAGCTACCGGCAAAAAGTAGTTTCGAACAAAATGCTAATTTTATTATTTATGGGAACTCGTTCCGTAATTGACTTTTCGATTCATATTTGCTCGACGTTAGCGCGATAAATTAGAAAAAGAAAAGCCTTTAATGTTTGTTTAAAGCAAGAAACGTGATTAATGTTCGCTAAACACTAACAATAAGGTTAATTAACCATTTCCAGTGGTAGGTAAGTGCTTAAAGTTTTTGCTAATGTAACGTACATTCAACATCCATCACTATTACGGCTTCAAGTAAACTTACACTGCGTATTTAACATTAGCTATGTCAAGAAATTGTCCAATGTTTTTATAAGATATGAGACGATCACGACGGGGGCCTGATGGTAGACAACACAACGGTTTCTAGTTTAGTTTCGAGACATGCTCCATCATGGACAGCATTGTCGCTTACCATTGGGCGACATGGCGGTCAAGTGCAAACGTGTTATTGTTAAAATAACGCGACCTAAAAAGCTGGGAAAATTCTTAGTCCACTGAAATCGGTATATACATTTCCTACATTTTTCTACACGTCTAATGTACTCGAACAGACACTATTGAGTTTAAGTTACTTTTTGTAATATGGATCTGTGGATTATTATTAATTTTATGAGCTTGTGCAGTGTGCACAGAATACAAATTCCAATTTTGGCACCTTTTAAGACGAGAGAGTTGAATTCGTATTCCAAATTTATATTTTGCCGCCGGAAAAGTGGATAGTATAATTTTATACGACCCTTACTAAAAAGGTGCATTACGACGGTGCAGTCACATCAGTTGGCAGCCCGTCTGTGGCAGCTAACGTATGCCGAAGGAAGTTAATTGACAACAGAACGAGGCGGCGTTGTCGTTTCAAGATAAACAGTTTTTAATGGTTATTTATGCAGACCGCCATTGCTGCAGATTAACAAAGTGCAGAGCTACAACTTCCGGTAACAAAAGAGAAAACTGCACTCACCATTGCTGTTGCTTAAAAGCAAGAAATCTATGGAAAACTAGTTACACCCCACTTTGGAGCACACGGCTTAAAAACTGCTAACTTTTACGGGATAAAAAATAGGCCATAAATATGTTAATCCACTTTTGTTATATTAGTGTGATTATAGCAGCGTAGGGAGCGTAAAAGGAATAAATAATATTTATAATATTTATTATATTTTTATACACCATGCTTGTGTAACACTTAGTAATTTTTAAGCAGTTCTTGAATAGTAAATCTTGAATGGGTCTGCTGGCAGCGATGCTAGATAAGTCGCAAACAATATAGTTAGATTCGATGGTGACTGATCTGAAAATATTATTCATATCGAAGAACGTTAAGACTGATGATTACAAATGCATCTCTAATGTGGGAAGATCTTAGAATGGCGAATATCAGTGATAAATTAATGTAAACATATGTTCATTTGTTGGCATTGACGTATGGTTATTTTTAGGTTTTATCTCGTGATTTCTCTTTAAAATGAAAAATGTATACCAAACTTATCACAATTGATAGATAACTATTATGTACGCTCATAAAATTGTTCATAATATATACTACGGAATTAAAATAGTACATTTTAATTCCGTTCAACGTATTAGAAACAAGCTTCAAGTAAATATTACAATCTACAACTCTACTCGTCATCAAACAGTTAAAGATCTCAATCCAATCTCAATCTATTTTTCTAGTATTCTCTCCAACCTTTCTTTCCTTCATTTTGGGTACGTGTATATTTGACGCCTTTTTAACGCTAAAAATGACATGTTTTCCATCTGTCATTCCTCCCTCCGCAGTTTTGCACGACTGCACATAAATGGCGCGCTTGAATTAAACGACTGACTGTTTTTTCACTTGTCGGCATCTTGCATGCAATTTCGGTATTTCCACGCTTTTAACTTACAAGATAGTTTTTGTAGGTTTTCTAACAAAAAGAGAATTGATTTTATTGTATCATACTAGCGGTCTATCCCGGCTTCCCCCGTGGTACATAATACATAGCCTACATCATTCAGGGATTAGGTATAACATAACAAACAGTGAAAGAATTTTTGAAATCGATCCAGTAGTTCCTGAGAACCTCTTCACTTTTATAATATTAGTAGTACCTGGGTGACCGAACTTTGCTCGGTTACTTAGATACATACTGATTTTCTAAAAAAAAAAATAACTTAAAAAGAAATGCGGTCGGTCGGATTCGAACCCGGACCTACCATATTATAACCGCCCATCTTCCCGACTGAGCTAATATACTGCCGCGCGCTGGCGCGAAATTCACCGTCGCATTCTAATCTTTATGTTACAGTTGTTCATTGTTTAAAATGCGCATAAAACGGCGTTTTTTAAAAATAATACCTGGCTAGATGGACTTATCGTCCCCGAAACGCCCTGTATACATAATTTCATGAAAACCTACAAGAATTGCTCGTTTAAAGGTATAAGATCGATATCGGATTTTGGATATTTCTGTAAAAGTAATTAAACAACAAACGTTGCGAACATCAGCAAATTACTGACCAAGTACTAATTTATTCCACTTAACTTAAACTTCATACAGCGCAGCATGAAAAAGCTGCCGTATAAGCATTCTAGCTACGTTTCCCTTCGCCAAGGGGCGCGAATAGGATTTGTTTGGAATATTACATATTGAATTGTATAGTTTATTAGCTTATGTAGGTATTATAAATCATACATAAACGTGTATTTTTTAGTATTAAAGCGAGATCTACGTTTGTGTCCAAAAAGAAACAATATTTTCATTAAAACTTAGATGAAAAAGTTCCGAGTAGGTCCATAACTCGCGTTTTATATGACGTATGACGTATGGCGTATGACGGGATCAACAGGCCTGGATCGAATTCCGTGGTATCGGAACGTCATTAAATGTTCTCGATGATACCTCGCGTCTCAGGCTTCATAAAATAATAATGGTGGCTCCGATCATCTGTAGGGCTGCCTCGAATATCAATTTTTATATAAGAAACATTATACAATGAATAACAATGTTCATTTTTATTTTAGATATGGCATTTTTATGTATTTTTAGTCAAGTGGTAATGGGCTCAATAATCTTGATTATCCACGCTATTTTTAGTCCTTTATTGGGTCTGTGGATAATTCAGATGTGATTAGTGTAATGTAGTTTTAATTGTGATTAAGATTTAGTTAAAAAAACTCTCAGAAAAAATCATATTTTATATTTTCCCGAGTTCATTACCAATTTGTTTTTAAAATGAAACGAAAGCTTTACTTGAAGCTTTACTTTAAGTGTAGTTTTACTTGAAGAGCTAAGAATCAAATATTTAAATTACAACACTTAAGAGTATCTGGACGAATATCAACCTTCCGTTTATGATTTTTCAAATAAACTTACTGTTTAGCTATCAATCAAAACAAATTTCAATCTTGAAGCATGCACAAAAAATACGCCACAAAAAACGTTCGCTGCGCAGTGGCAGCCCTACAAGCGTGTCGGATCGGGAATCGAACCCGGCATCTATCTAATTGGGCAGCATTCCTCCGCCTCCCACCGCGCTCCACAATAGAACCCCCTCCCCGCGATGACTGCACGCTTTGGGGATTCTCTCATTCTTTGCCATCACGCATCTATTCATAGAAATCATCACACGAATGTAAAAGAAAAAGGAACTATGTATGTATTTGTCTGTCTGTTTGTAAGCTCTTCGTATAAGTTTAATTGTGTTCAGTTTTCAGTTTAGTTAATCACTGGTGAGATTGAAGTAAAATGATATAACTGTATTCTAAGTAAATTTTATCCACGGAAATGAAATGATTCATCTAGCCTTGATGATCGTGGAAAGTAAATAGATAGGTTACACAACCATGAATAATAATATATTGGTTAAGTTGCAAGAGACCATAAACAAGCGTGTTTGACGTAGAACAGATAATAAAATATAACCAGAGTGTATTTAAATCGAAAGTGAATCGGTTTATTCTGAGTAGCGCGCTCCATATCAGACCGCATACAGTCAGAAACCTATCCTATTAACTATATAAATGCCAATGTTTGGACGTTTGTTGCTCAATCACGTAGTAACGTCTCGTCTGAACGAATCGGGCTGACATTTGGAAGACAGGGAATTTTTCTGTAAGAACACATAGGCTAAAGATTATCCTGGAGAAACAACGAGAACGACATCTACGCGGGTAAAACCGCTGCTAGCTGCTAAGAAACAAGAGAAGAAGAAACAAAAAATCTATTGTTTAGATACGCACTGTTTTATAGAAGTTGTAGAGTTTGATCTCTATCTCTACAGAGCCAATCTATCTGCATTCATTAGCATCGTCTCGATTCTTTCTCGGTAATTAATCGATTATGCAATCGGAGATGGTAATTAGAATCGTACGGAATCGATCGAGTAGAGCAAATCGAGTGGTATCGATGGACAGTCGAGTCGGGTCCGGAGCGGGTCGACGCACCGCCGTCGCCCGCTGTAATAAAACGAATGCGCCCGCGCATCGCCGCGGTAATCGCAACTCTTTGATCTTGCCGATCGTGAGGTGTGGTCCGAGTCAACGGCGGGCGATAAGATAAATATATTTTTAAACTTGACACTGTGCTAACTATTGTAGATCAAATTTGCGAAAATATACCTCCGATTCTTCTCTTCAAAGAAAATATTCTTAAATGTACGCAATATTGTGCGAGTATGCCAATATTCTGAACTTTAAAATAAAATAATAGTTTCTCGGTGTTTTGTCATATTGTGAATAGGACTTAGTCTACCATTTTTAATTTGGTAGGGCACTGAGGCATTTTCAGATTACAAAAAAACTTCTCAATTGCACTTGTAGTGTTAAGGGTTAACGTTTCATTTTGAAAATATATTCGATAAACATACGAGCAATTGGCTATGTAAGACTGTACGTGCCTAGGTACTTATATTACCACAATAATATATAGATATTATTTTAATAGAATAATTAAATTTAGATAGTAACAGTATTAAATATAATAGATAGTAACAATAATGCCCCTATACAGCATTTTATTAATTTTGTGATGTACATTATTTTATATTTTCAATGACATTATATTTTTTGCAAATGACGAGATATATTAATACTATGTTCAGCAATTAGTTTCTAATGAAATTTGTTACTAATTCTAATGTATGTTTTTAATATGTCAATAAATGCTATCTTATCTTATCTTATCATACGTCAAAGTAAAAAAAATGGACATATTATCATTGTGTTTTACTGTGACTTTATTATATTGTCTTTACTCGTCTATGAATCAAATCTGTTATATTTATGATAGACACTTTATATAGCAAAAAATTATAGAAACATAAGCTACGCAGATATAAACACAAGGCACAGCTAGTTATTCCATACAGACGACTTAAGTTATGAACCCGCACCACACAGCCCCTGAGCCGCCGCTGCACTCGACTGCAGCTTTATTACCGGTCATTTGTGATTGTTAGCGTCGTAATTAAACCGCTATTAAGCCGCGATGCTGCGCCGGCGCATTCATACAGCCGCACCAGGCGAGGCGCGGGCGCGCGGGTTACTTGCATTCTTCAGAAAATTAATTATTGTTGCGATAGGCAAAAACGAACCCTCCCATTTCATTTTAAATAAACTTTGAGCTTTGGTTTGGTATTTCGATTTTGAAATAAACTTTATCAGTATATTTTGTTCGTCTACGAATAGTAATAGAAGGAGAAAATAAACAACTGCAGTGTTTGTTCTCTTAGAACCTATTCGCAATTTACTTGGTATATATGTCAAATATTATAAACTCAAAAAGATATAATCGTATTTTGAGATATTGTAAGTGAGCCACATACTCTCTCACTCACTATAAAAGCAAAAAAAACTATTCAATTATCATTCAGTTCATATAATTTGTTTTCATGTGTCATTCCATTTTCAGTTGTAGATTTGGTGTTCTTAGAAGATCACAAAAACTTCAATACTTTGGGAAATACAATTTTGTATATAGAGAATCTCTATACTATCTGATAGTAGTGATATTCAATTACAATTTATACTATAAAATAGTTGCTCTTTCACTGAGCCGGCAAAAATATAACGTATTCGTATTGTGGTATTTAAAACGCAAACTTTTTTGAAGATTTTTTTTCCCATTTGTTTGTTTCGATAACGTTTTTGTGTTTCGTGAAAAAAGTAACATTCGTCATTACAATCCCATCATCCACACGTAATCTAATAGACACCAACAAACAAAAGAGTGCGGACATTCATCATAGCTTCGTGGAAGCCGACCAGGCCGGCGGCGGAGAGCGGCGGCGCACCGGGCAAAAACTGCCAGCGGCAGACCAGACTCAGAAGGTGAACTTTCAAAAAAGAAACATTAAAATCGTACATGACTTTCCGCTTCCGCCGTTTACATTTCAAACATGTATATCCTACTAATAATATAAATACAAAAGTTTTGGATTATAATTATATGGATTATGGGTGTTTGATACTATTTCGCCCAAAAAACGCGGGCACGTGATATATGAATGATGAATACGCAAATAATTTTACCAATGTCATTAATTTACTGAAGCTGCTTTGAATTACTCAATCACGACGGAGGAACTGTATAGATTAGGCTGAAATTGGCAACTCAAGTAGACAATAATCGGGTATACAGCATATAGTTTCTATTATCCCGAAAAAAATCAGTTTCTATCAGAACAACTCACGAATAAGCATTAGTATCAAAATTTATTTAAATTGGAGCTGTTTCAGAATTGGATTCCTCATCAAATCTTCATACCATTCTGTATAACGATTCTTTCAGATTAAAACACCAAAGATCTGTGCAATGTAAAAAGGAGTTTATTAACAATGATTTAGAATTGGATGTCCTTTTTCGTAACCGACACTCTGCAGCTGCATATTCTGTGCGCGTACGTCGGCTCCTCTCACAAATTGCCCCTTAATTACCGTCAGGTAGGCGGCCGCAAAGAACACGGCTTTTTACCACAAAAAGTGCTAAGTTATTCAGAACCGAGCTCGATGTAGCCATAAATATGACGATCCCATGTTCGAATACAATGTAATTTTTTAGACCACGTGATTTAGGCAATTTCGGTAATTATCTACAGCGATGTTGAGATGAGGCGAAGTTCCTAGTCTATCCAATATAAGTAGCATATGATATTTCGAGAAGTGGGCATTTAACTTTCATAATCCGATACCACGTAGCTCGACAAAGTGATACAATTTCATTGATATTGTTAAACGAAGATGTTTGACTCGACATTCGTTATACGAATACCTCAACTGTGCAATGCGGTATCTAAGTTGGTGTTTCCTGATGAATATAATTTAAGTGTCGGTAAATCGAAAATAAATAAGGTATTTCTGAGTAAGACCGCTCTATCGAAGATCGTATCGACGTTTAACACCAGTCGAGGTGACAGTCAATCGTAAACCATCTACCTATCAGTGATAAAGAAAGAGTTGAAAGCGGCAACCTACTATTAAAGATAATAAAAGAACAGTGAACGATAGTAAGCTTTTATAAGTCCCTTTTCCCGATAAAGTAGGTACCTTTTTGAGGGATCTTACAAGCCTCCAACATGGATGTAAAACATTTTCAAACGAGTCTAACACCACATGTCGCACTAAAACACTTGTAACTATGCATGTCAAAGTTATTCAAATCTATGTTAATGTTGTACTGACACAATACTCCTACAAAATCACCATGAAAATTCACAGTGTCGATACAATGGCAGTAGATCCCAGCGGAATCCGTGATGACTTGACGCCATTAAAACTTTCTTTCATCGCAGCGGAGCTTTCATCCTCGTACCTGGGATAATGATAGGGTGTAGGATACTCCTCGACTTCTCAATAACACATTAGCAGCTGTACCTGGTAACCCTGATAAAAAATTGGTAAATGCGGATGGGGTTTGTGTTTTGTAGGTTCCGTATCATTTACAGATCGAGTAGCTCTCAGGAAATGCAATCCTACGTTAACATATCAATTGAATTTAGAACAAAAATTAAAGTAAGTTTTCATGATAATGTCTGGTGTTGTATTTTGAATTCTACCTACTTGTAATTGTAGATCACGAACAGCTATTTAATTACACGTTGTTTACCTACGTCTGGGTGTCAATTACGAGAAAATATGAGTAAGTTGTATCTTAAGGCGTTTTGTGTCACCTGTGTAGTTATGCATTAAATATTAATAATATTAAATATTTTGTCATTTGTTAATCTGGAACTCCGTGGAATGGCGATAAAAAGTAGTAGTTAGAAATAAAAAGCTAAAGGTATAATTGATTACACAATAGAGAGTTCAGAATTTAGGTTTGTAACCCTGATAACTGTTTTGAGTACAGAACCCTAAAACGGTCAATATTACTCCGCTTCAACAGAAACGCCGAAGGAAATAGGATAATGGGTTATCTTTTGTCCACGCCGCGTTATCGGCATATTTTTAAACTTTTTATTATTTTACTGCACTTCATAACTTGCAGATAACAGTTTCACAGTACATTGTTTGGGCAATCGATTCGGACATGTTTATCTAGTAGGTAAACTGTTTTATATCACTAGATAGCTCTTTTTATGATGCTCTACGGTACTCGTATGAACCTATTCTAGGAATACTGCGGCATCAATCTTCTTTATGGAGCTCCCTCGGTTCATCGCTCCGCGGGCCGTGTTCGCAAAATTCGTGTTTCTGTACCATAAAGTACGTTTTTAACGCGCATTTCTTCGTGTCAGTTTGTTGGTACAGTCGGCGCTAATAGTCGGAGCGGAGGTGTGGGCTCGAATAGGCTCATTACCACCTCCGAGATGTAAAAGCCGCCTTTGTTGGCCTCGCTCGATGTTTACTCCGGATTTACAAATTTTATATTTGAGAGTCATCAGTTTTAAAATAGGTTTTATGGTCGGAGATGATTTACGGCCAGCGACAATCGAGTGACTAGAATTATAGAGACGAACGACAACTCATCGTCCGGGAAATGAGTTTAATTGCCCGATGCAAGGTGAATGAACGAAGGCAATGTGTCCGAATCGAAGTAGTGAGTACCTACTCGTGAGCGGACCGCCCCACTAGACCCGCTGTGACCGCCGAGATATAGATCGAGTTATGGTAGGCCTGCCCATTGAAGCACCGCTACGGCATAGACAAAGCTACAGATAAAAGTAATAGTCAGTCGAGCAGCCTTTTTGGGAAGCTGAATATTTGAACCCAACCGCGACGTGATTCGAGCCGTGTGGGTCGGAGATTGCGGAGATTTCACTAACAGTTGTAATTCGTGTCTTTTTGGGGAAAAAGGATGAGAGCTTATCAAAACGTGACCGTCTAACTTGTGCCTCTTACGGTACACGGCTCGGAATTAAAATAAAACATGACACGGTTCTCTCAGAAATACTTCAAACAGGAAAGGATTATACCTGTCTCTGCAAAACCGAGGATTTGTTGTTCCGTTTTTATTTTAACCAGACTTCTGAATATTTATAATTCCAGTATTTCAAACATCATACTACGAGTACCAAGAGATTTATTTTTTGTAAAAATTTAACACACACCCAACTAATAAGTCAGGTAGGTCACCACGTCGATAGGTGTTACGCCATAGACATCAGTTTTTGATTGACTGACCATAAGTGTCAACGGTAGTAAGTAATAAAAGTGGTCAAGTGCGAGTCGGGCTCGCCCATGAAGGCTTCCGTAGCAGTAAGTAACATAATACAAAAGATCTTGTACTTTGTTGTTACTGTAATCAGTGTTTTAACAACAGTCAATTTATGACGTATTAAAATAAAACTACTTACTAGATATCATTCAAACAAATTTTCGTTGATAGTTTATTCAGTTTAGAAAAAAAAAATGTTAGAAACCTCAATATCATTTTTGATAACCTATCCATAGATACCCCACACGTATGGTATTGATAAAAAAAAATTTTTTGAGTTTCAATTCTATGTATGGGACACTTTTTTTTTTTTCTATTTTTTATTTCAAAATCTTAATGCGGTTCACAGATTAGATCTACTTACCAAGTTTCAATTTTATAGTTTCGGAGAAAAGTGGCTGTGGCATACGGACGGACAGACAGACAGACATGACAAATCTATAAGGATTCCGTATTTTGCCATTTGGCTACGAAACCCTAAAAATGATATCTGTACATATTTAAATGTTGGGTAGATAGTTTATTTAGTTAACTTGTATGTAAGTGTAGTTTGCATTTTCATTTTGCTTCGTTAATAAACACTGCATAAAAAAATAAGATTGTATAACTTTTCGTCAATTAGTTTGCAGGTGTACCAGACTCGAGTTATGAAATGTCGTACAACATGGTAGAAGCATTTAAGACTTAGGTACATTAAGTCAATGTGTGTTAAGCTACAAACGTTAATTCATTAAACATTATAATGTGAATGCTCGAATGGAACTCATTACAGCGTAAAGTTGGCGGTGATTCCTTGATCATCGACGGTTTATTCACGAACCGAATATATCACAGATAATATAAAACTCAGAGTCAGAGATAATGTAGAGCGCCAAGGATATAATTTATTCAAATCGCTCATTAACAGAGCGAGGAGATACGAACTCGCAGATACGATACTCGTACCTTGTGACAAACGCCAGCTCAAATATACGAGGTTGGAAATACCTGCTATCAAAAAACTGTGTTATTAACGTTGTTTATTTGTTACTTAAAGCTCGTTACTAGAAAAATTTACTGGTTATTCCTAGTTTTTTTTAATGAAAAGGGACCAATGACATTTGACCTCTCCCACCTACCAAACTTGGGCTAACTCAAAAAGGGCAAGACCCTTATACATATGTATATTCGTTGGTCAAAAATAAGTAAAGAATAGCCGAGTGTCTAAGTGTCATGTATCAATATACTGCCTGCATTAGTCTTTACCGATGTAAATAAATTGGGTGTCTTCAAATCTATAATGAATCAGTTTCTGCTATAGATGCCTTTTTGCCAGTTCATTGTCAAAATACCATTATACAGAACATATTTTAATTTCTCACAATTTTGTTTGGAATAAATTGCATTTAAGCTCATTCCCGTTAATTTGTAAGTGTTATTTCATCTTAGACAGAATAGTTGCTGAATTTATTGTTTGATTTTCTAGCTCTACAAAGCCAGCTCCTTATTGAATCATTCAGTCGAAACCACAAAACACAACTCACGACAAATACACGTTCCGTTTATCATCGAGCGAAATTGGTATAAGTACAGATATATCAGATGTATTGAGTAAAAGCGATGCCGCTGATAGTCAGCATTAAGGCCGATACACATCGCCACTTAAGGCACCGATAGCGGCCTGATAACGGATATAAATAAAAATAAATGGTAGTTGGTACCGCTGTAAAGATATCCAGTATCACTATACTGCCAATAGGGCTGGATTAATCGGCTTATTTAGCAATCGCGTTAGCACTTAACAGTTTATCGAAACGCGAAACTGTTAGGTTATGTTAGCCGTTCTCTTGATACGTTTTTTTTATTAGAATCTCGGCAGTTAACGTATATGCGACGCGACGTGGTAAATTTCCTATAAAACTAGTTTTTTTAATGTTCCCTTTGTAAACAAAACTCAGTAAGAAGAAAACTATACTTCTAGTATACAACCGTACCATTAAAAAAAAATCTAGTAATTTGCTCTTTAACTTTCAATTTGCAGTACTAACAACCGCATATCTGCAACAATTACATATACATAAAGACATTCACATGTAGATATTTTATTACAACAATGTTCATGTGTATAACCTAAAACTTTAGCAAAGTGTTTTCAAATAATTACCGCCAAATATGATTATTGCTAAACTTTCTTTTCATGAAACCACTAACCAAAAAATGGAATGAGATAAAAAGTAGCAACTGTTATCTTCTTATTTTATATGAAAAAAAATTAAAGGACTACTAGTGGTATTAAAATTGCGAAATATAGAGCAAGTATTTCAAACTACGGTCCGTTCACGATTTTCAGTACCTAACAAATAATAACCTAACAAAACAACAATGATATCGCATATATCATTGTTGTATGTAGTGGTAGGACTCTTGGCAGAGTCCGCCTGGGGAAGTACCACACCTTTGCCAGTTATTCTACCGCCAAGCAGTAATGTGCAAACATTACTGTGTTCCGGTTTGAAGGGCAATGTTTCCAGAGAAATTACAGGGCTTAGAGATATAAGATCTTAGATCTCTGGGTGACGAGCGCAGTGCAGTGCTAGGTAATAATTTGGACTCTTCATGTTCCAATAGTTGCGTGTCACTGTGCTGTTATGTGTCAGGCATGTTGCTTACCATCAGGCACATGTCCTGATCGTCTCGTCACTCTTTATTTTAAAAAAAAATGGTTTAACAGTTATTGCGCTAAGTTTTAGTATAAAATAGCAGCGTTCCCAACTCTATGAGCCGGTAGTGTGTTTATTGGTTAATCCCGTGTAATATCCAATATCGGCGGGGTATTTAGGGGGTTGGGATTACTGTTATCTACATTTGGTGCGGTCGCCATGACTCGTTATACGCGCTTTGTTTCAGCGTTCTTTGATATGCATTTTATTTTATTATTCTATTGAATTAGTTTTCCCGCCGCCATCCCGCCTGATGTTAATCGACGATGCGGCCCAAGATAGACTGCACTAACCCAGAAGAAACCAGTACGTGTGATATAGTTTTACATAAACATGATAATTCGATGCAATTACTATGATTTATAAATGAGCCGCTAATTGATGACTTTAATTACGAATATTTTCGAAGATCTGATTATAAATTTTACGATGAAACGATAGATCATTTATAAGCTGGATAATTACATAATATTTTTGAATTTTGAAATTGTCTCGCTAATAATAAAAGTGGTGATTTTTATGTATGTGTATTTATATGAAGAGTACTTATATTATCATTAAGTATTTGATTGATTGAAAATGATAATAAAAATATGCAATTACTCAATTATCAATACTCTCATTAGTTTAAATTTAAAGGCCCATTACAAAACGTGAGTTAGGCTTAATCTTATCTGTTTTAATTTTAGTATTTTATAAGCGTTTGACGTCATGTAATTGAGATTTTTTTGTCCGATCCGACTTCAAAGGCAGGCAGATTTTTGGTCCTAAACGCTTAGAATACTTGTTTCAGAAGATACGACGTTTATGCGACTTCATTTTATTAGTAATTCTCGCTGTTACATGCTTATGTGTTGTAATTCTTGATAAATACATTTTATTTTGTATTTTCGCAGAAATTATAACTTGTAAGTAGTAGTAGGTAGAACCGCAGGTAACCGGCCGCAGGTGGAGCCGGTCGCCGGCCGCGACGGAGATCGACGCTCGTTTGATGCGCCGGTGATAAGCGCCGTTTGCCGGCCTTATCGCGCGTTTGTTGTACCGACAACAACAACTACTTTATAGCGGGCTCTTCGTCAACGTTCTACAATTAGGGCAATTTCGATGTTTTTTGAAAACAGTCGGTGGAATTTTTCGTTTACTTGGGCACTTTTCATGCCTTGGCAAAGTTTGTCAGTTGTCATTCCGCAGAGGTTTGACTCTAGTGTCTAGTGCATTTGGCACGTCAAGAACTTTCTTAGTATGTACTGTATATGTACATATATATGTTACGGTAAATCTGATTAATTGAAAATTATTAATATTTTTACAAAAATATTAATAATATTATAAATGGTAAATGTGAATAAACGATCGAAATTTATTACTTTTAGTAGTAATTATTAATAATTCACGACACATATTGGTAAAAGTTATAAAACAAATGAAAACCCAATGTTTTTTTGACCAGCAGGTATTTATTTAAAATATATGTAGGTTAGGTTAGGGGTTTTTATTTATTTTTATTATAGGTTATATAGGTTAGGTTAGGTTTTAAAATATTCATCTCGTGTTATTCACACGATGATTTTTATCTCCTGTTTTATTTCAAGGCATTTCTCATTAAATCTGGTTCTCATTAATCCTCTCGCACGTCGCACACACCACCCCGCCCTGCAATCCTTGGCCACTTATTACATTTATCACTACTAGGGTTAAATTATTAATAATAACCGACAAATGTGATTAATTTATCACTTTAACCTCTACTTTCGGTAATTATTAATAATAATAGATAATTATTAATAATCTTCAATTATTCACTCTTACCGTAACATATATACAAACAAAGATGCTGATCTAAGCTATGTTCTAAATGTTCACACGACTAGTACCAACTCAACCATTAGTTCTAAATTAGGACCGTACGGTCGGCGAAGCTTAGTTAATTAAAATACCAGACGACAAGCAGACAGCCAAACAACTCGAGTTAAATTAACTGTCATTTGGAGTATTGTGCGGGGCCATAGAGCCGGCTCTGGTGACAACACTGTTGCAGACATCACTTCTCTATGAGAATTTTTCAAACAAGACAAAAAGTATATTATGTTAGACGACAACTATCAAACACCTTGAACATTTATCAAAAAAAAATACCCAAATCAATTTTTTTTCGCTGTCGTTTGAGCTAATTGACGTATATATAGAGAAATTGCATTATTACGTATAACTGTAATCATTATTTTGATGTCTGTTTACACTATATACTTCTAGATGTAGTATTGAAACATTTGGATCAAACAAAAAACATAATTATGAATTCATTTAGAAATGCGATGCTCCATCCAGATTCATGTCAAACTTAGAACGATACCCCCAGTTTTGACTCTATGGCATATAACATATATAGAATAGATGTTACGAGTTAAGCCAAAAAGTATAGTATATTACGCGTACCTTAATGATGTATTATGAAAGCATTCTTGGCACATTACCCTGTATTTGGTAAATAGGTAATTAGGTATAATAGGATTCAAATTCAAATCAAAATCCCTCGATTAAGTGAAATCTGGCTAGAGCGCTGGCAGTATTTAATAAATATATTTAGATAGTGTTTTGTATACTTCAGTAGATAGCTATGTATGTTGTATATTAGAAATCGTAAATCCTACTTCAAATTATAAATGTCAATGTTTACATATTCGTTCGTCGTTATGTACAAATGGATCGAGTTAAAATTTCGAATACAGTTAGAATTCGAATACAGATAGTCTGGAAGAGCACATACCTAGGTAGGTTACTTTTTATCCCAGTAAAATAACAGGAATGGGAACAATGTATAAAATCAGAAGTGGTCTATCAAATCAAACACCGTGGGCGTATTTAACTTTTTATATTTTCAAGCACAATTCCACAAAATCACTGTACTAACAAAAGGGCCGCGTTCTAAGTTTCATAACCAATTCTTAACCAACCGCCTTTTCTGCCTTCCCCCCAAAATCTGAATCTGACATGCTGGTGTTGCCAGTTTTTATCAGTTTTGTATTGCCAGTCTCTCCTTTCATTTTTATCCCAAAATGACATTACATGCTTAATAACATTATAAGATAAAGAGCCACTATTCAATACCAGCATGTGAATACATATTGTTTACCTAAATCTAACAAATGCAAGTAAAAACACACTGCTATTTGTAAATACGAGCGAATGATATATTATGTTTCGTAAATTAACTTGCTGAGCAAAGGAATTCCCTATAAACAACAATACTATGCATCGTAACCAGATATCATGAAGCGACCGCGTTGTCAGCGTTAGGTAATAACTTTCCCGTGTGAATTCGCCAAAACAATTAATACAAATTTAAAAATTACCAAGCGGTAGCAAAAAGGAACCCTCTACATATTTGATATCAGTTTCACAAACCATAAAATCTATTGTAAAACTTCCCCTTCGTAACTAACAAGGGTTGCTTGCTGGCTAAAGTAGAAAATTTAACTTATTGATTTTAAAGTTGTCAGGGGCAACATTGTTTTTGTTCTCCAAGTTTTGTTTGTTCCAAGTTGAATTACCTAGCACCTGATTGTGTAATGTAATTCAAAAACAGTTATTATTATTAGTTATATACAAAACCTATTCTGAAAGGGTTAGCAATATAATATACGTTAATTTTAATACTTTCTAGGTTTATTTGCTACGGACTCTCCTACGAGTCATATTTCATTGTTTTGAAATACCGAATCTCTCAGCGCTATCAGTAATCACAACACGAGCCATGGTGCCTGGTGTGGGACCAACGAGAAACTTTTTGGTGTATTTAGATGTACTGTCCATTACGTTTCATATGCTTCTACAACTCTCTTGTATCTGGTTATTTGGAAATAAACATTGTTATTATTATTTTATAAAGGGACGTACAACTGATGGCCTCAGATGACCTTTACCTACTTCCTCTTAAAACGAGAGTTGGACTGAAGGCAGGGCCTTAAAAAACTAGTACAAATTGAGACTCTGATATTGTCCAGTCAAGAATGTGGCAAAAAGAGAAAATATTGTATTTTTAATTACCTAAATATTTTATGTCTGGTTCGTATTAAACTTTAATTTCATATCTACAATAAGTATATGAACTATCGAATGGTTTTTTCGTTTAGTTTAGTTTTCTTTAACGTCTTTGATATTGTCATTTTGCTACCTCTATTGAAATCATGATTTGTTCGTTTCGTTTACATCCGAAATGGATCTAACCTGAAATCGTTAACTGACAATTCTTTGAAATGCTATGAAAGGATTAGTTTCCTTACCGCTAGTTCAGCCTCCTTCTGATCTTTGTGACCCATGAGGTTGGGCATCGCAGTCCAGTTGTACTCGAAGTCCTGGCACAGGGGGAGCCTGATCCTCTCGCATTTCCCTCCTTCCTCTTCAGCTGCCCCCAGCACCGCTCCTAGGAGGACCAGCCAAATCCAAGCCATGGTGGTCGAAACACTCAGAAATCCACACGACATGAGAATTTCTGTTCTCATAAAAACTTCATATTTTTGTCACAACTTTTAAATATTGTCATTTCAAGTCACAATTTCTTCTGTATATCGTTTGAAAATGTCTTTTGGGTCTCAATTTAAGTTTATTTATTAAATACACTAACCATTTTCAGTCACAAAATCACTTTTTAAGTTTGATACTGATGTAAATAAAGTATCGTAAAACTGTATTACAATTACTTGCACAAGATACGTCCTCACTCGAGCTCGTTTCGAAGCGGACTGATTTAAAATTCGAACGCGGTGCGGCGAGTCAAAGGCAAAGGCGAAACCGGTCCGACGCCGCCGGCCGGTACGTTCAGTGATGCAGCCTTCGGCCACCTTCGGCTCCTATTCACGGCTGTCTATGGCACCATTCTGTAGTAAGGTTTCGATGGGTTTCTGAAAAAAATCGAATGGGTCTTTTATTGGCTTTTTTGGATTTTAACTAAAAGCTACTTTCTATGTTGTAATTAATGTCAAAATATAATACAAATAGCTAATAATTCGGTTGCAAAAATCTAATAGTATATTACGGGTATATTTGTTTGACTGAAAATATTTTTCTAGGATTTTAATAGGTATTTACCCTAATTCAAACGCTATTTTGGTACCTAAATACACCTTTATATTTTTAATTTTGTAGCACAGCTTAGCTTTGTCTCATCAAATATACTATTATAATAATATATATAATTCAGTGAGTAGTGTAGAATTGATGTTACATGAAATGTGAAACGCAATTACCATTGTATAGATTCATTAATACATAAACTATAAATAGATAGATACATCTTACTTCATAATATGACGAAATAATGCAAAACTTTCGGTTACCTTTTTAGAATTCGGAGAGTTTCCGCCGCCCGTGAATAGGAGCCACGGCGCATATATTCCGATAAAAGGTTTCAACGCATGAACAGGGCATTAAGGAGAAGAATAAAAAAAGGCCTAATTCGACGGCTCACTGCAATCAGTGGGAGCCATTATCTCCCATCTCCTTTCCCACAGTAAAGTTAGAACGAGACGCAGAGACAATGAAGAACGTATAAAATTAAGTGTATCTGCCCATGGCTGGATTTTATTTTACGAAATTGCTGCAATAAAAGTGTTGGGTAATTGAGAGGTTCGGAAATGTTGATTAGTGTACTATTACTGGAGATGGCTGAGTTATTGATACTCCGGTGTTCCGGAGCTCGATGGAGATCGTATCGCCGGTATAAAACTTCCTGAACAGGTGAATGTTGATTTCAGCGTTGAGTTGAAAAATTATATTCTTACCTAGAGTTTTCCAGAGCACCGAAGCGAGTTGTGCTCAACTACTTATGAACACTTTTTACAGATCGGGCCAACAAAACAATTTTCTAAATAAATAACTCTACAAAATGTACAAATAAATAAATATGTATTAATGTATGTGAGAAATGTGTTAAACTCTACAAAATGGATGAATAAATAAATATATAAATGTGTGTGAGGAATGTGTACCGTTAACACATTCCTCACTCACAATTTTACATATTTATACATTTTTTAGAGTTCAATTTTATGCGGAATAATTATCTTCAAATATTTTCAGAGTAGAAATTCTGCAGTTTCCAATGAAGAGTTTTGGAAAAATAATAAATAAATAATTTTAATTTAGCTTTTGTAGATCATTCCTCAAATTGACTCTGTTGTCCGCATAAATTAACTAATTTAATTTCGTTCAGACAGTACATTTAATTAAAAATAAGACTTGTTTATAGGCTCTGTACCTCATAGGTACATCGTCCGATATAGCCCGCTTTCCTTTTCGTGATTTTGCGAAATAATTGATGCTCAACTTTTGCGAACCTTATCACCGCCAAATAAGATTCAAGTTGCGGTGCACGAAATGCTAAACGTTGAACAATAGTTGCAATTAGAGGTATAGGAACAGTTGTAAAGTTCAGTAGGCAGTAGAAGTAATTTGAAACCAAATGCTGTAGGTAAGGAAGACATGGTAATTGACCTAAAAAGCTACGAGAAACTGGTATGTAGGGAATGTAGTGATATTATTATACTCTATCTATTTGGAAGATCTTTTTTGTGTGTCCGTCCGTATGCCACAGCCACTATTTGCCGAAACTATGAGAACTATACTGTCGAAACTTGGTAAGGAGATGTATTCTGTTAACCGCATTAAGATTTTTACACAAAAAAAACAATGAATTTTGGGGGGGCCTCATACTTAAAATTTAAACTCGATTTTTTTTAACAATACATACGTGTGGGATATTGGTGGACAATTCACACACAATGTCTATGGATAGGTCTTCAAAAATTATGTTGAGGTTTCTAACAGCATTTTTTTCTACACTGCATAATTTGCGCGAGAGTCGTTTCCAAAGTGCTAAAATGTGCCCTCTCCCTTCCCCCTGTAACATCTAAAATAAGAGAATGATAAAACTAAAACATATAAATGATGTACATTATCATGCAAACTTCCAACGAAAATTGGTTTGAACTCGATTTAGTAAGTCGTTTTTTTTTAGTAGACACGTCATAATATATTACTCGTATTAAATACACCACATATTACTCGTATTAAAACATCGTTCAAGGTTACAACGAACTCCAACAACTTATGTACTATGTTACTTGCTGCTACGGAACCCTTCATGAGCGAGTCCGACTTGCACTTGGCCGCTTTTATTTTAATTTGTCGAATTGATTAAAGATTGAAACGCAATCTTTAACAAAATCATTAAAATCTACGTAACTGTACTTATTAACTATCTCTCGAGATATACGCTGCTACAATGTTTCTCATTCAGTTCTGTTCCCCATAAGTTTTCCTCCCGACACATTTATCGCTATCATTGCGAAGAGATATGAAAGAGATACGTTCGCTTCCTCCGTGCTTTTATCTTCCACCGTACCATTGAATATACAATTAGGTCCCTTCATTACATCACTCAAATAACACCTTTGATACTGTCCAACAACAGCGCTACAAATAGAACTCTAATACAAACAGCATACAGTCTAAATTTGAAAATGTGTTTCAAAATTATACTGCCCAGTTTAAGTTGAGCTCTCGTTTTTAGTAGTTTTGTTTGATATTGAAAGGATTGAGCGGCTCAGCTTGTGGTGGTCGGGCAGTATGAATAGGTGCATTGTGGGAGAGAGACGGCACGAGGCGCCGACAAAGAGGCCGCTGCGTATGCGCCGGACGCCGCAGGAATGCCTAATTAAGGACGCATGCGTGGACTGCGGGGTGAGCGCGGTGGCTGTACTGACAACGGGCAGCGATTTCTGTTTTTTGTATAAAAATGTGAACAGGAGCGTAATTTTTTGAAATGAAAATCTTTAGCCACTTTTTGCTCTTTTTAGTGGGGTAAAATCGTATAAGTTTGCGTCTACATTATTATAACAGGTTTATGGTCTTGACTCTCTCCTTGCGAGAGCAGGCTCCAAATCACAGCAGTGTGAACATTTAGTAGGCTACTTATATTTATGTTTGAACATAGATTTAAAAAAAAAGTTTGTCATAGAGACTGCGATAGAAGTGAAAACTTATAGCTTAGAATTTGATACCAGGGGCGTGACCATGACCACGGCAATATAAAAAATCTGACGCAGATGGACAATGGTCACGGTTCCGAGTTTACCCTAAATTTTCATTCATTTACGAAAGTGTCACTTAATCAAATTACAGCCTATGAAAAATCTGTCTGTGGTGCGACAAAAGAAGTTTTTATTTCAAAAAACAGTAACCAAATTTACAGCATATCTTTCATAGTTCCTACTACTTATTTCTACTTCTGATACTAATCCTACTTCCTACTAAAATTATAAGTGTAAAATTTTGGAATTTTGTTGTTCAACCACGAGTGCATCGCAGGAACGCAGTAAGATTATATGCTACTTTTTATCACGGGAAAATAACTGGAACGATCACTAAGCAAGTAAACCGTGGAACGCTGCTCGTTTTATATAAATATATACTAGAGCGGAAGATAAATATTCATATTCATGTTGATAAGTGTTTCTCTGTAATACTTTATTGTTTTTTTTTTAAATATAGAGTGACGAGACGATCAGGACATGTGCCTGATGGTAAGCAACATGCCTGACACATAACAGCACAGTGACACGCAGCTATTGGAACATGAAGAGTCCAAATCATTACCTAGCACTGCACTGCGCTCGTCACCCAGAGATCTAAGATCTTATATCTCTAAGCCCTGTAATTTCTCTGTGTGTTTGTGTCACAATAAAGAGTTTCTATCTATCTATCTATAAATATTAATATTCTGATTGAGAATCTCTAGCAGTGTGACCACACCCGCACGGCATGCGCTCGGGAATCGTAATTAAAACGTCAGATATGGCGCATCGCTCGCGCGGGCAGCGACTGTACTCGCGATCACTTATTCCGTGTGCGATCCAGCTTAATGAAGAATGCACGGCCGCTCTATCGCGCAGGAAAGACCTAAATCACAAGACCCTTTTAATCTGTTCTCTCTGTTGTGTGTAATGTAGTCCTCATCTATTGCGTATACTACATTAGAGTTGGCCAACAGAGTCTCATGATTAAATTAAGACTCTTTGCAGAGTTCGCTTGAAACATATTTACCTTTACACTTGCCAGTTATTAAATCGCCAAAATGGACGTATAAAATAAGCCAGACGTAGTCTTGCTAAAACAAAAACTGTGTCCATCGAGTCGGCCACATAATATGCACGTGTGCGCTGTCACATACAGGCTGACACGCACACATCAGTGGGTCATTACACGCGCTACTTGTGTATATGTATGCGTGTCAACCTATCAGTGACAGCCTGACAACGCACACGTGTAAATGTGGCCGACTCTAGTGACATAGTTTTTTTTTGGCGAGACTACGTCCGACTTTTTTATACGTCCATGATCGCCAACCACTAATGTGCAAATATCATTGTGTTCTGGTTTAAAAACAATATTTCATAGAGATAAATCATCTTATATCTTTGGGTGACAAGCGCAGTGGAGAGTTATTAAATATAATATAAATATTGTCTGGGACAATTCATACACAACACCCCAAACTAAGCAAAGCTTGTACTGTGGCGGTCAGATAGCTAATAGTTTTCAAGAACAGACGTAAAAGTACCTGTACTTAAAAAAATGTAATAATTCAAATAATGTAAGCATACACACATACTGCGACATACTGCGACATAGGATACAATTGCAATAAAGACATTATACTCGTATAATGCTTGAACATTTTCTGTATAATAATTATTGTAATACAGTCATTTCAAACTTTGAAAATGTATACAATTTGTATGCTCTTTCTTTTGTTTTTATTAATTGACGTGTAAATTGTAAATTTATGAATAAAGTACTTTGACTTTGACTTTCTTGGGTTAGAATCATCCACGCTGGCCAAGTGCAGGTTGGCAAATGTCCACAGGTTTTCCAAATCTGGTTTTTAATATTCCATTCAATGGCTTAATTCATCTTATATCTGTGGTGGACAACTGCCTACTATTTGAATGGAATAATAATTTTGACTTTTCACGATCAAATATTTACTTGCATGTTTTACGAAAAAAATACATTTTTTCACGATGTTTCCTACGCAAATAATATTCAACTTGATTATTTACATTTGAAAAACTACTTATGTAAAAATACAGGTGAGGTTTGAAAGTACGCACTCACGCCTGTCAAGTTGATATTCTCATGTTCTTGCTCCTAGATAATCTAAAGTTCCTGGTTTATCCAGGCTAAGTGGTATAAAAGATAATAGACATACGAACACAGCCACTGTAGACAACTGGAGGCTTTCTGTTGCAAGGAAAGAGTCAAGGCCATAACCCACCACGCCCACTGGTGTACCCCGAAAAAAATCTAGGAAGCTAGCCGCATTACGCATATTACACGGTGCGCGTGGAATTGGAACAATGGTGTCCAGATCGACAGTTGTCGTTCTCCCGACTAGAATAACCGCAATTTATAATGAAAGATCGTATATGTAGGAAACCAGGCCTGTGCACGACTGTTGTCTACATCTAGAATACTGATGGGTCTACAGACGGACACTGGACACACCGCGGCTTCAAAGCGCCGCCGCTGCATTCGCCGACACACGAACTAAGTGTCAATTGTATGGTGATACCGCGACGTAAATAGCTTATTCGCGAAGTTCAAAGCACCTGCATTTGAATTTGAATACTTATCTTCCGCTCACGTATAAATATAATATTCGCAGTAAATTTAGTTACTGCTGCTTAAACTGTGGCGTGGTTACGTAATTTTAACTACAGTATTGTAATAGGACTCTTATAGTGTCCGCCTTTGAAAGTACCAAAGCTTTGCGAATTAATCTAACGCTAAGCATTGATGTGAAGACGTTGCTGTGTTCCGGTTTGAAGTCCAATATTTAGGAAAAAAAGGAATAGAGATGAAACCACGCGCGCAACTGTATTTGCGAAGCTATGTGCGTAATTCGGCTAACTTGAAAACGGTGAAGAAAAACATCGAGAGGAAACTGGCATGTACCTGTGTCATTCATCAATCAGCGCTGTGCCAGCGTAGCGGATTGTGACTTTGACTTTCTATTTGCGAGAGAAGGCCGCGAGTCCCAACAGTGGGAACGTTTAATGCTAGTAATGCTAAAGAGTTATATCATCTTTTACCTGTGGGTGACGAGTGTAGTGTTATGTCAAGTAGTGATTCGAACACTTCATATTCAGTTAGCTGCGGCGATGTGCTAATATGGGGAGGCATGTTTCTTACTTTAAGTGTTGCTAGTCCTGTCATGCAATATTATAAAAACACTATACATTTTTATTAGCATGTTCAAAAAAAATAGTGGCATTCCGGGAGTACGAACAGAAATGAAAACACTATGTATGTACAATAGGCATGACGACTCATTTAAGATTTAATGTGCTATCAAAAGGCTACTCAAGAACCAAAACATAGGTGAAAAAATTACTTTGTTATCTTAAAAACTTCCCATGATATCACGATTTTAAAATCACAATTTTGAACTCTCCCAAAAACGCTTCATACAAAACACTACAGAAGCGTGACGTCACTGTGTATTATTTTCTACGCGTGGCGCGTAAAGTTTTTAAGGTAGCTATATTAAATAGTGCGTTTAGGAAACTGGTTTCAGAACAAAAGTCACTTGAAATTGAATGGGTTATCCTATGGTAAATACATTGTCTAATAATTTCGTACTTCTAAAATGGACTTGCCCATCCAGCTTTGAATGATCATAAAGGAAGTTAAACTAAAAATATCAAAATTAAAATTGGTACATATTTTATTCTATCTAAATACTGTCATTTTAGCAAATAATTTAATATAATTTCAGGACCTGTCGTCATGCCTATTATATACATTTATAGAGGTACAGAGGTGTCAATAGCATTAACAGTAGTTTTACTGTTAGTGGAAATATGAAGATGTCTGGTTATTACATAAACATAGGCCTTCCTTACTAAACACTATTTCATCGAAGCTAAGAGATGAAAATACGTTAACAATTTATTCAGATTAGCGAAAACATTTATGACCGCGAAAATATAGGGACTACAGAATTAGTGAAGATCATTGATCACTGCTCGTACAAAAGACATCGACGCGCGCAAAACTACATAACATGGTCCTAAATATACCTATATTAATATAAAACTCAGTAATTAGCATTACATTTATGATTACATTTACTTTGCATTAATCTGTTTTTGTATAAAATTTGGATGACATTGCAGTACAGATTTAAGAATATTGGCTAGTTATAACTAAGCAATGATATATGTAATAATTAAAAAATAAGTATTAAAATCTAAATGCATATAATTTTAAATGAATAACAAAAATACACGTTTACAATGTCATTATTATATCTCGGTGGACGCATAAGCGTGCATGCATAACCAGTCAAAAAAATGTTCCCACCGCTGGGACTCGGGGTCTTCTCTCGCAAGAGAGTCAAGGCCATAATCCACCACGCTGGCCCAGTGCAGGGTGGTACATGACACATGATCTCGAAAGATTTTAGGTACATGTCGGTTTCCTCACAATGTTTTCTTTCAACGTTTTAATTTAGCGGTATTACGCACATAGCACATGACTTCGAAAAGATAGTGGTACGCGCTCCGGATCGGGATTCGCCGTGCTTCCGACTAGACCAGCCGTAACTTCACTACATCATCCATAATTTAATTCCCGGTGCAAATGTGCCCAAAATGCTGGTTGCGTTCCCTTGCTGAATGGCGATGACTATCCTCTGCCTCAGAAACGAGCCAAAGCGGTAACAATTAATAGTAAATGTTTGTACACCATCTTGGGTAGAATATTTGAGACAATACTTTATTTTTCACAAAACATTTATAACAATATTCTGACCAAAAAATAAATTAATTAATGTGTAACTTTTTCTATCAGGCAATTTAGACTCCCGTGTTTTGTGATTGCGGAAAAAAAAAACTATTTCAAGAGTTAAATTGACAAATATTTTAATAGGCAACAGGGCTACTCCCAGCAGTGGCCTAATATCCCAGCGATTCGCCGCCATTGTGGCCAAAAAGCGTATTTGCGTGGAGCGGGTGCAATTACCGCGGGAGTCGCGCGGCTGCCAGTCCCAGACACAGTTTAACGAATTCAGCGGCTCGGGCAAAAACGGGACGAGCGCGGGACCGCTACGGTGGCCGTGGTTTCTGGGTTCTACTTTCCAAATAATATAACTCACATTAAACGTTACTTTAGTAAAATAACTTTCTTATCGGTACTATTTCCCCAAAACATAATGCCATACCTAAGTGATGAAGACACGTTACCATTTAAAACATTGATTTTCTGTTTTCTTTTGTCAAGAGAGTATAGTATAAATAAATGTACATAGGTGCAAACTATATTATGTTTTTCCTTCTGGCACTCCCGGAGTCCAATTTTTTATTTTTATTTTTCAAAAAGTATTTTCTTGTAACCTATTCAAGTTCGTAAATCCATGAAGTAATCCGAAGCATGGTGATACAGTCAGTCGTATAATTTGAGCGGAATGCCGGCTGGCGAAGCGTCGCGATACAAAAACTATGACGAACTCGGCGCGGTCGGCGGAATGGACCAAAATTTGACCGAACGACCAACACAACTACGATAATTCTGACCACATCACCCGCTTGATACCTGGAAATTACACAAAATTAGTAGCGACAAAAAACTCATGACAACGCGAACTTAAATATCAACCGGGAAAAAGTCGCTGCTATTCAGAATTTACGGTTATTTAGCAATTTTTTTCGTTTGTAAAGACTTATTGAAAACATTCGGTACGTAATAAGTTTTTAGTCAGTACCTACATAGAATTTAAGTCGTACGTCTGATTGACGTACGCAAGAGGTCTTGTTGGTGTTGGAGACTGACCGCTGTATTTACAGCCCCTATTTTAATATTATGAATGCGCAAGTAACTCTGTCTGTCGGTCACGTTTTAATGCCTAAACTGAACCGAATGAAATGTAATTCGGTACAGCGTTAATCTAGAGTCTGAAAGAGGACACAGAATACTTTTTAAAGCAAATTAATGGTGCAAGCTGGTATTTTAAGGCTTTTGATTAAATTTGAATAAAGAAAGATTATTACATTCAAAATCTGTAAAGATATTACTCATGAATTTGTTTATCGAAAATAAATCAATAAGACTAAATAAACAAATCAATGAAAATATGATTGACAGAATGGTTAAAATTATTGCCTAGCACCATACTGCGCTCGTCAACTCGTCATCTGGATTTCAAATATGACTTAACTCTTTGCGGTAAAAGTTCTCTAAAATTAACTATTTTCCAATAAGCTTAATATTAATAAAATGCATTCTATAATTTGTAAAACAAAGGATGGCTTTAATTCTTTCTCCCCGAGCAACCTATGAATTAAGGTTTTGTTACATTTTTTTATAAAGATACACAAATACATTAAAACCTGAAATATAACAAGCAGTCGAACAGATTTTTTTTTAAGTATCTATCACATATTTTGACGAAGGAAAATCAAAAATACAGTATTTTTCTTCTTTGGTGATCTACCAAAATGCTGCATATACATACATAATTAATTAAGTAGGTTTTTTTTCAATTATTAATAAATTTATTTTTGACCTCATCTGGCCTGAATGTTACAATAAGTACTAAAACGAGAAAGCCGCAACCAGCACACACTTTTTTAATTTTGTCGAAGATAATTTATGTGTGATTCATCCCAAGATTTTGTATCTACAATAGGAGAACATATTTTTTCTCTCGCGGTGAGGGTGTCGGCGCCTAGCTTCTACATGTAGGAGCGCGGTAGGTGCGACCAGACCCCCACTGCGCGCGCGAGACCCGCCGAAACAGGACAGGGAAGCTGTTGAGTCATTATTTCTTTATACGATTTTTTTGCTTGCATTTAGGAAGGCCGTTACGAATAGGTGTGAATGATGATTCTGAATAAAGATATTCTTTGTTCCTGGATTTGTAAAAGTTTTGTCAGAATTATACGAAAGTTCGAAACAAATGGTTTATAATAATATTTGATTTTTTAAATTAATTTTGTATTATTCAATTTTTTTTTTAATCAAGAGTAGTTGGTCATAGAAGTCCTGAATACTAACCTTTGACGTCCTGGATGAAGCTTTGGCAGAACACGCAGGATCCAACTAACCTAAACTACTCTACTACTTACAGCTTAGTTCATTCGTTAACAGTTCAACAGTGTTGTTAAAAAAATGTTATCTTAACAATATTTCTATAGTATACATAGAGCGACAGGATGAACAGAACATGTGATCAATGGTAAGCAACACCCCTACACACGCACGCCCATAACAACTCAGTATCGGACAGCTTTTGGAACACGAAGAGTCAAAATCATTACATAGCACTGCAATGCATTCTTCACCCAGAGATGTAAGATAATTTAGCTCTATGTCATGTACTGTATCTAGAAACATTGCCTTCCAAACTGGAATACTGGAATGTTGCATATCGATGTCTATCCATATAGACATCTACACGACTCCACAGACTTGTGTCCACCTTCAGCTTCTGAACATGTTCTATTTTGTGATTCAAGTGTTGTCACTCGGCGACCGCGGCCGCGGCGTGACGCCGTGACGACGTGACGACGTGACGTGACATAGCCTCGCCCTACATTATTCATAGCCCCTTGTTTACAAATATCCTGCACCGGGCAACCCTGCCTCCTGCCGAGAATACTCACATCACATGCTGTTAGAGCATTATGCTAGTGTTAGGATTTTTCAAGAGATTTACTTACTTTGTATTTATTTACTTTATTTCCAGTGTTTTAACATTATCATCAGCCCATAATGGATCTATTAAACTACCTATAATATTACGACTCTTTCTTCTTTTCTAGCCGTATTCATCTTACCACCAAGCGCAGATGAATCAGATATTTACCTTTATAACTCCGAGATCCAAGTCAGCCCCATGTCCACCTTCTGGTGCATCCGTTACACGACTGGCTTCCCCCCATGGGGGAAGTCAGGCTTTCATTATTATCACCCGGCCCAGCACGGTCAAGCGCAGCTTATAACAGATTAATCAGTATTATATGCCGGACACTTCTTATTTGCCTATTTATAAACAAACTAAGGTAGGAGGTATAACTAATAAAACATTTCTTTATAAAAGCGCAGTTCATTTGTGATTTTATTATAATTCATAATGATTTATCAAAGGGAAAATGCGGTAGCGACTCTTTTCTTCCGGAAAATGGCAAGCGGACGCGCCATATGAATAAGAAGAACAGACTTCAAATATTTGTAATTTAGACTGCAATTATTTGCTTGAAAAATGAAAAATATCGCTTGTCCCAGTTAGAGTTAAAGTTAAACTGTATAAAAAATAAACAACACGCCATTTTGTTAGCCCATAGAACTCCAAAATTTTGTCTTTGAAGAACTACCCTTTTGCCCTACTATACATAATTAAACATCATTATTTATTGAAGAAGAGTCAGCACACCAGTGCTGCCGAGACTGCGGTCGTGAGCGAAACCAAGTGAATTCAAATCGATAGTGAATCGGTTGCTTTTGGCTAAGCACGCTCCATCGTAGATCAATCACATTATCGCTTAACATCAGGCTGTCCAGTGTAAACTCATAAAATTGTTCCCGTAGCTCCAGCACATTAGGGCACGCTTGAAACACCCTAGAGTTTTTAGGAGTATGCCACTGTTGCTGAGGAGTTCCACATCCATACCCACCTACCCCTTCGGAAAGGATGCATTTCATAAAACACTTTCCCCGAGTAACTAAAAGGTATTTTACCAAGGATATTGTAAGGGACAGTGGTTCCCATAACAACTATCCCCGATTCTGTGTGATGTTATTGTGATGCTAAAGACGCGAGTCTTCGGCACAAAAGCCTTTGAGAGGCTGTCAGCGCAGAGTGCGAGATTCGTCGCGGTGGTAAAACTGTTTTCAAACGCGCTACGTTGTAAAACGACTCGTTTTACTCTGTGCTACAGTTAGAGACAATCTTTATGGCTAACTGTAGCAGATTTGGGTAAATGAAAGCCCACATGTGCGATTGTACGTTCATTAATATAATTTCATTTTTGGATATAAAGTACACTTATTTTAAAACTGAACAACAATTAATATTTTATAATTAAACTAAATTTTTTCGGACATTTGGACTATGCACTAACCCAAACAATTTTTTTCTTTATTTATAGGCTTACAATTGACTGTTAAATTATTTGACGTTTATGCAAAAAAAATTTTTAGGTACTTTCTATCAGTCATAATACTCGTATTTATAATTGGCTGGCCTTATGGCTTAGTGGGCAGGAACTCTGCCTGCGAAGCCGAGGGTCGTGGGTTCGATCCCCACCCAGTACAAATATTTGTGTGATGAATTCAAATGTTTGTACGGTGTCTGGGTGTTTGTACGTATAATAAGTATGTTTGTACAACTATATAAGTATTATATCAGCTATCTGACCGCCATATTACAAGCTTTGCTTAGTTTGGAGTCAGATGGTGTTGTGTGTGAATTGTCCACAAATATTTATTCATTTATTATTTATTTATAAAAATGTTACAAAGCTTTATACTTTGTTAATAATAATATGTCGAAGACTAATGAGACGGACTATTAGTTAGAATTATTTTAACTACAAAATCTTGTATCTCGTGCTCCTCAGTTTTCATGCATAAATCAGGTACGGATATATGCCACATGCGCGCGCATAGACTAACGAACGTAATCGCATTACTTGAAAGATATCCTAATTTAAATTTGAAATGTTCCGTTCAACAAAATTAGAATAAATAATATTATTTTTGAAAAGTGAGCTATTCGAAAGATTGGCATGCATTATAAACGAGATGCGGACGTGTCAAGAAATATCCGAGTGCTAATGAAGAATGAGATTTTAGTTTTATTATCTTGTGAGAATAAAATTCATCACACTTGGACTGGAAATGCCGTTTGTAATATTATATCCGCTTCAATCACTGAATCACGCAATCGCCAGACCTAGTGTGGGATTTAGGGCACACCAAAAAACATTTTACTTTTTTCAGGCTTGTTCCAGAATACACCTTTTTTTTAAATAAAGAGTGACGAGACGATCAGGACATGTGCCTGATGGTAAGCAACATGCCTGACACATAACAGCACAGTGACACGCAGCTATTGGAACATGAAGAGTCCAAATCATTACCTAGCACTGCACTGCGCTCGTCACCCAGAGATCTAAGATCTTATATCTCTAAGCCCTGTAATTTCTCTGGAAACATTGCCCTTCAAATCTGGGGAAGTACCACACCTTTGCAAGCTATTTAATCGACAAGCTGTAATGTGCAAACATAACTGTGTTACGGTTTTTTTTATTATTAAAATTAGCCACTTCACAGACTCCTGGGTCCGTGATCTTTGTCATTTATATATTTTTTTTTACATATTTCTTGGATTAGGAGAAAAAGAGGAAAATAGTTGGGAACATTTTAAAGCTAATTCTAGTGCTCGTCTGTTGAGCTGATCACTACCGGTTGGGATTCTGCTAGTAATCGACTCGACATCGTCATTTGCCTAAGCCGCCTCCTCCCGGCCCAGAGCCTTCACTGTGTTATGGTTGAAGGGATATGTTTTTAGAAATTACAGGGCCTAGAGATCAATCAATAATCTTTTATCCCTGGGTGATGAGCGCCGGGCAGTGCTAGTTAGCGATTTGGACTTTTCACATTCCAAAAGTTGCGTGGAACTCTGATATTATGGGCGCGTTGCTTACCCTCAGGCATAAGTCGTGCTCATCAAATGGATGAACTGCAAGATCTACTACTGCAAGACCTTAGACCCTGGATGGACACATGATCAAACTCTAAAACACAAGACAATATCGTGATGAAACACTAGACGCTGGCGAAATTGTGCTCACCAAGCATTTATCTCACACATATATATATATATATCACAACCAAATAGAAGTCAGAAATGAATCGAAGATGAAGAATCAGATGACATAAATAAAAACCAGAAATTAGTAGAAGATGAGGAAGAAGATTTTTTTTTTTTCTATTATAAATTAAGACTGCAACACATTGTCTTGCCAGACATATTGCATGCCTCTCGCAGAGGCCTGTTTATATGGGGCAACTTTTAAAATGTTTTGTATCATCTTATCTTACCTACAAACAGCAATAAAGATTTTTGTATTTGTCATCCTGTCATTAAAAAAAAAATACCAACCCTCTTGTTCTAGTAAACCATTACTAAACTCGATACCGATCACCAATAATTACGGTGTACCTACAGCAAATGCCCATAGGTAGCGTAGCAACTTACCATTAACCCTGTTTCTTGTTCGTCTTCTGTCTACTACGTTGACAGAAGACAACAAGACACAAGACACAAGACGTTGGTTGGAACAAGACGTTGGCGTAATTGTACTCATCAAACATATCACACTAACATAACACAACGGGATAGAAGCCAGAAATTAATACATGATGAATCAGATGACATATATGATACAACCGATTAAAAGTTAAAAATGAAAAAAGAAGAAGAAGACTTTATCAGCTGACTATTATTATCATTGTATAAATTCAGACCAATGGACTGCGTTGCCAGAAGAAGAGGCCAGTTTGTATGGGTCAATTATTTAAATGTTTTGTATCATCTTATCTTACCTGCAAACAGCAATAAAGATTTTTGTATTTGTATTTGTATTTGTACGTATAAAAGTATGTTCAAATCAGCCAGTAACTGAGATAAGTAGCTAGTCACGTCGCCATCACTCTTGTCTTGTCTTACGTGTGGCGTTACTGTGTGCTGTTGTATAACTTTTAATCATAAACGCGTAGTTCAACATTTTCGTCAAAAGACCTGAGTGGTGACGCAGACGGTACAATGTATGTATGTACTTATGTACATACGAGTGGCGACAGGCCATTAATAGAGAAGTAATAAAAAACACCCTTTAAACTACAAACTACAGCTTCAATCTCAATTTGGAACCCTTTTAACACTCTTCCGCTATTAAACTGTAGACTAAACACAAAAAACAAAGAATATAAAACATTTCAAACTTAATTTCGACTCTATTTCGAACCATTAAAGCACTATTTGTTGGATAAAACATCAAAGTTCAAACTCATTTCGAGCGAAATTGATATTTTGCTATTATAAGGGACTAAGGTTGAAATTAGTTTGCAGTTTACGCGATAATAAACTTTTAACATGACAACATGAAATTAAGAGTATAAAACAACATGTGGGAGACAATGGGCGGCGAGTACAAAGGCGGCGGCGGCTTTGATGTCGGCTCCGACGGTTAATTTTACACCGCTTCGGTGACCACACCCGGGGCGGGCCGTGCAGGCCACCCGAGTGACTGCGCTGTGACTTTCCGTGGGTTTATTAATATTACTGACAAAGAAAAATTACACGTTTAATACAGTACAAAAGCTATAAAAAACACCATGACGCAGCTTGTAACTAGATCAATGTCCAGATCAAAATCCTGCAATTGTACTAATTACTGGATATTTATTGGTTGTAGGTATAGTGTAAGACTTTCCGATATTTCAATGCAGTGAATTATTTTCATTTATTATACTGTAATTAATATTATAAACTCAACAATTATTCAGTTTGCCTTTGACGCTCCGAACTCTGCATTTTTTAAAATAATATAAAAAGTTGTTTACTACTCAAGCTAATTATACACACACGAGAATAAAACTTTTAAAAAAAATGTACGTTCGCAAGAAGTTACGTAATATTTCCTCTCTTTGTTCCTCGGTCTAAGAAGTCTAACTTAAACCAAAAATTACAAAATATCTTCAACGCAAGAATGATTAACCTGAAGCACACCCCGGACACTCCACTAAAACTCCATACAAGCGCCGCTGTGGAGCTACCTACTCTTCACACAACTACGCAGATGTTGTTCGTACACACGCGTGAATGTGTGCGTTAGCGCTAGGGCTACTGAATTATTTTATTGAATAGTTGTGCCCCTTGAGTTCACCTGGTGACGTAAAGTAGTTTATAAACTTTCTGTAATGTTGAGTTGCATAAATAGAATGGTGCCAAATTATACTATTCTAACTAAAAGTGTGTATGTATTGCCGCGTAAAATCAAACGAAACCGATAATCGATAGGTATCTAGATATCTATTTTTGTTAGTAAGTACACATTCGCATATTATTTTACACCTACCCTAGAAGGAAACTTTATTCTGTCACTATAGTTATTCCTCCAGGCATTATCAATCCGTGCCCAAAACTGGCTGTGTAAGCTTTGAGAAATTATTACTACGTAAATAATATTATCTCAATGTGTGTAAGTTACGAACTTTGAGTTAAACATTACTACGTTATTATAAAGCAACGTTATTTAAAAGTTTCTAATCTTACGTTATTTTATCCTTAGGAAATTAAATAAAGCTTTTATTCTTGTCCCGTTTATTTGACGGACAGCCGCAAACAGTACAGCAACCCACCATGATGATATTTCGTTAGGAATTAGATGTTCGATACCAGCCCTTCGTTGAGTGCTCCTAGCGTATCAGAAACGGCCTGAGGGGTGAGGAAGCTTGAAATTGGCGGGAGGTGGGGAGTGTCCGTTCTATCTATATTATCTATTCTATGCCTGAAGATGGTTACAACGCTTACTAAGATATTGCTAACTTCAGGGTGTCGGTTGTTCGTGACGATGTGCGCGCGCGCATCGTAAAAAATACTCGTTATTTTTCGCTAAAGTTAACTTTTATTGAAGTTATACCCCAAAAAAAAAGAAGTATAACTTCAGCAAATTAAATAAACTGCTGGTATCCTTTATGTCAGACAGATTAAAAAAAATTGTGTGAGCGCCGTGCTTCCATTTGCATATAAATATAATATAAAAATCTGTTAAGTAATATTCATAGATATTTTTTTTCTTTATTTAAGTTCTGCGTGGCCCGTAAAAAACGGGGAACGTGGAAGCGGGAAAAAAACGTGGTAAACGGGGATTGGGGCTAATTGCGCTTGCACCCAGCGCATTCGTATCGCCTACAGTGGCGTGCCATGTTCGCGTAGCGTGGTGTAGCTTTGGCGCTGCTATTACGCTGTTATTATGCTCCTTCCCCCGGTCCCCGCCCGCGGCGGTGCATGGAAAATGCAATCATAATTGACTACTCATACACCCATGAACACTGAACAGTCTTCAGACCGCGCTTCGTGTCTATATGCTACAGGTACATCATGAAACTTCGACAAGCGCGATTCCTCACGGCATTGTTCTGTATTGTTTGAAAACAGCAGCAATGAGGCATTTTCACAAAGTCAGATGAAGGAAAAAATCAGTTGCTAATCGTTTTCGTAATGATGAGTTGTTTTCCAAATGCCTTTTTAAACTTGTATCGTAGGTGACTTTCAGTCATATTCAGTTTGTATACCGAACCGACGGACGACGAACGGGCCCGCCTCGCGGGGTGCGTTAGTACCCCCGCATTTGACTCTAGTGTCGCACCGGAAATCACCGGCGCGTCACCTCCTCGACGGCCTATCTCTAGGTGGGGTGCCGGATGGCCCTAAACGTCCGACGACGACGGAGACGGAGACGGGACGCGAGTCCGGAGTTCCTCTCAATCTCTAAGCTCACCCCCGTGTCCGCTTCCGCCTCAGTAGAGGAGCGAGAGGCTTCCAACTCTCGGTCCTCTAACTCACACGACCCCTCACTGTCAAGCATCACGGCGAAGATGGTCGACAGCGAGAGGTCCACCCTCACCACCTAGGGCTAGGGATAGCTACGGTTCCGTCTCTATGGCCGCATCGCGGCCCTTGTGCTTCCACTGAGTACTCTACTAATCAGAGTGCTCGTGGAGGACTTTCATCTGGAAGACTTAGGAATTTTACTTGGTCGCTATATCAGCCGAGTAACCTTCCCAAGTCTTCCAGCCCCCCGGGTCTCCAACCTCTACACGCACTGCTCAAGGGGGTGAGGAGCGCGTGTAGAAGTTCCCAGCGCCGGCCGGGATTCGCCATCACACAACAAGATGCCGCCGAGACAAGTTATTGTGTGATGCCCAGGGTGCACCACGTGGAGGTTCCCGAGCCACGCACACCTGCGCTGATTAACTAACTTAACTTTAACTAAGTAGCGTAATATTGGAAAGCAGTAGACGTCATCAGAAGTTAACTGCCGTAAGATATTTTTGAAAAAAAAGACATTTATAACCTAAGTATGCGCAGTGTGCAACCTTCTTCAGATGCTTGTTGTGAAATGAACAGCAGGTGAAAGACAAAGAAAACAAAGAAACTCGTGTGACTTTCGAACCCTGACGCCCCGAGTGCTCGCTACAATACATCGTTCTATTACATACATCAACAGAAAGCTGTGGTACTTTTTGTAACGTAGCACGTAGGTACTTGATTTCTAAATTGTATAAAAATTGCCTAGTTGAAAGTTAAAAAAAACATAAAAATAGTTAAATCGAGAATCTCGTCCTGTTTTGAAGTTGGTAAAAACATTATATTTATTTATTTGGCGCAGTATAACAAAACCAGTTTTAATTAAGCTTTTGTTCAAAAACGTTAAATTTTATTGAACTTTCTGTACCGATTTGAATTTCCACAAAAAATAGAGATTTTTTGAGGAAAAGTTCCCTGCTAACTCCTGAAAAAGACATCGACGCGCGAATAACACCTGACACAGACTAATCGTCCTATTGAGCTGTTAGGGCAAATAGGCAACGTTCAAGTAAAATATCCACCACGTAATAGAATCACTTCGTTTTCTTAGTCTCGCTAAAGCAGCGCTCTATTATAAGAGATACAAGCAATGATTTGAAAAGGATAGGTACGCAGTTATATATTCATTAAGTCGATGGATGCAAGACTCATCTTCGTACGTCTTACCGCTCTTTGTAAACGCTGTTATGTCATACAAATATGCTAAAATTTCTAGGTCTTGAGTCTAGGCTTTACAATTTCCACCACACTGGACACGTATGGATTCGCGGATGACGATTGCTTGAAAAATGTCTTTTCTGGACCACGCATGTTTCCTTGAACGTTTTCTTGAACCATGAAAGCTAAAGGTACTGACAAACTTTTGCATCTATACTTAAAAAGATGCTCGGAGGTACAGACTGGATTCGAACCTACGACCATACATATTGTGAAATCGGATGTTTTAACCAATAGGCCACTAAAGCTGATGAACATTTTCTGAAATTAAAATATCACGGAACATTTTAACAAAATAACTAAGGTAAGATATCTGTAATAGCTCTAAACTTTTTAATTCTACTTTCATTTTTTACAATTTAACATAAATTTCACAAAGAAACCATTAAAATCAAAATAAACTCGAACCATAAAACGCAAGTACAAAGACGCAACAACTAACTTTTTACCGGTAATTTGTTAACAATTATTGCCCTTAAGCCGTTCTCAACACCCTTTGTTTAAATTTTACAACCGTCCAGGTACAAAAAAGGTTCTCGAAAAAAAAAATATGGTAAACTTATGTACCTTTGTTCCAAACAAACCCTCTTTTTATTCTTACAGTCATAAAATTGCGCTGATAACATTTCAGTTCGAAACTTTTGGGTTATTTGTAACAAACAATACAATGATTATTATAATTTCTTACATACAATGCACAAGTACGGACCGCTTTGTGGCATAAGTAGCCCAATTCAGGTTCCCACAGCTGGGACTCGGGGATTTATCAATAGTATGTAACTCTGCCTATAAAACCTACCTCGCTGGTTTATTACGAGTTGACGGATGACACATGTCTTCGATTTCTTTCGACTTAGATTATAGAAATCTTTCGAAAAAAATGGCGCTTAGACGTATGTACGCGTCGTCCGTTTTTTCTTCAAAAATTTAGATTGTATATTATATTTATACTTAACATTGGCGAAATTGTGAGGCTAAACCACAAAAAATGCCATAAATCAAGAGTTGAAGTTGACATTATTTGTGTCATCCGTCAACTTTTTCTTGGAAGACGCCTTTTCTTCATGATGTTTTCCTTCACCGTTAAGCACCAGTAAAATTTAAATTCATCAATCGTGCTGTTGGTGGCCGTTGGTATGAGCTGAACACTGGCTTGCTACGATCTTGATTTTCAGTTTACACTGTCCACGAAATTCATCTCTTATCACTATTTTTGAGACCCCTTTCCTTGCACTGAGCATCTAGAATAAGCCGATGCGCACTCGACTCGACTCCAAGATTTGTAACCATCGGAAAAAAATCACTCAGGCAACACGTTCCACAGTCTAGATGGTAGACGTTCTTATTACGAAAGTGGAGCCAGATCTCCTCGTCAGAGTCTTTAGATCATTAAGCCTTTTTTTGACTTATATAGGCTTACACTAGGCCGCCATCTCGACGATGCGGACTACGATGGAGCGTGTTTACCTAGAAGAAACCGATTCACTCTCAATTTGAAGACACAAAGATAGTAACTATCGGGAAAAACTCAGTCAGGCAACGTATTCCACTGCCTTAACGCTCTTATCACAAAACCAGAGCATAAAACGATCTCGCTTGTTCGATCTACGAACAATCTAAGGTAAAAATAATGAGGTAACTATTAGATCATGCAGATTAGTTGCAATGCGTTGTTGGTCACCCGAAATATGTCAGAAAAAATATAAGCTAGCTTAGCGGTCGTGCTCATGATATTGAAGTTTTTTTTTTCAAACAAGTTCTTTTTTTTTACACTTGACCGCCATCTCGCCTGATGTTAAGCGACGATGCGGTCTACGATGGAGCGTGTTTACCTAGAAGAAACCGATTCACTCTCGATTTGAAGACACCAAGATTATAACTATCGGGGAATCGGGTAGTTAGTTGTTGCCTAGGAGCCTTTCAGCATATCTCTGGATAAAATCTTGTGCCCAAAGTACAATAAATACTAAGGAGATTGTAGAACTCAATGATAAAACAAATCTATTAAGTTAAGTCCATACGTAGCTGTCTTTCTCGTAGCTTATAGCTTCTAGATGGACTAAAAGTCAGTTTTAGTATTAGTTTTATTAGCGCTTCTAATCTATATGTGATATCTCAAAAGCAGCACAATAAATTCTCCCACTGCTGGGACTCTGGGCCTTATCACACTAGGAAAGAGTTAAGGCCATAATCCACCACGCTGGTTCAGTGGGATTTAGTGGATAACGTATGACTTTGAAAGATTCTAGGAATATTTCGGTTTTCTCACAATGTTTTCGCGGCATTACGCACATTCGAAAAGACAGTGGTGCGCGTGAGAATCGAACGAGGGGCTTTAGATTAGTAATTGCCGTTCTCCTGACTATACCAGCCGTAACTTCTATACTATAAATCAATGCTATACATTATTAATAAACATAGTCTATTCCCACAATGTGATTGAAAACTGAAATCAATTTCAACAGCCAGTATAGACTCAATAAAACGTGGAGGCAAATTAGTAACAGTATGCGATTCACATGTAATCTTCATAAAAGTTACTGCGGGTTTATAGCTACCTGCGGCGGCGCATCAAAGCGATGTAATGGTCGCTATCTGAGGCTCATCTCAACAGAGGAGATATGACTTCAGAGGAATAACTCTACATTTATTAAATATGTATTTTATTTGTACAAACTTAATAATGAAAAGTTTACTTGTTTCATTAAATTAGTTTCTCAATTTATCAGTTAGATTGGATGAAGTTTTCTTCAAAGCTCAATTACCTAATTACGTAATTAATAATTGGGCTATCAACAAAAAATATAATGACAGACTCTGCAAAAGTAATATATAATTATTTGTATGGTTGCTTTTTATTCGACGGAGAAAATCTCGAAAGGTTATTTGTAATTTACATAGGTACTACGAATTTTATAAGTGGTATTATTTAATTTTTTAAATGTCGCATTCACTATTCACTCCATTGACGTACACAGTACAGAAAATTTTGAACAAAATAAACAAATTCATCGAATCTGAAAGTCTCATGGATTTTTTCTGCAACTCCATATCTTCTCATCTGAAACAAATATGTATTACTCAACAAGAAACATTCATTTTTTTTAAATAAAGAGTGATGAGACGAGGAGGACATGTGGCTGATGGTAAACAAGATGTTATTTCTCTAAGCTCTGTTATTTCTCAGGAAACATTGCCCTTCAAACCGGAACACAGTAATGTTTGCCCATTACTGCTTGGTGGTAGAATAACTGGTATAATATTAACTGGAATAATATTGATCTTTGGCACATACTATACATATTATACAACAATATCGGTGATTTCAGGAGTCGTGACTCTGGAAGTAATCCCCTCAGAGCGTCAATTAATTCCCTTCCCCGCGCGGCCCGCGCCCGCGCGCGCCCGCGCCGACGTGCGTGACAAATTGTCGACTTCGACGGTCGCTTTAACGATAGCTTAATTACACGTAATTGTACCGAGCGCCTTATTTCCGAGCTAGCCTTAACCGCAGCTCGCGGCTGCTCTGCCCGCCGCCTCGATACAATGTTCATTAACAAAAACATTGTAGAGGTAGGACTCTTGCCAGAGTCCGCCTGGGGAAGTACCGCACCTTTGCCAGTTATTCTACCGCCAAGTAGTATTGTGCAAATATTACTGTGTTCCGATTTAAAGGGAAATGTTGCCAATGAAATTACAAGGCTGCGAGATAATATCTTAGATCTTTGGGTGACGAGCGCAGAGCAGTGCTAGGTAACGATTTGGTTACCCAGCTATTGGAACTCTTCGTGTCCCAATAGCTGCGTGTCACTGTGTTGTTATGTGGCAGGTATGTTTACCATCAGGCGCATGTTCAGCTCGTTTCGTCACTCTACACTATAAAAAAAAGACAACAAAAATCCGTAATCTTACTAATATTAGAATTGCGAAAGTTTGGATGTTAGGATGTTTGGATGTTTTTTGCTCAGTCACGTCGGAACGTTTAAATGGATCGGGCTGAAATTTGTAATACAAATTATGGTCTGGAATAATACATAGGCTACTTTTTTTCACGGAAAAATAATGTAAACTACAGGGTGCTGCTATTATGATTATTCAGTTATTTATTAATTCTTCTTAATTTCTAAGTTTTTTACAATAAGTATAAAAATATAAACATTATAAAAAACTTAAAAACTAGGGTGCCGCCAGCAGCGGGGCAGGACCCAAGCTACCGGTGGTTAGGGCTGCAGAGAGAGGAACCTCCTGACGATGCGTGCTGTGTCAAGGATGACTGCCTTCTGGATCTGGCCCTTAACTGCCTATTATGATTATTATTATGACTTTTCTTATAATTACTAAATTACTAAATTATAAGAAAAGTCATAATTGTAATTTTCTTTTTTTACTGTAAGGTGTACTTCTAAAGCAAATAGAATTTAACTTAAGAGACCCAAACCTCTTACAATTTAATCAATTATTGAAAATTACTAATTACTACTTATTGGAAAACAGTAACAACGAATTCCGGGAAACTTTTAATCAACCGTGTGAGCATCTTCAAACAGTAAGTACTTTCTGTAGAATATTAGTAGGTGTTATCATGAAGCACAGGTACTACTAAATACATGATACTTTTTGTGGGCCTCAGAAGGCCTCTTCTGCCTACGGAACTATGGACTAGTACAGAAAGCGTGGGGTCTTACTAACCTTAGCTTACTTCATGCACGATCCGAAAGAGGTCACAGGGGACATGACACTCCCAAAATCGTAAACGTTAAAAAAACATCTAATAGTACATAGACTATTTTTAAAGCGGGAAAACAAATGGAATGGGAAATACGCGGGTAAAATCGTGAGGAGCTACTAGTAAAGTATTTTTTGACGTGACAACGTCTTATAAATTGGTTTGCCGGGTGACACTTCAAGAAACTGCGTTACGCTCCGCTCACGTTATGCGCTCACAACGAGAGCGAGTGAGAGGCACGCGTCCCTTCCACTCGGGCATGGTTAGCCCGCCTAAGAGCGAGAGAGACAGACATAAAAAGTGAAAGGCACGCGTCCCTTCCGTAAAATTATTTTACCACTCAAAGTGGTTGTCACGTAAAACTTTCGCCCGTATACCGACTTTACAGGCAACCAATTTTTTTTACTCGATTTATTGTATTTGTACTGGTGACCCCCCGAAATCTGAAGCTGCATTGCCCTGGTGACTCCCCTCCTAGATTCGAGGCTGGGACCGCGCCTGGATTACTTACTACCTACCTCTAAACTTACACGCATACGTTAAGCTTTCCTAAAAGTACACTTGAAGTAAGCTTAACGCATACCTACGTATATAATGCGTTCATATTATTTTAAAGCAACCTATGTGCTATTCCAGACAATACCTAATCTAATTGTTTTCTAAATGTCAACTCAATTCGTCCAATACGTTCCGACGTGACCGAGAAAAAATATCTGAATATCTGATCATCAAAATCTTAATTTTTTTAACGCATTTATAATTTTACTAGGATAGTACTCGTATTTATTGAACTGTGCTATTTGTGTCACTACTATCAACATCTGTAAAACTCTACTAAAGTTACCCAATGCCGCAACATTTTCTACCCATTTAAACATGAAATCAAGTCTCCATTCAAAGGGTACCTGCGGTTCTAGCTACGTATATATAATGCTATATAACGTCAGTATGTATAGCTGGCTAGCCGGCTCTCGTGGGACGCTAATGGATCGAGATAAAACCGGTAATTAACGAATCAATTCGATTACCCTGAGAGCTTTGTGGCGGCCGTCTAGGCCAGGAGGCCGGTCACTCTATTATTAGTGAAGTGACAAGAACAAAATTAAAAATTTTGACTAACCCCCGACTACCTCGGATTTGTAATCTGTTCAACATTCAACTAGTAAAGCCCTTTCATTTGATACCCATATAAAGGAGTTGTGAAAAAAGAAATGTATTTCGCCATTTTTTGGTAGCGGCCATCTTGGATTTGAAATTTGTCAATGTGCAAAAAAATCAAAATCAAATCAAATCAAAGTTTTATTTCAGTAACAATTTACAAAAGTAACATATATATATCCAGAAATTCTCTTTAAGCAATCAAGCCTGTTTTGAGAATTCCTGCTCTTCTACATCTAATAATACATTGTAAAGAAATATAATTAAAGTAATAGAAGTAAAGTACACAATTGCAATCACTTCTTGAGGTGTAAAATCATCTTGCGGGTATGTGAAAGGTGTGTGTGTGTGTGTGTGTGGGAGAGGGTGTGTGTGTTCTGTGTATATCTGTGTGTGCGTGACTGCGTTGCTAAAGACTCTTCAAAATCAGTTCAATGTCATCATAATTAATGGAAAATGCATTAATCAATGCAAAGTATTATACTAGTCAAGACCTTTCGTTTGATACCCATATCGAGGTATTAGTGAAAACAATATATAATTCGCCATTTTGTGGTGGTGGCCATCTTGGATTTGATTTTTTTATAGTGTATAGTATTCTACTAGTCAAGACCTTTCGTTTGATACCCATATCGAATATTAAAAAATTTAAACAGCAATATGAAACGGGAATGGCAATTGCGTTTGAAACATGCAAGACCACGGAGCTTTGCTATTTATTTTCAATGCAAACTCACAATGCCATTTCAGATAGTAATATTTTTTCAATAAAAACAACCATTAGTTATCTATATACATAAAACTCAAAGGTGACTGACTGACTGACTGACTGACTGACTGACATAGTGATCTATCAACGCACAGCCCAAACCACTGGAGGGATCAGGCTGAAATTTGGCACACAAGTAGATGTTATGACGTAGGCATCCGCTAAGAAAGGATTTTGATAAATTCTACCCCCAAGGGGGTGAAATAGGGGATGAATGATTGTATGAAACTTTTTATTCCTTAGATATATTGGCATGAAATTTCATAAAAATTGAGTTTAGCTAAAATCATGAGACACGTATTACAGCGTTTGACAAAATTCAACTCTCCAAAGGATGAAATAAGGGATGAAAATTTGTATAGAAACTTTTTATTCCTTGGACATATTTACATCAAAATATATATAAAACTCAAAGGTGACTGACTGACTGACTGACTGACTGACTGACATAGTGATCTATCAACGCACAGCCCAAACCACTGGAGGGATCAGGCTGAAATTTGGCACACAAGTAGATGTTATGACGTAGGCATCCGCTAAGAAAGGATTTTGATAAATTCTACCCCAAGGGGTGAAATAGGGATGAATGATTGTATGAAACTTTTATTCCTTAGATATATTGGCATGAAATTTCATAAAATTGAGTTTAGCTAAAATCATGAGACACGTATTACAGCGTTTGACAAAATTCAACTCTCCAAGGGATGAAATAAGGGATGAAAGTTTGTATAGAAACTTTTTATTCCTTGGACATATTTACATCAAATTTCTTAGGTACTTAGTACTGCCAAAATAATGAGAGTTTGACAGAATTCAACCCTCCAAGGGATGAAATAAGGGATGAAAGTTTGTATAGAAACTTTTTATTCCTTGGACATATTTACATTAAATTTCTTAGGTACTTAGTACGGCCAAAATAATGAGCTATGTAGTACTTTTTTCAAAATTCGTCCCTAAGAGTGTTAGACAAGGGATGAAAGTTTTATATTAACGCACAGGACGAAACCTTAGGACACACTTTAAATTTCACACATATATTATTTTTATAGCGTACGTAGCCACTAAGGGAAGATTTCTCTAAATTCAACCCCTAAAGCGATAAATTAGGGGATGAACGATTGCATGAAACTTTTTATTCCTTGGACATATTTGCATGAAATCCTACTTCCTACTCATATTATAAATCTCAATGTATGAATGTTTGAATGTTTGGATGTTGCTCAATCACGCCCAAACGGCTCAACAGATCGAGCTGAAACTTAGTACACAGATAGCTTATAGTCTGGAATAACACATAGGCTACATTTTATCCCGAAATCATGCACGGTTCCTTAGGGATCAAGTATAAATAAATGTAAGATCGGAACGCCTAACTAGATTTTGTTGCAATTCGAAACACAGATTCAAACATCAAAATAAAACAGGCTATTTACTATCCCGAAAACATACACAGTTCCTAAAGGATCAAGTATACATTTAATATCGGAACGCCTTATTAGATTTTGTTGCAATTTGAAACACAAATAGTTCTTAGTCTGAAATCCTATCCTACTAATAATATTACAATAATAATGTTACGTTACGTTACGTTACGTTACGTTTACGTTACGTTACGTTACGTTACGTTTACGTTACGTTTACGTCACGTTTACGTCACGTTTACGTCACGTTTACGTCACGTTTACGTCACGTTTACGTCACGTTTACGTCACGTTTACGTCACGTTTACGTCACGTTTACGTCACGTTTACGTCACGTTACGTTTACGTCACGTTTACGTCACGTTTACGTCACGTTTACGTCACGTTTACGTCACGTTTACGTCACGTTTACGTCACGTTTACGTCACGTTTACGTCACGTTTACGTCACGTTTACGTCACGTTTACGTTTACGTCACGTTTACGTCACGTTTACGTCACGTTTACGTCACGTTTACGTCACGTTTACGTCACGTTTACGTCACGTTTACGTCACGTTTACGTCACGTTTACGTCACGTTTCACGTTTACGTCACGTTTACGTCACGTTTACGTCACGTTTACGTCACGTTTACGTCACGTTTACGTCACGTTTACGTTACGTTTACGTTACGTTTACGTTACGTTTACGAAACAGAACTCAACACAATACAACATAAGACAACATAGCATAACATAACGACGATGAACACGAAATATTTTAAGGTATTTTGTATGCCAGCCGGGTTTGGCGACATAAGGTACATAATTATACTCTGAATCGGCATATAGCTGACTAAAACTCTGCCGACGTTACTAATTTGGCAAAATTATTGTTTTTGTAAGAATTCACGTAAGTTATGTTTGTATGATAAAGAGTGAAATTTACAAACACCCCGTAGTTACTATAAGAACTATAACAAACAAAGTAAGACAACAACTCTACATTTTTACCATTTTTTGAAAGATGTGAATTTACACACAAAACAAATCAAAATTCTACGCGGACGAAGTCGCGGGTAACAGCTAGTAAGAACATATAGTTCTCACACCTGCTTTATACTTTATATCGTCTATTCGTAACAAAAACAGATCATCACAATAAGAACACTCTTTAATTCATCTACAAAACGCCATAATACGCGCCTTAATTGTTTACGTAGAACATCGGGCTGGTAATTAAGCCTTTTTATGTTAGTTTGTTCCTTTTATCATCACGACAAAGCTTTTACGACACTTAATCGTCGCAATTACACCTCGCGGAGTTCCGCTGAACGCATATCTTGGTAATTGTGCAAAAATATTTTATTCTACTTTTAATACAGGTTCGAGAGGTTGTGGCTAATTGATTGGAGTAATTGTGAGTAATGATGTAAGTTAGCGATTTAACTAGACGGGATTGTCATTTCCTTTTTTGTCTATATTCTCCATAAAAAATGCGAGTTTAGGTTTTTGCTGAAACGTTTATATTCAAGCACCTTTTTTCAGAGATAAATAAGTATTATAAAATATATTTATATGGAAGATTAGAAACCGATTCTTTTTGCTCAAAGTTTCTTGAAATAATGAGGCTAGAAATCATGTCAGAGGACAATGGACTTATAAAAAAGGTACGTCAATTTAGAGGGCACAATCTAATCAGTCACTCGTAGCTAAACCTACCTCGGGTAGAGAGTACTCGGGTGACGACACCGACGACGCCATCGGTCGGTTCGTGCGGCGAGCGTGGGCTGCATCACCGAAGACCATCCGCGATTTTAACTTACAGATGGCCATCAGGGACAGAAATGCGGCCGTTATGGAGGCTCTGGGCCGGGAGGAGGCAGCTTAGGCAAATGGCAAGGCAAACACTCGATGTCGAGTCGATTACTAGCGGAATCCCAACCGGTAGTGATCGGTTCTACAGACGAGCACTAGAATTAGATTTTAAATGTACCCAACTCCCTCCTATTTTCCTCTTCTTCTCCTTATCCAAGATATGTGTAAAAAATGATAATTGTAATGACAAAGATCACGGACCCCGGAGTCTGTGGAGTGGCTAATTTAAATAATAAAAAAAAAAACCTACCTCGGGAATTCTATTGATATATTTTGACCTCTATATCCTCGCCTATATAGAAACGTCGAACTTGCACAAACCTTTTTACAGCTCGAGAAATAAAACTTTAATTCTGAGCTTCGAGATATCTTTAAGTTAATGCTTATTGACATTTTGCCCGTTTTGGGACCACGTTTGGGACCTTCTAGCCCGACTTTTATGTACCGCCGATAAACTCGATGAAATTGCAATTTATTATTGAAATAAATTTATTTCGCATAAAACGTGCGTTTGTTTTGGACTTTGGGTCCGAAACGGGCCATAATTTGAGGTAAGCTTTACATGATAAATGCATTTTATTTAAATGCATTTGGGCCGCATTAATGAATACAAAGTAGTTGTGTAGGCCCCGGACGGCTGTGGGACGGTATGGCTTAATTACAATCAAGTATTTCGATCTGACTTTGAAGATTACCCCGTGTAAATTAAACGCACCGAATGTGAGTTGGAGATTTATTCAAAATTCGTTATCATATTTTTTATATCTGATGTTTATTGAAATCTGCGGAGGGTTGCCATACATATTTACTTTAGTAGATTCATCATTATCATCATCAGCCTGTACTTGTCCACTGCTGGACATCGGCCTCTCCCAAGATACGCCACTCAGCCCGATCCTCGGTCTTCCGTCTCCAACTGCCACCAGCTGCCTTTCGAAAACTCTAGTAGATTAACTTGATTAATTTAAATTTGTAAGAAAACGCTAAAAGTGAGGTAGCCGCTGGCGACCTTCTACTACGAGCAATCTCTTCCAGACAACCGTTGAACGAATAATGAATATTTTATAAAACTCTCATTTACATAAGGCTGGCCTCTTTTATTTTATTCAGCGGTTTAATAAGCAACCTACCTTGTATTACCAGTGACGGGACTCAGGAAATTATCTCACAGGGAGAAAGTCAGTATCATAATCCACCAAGCTAACTAACCACGGGCTGGCCGATGTCCGATGTCACATGCGTGGAATATGCCGCGGTTTGTTCAGGATATACTTCCACCATTAAATCATGTGGTTTTGACAAAGTTATACTTCTGCACTTGGAAAAATTAATGATTTATCAAAAGTACAAAGTACTTATCTACAGAAGTTGAATGTAAAATTAAGACTAGCTCAAAATTCAAAATTTACGAAAACGCATCTTCGTCCTTCTCTTACCACCTCTTACTACTCTATCTTGCCTTAAAAAGTAGCCTTTAGGTACCCTTTCTCGGGCCTTCATCATCATCATCATCAGCCGCAAGACGTCCACTGCTGAACATAGGCCTCCCCCTAGATTTCCACAACGAACGGTCCTGCGCAACCTGCAACCAGCGGTTTCCAGCGACCTTTATGAGGTCATCTGTCCATCTAGTGGGAGGCCGTCTACGTCTTCCGGTTCGTAGTTGCCACTCGGGCCTTACACTATTTCAATTTCATTTAAATCGGTTCTGTAGAATAGGCCTGAAAGCGTGACTGGCAGATAGAGTTACTTTCGCATTTATACTCGTAAAATTAGTAGAGATGTATCGAATACATATGAATAAGATAACATTCGATATTAAGGTAATATATTAATTTACAGGTTTAAATATGTCGCACAAAGTTTCAATATTTCAACTTATCGGAGCGCAAGTCTCTATAGTCACTTTCATAACTTAAATAATGATTACGAGAGCAGCCCGGTGCAATAATCGTAAATAATAATCAGAAACTTATAAACCAGCGCAGTGGCCGCCGAACGCTTACTTTCACTCGCGTGTAATGCTCCTCCGAGCTCCGTTGGAATAACTTTACAAATTAAATTGTTTTAACTGACTACCAAGATGGTATAGTAGCAAGAACACCAGACTTTCCACCGTGAGGACATAAGAACCTTGGATTTTTTTAACAATAATAAGTTTGGACTCGGACTCAACCGCGTTCTCACCTGATGTTAAGCGACGATGCGGTCTACGATGGCGCTAATCTTATAGGAAACCGATGCACTCTCGACTTGAAGACACCAAGATTGTAGTCATCAAGAAAAACCCACTCAGGCAACGCATTCCACAGGCTAGACGTTGTAATCACAAAACTGGAGTCAAACCTCCTAATTCCAGATTTTGGAACGTCAACCAAATTAAGGGAGATTCGAACCTGTGTCCGCTAAATTGTAAATCTCCGTTCTATTCCCTAGGCCACTGCAGCTTTCTGCACTAGAATAAAAAGATATTGCCAGTCATAGGTACTGCCGAAAGTAGTGAAAACTCATTACTTAGATTAGAATTTAAGCATTAAACAACACTGTTAAACAGTACGTACGAGGGTCAAACTGAAAGTTCTTAGAAAATCAAAAACTGATTACCTTAGCCAGTTATTAGTTTTCTTATATCTTTTCAAAATATTGTCCATTTACGTCAATACACCGCTGCATGCGATGGAACCACTGGGAAAAGCACTTTGCCCACTCGTCCTTAGGGGTCTCTTCAATGGCATCGCGATACGCAGCCACCGCTTCTTCAGCATTCATAAACCGCTTTCCTTTAAGTTTTTCTTTAATTTTTGAAAATAAATAAAAATCACAAGGCGCGAGGTCGGGGCTATACGGCGGGTGACCCAGTAATTCAACGTTTGATGTCGCCAAATAGTCGATCGTTCGCTTGGCGGTGTGCGATGAGGCGTTGTCGTGGTGAAGGAGGATCCTACTGCGAGGTCGTTTCTCTCGAACTTTTTCCAAGACAAGTGGCAAACAATTGGTAGTGTACCATTCTGCAGAAACTGTTTTTTGATCCTCTAACACAATTGTTGCGAAATGACCTATCCTTCCAAAGAACGAGGCCACCATTTTTTTCATAACATACATTTATAAAGAAAAGAATAAGCACTTAACACGTAAAACGAGTATTAGTTACATAGATAATTTGGATAGAACGTTAACAAGCAAACATAATATTGTTTAAAATATTAAAAAAAAACATTATACATAATATAAAAATATATATATAAATATTAAACACATACATTTGTAAATGTTTGATCGTACGCCTGTGTTTGTTTGGACTTCTCAAAACCAGGTTTGAGGTATGTACCTACATCTAAAGATAGGTTCTCTAATTATTATAACTAGACGGAAATCCTTTTAGAAGTATACTCCCTGAAAAAGTGTTGACATTTAAATAAGAGTTTTAACACAATATCAAATCTGCGTACACTTGTGTAATTATTGGTGGTATTGGTGTCTTTATTGGTGTGAGCTGGGATCCGAACCGGCGTCGGTTTGCGGTGAGGAGGATCGATTCACCACGCTCGCGGATGGCGGATTCACGCGCGATGTAAAATACGTCTTCGGATCGTTGCGGTCAAAAGAATGCGCCGAGCTATTCTTAATTTTACACTAGCAGCTGGCTTTAACTTGGAATGCGATAAATTGTAGCTTTTATATTTTTATGTGGACAAAGCAAAGTACGCAGACTCGCTACCGACTTGGCCAGTCAAATAGATAGGATATTGAAGTTAGGACATTTCCTAGAGCCCGCTAAGGGAAATACCACACCTACTATCATACCAACACCTTAGCCAGTTAGTCCCTTTCGTAAAATATATACTTAATTTTGTTTTTTACTCTCTAACTCTAAAACTATTGAGCAGATTTGGATAAAAATTACATTAATTTATGCGGACTCTTGGAATTGTCTCCACTACCATGTACTTAAGTCGGTTGCGAGTCTGCTCACTGTGCCTTAGATTGTGGGTTCGATTCCCACCCAGGAGAAATATTTGTGTGATGAATACTGATATTTCGATTTTCTGGTATCACCACTGTCTTTTCGAAGTCATACCACTAAACGAAACGGTGAAACTAAAACTACATTGAAACGGTGAAGGAAAACATCGCGAGGTATCTGACGTAAAACCGTGTCATCCATCAACACCTGCGAGAGAAGCCCCCGAGTCCCAACTTTGGGGACATTTAGCGGGTTGCTTATTAGATGTACTTAAATAGATGTGCCTACCTCAAACCTGTTGGTTTGTTTAGACGTTTAGAGCCTAAACTTTCTGCGTTGTCTCAAAGTTCGGTAGGCAGTTATAAAAAATAAGATAAACTGTAAGTAAGCAGTGATTAAATCCAAAATGGCTGTTAGGCGTCAAGCTTTAATCATAATCGTATGCTGCGTTTATTTCATCTTTACCTCAGCTCAGAATTCATTAAACGGAAACTTTACATACACTTTATTGCTCTGAGACCCAATTAAAACGAAATTCCTCGTCTCCGCGGCGCGGGTGCAGTCAAATGAACGTCCATGTGAAATCCCCTATCATAACGTTATTTCGATGCCGACGTTTTTAATTAACCATATTGCTGACCCAGAAAGCTTTTACATTGCTTTTCATTGCTCATTTAAATACTGTTTTGAGTATATTGTTAATTGGTCAGCGAAAATTCATGTTGGATCAGAGGAACTGAACTCACCCTGACGTATTACAAAAAAAAATTACTTATGTTTTGTAAAATTAGACAAAATTAAATTAAGTTAATTATTGTTGAATTTTATTTACAACACAATTGTCGATGACGATTTGACTATACTCAAATATTTGACTATTATACTCAAATATTTTCCCAGGTACTTGGTTCGTCAAATCTTAATTTAACGTTTAAAATATGGGTGGCCTTTTCTCAACAAATTTTGTCATATTATTTTTTTCAACTTATATAATATGGAATTCTTTAAGTTCACCTCAGACTGACGAACACGACACTGTTATTGCATATCCCTATTTATGGTTGCAATCAATGTTTGGAAAAGGATGGTCAGTATTTTGCTAGAAAAACATCTTTGCTATTATGAAGTACCTACTGTGAGTGAAATAATTATTGTTAATTTAAGTTACGCATAGTCATAGAAAACATAATATTAAATATAGGGCGTTCAAACTCAAACAATTTTACAAAGAAAATCGTCATGAGACGAAGCTTGCTGATCATTTAAATTAAACTATTTTTGTATTGCAGGTGGCATGTTGGCGGACTATTGCAGTAATTCGCTGCGAATTATCAGCGTGGTATGTCTCTAGGCTCTGTCACAAAAACAGTAGAACGTATTGACTGACCCGGTGGCTTAGTTGGTAGTAAGACTGCGACGTCGTCTGTAAAATAAGCATTTATTTACAACGAAAAAAGCGTCTTCGCTCGCGGCACTCGCGGTCTATAAGTTTTGTCATAGCATTCTCCTTTGGTAAGAAAGACCAAGTAATAACGACTTATATAGAACTTACAGCTTCACAATGTGTGAACGACAACACGGGTTTCGAGGACATGTGTCATTCGCCAACCCGAACTTGGCCGACATAGTGGATTACAATCTCCTTGCAAGAGACGGCCCCAAATCGCAGCTATGGGAAAATAAAGTTGTTTATGATAGAGTTAAAGTATTTTGTTCGCGATTTAGTCCTAATAACATTGTTTAGAATAGGATACCTAATGTATTTTTTGACGTGACAACGTCTAATAAATCGATGAACGCCGGCACGAAAATGTGTTCAGTTATGTCCCGTTACGCTCATTTTACGCTTGCGCCGCATCTACCAATGTTTTGTTATGACATTGTCACGTTAAACTATCGTATGTAAACCAACCAGTTTTTTTATAAGATCAAATCGTGAAAGCTTAAAACTTATATAAGATGTAAATACCTTTAGATCCTAAGTAATAATATATTTTAATGGAAACATGACTGTTGAGAAGATACAATTACCAGAAATCTTCAATAAAGCGTCGGTCAAAAACTCATCTCAATTAATCGATTAGTGACGATGTGAACTTAAATTTCATTTATCGATTAGCTTCATATCTATCGGCTAAATTAAAAGTTCTAATACAAGAACATCATCAGAATTACAACGGTGAACGTACATTCAATCATCATTAATTATATTTCATCAATCTATTGCGGACTGGAAGATTTGTAATTAGTTTTAAGCCATATTTTCTAATCGAATGTATAATTTTTTACCAAACTGGCTTGATAGCCATCTCAATTGATTACCATAGCAAGAGCGTTAAAAAACTAGTTTTTTAATATAGCATAGAATGTCGAGACGAGCAGGACATGTGCTTGATGGTAAGCAAACTGCCTGTCACATAACAGCACAGTGACACGCAGCTATTGGAACATGAAAAGTCCAAATCATAACCTAGCACTGCACTGCGCTCGTCAACCAGAGATCTGAGATATTATATTTCTCTGGAAACATTGCCCTTCAAACCGGAACACAGTAATGTTTGCACATTACTACTTGGCGGTAGAATAACTGGAGTTGAAACAAAAGGTGTGGTACTTCCCCAGATGGACTCTACCAAGAGTCCTACCACTACAAAAATGTCACTTCAATACTAACATAATATTATTATTAGGAATCGACTTTTTCTCAGACTCTTCATAATGTTGCGGGTCGTAGGGCATCCACCATCTTTTATCCCCAAGAACAAAACGCAGCATTGTCTAAGATTGAATAACCACGTACTCGTATTAATAACCTCAATTAAGTGCGTTCCAAACTTCCACGTTGAATAGTCTCAAATACAAAGGCACGAATAATTCGTTGATTTTTAAAACAAAACTACATAAAAAACAGAGCACAAACTAGCTCCCACGATCACAAAGCGGAGCCACTAAAGCAATCCTCAAACATAACTTTATAATTGGATAATAGAGGTATGTTTAGTTCGGTGAGTGGACGAGTGTGTAAGATGAGTTTGGCGCGTTGTAATGAAAGAAGCGGGCATTAAAGTCGCCCGACGAACGTGAGCTTTCAATGACGCCTAATGAATGTCCGGCTTTTTTCTATTTTGGATTAGGAACATAGAGCTATGTGTGCTAGATGAAATAAAGATAAACGTCGTTATTTATACAAAATCTGAATCATTTTATTTTTTGTCGATGAAAAAAAGCTTAAAAAGGCTAAATGGTGAGCCATGGCACATGAGAGAGGTTTAAATCCAGCAGATAGGTCGATGATGATGATGATGGCATAAAGCTTGCACGTTACCACCATTTCGCCTGTTATTAAGAGACGATGCGGACTAGGATAGAAACCGATTCACTATAAACTTCTTCGACATGGCAGAAGAAAGATATATCTTTCTCGGAACATGCCGGTTTCCTCACAAAATTTTCCTTCACTATTAAAGCCCGTGGTGATGACAAACTGGTACATCTGCAATTGGAAAAATACATAGAAGTGCAGGTGGGATTCAAACCGACGACCTCACGATAGTAAGCCCGACGTCCTCACCACTACTCAACCCCCGCAATGTTGTTTACTGAATTAAGGCTAAACAAGTTGAATTTACAACTACTCTGTTGTCTTGACTGATCTAGCGTTCCTACATCTTTGTAAAATTCGTGGTCACTATCTTAGTGACGTCGGCATATTTTTTGTTATCGATAAAATCATCTCTCGGTGTGTCTAATATCGATATCAGCTTAAATTATTTAAGAGATTATGAAACAGTTTTTGCTTGTATGTATCCGAGATGAGTATATTTAGAATATAAAAAACTGAGCTTCACTGTTAAGATCTTGTAACAAATTAGAGCTTACAAAGCTAAGCTCGTAAGAAATTAAAAGCTTTTTTAGCGTGAACTTTATTAATTTAATTAATTGAAGTTACTGTCGCTAATATCAATTAAGTGTGAATGGCTTAAAAAGTGTTGCATGTGTAAGTATACTTTATGAACTACCTTTCCCATTGCTGGGATTTTTTTGGGCATTCTCTCAAAGACAAAAGTCGTGTAGTGGACTATGGCATTGAATCTCTCCTTGTGAGAGAGACTAGTCCCAGCAGTAGGTATACAGAATGGACAGTTTATGCTTAGCAATTATATTTTAATCTTAGGAATACAAACAGACAAACAGTTTAAGTAATCTAGAGCCAATAAATATTCTATCGATTTCCTAAACTAGGTAAGTAGGTAATTATATGCTAAATATACTTTTCACATTTCTTTGTAAATATAACATCAAACTCCAAAAAAAAATAGCTCTTTGTCAATAATTTGGCATATTATTTAATTTATCGCTCGTATTTCTGTAATAAAGCCTTATTGTAATTTTGAATACGTAATATTACGTATTCAAAATCTATTTTAGTGAGGTTTGTAATCTCTGATTTTAGTGAGTATTTTTGCCACAGGTTTTGTTTTGCACGCTTCGACCACCGGCGCCGCGTTTTATATTAATTTCATTTCAAAATTCGAATCGAATTGGCCCTCGATGTTTCTCGCAGGCCAGTACGATGGTGTAGAATCAATGTTTTTGTGAGTTGATTAGAGTCTGAGGTTGATTGCGTCCACAGATGAGGTGTTAGTCGTCGAGCCCGCGGGAAGTAGGGAATTAGACGGATTCTCTACGCTCGGCGTAGTTGCTAGTCACGCACGTTATAATCTTGTAACTTTAATTTTATTTCGCTTTTGGGAACTTTTAAATATAATATTAATATAGTTTTAAGCTATCACAGTAATTCACTGCACTACCCGATATTTAATGCTGGAAATTGTACATAAAACTGCTTCGAAATATCGCGAACTCGTTCTACCATATAATCACGGTATATATCTTGTAATTAATAATGATGGTGGATGATAAAAATATCTTGAGAATACATTAGAACTAAGCATTTATAGCTTGGCAAAGAAGGTTGAAATTGAAGATTAATTAGTACCGCCACTATCCCAAATAGGTCCCTGATAGCATCAGTGAAGCTGTGGTGACCTGAACATAGAATGCCATAGAATGAGATCTAACAATTTCGAGATCGTGGGTTCAATTCTCGCCAGCACCACTGAGTATTTTTATAAGTGTTAAACGAGTTTGTCATAACCACTGGAATTGACGGTGAAGAAAGACATGATGAGGAAACTAGCATATTCCACTTGGCCATAGGGGTAATTTATCGGCTTCACTCTTTTCTTGTGAGAAAAGGCCTTAATTCCCAATACTGGGGACATAAAGTGGGCTAATTATGGCAGCAGTGCCAGAGGCAATCTACCTAGGTAGTTTTGCGAGTGCAATATAAGTAGGATGTGTTGTACCCTAATACAATTTTGTACCCAAAAAAGGCTTACCCAGTCCACAAAAAGGGCTAACATTGCTACAACGCATTTATTACTAGTCATTACTGTATATAACGTTTTGTAGATTCCTAATCGAAGCACTCATTAGACAGAAACCGACGCAAATGTACAGCGAAGCTTCACACATCGGCCGCTTCACGCATGCGCGGCCCAGCCACGAATAAAAAACCAAGATGGAGGCGCTTTGTGGCGAACCGCTGGCCCATTACCTGCGTAATTACGGGTCATTAGAGCTGTAACTGGAATATCCACTTATAATACCGTCGTCCCAGTGGATGTGGTATTAGTACCACAAGCTGCATCCAACAGATTTATTTGTGGGCTTCCCAATTTTATGACGCTTTCCGGCGTCATATTTGCGAGAAGTGAATCCCGTGCATTCAAGGTTTTGATATTGTTGTCATCAGCTCGTATAAATTTAAAGCTAACTTATTTTACGCTTTTTATTTTCAGGCGAGATGGTTGAGCACCAATAGTCTAAGATCCCGCTATACAACGACCTTCACCGAGCGTGTTTTATATGTAAAACACTTTTCATCCAATAAACAATATAAATTTAATATGTCAACAAATTATATTGCAAATGGGTTGCCTAAAAAATTTCAGTCCCGAATTTGATTAATTAACAATTAAAATATTTTTTCTTAACTATTTCACTTAAATTTATTGAATTTTAGAAAAAAACTATATAACATAACTTATTATTTTGACGTGACAACGTCTTATAAATTGGTTTGCCGGGTGACACTTCAAGAAACTGCGTTACGCTCCGCTCACGTTATGCGCTCACAACGAGAGCGAGTGAGAGGCACGCGTCCCTTCCACTCGGGCATGGTTAGCCCGCCTAAGAGCGAGAGAGACAGACATAAAAAGTGAAAGGCACGCGTCCCTTCCGTAAAATTATTTTACCACTCAAAGTCGTTGTCACGTAAAACTTTCGCCCGTATACCGACTTTACAGGCAACCAATTTTTTTTTGCTTTACTCAGTGCTTACGAAATCTCATGCAAATATTTTCAAACAATAAAAAGTTTCAAACAAACTTTCATCCCTTATTTCACCCCTTTCGAGGTTGAGTTTTGAAAAATACTGTACCTAATACAAAATTCATTATTTTAATCATGCTCAATTCGTGCGAAATTTAATGCGAATACGTTTAAGGAAAAAAATGTTTCATAGAAACTTCCATCCCGTTTTTTACACCCTTAGGCGTTGAATTTCGTAATGATATTTCGTAAGCACTGAGTAAAGCCAAAATAATAAGTTATGTTATTCAGTTTTTTGCTAAAATTCAATCAATTTAAGTGAAATATTTAAAAAAATAATGTTAAATTGTTAATTAATCATATTCTGGACTGAAAGTTTTTAGGCAAACTCATTTGCAATATATTTGTTTACATATTAAATTACATTTTTCATCCAATAAATAAATACTACAATTGATGTTAAGTGGCGATGATTTTCTAAAAAAAAAAATTACACGACTCGAAGACACCTAGACTATTTAATAACTCAGACTACACATTTCACATTTTGTAGGTTTTTGTTACGAAATCAGAACCTTTGGATTGAAATTATCGAGTGAAGTTAATTTACATAGTTGAAAACTCTATCAAACTTTGGCTAACGCAGATTATGCGGGGCCCTAATACAATATAAAAACCTAATCTTGCTAACTTTATTTCCGTACATATATTACCGTACACACTTGATACATATTGGCTTGGAGGCAAAGCTTGGGCAACCCCACTTTTGGTGCGAAGAACTACGCTCACCAACTGAGCGTTTATTTGGAAAAACTGTTACTTGGCCATATAAGAATATCAAACCAGTGACGTTCCCAAGTCTTTCCAGCCCCGCACCACCCTAGAACTTCTTCACGCTCTGCGGCACTCGGCACTCACTGCTCGAAGAGCGAGGAGCGCGTATAGAAGTTCCCATCACAATCGGTGGAAGTTAGCGATCAGTAACCTATAACACACCGGTCTCTATACCGCCTTATTAATTATTATTAAAAAATGTTTCATTTACTTTACTGTTTTGCTTCCATTATTATTGGATTGTTATAAATGTCTAATCAGTTTTTGTATAATTATGTAATGTAGATAATAATAGAGTAAAATTGATATAGTTCTTGAATAGGCAGCTCAGAGTGATTTATATAAAGTTTTTTTGTCAAATTGTCATAGACAACCCAATATTTGCATGCCGTAAGGTTGATTATGGAGTTCTCAACGTAAACATTTAAGATCTTATTGTAATTACCTATTTTCGCAAATAAAGAAATTTTATTTTTATTGTATTTATTTTTACTAAATCGGCGTTCGCTTTGCTCTATCATTTCAAGCGAAAAGAAAAAAGAGAGGTAGCTTTGATATATCTCTAGTATATATCAAAGCTTTAGTTAGGCAGTAGACCCCCGGTTCTAGGAAATTAATGACTGATCCACCAATATTTATTTATTATTTATTTATTTACGCGGAGGTTCCTGAGCCTCGCATCCCATTGTTACAAGCCTACATAACAGTTACAAGTATCACGACAATAATATCAAGTTTTGCCAAATATGTTTCAACTCTTTAATTTTTTTTCGATTTTTTAATATTGTGTGATGAGATGAGTAAGATATGTACCTGATGGTATGCAACAAGTGTCAGCAGAACAATGTCATAGTAGAATAGTTATGTCAAAATAGTTTAAATTACAATCTAGCATTGCTCTGTGTTCGGCACCCCAAGGTATAAGATTATTCATCTTTGTTATGTTTCTCTGGCGAAATTGCCCTTCAAACTGGCACCTCACAGTAACGTTAGTAAATTTGAATTCTGCCTTACTTTCTTCTTCACCTTTATTTTTTCAAGTATTTGGCTTTTTCCGTGAAGAAAAATTTCGTAATATAACATGTTCATTTCAGCAAAACATCTTCCCGTGTATCATCCGGAAAACCAAAATTGCCCAGTGTGGTACAATATGGACTGGATCCTCTCATTATATGAAAAAGACGTTATATATTTGATAAATACATATATCAACTACATACTTGTTTTATTCTGGTTAAATAACTAAAATACACAAAATTAGATTTAAATAATATTGTTGCTAATTTCTTAAGTTTATTCAATATATTGTATACATAATATATGCTGCTAAATATCCGGTTTGAAGAGCTTCGTTCCCAGTGCCAATACAGGGCACAAAAATAAAACATTTTAAATCTCTGGATGACGAGCGCAGTGCAGTACTAGATAATGATTTGGACTCTTCAATTTTCCAATAGTTGCTTACCATCCGGCAGATGTCCTGCTCGTCACTCTATAGCTCTACACTATAAAAAAAAACAAACAAAAACCATCAGACGAGACATTAGCACTAGATCATTATTTCTGTTTGAACAGTGTGAAACCACAAATGCTCTACAAATATACCTATACAAGTTGCGATATTTGTCAATCACGTACCCAAGTCCTTCGTAATATTTCTTAGTGTTTATGTATCCAATTACTAAACCATTTAACATATTCTTCTAATGAACGGTCGTCTATCTGTCAATTGCCAGTAATTAAAGCAATTAAACTAACCGACGGCAGATCCAGGGTTGCCAGATTAACCGCCTTGGAAATGCTCCAAATATTTCGACCGTCGAAATGATGACACGGCACCGAGATCGCAGGATATGGTTTATCGTTATTATGTGTCATCAAAGCGAGCCTAAAAAAATAATTAGCCTCGCGTTTTGTGGAACGCCGACACACAACGAAGGTTTTATAACGACCGGCACGACATATTTTCACGAAGAATTACGTATCTTTAGTACGTGTGACTTTTTTATCGGTTAATTCAGGATATTCGTAAAACATTTTTTTATCGATTCTAGATTGGGAAAAAGCGTTTTTTTACTAGTACCTTCACTCAGTTTCAATCGTGGTTCCCGGTCCTATTATTTCCCCGGTATAAAAAAATTGCGTGTGTGTTATTCTAGACTATGTATCTATGTACAAGATCCTTTCAGTAGTTTTTGCTTCAAAGACTAACAAACTTCCATAAACACCTACAAACATTCGCTTTTGTGATAAGTATTGGTAAGATTAGTATGTATGTAATTTACGACATTGTTGGTTTGTCACCCAATTTTACAGGCGAAATTCAGATTTCTCTTTTGTCATAGGTTTTTAATTTAATTCTTTTAAGTACAGTCTTCTAACTAAACTACACACCCTGCTGTAAAATAATTTAAATAATGTATGTACATATGTTTTAAAAACACTTTATGTGAATAATGATTATTTTATTTTCTTTCAGTTTCCTTTCAAGCGACTTTGTAGGGTGTTTCTGAAATGTCAAAACGGGTTTTATTGTTTGGGTGCTATAGTGATCATCCTGACTCGGGCGCTGATCGTGTCGTGCATGTAAAGGGTCTTTACAAGATTGCAGGGCAATTTGGCGTGGTCGCCGCTCGTCCTCGGCTGTTTTTGTCGGACATTGTCGAGGCTTTGTCCGACTACACAGCCGTGTCTTGTCGATAGATGAAATTTCGTAGAAAGACATCAAAATCTTGAAAATCGCCGAATAGTCATAGTGGCAAGAAAAAAATTTGGTGCCTTTCACGGATGTTTAATTAGTATTTTTAGCTACGAAATTAAATTAGGAGGTCTTGATTCAATCTCGACCGACTCGGATCTCGAACGACCCAACTGCAACTCATGAATCATCTCAAAATTACCTCAATTTCAAGTTAGAGTCTTTTTTCTTAGTACTACAAATACATATTTCTATCCAATTATTTAGTTTCGGAACTCGGAACAGTCAACTGTTGTAGCATTTTTGCGAGATAAGAAAATATTGAATTATTTTGAGTTAAAGAAGCGAGAGCGGGTAAAACGGTAAAGCGTTGCTAGCCTAATCACTTTTACAAATAATTTAAAGTACTAAAGTATACATAGCTCTTAGTAGTAAGTAACAAGTACTGGTATCTAGTATTGTCTATAGTATCTTGGTACATATTTAGAAGATACTATAAGGACGAGACCGCTCACTGCCGTCATCGTGGAGATGTAGCGAAGATAAACGGCGCATCGGCGCACGCGCAAGCGGCATTGCTTTGTTCTAGTACTTTGTATTACGCTGTTTTTTGTAAAGGGATATAAGACATATGACCTGAGGTCAACTGTAATGTGGAGAAATTGTTTTCTTCTGACAGGAAGGGCAATGTTTCCAGAGAAATTTAAGGTCCACTCAACACAGGTTAGTTAGTTCTGGATTGGGAATCGAATCTACAGCCTACGGCTGAGTTTAAACAGACTCACTACCAATTGAGCTATGGGGTCAGTTATCGAGCTAATAAAAATTAATATTTAAAAAAAATATAAATTAATATGTATGGAGATATACCTAAATAGATATCACATATCACTCAGCAGGTGCATCGAACCGATAACCGTCAAATTGCAACGTAACACAAAACAACTACCGGTTTTTCGCATTTCATGCCTCCTGCTCTACCAAGTTAAAAGTACAGTTGAAATTATGATTAAACTAGTTTTAGCGTTATTCCATTATTTATTTTATATTTATTATGCAATAACACAAAAAAATATGAAACAGAGCACAGTAAGAAAAACAAGGAACTCATCAATTCAAAGTTTATGTGACGTAAAATTAAAATTAAGTTTCCAAATTTTTGTGACAATAAGGCAAGCTCATTTCCATATAACTTTATATGGTGTAAAAATAAAGTTTTTTCCTTTAACAATATATTGTATATCACATGTAACAAAAGCTCGATGCCGAAATGTACCTACCTGTGTTTTGTTTGTTGATCTACATTACTATGGGGCGCACAATAACAATTATGGTAATTTGGAACTTACAACAGATAGTCTGAAATACAGATAGGCTACTTGATGTCTCGCAAATGCTAAATTCCTTGGGGGGGGGAAATATAAATGCTGTCGATTATTTGGTCCAACGTATAATTATTGCTATTCGGCATGATTCCAACTGGTCATCTTGATTATTATTAAGACTTCCATTATTGGTGTGGGTATAGATAATTCAGAAGAGCTTAGTGTACGTACCTAGGTGGTTAGATATTTAGTGTTGTGGAGTCCTTGTACTCGTAATATAGTATTGTTGAGAAAGCCTCTACCTGTTTCCAAAAAAAATAATCAATAATGTTACTCAGTTCAACCGCGTAGACTTTACAATTTTTTAAATTTACAAATGACAATAGTAGACAAAATACGATACTAGCTCCCCCACTTGCCTCCATCATAAAGCTGGTACACTACACACTCCAGGATATCGCGGATCGAAGCGAGTTCATAATTAAATACCGATAAATGTCAAGCAGACGAACGTTGCGAATTTATCGATGTTCCCCCAGAGAAGTTATCATTGGAACTCTTTCGTTATAACGTTTTGTTATTATAAATGCAACTAGCAGCGCCCACCGGTTTTACTCGCGTAGTTTTTTACTTTTATAGGTTTACACTTGACCGCCATCTCGCTTGATGTTAAGCGACGATGCGGTCTACGATGGAACGTGTTTACCTAGAAGAAACTTCACTCTCGATTCGAAGACACAAAGACCGTAACCATCGGGGAAAACCTACTCAGGCAACGTGTTCCACAGCCTAGACGTTCTTATCACAAAATCAAATCTCTATAAAATCAAGTTCTCGTTACTGTTGTCTTTCCGTAATAAAAATCCCATGTAGTACCTATTCCAGATTATAATCCAAACATGCATGTTACAAATTTCAATCAGATCCGTTCAGTTATTCCGCTGTAATTGAGCAACAAACATCAACCTTTTAGCATTTATAATGTTATTAATTTTAAGTATGATTGTGCTACAAAAAAAATAATAATTTAAAAAACCTACATCATCCATTTACCTAGGCTAAAAATTAAAATGATATACTTGAACTACGTGAATATTCCCTGACGATAAAATCGAGATAGATTTTATCATCAGGGAATATTGTGTATAAGTAAGTATCTTTAAGTTAAGATTAAATGAGTTTCTTCATGTTAAGCACGCTCCATCGTAGACCGCATCATCGCTAAACATCAGATGAGATATCGGTCAAGTGCAAACCTATTATCAATAAAAAAAAAATTGGTTGCCTGTAAAGTCGGTAAACGGGCGAAAGTTTTACGTGACAACGACTTTAAGTGGTAAAATAATTTTACGGAAGGGACGCGTGCCTTTCACTTTTTATGTCTGTCTCTCTCGCTCTTAGGCGGGCTAACCATGCCCGAGTGGAAGGGACGCGTGCCTCTCACTCGCTCTCGTTGTGAGCGCATAACGTGAGCGGAGCGTAACGCAGTTTCTTGAAGTGTCACCCGGCAAACCAATTTATAAGACGTTGTCACGTCAAAATTGGTATCCTGGTGGTTCATTTGACCCATAAATTTTGTTCACGGACCTGTAGCCTATAGTCGCTTATTTTTTCATCGGAAGAGATGAGATAGGTAAACTTTTCCGAGCGGTAGTTTAACGACTTATTTTTTTTTGCTTTAATTGCGTTTTAATTACTTTTAACATAATTTTGGAACATGTCATTTTTCTCACGAAGCTTTCTTACAGATGTTCTTATAAATTACGAAGTAGATTCTATTTAACCGATAATTGTATGACAAACTAATTTCAATCCTTCGGTACAGCCCGACATAATATCTACCTATTACTTGTCCTATCACCTATCTTATAAATTACGTAAGATTTTTTTTTTTCTTGTTTGATTTAGTGAAGTACATTAAATTATGTTCTTTTTATTATTGACATGATATTTAAGCTGGTAATTATTTGATATTTTGTAAGAAACAATTTGTAACTGTTTTATTTTATTTTTAAATTGACATTTAACTATTATCTTGATACGAATAAAAATCTGAATCTGAATCTTGATTGTTCTTGTTTAAAATTTTTGCCATCTAACATGTATTCGCAATTGTATTTTGTAGTATATCCCGTAGTAGGGATTCTCACTATAAAAATAGCCTTTATGTTATGGCTCCATTTTCGTAATAGAATAGGCGGTGCAATGCGTTGCCTGAGAGAGTTTTTCTCGATTGATTACATCTACATTATGTCTTCAAGTCATGAGTGAATCGGTTTCTTCTTAGCTACAACGGTCCATCGTAGACCGCACCATTTCTTAACATCAGGCTATGTGGCAGGCAATTCCAAACATACCATTATTAAAAAAATGAAGGATTTATTTATTTTTAAGTATTTTGACTTTGACAAGGCAGTATCGTGTGGAGATGTTGCGATGGCCGATGCCCTTTGCGGCGACGTCCGGCGGCTTGCCAGCTTTGACTCGTTCCACTGATAGAGCTATAAATTCATGAACATGACTTACAGCGTACAATGTACAGAGGTCCGTTAGTACTCAATTACTTAATGGCGGGATCTTTCTGAGTCATGACGCCAAAGCATCAATACAGACAAAAAACATTTTCAGATCCCAACGTAAAAATCCGCACTGTAAAATAGATTTTGTTTTGGTAGGACTACTTACAGAGTCTGCCTGGGGTAGTACCACATGTTTTCCTGTCATTCTATCATCAAGCAGTAATGTGAACACATCACTATGTTCCGGTTTAAAGGGCAATATTTCTAGTGAAAATATATGGCGTAGATAAAACATCTTATACCTCTGTGTGACGAGCGCAGGGAGGTGCTAGGTAATTATTTGGGGTCTTCGTGTTCTAATAGCTGCGTGCTGTATCACTGTGCTGTTATGGGCAAGCATGTTGCTCATCACCATTCGACTCTTCACAATAGGTACGTATAATAAAAGGGTGTGCCCGGAGTGGCTAGTAGCACAAAACAATTTAGCATTTGAATTTCGAAATAAGAAATGTTTATTCCTAAGAACTTATCTTCGTATCAAATCCAATTCTTGTAAGGAGTTAATGCAAATAGTTCATCATCGTCATCAACAGCCCACTAAATGTTCTCACTGTTGGGACTCGGGCCTTCTCTCGCAAGGACCGAGTGCGAGTTGGGGGATGACACATGACTTCGAAAGGTTCTAGGTACATGTCGGTTTCCTCACGATGTTTTCCTTCACCGTTTTAAGTTAGCGGCGTTACGCAAATGACTTCGAAAAGACAGTGGTGCGTGTGGGGTTTGAACCGGATCCGGATCGGCAGGCGCCGTTTTCCCGGCTAGACCAGCCATAACTTAATGCAAATAATTACAAGTTTACATTCAATTAAGCCCCAACGCAATTGTTGAAATTTTTAGATCTCTCGTTTTATCGTCTATGCGGTAAGATTCTAACCGCAGCCAACAAGAGGGTTTATAACTTTCAAACGGCTGAACTGATTTGAATGAAACAGCTAAAAGCACTCCCAATGATTACATCTTTCACATAGAAAACACAATACAGTCCTTTTTGCATCGGGGCTTAAAAACAAGTGATGGATCCACAGCGGTCGCTCAAGCGAAACAACGTGAAACAGGTCATTACATAACTTCTAATTGATTCATATCTCATAGGATCGACCCGGCAATTAGCCCGCTATCTATCGGACACATCTCGCCTAATAACACTTTATTACGTAATAACAGACCGGCAACCGACACACAATTAAGGAGACCTAACATTAACACACTACCATTTTGTCGTTACCATCACCCAAATAAGAAACTAAACTATCTAAAAAAACAACGTGAGAGGAAACTTTCGAATGGTTTCTGTATACGCGATAGTGACGCCCCCATCCATCGTAAAGATGAGGTGGTTGTTGTATGAGACTAGACATACGATCATTAGCTACAGAAAAGTGTCGGGATGTGGCTGAAATTGATGATAATTAAATGGACCGATATGTAGAGAACGCACTTATGTTTATGTAATGTATGGAAATACAACCGTTTAAATAGAAGTATATTTCTTGTACAAAGGAAACTATGGCAGTTAGCCTCAAGCGGCCACTTCTCACTAAAAAATATCGATTTGAAATATTTTTTACAGTATACAAAAAAAATTACAGTCATAGGAACTACCGATAGAAGTGAACCTTATAAGCTCCGAATTTGATAGCTTATTTTAAAAACTACGGAAACCGGAAGGCGTGGCTATGAGCATGGCCATCTAGAAATGCACTAGTATTTCTAGACGATCAATGGGAAATGCTGACGTATTTCTAGATGGTCAATTGCCATGGTCCCGAGTTTACCCGAAGATTTCATATCATTGCCGAGCGTGACACTAGAATTCAATTCACAGCCGACGAAAATCTGTATGTGTCACTTCAAAAATATATTTGAAAACGAAACGAGCATGACACGTGTTAGAAACACGGCTGCCCATAACAGCACAGTGCCACGCAGCTAATGGAACATGAAAAGTCCAAATCATTACCGAATCAATAAAATCTGAAGTTACACAAGCACTAAGAATAGAAGAAAACACCACTGCAAACGTACCAGACCTTCCTGAATATCACACAGATTCTATTCAATTCAATTTTACTCCTACACCTCAACCAACCCAGGATCCATTTGATCAAACAACACCGTACCTGTCTCACACAACACAGGCTACAAATATACATATACAGTATACTGTATATTATATAGATCATTACTTATTATACATCATCAATAATGTATAATAAGTATGTATTTAAAAAACTATATAATTATTATATCAGCTATCTGGCTGCCATCACACAAGCTTTGCTTAGTTTGGGGTCAGATGGTGTTGTGTGTGAATTGTCCACCGATATTTATTTATTTATTTATTTTACCTAGCTCTCCACTGTGCTCACCACTCAGAAATATGAACTCTCTCTACGCCCTGTAATTTATCTGGAAATATATTTTTCATCCCACCAGCTCGGAAAGAGTACTTTTGCTCCTCGATATCAGGGCGCAAAAGTCGTTTTTACCCTCTAGAGGTTAAAGTAAATTTGAATTTAGAACATCGTGTGTACTGAGGTTTTGAATTCAAAACATAATTCAACCTATTTATTTCTACTTCCTTGGTGCCGAATGCATCATAAATTTTTTTTAATATGTTAAAAATTCAGACTCGGAACCTCCTTGGTGTACTTACTTTTTTTTAATTTGCTTAGCGCGAAAACATTTAAAAATTTGCATGTAGTCCTTTCCTCGCTGAGGTGGAATGAAAAGTTACGTGTTGCACTCGAGTGCAAAGATTTTTTTTCACCTTGTGCTCTTTTGATTCCCTTGCAACGCTCAGGATTCTAATTTTAGAATCCTTCGCTTGCTCGGTCATCAAAATTGAGCACGCGGTTAAAAATCAACTTTGCACTTATGTATAACAAATAACTATTATTTCGGGAACATAACGGGATCTGAAACTACGCAGATAAAACCGCGGAGAGCTACTAGAGCAGTTTAGCAAAGTCATTGATTGATTAATATCTAATTCGAATTGGTGTAGAGCTACGTTAGGTTAGTATGAGCACTGAGAATGTACCTATGTTATCCAACAAGCTATAACTTCTTGATTATCTATAGACCTTCATTTTGGTCTATGGATAATTCAGGCGCGCGCTTAGTGTAAGTAGTTAGGTATGTAGTTATTAGTTCTCATTGTACATATTTTAGAATTGTTAATAAAGGCTCGGCCCCTTTTAAAACAAGCTAGATAATAATTAAGTCCATTCCGTAAAATAGCAAAACTCGTAAGATTCTAACGGCATCAGATTACAAGCTAACCTAATCTCACCGACCGTAAAATTGTCAACACCGTCAGATTATAATCTAACGCGTGAGATTATAATCTTGTTAACTATTTTACGCTGACATTTACAAAATATACTCTTGCATATTGGAAAATCTTAGTACATATCGGGTTTAGAAAAAAAAATGATTTCTAAAAAGAACATCTGATTTTTATGGAAGGGAATGGAAGAAAACCCAATTACTGTTTATTTTAGAAAAATAATTAATATGAGTATAACTGCGTAAGCTTCTTTTGCTTCAAAAGATTGATCTATCAGCTCCAAATCTTTCCAAAAATTTGGAAATAACCAAATATCTTATTTAACTTTTTTCGTTCATCAAAATCTCATCATAGCGTGACCACTGGCAGCTGACGGGCCCAATTTTCCAAAATTACATTTGATAGAGTCAGGCGGCGGCGGTCGGCGTTGGCGGCGAGGTATTGTGTTTTTTGGAGATGGAAAAAGCTTGGCTAATTTGTGCGGTCATCCGACAAGCTCGCTTGACGCGCTCGCTTCCTGTCCCGGGAATTTAATTTTGTACATTATAACTGAATTCTTACCTTAGGATGGAATATTACGTATATGTTTTGTAGTTGTAGGGCTTCTTGTAGATTCCGTGTAGTAGCACACTTTTTGCACATTATCATGCCACCAAGCAGTAGTGTCCAAACATTACTATGTTCCGGTTTGGAGAGCAATTTTTCAAGAGAAATTACTGGGCCAAGAGATAAAACATCTTAGATCTCCAGGTGACGAGCGCAGTTCGGTGCTATTTGCTAGATAATGATTTGGACTCTTCATGTTTCAATAGCGTGTCACTGTGCTGTTATGGTCAAGCATGTTGCTTACCATCAGGCACATGTCCTACTCATCTTGTCACTCTATACTATAAAAAAAGAATATTCGTTTTGATCTGATTAACCTGCTACGAGTATAAACTAAACTGCCAAAAGATTTCACTCCACTTTCGTAATAAGGACGTCTATGTTTTGGAATACGTTGTCTGAGTGGGTATTCTTAGCTTTTCTAAAAATGTAGAGGTAAAGCTTATCTATAGGTATAGGCTACTTTTTTCTCCCGATGTAAAAAGCGGTGATACAAGTTTTACGCATCTGTGTAAGTTGACATCGTAACCTAAATCTAATAAGAACAAAAATTCATCTATTCTAACGATCATCTATTCTAATTTCAATACGAACCCGTATTCACATAGGTAATATAGATAGACACATAGGTACTAGGCGAAGAAGCCGCCCATTATTTGTTTTCTAAGCCCTCTATTTATTTATTTTTTAGTTTTGTTTGCGGTAAATTGGCAGTCGGCAAGTGCATCCGAGAGCATGCGACTTAGTGCCCATGAAGCTATATTTCACGCTCCGCCGGTTTTCGAGCCACAATAATAACAATCGAGTCGGAACCTGAATGGGAGATAAATTACCCGGGGAGCCTTAGGGAGGGGGTCGGCTTTATCGGTATTGAGGCCGGAGCTGATGGAAATGTTTACGAATTTAGGGTTTGCAAGATACGTGAGTTAGTACCGTGAGATTTGTAGTGGTACTACTCTTTGCATAGTTCATTAGGTGAAAAACATACCTTATTTTTGCTAGTTTTTTTTTTTTAAATAAATAGTGACGAGACGATCAGGACATGTGCCTGATGGTAAGCAACATGCCTGACACATAACAGCACAGTGACACGCAGCTATTGGAACATGAAGAGTCCAAATCATTACCTAGCCCTGCACTGCGCTCGTCACCCAGAGATCTAAGATCTTATATCTCTAAGCCCTGTAATTTCTCTGGAAACATTGCCCTTCAAACCGGAACACAGTGATGTTGGCACATTACTGCTTGGCGGCAGAATATCTGGCAAAGGTGTGGTACTTCCCCAGGCGGACTCTGCCAAGAGTCCTACCACTACACATAGTTATTCTATTATTATTAGTTATTATATTGCTGTGTTCCGGTTTGAAGGGCAATGTTTCCAGATAAATTACGACGGGCAGTGCAGTTCTAGTTCACATTTTAATCGAGTTCACTATACGATTTCATCAGATCTTTAACAATAAAATGCCCTGATTGCCGAGTGGCTAGAACGTGATTCACAATGGTGAGGCCGTGGATTCGTATCCCGCCTGCGCCTCTGAATATATTTCCTAGTGCGAATGTACTTTGTCATCACCACTGGCTTTAGCGGCGAAGGAAAACATCGTGTCGAAACCGCCCTGGGCAAAACTGGGCCAACATAGTGGGAGAAGGCCCCGATTCCGAGCTGTGGGAATATTTGACGGGATGCTATGGCAATATTTTTTTAAGGGTTGATTAAGCAATGAAGTCACACTAAAATCGGCAACTCTCTGCAGCTCTCTGCTAGCGAGAGAAGGCCCCGAGCTCAAACAGTGAGAACATTTAGTAGACAGTTTATGTCAAACAATAAATATAATAATGATTTTTGACATACACCTACCATTTCCACGGGCAAGGCGTACCAAAACTTTTTTTTTAAATAAAGAGTGGCGAGTCTTAGGGTAGGATTTCATGGAGCGGTTTCAAACCGCGCCCGCGCGCGGGCGCGAACCGCGACGGGCGACGATTTTTTTTCAAAACTCACGAGACCGCTGATTGTAGCGGTTCGCGCCCGCGCGCGGGCGCGGTTAGAAACCGCGCGGACGTGCGGTTGGAAGTCAGTAGCATAGCGTAGGGAGGGCGGTAGGGGCGGTCCGCTCGGGGCGACACTTTTGAGGGGGTGGCAAATTTTAGATTAAATAACAATATATTTAAGGTCAGATTTTTCTGCCAAGGTAGGCATTTACGCTGCCTCGCGCGCTCTGATGTCCCACTTTGTGCGGAATCGGTGCCACAGTGCAGAAATACCACTAAAGTATTGAATAAATTGAACTAAGTAAATAAATAATAATATGATATGGTCTACGACGGCGCTTACTTCTCTAACAGAAACAAATACGCTCTCGACTCGAAAATCCCAAGGTTCGAACCATCACGAAAAACTCACTCTGGCAATGCGTTTCACAGCCTAAGTAGTCCTTCTTATTACAAAGATGGAGATACAACTCTTTGTTAGATTCTTTAATCTATGATGAACGATGTTATTTTTTTCGAGCAACGAGTAACACGATAGAAAAACTTTAATTTAAAAAACCCGACTGCAAAAAATCAACACATAAAAACATTATGTACTATGTGATGATACTTTGGCAATTGACACTAATCTAACAATATCTTAGTTATAAAAATCCATCCAGGCGTTTGGAACAAACGTGGGAATAAAGAAATTTACAAACATACCAGATACACTCGAAAACCATAATTCTTCTTTCAGTCGGGTAAAATGGCAATAAAGGAAATAAATAATATTTTTTATCGCAGCCGCAAATTAAGAAAAGCTTGTATTATCTGTAATCTGTATATGTATTTTATTCCACAAATTGTTTTAATTTCTTATTCTATGACGATTTCTGAGAAACTTTTTTTTGACTCCGACGATATTGACCAAGAACTTGTCAGAGTGAATCTCTACTCGTAGAGTCTTGCGGGAGGAGGCCACGAAATGTTTTGCAATAAGGCGTAAGAGCAAGATTAAAGTCGAAGCGTTCGAAACAGACTTTAGAAATGATGGAAGAAGAAGAATCTATTTAAGCTGTGTGGCAAATTGTATAGAAGACCAATGAGTACAATCAGCTCCTTGACATAGCGTTTGTGGGCTATGAGAAAGCATGACGGATAACTTAGTGAAAGTCTGGTTGGTCATGGAATCCCTACAGCGATGCCAAATTGACAGCCGAGAAGCCGAGATATATCGAGGTAATGAGATATTTGTATATCGCCGCAACTATGACTGTTCAAGTTCGAAACTCGCTGGATTAGACTGGACGTGACATTTATAATTACGGCAACAGGCAAATCTCACCAAACGATATCGTCGTAATGGCCGAAATCTATGTATGGCGGGGATCTACAAGAGATACTGATGGGCCTTGTTTACGCCTCCCAGCGCATCGGTCTGCAAATGAACCTATATAAAACCGTGCACCAGTTGAAAAGCGTGCTGTGAAACGAGCAATGGTTGGTGTTTTTCTGAGTGATCGTATACGAAACGAAGTCATCCGTCAGTGGACCAAAGTTATTGACATAGCTCAACGTATTAAAACAAGCGGAAGTTGACTGTGTTCTCGAGGTCAACCATAAGTTTAGCATGTTTCAGTAAAACTTGACATAACTGATGCGTTGGTAATGAAAAAGTCACTAAAATAAACACAGGTTTTTTACCTTAACCTTAAATCATACAAAAATGTTCCGCCAGGCATTAAAAACTCACTAGTTCTAGTGATAATTAATCAAATTAATTTAGCCATATTACATTATTTATTAAAACTAGTTCCCGTTATTTTCATGTGATGAAAAGTAGCCCACATGTAATCTATTATCTAATCTGCAATAAACTTATATTTTATTGCAGATAATAGATTATTGCATTGATGCATTCGAGAGGTAGAAAAACCCTATCCTATTTTACAGAATAGCCTACAAACACTAAAAAGTACAAAAGTTAAAATAAAAAAACATAAAAAGTTACGTTTAAAATAACCGACTTCAAAACCACAAAAAGGCATTCAAAAGAGAAAAGTAAATTACTAAGGGCAGCACTATTTTTGTTTCTCCCGCCCCTCAACCGACTGCCAGAACATTGACTTATATAAGTATGGACCAGACCAACCGTACAAAAAAAAAACACCGCATTGGCCCTAAAAACATTTTTAGGGCCAGTGTGACTCAGTTCACAGCGTTCAATACGCGGAAGTAAACGAGTATTTGGTGGGCATTAAAATTCATAATTGTGTGCTAAAAGGTTGCAAAAACTACGACACAAAGAAAGATGGGATATGGTATCATCAGTCAGTATGTAATCTTAATTTCCTTTTGTTGCTGTTAGATTAATAGGCATACATTTTGAAAGTGATATTATTTTTCTACGGATTTCCACAAAATAACCGCCATTGAACGCGTGAAGTGGACGAAGTAGCCTTGTACAAACGTGATTTTTGTTGTTGTTTTATTGTTATCGAATTTAGTGCAAGTGATTTTGAATTTTGGGATTTAATAATATAACAAAACATAATCCGTCTTATTCCAAAACACGGACTAATTATAGTACCGGAATTAAGCCAGGTTTAAGCCACGTACTATCTATGATCCTAAAGATTAACCATCGAACCCCTACTTTAACAGCTATGGACTTACTTCGCATCTGTCATTTTAAGGTTAGGACAACACTTGTTTCTTCCATATTTAACAATTTGAACTCTCGCAATAGGGATGTTAACACTAATCACACATTAATGTTTAATGTTAATTTTATGATAGTTTGCATTAATAGAATATCGAGAATCACATTATTATAATTTAATATTACGTAGTAAATTTATTATAAATGATTTTAAATCCTATATTTTTAATCTGTTGTCACGTGACTGGCTACACCAATATGAATTATTACGTCACTAGTCGCAAAACAAACTGTCAAAACTGATTAAACTGTTTACATTTCTGCTTTTTTATTATAGTTTGCGATCTTAGCGACAACAATTTTGATTGTTTGTATTCAAGTTATGATAAGAAAACACATAACCTGAACATACAGTCATGAATCGCGAACAGTATTTTGCGACTAGTGACGTCATGTCAGTTGTTAGTGTTTCAAAATGAGTCTAATATTGTATATTTACTCATCGAAAATACTAATGTTTTGAAATTAAATGTATTTTTTACGGTAAACAAGGGTCAATCTTCAAAATAGAAGCAGTTCCAAAAATTGTTATTATTGTTGTATACCGTTGGGCTATCTCAGGCTTAACCTTGGACTAAGTAGTCTTTGGATAGTCTGAGTTTTGTAATTGGGGCCGTATCAAACCTGGATTAGTTAGTCCTGGTTTAAACCTGTACTACGAGTATCTTAGTTTTTTGGAATAAGACAATAGGTTTAATCTACACTTAGGTTTGAGTACATTACAAAGAGAAAATATTCGTAAATACTTTCGAATTTTTGTGTTTGCATTGAATAGGATTTGAAACTAATGAACCGATTTGAAAAAAAAAAATGAATGATACTCGTACATTAATAAAAATACTTTTTGCTATGTTTATTATTGTATTTAAATATTTGAGAAACTATTTTGAATACCTATACATATGTAGTTCGTTTAGAATTTATAGTAAAAATTTTATTCACATATATAATTCCAATTGCAAGTAAAAAAATTATGTATGAAATTACGTTTTTTTTGTACAATGCTATGCCGTCTTTTGTCGTCAACGCGGCACTAACGTAGTTCGTATGATTTACAGATCTCGCTGTTTTAGCTTGTATTAAGAAGTTTTCTAAAAAATGTATAGTAGGGCGCATCCTTCCCTTTGAAATCATTGGCTGCAGATGGCTAACGCGCCGCTGCGCGCGCAACCGCGCGGTCCCTACGCGGGCGCCGCGCGGCACCCGCGTGGTAGCGCGGGCGTAAACCGCCTCGTGAGTTTTGAATTCAATTTTTACATACAAATCTGCATCCTACAGAAGACGCGGGCCCGCGCCCGCGCGCGGGCGCGGTTTGAAACCGCTCCGTGAAATCCTACCCTTACAGTTCATGTTTCTGATGGTAAGCATCATGTACATAACAAACAGTACAGTGACGCAGCTATTGGAACATGAAAGTCCAAATCATTACCTAGCACCCCACTGTGCTCGTCACCCAGAGATCTAAGATGTAATATCTCTAAGCCCTGTAATATCTCTGGACTTAACTTACTACACTTACTAAAAGTACATAGGTATGTAAGTAGATAGCCCATCTTAGCCAATATACATTCCAAACTTAACGTCCTTTCGTTTCAAAGGACTAAACGACAGCAATATCTATAAAACTTACTTCCAATATGATGCGAGAGTCTCATTTCTAGATATCCAATGGGAAATGCTGACTCATTTCTACATGGCCAATGGCCATAGACCCGAGTTTACCCGAAGATTTCTTATCGTTCTCGAGCGTGACACTAGAATTCAATACACAGCCCACGAAAAAATCTGAAAAATCTGTCTGTGGCGCGTCAAAAGAAGTTTTCACTTCAAAAAGACATACTTTTATTGCGTGCGTACATACACACTTTTTTCTTCTTACAAAACCCGCCTCCGCTCCCTAAGCTTTCATGGTCGAGATCCTACTTCGCATAAAATTGTGGTTGGTTTTAAATTAACGATTCTTTTTATTGTGTGAAATATAGCTTATTTATTTCCATCTGTACTTACATTAATAAAAAAGTAAAATTATAGTTATCAAAATGTATTAATGTGTAATAGATCTTTATGTATATTGTGTTTTCAGAGTTAATTAATTGTGTTAATTTTGAGTATTGTGAAAAAACATTGTATTAAATTACGTAAAAAACATTATTGTATGTTCGCGAGGACAAAACTGTTGACACCATTATTGTACACTCCGCGAGGCATAAGCTGAGCTTTGCATTTGTGTGAGTGTACATGGATAGTGTAGGTGTGACAACCGGCCTTAGGCGCGGCGCCATTCTGTCTCGCCGCGCTCCTGCCTGATTGGTGACCACTCACACTAATGCAAAGCTCAGCCTATACCTCGCGGACAAAATTTCAAGCTCCTGCCTGATTGGTGATCACTCACACTAATGCAAAGCTCAGCTTATACCTCGCGGAGTGTATCCACCTACCATCTATGTACACCGTTTATACAATAAAGACATTCATGTTCTTATCCGAAATGGTTCCGTTAGCAAGTATGGAGTCCGCGCACCCCTACAAGCCGCGGGGAACGCGCACGCAATTTGAGCGACGTCAGTGCGCGCGCGCCGGCAGTTATTCAATCCCCGGCCCGCCCTAATAGCAGCCATTACGGGTAATATAATAAAACGTGGACTTGCAGGTACATACAGCTACACTTCTGACAGTGCTGGAGCTTGGCGATTCAAACGTGTTTTTTTAAATCAAAAACTGTTGCTGTATTTCATAAATATAATATTAATGACATCTACAATATAATTTAGTAGTGGTAGGACTCTTGGCAGAGTCCGCCTGGGGAAGTACCACACCTTTGCCAGTTATTCTACCGCCAAGCAGTAATGTGCAAACATTACTGTGTTCTGGTTTGAAGGGCAATGTTTCCAGAGAAATTACAGGGCTTAGAGATATAAGATCTTAGATCTCTGGGTGACGAGCGCAGTGCAGTGCTAGGTAATGATTTGGACTCTTCATGTTCCAATAGCTGCGTGTCACTGTGCTGTTATGTGTCAGGCATGTTGCTTACCATCAGGCACCTGTCCTGATCGTCTCGTCACTCTTTATTTAAAAAAAAATAAAAAAAAATAAAAACCTACTCTGTACTCTGTGAGTCTGATACGGGTGGAAATTGAACCACCTAGAACAAATATTTGTGTGATGAATACAGAGGTTGTTCTTCTTAATTTCAAGCGAAAATAAAGAGAGACAAATATTAAACCCGTGACCGCTTTAATTTTTAAGCCATTTTATGCCATGTCTGCATGTTCCATCGTGGACCGCATCGTCGCATAACAAGCGAGATGGTGGTCAAGTCCAAACCTAGGTATATGAAAATAGTAAGATATATCTATTAACACAATTTTTGATATTTTCGTGTCTGGTTTGAAAACGGCTCTGTCTACACTGAAGTCAGGTAACTGTCCGTGTCTCCACAGTACAAGATGGATGCGTTGCGCATTGTCATTAGGTCGACATTAATGCCACGTACTTATTTATTTTATGACGGCGACAAAGTTTAATACAACTTGAATTATTCAAGCGCTGTGACGTCATTCTGTGCTTAACTTCCAAAATACTAAGGTGACCTTTATTTTCACCGCCTTATTGATAAAGTAGCTAACCTCTTTCTAAATGTATTTGTCGCAATCAGGCACATTTCAAGAGTGCTGGGCTTATTGTGAGGTCGCGATCCCATCAAATGTGTTAAAATCGTGGATTCCCAAGATTTTTAATATAGATCTTAGTTTTGTCTCGGTCTAGTTGAAATCGATATAAACCAATGGATGTGCTCTGAGCATCAGGTGTGCATCAGCATGAGGTAATAAACTGCGTCTCAGTGTGTATCGTAAGGGGCTTATACACAACCAATCTACTTGACCCCTAAAATCGCTAGCGACGAGAAATGACGTGGTTCTACTTATTTTGGTTGTTGACAACGAATAGTGATAGTTAAAAACGTCCGGCTTTCACCACTTCCTGCATCCGACTAGAGCGGAAAGAGTGAGCTCACTCTTCCCAACGATAACAATGCCGTGCGGCTGAAGTTTGGGAGGGCACAACCGTTGGTTTATATCGATGCATAGGGTACCTAGGTACCCTATATATATTTAATATATGCAACGATGCTAGAATAATAATTGTGCATGTGACGCGATTGTGTTATTTAGCGCGTCCCACGCGCCCTAGGTTGCAAGGTTGCAATTTAATGGAGCATTTTCTAGATGCAAATTGACTTGTCAAAATAGTTCTAAATTTTGCCAAGTGTGGCGCCACTGTTTGTTTTTGTGAAATTTCGTTAACAAAATAAAACATTGGCGCCATCTATGGTGAAAAGGGGAACTGTCTTTGACAGATCTTTTTGCATCTTGAAAAACGCCCCACTAGCCTAAGGGTTAATCAGCCCCTCTCGCATCCAACTAGCTTAATCAGCCTTTCAATTAACGGGCTAGCCTGTAAAGTAAACAACGCCTTGCTCTAATAGCAATAAACCCGCCACTTATGGTGTTATAAGTACCTACTAGTACTACTTTATAAGTATTTCACAGTATTAATTGTATTTATTTGTGTTACAAAAAAGTATTTTCTACCTCATGGACGTGTAAAAAGTCGGACGTAGCCTCGCTAGACGTCGACGCGTTGTGTCACTAGAGTCGGCCACGCGTGCGTACGCACACATTATACACAATTAGTGTGTTGACCCACTGATGTGTCAGCCTGTATGTGACAGCGCACACGTGCATATTATGTGGCCAACTCGATAGACACCGTTTTTGTTTTAGCGAGACTACGTCCGACTTTTTTATACGTCCATGTTCTATCCATAAAGTTTTTAGTAGAAATCCTACTAACATTACAAATGCGAAAGTTTCCATGTTCGTTGCACGTTCACATCGGAATGACCAAGTCACAGCTGAACGGATCGGATTGAAAATTTTAAAACCGAATAGTTTGCAATAGCCCATAGGCTACTTTTTAAACGGGAAATTTTAAACTATATTAGTAAAACTGTGGGACGCTACTTGTAGGTACTGAGGTATGTAGAAAGTCATCACATGCTATATTATTTCGTAGGCGCCTAAAATACTGGCGGAAACGGAAATCCGCCGAAGCCTTTTAAGTGAAGTGACAACAGGTGTCGGCGGTCATTCGGTCAGACGCGGAGTCATGGTACATGGTACCGTTCTCACAATGGCGGTGTCTGTTCAACCGACTTACTTTGCGATCGTGTTTCTAATATAGCATACTAGCTTGGCCCCGCGGTCTCATCCGCGTGATTCCTGATCCCGTTACTTTCCCGGTATAAAAAGTAGCCTATGTTACATCTAATACCGCCAAGAATATGTGTACAAAGTTTCATGATGATCGGTTAAGTAGTTTTCGCGTTAAAGCATAACAAACTCACATTCACATTTAGTTTTAATAAATATTAGAATAAGATTAGCACATTCTGCCCATCCCTAATTAAGATTAGGGATGGGCAGAATGTGGTTTGAACCGAATACGAACTTCGGCCGAACATTCGGTAAAAATGAAAAATTCGGCCGAAGTTCGGCCGAACTTCGGTTTAATTTCGCTGCGCTTTTTCGTATTGTGACTTGTTTACGCACTTGCTGCAAATATTGCTAGATGTGCCCCGCCCGCACTCCGCGCTTCCCCACGGGGCCGTTAGCCAGCTAGTCATTTGTAAAGACGTCACCAGCTTGTCACACACTATTATTTAAATTACGCAAATTAAATTAATTGGTTTTACCTACGTGATTTTTGTTGGCTTTTAAAAAGGTTGTAGTTAAAAAAGACCAATTAAAGTTTTTTGTTTATCACGTATGATTACTTTTTCTAATTCAAATAAATTTCACGCAGTTCATGGGCTAGGAATTGATTTGCATTGACTTTTTGACCATTCTAGATGGCCATGCTCATGTCCACGCCTCCGGTTTCTCCTGCGTAGTTACCAGAGTAAGCTATTAAATTCTGAGCCTTAAGTTTTCACTTCTATCGGCAGTTCCGTTTAGTAGTGGTAGGACTCTTGGCAGAGTCCGCCTGGGGAAGTACCACACCTTTGCCAGTTATTCTACCGCCAAGCAGTAATGTGCAAACATTACTGTGTTCCGGTTTGAAGGGCAATGTTTCCAGAGAAATTACAGGGCTTAGAGATATAAGATCTTAGATCTCTGGGTGACGAGCGCAGTGCAGTGCTAGGTAATGATTTGGACTCTTCATGTTCCAATAGCTGCTTGTCACTGTGTTGTTATGTGTCAGGCATGTTGCTTACCATCAGGCACATGACCTGATCGTCTCGTCACTCTTTATTTAAAAAAAAAAAAAAAGTTCCTATGGCTGTACATTTTTTTGTATTAGTCGAATTTTGTAAAACTCCTAGTAGGTATTATTGCGTTACATAATTTGTGCAAGAGCCATGGATTGAGCAAAGGCTGTAAAGTCAAAGAGTTTATTATTTATCTAAGACTGTAGTGCGTTCAAACTTCGATCCTGCTAGGCACCGCTTCATTGTAAAATTTATTGCTCTGCGATATTTAGAGGTGCATCGGGAATTTCTAATGTTTAGGGCGTACGGAAACGCAACGAGTTATGGGTTATGGCTCTATCAAGACGCGTAATGTCGGCCGCGTCGGCATCACTTTGTCGTTGTGAGGCTAAATTTAGATAGATATATTTATATAACTCTTTATTGTGACACAAAAAAACAGAAATATCGTAAAACACTTACCTACTACGAACTAGCGCCACAGGCCACAGCTTAACCACACAATTAGTGCCACAATTTCGTAAGTGAATTCAAAACGTAAGTGAATTGAAAAGCAAGTCACAGAAGCAATAAATCCTTGCTTCTGCATTTAGTATGCTAGTTTACTGAATGCTATTAAATTTCACTGAATTCAGAAGCGACTAAATTCAGTCAACTATATTTAGGCAAGTGTAATAAGCCATTTAGTTGGAAATACTAGTGTACCTATTTGGTTCCTATAGCTATCAGAAATGTAAAGATCCAACCCTTTTGTCACAGTATAAAGAAATACTATCAGTAGTTCATTGGCTTTGATCTTGGGAGTAACGCCGATAATGTCTAGACACGGGTAGGGTTGACGCAAAAAAATGCTTACTACCAAAATAAAATTATAATACGGAAGACGTCAGCCCTAAGCCGCGCTCCTGCAGTACTAACATTGTAATGTAGGCAATGCAGGAGCGTGCTTCCCGCGTCTCACCCCGCACGCCCCGCACGATTGCCCCGTCTAGACGGCTTCGTCGAACGACTGTATGATTTAATAAACTGTGCTTTTGTTCTGTAATCTGAGGTTCAACATATCAGCTACATTGTCTCAAAACGTTGGTACCTATATGCTAAAGTGGAATTGTTTATTTATACTGTCATCATTATCCACTGCAATTTTGAAACGGAAGGAGTTTGCAGAGCTCTTCTGGTCAAGTACCACACCTTTGCCAGTTATTCAACCGACAAGCAGTAATGTGAAAATATATTACTGGGTTTCGATTTGAATGGCAACAGGGCATAGAGATAAAACACCTTGTATCTCTTGGTGACGAGCGCAGTGCAGAGCTAGGTTTTGATTTGGACTTTTCATGTTCTAATAGCTGCGTGTCACTGTACTGTTATGGGTAGGCGTGTTGCTTACCATTAGGCGCATGGCCTGCTCGTCTCGCTTCCAATATCCCACAGCTTGGTATATCTCTTACCGTGCCATGCTACGTCTAGTACCAACCTGGGTGTAAAATGATTAACTACGGGTGAAAATCACGCAAAAGATATCGGTTGAAAACACACTTGGACATCGTATTTTGTTTAGAAACGAGGATTTTTCAGGATGCAAATATCAAAGACAATTCTCAATAGTCATAGTCACTAAAAAAACTAATTACTCCGCCTGACCGCTTTTTATAAAATTACAGGGCTTAGAGATTTAACATCTCAGCGCTCGTCACCCAGATCTCTATCTGGGTGACGAGCGCAGTGCAGTGCTAGGTTATGATTTGGCCTTTTCATGTTCAAATAGCTGCGTGTCACTGTAGGTACTGTTATTTTATTTTATTGGTACGATAGCAATAAACAAATCAAAACTTAAATAAACTACTTATGATAAACTTAACAATATGAATTTGTTCATCTAAATGTCGTACACGGCATTCATAACAATTACTACATTAAGACAACGCCAACTTACACAACGAATTTTCAAGAAATGTTTTATGAATATTTTGCGATAATCTTATTCTAGGACATATCCGAAAGCCGTGATATGTTAAATATCCAAAGAATATAGTAACTTTTTGAAGCCATTAAGATTCTGATAAAAGATATCGAGTTCATCGCATTTGTTACAACAGATATCGTTATATAGTTCACACATGCGATACAATGGATTATTGCGCCCTACATTGTTTTTGGTAGATGGAATATCAAAAAGCCCACGAGTAGGTCTGCGGACTGATATTTTACGAGTAGAATAATTGAATTAATTATGTGGCAGGCATGTTGCATACCATCAGGCACACGATCAGCTCTTTTCGTCACATTTTAAAAAAATACATACAAAAAATAGGTACAAGATTTTTTCTTTTGTTTCACAAACAAGCAAAATATTGGCAGTCAAGACCTGCCTATAGAAGTGAAAACTTATAACTCAGAATTTAATACCTTACTTTGGAAACTACTCAGGTGAAACCGGAGGGCGTGACCATGAGCATGGTTATGGTCCCGAGTTTACCTGAAGATTTCTTAATTATCAAATCCGAGCGTGACGCTAGAATTATATTCACAGCCCACGAAAAATCTGCCCGTTGCACGCCACAAGAAGTTTTCACTTTACACGTTTCACTTTACAAATTACTAAGATATAGTGTTTAGTAGTGAAGTGTAGAGTTAATAAACGAGGTAATCAATAATAAAATAAACATCTAGAACTACTAGGTAGATAAATACTCTTTATTACAATTGTGCAATAATGTAATTATTGCACAATTGTAATTTTAGCAGGTGTATCTAATATAACTCTCATTATTTTGTTTTTCTCTTTCTAAACTTGACAAGTTGCATTGACATTTGTATGCATTTGTCATAACGTTTTTTTCTTTTTTTGTTGGCTTATTATTACTTGTGTATTTAACGTTAGCATATTTTTGTTCAAGAGTCATGCATACAAGTAGTTTCAATGCTTTCATAAGGTGCAAAAATTTAAGCTCCGCTTAGCTTTGTTAGTCTTGCGTTTGTTTTATGCCACGTAACATACCGGCAGGTACTTAATTGTACCTACTTTAATTTTAGATTAGACAGTAAATTTAAATATGAATTGCTTGTTATTAGTATTAATTGTTAGTTATATTATTTGTTTATTTTTATTGATAATATATTATTGTATTTTATATTTATTTATATAGCTACTAGCGGCCCGCCCCGGCTTCGCCCGTGGTACATATATATATGTAACCTACATCATTCAAGGATTACGTACATATGAAAGAACGGTGAATGATTTTTTTAAATCGGTCCGATAGTTCCCGAGATTACCGTGTACTAACTATATATATGCTATAGACTACTTTTGATCCCCAAAGTATCGTGCTGTTTACTGGGTCAGAAGTGACACCTGTAGACAACTGGCGGGGATGACTAATTAAATGACGATTGATCAGTTTTCGACCGGAGAGGAAAAATGATTAAATTACTAAAATGGCTATTAAAAATAAGGGTTGATCGTAGAATGGTAAAATTGAGCATTGTATGTATTTTTGTATGTTGTATCATAAAATAATAGAAATTAAAATTTTGTCTAAAAATAAAATAAAAATTTAGGGGTGGACTACCCTAACATTTAGGGAGATGAAAAATAGATGTTGGCCGATTCTCATAGATACCGGATAAGTACAAAAAAATTCATCAAAATCGGTCAAGCCGTTTCGGAGGAGTATGGCAACAAAAACTGTGACACGAGAATTTTATATATTAGATAACATTATATTTTATTTATTTTTATTATATACCTAGGTATCTATGTCAAATTTTTTAAATGATGATTCTGGTGACAATGACGTCACAGTATCTTCCTCTGCGTCCACTGCTTCTAATGAAAGTTTTGCCAGTACCCCTTGCCTCTCTGATTTATTAGGAAGTTTGTTTTCTGATGTATCGCTCAATTTCAATATAGTGCACATAAACGCTCAAAGCATTCCTGGCCATATTTCTGACATGCAAACATCCCTTGAATGTAAGGACATCCATGGTGTCTTGGTTTCCGAAACTTGGCTTCAATCTTCTTTACCTTCTGTATCTTTTCCTTTGCCTGGTTTCAAACTCATCCGAAATGATCGTGTTGGACGTGTTGGCGGGGGCGTTGCTATATATCTTCGTGACCATATTCCTTTCTCTGTTATTAGCACGTCCCTCAACCTCCACCAGAGCATAACGGTGAACACTTGTTTTAGAAATTGTCCTTTCCCATACAAAATTCTTCTTGGCGTATTCTATAGTAACAACTCTCATAACAACTATTTCTCTTCATTTGAAAATATACTACAAAGTCTTACTCCTTCCTATAGTCATACCATAATCATGGGCGACTTCAACACTTGTCTCTTAAAACATGATAGTCGTGCTTCAAAGTTAATAAACCTAGTCAAGTCTTGCAACATGCATATTCTGCCCTTGATGCCACCCACCATTTTCCAAATGCCACTCCTTCTCTGCTTGATCTTTCCTTAGTCTCCTCTCTTCAACATGTTGTTAAGCATGGCCAACTGTCCGCTGATTTTTCCTACCATGATCTTATTTATCTGTCATATAAAGTCCGGCCTCCTAAAGTAAAAACCTTCAGTTATTGTACAGCGCAATTTTGGTGGCATTAATCTTGAAAATTTAATTCATGACGCTAGTGATATCAACTGGTCGCAGGTAACAGACGCGGATACGGTTGACAACAAAGTGGCTGCATTTAACTCTCTTTTGATCAAACTGTATGATACACATGCACCTCTACGAACGATTAAAATAAAACACGCACCTGCGCCATGGATTACTGACGAAATTAGAACCTTAAAGCATAAGAAGTTAGTAGCCAAAACCAAATACAAAATTCACCCAAATGATTTAAATAAAAGTAAATATGTAGAAATACGTAATCGTTGTAACGTAATGTGTAGGGACGCTCAGAGACGCCATATTTATGAATCTGTCCAGGACAAAGACCCAGCAAAAGTTTGGAGGTTTCTTAGGTCATTAGGAGTTGGTAAATCGCATCAAGAATCAATCTGTAAAAATTGGATTTAAATGCATTAAACCAGCATTTTTCTAAGTCTCCTACTATGACTACAGCTTCTAAATCTAGCACACTTAATTACCTCTCTAATGTTACCGCTCCTGACCTACCTCACTTCGATTTTCGTCAATTTACTGCTGGAGATGTTAGTATTCTCTCCATATCATCAAACGCTGTTGGTATTGACTCTATAAGTCGCAACATGATCCTTCCTATCCTTGACCACCTACTCCCAATACTGTGTCATATCTTAAATTTCTCCATAACTTGCGGTGTGTTTCCTTCCGCTTGGAAGGATGCTCAGATAATACCTCTCCCTAAAAAAACAAATCCGTCATCTTTTTCCGAGTATCGTCCCATATCCATTTTGCCCTTCCTGTCTAAAATCCTTGAACGTTTAATTTATAACCAACTTAATCATTACCTGACCCAAAATGACCTCCTTAATCCTCTCCAGTCTGGCTTTCGGCCGGGGCACAGTACGGTTACTGCACTCGTCAAGATTAGTGATGACATCCGTCAAGGCATGGACAATGGTCACTTAACCGTACTGGCGCTTCTGGACTTTAGCAATGCCTTCAATTGCGTTGATTTTGAAATACTCCTTGCTATACTCCGTTCTACTAACATATCTCCGGCAGTGGTTGACTGGTTTCAAAGTTACTTGTATGGCCGTCGACAGAGAATACGCCTGGACGAGAATTACTCGAATTGGTGTGTCACATCTGCTGGTGTACCGCAGGGTGGCGTCTTATCACCCTTACTCTTCGCCATTTTTATAAATGCTATATCCCATAATCTTTCTTCTTCCTATCACCTCTACGCCGACGATTTACAACTCTACTGTCAGGCTCCATTGGGATGGCTCTCCGAGGCTGTGATGGCTTTAAATGACGACTTACGCCGTATACTGGATTGGAGTAACTTATATGGTCTCAAAGTTAATCCACTGAAAACGCAGGTCATTATTTTAGGCAGTTCCCGCATTATTAGTCAAATTGATTGGAACTCACTCCCACAAGTAACATTTGATGGAATATCTATTCCATATAGTCACTCTGTAAAAATCTTGGCGTTCTTTTGATCGGAATCTGTCGTGGGTTCCTCAAATTACGGAAATAAGCCGTAAAATATTTGCTTCTGGAGGATATTTGCGTAGACTACGAAATTTTCTGCCTACAACCACCAAAATTGCGCTCGCACAATCGCTTTTACTTCCCATTCTTGATTACGCCGACGTATGTTATTTGGACCTCACAGAGGAGTTGCTGGATAAACTTGAGCGCCTTCAAAACTTCTATATAAGGTTCATATTTGGCTTGCGCAAATATGACCATGTCTCTGAATTTCGCGCTAAGCTCAAGTGGCTGCCCATCCGCCGTCGCCGGGATGCACATATACTTTCTCTTCTTTATAACGTCTTGTTTAATCCCTCCTCCCCTCGTTATTTACAAGAACGGTTCATTTATCGACATTCTCTCCTCACTAGACCCCTAAGAGCATCAGATACTCTCACGTTAGATATTCCTCAACACAATACCTCTTTTTACTCCTGTTCCTTCACAGTGAAAGCTGTGAAATTATGGAATGCTTTGCCCCTCGAAATTAAGCGTTCACCCACTCCTGATGTATTCAAGAGTCATGTTAAGGCATACTTTCTTGAAATGTAGCTGCGGTACTATCTATGATCAATATTATTTTGTATGTAGGTATTATATTTATATATTTATGTTTATGTATGTTTATTACTTATTTATGTGTATTATATAATATAGGTAGGTATTCTTTTGTATTATTATGTGTAAATCACATATTTTGTTTCTTGTTTTAGTAATATTTGTATTTTTAGTAAGTTAGTTTAGGTAATATGTTGTTAAGTACATAATTTTCTATCACAATTTATTTGTTAATTAAGGGCCACTTTATGTATATATTCTCCTTTTCCGTGCAAGGTTGCCTGGAAGAGATTGCTTTGAGCAATAAGGCCGCCTATTAATAGTGTCACCCGTTAGTTTCTAAGTTTATTGTTTGTTTTTCTTTTTAAATATTTTTGTGTGGTCTGTTAATAAAGAGTTTATTATTATTATTCACTCATTTATTCATTTTCTTAGGTTTACATTTTTACAATATTTGTATATAAAAACAACATAAAAAACATTATAAAAACCTAAACCTAGTTCGCCGCCAGCAGCGGAGCAAGGCCCAAGCTACCGGTGGTTAGGGCTGCAGACTGAGGAACCTCCTGACGATGCGCGCTGTGTCAAGGATGACCGCCTTCTGCATCTGACCCTTGATCCAACCGTCTAGCGAAAGTCTCTTGAGATGTTGGTCGAGACTTTTCGCTATAAGGCCGTTTGCCGACACGACTATGGGGACTATGATCGTGGAATCAACATCCCACATGGCGGTAACCTCGTGAGCCAAGTCAAGGTACTTGCTAAGCTTGTCCTTCTCAGCTTTCACGAGGTTCTCGTCATGTGGTATGGTGATATCGACGATCACAGCCCGACGCTGAGACCGGTCTACCAGCACGATATCAGGCTTATTGGCGACAATAGTCCTGTCCGTGATGATAGAGCGGTCCCAGTAGAGCAACGCACGACCATTCTCGAGAACTGGCAGAGGTGCGTACTTATAGTACGGCACCTCGGACTCGACAAGGCCGTGTCGAAGAGCAAGTTGCTGGTGGATGATCCTGGCTACTAGGTTATGTCTGTGCATTATTATTATTATTATTGTACACGCCAAAACCAAACAACATAGTAAAAGGAAAAACATTAAAACTAGTGTTACAATCGGCGGCCTTATCGCTAAGATATCGCTTATCGATTAAGAACTACTAGGTACTTACCTACTTGAAAAAAAGTAAAACATACCTACATTATTCTGGACCTATAGGGTACTGGAAAATTACCTAATACCTATAACACGGCGTCCTACCAACACTACTAATCATAATAAATTACATAGTTTAGATGTTTGTTACTCAATCACGTCGCAACGTATGAACGGATCAGGTTGAAATTTCGACCAGTTATATTATAGTCTGCAAGGACACAGGCTAGATTTTAGTAGTGGTAGGACTCTAGGCAGAGTCCGCCTGGGGAAATACCACACCTTTGCCAGTAATTCAACCGCCAAGCAGTAATATGCAAACATTGTGTTCCGGTTTGAATGGCAATGTTTCCAGAAAAATTACAGGGCTTAAGAGGTATAACATCTTAGATCTCTGGATGACGAGCGCAGTGCAGTGCTAGGTAATGATTTGGATTCTTCATGAACCAATAGCTGCATGTCACTGTGCTGTTATGTGGTAGGCATGTTGCTTACCATCAGGCACAATTCCTGCTGGTCTCGTTACTTTTTATTTAAAAAAAAACTACTTTTGATCCCGGAAAAATAACGGGATCGGAAACTGCGCGGATAAATCCGCGAGGCACTGCTAGTATATTAAATGCTGTCATTTCACATAATTATCCAGCACAAATTAAGTTTTTTTTTATCTGGGCAGAGCCTTTATTAACAAAACTAAAATACAATGAGAACTACACACACTACACTACAAACCTAACTAACTACTTACACTAAGCACACCTGAATTATCTATAGACCACTGTAGGTCTATAGATAATCAAGATGTTCAAGCCCACTACCAATCGGAAGCGTACCCAGCATGCTGGCGGCATTACCACGCTGAATGGCAATGCTTATGCGTTGGGCCAAATAAACGCCAGCATTTTGGTCACGCGTCGCGTAGAATCAAAATAAGTAGATTAAAATGAAACCAATCACTAATAAATACGTAATTGTTTATTTATAATAATTATTCAACTTTATAATAATACAACCGTATAATCAGTACACCGTCGATTGGTATTAAAAGGTTTACAATAATGGCGGGATGACCAACAGTCATAAACCAAGTTTACGATAAATATTTATAGATCTTCATTTGCACTAAAAAAAGGTCCTTAAGATGTGAACTAACATTAGGAGTACTTAAATTTGCATTTCAAACAAATACAAAATATTTGATTGGCCTCGTAGCTCTGTTTGCGAGTATGCTTAGTGAGCCGAGGGGTGAGTTCGATTCCCGCTCAGGATACAATACCTATGTGTTTTTTTTTTTACTATAATAGGTTCGCACTTGACCACCTTCTCGCCTGATGTTAAGCGATGATGAGATCTACGATGGAGCGTGTTTACCTAGAAGAAACCGATTCACTCTCGATTTGAAGACACCAAGATTGTAACCATCAGGGAAAACCCACTCAGGCAACGCATTCCACAACCTAGACGTTCTTATCACAAACGTGGAGTCAAATCTCTTCGTTCGCGTTTTTGGAACATCAACCATGAAACGATGTCGCCTTTTTGTGGAACGAGAAGTCCGATAGAAGAAAGGGCAAGGTGGTATTAGATCATGCAGATCAGTTGCACACTCTCCGAAGTGTATCCGATAAAAAACCGATAAGCTAGCGATTTTGCGGCGATGATCAAGACTTTGAAATCTTTTACGCACAAGAGTGTCATTGCTTATGAGTCTTTTGGCATGGATCATTGTCGTGTGTTTGGGTGTTTCCATGCATGCGAGTTTGACTTTACAATCACAAAAGTATCAAATCAAGTATCTGGCAGCCATAGCACAAGATTAGGTTGGTCTGGGATATTAGGTAGTGTTGGGTGAAAAATGTCCGCCAAAATTTACATCGATAGAAGATAGACTAAATAATCCAGAGAAATTACAGAGATCTAAGATCTTAGATCTCTGGGTGACGAGCGCAGTACTATGTAATGAATTGGACTCTTAATGTCATGTTAGACTACAATAGTCACAGTGTAGTGAGATAGTCGTGGTCGTTACGCGACGTCAATAGTTACAATAGCAGCATTTTTCTACTACAACCAAAAACCGCTATCGGAGCGCGCAATATCTAGTTATTCTTACTAAACCAGCTACAGACGAGTAACTCGATCTCGCGTCGTAGCAACGTGATGCCGCATACAAACAGTTATCGTTCAAAACCGCTATGGAGAATAACTAAAAACCGAGCTACTATTTATTAGAATAAATAGTTTCAGAGAGCGCTATTACCAGCAATAGCAATCAATAGTTTCGTGATTGCCAGAACGCGTAACGAGTATAGCTATAGTGAGATAAGACTAAATTATAGGGATGGGCCGAAATTCGTTTTACATTCGGTTTAACCGAACTTCGGCAGCTTGAACCAAACTTCGTCATTCGGCCGAATGTCGGTTAAAATGCCGAACATTCTGCACTAAATATACTTGCACTATCATAATAGAAATTAATGAAAAAACATAATATCTGTAGTAAAATTGAAATAAAATAAGTCTGATATACCTACTCATAGTCATTTATTTGAACTAGAAAAAGTAATCATACGTGACAAACAAAAAAACTTAAATTGGTATTTTTTAACTACCAACTTTTATTAAACCAACAAAAATGCATAATGTAAACAATAGTAGTACGTGACAAGCTGGTGACGTCTTTACAAATGACTAGCTGGCTAACGGCCCCGCGGGGAAGTGCGGAGCGCGGGCGGGGCACATCTAGCAATATTTGCAGCAAGTGCGTAAACAAGTCAACACGAAAAAGCGCGGCGAAATTAAACCGACACTCCCCACCCCCCGCCAATTTCAAGCTTCCTCACCCCTCAGGCCGTTTCGGATACGCTAGGAGCACTCAACGAAGGGCTGGTATCGAACATCTAATTCCTAACGAAATATCATCATGGTGGGTTGTTGTGCTGTTTACGGCTGTCCGTCAACTAAACGGGACAAGATTAAAAGCTTTATTCAATTTCCTAATGATAAAATAACGTAAGATTAGAAACTTTTCAATAACGTTGCTTTATAATATTACAAGCTTTGCTTAGTTTGGGGTCAGATGGTGTTGTGTGTGAATTGTCTACCAATATTTATTTATTTATAATAACGAAGTCGTTTTTAACTCAAAGTTCGTAAATCACACAGCCAGTAACTTATGTGCCCAAGCACGGATTGATAATGCCTGGTAATAATTGTAGTGACAGAATAAAGTTTCCTTCATGGGTAAGTGTAAAATAAAATGCGAATGTGTACCTACTAACAGAAATAGATATCTAGGTACCTGATCTAATCTATCATCGGTTTCGTTTCATTTTACGCGGCAATACAAACACCCACAGTTGGCTCGCTCCACTTTAACCATTGCTATACCTGTTACGTAAACTCATGAATATCAAATAATAATTAGAAAATAGATTTGACTTTTATATTTGCGCCATTTATTTCGATCTAAGATGTATGTAGATGATTTATTTCTGTTGGCGGCACTAGTACACGTGACGCTCACAAGATGTATTTATAAAGGCCCGCCAACTGAAACAATCGACAATGTAAAACCGCACTGTGGACAACACTAGTCACCAACACAATGTACATTTTGTTTTGTTAAGCTATTGCATAGCTTTTATCGCGGGCCTGGGGACCGAATTTTAGTGATCGTGCATCTCTTTCTTATGTTCACAAGAAAGAGGGATGGAAGACCGTAACGCCGTCCTCCCCACTCGGTCATTCGACTTTGAATCTTATTTGTATTAGCTTTACAGACTAAATGCTCTTAGCAGTGCTGCCAACTTAACGGATTTCCCATGATATTTTTTATGGTAAACAAATGTCACTTATGTTGATAAAAATGCATGCAACATGCAATAGCTTTACCACGTCAGTCCCCGAGTGCCACACTTCTTTTTTTTTTGCCTAGATGTGTCTGTATCTCTGTATAACTGTATGAATGTATGAACTTTCAATCTATAACTGGAGAAATGTTTCTTAAAATATATAAAACTTATGTGAGACCACTACTGGAATACGGTTATCAAATTTGGAGACCCTACTTCAAAAAAGATATTGATTTACTTGAAAGTGTGCAAAGAAAAGCGACGAAATTGCCATATGCCCTTCGACGTAAATCGTACACAGAGAGGTTAAAAGCCCTGCGCCTCACTACACTGGAAGAGAGAAGGTTGCGGGGAGACTTGATCGAAACATTTAAAATACTGAATGGATTTTATAATCTCCCTCACATTAGGAACCTGTACATATTAAAGGAGCATAAGAGAGACAGTCGGCGTCATAAGTCCCAGTTATCCCACGCGCCATCACTGACAAACACTGCACATCACATCCTCAGCAACAGAGTGGTTTATAACTGGAACAGGTTTCCTGAGGATGTTATTTCGGCAAAGTCGTTAAACTCTTTTAAGAACAAACTGGACAGATGGATAGTAAAAGACAAAATCATTTTAACAGACAATTACCTATAATTTGTTATTTCAACACTGAGATATAGGCACATCAGCAAGAGCTGCTCGCCTATTATTCAATAAATAAATAAATAAATATTCAACGTCTTTGGTCTGTGGTATTACTTCTTTCCCAGTTATTCTACCGAGCAGTAATGTACAAATTTTACTGTGTTCCGGTGTGAAGGGCAATGTTTTCAGTGAAATTACAGGGCATAGAGATAAAACATCTTATATCTCTGGGTGACGAGTGAAGTGTAGTGCTAGGTAATTATTTGGACTCTTTAATATGTGGTAGGCAAAATGATGGTAAGTAACATGACTACCACAGTAGGCATTGTGCTTACCATCAGACACATGTCCTGCTCGTCTCGACACAATGTTTTGATTTTTGTTGGAGGCTTATTTCACAAAACAAACTAAACCAAGAGATATTTTATAACCAATTATATAGTTTTGAACTAAATTCAGATTGTCAGTATGGAATAAAGGGCTATTATTGTTGTACAGTTGTTATTTTAATGTTTTGTTTACCTATATTTAATACATGTAGAGGTAATTCACATATGATGTGGTCGGTCCAGTCCCAAGTTAAGCTTTTGACAGCCATTTTCAAGTAGAGTGCACGTTGCCCGTTTGGCACAACGCAAACGCACGCTCCATGAAAAAGATCGCCAAAAGCGGCTGAAACTTAATTTCCCGTTCCCCTGGTGCATCATTAAATTAATAATAAATAAATATTGATGGACATTTCACACACAACACCATCTGACCCCAAACTAAGCAACGCTTGTACTATGGCGGCCAGATAGCTGATATAATACTGATATAGTTGTAAATACATACTTGTTATACACTAGCTGTACCCTGCCACGCTTCGCTGTGGCACATTGTGATGCGAAAATTAGATAAAAACAATCCTTGATGCGGATTATATATCATTGTAAAATTTCAGCTCGATCGGTGCAGAACTTTTTGAGTTTTTGAAGCGTACACAAACCAACGTAACATTTTTATACATAGAGATTTAACCCATTAACCGCCTACGTCGGATCAATCCGACAAATATTTTCGAGCCCATTCCGCCAGAGTCGTATATATACGACCAAAATGTCACTGCTCGTTTAATCAGCTTTTCTATTTAATTACGGTGTATTCTATCAAAAATATGTTTACATTAGGTAAATAGTAAACTAAGTAATCATTTGCAGTTTAATACACTTTAGTCTCTTAATTAGAAGTCCTAAAAAATAATGTCCAAAGTTAGATGAATTACTAACATTATTTTTAGAAAATTGTATTGATGTACAACGCCCATGACGACAAAATCCGACATGAGGGACGGGACATATGCCAAGATTTACCGATACAAATATAAACATAAATCAAAATATTTCTCGTTAGACTGACTTATTAACTTTAGAACAAATACAGCAATTGTTAATAAAACATTTTTTTACAAATATTTGCGAGTAATTCATTTAATTCCTTTAAAATTAAGTAAATTTACTTATGAAAAGTCAGCGATCGATATGATAGTTCCCATCCCTAGCCTACATGTTCCGAAACTTACTTTGTTAGGACGCCCCGCGCTTCGGTCGGATAAAGACGACCGCTTCTTACGTCATGAGCGAGTGCCGACTTCTGGAATTTTCCATCAGTGTTGTGCTTGTCCATGAAGTTACACGTTCGTATGTCGATAAATGTACATGATAGAAATGTATCATGACGACTACTGAAGAGTTAATACGAATTCTAGAAGGCGATGAAAATGAAGAATTTTATCAGACGAAGAGCTTGACATTGATGTAGAGGTAATTTTTTATTACATATCTAGTTAAATGTATTTTAATTTATTGTGTAGTATGGTGGTGATGTTTGAATGGAAATATTAAACTTAATTAGAGTGAGTGAGATGGCGAGAGCGCGCCGTGCGATGATAATGCGCGCGCGGCCACTCTGGAACGATGATTCTGATTGGTTGGAGCGCGAGTCACGTGTGGGCTCGCTGACTAGCTCGTAGATACCTACATAGGTAGAGTTTATCTTGTGCGTGCCGCCGCGCTGCCACACACCTCACTGAATCGCACTGCTAATTTTGCTTTTGTAGGCTATTCAAATTTCCTACCTTGGAGACCGATGTATTTTTATTACTCTACAATTATTTTTTTGTTATTTCAGATTCAAGGAAACAATGTCGCAACAACTAATTGGACAACGCAAATTGCTACCCCAGTGCTAGAAGAATTCGACGACTTTGTTTGTGGACTGTCGCCTGCTGTCAAATTAGATGATACCTCCACGGAATTCGAATTTTTCGAACATTTTTGTAGCAAACTCTTAAGAGATCATAGTACTCATCATTATGAACAACTTTGACTATGGGACCAAACCTAAAATCGTGAAAAAAAATCAGCTGTTCCCTACATTTATGTTCGTATTACTCGCCAAACTCTTCTCTGGACTGATTTTATTGTGAATAGTTTTTAGTGATAATTAATAAATCGTTCAAATTTTTAAACACTTTTTGTTTTACTGGCTTGCGAAAAATGCCGAATAATTTCGTAAGGTAAGTATTCAAGTAGGTAGGTACCTATATCTCCACCAAGCTAAATTTACACCTCGCTGGAATGCGGCGTGTACCCGCGTACCTACGTATAATATAATGTTTAAAACAATAAATGCAAAGTAAAATCTAATAAACGTTTGTTTACTGTTTTAAAGTCATAGCGAATAATTTTTTGTAGCCCGTACCTAAGCGTCAGTGTGACGTAAACGACGCGAGGTGCAAACTTAGCTTGGTGAGATGTCGTTGTTAGTTAATCACGCTAGCAAATGCACATGTCGTTATTAGAACGAAATATCGACATCGCAAAGTTAAGTATTGTACATCCCTCTTTCATGTAGGTATTTAATTTTCGATTCATTGTGCCGGGCGCTTGGGACACGCCAAGTGTCTTGAAGTCGGGCGGTTAAAGGGTTAAAAAACACCCAGACACAGTACAAATATTTGAATTGGGTGGGGATCGAACCCAGGACCCAGACAGACTTACTAAGCCACCGGGCCAGGCAAAATAAGTGTTAGTACCACGTTAGTTTACCGTCTTGGACAAAAATAAATAAAACATCTAAGTGAATGTGATCACAGCGGAGACACCTATGACGGCATCATGCCCTGGCTGCGTTTCCACTGCGCGCCCTGTCTCCGGTTGTGGTTGGCGCGCGACGACTTGTGCTTTTCCTTCTTCTCTCGGCTCACAAGCACCTCTTTCTCTTGCCCCTGGCCTTTAGGCTTGCCTATTACATCGCCGCTCCTGCAAATTACATACACAACAATTAATAAATTAGTATGACCGAGTTTCTCGAGATCCTCGATTTAAACACGGATAAAATGACGTCTTTTAAAAATTAAAATTAACTGAAACTAGCTAGACTGATTTATTGCCCTCGAAAGCCGTTTCAGCTAATACCACGCACACCACTGTATTTTCGAAGTCATATACGCAATGCAGCTAACTTAAAATGGTTAAGGAAAACATCGTGAGGAAATCGACATGTACCTATCTTTGGTTCATTCACCAACCTGCACATAGCCAGCGTGATCGATTATGGTCTTGACTCTACTTGCGAGAGCAGAACCCCAGTCCCAGCAGTGCGAATATTGGTGGACATTTCACACATCTAGCCGCAACCTAAGTAAAGCTTGTACTATGGAAGCGATAGCCGATAATATAACACTTATATTTTTCAATACATACTTGTTATACATAGAAAACACAAAGGCAACAAAATATTTGTATTCATCACACAAATATTTGCACTGGGTGAGGATCGAACCCACGACTCGCGGCTTCGCAGTGGACAATACGTCGTCGGTACAATAGTAAACTAGTCAATCTGCAAATGTCAAATTGTTAGGAGGGGGGTATTTATATTATTTATATATGTGCTATAAATCAGGGGTTTTATAGAAACTATTCAAGTAAGTGAAATAGTGAGTCAAAGATTAATATCTTATATTATGTATATTATACTAGCTTTTACCCGCGACTTCGTCCGCGCCACATATTTATTAAAGTAATTGAGGCAGTACCTACTCGTATGTCTACTACCATACAAATTCACGTTTCGTAATCAAAATCGGTCTAAGTCAAAGTTTTATATTTAATAAATGTACAATTAACACGACAAATTACAAAAAAAAACTATGATCTCAAAAAAAATTTCAAAAACAGACTTTAATTTAAAATCATATTGGGACGGTCCACCAAATTTTGTTAGAGTCTATTAGTAGATATTAGTAGATATATATATCGTCTGATTACATGAACGCAAATTTTAGTTTGTTGTTCATATTTCAAAAACCGCCGCACTGATTTCGATAAAATTTATATGACCACCTCTGAACTATAATCTACCAACCAAAAAATAACCATCTAAATTGATTCACAATTGGAAATACAACTGGATTGATAACCTCCCTCCTTTTTGAAGTCGGTTAAAATAGCATACAAAGAGTGCAAAGATCCTTCCATGCACACTTTTACTCCTGATTTCCACTCTTTTCAACTCTTTTTCTGTGATAAAAAGTCGCCGTTGTCCTTTCCTAAGTCTAGTCTATCTGTGCACCAAATTGTAACAAACTCTTTAAGTGGCTTAGGCGTTAGACGGCAACGGACAGAGAGAGCTACTTTCATATATATAACTAGATGCCCGCCCCGGCTTCGCCCGTGGTATATTATATAGCACTCATCGGGATCCCGTACATATCCAACGGTGAAAGAATGACTGCAATCGGTTCACTCATTCCTGAGAATATCGATTTCAAACAAAAAACCTCTTCAGCAACCTGCTACGCCACCTGTCGGAAATTGGTCGTACCAACTCAGAATTAGAAAAAAAAATAGCAAAGGTTTATATTCAAGGCACAGATTACTGAAATGCAATGACGCAATCTTTGACACATGCTGTCATGTGTCATGTCAAAGCACGAAACGTACGAAAACTCTCAAAAGGGGAATATTTTTTCCCGATTTTGTTACATTCTTGTTTCATGCTCCGCTTCAATTAATAGTAGAGTTATTTTCTATAGCCTAAAGCCTTCCTCGATAAATGGACTATCCAATAGAAAAAGAATCTTTCAATTCGGACCAGTACTTCCCGAGATCCTAGCGTTCAAGCAAACAAACAAACAAACAAACTCTTCAGCTTTATAATATTAGTATAGATTTCATATTAGAATTGAAAACAGGTGTTCCTGATCATTTTATAGGAGGCAGTTGTAAGAGATTACCGAAAAGTAATACGTTTACTCCTCCAAAAAACTCATTTTCACAGTTCTTAATTTGCCTTAATCGAGCGTCCATCATGCATAACATTTGATAAGACACCATGGAAATCTCGTCGACTATCAAAAATTCTGTCTGATAGTCTGATACGTCATTTAGTGGCTGCGCCCATCTTAAATATTGAGGTTGTATAGTGCACTGTATTCTTCTTGTCAAGCCCTTTTATTTGATACCCATGTTGATGGGATTGATAAAACCTACGTTATCCGCCATTGTGTAGAGGCCGCCATCTTGGATTTTAATTTTATATAGTACGTTGTATTCTACTGGTTGAGCACTTTCATTTGATACCCATATTGATGGGATTGATAAAACCTACGTTATCCGCCATTTTGTAGCGGCCGCCATCTTGGATTTTAATTTTTTATAGTATATTGTATTCTGCTTGTTGAGCCCTTTCATTTGATACCCATGTTGATGGGATTGATAAAACCTACGTTATCCGCCATTTTGTAGCGGCCGCCATCTTGGATTTCAATTTTTATAGTATATTGTATTCTGCTTGTTGAGCCCTTTCATTTGATACCCATATTGATGGGATTAATAAAACGTAAATTATCCGCCATTTTGTAGCGGCGGCCATCTTGAATTTATAATGATAATGAATAAACATAATTGTATTGTCACCAAAATCCAAAGTGTATACAAAATTTCAGATTAATCGGTTGACAGGAAGAGGGTGAAATTTGAATTACTAAATTTGACCCAAGAATAAATAATAAAAAGAAAACCCCAATTCCACCCCATAGGTACAATTCGAAACTACAAAACTGCTAAAACATACATTTTATGGTTTCGTGTTAAATATCTAGACGTAAAGTTTCATAGTTCTTCAACAATGACGAAGTTTTCCATATAAACTTTCATCCCTTATTTTAACCCTTTCAACCCTTTTTTCGGAACAAAAAGTAGCCTATGTCCTTTCTCGGGATCTATTTTATCTATGTATCAAATTTCATCAAAATCTGTTGGTTGGTTTAGGCGGTAAAGACGGACAGACAGACAGACAGACAGACAGACAGACAGACAGAGTTACTTTCGCATTTATAATATTAGTATGGATTTTATTAAAATACCGTATTTATTGCTTGTGATTAAGTTAAGTCGATCAAGTTAAAACTACCAAAACTGCAAATTGGCTAGATTTCTATTGTACCGACGATGTAGTGGGCTACTAATGCTATGATCTGACCTGGGCTGCGGCGGGCGGTTGCCCTTGCCCCTCCTGGCCTGCAGGTTAGCCTCCCTGCGCGCGCGCATCTCCTCGGGGTTCCTGCAGAAGTCCATCCGGTTCCTGTCGGCGCCGGCGCTGGGGACGTTGGAGCTGGTGGCCGCTGGCTCGGGCTCCTCTTCTGATGACGATTCCTGGGAACGATAATACTTTGGAGTAACGAGTTTAAACGTTCTTCAAACATTTTTGTAGGTGATTGTGAAAGTAACAAGTTTAATTTTATTTTAAACTAGCAGTCTGCTCAGTCTTCGCCCGTGGTACTTATGCAGCCTATAGCAATCAGGGATACGTACTATCTCCAACAGTCGAATAATTTTTGAAATCGGTCCTGTAGTTCCTGAGATTACCGCGTTCAAACAAATAGTTTTAGTAAAACCTCTTCTGCTTTATAATCTTAATTTAGATAACAATTGAATGCGACAGAAACGACAATAGTGGTGACGACAGGTCCTGGAATATAATAAAATATGTACCAATTTTAATTTTGATATTTTTAGTTTAACTTACTTTATGATCATTCAAAGCTGGATGGGCAAGTCCATTTTAAAAGTACGAAATTATTAGAAAATGTTTTTACCATTGGATAACCCATTCAATTTCAAGTGACTTTTGTTATGAACGCTTTCCTAAACGCAATATTTAACATAGCTACCATACAAACTTTACGCGCGACGCATAGAAAATACAGCACTGTGACGTCACGCTTCTTAGGCTAAGCGCCGGGGGGTTTTTTGCAACAAACGGGACCTGTTATTTTTTTTTTTATATGTTCATGGGAGTCCTCTGAATGTAAATCCAAGTTGGCGCGGCTGGAGGGGGTTCACTTCAGCCGCCATCTTGGGAAACATTTTTTATATTTATATTAAATATCTTATTCCGCCGCCGCTCGCGAACCGCTCATCGTACGATAAAAATTGTAGAGATCATTATTGTAGATAATACTAATATTTGTCACCTTTTTAGCAAGTAACCTAATATAAAAGTTCTTGTAGTTCGTTGTTACTTTAAAACTACTCACTAGATCTCATTCAAATCAATTACTTAATTAATTCAAAATCAAAAGATAGTTTACATGGTAATGTACATTATACCCTTTTTTATTTTTGTCATTCTCTTATTTTAGAAGTTACACACTCATTTTACCACTTTGGAAGAGTCTCTCGCGCAAACTAAACAGCTTAGAAAAAAAAAATGTTGAAAACCTCAATATCATTTTTAAAGACCTATCCATAGATAGCCCACACGTATGGTTTTGATGGAAAAAAATCGAGTTTCAGTTCTAAGTATGGGACACCCCCACAATTTATTGTTTTCTATTTTTTGACGTGACAACGTCTTATAAATTGGTTTGCCGGGTGACACTTCAAGAAACTACGTTACGCTCCGCTCACGTTATGCGCTCACAACGAGAGCGAGTGAGAGGCACGCGTCCCTTCCACTCGGGCATGGTTAGCCCGCCTAAGAGCGAGAGAGACAGACATAAAAAGTGAAAGGCACGCGTCCCTTCCGTAAAATTATTTTACCACTCAAAGTCGTTGTCACGTAAAACTTTCGCCCGTATACCGACTTTACAGGCAACCAATTTTTTGTACGATAATCTTAATGCGGTTCACAGAATACATCTATTTACCTAGTTTCAATAGTACAGCTCTTATAGTTTCGGAGAAAAGTGGATGTGACGTACGGACAGACAGACATGACGAATCTATAAGAGTGCCGTATTTTGCCATTTGGCTACGGAACCCTAAAACACAGAATAGATATTACTACAGAACCCTCACTTAGCAATTTTTTTATATAAATAGCGACTCTTGCTGGGACGCAACAAAGTGCAATTCAGCATTAGCGCTCAATGCCTATCGCAATTTTTAACCTAAACATTTGCGCTCTCTTCTAACGCGTAACTCTGTCGCTGTCTGGCGCGGAATGATGCGCATCGAAAGGGTTGTCGACATATTAACTAATAAAAAATTAAATTAACCTTTCGTTATGTAGATAGTCAGCATTGTAGCTCAGATTATATATTTTAGTTATTTACTTCGTAACGCGCAAGACAGCTAGAAGAGGCCGTAACATAGGGTCGGACACATTGAAGTTAAAACAATAAAAGTATACTTTGACTGTTTTTATTCTACTTGATCGTCTAAATGTTGTTTGATAAATATGTAACATATTTTAATGTACTTACCTACACTAATACATACAACCAGCTTCGATGACAAGCTATTTTATAATGTCCCGTACTTTTTGTACGGTTAGCAGAAAAATATAAAAAATAATGGTAAAACAAGGAAAAAAAAATCTTTGTTTTTTGACTCGTGCATCCATATACAGCACAATATATGGCGACGTAATTTTGCGCGGGTAACGTGTTGCGCGAGCGCTCAGACGTGCGTTCGACAACCGCCGGGCACTTGTTCCGTGCGAGGAACGGTCTAGCTGTAGGGTAAAACTGCGCGACCTTGAGCAACTGAGGATGCACTGCCTAAAAACCGATTCACTCTCGATTTGAAGACACCAAGATTGTAACCATCGGGGAAAACCCACTCAGGCAGCGCATTTCACAACCTAGCCGTTCTTATCACAAAAGTAGAGCCAAACCTCTTCCTTCGTGTCTATGGAACATCGACCATGAAACGATGTCGCTTTTTCGAGCAGTCCGATATAAAAATGGGCAAATTGTAGTGGTAGGACTCCTAGCAGAGTCCGCCTGGGGAAGTCCCACACCTAAACCAGTTATTCTACCGCCAATGTTTGAAGGGCAATGTTTCCAGATAAATTACAGGGCTTAGAGATATAACATCTTAGATCTCTGGGTGATGAGCGCAGCGCAGTGCTAGGTAATGATTTGGACTCTTCATGTTCCAATAGCTGCGTGTCACTGTGCTGTTATGTGGCAGGCATGCTGCTTACTATCAGGCACATGTCCTGCTCGTCTCATCGCTTCTTATTTACAAAAAAATAATGGGCAAAGTGGTATTAGATCATGCAGATCAGATACTACCACTGATGAGTGTGGTATCTGACCTCGGGCCTGGCGTTGAGCACGCGCGGAGTGACGAACGGCCGGCGCTCGTCTTGCGCCGCGTCGGCGGAGGGCGTCACTCCGTCCGAGTCGTACGTGTCGTCGTACTCGTCCGAGTACATCGCCACCTCGTCGCACACCAAACTGGAACCAAACCAATATCGTTTTAGGAGAATTAACAAAGATAATAAAATACAATTGAAAATTAAATACTATACATACAAAAAAAGAAAATATTACTGTGTTCAATTTTCTGGTCTGAGTCTGATGAAAAATACGCTGAAACTGTCATTTTAAATAATTAAAACGTACGTAAACAGTGTTCGTAGAATCAGTGTTTAGTTGCTTTGTGATAAAAGAACAATATAAAACTATTATTATTATTATTTACAAGTTTTGCTTAGTTTGGGGTCAGATGGTATTTATTGTGTGTGAATTGTCCACCAATATTTATGTTTTCTAGTTGGTTTGAAAGAAATCTAGTATTAACATAATCAGCTTACCTATTTCGTTATTTTGTTTCTTAATTCCAATTATTTAGGGAAAAGTACAATTTAATCACGTTTTTTTTAATTCCAGTTATAGTGAAACTAGCGGTCCGCCCCAGCTTCGCCTATGACACGTATAAATATAGACTATAGCACTACTCAGAGAATTCAGAGATAACATACATACAACAGTGAAAACATTTTCATAATCGATCTGGTTTTGAAATATTTCCTGAGATTTCCGCGTTAAAACATGTAAACTTTTCAGCTTTAGATTAATGGTATACAAGTATAGATATTTTTTATTGTTACTTGTCATATTTACATTATAGAGCCGTGATTCCCAAAGTGGGCGATAACGCCCCCTTGTGGGCGCTGGAGGCCTGGAGGAGGCGTTGTGTAGAGACTTGGATTTCGTTGTGTATGTACTACCTTCTGGGATCATGTTAACTCTTGCGGTTAACTTTTACTATAGTAAAAGTCTCGTTTAAGATTAATGTTAATTCTTCACTAATATAGCTCACAATAATTAACTAAGGTAATTTGAAGTTGTAGTGGTTTTTAAGTACCTATGTGAAATCAGGGGGGTGCTAAAGAATAATTTACTCTCAAAGTGGGTAGCAGACAAAATAAGTTTGAGAACCCCTGTTATAGAGGTATGTTTATATATATAAGTAAGTAGTTTTATGAAAAAAAATGGAATTTACTAAAAAAGCAGAATACACTTATATTTGCTATAAAACACCAAGCGACACCCGGGCGCCACGTTGTTCTGACTTTAGACCTTATTTTTATATGTTTACAAACTACTTTAGTATGAACGTAAACCGATGAGTCACATGGAACAGGTAGTCACACCGTCACACGGAAGCGACCGGGGGGTCTACCGCCGAACGAAAAATGTCTTAGTTTTGATATTTCTCTCTCTCTTTTCTTTCCGCTTGAAACGATAGAGACCGCAATAGCAAAGCGAAAACCGATTTAGTTAGGCGGTAGATGGGCGCCGCTTGGTGCTGTCGAAGAGCGGCCAAATTTGGTGATTTTCGGGATCTTTACTAATTCTAGTTATGGCAAAATAGAATTTATTAAAGTGTATATAATGCACTAACTTGTATTTGCTATAAATATCTCCCATCTTCTTAACGTCGGTCTTGTCGTCGAGCAAGTCCCTGAGGTCTCGGTACTTGTCCTTGCGTTTCCCGGCGTGCATGTTGGCCACGTCGACGTCGTCGCGCGTCATGATGTCGAACCGGTCGCCGTCGAACACGTTGAGACGCTCCACTCCGGTCTCCAGGAACTTCTGGTCGACTGGGTCCGGGGGGATTATTGGCAGGGATTGGTCTAGACCTGGAATGGTTTTAGTTTCATGTTATTTGGGTTATTGACAGTGCTAATGTTAAGACAGTAGTAGGATTCAAACAGTTATAGAACAACATGGGTTACTGGACTATGATGATTGTTGACCTTAGTGATTTTCAGGAGATTTTTTAAAAATTTATATATATATATATATAAATAAGACGAGCAGGACATGTGCCTGATGGTAAGCAAAATGCCTGCCACATAACAGTACAGTGACACGCGGATATTGGAACATGAAGAGTACAAATAATTACCTAGCACTACACTGCGCTCATCACCCAGAGATGTAAGATAAGTCGAAAATACATATTAGTTAGCGGTAATGGATTTTTAGTACTGCATTGCGACAGCCAATAATTATTTTGCTTGTATGAATCACAAAAATATATCCTTTTCAGGTGAAATAATATGAACAAAAGCAATAGCTAGTCGCATCAAAATTCAAAAAGCGCCACCGTTTTCGAAATTGAGAACTATCTTTGACTAAGTATATTTAAGAATAAGAGTAATTTATTAGTGTACAGAAAGTTACATCGTACCTTTAAGGCCAGGTAGTTCTGTCAAATTAGGCATTTAACGCTGTCTTGTTCTCGCGACGGTCACCGACCGCGGAATCGGTGCCACAGTGCAGAAATAACATTAAAATATTGGACTGTGTAATTTAAACTCATTTTTTGTTCAATATTTGTTTATACTGTTTATACTAGTGATAACAATTTTGTGAATTGTGAAGTGAAACGAAGAAATATTAAATTTATCCATACTCGTAGATATACAAAACTCAACCTTTTCTTTTTGGTCACACTATAAGTTGAGAAAGGCTTTTCCAATTTCATGCATCTTTTTAAACTGTTTCCTAATAATTCACAAGTTCGTCAAAAATTAAAAAAAATGTGCTGAAACGTAATGAAAGGCCAGTTAAAATAGAAGAAATCTTTTGTTGCTAGTAAACTTTTTTTGTAAAACTTACCGTTTACGATTTATAACCCATTTAATGATACGGTTGCGATGATGCCAATAATAGTGGATGAAAATGATGTGGTCTACGATGGAACTTGCTTCTCTAATAGAAACAAACACAGTGTACCTCGTAACCCCAAGGTTCGAACCTTCGACAAAAACCCACTCTGGCAATGCGTTTCACAGCTTAGTTGTTCTTATTACAAAAGTGGAGACCAAACTCTTCGTTCAACTCTTCAATCATGATGATGAACGGTGCTGTTTATTCGAGCAACGAGCAATATGATAGAAAATTTTAATATAAAAACCCCGACTACAAAAAAATCTACACGTAAAAAAATATTACCTACTATCTAAGGACACTTTGGCGAGTCAGACTAGTCTTAGAATATCTTTGTTACCAAAATCCATCCAGCCGTTTGGAAGATAATATATGTGGAAATAAAAGATTTACAAACATAAAAGATACGCGCCAAAAACATAACCTTTCTTCCATTCCGGTAAAAAGGGACATGTTTATGCTACTGGGAACAGAATTCACATCTTATTATTTTTACATTGTTATCATCAAATTTGACATAATAAATCGTAATCGGTAATTTCGAAAAAAAAGTTTACTGGCAACACAAATTGGGAAATTTTATTTTCTACAATAATAATAGGCTTTATAACTTTTTCAGAATACCAGCCAAAAATTTCTTTCGAGCTGGCGCTTGAAGCTCCACCTGGATTTGTTATTATTTTGTGATTTTATGCTCAGGAAATGATTCTAAGCCTTATATAAAAATACGAATCGGAAATTTAGTGCAGAGTTAAATTCTACGAGTAATTTTACTGCCTAAAAGGCTTCTTATCAAATTTGGTCGAATGTCTAAATTTCTATGAACAATATTAACATTTTCATAAAAAAAAAAAACAATAAATTTTGGTGGTGTCACAAACTTGGAAAAGTAAAAAAAAAAATTCTAACAAAACCATTCGTGTATCTATGGAAAGGTGTTCAAAATTGTATTGAAGTTCCAAACATTTTTTTCTAAACTGAATAGTTTGCGCGAAAGTCTCTTCCAAAGTGGTAAAATCTGTATGTGAGGACTTTTCTTCCAAGTACTAAGTACCTTACTACCAAAGAATTTACCTAAATGGCATATAAATGCATCCCCAAGTTCAAATAATCATAAATGATACCTAACTTGGGGATTTACGCAGGGGATTTCTCCCCTCTCATTATTTCCTTATCCCGATCTCTGATTTAACAGACGAATATTTTACCGATACTATTTTCCATTGCATCCGCATTTAATTTTTTACTGATGTGGTATCGACGTCAGTTTTTTGAGACTCGCCTATTAGTGTACAACATAAAATAAACAGCGTACTAATTAGTATCAGCGTCTATTTGCAATTCAATGAAAACGGTATCAAAATCAAGATCATAGCGTGCTTCACTAGTAATACCTGCTGATATTGTTATACTGTGGCACTATGATCGTAATATTTAAAATTTATCGGTTGTCAAAATTGCAAAATCAAGCACAGACCCGTCGTCCGTGAGCGCCGAAACGCGACTGATCAGGCTTGCCGAACGGCGCGCTATATATATGGTAGATATTAAAACATAGTGAATAACTGATACTTTTTATCAAGCCAAACTCTGCGAATGCATCTATAACTTTTAGTGGCTTTCGTTGAGTACAAAAATTTAGCAAAAAAACTAATTAGTTTAGTCATAAACTTGAAAAATCTTTTTGAAAAGGGGTAACTTTGGGATTTTTTTCTATTAAGTAAAATTCATTAAATCGTGTTACTGACTGCGAATTGCACTAGATTAGATCCTTAACTATTACATATATTTTTTTCAGAGTTTAATACACTATTTTAAAGGCCTTAAAGTTGTTTTAAAAAATCAAAATTACGGCCCACACGCCCTTAACATAAAAATATGTTCAATTTATCAAATTGCCATTTATCAAATATTGTAACAAATTCCTCTTTCTCATGTGTAAACATCTCATTGCAATACATATCTCTTTAAAGGGTAGTTGGTCAATTGGCCTCTACTGCCTATTGAATTGCAAAATATTGCTTGGCAATGCAATGTTATGGGCAAGGACTTCCTATAGCAACCTACTCAATACCTGATTATTTGTTCTTCTATATGAATGTCGAATACATTGGATATATTAGATATCTATTTATAATCGCTATACAGCATCCAAAGTCATGTTGGTGCTCCAATCAAAAGCATTTTAAAATTCAAAAATCTTAATAAACTTACCTCTTAAAGGTTCCGCTAAATTATCTTCTAATATACTATTTATAACTCTTTCCGAATTAAATCCGTAGTGCTGCAAACATTTCAATATAAACCCGTCTCCGAGATGTGGTAATATATCCTTCACTTCGCTTATTAAAGACTCTTCCTTTATGTGATCCGGGATATCTGTTCCGGTTTGGTTTGTACTCGTTGCTTGGTTGTCACCGGTTGCCAGGTTGTGGTTGGTTGCCAGGTTGTCATTGGTTTCTATGTGGCCGTTTGTCGCTGATTCTGGTACAGGTTCGTCTAGGTTTGAATATATTGCTTGAAGAATGAAGTCAGTCTTTACGGTATCACTGTAGTTCGGTTAAGAATTTTTTATGGAGTAATAAAAAATTTAATCGTATTCCATAACGAAAATAGTTCCGAAAAACGTACCAAATGGCGTAGTGGGTTCAGTACTACATTCTCACTATCAATAATTGCTTATTTAAAAGTGAAAATACGTAACTTTCACGAGTACAATAGATTGTTCCAAGACGTGTGCATATGATTAAGAATGAAATATACAAAAAAAATAAGATATCAGTTTTCAAACAAAAATCGCATCAAATCTAGTACATTCGTTTAAGAGCTACGGTGCCACATAGAAACAAATACATACAAATGAAGCAACCATTCGAAAATATATAAAATAATGTAGGCAACTTTTACATACATATACTACGTATAGAGTTGGCACAGACTCTTTACACCGAAAGCACGGGTAGCATCGCTCTTGCCTTGTCGCTCTTGTGGAAGTGTCATACTTTTGTCGCGGCACATCACTCTTTTGCCATAGAAAGTATGCACGACATTTGCTTACGATTGACACAAAGGAACCGTGCCGGAAATTCTAACTCTATATATAGTATAAAATAGGTTTATCGCTCAAACTTTTTATAGTTACAGCGAATTTTTTAGAGAGTAATGGCAAAGTTTCTTTAAAAATGTAAAAAAAAATAGACATTAGTAGTATGTATTGTATTAAAACATTATTATACTCGCATAATGCTTGACAGTTTTCTGTACGATAATTTTTATAATACATTGGAGTAAATATTTTAAACTTTGAAAACGAACGTATATAAATTGATTTGTATGCTCTTTCTTTTGTTTTTATTTTTTATTAATTGCCGTGTAAATTGTACATTTAGCAATAAATGACTTTGACTAGTAAATTCTTTGGTTATATTTATATGTACTTAATATTTTTCTCGGTTTTAGTCCCACATTTTTATCAGTTCGATCGCGAAGCATAGTCCTTATCTCCTCCATGCCTGCCGAAGGTAACGTCGTTCTAAAAAGAGTGATGACGATTCAGTCTGGTAAGGATACATGTCAGGGTATGTCTGTCGCAGCATGTCCAGGTCTTCGTTGACGGGGTAGCACGAGTGGTAGTCCTTGATGAGGAGCTTCTCCGAGAGACCCTCCAGCAGAACCGCCAGGAAGTCTTCCACGTGACTCTGGATGCTGCCTCTGGAATGATCAATACTAACATTGGGGGTCTTCCAGCCATTGAAGATAGGAAGTAATAGTGCAATGTAAAAGCATGCTTTTCCACCCACTACAGGCACTAAATTATCCTAGTGAAGGAAAACATTGTGAAGCAACCGACATGTCCTAAGAGTTTTTAGAGGTATGCGTCATTCGCCAAACCGCACTGGGCCGGCATGGTGGATTACGGCCAGACTCTCTCTTTACGAAGGAAGACCCCAGCCGTGAGAACAATTAGTGGGTTGCTTATTCATTCATGCATATTGCCCTTCAAACCAAAACACAGTAATGTTTGCACACTACTGCTTGGCGACAGATTAACCGGCATATGTGTAGTACTTCCGCAGGTAGACTCTGCAAAGCGCCACCAAAAAGAAATTGGTTGTCTGTAAAGTCGGTTGGTTTACTAACGATACTTAGTTTCGTGACAACGTCATAACAAAATATTGATAAATTATAAATAAATAAATATTGGTGGACAATTCACACACAAAACCATCTGACCCAAACTAAGCAAAGCTTGTAAGATGGCAGCCAGATAGCTGATATAATACTTATTATATTGTTCTAAATACATACTTATTATATTTAGAAACACCCAGACACAGAAACATTTGAATTCATCACACAAATATTTAAACTGGGTGAGAATCGAACCCACGACCCTCGGCTTCGCAGGAAGAGTTACTACCCACTAAGCCACAAGGCCAAGTGATAGATGCGGCGCAAGCGTACAATGAGCGTAACTGGACATATCGGGACACTTTTTCGTGCATACAGACGGCGCTCATCGATTTATTAGACTGTCACGTCAAAAGTATTTGTATTTGAAGAGCCATGCTGTAATGTAGGTTTTTACGCACTCTCCGCTGAAGACGGCGCTCTTGTACGCCGCGAGTATCTCTCTGAACACGTCGATGAGCTCCTCGCGCGCCGCGTCGATGTACCGCTCCACCTCCGTGCACGCGACGCTGGTCTCGTCGCCCGTCTCTGACAGCTTCTCATACAGCTGCGTTATACCGTACTCGTACAGCTGGACTATACTGGAGATATGGGCTAAGTTAGAAAAACCAAACATCGGAATAGGGGAATTGACTGGGTAAAAAAAATATCATTCTAAAGTCCATCAGGTAAACCGATAAAATTTATAATTCGAATTAAAACCACTCTACACACGAACCCTAAAATCAGAGGAAATTACGTAAAAGTAGTGGGGAGGACCCTACATCGCAACATATGATTGGTGATTTATGGTGCGATGTAGGGTCCTACCCCACTACTTTTACGTTATTTCTTCTGATTTTAGGGCTCGTGTGTAAAGGGTTTAATAATCGACGGAGGATTTAATAAATTTAGACTATAAAAAAAATGGCAGTCAGGGACCGTTCAAGTATTACGGAGCACTATAGGGGGGCAGGGGGTCTATGCTTTGCTTATTTTAGATGGCATGGGGGGTGGGATGAAGATGATTACATCAGCAATAGTTATTTATTTTTGCATAGAGATGGCCCACACGTTGTCTATACTTGAAAACGAAACGTATTTTTGGGTGTATAGGTAACAATGTTTACACAAACATGGGAGGGGGGAGTAAGAGCTTTGCTTACGTCTGATGACAGGGCGGGGGGGGGGTGAATAACTGTAATAAACTGCTTATGTAATACTTGAACGGCTCCTTATAAGGACTCCTGATAGAAGTGAAAACTAATAACTATGACTATTTAGATCATCCGAATTTAAATTTCTTTCGCTTACGAACGCGACGCTTGAGTTCAATTTACAGCCCACGGAAGATCTGTATGTGGTACGCCAAAAGAAGTTTTCACAAATTGTAGAATGACGTGATTTCACACGAAACTTCTAACTACTGTATTTCTTTATAATTTTTAACCCCCGACAAAAAAAAAGGGGTGTTATAAGTTTGACGTCGATGTCTGTCTGTCTGTGTGTGTGTCTGTGGCACCGTAGAGCTCAAACGGATGGGCCGATTTCGATGCGGTTTTTTTTATTAAACCCCGACCAAAAAAAGGGGTGTTATAAGTTTGACGTCGATGTCTGTCTGTCTGTCTGTCTGTGTGTGTGTCTGTCTGTGGCACCGTAAAGCTCAAACGGATAGGCCGATTTCGATGCGTTTTTTTTATTTGAATTTTAATATCCGTGCGGATGTTTTTTTAATATGGATTCAAGATGGCCGCCTCCAAAAAATATTTCTTCACAACCTACCTCAATATGGGTATCAAATGAAAGGGCTTGTTGACTAGTAGAATACTATACACTATGACAAATTTCAAATCCTAGATGGCCGCTACCACAAAATGGCGAAATACATTTCTTTTTCACAGCTACCTCCATATGGGTATCAAATGAGAGGGCTTGACTAGTAGAATGTTTTACAGATATCAAATCTGAGGTAGTCGGGGGGGTTAATCAAAATTTTTAATTTTGTTCTTGTTAGTTTATGAAATACGTTTACGCCGTATGTGGCAAAGGTGTGGTGAAATCCCGTGGAGGGATTTAAAATCAGTAGGGGCACCACTTGTGGTATCAAATTCCTACTAGCGTCGACGAAAAACTAATAACTAGACCGTAACCTTGGGCGGAAGGCGGAAGGATATGGCACGGGTATAGCATTAATGCATTTCCTACACGCAAACAAAAGATCTTCATAACGACAGTAAAACATATAATTCGGGCAAAGGGACAGGTAAATTAGAAATTAGAGTAAAGTTAATTAGTCTATGGACTCACCTAATTACAAAATTCGTTTTCCTAAATATCCTAACAGCCTTTGGGTAGACCTCGACGAATACCCGGAGAGTGATCGCCGTGTCCAGTAAGTGTATAACTATGTCTCTAAGCCCCTCGAACGTCAGTTTGTCTTGAGCCTTGCTCGACGACGGACGTCTGATCTCAGTGAAGCCTTTGAAGGTTTCCGGAAGGTTCGGTGGTTCCACGCTGTCGTAGTCTTTGTTTACTTGTAGGATTATATATTTGAAAGCCTGTAACATGAAATTGTATGAATGAATTATGGCGGGCATAAAGAGATTTCAACTTTGTAACTTTATTAATTTAATTGATTTACTTTGTTGTTTACTGATTTTAATATACAGGGTAGTGGTATTATGTAAATTGCATATTATTTTAGGTATCATTATTATAAATTGCTGTAATTTTTATCCAATATAACGATAGGATAATATGTACCGTATGAAAATATATTGCTTAGCATTCGAATTCCTAAATGCCATGGACTGGAATATAACTACAAAACTTTACATGAAATAGTCCGCACTGTGGTCTGTTGAGATTGGCAATATTATGGTGATCAATGTATGTAATAAATTTAATCTTTTATTAATACCTGCCATGCATTTTCTGCAAATAATTTTAAATTTCAATTTATATAACCAACATATCAGTACATAAGAGAGACAATCTTCTTAGCATTCCATGGATTCACCGTGCGGGTGCCAGGTCCATCGTGTAGCAGAGAGAGAGAAATCCCGAGTAGATCTCGAGACTGTGACTCGTGTTGTGACTCGGGCGTAGGTTTAAGGGGCCCCTTTCTGACGTACATCACACCCACCTTCACTACTCGTGTTTCTCTCCCTGCCCAGCCAAATCTGATATGAGCCTACTAGTGCAGCTTTAGATAGTCGTTCTAGTATAGAACTTACTGCACTTCTGGACAGACCAAGATCTTTCGACAGCTTATAGAAAGATTTTGCTGGTATACCTCTCACTCACTTCTACAGTATATAAATTAACTACATAGCCATTTTTGTTAATTCGTTTAGAAGGTCGTAATACTTATTCTGTTTCGATAATAACCAGTTTAACGTAATTCTGATTAGTGGATTGAAATTGCAAAATACAAGAAAAGGTGGAAAGAGTTAGAGGAGGCCTTCACCCGAAAATGGACTTTACAAAAAAGAAGAAACTAATGCAACTAACTTATTAATTAGGATAAATACTAATAAAACTAACAAATAAGTTTATAAGACAAAAAAATAAAATGTATAGGTTTAAGGCTTAAATAAATAAATAAAATTCTGATTAGTAGACTAGTTAAAAGAATACCATACCTCTTGTACGAAAGCGACGGCCACGACTGCGTCGCTCTCGTACTGCGGTTGTATCGAGAACACGCTGTCCAGCAGCCGAGACACGTGCCTAGGGTTGTCCAGCCCGTATGTCGCGCAGATGTCCCATATTATCGGTATCGTGAATATAAACTTGTCATATAGTACTCCTGCCATGTATTCTTTGGTCATCCATTGCGACTAAAAAAAATTAACATCTATCGATTAACCTTCAACCTTTTTTAAATGCAAAATTATAAAATTATTTGTGTAAGGTGAAAAGTATGGAGGTGATACATTTGCATGATGTGTTGTGTTGGTGAAATATTACTGTCGAGATCTATTGTTGTGTTCCAAGCGAGGCAAGTCCTACTCGTATGCTCCAGGGACATGGACAAATGGACTGTTTAGAAGTGACCTTCTGATTAGTATGTAAGTCAGATTTCAATGACATTGTTCTCACCCCATTGACTAGCAAGGATCTAACTTTGGATCATTGCATCTATCGTATTAATCTTAGGGAATATTTGCTACTGTCGCTTTCATTTATTTATTATTTCTATTACAAATTAAAAGAAAACTTTGACACAGCCCTTTTACAGCTGAATTTATTAATTATGTTATTGTTGTTTTTTAAATTATTACTAACTATCAATGTAATTACCTACCTACAAATTTGTACTTGACGAGTCTGCTGAGAAATACTCAGGATGTTTAGTTATAAATATTTTGTGAGTGTAACTAGCATTGATAATAAATTTATTCTATTCTATTCTTCACTTAAAAATGCTCATATCCATAAGCAGCCTACGAAATGTCCCACAGCTGGGATTCTGGGCAAGGAGATAGCAACATCGATATAAATCAAAAGATGTGCCCCGCGCATCTTGAAATTGTTATCAAATTACGTCTCTATGTGTAGCGTGAGTGGATTACAACTACTAATATACTTGACCCTTAGAATCCCTAGAATGCGAGGTGTGTTGCGATTTTACTTATTTTGGTTGTTGACTACGAATAGCGATAGGTATAAACTTCCGGCGTTCACCGCTTTCTACAATCGTCTAAAACTGAAAGAGTGAGCTCACTCTACTAAACAATAACATAATTCCGGGTTCCGGGCGTCTGAAGTTTGGGAGGGCATATCCATTGATAGCAAAGGATACAATCCCTCACGCTCGCCAAGTGGTTCTCTCACGATGTTTGCCGTTTTTTAAGTTAGCGGCATATGACTTCGAAAAGACAGTGATGTGACTGAGATTCGAACCTTCGGATTGGCAGGCGCCGTTCTCCTGACTAGATCCAGCTGTAGCTTTACTGTTAACACCACTAAAATGATACATATAGGTTAGCAAAACCATCTAGTGAAACAACTGGTGGCCTTACTGCTGACAGAATATTATCCCAGGTAACCTTCTTTTAAAAATTGTGTTTTGTTTTAATTACAATCTGTTTCTTTTTTTTATAAAAATCTGATTTTCTTTGACCTGTAATTTCTCAGGTAACATTGCCCTTCAAACCGGAACGCAGTGATGTTTGCATATTACAGATTAAAATAACCGGCATAGATAGATGTGGTACAACGCCATGCGGACTTATTATCTCAAAAAAAATAAAAAATACTACCAGTGTCCCATGTTTTTACCCGCACATTTCCGGTTACCCGCACTTTCCTGTGATAAAAAGTAGCATTTAAACTATTCCAGGCTGTAATCTAACCGTGTTCCAAACTTCACACGATCTTTTCTAACATTGAGCAAAAAACATTAAAACTTTTGCCTTTATAATATTACATGAGACGATTTTCTTAGCATTCCATGGATTCAGTGCGGGTGCCGGGTCCATCGTGTGGCAGAGAGAGAAAACCCGAGTAGACCCCGAGACTTGTGACTCGGGCGTAGGTTTAAGGGGCCGCTTTCTGACGTACATCAACACTCACCTTCACTACTCGTCTTTCTCTCCCTGCCCAGCCAAATCTGATATGAGCCTACTAGTGCAGCTTTAGATACTCGTTCTAGTATAGAACTTACAGCACTTCTGGATAAGCCAAGGCCTTTCAGCAGGTTATAGAGAGATTTTGCTGGTATACCTCTCGCTCTCACTTCTACAGCGTATAAACTAACTACATAGCCGTTTTTTGTTAATTCGTTTAGGAGGTCGTAATACTTATTTTGTGTCATCGCGTGTGCGTCTTTAGGTATATTAGTTTCCCACGGTACGGTAAGTTCTACAAGGACTATGCGTTTCGTAGCTCTAGAAAAAAGGAAAATGTCCGGTCTGGATGACGAAACACCCACATCCTCTGGGATCCTGTAGTGCCTTTCATACGTGTCCATTAAAATAGTCCAATCAAGTGCTGTACCCAGGATTGAGTAAGGCTTGTGCCTGGAGTTTGAAGTTGAGCCTTCTTTTACAAAATTAATTTGTCTTTTGTTTGTCGTCAATCCCTTGTGGGCTCTAGCTACTGAAAGGCTCATGGCTTCACGTATGATTTCAAGTACTCTGTCATGGCGCCGTGAGTAATGACCCCCTAAAGCACCACTAAAATCTATTGCATAACTGGTATTTTCATTATTTTAAGTGTTTATTAGTTAATAAGAAACACAATTTCCAAAGGGATGTTTATTTTTTTCTTTTTATGCTATAATTTTTTATTATATAAGTTTTTAGTGGCCCCTGTGAAATTTGCTACTATGGAGTTATTCGTTTTGCAAATCAAGGTATTGATATGTAGGATTTTTGGTGATACCTTAGACTCTTTATTGGTGACGAGTCTGCTGAACACGACGAGCACCAGCCTCCTGACGTCCTCGTAGAGCCGCGTCACGTCCCGGCTCTCGTGCTGTGGCAGGTACGGCGGGCTGGACTCCTGGAGGAACGACACCAGGGCATCCATACACTGCGGGTGGTACAACACTGTGCTCCAGAACCTAAAACAGTGTGTTGTCAAGAGTGATAACTACGTATAGAAACTTCTTTATTCATAAATGTACAGTTTTCACATAAAATAATTAAAAAAACAAAAAAGTAATCTAAGTGTTTCGAATTGTAAATTCTAAACACTTTATTGGTATCACTAATAAAACAACAGTACATTAATGGCACAGAACGTGATTCTATTGCAAGGCTCTATTAAAAGGCTGTTGTAGCACAAATATCTTGCAACACAATGTTTTATCCTATTTAAGCTTTGCTTAGTTTTTTATTTTTATTTTATTTTCTATATCAATTGCTAGCATGCGCCTATAGCAAGGCTAAAACGCACATGCAGCTAACTCAACAAATTACAAAACAAAATATAAATTTTACAAACCTAATACACAATATTACGAGTACCTTAATCACTACGAAAATCAATACATACAGATTATCAATACACTATTAAATTTATAAAACATTAATTTCAATTTTTTCAATTTCAATTTAAAAAACCTGACTGCAAATAATTAAACATTAATACAATATACTATCTAAGGACACGACGAATCTAACGATATCTTAGTTGTCTAAATCCACCCAACCATTTGGAAGATACATGGGAATAATGAAATTTACAAACATACAAGATACATGCGAAAAACATAACCCTTCTTTCAGTCGGGTAAATATATGAGAGAAAATTGATTGAGCTGGAGGGAGAGGGGAAGGGGTACAAAGTTTGTTATGGTGTATTACAAGGTCTAAAATGCTTAATAATTGCAATGCATAACACTTGAATGCTTACGTCTTTCATATTTAGCTTACTTGTGATACTCCAAGCTCAAAAGCCATTTCATGTCTTCCAAGTATCCTTCCATTTTAGTTTTCCAAGCCTCTACCGCTCCTAGTAACATAGAACTGCCACTTGGTGGCCTCTCATATATCGTAAGCTCACGTTTCTCCACCCAGAATGCATCCTGAAACATTTAACCACAATCTATTATATTACTCATTATCTAAATGTAATAAAAATCAATGGCGTAGAGATGAAACTTATAGATTTTAAGTCACTCATATTCTTTATCACAGTGTTGTGTATTTGTGTATATGTGTCTTTTTAGCTTACTCACTCAAATAAATATCTCTAATCAATGTCTCTATTTATCATATCAATAAACTATTTTCATACAAGAAATTAAACCAACTTCAAAACCACAAATTGGCACTCAAAAGCAAAAAATAAATTAATATCATTATTACAAGTGCTACTTACTCACTCATCTATTTGAAGTCGGTGGTAGGTAGGCGTATCCACTACCTGTTAGACTTGGCTAGCACCGACTTCAAATAGATGAGTGAGTAGCACTTGTAATAATGATATTAATTTATTTCTCACTTTTGAGTGCTTATTTGTGGTTTTGAAGTCGGTTTGATTTTTTGTACGAAAATAGTTTATTTTACCCTTTTAAGTGCAAACAAGTTCTTATTAACACATTTACTGAATTACGTCATCCAGAAAATTGCATATTTTAGTTTTGATTCATATTTCAAAAACCACTTGACCGATTTTGATAAGATTTATATGGGACTATTCGGGAAGCATACCCATCCGAACATAAAAAGATTTTTTTTAATCAGTACAGGGTTTCACGAGAAATCAGGTAGCATACATAAAAAAAAACATAGGGTTCGAATTGATAACCTCCTCCTTTTTGGAAGTTGGTTAAAAAGAAAAACCTGTGAAGATTTTGATGTTAAAACAAATTGAATCTTAGAGATTGCACAGCAAGTGAAAAAACAAATGAAGTTGCTTACAGCGAGTAACCAGGAGCCATGTACATTACAATGCAACAACTTGAAATAAAAGTGCTCAAGTGCGAGTTGGACTCGCCCATGAAGGCTTCCATGGCAGCAAGTAACATAATACAAAAGTTCTTGTAGTTCATTGTTACTTTAATCAGTGTTTTAACAACAGTGAATTTATAATGTATTAAAATAAAACTACGAAAAAAAAGAAAAGAGGTTCAGTTCTAAATATGGGACACGCCCAAAATTTATTATTTTTTTCTGTTTTTTGTATGAAAATCTTAATACGATTCACAGAATACCTCTACTTACCAAGTTTCAATAGTTCTTATACTTTTGTAGAAAAGTGGCTGTGACATACAGAAGGACAGACAGACAGACATAACGAATCTATAAGGGTCCCGTATTTTGCCACTTAGCTACGGAACCCTAAAAACACATTATAGAAATTATTATTATCAAATTAAAACTCCTTTTGAAGTACTAACTGGCACTTCACATAACAAATTCTGGTACTAACAAATCATGGATCATGATGAAGCTTCCTGAATTAAACAGAGATCTTAGTCATAGAGATATAATAGAACCATAACCTTTATCTCTATATATAAAAATGTTATGCTGGATTGTGTACGCTTCAAAAACTCAAAAAGTTCTGCACCAATCAAGCTGAAATTTTAGAATGATATTTAATCCACATCAAGGATTGTTTTTATCTAATTTTTGCATCATAATGTGCCACAGCGATGCGTGGCAGGGTACAGCTAGTACTTAATAATTCGGTTATAGTATCGAGGGAATACCCTAAAATGCTAAACTCATACCTACTCAAAGTTAAGAGTTGTTGTTACTTGTTACAAGGTAGTTGCACAACATGTGACACGGGTTTTCATGCACTTACCAATGCATTCACTTGGTGTAAGATCCCACCATTAGAAATAGATAATTTTACATTTTCTATGGGTAAGTTGTCTGGATTCTGTAAGCAAAACACTTATATTCATTCGATTCTTAGTGCACCACACAGGCAGAAAGTTTTTGAACATACATACACGAAACTCTACAAATTTTGCGGTCATATCAAAGGCACTGCAGAAAAAAATAGTTTAAAATTATTTTTTAACTAAAATTGGGATTTTATTTCAAACACAAAACATATATTTTATGCACACATCAACAATCGTGCTCTTTGGGGAATTCAGAATTTCAGATCCTTTATTTCCTGACAGAGTGACAGATTGTAGTCGTAGACTTGAATTTTGGATCAAGTGCTGCCATGTTGTGTTCATGTTAATTGCACTAAAGTAGCTTTGTCATCTAATTTTTAGATGAGGTTCTTCAAACAGCTAATATACATATTAATAATATTACAACCGTCAAAAGTAGTTACATATATTTGAGACGTTTGATGTTGAGACATTGGATCCTTTGGGAAGCCCATTTCATTTCCAAAATCGTTTTGTCAAGGCGACGCGTGACGAAAATTCTGGTTTTTATTTGGGATAAAACATAAGTAGTAAAACAGAAAACATTCAGCGTTGTAGTGCCACAATGTTGTTGGGCACGTTTCCAACTGGTAGAGGGCTTGAACGTCTTTTTTATCTTCAAACCTCGATGGATAATTCAGATGTGCTTAGATTATGTAAATGCCAGGTATGTAACATTATATTATAGTTCTCATTGTATTTTAATTTTGTTATTATTTATTATCTCTGCCCATTAATAGTTATTGGTTATTCATGAGTGTGTTAGATTAGGGGTCCTTAGTACCTCTTACCTAAAATTAATATTGAGTAAATAGGTAGGTATGAAACGATCAAATCGTGAATTATATGATATTGCTATGTAAAAAAAGAGGGAATTTTTGTATTTCCGAAATTATAAAATTGGTTTAACTACGTTATAAATAAAACGGCTAAATATAATTAATATATAATATGTAATTATTATGGTATGAAGTATAATAACATACAAGTAATTCAACGTTGTCAAAACCGGCGCCTAATCCGCCACAACTTGTTATTGTTTAAAATTGGAGGGGTGGCGCTATGACTTTGTCGGGGTTACTAACGACTAGTGTAAAAGTGATCGTCACTCTGTACCGTGCCCTTGCTTTTACTTGTTCTCTCTTGATTTATAAACATGCTCTTGATCATATTGTTCTCCAACGGTTGATACATTGTAAAGATAAGTATAACTGTTGTCTAAGGTATATTTATGTACGTGATCTAATGTGACGGCGCAAAGTTTTCTTGGACACGTTCTTTCTCTGTTGTCTAAGGAATTGCGAAAGTGGCATTAGAGTCTTTCAATGTGACGAGAGTACACTCTCGGGGTCCATCAGAAATATAGCTATGAACTAAGAATAAGCAACATTCAAATATCATCAGTTGGTTCTTTCTATTCGTCCTACGTATCCTACCTTTTAAGTAATTAACAGCACATTTACATCTAAGCTCACAGAATTAAGGATATCCTCGCATAATTTAGGTTATGATAGCACATAATGTACTTAATCATCTTGTTAATGGCACATATAAAACAATATGTGTTGATAATACAATTCCAAGATTTTCAGCAATAACCAGTTCAATTAATGAGGTGTTCTCAATAAGCAAAAACCTATCCAAGATAGTTCTTAATTTCAATATGGGACAAATGTTTAATTTTGTAAGAAAATAAAAGTGTGCAGGTCGGACAACCAAATTTATAAATAACTATTCAAAGCTATGGAATAATTTTAAGAATTAAGAATAAAAATCATTGCAAATAAAAAGTAAACATAGTAAACCAGGACCGGATTTACAGGTGTGGAGACCCCGCGGCCGGGGCTAATAATCTTGTCTGTAACCTTGCACGTTGAAATAGGTTAGTCACTATTGTGGAGACCCCGGGACTTGGCCCCGGTTTCCCCCCCCCCCCCCCCTCCTAAATCTGGCCCTGTAGTAAGCACAGTGACAAGGCAGTGACAGATGCGGCTGAAGGACAAGTATCTATGGCCGAGAATTAATTAAAAAAGGCAGTGACTGCAAAACCGATGAAATTCGGTCAATTTTTTATGAAGAACAAGGTCCAAATTATATGTTTAGATGGTGTTAAGCGTGTAGGGCGCAACAAGGTTTTGGTACAATTTACGAATGCAGAAGACGCCAACTCCTTCCTAGTATTACCAATCCTTGCATCAAATAACTATACAGTTACAATTCCCACCTACAATATTACCAGGATGGGTATTATCAGACGAGTGCCTACTGATCTGTCTATGACAGAGTTTGTAGAATCCCTTAGTCTTTCCTCGAACTGTGGCAAAGCATTAAAGGCACGTAGGTTCAATAGGAAAAGTATTGTAGATGGCACCGTAACATGGACTCCCACACAAACTATAGTAGTCACTTTTCATGGGCAAGTACTTCCTACAAAAGTATACTCATTCTATACTGCATTACCTGTCGAACTTTATGAGTATCCTACAGTCCAGTGTCTCGCATGCTGTAGATTCGGTCACACCAAGGCCCAGTGTAGATCCAAACAGAGGTTCTATCGTTGTGCTAATGAACATTTTGGTGACAGCTACAAGTTCTCGGAACAAGAAGCAAATTGCCTACACTGCTCGGGTAACCATTTTGCTAATAGCAAAACTTACCCAGAGCTTAATAGACAAAAAATTGGTTGCCTGTAATGTCGGTATACGGGCGAAAGTTTTACGTGACAACGACTTTGAGTGGTAAAATAATTTTACGGAAGGGACGCGTGTCTTTCACTTTTTTATGTCTGTCTCTCTCGTTCTTAGGCGGGCTAACCATGCCCGAGTGGCAGGGACGCGTGCCTCTCACTCGCTCCCGTTGTGAGCGCATAACGTGAGCGGAGCGTAACGCAGTTTCTTGAAGTGTCACCCGGCAAACCAATTTATAAGACGTTGTCACGTCAAAAATCAATTAAAAAGGTTATGGCACAAGAGAGCGTTTCCTATGGCTGGCTATTCCAGGCTGCAACTAGATTCCCTAGGGTGACAAAGTCATATGCAGAGGTTACTCAATATTAAGAAAAAAAAATATTATTACAAATATATTAAGTTATATATGAATAGGCAAGAGAGAGGGCGCTGCTGTGCCAAGTACAACATCAGCTGTGTGTATTCGCGAATTTAAAAATAGAATCAGTGTTAAAAAACCTAAACAATAAAATATAACAGTCATTTAAAGAACTGGTTTACAAAATAAGTATGGATACAGTGAAATTAAAACATAATTTAACATAAATAGTGAAAAAATACCAAAAGTGGAACTGTCAACTGTTAGAACAAACGGTCAACAAATACCGAAAATTACTACCTAAATGATATAAATGCCGATAAGAAGTGACATTGCGTGAATATTAGTGAAATTTTCGTGGGCTATTAAAAACATTTGAACAAAAAACAACCTAAATCTATTTTGGATTTCTGGATGATTCGACAAATATCAATAAATTAATTGTGATCAGCGCCACCTGTTGAAACTTGCCTGCACTACGCTCAAACAGTCAACTGACACTATAAATAGATCATTAAATCAATTAGTTTGACAGAACACCGACAGAGGACACCACTTGAACGAAATTAATAGTACGGAAAATAGTCACTGGAGGACACTACTAGTGCTAAAAACAAAATTTATATAAACATTTATATTAAAAAAAAAAAAAAACACAAATCATGGAGGATGTCATGAAGGTACTTCGTCAAATTCAAGAGGACCTGGATAAACAAAAACTCACCATCCAAAAAACCGGCGAGAAAGTGACAGAACAAGTAACGCTAAATATAAATAGCATTATTGAAGAAAAATTCAGAGTATTAGAAGAAAAATACGACAACCTCCAAATAAAAGTAGAAAACCAAGAGAAACGTCTTTATTTCTTGGAAAAACAATCTAGGCAAAGAAACATCATATTTTTCGGAATAGAAGAGATGGATACATCATACCTAAACCTGGAAAACACTTTGATTGAATTTATTAAAAAATACTTTGATTTAAAAATTGAGCGAAGAGACATACAGGAAATTAAGAGAATTGGACAAAAAGGAGAAAAACCCAGACCAATTGTTGTCACCTTCTCTACTTTAGGCTTGAAGATTGACATATTTAAGCAAAGACATACTCTGAAAACACATCATACTATATAAATGAAGACTATCCGCGTAATATATTAAATAAAAGAAAAGAATTACAAGAACAAGTTAAACTTGAGAGAGAAAAAGGAAATACTGCTATAATAAAGTATGATAAACTCATAATACTGGACAAAAACAGAAACACGTCACATAAGAGAAACCTCTCAATATCTCCAGAAAGTACTAAAATTCAGGAAAATAAAACAAAAAAGAATAAGATACAACAGGCAAGCTCAAAAAGCAAGATCATAAGGTCAAATAGTGTCACCGAAGGAGCTATAAAACCTAGCCTGTTGAACTTCTTGACAAACAAAAATACAACAAATAAAAATGCATAGCAATTAACTCTCTCTATTCACACCGATATCACAAATAAACAAATCTCAATAAATAACATAAAAAATCTTCCAACCCGGCTGGTCACCGTGGATGATTATGACCATAACCCTCCAAAGATACATAATTCAAACTCTACTAGAAACACCTCGAAAAACCTTACAAAGTTAAGCCGTCAATTAAATATTATAACATACAACGTAAGAACTCTGTCTTCATATGACCGATTACTAGAACTGGAAGAATGTATAAATAAAATCAATTACGATATTATTGGAATGTCGGAAGTTAGAAGACAGGGAAACAAAATAGAAGAACACAACACATTTATACTTTGCTACATGGGATCTACACCCGGAAAATATGGGGTGGGATTCATAATACACAAGTCACTGAAAACAATATAGAGAGCTTTATAGGAACAACAGAACGAGTAGCAACTCTCAACATGAATTTTGAAGGTAACAAGATTTCTATAATACAAGTATACGCACCTACAGAAACAGCCCACGAACATGAAATTGACGAATTTTATATGAACATTGAGAAGACCTTAGAAACAGCACACTCACACATCATTCTAATGGGAGACTTTAACGCAAAAGTTGGAACCCCCAGAAAAACGAATACCTGGTCACGAAACAATACGGATACGGCGAAAGAAATGATAGAGGTCAAAGACTTGTTAACTTTGCGCTAGAACACGAACTAACAATTATAAATACTTGTTTCAAGAAAAAACGAAACCGCAGATGGACTTGGCGACCACCAAACGGTCAGTATAAAAACGAGATCGATTATATTCTCTCAAATCGCCCGAAATCGTTCCAAAATATAGAAGTTTTGAACCTAAACTACGCTTCGGACCACCGACCTATAAGAGGTAAAATAAAACTCAGCAAACAAAAGAAAAATAGAACCAATTTCTCAAATAATAAAACAAGTCAACTCAAGAACAAGGATGAAATAACAAAATACAATGAAAACCTGTCATACATTCTTTTGAAGACACCAAATCAACACACCAGCCAAGAAATCAAATCTGTACAAATATCATACAACGAAATAAAAAAGGCCATCCAACAAAGTTTGATCCTTGCTAAATCAAACATAGAAGAAAATAAAAAACATAAAATTCTACAAGAACGCACACTAAAATTATTAAAAAGAAGACAAGAATTACAAACAACAAAAATAAAACACGCACATTGAAAATGAACTCTCCGCTTTGTATAAACTGGTTAATAAATATATCAAGAGAGACTATGCAAAATACAGACAAGAAATAATAGAAAAACATCTTCAGCTTTATGGTAGCTCAAGGAGAGCATACAAAGAACTCAGAACAAACCAGTCTTGGGTAGAAGGACTAAAAAATCTTAATGAAGACCTGTGTAACCGAAAGGATATTATCAACACAGCTACTCAATTCTATAAGAAACTCTACAGTGACAAAACAAGTGTGACTACCAACAAAAAATCTTCAGAAATTGTAAAGTGCCGCGCTATAGAAACAATCCACGAAACCGAAGTATTAAAATCAATAAATAAACTGAAATTCGAAAAAAGTCCTGGATGTGATAATATCACAAACGAATCACTAAAATATGCTCACCAAATATTGGCAGGACCATTAACTGAACTGTTTAATTCCATACTACTTAGTTCTGAAACACCCGCAGAATGGTCTGAAGCAAATATCATACTTATATATAAAAAGGGCGATCCAAAAAATATTAACAACTACAGGCCAATTAGTCTTTTACCAAATATATACAAACTTTTCTCATCGATTATTAATAACAGACTAAGTCCGATAATAGAGGCGAAACAACCGATAGAGCAAGCAGGCTTCAGAAGAGGATACTCTACCATCGATCACATCCACACCATCGAATTAATTATAGAGAAATATCAAGAGCTCCAGAGACCTCTCTACATAACCTTTATAGATTATCAAAAGGCTTTTGACTCGGTTACACATTTAAGTATATGGGAATGTTTAAAAGAACAAGAGGTACCAGATATATACATAAATGTGATTAAAAGTATATATAATAACAACAAAGGAAGAATAAAGCTTGAAACATTAGGCCCAGCTTTCCATATAGAAAAAGGGCTAAGACAGGGAGATCCACTTTCGTCCACCATTTTCATAGCAATTCTCGAAAACATTATAAACAAGCTAAATTGGAGTAAATCAGGACTCTACATAAAAGGCGCCTACCTAAGCCATCTAAGGTTTGCCGATGACCTGATACTACTTTCAGAGACAGCTAATGAGATGCAATCTATGATAAAAGCTCTACAACAAGCGAGTGGGAAGGTTGGATTAGAAATGAATTTAACAAAAACTAAGGTAATGACTAATACACAAATAAGACCTATAACTATCAACGGTAACCTTTTAGATTACGTAGAAAATTATATATACCTGGGAAAAGAATAAGTTTCGAGAAGAACTGCAACATTATAGAAATAGAGAGAAGGGTTCAACAAACCTGGAATAAATATTGGAGCTTGAAAGAAATATTTAAAAGTAACTTACCGATATCTCTTAAAGCTAAAGTTATGAACTCATGTCTACTGCCCAGCTTAACTTATGGAAGTCAGACCTGGAAATTCTCTACACAAGCTATGAATAAAATCAATACATGCCAAAGAGGATTAGAGCGAAGCATGTTAAATATAAAGAAAATGGACAAAATAAGACACACAAAAATAAGAGGCATCACTAAAGTTACAAACGCTTTGACTTTTGCTCAAAAACTGAAATGGAAATGGGCTGGACATGTAGCGAGAATGTCTGATAAAAGATGGACCACTCATGTTACCCAGTGGAAAGGACCACCAGGCAAGAGAAGGAAGGGGAGACCCTTAGCCCGATGGGAAGATGATCTGAAAAGATCAGCTGGAGTGATGTGGTTCTCCATAGCACAAGATCGTGAAAATGGGCATCTTTGGAGGAGACCTTTACCCAAACCGGGGTTCTTGTTAATATATAAATATTGAAAACAAATACATTACTAACAACAATTTAAGATAATTTATTAATACTAACCAAATATTTGTTTACCTACTGAAATATTATAACTAACCAACTTTTGTAAATAAGAAATAAAAAGGTTTATTATTATTATTCAGTTATTTATTCATTCTTCTTAATTTCTAAGTTTTTTACAATAGGTATAAAAATATAAACATTATAAAAACTTAAAACTAGGGTGCCGCCAGCAGCGGGCAGGACCCAAGCTACCGGTGGTTAGGGCTGCAGAGAGAGGAACCTCCTGACGATGCGTGCTGTGTCAAGGATGACTGCCTTCTGGATCTGGCCCTTAACCCAACCGTCTAGCGAAAGTCTCTTGAGATGTTGGTCGAGACTTTTCGCTATAAGGCCGTTTGCCGACACGACTATTGGGACTATGATCGTCGAATCAACATCCCACATGGCGGTAACCTCATGAGCTAAGTCAAGGTACTTGCTAAGCTTGTCCTTCTCGGCTTTCACGAGGTTCTCGTCATGTGGTACGGTGATATCGACGATCACAGCCTGGCGCTCGGACCGGTCTACCATCACGATATCAGGCTTATTGGCGACAATAGTCCTGTCCGTGATGATAGAGCGGTCCCAGTAGAGCAACGCACGACCATTCTCGAGAACTGGCAGAGGTGCGTACTTATAGTACGGCACCTCGGACTCGACAAGGCCGTGTCGAAGAGCAAGTTGCTGGTGGATGATCCTGGCTACTAGGTTATGTCTGTGCAAGTACTCGCCGTTAGCAAGATGCGAACAACCGGAAATAACATGACGAAGAGATTCGCCTGGACGGCGGCATGCCCGACAAATGTCGACCGTACCGTCCTTCATTATGTATTTCCGGTAATTGTTCGTCTTGATAACCTCGTCTGCAATTGCACAGACAAAACCTTCGGTTTCTCCGAAGAGGTCCCCGAAGCGTAGCCAGTTCACCGACGCGAGCAGATTCACATCGGGTCCCGTTAGGGCCCGATAGAACCGCCCGTGCAGCTCCTTGCTCTTCCACACTTCCTTGCGATCATCAGTGCTGAGCACCGATGGTTTACGCCAGTTCTCGTTTGCCAGTGAAAGAGGCGTGAAGCTTCTGTCAACTGCCACAACATCGCGATGCATCCCGGACTCGCTGTTGCGGAAATAATCCCTGAGACTGCATACTTCGCGGTTGTGTAGGTTCTTGGCATTTAAAAAGCCTCGACCTCCCCACTTCCGCGGAATATACAGTCTCATAACAGACGAGCGCGGGTGTAGCATGCGATGAGTTGTGAGCAGTTGACGGACCTTCCTGTCCAGGGCGTCAAGCTATTATTATTATTATTATTATATATTAAGCTATTATTATTATTATTATTATATATGAATTGGAAAAATATTTGTATGCCTACCATATCAGGCAAAATATGAAGACAAGCTACTTTAAAAAATTTGTGGCCTATTTTATATATCATGCATTACATGTGTTTGTAATTTTCTCATGTTTTGAACAAATAAATTATCTTTTATCTGTCATTTATCAGAGAAATTTGAATGAGATATTTATTTTATTCATTATTTCAGCTTTGCCAACATCGCAGTCAGTGTGTCTGAATTTTATTTACTTTTACGCGTATCTTGTGACTTTTTGAAGTAAAAACGCTATCGGAATGCTCGCAGCTTGAAAACGCGACATCGTTTCATGGTTGATGTTCCAAAGACACAAACGAACAGATTTGACTCTACTTTTGTGATAAGAACGTCTAGGCTGTGAAATACGTTGCCTGAGTGGGTTTTCCTCGATGATTACAATCTTTGTGTCATCAAATCGAGAGTGAATCGGTTTTTTTCTAGGTAAACACGCTCCATCTTAGACCGCATTGTCGTTTAACATCGGGCGAGATGGTGGTCAAGTGTAAACCTATAAAGGTAAAAAAAAGCTGTGAATAAAACTAATCGTCACGCTCGGAAGTGAAAGACTCGAATCGGGTGAACTCGAGATCTCGAGCGAAAAAGAGTCAGATGATTAGGTTTCGCGCAAGTAATAATTAAAACTTCTTTTGGCGCACCACACGCATATTTTTCGTGGGCTGCGAATGATGATGATCGTCACGCTTGTAAATGAAATAAATGTTCGGTGACCTCGTGACCACTGAGTGTCCCAGAGCGAGAAAGCAACAGTCATCTGCTGCTTTTTACTGCTGTGTCGCTGTGTTTCATATATTCAGTTTAAGACGTTATCTTTTATTTATTCTCTCACACCCATTTACAACTTCTTTCCATATCCCTTTCGTACATTAGTTAATTCAGCTTAGTTTGTCACACTTACACGTTTCTTGCATTTATGCTTCTCTTTTAGACCAACACGTTACATTCACAAGCAAATTTTCTTTGCAATATTTTTATTGCATGGCCTTAGCTATTACACTACTGTATTACTTACAGACGTAAACAAATCAGACTTGTTTTTCATTTATTCTACTAATATGATACGTAATAATACCAGTCATCAGTCAAGTCAATACATCGTAGTAGTAATGTTTCTTTATAATACTATCTACACAATAGAGTTTTCACTTTTGCCATGCGGTTTTATGCACACAAGCTCAGCGTCACGTTCGTACATTAAAGCTTCAACTTCAACTTCTTGATGAATGGCGCGCGCTGTGACTTTTGTCTGTCACTGTCACATCTCTGCCAATGTGCGTTTCGTGGCAGCTTCGTAGCCGGCAGCGATAAACTTAAAAGAACAAAATTAAACATTTTGATTAACCCCCGACTACCTCGGATTTGTTATCTGTAGGTACAACATTCTACTAGTCAAGCCCTTTCATTTCATACCCATATTAAGGGAGTTGTGAAAAAATAAATGTATTACGCCATTTTGTGGTTGCGGACATCTTGGATTTGAAATTTGTCATACTGCAAAGTATTCTACTAGTCAAGCCCTTTCATTTGATACCCATATTGTGGTTGTAGTGAAAAAAATAATATAATTCGCCATTTTGTGGTGGCGGTCATCTTGGATTTGAAATTTGTTATTATGTATTGTATTCTACTAGTCAAGCCCTTTCATTTGATACCCATATTGAGGTAGGTTGTGAAGAAATATTTTGTCCACCATTTTGTGGAGGCGGCCATCTTGAATCGATATTAACCAAACATAGCTTAGAACATCCGCACGGATATTAACCTTCAAACAAAAAAACCGCATCGAAATCGGCTCATTCGTTTGAGCTCTACGGTGCCACAGACAGACACACACACAGACAGACAGACAGACAGACAGACAGACAGATAGACAGACAGACAGACGTCGATGTCAAACTTATGAAACCTCTTTTTTTGGTCGGGGGTTAAAAATAAAATAATTTGACCAGTATATTTACAATTAGGGATAAGCTGATTAATTAACCTATAACAAATGGACAAAACAAAGCTTAGACATAAACAGACATATTGTTAGCAAGGATTAACAATTAGATATTTGGTTAATACGATCAGCATGCATATACTCATTTATATGCATGCTGATCGTACATTAATCCAATCTTACAAGCTAATATTATTTTTAATTATAAATTTACATAATATACAGTTAACTAATGGGGTCGCGGAAAAGGACAAAAGGCATTTCATGGATGTGGGACGAGGAATACTAGTAGGGAGGAGATCGTAAAGTGAGCGACTTGTTAAATTAGGACAGTTGAAAAAGATATGGTCCACATTGCCTTCTTCCAAACCGCATTCGCATATGGAATGATCCCTTATCCGCAATTTAGCTAAATGCACAGGGGTACAAACATGTCCAAGGCGCAACCGGCAAAGTGTAGATGTGGTGACTTTGTTGGCATGTCGAAATTCGTAAAACCATAATTGATGAGATAGTTTACATGTCAAATCACTTTTCAATCAATATTTGTATTGACAAATACAAAAAAATATAAAACTTTACAAATTCATCAAATCAAATTAAATTACAAAAATAAATTTATTACTTATTGTGTACAATAATTACCTCATCTATCATTCAAATACGTATTTGAAGATTCATATATAAGATTAAAAAAAAACAATTATATAAATATATTAAAAAAAATCATGTCATGAAATAATGAAACAAAATTACAAACTATATTTATTACCAAATATCTATAATAATCCCTAATTAAATATATCATTAAAAAAGTTTTCAACTTTGTAATAACATTTTTTGACATAGAAGTCCTCAGATCTCTAATATCTTTTGGAATATGATTGTAAATCGTAGATCCCATACATATTATACTTTTAACCATGAGAGTAGTCTTTGCCAAGTGATTACAACGCCTATTCTGGTCTCTACTATATCTTTGGACTGAATGTGATATTGAAGGGAATAATTCAGGGTTTGCTCGTACAAAAAGTGTTGTTTCCAAAATATATAAGGACGGGAGTGTAGGAATTTTGTAATTTAAACAGATATATTTGTATTCTGAATGAGGTGTTTTGAGAGACTGAAAACGGCTCAAAAAATAAATTATTTACAGTTGGACAGTCCAGGGTACAAATTCACCTTAAGCAGCGTAAGTTGCATATGAGTGGACAACATTGTTTTTATTTTCAACTGACTTTGAAAGCAAAACAATCAATGACATTGATATTCGAAAAGACACAATAAATCTGAAAGTTCATATTTTATGTAAAACAAGACAGTTGACAGAAACTTATTTCTGACGTATGAAAAAGATTAACGACCTCTGCTCTACGTTGTGAAATTTGAATTTTGTAAACAAACAATGTATTATTTGTTATTGTATTTTTTTATGAAAATCTAATAATGCACAAAGCCGGTAGCGATCCTAAAGTTAAGAAGACTCTTGTCCGAAATTGTGAGAAAAATATAAAATCTACGGCAAAGAAGTATGTAGTCCGTGACGTTGGTTCTACGTCTCGTCTCAAAACTGCAAAAAGCTCGAGCTCTACGGCAAAAGAAAATGATTTAAATCAACCTACACTGTGTTCTAGTGAAGCATTAGCTCAATATTTATCAGATGTTAAGGTTTCTTCGCCACCTCCTTTAACTACAGACGATCTGAATGTAGATAAAAGTCGGATTAGTGCCAAAGTAAGTGTAATAAGAAACTGCCTCTTAATTACCGTAACTTATTCATATTCCACATTTCAAATGTAAAATTTAGTTTGATAACAATATATACCTGTAAATTTTAAGACTCACTAACAGTTTTTATAATACATTTCAAATTGATTTGGTCACGGTAGCCAACACTACTGACGTACTTACTAAGATAATGTTATGTGTACTCCATTAGTAATTCTTAGCCTATTGGTCTAGGTTTACTATTCAAATGCTAGTTGTTTCAGCCTTCGAAATTTGGCTGTGTTCAGTAACAATAGAAACAGTGATGAGAAGAAAGAGTGATTTATGTTGCACATATCAATTGTTGCTATTCCTAAATTTTGCTTTTTGATACATAACTGATAAATGTAGCATGATAAGATAGATCTACAGCTTACCATGTCATAAGAAAAGTTATGGATAATGAGGATTGCCTAATAATAATCATTCAATATTTTCAGATCACAAAAAAACTAAACTTCCAGTTCAATGACAGGATATACAGAAATCTAATAGAACTTAATTCAAATGTTGAAGATCAAAAGAAGAAAAAAGATAAAAAACCCAGCAATACTGTGAAACGAGACCTCGAGCCTAACATAGAAGATTTTTACGAAGAAGAAAAAGATGAAGACTCTCCTCCCAACATTCCTGTGATACGTCCTAAATTTAAGCCAGTTAGAAAAATAGAATGTGGTCAGTTACATAGAATAGTAGCTGCATTTGAAAATTTATGACAGATACATTGATGTTGTGACTGTTGAAGGAAGAATTTGCCTTAAATGTGCATGCACAGCTGCACTTAGATAGGATTTTTTTTATTTGGACACAAACCGAATTAAATAAATTTTACAGCAAAACATTTATGAGCATCACAAGTGGTGGTCTTATCCCTATGAGCAATCTCTTCATCTAGAACTTTCTAAGCAAAGTTTTGAATGAGGTTCTGAAAATCAAAGTCTAAGCATGTACCATTCAATTTTGTTCTGTTGATTTGTTAATCAGCAGGGTTGTGTGAAAGAGTATAGATACCCTGTTCCTTTACAGATAACCCTAATAAAATATATTTTAATAGATACCGAAATTTTAATGTTAGTTTCAATTTTATTTTATCTTTTAATTTTAAACCTTGACCACACTTGAACCTATTCATAGTGCTGCCAGTTTTGTCTAATTCCCCAGTCCCCAATCATTATTGATTATTATGGGGTAAAAATAAATTTATTTGCTGAATTATTCATTTGAGTTGTCTTTCCTTTAAGATAAAGATCCTAAAAGATTTTAGTTACAATAAAACAGTTTAATTTTAAGCCATGTCAGTGAATTTGGTATTCACCACATGCAACAAGTGTTGATCTTATTTATTATATTACGCATAAATAAACCGATTTCAATAAAGGATATCTTATATATATGTGTGTGGCATTTTTTAACAATAAAATACAGTTTGCCTAAAATATACACCATTAAAATGTACTTCATCCTCAGTATCTCTCCTATTTCTCCTTCGTCTCATATTTAGTACTGCAGCGCCCCTCTGTTAAAGTCCTGGAAAAAAGCTAGATAGCCTATGTATTCTTCCAGACTATAATCTAATTGTGTTCTAAATATCGCCCAGATCCGTTTATATGTTAAGACGTGATTGAGCTACAAACATCCAAATATCCAAACATTGCCATTTATAATAATGGTAGGATTACAAGCATAAGACACGTATTTCTGAGTAAATTATAAAATCTGTTAGGATACATTGTTCTGCAGAATGAAAAGATAATTCCATTTGTATCCGATCCCCGTATTTTAGATGCAGACGTATTATTAAGTAATTGTATTCAACTATTTTTGCTTAAACGCACATATTTTAAATGACTACCATTTCTGAAAATCAAACTGGCTTAGTATAAGACTATGACGTTACCTTCGTAAACTTTATATTTCGAATTAATTTTGAGAGTAATTCATTTAAATCTAAATACTCAGAATTATATTAATTCACGTCACAGCATTCATAGCTCTGTGTTATCAATATTCATATACACGTTACGTCCTATGGTAGATTGGTAGATCCTCAAAGGCACGTAATAACGTTAGTACATAGGGTAAGTGGTTTCTGTTACGCTGGCAACAAAAATATGAGCAATAAAAGCAGAAGACGTCGCATTTTGCCTCCTTGGTTTGTGGTTTGAATCGCGCGCGCCGGCTCGCTCGCTCTGATAGAAGGAGATGGTGGTAGTTACAACTGTTCTTTCACCCGCCTTTTGCCAATAATTTGGTTTTATAGTTTTACTTCATTCATTCATTCAGTCAATTTTCGACATCTGTTCGCTGAGGTTGTGCGCCAACCGTCGCGAGGAAATAATTTCAATAAAAATACAAAACCAGTAAAAACAAGAAAAGAAAGTCCGAAACAATGGCTGAAACTGAAATAATATCTAATTCTAATAGTGAAAACACGGAGCAGTTTTTTGAAGGTGTGGAAAAGCTCATCGAAGTATGGTTCACGCCGGCAAAAAACGCGGATCTTCGAAAAATTACCCGGTAAGTGCTAATTTCACACTTGTTATGATTTTATTGAGTGCATTATTATGTAATTTACGTGAATGCATGATAACATTTTTGGCAATGATTATTATCTGGAGATTTTTAGCTACCGGCTACCATAGAGCCACCAAATCAATAGCTTAGCAAATTGCTATAGTTTCTTGACTGTAAAGTGCTAATATTTGTTTGTGGAAGTTTTGGCTAGTTTAATTCTCGTTTAATATCGATAGTTTGTTGTGATGGAAAGTGGGAAATGTTCTAGAATCAGCTGTTTCATCTATTTTGGACGGCGCGGCGTGGTGAGTGCTGCGCCATTGGTTGGCCTCTTCAAGGGACGATACACCGCGCGTATTTTCAAAAATATTTTAAAAAATATTTTATTTATAATATATTTACAATAAAAAATATTTTATTGTAAATTCATTGAAATCAGTTTCTTTCAATGTTCTATCTAAAAAAGTTTTATTTTCATTTTCATCTTATCCTGCTGCAGGTATATGCAAACTATTCTGTAACACATTGAAACCTAACCTATCTTATCCTATGCTTTGTATCCTTCTTTTAAGAGCTATCTATCATTGTAATAAGTCCATTCTGTTCAGTAAAAACTTAATAATTTAATAAATCACAAAGCATTTTATACGAAGTATATAAAACTTAATAAACTACGAGCAAAAGGTCCGCATGGACCTTTTACTTTGTCAGGTTTAAAATTTTTGATTAGATAGGTATTTCCTACTCTGTAGGCTTAGCGTTATTTCAGACCATAATCTATCTCGGTACCGAATTTCAACATACATTCAGTAGTATTTCGATGAAAGAGTAATAAACATCTACAAATACAAACTTTTGCAATTATTGTATTATTATTTGGATCAATATTAAAAATTTGGATTTGGATGAATATGAAAATTAGTTTATTAGAAGTTATAGCTTTTCTCATATAAAATGTTGAGAAAAGGACACTTTAGGTGAAACATCTGTGCATTATGTGCAGAGGCAAATGTTACAAACTATGATTAAGAATGTTGTGTAGGTAACTAAATGAAAATAATACTACTGGGTGACAAATTAATTTTAATTTAGAAATTGGTTATTTCGCTTAGAAGCTATGATTGAACATATGTTATGGCAAGTGTTCTAAAAAATGTTGTATTAAAATTAAAATTTAATTGCTCTTCAAAACTGTAGAAATACTACTTTATGCAATTCCATGTTTCTTGATAGATTCAACCTGGGTGTCTTTAAATATAGAGTAGGTAAACACATACCTTGTGCGTAAACATATCACATTCTAACTAACATTATAACTATAATGTAGACCTAAGCATAAACAGGCCACTAAATGTTCCCCACTGCTGGGACTCGGGGCCTTCTCTAGCAAGGAGAGAGTAAAGGCCATAATCCTCCACGCTGACCCAGTGCAGGTTGGTGGATGACACATGACTTCGAAAAATTCTAGGTACATGTCGGTTTCCACACGATGTTTCCTTCACCGTTTTAAGTTAGCGGCATTACGTACATAACTTCGAAAAGATAGTGGTGCGCGTGGTTTTGAACCCGGGGTCTCCGGATAGGCAGATGCCGTTCTCCTGACTAGACCAGCCGTAACTTAAATGAAATGTAGATCTATTATGAATTGAAAAAAAAACCCTACTATAGACACAATGGGCGTGGGACAAACGCGGATAGCATAGTAAGACAGACTTTCTAACAATATGACAAAGAAAGTTGTGGATTTTAAGAAGAATGCGAGAGCATCCCCGCATTCTCGCCGCAAGCGGCATAGGTAGAACCCTGTGGAGGTTTCAGTCGGTAGAGAGAATTCTCGTGATGTTGAGTTCAACATAACCCAACCATCTCTCACCCGAGTGCCGCCTAGCTAAAACTGTCTTAGCTTTGATATATTGCTCTCTCTTTTCTTTTCGCTTGAAATGATAGAGACTGAAATAGCAAAGTCATAACCGATTCAGTTAGGCAGTAGAAGGACCGGGCGGAAGGGTAAGTGCAAACGGACTTCCTCCATGTAAAAAATAAAATAAAAAGGAAAAACTGTAAGCTCTGATTATAGCTTCCTAAGTTTGTATGACTTGAGCTACTGCAGCATAATTCTGTATTTCTAAATGTATTTTTCCTTTTTCAGTCAACAATGGGAGAATGTGCTGAAGATCGTCCGTTGTGAAATCATCTCTTTCACACAGAGCGAGCAAGTCGACGCTTACGTCCTGAGGTAAGTGTGTACATCGTAATTTACTTCATAGAAGAACTTTACATTAAAGGATCTTGCGAGGAATCTTTTAGGTAGGATGTCTTAATATCAAGAATCATCAGTAAAATGTATAAAGAAGAGTAGTCATCATTCCTTGGTTGACTTCGTAGAAAGAGTTTGTCTCTAATTTCGTTAATAGAATATCTAAAGTGTGGTGTATGTTACATGATAGGATATTCCCTGATGGAACCTGAACATGTTTTAGACTGAATAGGTTTTTTTCATGCTAGTGACTCCATCATATACCGCATCATTGTTTAAAAATAGACAAGATGGCAGTCAAGTCTATATTTGCTATATCGTTGAGATGAACTACCAGCTGAATAGCCTCGACGTTGGGAAGATTCCACGGATTGCTAGCTGAGCCTGCGTCAGACGCGACCAGAGACGTTCGTGTATGTGGCTCACCTCAAGTGATCTCTCACATTTTGAAATAGCTCTTAACGCCTTTTGGTGCCTACCTTTTCTTTACTAACCACCTTATTATTAGCATACCAAGTGTTATAAATGATGGGACTGCCACGTGACGTGTCATAAGTCCCATAAAAAAAAAACTGATTAAGAAATAAATAAAAAGTCTATATTTATCAATAAAAAAAAGTCATTGAATGGTTTCAATGACTTTTTTTTATTCTCTTTCTCTCAATTCTTTCAAGACTCTATATAAATTGATCACTCATGTAATTCATAGTCATTACTTATCGTTATGTGGTACACTCCGCGAGGTATAAGCTGAGCTTTGCATTAGTGTGAGTGATCACCAGTCAGGCAGGAGCTTGAAATTTTGTCCGCGAGGTATAGGCTGAGCTTTGCATTAGTGCGAGTGATCACCAATCAGGCAGGAGCGCGGCGAGACAGAATGGCGCCGCGCCTAAGGCCGGTTGTCACACCTACACTATCCATGTACACTCACACAAATGCAAAGCTCAGCATATGCCTCGCGGAGTGTAACCTTGTTTGTTGATAAAGACAATATTTCTCATCTCACAGTGTCAATGACACCAAGTTGATGGATTACTTTGATAGATTGAAATCAAGAACCTTACTCTCAAAACACTTCTAAAATGTTGTTATTATTACAGTTTTAAGTACGATTTTAGAACACTATCCTACAAATTTGTATTGGTATTGAGTACTGACACATGAACTGATGTAAATTCTATTGGGGGACCCATTACTTTCTTTTCATTGTAATGTTTATTTCAGATTCAGACCACTGTCAGTGGTCTCAACATTTGTTTAGTTGACTTGTATATAGAGACTGTCTCGATGTCTGTAAGGTGTTTACAAAGTTTTAGTCCTTTTCTTGGGCTAAATCCTACTAAAACATATTATGAATGGAAAAGATTGCATGTTGTTTGCCCAATCACGTCAGAACGGCTCGAAATCTGGTTGAAATTTGGAACATTCTACAAGTTAACAAGTTAAGAATAATAACGCAGGCTATTTTTATCGCAAGAAAATTACGCAAACTGGAACTATGCAGGGCCAGGGCTGGACCGTGAGTTTAGTGCTGGCCCTGAGCTAATACTACTTAGGAGCTCATCTTTTTTGCATTATCGTCTATTTTCGACTTTGACTTGACTTAGCTGGAAATTCACGAGGCCCTGGGGTGAACCTCAAAAAGCCATATGGTAGATCCGGCCCTGTGCAGGGCGCTTATGAAATTACGTCAATTACAAATAGACTGCACTGTAAATATAAGATCTGGGTCAAAGCTTGGATAATTTAATTGAAACGATCATTAAAACGTTTACTGAAATATATATTGTTTTAAAGCTATCATAATCGGTTAGCATCGTAGCTATTGATCCGTGAATATTTTGCGTCATACTGGCAAAATATCGGTTTATTCCAAACTTGATCCGAAAGCCTTATCGGGCTTTTATTTTGCGCACGGAGTTCAAAAAGTTACTATAGTAAAATTTGTGTTTGGATTAAATTTTTCGTTTATAAATTTATAAGACAGCAATAATCCTGAATTATCATTAACATAGGTATCATAACGGACTGTCTACAATGCCTATACAAAATGTTATTACCAAAACTTATCGCCTAATAACCCCAAAACGAAGGAACTAACAATTTTACCAATAAAACTCGCGAGTTCAAATAAATTCTTTATAATGATTTTGATTTTCTACCTCATACCTATGTCTTTTGAAGTATCTCTTAAGCTTAGCTTAAGTTTAGATAATGCTTTTTATGCCAGGATACTCCAAATTAGCCAACCCAGATTCTATCCATCCATCAAAATTCGTTCAGTATTTTATCTACTGCAAGTCTGTTATTTGGTTTGTTGGAAATAATATTTAGCAAAGTTAGTTTTTGGCGCCGCAAAAAGCGTGGAATAATTGTTATGACCTTGTGTTATTGCCCTCTCTTCAAATTTCTATGTACACAGTTTATACAATAAAGATATTCTTATTCTTATTCGCTCGGAATTACAATAGCCATTTTGTTTAGGCTGTTCTTTCTGTTGGCAACAGCCTAACGACAAGCAGACAAGTCCCACTTTCATACATATTCAGGGAAAACCATTGTCTGATACAACATGTGTGTGGAACATTCACGCTATTGATAAAGGTTGTTGGAAATTTCATTCATTGTTTAATAAGGATCACAGTTGAGTTATTAGCAGTAACGTAACTTATGCGCTCTGCGCTCGCTGCTGTAGTTGCGACCTGGACCCTGGAACCCTGCGGTTTGTAAACCGGCACAACTTTTTTTTTTTAATTTATACAATATATAAAATTTTTAAATTTTAATTTATTTAATTTAATTTTTATTTTTCAACATTAACTAGGTAAGTCGAAACTTTTTTTTTAAATAAAGATTGACGATACGAGGAAAACATGTGCCCGATGCTAAGCAACATGCCTGCCACATAACAGCACAGTGACATGCAGCTATTGGAACATGGAGAGTCCAAATCATTACCTAGCACTGCGCTGCGCTCGACACCCAAAGATCTAAGATGTTATATCTCTAAGACCTGTAATTTCTGTGGAAACATTGCCCTTTAAACCGGAACACAGTAATGTTTGCACATTACTGCTTGGCGGTAGAATAACTGGCAGATGTGTGTTACTTCCTCAGCGGACTCTGCCAAGAGTCCTACCACTACAAAAAAACTGTCTGGACAAAACTGCCTTCTGGTGTATGTATTTTAATCTGTACACAGTTTTAAATCAAATTATTATGCATATTTCATTTGGACCGAGTTTTCCAGTTTCTCAGTGCATATTAATAAGCGAAGTCAGATTGGCCACAACGACCGGTGGCCTTATTGCAGCCTATTGTAGTATCTGTTTTTGCCCCGCGCATGTGACCAACGAATGCCAAACCGTTTCAAGTTTAAAAGAGTAAATTATTAAATTGGCCACTTTATGTATCAAGCTAACATTCTCCTATAGAGCGGATAAACGGCTGTCTAATGCAGTCGGGTGATTGATGACTCCAGGACTGCCGTCGTGATTCTGATCCACCTTGAAACTGAGGTTAATTTAGGGGTCTTATAACATTATAGGAGACCCTCGTCTTTTTTTTATGAAATTAGTTGCAATCCATTTTTAACACAGCTAAACAAATAAATTGTCCTTCAGGAAATTGAAAATGCCTATATGTTTATTGCATTTTACGAATATATGTATGAAAGTGCCGAATGTGTTGTAGTTTTAATTACAGTGGAACCTCTATAACTGCAAGTCCAAAGGAAACAAAACATATTTTAAGTTATAATGGTTTTAAGTTATCAAGGGGTTTGGTTTTGAGCTCTGATAGGAAGGGAACATATAAGTTTTTAAGTTACGGAGGTTTGAGTTATCGAGGTTCTACTGTATTATAGTAATCTTCTAAATACATTTCATGTAGACATAATACGATGTTAATACAAAACCCAAATAATACGTTTCATAAATTGCGAGGATAAATATATCCATACATCTACGTTTAAATATAATTGAGCTATCTGTAATCCAAAATAAATAGCTTTCACTGAATTCGTATGAACTTTAACATGTGTATACGGTAGGTACATAAAAAATATTTTTTTGATTATGTGTGTTTGACTGTTTGTTCCGACTTATCTCCTTCTAAGGAGTAACTTAGGCTATTTTAAATTATGAAAAAAATACATTCAATTGCTTTTAGGTTCGTCGCGGGATAAACGCAGCGATTCCTAAATGAATATGGGATAATAAAATGTCTGTTGGACTTCGTTATATGAGGATGCTTTTACCTTGCTCTTTCGCGTTGTTTGTTTGTATGTAGTTGTTTCGTGAGATTTAGTTTTATCGATAATGTTTACGATTGTTATTGAACTAAAGGTTAAATTAGTATACTCGTATCACGTATAAGTTAGCTGTAGCTGTTATTGAAAATTCTGTGAGTCAGGAACGAAAGCGTCAGAATATGGATTGATAAGAGTTCTGCGAGTAGGTTTATTCGTTTTGTTTACGTACCTAAACAGTGGTGGTTTATATTTTTCCTTATTGCACTACTACCCAAAATAAGGAATAAGTGAATAATTTGCCGGTCTCATTGTTCCCTAACCTAGAAATTTACAAGATCAGACTGAATACGTAATTTCAAGGTCAACGTTCGTCGTCTTGGACGACGCCGTTGCTTACAATCAGGTGAGATGGTGGTCAAACGCGGACCTGTGGACGATAAAAAAATGTGTGGCATGTTGTTAGGGATTCGTGTACGTGTGCATCTGTGCATGCCAGTTTCGTAACGCCAGCATAACTATTGAACTAATCTTGCATTGTGACTAGTCGTATTGGAACTCAATTTAATGGAAAATCGTGTAGGTACTCGGACCGTGAGACGGGAACAAGTGTGATACAGCTGTACATGTTCGTTGTTCATTTGAATTTTTAATTAAAATTTGTTTCTTGTACAGAATCTGTTCATTGGGTCATTGTACCTACCTATAATGTATAATATGAGAAAAGTGGCATAATATACATCTGCATCCTTAAATGTATTCTTTGAATGATATGGATCAACTTTTAAAATGTTTTGTATCACCTTATCTTACCTGCAAACAGCAATAAAGATTTTTGTATTTGTATTTTGTATTGTATTGACAGTTAGTCTTTGATTATTTTTTTTTGGAAATTTCAAAATCAACATGTTTCGATGGAGTAACGTTCAATGAATTATAATAATATATCATTCATTCTTTTGCAAACAAAGAAGCCCTTGAAACCCATATTCATGTTACTAAAATATTACGTAACGCCTCCCGCGTCGCCTCTCCAAGTCTGCACGCGCCAGACATGGAATGATTAATGCTATCTACGTAAATGGGAGCTTCGACTCGGGCTCCGATACAAATTACGGCGACGTATCCACGGCTTGAGCCATCTCGAAAACCGAGTGACGTATTTGTAGCATCAGTCAATTTGTAGAAATATCGATAACAGTGATTAAGATGTTTGAATCGTATGTGGAGTGCAAGTTTTGTCGCAATACGCGTTTTATCGTAAATTTGACAATTACAGCGTTTCTAGCGGTGCTAGACGGTTCCTCCCCGCTTTAGCTAGAGTATCCTCTTCTAGGAAACCAGGTCGTTCTCGTAGTATCCGTTGAGTACAGTAAGGTTAGGTTAGTCCCTTCGCCTTCTGCACTAGCCCAAAGCTAGAAATGCAGTAGAGACCCGTCGAGACAAACTGCCACAGGTACCTTTACAATTTACAAAAATAGATCGTCAATGTCCCAGCTTGCGATGGACAAGTGCCGTAGACGAGTGAGCAGCATGGTATTACAAATTCGCATTATCTCCTTTGAGTTAAGATAAGTAATTATTGCAATGTACTTCGACCAAATTTTAAATGATGGTGTTTGGATAGACAATGTGGGAACTAATATAGTATAATTGTCTAAGCTGTATTGATGTTCGTTGTGTATAGAAAATACGCTGGAACATCCTTCAGTAAACGTTGCCATGACACAGATGATTTACCAGTGTTCCCCCCGCGTCATAGGTTATCTGGTAAATTTAGGTTATCACGTATAGTAAACTACGCTAAACCCGAGAATGCTACTGATAAAACATTGTTGCCATGTTGCAAAGAGATCTGTCACGACGTGGCCTTTGATACCAGACAATCAGTGTCGTGGTTTGATTGAACTGTTTGAACCCTACAGTTTCTCGATTGTTCAATGTCTGCATCAATTGGTTAATGTAAACGGGGGTACTAACTACGAATATCACCAATAGTAAGAACAGTTAGGTTATGAAACCATTATAAACATTTTTTGTTCTTCATAGAAATCAATGGAGAATTTATCACATCACATGAAAACAACAACTAAATGAATAGCATCCGCAGTTACTCACTCAATAAATATCTCCCAATTGACAGAAATGAAATCGATTCAACACAATGCATTACAAATCAAAACTAATAACACAGCATAATCAATAAACGATAGTAATAAACAGAAAGTTTTAACAGATTCAGTTACTCCATAAAAACGACTACAAGTATGCTATAAATCAGCACAGAACCAGAACAGCTGTGAACGTAATTCTGGGCCGTCAGACATAAAAAAAGCTGATTTCTATACAAAACTCAGCTGATTAAGTCTTACGCCAGCAATGGCGTCTGATCTTACGTGTTTCATCCAAGGAATACTCGATAGTTATTATGACCGTTTCGTCAAAGCTTGTGTGACGTCGGGTTTCGGGCACTTGGCCAATAGTGAACTAACTCTGTGAAGCTTTGGAGTAAAAACAAACTGTCTGAAGCCGTTTCGCAGGACTTCGTAACAGGGCATTGACTGTCTCGTATGGTGCCCTTTTTGTTTGAAAACGACCTTGTATTTCAACGGTCTTCGCCGAGACGTGGAAACTGATGTGAGGTTTTCTAAAACATTCCTTTTCACGGGTGCTTTGGTGATATTTCAATTTTATCGTATCAGCTGCTCGAGTTTATTCTTTTAATTTATAACGAAGACACTGACAATACCACTTTCATTTGGTTCATTATTAAGCACAAGTAGTACTTTAAATGTTCCCACTTGGGACTCGGGGCCTTTTACAAGAAAAGAGTCAAGGGCACAGTCCACCACGCTGAACCAGTATGGGTTGGCGGATGACACATGCCCTCGAAAGATTCATGGAATCTACCGGTTGACTTGCAACGCTTTACTTACCTTTCCTTCAGCGTTAAATCCAGTAGTGATGAAAATCTTGTACATCTGCATTTGGAAAAATACTCAGAGAATCCACGACTTCATGTTCTCGCCATTAGGCCATACCGGCTTTATTATTAATTTGTCGCATCAATTTTTGGTGAACCGATGCAAACTATGCAATGCCTTGATTTCACATTATACGATCTAGTGGAAGCTGGAACCAGATTCTTTCTGAAAGCTGAATAGTAATGAAGTGGTTATTTAGTCGTCTCATCCATCTCGTTCCTGTTCGAACCAGCATTGTGTCTGAACAACTCGTCCTGCTTTTAGTATTTTATGCTAATTGTTTTCTTGTTTTAAATGGAGTTAATTTGGCGCTGAAAATGGGACGTCTCTTGCCGGCTTAGTTTATGATATTTCTCTTAATGCATGTAAATTAATGTAGAATAGCATTTAAATCATGACAATTTATAACACGTGTTTCTGATTGTATTCAATAATCGCAGTTATTACTCACGTTAATTTATAATATTGCTTGGTGAGTACTAATTAGCACGAACGTCTTCAACAAACAATTCGTTTGATGTTTCTACTCTATGCTTGCCACATAGTTATATAACGAGATAATTAGTTATCTTGGAGTTATGAGTGCAATGTCTCGTAAGAATTTCGTCCATATTTTTGTCGTTTAGATTTTGAAAGTATACGGCGCATTAAAACAGACGTTTTCTTGCGATAATTATTAACAGAAATCACAGAGCCTGAGTTCTAGTTTACTTGCAGTGTGAAATATAGTTAGTATTCACTTCAACTTCACCGATCCTCAAAATCAATTAATTCGTTGACCAGAAATTATTTTTGGTCTCTATCTGATCTCAATTTCCCATTCGGATCGAGTAATTCTAGAAAATCCCATTTATTTCGCTAAAAATGAGTATTATTTACTATAAACAAACGCTATTCTTTTCTTAGATAATAATACTCCAATACATAACTAATTCCAACGAAGGTTATATATAAAGATAATAATCGTTGCCACGCTCGTGTTAAGTTGCGTCACATCGTCTACGTCTCGGTCATTGTAGGTATCGTGTATATCCTGTATTCTGTTTGTAAACTTGGCATTCATTCAAAATGTATCATTTACCAGTATTTTGGCAAATCTAATTTATTCGGGAAAGTCGTTTGACGTGAGATCACGGGATTACTTTCAAACAATATTTTTATTTTTGTTTCTATTACTAGTAGTGTTTATTATTGTTTCGGGTGTTACTAATCGTGAGCAATGCTGCAGTCTCTTTTATCAAATACATATTTCTTTAGTTCTGCGTAATCTACATTTACATATTTATCATTATTCACTTTGTGGGGTCGGTACAACACATCTGCTTCCTTCATTCATCTTAACCATTATTGTCTTCTAGTTAGTCTTACTCTTCGATATTTCTTTGCCATGCATTTATTGTCGCCTTATGATTATGCCTTTTTCATATTCTTTGTCTTAAGTCTGTTTAGTTTTCTTTTTATCAAAGCAAACCATCGTTTACTTTGCTACTTTTGGGCCAGAAGAGACATTGTTTATTATCAGAGTCAGATGTATTTTACTAGAATAAATTGACTTGTTTGGGCACACGTTGTTTTTAGTATAAATTTGTTAAACGGAAGCTATACATAATCTACTTTGTACCTTTACTTGGTCCTTTAACTTATATTCTTGATTTTTGTCATAGAAATCTGTTGTAATGTTGTATGTTCCTTTTTAATTTATTTCGGTGTTTTTTCCAGTCCGTCTCTTTCTTTTTTGTATTTGTTTGTTTCGCATTTGTTTAGCCTAAGGTTTTTTATCAACAAGGATAACTAGTGTCAAAATTCACGATCATACATTTTTAAATGTATCGTATTTCGGATCTCATGATATTTTGGCTTATTTTTCTAGAACCGATGTAACATTTCCGAAACATCGTTCACGTTCGAGTCTAGTCTATAAATACTCTTGTTGATTTCTTTATCAAAACACATCGCTAGCGTCCCGTGGAAAGTTCCTACGTTTGCGCAGAGATGCAAACACAGACTTCCTTAGCCATGAAAGCTATTACTGAAACGACGCAACATTAAACCTGAACTCTAACGCATCGAATTAAGGGCGTAAAAGGATCGAGTAATCTCTGTTACTTAGTGTTTTGTATGTCTCACTTGTAAACATCCTGATGATGGCTTAGTGTTTATCTGCGCAAATGTTGTACAGTCTTTATGTCTGTCTTATTATAATGACGCATTTAGACGTCAAAATTTTACTTCTTACTCGCGATATATTCCCTCGATAAAACTTTGAAATGCTGCCTCATTCTGGCCCAGTTTTTCTGTACTATGTAATATTATTTAATTGAATAGTAGTGTAAAATATAATTCAACAGTTAAATATTACTACTAAGTTATCACATTAAACTGAATAATATTGTAGATGCAATGTTAGTGGATGCGTGCCATTTGATATGCATACTTTTGTCATTATGAAAAATTAAATGTTGTTATTCTGGTATTATCTATTTTTAGACAAGTTATTTACTAAATTTTAACCTGTGGTTGTTTTAATAATTATGTTGAAATAAACTATACAAAATTGAATTCGCGACTCGGAAAAATATTGACACAACTGATTTTTTTCGCGGTTTCTGATTTGGCTCCATAGTAATTTAATGTTGTTTTAAAGTTTTTGGAGATGAGTATGACATGTTTCTTTACGCTACGTACAGATGTTCTACTTTTAATCATTTAGATAAAACGTTCAAAGAAAAGTAGTTCGTTTTTAACTTTTTTTTTAAATATATATTGGTGGACAATTCACACACACAACACCATCTGACCCCAAACAAATAAAGCTTGTACTATGGCGGCCAGATAGCTTGTATAATACATATATAGTTTTAAATACATACTTATTGAAATATAAATTATACATATAATACTTTTATAGGTTAACATTTGACCGCCATCTCGCCTGATGTAGACGACGACGTTTATGTGTAATACGACTATCAAGTGCGGTCGTCAACCTATCCATTTTAAAATAAAATTACCATTAAAACCGAAACAACTTTACGTTCTACGAGGGGTGATCCAAAAGTAATGATAATCAGTTATTTCTAGTGCACACAAAAATACAAAAAAATTACAGTCACTTGCTCAATTACCCACTAGTTCAGGAAAAAAAATCATATAAATAGGCCACGATTCCCGGAGCTACATTCATTTGAATACGGACTGTCAAGGAGTGAACATCAAAATGGAAAAACACGAAATCAGAGCTGTCATTAAATACCTCTGCTTGAAAAAAATGTCTACCAAAGACATACACAGCGACTTGGTGGAAACATTAGGGGACTGTTCTCCTCCATATTCCACAGTTGCACGCTGGGCTAAGGAGTTTAAGCTGGGAAGAACATCGACGGAAGACGAACACCGCGAAGGGCGCCCATCGACGTCCCTCACTGGAGAAAATGTGAAAAAGTTGAAGAAGTTGTATTGAAGATCGAAGAGTGACTATCAGGCATGTAGCTGAAGTCACAGGGATCTCATATGGCAGCATTCAAAGAATCCTTGTGAACGAATTGCATATGAGAAAGGTCTCCGCGCGTTGGGTAGGTACCGAAAATGTTAAACGACGAGCAAAAGAAGAAACGAGTCGACATGTCAAGAGCAAATCTCGAAAAGTTCCAGGCAGACAAGGATAATTTTTTGTCACGTTTTGTGACCATGGACGAAACCTGGATCCCCATTTTGATCCTGAAACAAAACAACAATCGATGACATGGAAACGATCCGATGAACCGACGCCGAAGAAATTCAAAGTGTCAAGCTCAGCAGGGAAGGTTATGGCGTCTGTTTTTTGGGACGCTGAAGGAATAATCATGGTGAAATACTTGGAAAAGGGGGCTACTATTACAGGCTCCTACTATGCAGAACAAATAAGAAGATTGCGGGAGGCTATTAAGGAGAAAAGGCGAGGCAAACTGCGGGCTGGAGTGCTGTTCCATCAAGACAACGCACCGGTTCACAAAGCTGCAATTGCCATGGCTGCCATTCAGGAAGCGGGCTTTGAGCTGGTGGAACACCCCCTATTCACCAGATCTAGCCCCAGTGACTTCTATCTCTTTCCACGACTCAAGGAACACCTCCGGGGCAAGAAATTTGACGATGATAGCGACGTGATGGCCGCGGTTGAGGACTTTTTTGAGAGTCAAGATAAAGATTTTTTTTCTAAGGGAATTTTAGGTTTAGAAAAGAGATGGACTAAATGTATAGACTTGCTAGGAGACTATGTTGAGAAATAAATTTAGTTTTTGATTTTATTCATTGTGTTTATTATTGATTATCATTACTTTTGGATCACCCCTCGTACGTCTGCGTACATTTTGTAAAGTTTCCGAATACAAATAGAACGAGGTCAATTTTTCCATTAACACTGATTTATAAGTTTTTCACTTTAATTTGTTTTGCTTCGTTTATCTTTTAGAAAAGAATTGACTTTTCTCTTATTCCTGTGATATCATGTCCAATTTAGAGGTTGTCAGTTCGAGTCCCGTCTGGATCTCTGAGTGTTTTTTCAAGTACAGCTCGACCTACTGGATTTGACAGTGAACCGGGATGTTCCAATAATCTTTGGGGGTAACTTGAACTTTTCATTATTGCACACTAACCGAAATGTATCCGATAACTGATAGCTAAAAATTTTGCGGTGATGCTCCGGGCTTTGAGGTCTATCCTACTGCGATGACATAATATTAAAAAGTATATGGAATAGAACTAGGTCATATCAGTGCAAACGCCCGTTCTCGCTAGGTTCGTAAGAGATTGCAGACTCATATTTTGCGTCTGGTTTCAGACTACTAATATTCAACATGTGGTGCCGAATAGCATAACAGCGTTACAAATTAATGAATGTGATATTGCTGTAAAACTTATCAGCAATTTCCATCACATCCTACCAATATTATAAATGCGAAAGTTTATTTCTCAATCACGTATAAATTGAACGGCTCAGCCTGAAATTTAATACCATAGTCAGTGCCGCATTAAGCCAGCGCGAGGCCTGTAGCAATGTCTGTCAAGGGTTGGCTTAGGTTTAGGAAGGGTAGAGTCAAGTTATGCAAGATATTTTCGCTAGATATTTACAGTCAGACAAAGACAAACGTCGGAGCGCGGGTCCCGTAGCATTTGCTACTCTTGCTATAAATATGGCTAATCCGCCATGTCTGGAACAGCATAGGCTACTTTTATCCCTCCTTTCTTGAAGTCCTAAAACAACGCTTCCGATCCGAACGATTCTGTGTAGAGATCCTTGCTTGTATCCTTCAACGAGGCCACCGGATGCGTCTGAAACTTAAATCTGACTGAACCGAACATTTATCACTTTAGAATTCATTAAAAATGTGTACCAACCACGTTAGTTTTCATACTAAAATTATGTGAAGATATTTCACCCGCAACATGTAAAATTCAGGTCTTCGGTAGGCGCCTACCTCAAACCCTGTGACACGGCATGGCTCCGGTTTATGAGGCTCGGGCGAGAGGAAGGGGGGCGTCAATCCTCCCTCGCTCCCAGCAGTCTGCTTCAAACTATAAATATTGTACGTCTCAACTGGGCGTTACTAGGCTACTACGCAGTCTGAAATGTGAACCCATTCGCTAGCTTACTTCATGTGTCACTGCTGTGACACATGAAGTGACACATCATCTTATATCTCGATATCAAATAGGTACTCGAAAAGCGTTGACTTGTAACAGACTTCAAATATGGAGGATACTCTCCATTTTGGTTGTATGTTTTTTATGTTCCGCGAAAGCTCCGCTAATTTGGTGAATCTTTTTTGGTTAGCAGATTTGGATAGCTTTCGACGTGAATCTTACATTTTTAATTCGCTGGACCACGTATTCGTAGGTTTTACAAAAAAGTTTGAAATCTAAACGAGTCTCAGAGTTTAATTTTAAATTGGAGTCTGTCTTTGTTTTATCGGAGAATTTTTAATTATTAGTATCTAATCCTACTAATATAATAAATGTAAAGGCTCTCCCAGTGAGGCTATTATTTTATATAGCATAAGATAAACACGAAATCATGCTGTCGAGTTCGACATAATCCAAGCCGTCCCCTATAGGCAGAAGGGTACGCTGAAAACTAAATATTACAATTAAAAAAACGTAGTCTTAAAACTAAACGTTAAATTGATTAATTTTAAAGCAAAAACGAAAGTTGTTACCTATTTGTGTCTGAAAACCCTAGAGCCACTGCTGAGCGTAGGTATTCTAAACGAGCTTCACTTCTGTAGGCACTCTTTGTTTTGTGTCCAATTTTTCGAAAGCAGTCGTTACGTTCGGTACATTCGTCCACACTACGTTGTCATCGATTTGTTTACCCACAGCCGCGGCACGTCTTATAGGTGGGCGGGCTCGGCTATTTTCGTACGAGACACTCTTCTAGTGGCTATTTACTTGCGGTTACGGATATATAGTTCACATTGACGTACAAGTCTCTGTTTTTAATCATCAAAACATTTATTTAGCTTTTTTTATGTTTAGCTAGCAGCGCCCGCGGCTTTACCCGCGTAGTTCTCGTCTCCGTTATTTTGTTGGGATAAAAGTAGCCTATATAATTGTATGGTAGTGGTAGAACTCTTGGCAGAGTCCGCCTGGGGAAGTACCACACCTTTGCCAGTTATTCTACCGCCAAGTAGTAATGTGCAAACATGACTGTGTTCCGGTTTGAAGGGCAATGTTTCCAGAGAAATTACTGGGCTTAGAGATATAACATCTTAGATCTCTGGGTAACGAGCGCAGTGCAGTGCTAGATAATGATTTGGACTCTTCATATTCCAATAGCTGCGTGTCACTGTGCTATTATGTGGCAGGTATGTTGCTTACCATCAGGCACATGACATGCTAGTCTCGTCAATCTTTATTTAAAAAAAAAATAACCTATGCATGTATGTAGCCTGTTAGTAAGTATGAATAGCACAGGCTGTGTTATGTCAGCATCCTAACAGTGATGAATTTCAAGCGGATCCATTCGACTTCTGCATTGACAACAACTTTGAGCAACATTACAAAAGTCCAAATATTAACATTTACTTACCTACAATATTAATAGAATATTAATAAGATGCGTTAGCTTTTGACTTCACCTTACCAAGTAACCAATACAGGTTAAAACAAGGTGTAAGGTACAACACGCTTGCCTGAAGATTCTGAAAACTGTTCGTTTACATATTCCTAGATTATGAAAATGGTTTCAAAGCTCTTTCTTTCTCAAAGAGCTTTCAAACGCTTTCAGACGCTTTCGTAGAAAGCGTCGACATTTTTTCACGCAATCAATTAGTCCTAGATGAAGCAAAGCCTAGCGGTTTAGGTCACTGAGATAAACAGGGCAATCTCAAAAATTTTGAAAATAGAACAATATACGAATCAGTTTAATCGTACTGAAACGGATGTACAAGAACAAAATTAAAAATTTTGACTAACTACCTCGGATTTGTTATCTGTACAACATTCTACTAGTAAAGCCCTTTCATTTGATACCCATATTAAGGGAGTTGTGAAAAAAAATGTATTTCGCCATTTTGTGGAAGCGGCCATCTTGGATTTGGAATTTGTCATACTGCAATGTATTCTACTAGTCAAGCCCTTTCGTTTAATACCCATATTGAGGTAGTAGTGAAAAAATAATATGATTCGCCATTTTGTGGTGGCGGCCGTCTTGAATTGAAATTAACCAAACATAGCTAAGAACATCCGCACGGATATTAACCTTCAAATAAAAAAACCGCATCGAAATCGGCCCGTCCGTTTGAGCACTACGGTGCCACAGACAGACACACACACAGACAGACAGACATCGACGTTATACTTATAACACCCCTTTTTTGGTCGGGGGTTAAAAATGGCCTCAAGTGTCAGTCAAGTGGGGTATAGTATACATGCGCGGTGTAGAAGTTTAATGATATAAAATGTCATAAAATAAATAGAAACGTCTAGTTAAATCAGTCAGTCTTGAATCTAATCCGTGAGGTCAATTCTTAACTACGCCATAGTTGTAAAATCATCCGGTTTTGCTCGGGTCACGAAACGTATGGAAGATTCTAAACCGTAAATGATGAACGTCTTGCCGCGTGGGGGGAGGGGTGTGCGAGGGTGTAAGGTCAAGGTGGCCACCGGCGCGCATGCGCCTTGCACTCGCGGCTTCTAGCACCAGACACTTGAGGGCTGGCGACGATCTTAGATACCTAGATATACATCTTATACCTTTAAACGAGCAATTCTTGTAGGTATGTATATATAATCTGAATCTCGGAAACGGCTCGAAAGATTTTCATGAAATTATGTATACAGAGGGTTTCGGGGACGATAAATCGATCTAGCCAGGTTATATTTAAAAAGAAAACGTCGTTTTATGTGGGTTTTTAGACAATGAAAAACTGTTACTAAAACATTAGAATGCGACGGTAAATTTCGCGATGTCGCGCGATAGTATATTAGCTCAGTCGGGAAGTTGGGCGGTTATATTATGGTAGATCCGGGTTCGAATCCAGCCGGGCGCCTTTCTTTTTTCAAGTTCCTTTTTTTTTGCTATAATCTGTATGTATCTATGTAACCGAGCTAAGCACCCAGGTAGTTTTATTGACACGCCAATAAAAAAGGATGTCTCACTCACGGTAAAACTGGTAGTTTGCCGGTATTAACAGATATTAGATTAGATTGTATACTAGCTTAACTGATCTGCACGATCTAATACCTTGCCCATTTCTCTACCTGACTGCTCGTACCTCGAAATGTCGATGTCGTTTCATGGTTGACGTTCCAATGACTCGAACGAAGAGGTTTGACTCTACTTTTGTGATAAGAATGTCTGGGCTGTGGAATGCGGTGCGCGAGTGGGTTTCCCCGATGGTTTACAATCTTGGTGTCTTCAAATCGAGAGTGAATCGATTTCTTCAGGGTAAGTCATCGATATAAACCTGATTATTCCAAAGTTCAGGCGGACGGGATTATGTCATCGTTAGGAAGAGTGAGCTCACTCTCTTCGTTCTAGTCGGTTGCAGGAAGCGGTGAACGAACGTGAAGACCCACAGCATACCTCGCCGCCTAGCGATTCTAGGGGTACAAGCAGATTACTGGTGTGTACAAACCACTTACGCTACACACACAAACGTAGTTTATTACCAATGTCAGGTGCTCAGGGCAAATCAAATGGTTTATATCGACAGGGTAAGAAGCACTCTGCAACGTGTCGTCGCCTAACATCAGGCGAGATGTCGGGCAAGTGTAGAATACCTAAAAGTAAAAAAAATTACTACTGTCAGTTTACAGTCTAAAGACGTTACATTATAATCTAAACTGGCCTAACCTATCGTAGGTTTATAATCTCACGGGTTCTATTACTAACAGACAGCATCTACAGTTTTGCGATGACAGATATACCGAAAGTGACAATAAATTTTAAAACTATTTTCGTACAAAAAATTAAACCGACTTCAAAAGCACAATTAGACACTCAAAAGCGAAATAGTTATTTGTTATACAAGAGTGCAAAGTTGATTTTTAACCGCGTGCTCAATTTTGATGACCGATCAAGCGAAGGATTCTAAAATTGACTTTTCATTCCACCTCAGCGAGGAAATGACTAAATGCAAATTTTTTAATATTTTCGCGCTAAGCAAATAAAAAAAAAGTAAGTACACCAAGGAGGTTCCGAGTCTCGAGTTTTGAACATATTAAAAAAATGTATGATACATTCGGAAATAAATAGGTTGAATTATGTTTTGAATTCAAAACCTCAGTACACACGATGTTCTAAATTCAAATTTACTTTAACCTCTAAAGGGTAAAAACGACTTTTGCGCCCTGATATCGAGGAGCAAAAGTACTCTTTCCGAGCTGGTGGGATGAAAAATGTATTAAAATCATTATTATAAGCGCTACTCGCTCATCTATTTGAAGTCCGTCGGATAATTTATATGGGACCATTCGGGAAGCATACCCAACCGAACATAAAAAGAAATATTAAAATTGGTGCGGGGGTTTGCGAGAAATAAGGTAACATACATAAAAAAACATCTTGGTCGAATTGATAACTTCCTCCTTTTTGGAAGTCGGTTAAAAACTAGTGCAACAGTTGTAGGTTCTATGCACTGTAAGCCAACTCTTCCAGCCTGTATTGTTGAGTCACATAAATATTTACAAATAGGTGCTAGGTACTAACGACGTGCGTCACAGACTACGTTCGCTTCAATATTATGTAAACTACGTCATTATTGGACAGGGCGACGCTGTGATGGAAAATAATCAGTGGAAAAATTAGGTTTGAACCCACTCTGAGGCACCGGGAGCAGAAAGCCAATTGCAAATAATTATTAATGTATAGTGAAATAGTAATTAACCGATATTTCTTTTAATGCAACACTAACAATTATATCTTTCTTATCGAACTAGGCAGATACATATATGACAGTCAATGCAGTCAGATTCACATATATATTTTTTTTTTAAATAAATAGTGACGAGACGATCAGGACATGTGGCTGATGGTAAGCAACATGCCTGACACATAACAGCACAGTGACACGCAGCTATTGGAACATGAACAGTCCAAATCATTACCTAGCACTGCACTGCGCTCGTCACCCAGAGATCTAACATCTTATATCTCTAAGCCTTGTAATTTCTCTGGAAACGTTGCCCTTCAAACCGGAACACAGTAATGTTTGCACATTACTGCTTGGCGGTAGAATAACTGGCAAAGGTGTGGTATTTCGCCAGGCGGACTCTGCCAAGAGTCCTACCACTACTAAAAAATTATTAAATTATATTAAAAGCATCAAAGATAAATAAATAGTAGCTTCTTCTTTTCTACCGCGTTCGCCTGGTAAACGACAACAAAACATATGTATATCATGTTCTGTGTAAGTGGCGATGCAGTTCCATCAACGTTCTTACTGAACACTGTACTGAACGACTGTTAATAAAAAATAGCAAGAGTGTTACAAGGCCTAGAAGGCCATTCTTTATGACTGTTTCATCGACCAGTCCAATTTTCTCTAAACAAAACACTTGTGTTAATGTGCGGAGTTCAGAAAGATTGACCCAATCGTAATATTTACGTGGTTTTAACTGATTTGTTTGTTTAGCAGATACAATGAAATCGAACCATCGCAATTTCTAACCTGTAATTTTCCATGTCATAACAAATTATTAAAAACTTACCAAATTAGACTATTTGATTGCATCTGCACTTTATGATTTTGAGACATAAAATAATATCACCTCACACATCACCTGACATTTAAAAAGATGTTTTTAAGCGAAGTCTAAATTTAGCAAAGCAGCACATTTCTATGTTTGGCCGTAGATAAAACGGATGTGGATCAAACCATTGCTTTCTGAGTTTTAAGTGCCTGTGTTTTGTCTTCGTGTTCGTGCAAAACGGCAAAGCCATAACTGTTTCAGTGGTGACGGTCGGAGGACGTGACCACGAGTTTAGAACTTCTTGGTTTGCTTGCATTTTACATGAAACTTGTCTCAACATCTCACCAACCAACTATAATCCTCAAAGCTCAACATCAAAAAAGCTATGGCGCTATTTTTGATAAGCGTGATTTCTGAGAACCATTACTGCAAAGTCCATTAGCATGTCTAAGCATGTAGATGCTTAGACATGATAATGCATAATTCGATATTTCCATAATGCATATTTCTGGTTTCAAATTTTTTTCTAATGGAAGCCGGAAGTAGCACGGCACAGCCACAAAGCGGAAACTAGATATTTATTTCCTTTACCATTTCTGTAAAATTTTTTTGTTATCTATAACCAAAAACTAAATCATTCGATTTGCTTTTGAGTAAAGTCACTTCCCGGTGCTTGCAAAAATGTAAATCGATACTAAAAACTATTTAGGCATGTAACCGGCTTCGAGCATTAGTCGCATTTCCAAGGTCACGTTACATAATACTGGCATGTCTACAAGTTAGCCAACTTTAATACTAGTGTAATCTGAGGTACGGATATGTTCACTATACGACCTGTTTTAAGAATCCAATTTTAAAGATTTTTGTTGCTAAAATTGTGGACAGTACTGTTGTACCTATAAATAATTAATCATTTTATTAGACATTAACGACCCGCCCCGACTTTGCACGGTTGCAATGCCGATACTAAAAATAGGAATAAACATTGTCATTGAGGGTTATCCCTATACAGAGAGAGAGAGAGAGAGATAGACATATACCATTATTGACTTTTTTTGTAAACAGTTTTAAGGGATACAATACTGCAGTACATTATTTTGAACCATCTCGTAGGATCCAGCCAGCGCAGCGTTAGGAAAGTAAGCACAAAAAATGTGTTTATTTATGACATCACAAACCTTTCAAATTATTAGTGTTTCTATACTGTTTTAAGCACATATTATACATAGTACCTGGGTGAGCTTTGCTCGGTTACTTAGATACATATAGATTTTCTCAACAAAAAAAAAAGAAAGGCGGCCGGCTGGATTCGAACCCGTACCTACCATGTTATGACCGCCCAACTTCCCGACTGAGCTAAAATACTGTCGCGCGACGTCGCGAAATTTACTGTCTCATTCCAATGCCTATGTAACAGTTTTTCATTGTCTAAAAACGCGCATAAAACGGCGTTTTTTTTAAATAAAACCTGGCTAGATCGATTTATCGTCCCCGAAACCCTCTGTATACATAATTTCATGAAAATCGTTCGAGCCGTTTCCGAGATTCAGATTCTATATATATATATATACCTACAAGAATTGCTCGTTTAAAGGTTTAAGATAAACCTTCCTCTTGAATCACGCTATCTATTTAAAAAACCCGCATCAAGATCTGGTTGGTAGTTTTAAAGATCTAAGCGTACCTACATAGGGATACAAGAACAGAGAAAGCGACTTTGTTTTATACTACGAGGATGTAGTGATTTGACTTTGTGAACAGTTCACTGGGAACAAACATGTACATATGTGTATTTACAAAAACGTACAACTAGCAGCGCCTTGCGGCTTTACCCGCGCAGTTCCCGTTTTTTTTTTTCGTCGTGTCAGCAATTCAGTTTGGACTACATATATATATTTTTTATTATTATTTTGTACACATTTTTAAATTTTGTCTTTAATTTTTCCCGTTAATTACCCGTAATTTTGGAATGGAATGTGCTATTCCATACTATAATTAATGTAACTGTGTTGTAACTTTCAACTCATTCCGTTTAGCCGTAATTACGTGATTGAGCAAATATCCAAACTCTCGCTTCCATTTATAATATTCGTAGTATTGAAAAATCTGACGTGCAAATATAATTTATGAATATATTAATACAAAACAGTATCACAAAAAGGTCCTACCCCCGTATGTCTGTCTTTTTTTTTTTTTTTAAATAAAGAGTGACGAGACGATCAGGACATGTGCCTGATGGTAAGCAACATGCCTGACACATAACAGCACAGTGACACGCAGCTATTAGAACATGAAGAGTCCAAATCATTACCTAGCACTACACTGCGCTCGTCACCCAGAGATTTAAGATCTTATATCTCTAAGCCCTGTAATTTCTCTGAAAACATTGCCCTTCAAACCGGAACACAGTAATGTTTGCACATTACTGCTTGGCGGTAGAATAACTGGCAAAGGTGTGGTACTTCCCCAGGCGGACTCTGCCAAGAGTCCTACCACTACAAACTATTTGTCTGTCTGTCTGTGCCACCTTAGTGCCGTTTCTGTATACAATGCACTGGGTAGCAACGTCACTGAATTTATGATGTAATCAGAAAGTTGCGTCTGGTTAACCTTGAAGACTAAGGTCAGTCGCAAATTTGAGGCGTCTCGTCCGTTACCTCGGCCAAGTAGCGACGGTTTATGGTACGTTATGTTTGATAATATACAATATGGCGGACCTTTTTTTACTATATATATACTAAAAGCGTCCCGCGGTTCCATCTGCGTAGCTCGCGATCCCGTTATTTTACAGGGATAAAAAATAGCCTATGTGCTAGACCATTATCTATCTATGTACCAAATTTCGTCCAAATCCCTTCAGTAGTTTTTGCGTGACAGAGTAACCAAACATACATCGGTACATTCTTACACACATTCGCGCTTGTAATGTTAATAGGAAAATGAAAGCAATGAACAAGATAAAATGTCAATTGTGCCTAAAGGTAAGCAACAAGGTAGCCCATAACAGCATTTTGAAGCCATTTAACGCCATTTGAAGATATAGAAAATTAAGCTATCTAAATCACTGCACAGCGCAACACCATAAATATGTTAAGACGAAGAGATATTTTTGCTCTGTAATTTCTCTGGAAACATTGCCCCTTCAAACCGGAACACAGCAATGTTGGGACGTTACTGCTTGGCGGTAGAAGAATTAGCAAAAGCGACTACTTCTTCCCCAGGCGAACTCTGCAAGAGTCGCTACAAAAACTTGTGGTGAAATTGATGTCGTTAAAATAAACGGCGATTTATGGATTTATGATTTATGGCCGGCTGCCAGCTTTTGGACGTTTCTATGCGGCTACGGAGTTTTATGTGCTGGGGGTTTCTTATTGACAACTGTAAAATGCGATTCAGCTCAAATAAAAAATACAAGCTGAAACTGACGTATTATCAAGCTGGAACATGTCAATTTCCTCATGCTGTTTTCCTTCCCCGTTAATGCCAGGGCTCTAATGACATACTAAATCTCTGGGTGATGAGCGCAGTGCAGTGTTAGGGTTTTTTTTAAAAGGTGACGAGACGATCAGGACATGTGCCTGATGGTAGGGATGGTGGGCTAGGTAATGATTAGGACTTTTCATGTTCCCATAGGTGCGTGTCACTGTGCTGTTATGTGGCAGGCATGTTGCTTACCATCAGGCACATGTCCTACTAGTCTCATCACATCTTATTTAAAAAAAAAATAAAAAAATTGGGAAGTAATCAGAAGTGCAGACATGGATCGAACTTACCTCTTCTCTAATCGATATTTCGCTCGTGAAACCTTCAATCGCTTCTGGGCCAGATTTGCTCTACGTATGTGTGTAAGAATATTTATTTAGCTTAGGTTAATTGAGCCGTACATCGTATGGCCAGCCCAAAGTTCGGTAAAGACCATCTGAGGCCAACTGCAATTGGGCCCACATAAAAAAGATAACTTGATAGAGATCAAAATAGTATTACCGAATAACACTAATTAGCATTGTAATAATAATCAGATAAATAACAAGGATCTGATAATGTGTGAGAGATAGAACGATCCAGAATCCAACAGGAACGGACGATAACCTAGTGACCCGTTGAACTTGGAAAATGAGGGCAGCTTTCAACATTAGCCCCAGATTTGACACGCGCCTAATCACTTGACCTCATTACACGAAGCAAATTATATGCACTTTATGTGTAATGTTGTACGCTATGGGTTTCGAGTTCCGATAGTGACACCTTGCTTAAATTTATTATTTTAGACCGGTAATTAATATATTCCAGCAAAAGGAGAATTGATTCGATTTGAGCCTGACACGAATATAGACCTTATTCAATCCGCGTGTCTGATAATCTACATTTTTTTAACTTCTTCATGACTAGTCTTAGTATGTAGTCTTCTGCTTTTATATGACACTTGATTGAACTGCGGACAAAAACTAAATTTTTAGACGAATATGGGTGTTTTCAAATCAAGTTTGAATCGGTTGTAGACCGCATCGTCGCTTTACATCATGCGAGTTGGCGATCAAACGGAAAACGACTCTTATGTTCGATTAAAAAAAAGTAAGTTTCTAAGATGGAAGTTGGGAATCGGCTCATTGATTGCAACATTACATATTTTTATACCTATACCTCTATTGTAGGTATGGGATGGGACAGTATGTAATAGTATAAATCAAATTCCTAAGCCTGACTCACTAACCGTAATCTTACCGATTAGGGTTAGTAACTGAGTTTTATTTTCAAGTTACAACAGCCACTTATCGGATCTCGAGCAAACAAGTATGTAAAACTTAGTTTTGATTTAAAATTGTGACTAACAAAAGGTTTTTCTACTACCTCTTTTTTAGACGAGCTAAAATTTGTTAGTATAAAACTGACCCAATGCCGCAGCTCAGACCAATATGATTAAATACTCAAAGTGCCGCAGTGATTTCACAGTATTGATTTGGAATCCAAAAAGGAAGTGAATTTCTGTCAAAGTACAGAACTGTCCAGCCGAAAGCTGCTGGACTTGCACTTGTCTGGTTTATGTTTGTACAATTTCGCCAGCAGCTAAACGTTACCGACTTGACTTGTGACGGACAATAACGGACGTATTCTCGCTAACACAAGCACTGTGTCAAGTAAAGTCGGCCAGTTCCCTGTCACGTACAGGTTGACACACATACATACTCACAAAAGTCGGCCATTACGCGCACAAACCTCAGCCAGCCGACACGTTTCGGGTTAAAGAAAAATCTCAACACACAGAATGTCTTGTGTAGTGAAATGTTTTTTTTTTATTTAAATTAGCCGCTCCACACCCGGACTCCGGGGTCCGTGATCTTTGTCATTACAATTATCTTTTTTTTTTTTACACATTTCTTGGATAAGGAGAAAAAGAGGAAAATTTAAGGAGGAGGAAGGATTTGGGTACATTTAAAATCTAATTCTAGTGCTCGTCTGTAGAGCCGATCACTACCGGTTGGGATTCCGCTAATAATCGACTCGACATCGAGTATTTGCCTAATTGTCATTAAGCTGCCTCCTCCCGGCCCAGAGCCTCCACAACGGCCGCATTTCTGTCCCTGATGGCCATCTGTAGGTTAAAATCGCCGTTGGTCTTCGGTGATGCAGCCCACGCTCGCCGCACGAACCGACCGATGGCGTCTTCGGTGTCGTCAGCGTAGTATGTGAAGGTCCCCGTGTGCGCTCTCGTGCAGCTTCATGTTTGCCTTGGTTTTGATTACGATTACCGACTCGTATGTTAGTCCCTGAGCTTCATGGATGGTAAGGATGCGTGACCCGGTGCCTGACCCATAACCCTGTTTTGTCAGGGTCTCCTTCCCCTCTTGAGTGTGAACTAAGAAGAGGGTGTTTGGTTGGGTGTTGGTTATTTGCGCTCCCTTATATCTTCTCTGCTCTAGGGACTTTATACGGGACGCTGAGGAGTACATACCGGAGTATATTTCCCTCAGTGCATAGTGAAATGCTGTAAAAGCCGTATTAACCAACGCAAAAAAAACATCCAGGAATCACGTTTCACAGGTATAAACATAATTCAATTACTTATTTCCACATTTTAAATATTAAAACAAATCTTTATTTGCTAAAACAATATAGCGCATTACAAGTCCAGTGTTGCCAAAGTTAGCGTGTGATAATTACCCAAAGTATATGGGACATTGATTATTTGTGATCGTTTAGTATTAGTTTATTAATTCTAGTAAAATGAGTGAACTGTGTGAATAAAGATTTATGGCACATTATATCAATACATTTATATTGTTTATTAGTTGCCACTAGGTATTTACTTTATTATTTTGTTTGCTAGATTTCCTAAAAAAAATTAAGCTTGGCGAAATGACTGGATCGAAATAATTAGAAATAGTAACTGTTAAAACGATTGGATCCCAAACAAATACAGTGTCATTAACTGACTCCCAAAAGAGGAGGAGGTCATCAATTTGACCCCTATGGTTTTTTATGTATGTTACTTGATTTCTCGAGAACCTCTGCACCGATTTTCAAATTTATTTTTGTGATCGGATAGGATAGGTATGCTTCCCATATAAATCTTAACGAAATCGGTTGGGTGGTTTTTGAAATTTTTTTGAAGGTTTTTGAAATATGCACCATAAACTAAAATTTTGCGTACAATTTTCTGGATGACGTAGTTGTAGATTTCATAAAAGTTATGAAACTCGATCCTGTCAATACGAAATTGTGTAAATGGATTAATAAAAACTTGTTTACACTAAAAAGGGTAAAATAAACTATTTTCGTACAAAAAATTAAACCGACTTCAAAACTACAAATAGGCACTCAAAAGCGAAAAATAAACTAAAATCATTATTATAAGCGCTACTCACTCATCTCTTTGAAGTTGGTGCCAGTCAGGTCAAAAAGTTAGTAGATTGATGCTAATTAGGCACATGGTAAGTAGGCACAGGTAGATAAGTAGTATCTATTCACTACCTGTTAGATTTGGCTGGCACCGACTTCAAATAGATGAGCGGAGTCTGAGAATAATTCGTAAACTATTTTTATACCCCTAAGTTATATTATGATGGCTCATCCCAATGTTTTATAAAAATTTTGGAAATATTTTTTAATGATTAAAAGTGGAAATAACACTTAATTCTACCAACAAGCATCCGTTTTTTTTTGGGGGCTTATTAATAATCTTCATAATTTATATAGCAAAACAAAGTTTCCCGGATCAGCTAGTAATACAAATATAATATTTTCTATGGCGTATTTGTTTCAAGTACGCAGCAAATTGTAAATATCGAGCGACGGGCTAACCATAAAAGCAAACTCGACTGAGACGTTCTTGATTTTATAACAATTTGCTTCTTTAATACAAAGTATACGTTCCCTACTCGTTACAAAACGTAGTAATCTGAGGTCAACGTATTCTGGATAGGTTTATGTAATTAGTAGTTAGAACACAAACAATGTTTGGGAATCAGTGTTTAACAGAGCCTCCGTGCAGGGCGCCCGGCCGCCGTATCGATCTAACGGCACCTGCGCGCTGCCTGCAACAGGCTGTGACGCACTTACTACATCTCGTTTTAACCAGCCCTACGACCTCAGTTGTACATCTACCGTTTTATATCGAAACCGTCTACGACATCAATTGTAGGTACATATACTGTTTTATATCGAAACTGAAGACATGGATGCTCAAGGAAGTGTTTTGATTGTGCTTATATATTTACTATCGTTTCGTTCGATTTAAAACATTGTACTTTTATGGTCACGATGGAGCGAAGATGGAGAAAATCAGTTTTCAGCCCATTACTGGGACTCGGTGACTTCTTTCTCAAGAGAGTCAAGTCATAATCCACCACCCTGCCAAAATATTGGTTGAAAGATGACACATGCCCTCGTAAGATGTGTTTTCTGGAACAAGTCGGTTTCATCACTATTTTTCCTTCATCACTTCCGCCGGTAGTGATGACAAATTTGTACATCTCATGTTGAAAAAATTCTAAGAGGGAACGGAACGTACATACACAAAATAACTGTGGTTATCTATATATAAGACACCTTATCCATGGGGAACACATTCCACAGCCTTACCTGTTGTAACTAAAGCTTTATTTGTTTTTGTAAGATTATACCGCTTCGTCTTAGGAAAGTTTAATATGATCTGGTATCATTATTTTGAGCTATAAGAATAGTAATATTAAAAGACTAAAACTTACAGATTTAACTCGTATCGTCATATCAAAACCAATATGGAGCATACAAAGTGGAATAAGCGGGCCCCAAACTAAGAACCGAGCTTTTATCTTGGGGCCATGGTGCGTAGTGGCACAGATCATCCTGGGCTTCCAGCTTCGTGTTGGCGTATGTCGCGGTGTTTCCATGGAAATCTTGGATTTCCGGAGAAATTATACTTTCAATGAATTTGATTACAATCTAACAAATGTTCATATGGTGTCTTATCATCACCTGATTAAACAAACGTTCGATAGTATGTTTCGGTTCAGCCAGTCAACGTACATACGGATCTTTCTAGGTGGATTGATGACCGTAACTGTGACGTAATCTCGTAGATAACAAGATAAACCTGTCAAAATTAAAATAAATCACAAATCGTTCAAATAGTGAACCAGTGTTCGTGTTCGATAACGTTTGATTTGGTCGACGTTATCAATTTGGGAGTTTAAAATAGCTGTGCTGTTGTCCCTCTCCCTATGTACCACGGTACCAATTCTTCGAGTAATCTCATACATTTTTCTTTGAACGTTGATTCTTTGATATTTGGTTCTTGGACTTTCTTTGTGATTTGACTCTTGGAGGTACTTCGGGAACTTGAATGATAGAGATTTCTTAGAGACTTGATTCATAGAGATTCTTTGGGGTTTATTAATAGTTAGATTATTTGGGGATGAATGATATAAATTTTTTGAGACTGGAATCATAGAGGTTCTTTGAGACATGACTTTTGGTGATTCTTTGGGACTTGATTCTTAGAGATCCTTTGAAACTCGACTTTTAGAGATTTAAGACATGACTTTTAGAAATCTTTTGAGACGGACATTATTACTCTTTGAGATACTCATCATCGTCAGCCCATGTTCGTCCACTGCTGGACATAAGCCTTTCCAATATTGTGCCACCAAATCCGGTCCTCGGCTCTCCGCATCCATCTTTAAGATACTGAAACACTAATAATTTTGAGCATGAGTGATGAAAAGTCCTCTGAATTATCTTTGTTACACAAGAGAGCGATGATTGTGATGTAATCAGGATGTAATATTATGTTTAGGTACTGATAATTTATCTTATCTACACTCTTGATTTTGTTCATTGACCAGTTCAAGAATCGAAATGGTTTTATAAATAATTATTCTATTATCTTGTCAATACGAAGATAGCAAAAGTGCGAGTACTTAAATAAAAGAAAAAACGGTTTTTGATAAACTAAAACAATAGTGCCGTCTGTATAATTTGTACCTACTCATGTTAAGTAATAAAATTAAAACATATTTAAAGTACGTAGTAGTTCAAGCACTGTGTGTTCCCACTGCTGGAATTCAAGGCCTTCTGTCTGAAGGGTAGGGTAAAAAAAGCCATATTTCATCACACTGGCCAAGTGCGAGTTGACAAAATGCGTCAACGGAATATATTTTATCTTGGAATATTTGGAACAAGCAGAATGTTTTCCTTCCCTTCAAAGTCATGGCTACAAATATCGGCATCATGCGGTCGTAGGGTCGAATCCCAACTGCATCACTAAATATTTTTCCAAATGGAGTTGCAAAAGGTAGCGAGTAAAATATCGTGCGGAAACCGAGGAGTTCCAAAAAGGTATACCTACCTAAAGGTATACTAAAGGTTTCATTCCCAATTTAGCACTCTTCTTGTGAGAGAAGGGCACAAGTTTTAGCTGTGGTAACACGGAGTAGGCTACTTATGCTGAAATAATTAAAAATATTGAGACTTAAATTTACTTAGTATCTTAAATTTGCCATGACACTGACAAATTTGCTTCACTGTCCAAATCATTTCTCAATCCGGTAATGGGGACTACAAAAACTTGCCAAAACGAGCCCGCTGCAGTCTGGGGCGCATCGGCCGAATACCCCAACCTGTAATTACGAAGAAAGTCGACTATAGTCTGACCCAGCCATCTCGAACATTATAGGGAGACGCCACCATCGAACTCTCTCAACAAAACGGACAAAAATATTAGTATTTATAATATAACCAACTGTGTTTAATCGGTTGTACGAGTGATCTCATCCAGTAAGTTTTTAACTGCGATTTTCGGTGGCCATATTTAACTATAATTACGGTCAGTTTGTTTTTTCTTTAAGTTGAGTCTTCGTTTTATCTGACCTCTGTAGTTGATCCAAAAACGTAGTTTTTTAACTTGCAAAAAATCTATGTTCTGCTTTCATGACACGAAAAAGTGACACCGTTTCAAAGTTACTGTTTGAAAACATAAATGAAGAGATTTTACTCTACTTTCGTTATAAAAACATATAAAATACGTAATAAATTGTGTGAGTGGAGTTGATGAATGTAATCGGGACGTCTTAAAGTTGAGTGAATTGGTTTCTTTTAAGCACGCTCCATCGTAGACGCTGATAAGCGACGATGTGCGTCGCTTATCAACAGGCTACTATTGATAGAAAAATAAATCGCTCCAAAAAGAACCAAAAATACAAAAACAGCTGCATTGTACTCGCGTAGTTATTATTGTGAATCATCGAGCAACTCGATCTTCCGCGCAAGCACGGAAGCCTCAACTAAAAAATATTGTTCAAATCTTTCTGTCATTTCATGCGGGAGGGGAAAGTTGCACACTAGCGCAAAGCCGCACTATTACATACAAACATACCTGTACCGATCCATTGCCGATCATACTCACACAGCCAATCACTAACACATTAAAAATAAAGCACCATTCACAAATCTAGCCCCGCCCTAAGCCACAGTATATTATCAAACTCCATGGTCCACGCGGACTCGTACTTTGACAGAGGGGAAACGCTGTGTATGCCTACTCCCTTCCGTGTTGTGAATATATCAAACTACCAGCGCCACGGGGTTTTTCTGACGTTCTTCCCGTTCCCGTTGTTTTCCCGCTATGAAAAGTAAACCAGAGCCTTACCGCTCAATCGGTTATGGCTTGGCTATTGACATCTCTGTCATTTCAAGCGAAAAGAAAAGACAGAGCAATATTAAAGCTAAGACAGTTTTAGTTAGGCTGTGGACCCTCCGATCCGCTTAACCGTTCCGACGTGATACTAAACAAACATCCAACCATTCAAAGTTAGCTTTTATAATATTACTAGGATATTACTGTAGTTGCTCGACAAACACTAAAGACTGGACTACTTTGATTCAAGTCCGACCACAGTGGGAAAAGGGTAGATAGACCTTTGTTCGACTACTATCGAGCTACTGCTAGAAACTTATCTGCCATGCTCTAGTGTCGGCTCATCATAGATCGTTCCACAAAAGGGCGACATCGTTTCATGGTTGATGTTCCAAAAACGCGAATGAAGAGATTTGACTCCACATTTGTGATAAGAACGTCTAGGTTGTGGAATGCGTTGCCTGAGTGGGGTTTCCCCGATGGTTACAATCTTGGTGTCTTCAAATCGAGAGTGAATCGGTTTCTACTAGGTAAGCCCGCTCCACCGTAGATCGCTTAACATCAGGCGAGATGGTGGTCAAGTGCGAAACCTATTATAGTTAGAAAAAGGTTTTAGTCTGTACTCCTCAAACTTCTCAAAAGACCCAAGTAGCCAGTAAGTTCAGGATGTACCAGTATTCACTTGTACCGAGTGTGGAATCCGCGTGCTCTCAAAATAAACACCACGTGTGATTCTGGCCCGATGCTGCAATTCTGCTTAATATAGCCCTCGACTGGTCGCCACGTTCCTTGCACGTGATGCAACTCGCAGGGGTAAGCTGGTTGAGGGGTTTCCATACTTTCCTATCAAATGTAAACAGAAAATTTGCTTACGTTTTCTTTTTCTTTGGGTTTGTAATAATTACTGTAATGTGGAGGTATAATACGAATAGCAATAATAGGTAGATTGTGATGTAAATGATGCCACCAGCAGTGATGATACCAGCATGATTAGATTCCACTGTGACACTTGGTGAGTTTCAGTGAAAGAGATGGAGATTTAGTCTACTAATAATCATCAGATCACAATTAAATTAACCGAAAACATACGTATGCGTTCATCACACACACACAATGCACACTGTGCATTGTGTGTGTGTGCGTGAACGTGATGAAATGAGTAATTAAATGTTTGATTTGTTAATGACATCTATTTCACACAATCTTATCTACGAGTATGTAGCCCCGAACTAAGTAAAGTCCATGCTATGTTAACAAGACAGTTAATAATACTACATTGATACATACTTATAACACACATAAACCCTCCAATTCTGATAAAATATCAGTATTCCTGTAATCTCGTCACCCATCCCACAATGTCTGAAGACAAAAGTGTATAATCAGTGCGTCCTACCAGTCATGACCTACGTTGCTGAAACGTGGACACTAACAGTAAAAGCAGTCCGAAAATTCAAAGTCGCTCAGCGAGCTATGGAAAGAGCTATGCTTGGTGTTTCTCTGAGAGATTGTATTCGTAATGAAGTCATCCGTCAGAGAACCAAAGTCACCGACATAGCTCAGCGCATCAGCAAGCTGAAGTGGCAGTGGGCTGGTCATATCTGTCGCAGAACCGATAACCGTTGGGGTAGACGAGTTCTGGAGTGGAGACCACGAATCGGCAAACGTAGTGTAGGACGCCCTGAGACTAGGTGGAGTGACGATATACGTAAGGTAGCTGGTAGCGGTTGGAAACGTAAAGCCGAGGATCGGGCTGAGTGGCGTATTATTGGAGAGAGGCCTATGTCCAGCAGTGGACGAATGTGGGCTGATTATGATGATTCCTGTAATCCGAGCCACGAAGCCAATCTTTCGAATTATCCCTAAGTTGAAATAGCGAGCATCCTCTATTCACTGTTAAGAATAGGGATGTTAACAATTTTTTCGGAATTGCTTTTATTTTGAAGATTGACGGAAGTTTACAGTTTAAAAAAAAACTTTTGTTTAAAAATTTGTATTTTCGATGAATAAATTTCCGCAAAACATTGATCGCGATTCATGACTGTATGTGTGACCAGTCTATGTGTTTCCTTATATATTTACTTGAATACAAAAAAATTACATCGTCGTCGCTAAGATCGCAAACTATAATAAAAATGCACAAAGTAAACTGTCTAGTCAGTCTTAGCTTGTTTTGCGGTTAGTGACGTAATTAGTCATATCAGTGTTTGCAGTCACGTGACAACATCGATATTAATCAATGGATGTGCCCACACTTCAGGCGCACGGAATTATGTTATCGTTGTGAAGAGTGAGCTCACTCTTTCCCTTCTAGTCGGTTGTAGGAAGCTGTGAACGCCGGACGTTTATGCCTATCACTTTGTTAACAATTTCCAAGCGCTCAGGGCACATCCATTGATTTATATCGATGCGTGACAACAGATTAAAAATATAGCATTTAAGTCATTTATAATAAATTTACTACGTAACATATTTTTTTTCGTTGTTCTATAATACAAACTATCATAAAATTAACACTAAACATTAATTTGTGATTAGTGTTAACATCCCTATTCTGTGATAGACAAAATGATTATGTACTTTGTATGCCAGCAAGACTGGCGCGTGTAACTCGCCGATTGTGACTACAACACAATACATGTACATATTTCCATAGTTATGTAATCAGGATAGATATTATGTGTACTGCAAACATATTGTGTACATCTGACCTGCGCTTTTATCGCCTTGTAATGCGATACGACACGTGCCTTTACGTAAGTCCTGTGCAGGTTAATCAGGTAGGGTAATTAAGCACGTTCCTTCCGCCTTAGGATAGCAATAAAAATTACCAAATCACTCTCGAACAATAAATAGTTCAGTGACCAAATCACACAGTTATGAATTTTCACAAGAAAGTTAACCTTTTGTTGAAGTACATGTTATAACTTTGTAGCATGTTATCGCGACTTCACTTACATGAGTCAGTATTTGATGAAGTTAAGAATAAAACATTATTTTTCGACAAATTTTCAATATTTAAACTAGTTGTATAATACAATGTTTTTCGTCAATATTAACTACAACTACAAACTATGTAATATGTATAATACGTAGTCTTGACAATGATAACAAAATTAGCTAAAAAATGAAATAATTAAGTTAAAAAAAACTATGTAGTCAACCAGTGTTCAACACTTCAACACATTGCATGCTAGAATATGTGACAGGAGTACAGGATATACATACGAGTATATCAACATTGTCTTGAGCTTCCTGATAATTAAAAAAATCTATTTACATGCTATCTAGAGCTAAATCTATTAAGTTGCTTGCCAGAATTATTATAAGATTGATAAATACCGTCAACATTGTCTTGAATTTGATATTTAAACATTTCATGTAGAAACTATACAGAGTAAACAAATTTATTTGCATACCAGCATTTATGATAAATTAGCGACATTGATAAAGTTGCATGCAAGAATTAGTGGTAAAAGGTTGTTAATGTTAAATACGTTCAACTTCCAACATTGTCTTGGGTTTGGTATTTGAACATGTCATATAGAATTATGTAAAGTGAAACAAATTTAGCTATATGCCAGAATTCATGATAGCGTTATTTATGAATCTGCAACATTGTCTTGGGTTGGCTGATATCTAAACATGTAATGTAGACGGAAGTCGTGAGGCATAAAGGGTGCATATTTCGCCACATATCCGGTCTAAACCTAGCTAATGATAACACGCCCATTGTATTTCGAGACCTAGAAATTATAGCCTAAATATTAACAAAGGAAGCAGGTTCGCAATGATTTCTGTGTATTGTCTATGCTATTTTCATAACAAGTGCCGCCGATTTTGGATGTTTGTTTGTGTTTGAAGTCATATTCGGACTACTGGTTCTGAGCGACAAAACTTTGAATAATTTGAACTGCACACTATTTCAGATTGTTATTTTACTAACATTATACATTTTAGAGTATACATTATTGATGCTCAATCACCTAGTTATGAAATGTGAAACTCTGTTAGATTATTATTGTTTGAAATTATTTATTTACATAATTATTGTGGGACAATTAAAAACATACTAAATTTCCTTTAGTAGTTTTTACATAAAAGTAAGGAAACTTTCATTCATACTCACAAACTTTCCGGCCTGTCCCAATGTCATCCAGATTTAAGAAATAATACCATAGGACACTCCTGAATTAGGTGTTTTACATAGAGGACCGAAAGGCCTATCTCGAAAAACATAAAATTGCGTATTTCTATTATGATAATTTAGTCGACAATATTTAATTACTGGTGCACATTTCGAGTAGATTCCGTTTTCAAGTAAGATAAATCATTTCTAATAGTCAATATCGAATTTAACGCGCTTCTTTTGTAGCCCCTTTTTAACCCCCGACAAAAAAAAGGGGTGTTATAAGTTTGACGTCGATGTCTGTCTGTCTGTCTGTCGGTCTGTCTGTCTGTCTGTCTGTCTGTCTGTCTGTCTGTCTGTCTGTCTGTCTGTCTGTCTGTCTGTCTGTCTGTCTGTCTGTCTGTCTGTCTGTGTGTGTGTCTGTCTGTGGCACCGTAGAGCTCAAACGGATGGGCCGATTTCGATGCGGTTTTTTTTATTTGAAAGTTAATATCCGTGCGGGTGTTCTTAGCTATGTTTGGTTAATATCGATTCAAAATGGCCGCCTCCACAAAATGGCGGACAAAATATTTCTTCACAACCTACCTCAATATGGGTATCAAATGAAAGGGCTTGACTAGCAGAGTACTAAACGCTATAACAAATTTCAAATTCAAGATGGCCGCCACCACAAAATGGCGAATTATATAATATTTTTCACTACTACCTCAATATGGGTATCAAATGAAAGGGCTTGATTAGTAGAATACTTTGCACTATGACAAATTTCAAATCCAGGATGGCCGCTACCACAAAATGGCGAATTACATTTCCTTTTTCACAATTCCCTTAATATGGGTATCAAATGAAAGGGCTTGACTAGTAGAATGTTGTACATATAACAAATCTAAGGTAGTCGGGGGTTAATCAAAATTTTTAATTTTGTTCTTGTTACCAGAATGCAAAATGGGGCGCTTAGCATTCCACCGTTTTCCTTTCATAGCAAGGTGGTGACCATGCTTAAGCTTATCTAAACATAAAGTACTCGTAAAAAAAAGAAACTTGATAATGGTTTCCTCATTGAACAGATAACACTGTCCGAAATAGTTTCGTACGGTCGCGCATATCTCGGAGGTCAGTCCGAACTTGGTTACTCACATGACCCGCTCTATCTTTTGCCTGATAGAGAACTTTATGTATTTCTTACGTTAACTGACAGATTTGTCGCTTACATTGTGCAATTCTTAAAAGCTCCACACACGAGTCCTAAAATCAGAGGACATGACGTAAAAGTAGTGGGGAGGAGCCTACATCGCACCATATGATTGGTGATTTATGGTGCGATGTAGGGTCCTCCCCACTAGTTTTACGTAATTTCCTCTGATTTTAGGGCTCGTGTGTAGAGGGTTTTAGTAGACTTCAAAGACGGAGGTTCTCAATCAGGTTGTAAATGTTACGCGATTACTCTGCCAATTGTGAGTGAATGTGGTCCTCAAAGAGTTAACGTATTCTTTATCTAAGGTGGTCCCATATTAATGTTATCGATGGGAGAGGTCTATTGGTCAGCTAGGCATTTCATAATAAATGCTACACATAGTGAGCATAATAAAATTCCGTCTGCTAAAAAATAATCTTAAGTACTAAGTAGGACGTTAAATAAATATTAATTTAAAAAAAATCTGTTCATCTACTAAGTGTAAGTAAGCTGTATCCCAATATAAAATAGATGTAAACAACTGGAACGGGAAAAGAGAGGTTGATTATGAATATGAATTCATAAACAAGCCTGGATCTAACGTGTTATCTCTTCTGGGAATACCGATGATGCACTAATTTATTGTGCAACTTTGACTCGGTAACTGAAATATCTAAAAACAACAGACAAGTGATAAGCCCATACATTCAATGTAAACTTTTTTAGTATAATGCATTATACTAAAAGAAGTTTAAAATACACTTTAAAAATTTAACTGATGAGGCACCTAATATATAGCCAAACAATAAATTGCTGTCATTTTATTTATATTTTACGAGTAAACGTAAACGATACCAAAAAGTTGAGATCAACCGGCTAAAATTTAAATTGTCAAAATTCACTCTGATAAGTTAATTTCCTCACTTTTAGCCGTAAGTTATATATATTAAATTATTAATTCTATCTGCTTTGCGCTCATCGCAGATATATTATGGTTTATCAGTTTCCCTCAATTTTTTTAGAAACATTGACTGTATAATAACTAGTAAAGGCAGACAGACTCTTCAAATAAATCTTACTGTTATAGTCATAAATTGTGATTTACAAACCACAAGGACACAACAAAAAGAACGGACACAATAAGTCTGGGACTATCTAGTTTTAAACGGTTTGAACAATACTCAATTGGAAATAGGACATTTAGTAGCTCAGAAAATGGGTGCATTTTCGGAGCTAGTCGAGTCATCTTCGATAACATTGTTATTTCACATACTGTTTGTACGGTATCATTGTTTGAGTTGAACTGCATTTATCTGGCTCCTAAAATAAACATTCCGGATAAAACGGAGCTAGATAAAAATAAGCTATTATCCTTTGTGCTCCAAAGTACAGCCACGCTATCTGGGGTCGCCGCGAGGGTGACCAGATAACGTTCCTCATCAGCAAAGATACATTATCGTGTTCAGCCTAAAATAACCCGAGTGCATTACGAAATAATTATTCTTAGATTCGATGATGTTGTCCTATACTCGTAGGGACATTGTATAGTGGCAGGTTATTCACCCATAACCTATTCTACAAATACGTTCTTCGTGGCATGTTTGTCTAGATGCGTAGCTGGTATAGTTTTCCCAACGTCCCGTGTGACACATCATCATCTTCAGCATTTTCAATATACGTCCAGGACGTAGACGTCTCAAGTTACAGGCTTCTGCATTACGTATGTACTGTCGACCGGATGTGTAACGCATTTCTTCGACATAAATATGTATCTATGTAGTGTCTAATTATTGTTGTTGCACTGTGAGTGAAACTGAGGCTGAGGTATTGTGTTTTTATTTAGTTTCAAAGTTTTTCACTTGACCGCCGTCTCGTCTTATGTTAAACGACGATGTGGACTACGATGGAGCGTATATAAACATGTAGACGAAATCAATTCACTGTCGATTTGAGGACTCCCAGATTTCTTCAACTCCAAGTCCTTATCACAAATGTAGAGGACACAAATATATTGTGTGCGTTGTTGAATAAAAAAAAAATATCCGTCACGCTGGCCAAGTGCGGGTTGACGGATGACGCATTTCCTCGACATACATAACTATGCATGTACTGTAATAATTATTGTAGTCGTTAAAATTTGAGTGTATGTTGCTGAAGCTTAAGTTTTTTTTATAGTATGTAGAGTGACGAGACGATCAGAACATGTGCCTGATGGTAAGCAATACACCTGCCACATAACAGGACATCGACACACAGCTATGGGAACTTGAAAATCCGAATCATTACCTTGCACTGCGCTCGTCACCCAGAAATATAAGATGTTTTATCTCAATGCCCTTGTAATTTAACTGGAAATTTGTGTTGTTGCAGCGAGAGCAGCATGTTCGTGTCGCGCCGTCGCTGGATCCTGAAGACGTGCGGCACGACCACGCCGCTGCGCTGCGTGCGCGCCGTGCTGGCGCTGGCGCGCGACGTGGCCGGCCACGCGCGCGTGCACAACGTGTTCTACTCGCGGCGGGAGTTCGCGCGCCCGCACCACCAGCGCGCGCCGCACCACCACTTCGATGCCGAGGTCAGTCTGCTTCCTACTTCGCTGCGCCGTTTCATTTTAGACCCTATTGTCACAAATAAACAAATTACTTTAGTATGAACGTCAAACGGAATAACGTGCAGTCTGGGTGCCGCTTAGTGCGGGTCCCGCCTTAGTATTTTACGGGCTAGAACTGACTTTCAGTAAGATTTCCCTCGGTACTATAACCCGTCTTTCTTCATATGAAGCTTCTAGCTCGTACAACACGAAGCGACACCCGGGCGCCGCGGTGTTCCGTTTCATTTTAGACCTTATTATCAAGTATTTAAAAATTACTTTAGTATGAACGTCAACCGGAACTGCGTATCATCCGGGCGCCACTTAGTGCGCAGTCCAGAGCGGCGCCCGGGCACGTCTTGATATTTTACGGGCTAGAACTGACTTTCGCAAGGATTTCCCTCGATACGAATCGATACGATTCATCATACGAAGCTGCGCCATGTTACTCTGACTGAACTTTAATTAAAAATCCCTCGATACTCTCCGTGCGCCACGACCATTTCTAGAGCTAACTTTCAGAAAAAAATCCTATACAAAACAGTACCAGAGGTTTTCAATCACTCCCTCTATTGTTAGAACAGGTACAATTTATATCGATTTAATTCTCCGATATAACATCCAATCAAAACCGAACATAAAATCGACCCAGTACAACCTTGAAATAAACAAAGCGTTTTGTGATAACTTATATTTCGAGATTGTTATTGATAACAATAAACTGTAATTGCAAAAACTCGCCGGTTTCACAATTACTTATCAAAATATGACCGATTTCGGAGACAATGAGACAAAACATACGCTTGATTAAATATTGCTACAATGGACATGCTCCAATTCGTTCAGCGGCAGTTTTACATTCGGATGCTTTTGGGATAATGAATGTGCACTTCCGAATGTGCGCCATGTGCGTTGCTGCTGCTGGGATTTCCCTATTTACGGCTCTAGGCTCTAGTGCAAAGGAAAATGTACTCAATCGATTGTCAATTATACCATCATTAAATCTAACGAGTTAATGAGTGCACATTGAACTGGACACCCTGGTCGCCTCATAAGTTCGTGAACTTACATTAATCAGTTTCTAGAACGTACCTTTATCTGAGCGCGTCGTGCGTCGTTCTGAACTTCAGTACCTTGTGCCATATTACGCTCAATTGTACGGTCACTACAATTCTGAGTACTGATAACAGCAAACATACTATTAAGATAGCTGGGGTTAATGGAGTCATCTAAACACAGACTTTGTCGTGAATGTCATGATAGTAGATTAGCAAATTAGTTGCCTGCTCTGTTCTCTGTTTCTCGTAAACCTATTTATTATAAATGATACCATGAATATAGAAGAGTTATAGTAGTAGTCAAAAAAGGAAAAAAAAATACATAAAATGCGATACAACGACAGATGTTTTGTACTGGAATGGAACTCGCTGTTTGCTGTGCGCTGCTGCAGCAGAATTCAATATTATGCATGTTAAATGTTAAGCTTGTAATCTCAGTAAGAGAATTTATTGTAATTCAATTGAGATTAATAAATATTCTTAAACCTCATGAATGGATTCTCCCTTTTGTACTTTAATCCATCTAAACACAGCTAATACAATGTTGTTAGGTATGTAGTTAAAATAAAAACAGATTTTTCTATAAGAGAGGGGAATAGCCGCTACGGTTGTCTTCTGTCTAGTCCATGATGTGGAATACTTCCACTATACGCCTTGATCTTTTTTAAACTTATTGTTTAAGGTATTTTTACAACGACAACGGATTACTCTTGAATATCTCGTCTGATTTAAAGCGACGATGCGGTCTACGAAAGGGCTTGCTTCCATGGAAAAAACCGATTTACTCTCCGCTTGAAAACACCAAGATTGTAACTTGTAACCATCGGGAAAAATCTACTCAGGCAACGCATTCCACAGCCTAGACTATTTTATTTCGAAAATTGAATAAAACTGAATTAAAATTTTCGATATGCCAACCCTGAATTAATGTCGCTTTTTGAAACTACGATACGATAGAAAAAATGACAAGGTGATATTAAATTGCGCAGATAAGCTGCACAGTTGACAAGGTGATATTAAATTGCGCAGATAAGCTGCACAGTGCACACTCTCAGAAATGCAGCAACGTTACAATAATTTGCGTCTCGGTGTAATCTCCACGAATCATGATGTCACATCCATCGTCTCAAATAATTAAGGGAATATTTTGAGAGGCTGATTAGTCATTATCAATTACATAACGACATGGCGTGTGTCTCTTATCGCCACCGATAACGAGAAGTCAAGACCTCCACTAGCCTTATAGCCCTGTTGAAGTCATAATGCTCGTTTGTCATATTTCCCTTTTGCACGTTCGCTATTTTCCTATTGTTCTTGTAAGTACTGTAAGGTGACGCTGTAATTTTGTTGTGGTCTATTACTTAGAAAATTACGCATGATTGGAGAAGAATACGTCAGACTCATAAATTACACAGCCATATAAACAAGTCGAATCGATATTCTACGCTGGATTAGAAACAAGATGTATGTATGTTTTTCAGCCTACCGTAAAGTCTGTAAATCCTTAGAACAAATAGCCATAATTAGTAACGCGTAAAATTTTAGTTTTACACAAGACTTCAGAATATATTTTAACTTTCGAAGATTTTCGTGATAGTAGCCGTATTCCAAACATGTATTGACTTAAGCCTTAGCGTGCCAAAAATGCGTAAAATTGATGTAGAAGGTCAACGCTGTAGTGGGAACACAATGTTATTATTAACGTTGATGATGAGTTGTAAGCTAAAAAGTGTACAAGTTGTTTATTGTTCCCAGGTGAAGCTTCTGGACTCGTTCTTCGGCGACGGGCGAGCATACATCATGGGGCCGGACCAGGACTGCTGGTATCTCTACACGCTGCTGCCGCTTGAAGGTAACTTATGGCCTTCAACGTTAGTTCTTATTTGTGTTACAGAGGACCGTTTCGATTTATCCCAGTCAAGAAAATATTAAAATTTTGCACATAATCACTGAGCCAAACTCATTAAAGAAAGGTCCAGGTCAGTCTTTGATTTGTAGACCACCTGTTTGTTCTATCGGGTGTCGGGGAAAACTCGCCATGGAAAGGGGAGTTCCGATCTTTGCTAACAGCCTATACGTTTCCATTGGGGAAAACCCACCATGGAAAGTGGGAATTCAATATTTCATCTAAAGTCACCCTGTTCGTTTCCATCGAGGAAAACTCACTATGGAAAGGAGGAACTCAAGTTTTTTTATTGCGCATTGGTCTGCGTTAATCACCAACTTAGCCTTATGGTAAGCGACGGTGTGATTGAAGATGAAGCTCGTTTACCTAAGAAGGTACATATTCTCTCCGACCTTATAAAGTTCTAGGTTATATCTCTCAGGGAACCATTGAAGCAGGCAACTTATTGTGGAATAAGTTACCTGCTTCAATGGTTCCCTGAAGTTTAGTAGTGGCAAGGTGTTCTAAAGCTGTACCTTATGATAAAATTGCATGGCGGGTCTTTCTCCAATTATGACCTATAGAAGATTTTAATTTGCAAGTTCTTTGAAAGTAAATGGTTTCCGTCCACAGGCACGGTGGACGCGCTGGAGAAGGAGGAGCGTGAGGGGGGTGCGGGCGGGGGCGGGGCGGAGCCCGACCAGACCATCGAGATCCTGATGTCGGACCTGGACCCCGCCGTCATGGACATCTTCACGCGCGCTTACTCGCAGGACGCCGCGCAGGCCACCAAGGTATGTATACCTTACGATGTAAATACTACGCGAAATACGTATTAAATGACGCTAAGGGAGACCGTTCAGGTATTACGTCACGCATTTTTTAAAGATTTCATTGTGACTGTCTGTCATTCTGTCTGTCACTAGTCTGGCAGAGTAATAAGTAAAAGTTAAAATTTTAGGCTCAGCTTTTTTTTTTAGTAATAGTGACAAGACGAACCAGACATTTGCCTGATGTTAAGTAATACGCGGGCCCATAATAGAACAGTGCCACGGAGCTATTGGACCATAAAGATTCCAAAGCATTAACTTGCACTGGCCACCCAGATATATACGAGGAACTATCTCTACGTCCTGTAATTTCTCTGAAAACATTGCCATTCAAATAGGAACACAGTGATGTTTGCACGTTACTGCTTGGCGGTGGAATAACTGGCAAATGTGTGGTACTTTCCCAAGCGGGCGCTGCAAAGAGTCCTCCCTACCAGTACAAGTGGTATCACATATATGAGTAAACCAATTTACTAGACAATTATATTTCAATTCGCCTGTCGCTGTAATCGTTTTATTGTAACTAAGATAATTTATTACTTTGTAACATTTTTATGTTCCATGTTTTTTTTTAATGCATAAAGATTATTAATTATGAACATACAATTTGTCTCAATTGCAGGAATCCGGCATTGACAAAATCATCCCGGGAATGGTCATCGATGATTTCCTGTTCGACCCCTGCGGCTACTCTATGAACGGAGTCGCTAAAGATGTAAGTATACACCGAACGACTTATTTGTTATCCTGGATTTTGCCCAACACTTTTTTTTGATCAAGAACTTTCTACAAAGGGTACAAGATAAAAAAAAAACATTTACTAATGTTCAGTGATTTCTATCATCTAATTGATTTGGCATATTGTTTTAAAATAGTCAACTTTTATTTTGAAGCAAGAAATGAGAAGGCTTTTTTTATTTGTATCTTATACCTAAACGACCAATTCTTGTAGGTACATATATAGAATCTGAATCTCGGAAACGGCTCGAACGATTTTCATGAAATTATGTATACAGGGGGTTTAGGGTACGATAAATAGATCTAACTAGGTTTTATTTTTATGAAAAACTCCTACAATGTCATTAGACTACAATAACTTATTTCACCACAGTTCTTTAAGTCTAAATGGTTCAGACGGAAAATGCTCGCCCTCGGAGTCAACAGGCCCCGGTTCGAATCCTGATGGTTACACTCGGGACTTTTCTTTTTGTGCTTTTTTTTCTGAGAAAATCTTATACTTAGACCCTTTTATAGGCGCATTTAATTCGTATCTAAGTAGGTCTAAGTAAGTCATCATCACTACGTAATTCGTACCTGCCTAAATATCATTTACAAAACTGACCAAAGCTCGGTCAACCAGGTACATACTTCTATTTATTTAACGTAAAAAATTCGTAAGTTGTAGCGTGGACAAGGAAATTAGTGATTAGTGATAATTCTTTATATAAATACAGGGATACAAAAAAAACGCCTGCACTAAGGCGAAATACATTTTGGACTTATTGTTATGAAATACCGTTACTAACAACCCAAAATAGCAACCTTTAGCATTAATTTTTTTTTTAGCAACAAAAGTTAGTTATAATATAGTACAATCTCTGCTCAGTGTGAGGTTAGATGTGTGAAAAATGTCTCCCGTGTCTATGTAATGTCTATTTATTGCAATTATTTGTTTATTTTCCTGCCGCTACAGAGAGATAAGGATATACCATCTGTAAGTTTTTTTATCTAGAGGTATATTATAATTGAAAAAAAAAATGGTTGTCATAGGGACTGCCAATAGAAATGATAGCTCACTTTGGAAACTACGCGGGTGAAACCGGAGGGGGTTGCTAGTCTAGGATAAAAATACAAAGCATTATCGTTAACATATACATCTTCTATGGCCAATGGCTAGATGTGTAATGGTAACCATAGTAACATGCCATGGCCATGTTTAGAAATGCTAACGCATTTCTAGATGGCCGTTAAACCGAGTTAATCCGAAGATTTCTTTGATTTACGAACGTGACGCTTGAGGTCAATTCACAGTCCACGAAATAAACTGTGTGTGGTGCACCAAAAGCAGTATTCACTTAAAAAATATAATTATGATGGAAGGCATAATATATGTATAATATCAGTGTCAGTTTTTAATATTTGACTTCTTAATATCACCTAATGCTGTGTAATGTGTATTTGCCGAAAGGGATTCAGTTCCATATTGTAAGAAGGTCAATGTCAATGCCTTCCCCTTCAATCTACCCCTGTTGTGGAAACAATGATGAGTTGCTTGAGTAAAAATGCAATTGTGTAAATAAACCTGTATTGATATGTGTAGTTGATAAAACTTGTTTGATTAGAAATTATGAAACTAACGTTGTAACCAGTAACCAGCCTCGAAAGGCTAAATTTAGCTCCACTAGGTTGCTAACTGAATTTTATTTTATTACTCCATAACATATGTAGTTTATCGGAATTCAATATGAACATAACTATTCCGTTACAATTTACCAATAAACTATTGGAAATGTATTTGTTAGTTATTGTATAACTAGTGTGGCTATTCTTTATTTAATATGACAGCTTAGCCTCAGATAGATAGTCTCTACTGGCTCCCGGATTAAATAGCATTCGTGACACAAAGCTATTTAATCAAAAAATTTACTTATTACTGTTACTATCTATACTTACACACATGCCTAGAGCATACCCTAAGAATAATGTTTTAAAGGGACCTATCCTATAAGTAGATCTCAGGCAGCCGTTACCGCCAGCCGAAATTTGGCGCAGGGTCCATCTAATTTAACCTTACCAACTTATACTAAATGAGTAAAACATCTCTTAGCACAAGGGCACCTCACATGGTATGACCTCTGTTTGAGTATAATACAGCCTCTTTTGCACTGCCATAACAGTAATTTGCATATTAGATATGGACAAGCTTAATCAGAATAATCGAAGGTGATTTGGCTTGACCGATTAAATACCAATAAAATTAAAATTGTATGAACTATGTCTCAGTGTAATCGTCTTAATTTAAATATTACTAGCAGCGCCCCGCGGTTTTACTCTTGTAATTCTGGTTCCCAATATCTTCCTGGGATAAACGTTGCCTGTGTTCTTCCAGACTAACTTCGATCTGTGTTTCAAATTTCAACCCAATCCGTTTTAATGTTACAACGTTATTGAACCTCAAATAAATACCCAAACATTGATATTTCTAAAATTTTTAGGAATTTTTAATTATTAAAATGATTCAATAGTTTTTAATATTTATTTCTTATTTTAGTTTCCATTTCTGCCGAGCGGTCTTAATCACACCCATTTTCCCTCCCCAGGGTTGCTACATGACGATCCACATCACCCCGGAGCGGTCGTGCTCGTACGTGTCGTTCGAGTCCAACGTGCCGGTGTCGTGCTACGACGCGGTCATCGCGCGCGTGCTGCGCGCCTTCCGCCCCGGCAAGTTCGTGCTCACCGTGTTCGCCACGCCCGTACGTTCACCTTCTGTTGTATCAGCATTCATCTATTGTACAGCGAACTCAAAATATCGTACCTAGTGGACCTATCCCCATAAAGCCAAAAAAAGGATCTCCACGATTTTATTGTTATTGTTAAATGCGCGCGCATATGAAAACTGATAAACTTTTCTGGCCCAACAGAAATTAGTTTTCACTGTTAAAATGATTTGTATTATTATTTTATTCACAAATGTCTTGAAAAATTTGGTATACCTACGCGTGTGTAATGACGATTATCGTCCTCGGCTCTTTAAGACCCTCACCTCGGCTCGGGTCTCAATAGCGCCTCGGCTTTCAATACCGCCTCGTCTTTCAATACCAACATGACCCACTTGTACCATAATGTACTATGCTGGTTTCCTTAATTTATATTTGAGTGTGAATCGAGTGTTTTTTATGAAGTGTTTGTGTGTCCGCAGGACGCGCCCGCCGCGCGCGGCGCGAGCTCGCTGAAGCAGTTCCCGTCGCTGGGCGCGTACAGCGCGCAGGAGGAGCAGCACTGCCGCTTCTCCGGGTACGAGCTGCACTACGCGCTCTACTGCAAGTTCCCGAGCTGAGGCCACGCGCGGCCCGCGCCCGCGCCCGCGCCCTCGCCAGCCGCCGCGACACACTACAGGTACTACTGCAAGTTCCCGCGCCCGCGCCCTCGCCAGCCGCCGCGACACACTACAGGTACTACTGCAAGTTCCCGCGCCCGCGCCCTCGCCAGCCGCCGCGACACACTACAGGTACTACTGCAAGTTCCCGCGCCCGCGCCCTCGCCAGCCGCCGCGACACACTACAGGTACTACTGCAAGTTCCCGCGCCCGCGCCCTCGCCAGCCGCCGCGACACACTACAGGTACTACTGCAAGTTCCCGCGCCCGCGCCCTCGCCAGCCGCCGCGACACACTACAGGTACTACTGCAGTTCCCGCGCCCGCGCCCTCGCCAGCCGCCGTTCCCGCGCCCGCGCCCTCGCCAGCCGCCGCGACACACTACAGGTACTACTGCAAGTTCCCGCGCCCGCGCCCTCGCCAGCCGCCGCGACACACTACAGGTACTACTGCAAGTTCTTTCCTCGAGACGTTTTCCTTCACCGTTTTAAAGCATTACGCACACGATTTCGAAAAGACAGTGATGCGGGTGAGATTCGAAGCACCGAATCGGCAGTCACAGCTTTCCCGATTAGACCAGCCGTAACTTCATTAAATCTATACTAATATACTGTTATTTAGTTTGGCGAGCCTTTTCCGCACCTAGCCCCGCACCTAGCCTCTTTATTGGGCCATTGTGCGTGGCTCATACTTCTCTTTTCTTCTCCAACCAGCCTAGGCCGTCCCAGAATATCCCATCCTATAAGGTTGCGACAGGCATCCGGAACAGACGACGGATATTGGAGGAATTCTGCCCGTTGATTCGCCACACTGCTGAATTTCACGAGTACATGCTGTGGCGTTTCTTCTTCCTCCATGCATCCTCTACATAGAGAGCTGACTAATACTAATATACTGATGAGTTCATTTGTTTCAACGCGCTAATCTCAGGACGTACTAGACCGATTTCAAAAATTCTTTCGCCGTTGTTTGTGTACGTAGTCTCTTGAGTGCTATTACAGGCTATCTACCACTAGCGAAGCCGGAGGGGATCGTTACTCATTAAGATAAAGTAATTGGTAGTTTTTATTGACAGTGACGCGTTGTCCGCAGACAAATCAGCGAGATCCTGTCGCAGGGCGCGGCGGCGGCGGCGTGGGAGCGCGCGCCGCTGCTGGCGCGGCTGCCGGCGCTGCTGCGCGCCGCGTGCGCCTGCCTGCCGCGCCGCGCCTCCGCCGCGTGACCGCCGCGTCCTGTACGCACCCAGTACGCCGCCGGCACGCTGCCGACACGTACCCCACGCCACGCATCCAGTACGGAACCGGGACGTGCCCAACACGTAACCGGCACGCATCCAATACGTACCCATCACGCATCCAATACGTACCCAACACGCACCCGGTACGCATCCAATACGTACCCAACAATAGTGTGGTAGTGGTGCGTAGCAGGCAAGGGTCGCATTCGCGTTTCAATATATCAATCTCTCTCGCTCTCTCTATTCCCACTTTCTGCGGCAGACTAACTACCGTTTGGAATTCGATTGACGTCTTCTGACAACGGATCGTTCTCAGCTATGTATGAAGCGATGTAAATACAATTTTTGATTGAAGCAAACTTCGATAGGTATTAGACGCCGTCTGCTGTAGATACTTATGAAATAATGTGAAAAATGTTTCTTCATTAGTAAATATGTAATTTTAGACAAATAAAATAACGTTAAATCAATGTAAGATTGAAGCAAACTTCGGTAGGCAGTATAGACGTCAGAAGCAGACTGTTGTAAGTTCCATAATTATAACATTTAATCTAAATTTAAATAAATCCATTTTAAATCTAGGAAACGATCCGTTGTTAGAATTAAGAATCGGAAGTAATCTAGAACGGGTTAAACTTCAATTCGCCAGCATTAGAAGTGTGTCATTGTAATAAGTATTGTGGGTATTCTGAATATCGGATACCTGGGCTGTCTGCGTACGACGCACCAACATACTCTCAATGGGCGGGCATCGCGGACGTAGCACATAAATTAGCATGTAATTGTATTAATTCCTTTTCTAATATGTCGCCGTGACGAGAAATTATTATTATTCTACACTTTAGATAGACTTTTCAACTATAAATTGTTATTCAAAGGAAACTATCGTAAATTGAGATGAGATGATTCGCCACCATTTGGCATAGATAAACAATGACGTCGTATCGACCAATCACATCTCGTGTTTTCGTCAAATCGATCGTTATTGGAGCCACAGCGCCATGTTTGTTGTATGCCAGAAAATAAGAAAGGAGTGTAGATGTAAATTCAGTTAAATTTTCGTAGTTCAGCCCTATAGGGCGTAGAGTGGGGCTCTGCTGCGGCAGATTGTAGGCCCTGTGAGGGCTGCTGCGGTTGGGGCCATTTCACACTGATGTAGCACTTGATATCGAAATGTGAACCTTCTTTGTTATGGTATACGACTTAAATTCAATTTAACTGAAACTCCAGTCTGAAGTGATACGTTTGAAATTCGAATCCATACAACATAGGGTTCACATTTCCATTTCAGTTATGACGTCGATACTTTTGTACACGTCTAAAGTAATTCAAAAAGTTTGTATCGGTGTTCTTTTTCAACTGAAAATAGATTGTTTTTGTTTGATACAGTTGTACAAGAGAATCGACGTCATTGTCCGGATTCGATGTCTGAATCAATTAAAAATCGGCACCCCCTAGTAATGTTCCACCTCGTGTTGTTTTGACAGCGACCGTTTTGACATCTACCCCCGTTTTCACTTCGGGGACAAATGCTAAAAAAATATCTATGCTGCAGGACGGTAGTAAAATTCATCTTTAAAAAAAACGGGCGCTATCAAAACTCATAGTTCCTATTGCCGGCCATATGCATTACAAATATTTAGTACGACACTCATTATATTTAAATATTACCTCTATATAGCCATACGTTTTCGTTGTTTATATTAGATAAATAAAAAACAATAAAAAAAATATTTACCAAAGTTCCAAAGATTTACTAACTAACAACTTGTTATAAAGAAAAGTCAAGTACAACCTATTGTCGACGAAAAAAAAAATTGTTTTCACGCAGGGTTAGGAGTAGCATCGTATTGAGCAAATGTAAGTTAAATATGATTATGTATAGAATCTAGTTTTTTATGCCGAATCCATGCCACTCAGGGTTGTACTCTGGCCTATCTTAGACTAGAGAGTCTACCGCCTAAACTAAAACTATATTTTTTAATAGGGCCTTTATTGATGAACTGTCTTAGCTTTGATATTTCAATTTTTTCTTTTCACTTGAAATTATGGCAGCTATATCCAAAGCAGATTTAGTTAGGCGGTAGGATGGGCCAGGGTGGGTACTCTGAAGGGTATATTAGATCTTGTAAGACAAAATGTAAAAGTTGATCAGAATACACTTATTTACTCACCGTTAAAGTTTGTTTGATATAAATGTTTCCGTGTATATGGCCGGTACGTGCGCGAGTGGATTTTTCGACCGGCACCCGTAGCTATCATTCATTTCCGCGCTGTAGAAACGCTTGGTGTGCAATTATAATTAAGACAATTTCCTATTAGTACCTACCCTCGGCTGTAAGTGCGAAGTGACTTCTCGCTTCGTACTTATAGACCCTTTTCCCTTTATGAATGTGGAGTAATTTTAATGTTCATTCTGTTTGGATTGCCGTGCGTATTGCATTAATATTGTATGCGAAAGAAATAGAACAAAGCACTAAGAGGAAGTTAGATAATGGCGCTGGCCGCGAAAGATAATGAGGGTAGTTATGTATTTTTGTGGCAACTGATCGTCAGGATTGTTTTTATAGAGAAATTGACTTTTTATTTGATTAAGGATTAAAATGACTAAAATATAAATATTACAAATAGTTGGAACGGCTTCCAAAATTGTTTGTTTAGGAAATCAATGACACCTGACTACAAATTGTCTCAACTACTCTCTTCTCTATTATTCAATGAAAATAGGTAAGCAGTGGTAGTTTATTCTCGAACACGAACAGTTTAAAGTTACTCTACGTTTTTATCGGGCCTTTATGTACAAACTAACCTAATGTGATGTAAATACGGAATAGACCAGGGTGCCGTTATGTGATGAAACAAATCCATTCCATTGAGCGTGATCCTACGTGATATTATGATAGAGACCTTAGGTAGCATAGACGTGTCGTTTATTGTCTTCTGTCTTCGCGGTTTGCGGGCCAGGAAGCTGTAGTGTCAGGGGTGAGGGCGCGGCCACACTGCTGCCATCGCACCAGTTTGAGATGTATCTCTTGCGCATCAGACTCGATGGTGGCGGTTTGGGCGCGCCCTTAGTTACGTGATTAGTGCATGCGATAGCGTCTAGTCAGGGGCAAGGGCCCGGAGCGGGCGACTTCGTGTCGGATTTATAAAATCAAATAAAGATTTCGTCTCTAATTATTTGTGTTTTATTGCATTTATCTCCCTTACATAACGCGCTACACGTTATACATGGTATATTGCGCCTGCATTTTTTAGTATTTTTCTAAGTGAAGGTACACCTTCACTGTACACAGTTATGTCTTCACACTGGAAAACCTACTTGTAAATCACGTTGAATTGTGACATGCTCCAAAATAGAAGTCCCGCCCACTCGCACTTGGCCAGTGTAGAGGATATTTTTTTTAACAGGCGAGCTGTGTTACTATGATTTAATTGCGCAAGTCGCAATGATGCTTTTACGAGTATCAAATAGACATGTCAAAGATATTTTGTTAGGCGCAAAAGTTTCATGTCGTTAGAGAATTTTTTACAATTGGCGCCACACTTGACGGCACAGACCTATCTCTGACAGATCTATTTGCATCATAAAATTTAAGTTGAAGTACTCACAGTGTATCTCTACTTAGTCTGTGGTAATTACCTAGGTTCATAAAATAAAATAAACATTTTTTTCATATAATTATACGTATTTTATTCACGCAGTTTTACTGCAAACCTTCACCTAACACACAGGAATTATAACAGTTCAGTCTTATAAATAATACATGCCAGGCACATGTTCCCAAGGATACCAATACTTACACCATATTAAACCAAATAAAAATACATTGGCGTTCGACTAAACTAAGCTAATTTTGCAAAATTAAAACTGTTAACATTCCCGCCAGTGTATCCTATCTTGAGTTTCTTTCAGTAACATTATGAGAGGCAAACATTTCAGTCTCACGAAAGAAGGTTAATTTATTAGAAACGGCACCGATGTATATTACTTTTTTTTTTTTTTTTTTTTTTTTAACTTTTATAGGTTTACACTTGACCGCCATCTCGCCTGATGTTAAACGATGATGCGGTCTACGATGAAGCGTGTTTACCTAGAAGAAACCGATTCACTCTCGATTTGAAGACACAAAGATTGTAACTATCGGGAAAAACCCTCTCAGGCAACGTATTCCACAGCCTAGACGTTCTTATCACAAAAGTAGAGTCAAATCTCTTTGTTCGAGTCTTTGGAACATCAACCATGAAACGATGTCGCTTTTTCGAGCTACGAGCATTCCGATAGAAAAAAGGGCAAGGTGGTATTAGATCGTACAAATCAGTCGCACACTCTCCGAAGTGTATCCGATAAAAAACCGATAAGCTAGCAATTTTCCGGCGATGTTCGAGACTTTGCAGTCTTACCACTTTACCCAATCTGAACTTATACATAAATGGATTCCGAAACCAAATCGATCTAGGAAAGTAAAATCGATCTCCAAGCACGGCTAACAGAAAATAATAAACTTAACACTAATCTAGTACATAATCATACTTTAATATCTTGTTAGAGAAAGATTGCGATTTGATTTAAAAAAAAATATTTAACACTTACTAGCTAACAGATGTTTGGAAAATTGACTTTGAAATATCTGACGATTACAAAATGTATTTATGTCCCGATATAACGGCGTGCGGGTAAAAGTCTATGGGCTAGGTACAGAGGCAAAACTTCATTTCATTCAGTTAAATGATGATAAGTATATGTTTACCTCTTAAAAATATTATACACATAAAACTAAAAATACTAAATTGTTGTTTTTACTTTACTGCTATGTAGCCAATCGTCCCGTACCCGCTTGTCGCTAAATTTCGGGACAACTATAATATATTATTTGTATTTACAACAATAATTTCGCACAACCAATGTCAGTTGCGATACAAAGCATTAAGCAAGCAATACAGAGACCAGGACGTCAACTCTCTTTCTACGAAAAACTTAATTTCGAAATAAAATCGCGACTTTTCTACTTCAGTTCAATTGCGTTTCGTCCGATCGAACATTTGACGTTTAAATGTTCTAAGCCTACTCTAATTAGAGTGTACTCTAAGTCTATAAAATCATTAACTCTAATTAGAGTAGCCTTAAAATGCTTAAAAGGACGAATCGACGGATCGAAGTAGAACCGGAGTACGAAAGTCGCGAGTTTACTTCGAAATTACTTTTTACGTAGACAGAAAGTTGTAGACACCCAGTCTGTTAGCGTTGCATGGCATTTCCGCTAACGTGCCGTAAGTTCGGTTCCCGCCTGCACCTCTGAGTTTTCTTCCAAGAGCAGTTATACAAATATGTAATTTTCATATCTATACTAATATTATAAAGCTGAAGAGTCTGTTTGTTTGTTTGAACGCAAGGATCTCGGGAAGTACTGGTCCGAATTGAAAGATTCTTTTTCTATTGGATATTCCATTTATCGAGGAAGGCTATAGGCTATATAACATAACGCTACTATTAATAGAAGCGGAGCATGAATCAAGATCAAGAATGTAACAAAATATTCCTTTTCGATTTCGTAAGTTTCGAGCTTTGACATGACACATGACAGCATGTGTCTAAGATTGGGTCATTGAATATCACAGATTACATACCTCTTGAATGTAACCTTCTTTCTGAATCTGAGTTGGTACGACAAATTTCCGACAGGTGGCGTAGCAGGTAGCTGAAGAAGTTTTTTGTTTGAAAGCGATATTCTCAGGAATGACTGAACCGATTCCAGTCATTCTTTCACCGTTGCATATGTACGGGATCCCGATGAGTGCTATATATGTACCACGGGCGAAGCCGGGGCGGGCATCTAGTTTTATATAAAAACATATTAGACAAAAGATATTCCACTCAGCCGAAGTCGGGACCGTCATGCGTCAGCTAAACGTAAATGCATATTATTACACTGAAAACATTACACAGGACTTTATCACGATCAAAATTATTACTTAACTAGCTGCGGGCCATGGTTTTACCCGCGTAGTTCCCGTTCTAGTTATTTTCCCGGGATAAGGCTATGTGTTCTTTCAAACTATAATCTATAAACTGTGTTCCAAATATCAACCCGATCCGTACATACGTTACGACGTGATTGAGCAACAAACATCCAAACATTGACATTTATAATATTAGTAGGATTACATCGACGTACACTCCGCGAGGCATAATCTGAGCTTTGCATTTGTGTGAGTGTACATGGATAGTGTAGGTGTGACAACCGGCCTTAGGCGCGGCGCCATTCTGTCTCGCCGCGCTCCTGCCTGATTGGTGATCACTCACACTAATGCAAAGCTCAGCTTATACCTCGCGGAGTGTACCTAACTCGATTAAGTAATAATTTAGATATCGATTACGTGATTTCCAATCCAGAAAGTTTAAAAAACGACTGTTATACTATTATTGTTGGTTTGTTCTATCTCACTATAGGTCTATGTCCTATGTAATGTTTTTAATACGAGTTCCAATTGAGAAAGCTTAAAAACTATTGATGTATGAAATTTAGTCGGTCCGTTGTGGTCGCGCGCTAACCGACGGGGCAGGGCGGCACGTACCCCCCGAAGGTGTCCTCGAGGTGGAGCCCCACGGCCAGGCACAGCGCGTCCCGGCGCGGGCCCGCCGCCACCTGGATCCCGAGCGGGAGCCCCGCGCCGTCCGTGCCCAGCGGGACCTGAGAACAATTAAGGTTACCCACCTATACGACTAAGCTCTCCCACCCGACATATAAAATACACTCAAATATGGACTTTATGCCATGCCAGTTATGGTACAGATCATATTGGCAACATAAATTGGCAAATAGCATACCGCTCGTTGACAGCCGTCTGCTAATGTATGTTGCCAATGTAATCTATATTTTAACTGGCATTGGCATTAAGTCCATATTTGAGTATATTTTATTTGATGGGTGGGAGCGGAGTCGGCTACGTCCTTTACGTATATTCAGTAATTAGCACGGCTACGGCTGGTCTAGTCGATTTTTGAAGTAAAAACGTCTTTTGGCGCGCCACAGACAGAATTTTCGTGGGCTGTGAATTGAATTATAGCTCCACGGTCGGGAATGATAAGAAATCTTCGGGTAAACTCGGGACTATGGCCTATGGCAGTCTAGAAATGCGTCAGCGTATCTAGATGACCATGCTCACGGCCACGCCTTACGGTTTCACCGGCATGGTTTCCAAAGTGAGCTATCAAATTCTGAGTTATAAGTTTTCACTTCTATCGGCAGTTCCTATGACTGCCATTTTTTTTCTGCCTTGGGAAAGCGACCACGGTTATGGTTTCTTTTTGGTTAATTTAGCAAAGTCTTGAACGAGGAGGTTTGACTCCACTTTCGTAATATGAACGTATAGGCTGTAGACTGCGTTTCACGAGTATGGTTTTCCCAATGACTGCAATTTTGGTGTCTTCAATCGGTTCCTTCTAGGAACCGATGCACTCTCGATGCACTTGTTAACAAGAACACAATTAAACATTTTAACTAACCCCCGACTACCTCGGATCTCGGACTATCTGTATAACGTTCTACTAGTCAAGCCATACCATAGCCATTTGATACCCATATTAAGGGAGTTGTGAAAAAAGAAATGTATTTCGCCATTTTGTGGTAGCGGCCATCTTGTATTTAAATTTGTCATAGTGCAAAGTATTCTACTAGTCAAGCCCTTTCATTTGATACCCATATTGAGGTAGTAGTGAATAAAATAATATAATTCAGCATTTTATGGTGGCGGCCATCTTGGATTTGAATTGTATAGTATTCTGCTAGTCAAGCCCTTTCATTTGATACCCATATTGAAATAGAAGTGAATAAAATAATATAATCCAGCATTTTGTGGTGGCGGCCATCTTGGATTTGAAATTTGTTACAGTGTATAGTATTCTAATAGTCAAGCCCTTTCATTTGATACCCATATTGAGGTAGGTTGTGAAGAAATATTTTGTCCGCCATTTTGTGGAGGCGGCCATCTTGAATCGATATTAACCAAACATAGCTAAGAACATCCGCACGGATATTAACCTTCAAATAAATAAAAACCGCATCGAAATCGGCCTATCCCTTTGAACTCTACGGTGCCACAGACAGACAGACAGACAGACAAACAGATGGACAGACAGACAGACATCAACGTCAAACTTATAACAGCCCTTTTTTTTTGGTCGGGGGTTAAAAATACTATAGATTTGAAGCATAATTAAACATGAAAGCGTAGGTAGTATAAAAGTGTAGGTTGTAAAGGTGTTACCTGTACGGCGGGCAGCCGCAGCACGTTCAAGATGCACCAGTAGGCGAAGTTGAAGGGGCGCAGGAACGCCGAGTAGTGGTAGGGCGCCGGCGCGGGCGCGGACGGGAGCAGGAGCACCCCGTCCGAACCCAACTTGCTCTGCAACGCAAAATAGTTGTTGAAGTGAACACTTCTTCAGGGTCATCTTTTTTTTATAGCGGAGAGTAAAATTTTATGGGTTTTTATCACCGGCATACAAACGTTAATTGTATATCTCTATGTATAAAAATGTTATGTTGGTTTGTGTACGCTTCAAAAACTCAAAAAGTTCTGCACCGATCGGGCTGAAATTTTACAACGATATATAATCCGCATCAAGGATTGTTTTTTATCTAATTTTTGCATCACAATGTGTCACAGTGAAGCGTGGCAGGGCACAGCTAGTCTACATATACAAAGATGGTAGTAACTGGTGCCTATGCAGACAAGGTTGTGGGTTGCACCCAGTGCAAATATATGTGTGATGAATACAAATACTTGCACTGTGTCTGAGTGTTTCTATGTATAATAAGTACGTATTTAAAACTATATAGGTAAGTACTATATCAGCTATCTGGCCGCCATAGCACAAGCTTTGCTTAGTTTGGGGTCAGATGGTGTTGTGTATAAATTGTGAAAAAAACCATACAAAATCCACAGCCCTTAAAAATCAGTTATTCAATAACTTACAAGCTATATTTCGGCCAATAACGGATTTACATTATGCGAACATAATAATAACAACGCAACGGTGTGCTTTTGGGGCACTGTGTGTTCCCACAAAAAAGCCCTTGATGTAACCTTTCTCCCTGTATATAGTGAAACAGATTAACGCTAACAGCAAGCGAGGTCGTTCAGCTGATAGTTTGGTACTCACCAGAAGGTCCTCCTTGAGCTCCTTGATGAGGCTCTCCGCCCAGACCGGGTCCACCGGAGGCAGCACCTGATCGTCCAGTAGCTTCATTATCGCCGCGCCGGAGTACTCAGACTGTAGCGTCAGCTGAAACAACCACGGATTACTAGATAATAATCATCTATATTAAGAATTTCGTCAAGGGGTACGGTAGACTTGATCGAAACCTTATATGAATAACAAAACATAAAAAAATATTGATTTTGAGTCGACAACATATTATGGCCACAAAATTCGGATTCTGAAGAATTTCGTTAAATTCTGATGGCACTGACAAACAAACCGTCATCTTTGGTGTGAAGCACGTTTCGTTCCATCAATCAACACATTGCGTGCGACCGTCGCGCCAAAAAGTATCATCCATCACAAAAAACTGTGACTTATGTGACTACGTAAAACGAAACGTCTTACTGCCGGACCGGAATTTTATTAGTAGGTACTTATATTTAGTATCAGCATTGCACCCGTGCGAAGCCGGGGCGGTCGCTAGTTTATTCAATAAAAATAAGTTACGACTGGTCTAGTCGGGAGAACGGCACACACATAGTAGTGGTAGGATTCTTGGCAGAGTCTGCCCGGGGAAGTATCACACCTTTCCCAGTTATTCTACCGCCAAGCAATAGTGTGCAAACATTACTGTGTTCCGGTTTGAAGGTCAATGTTTACAGAGAAATTACAGGGCTTAGAGTTTAGAGATAATAAATATTACAAAATTTTAGATCTCTGGGTGACGAGCGCAGTGTAGTGCTAGGTAATGATCTGGACTCTTCTCATTTGGATTTGGTGCTGTTATGTGGTGGACATGACGCTTACCATCATGAACCTGTCTAGACCGTCTCGTCACACTTTATTTAAAAAAAAACATATCACAATAACACCTCTTTCAAATGCTTTTAAACTACTTAAACTACACTGAAGTTAAAATTACAGTTATCTTGTTAATCTATAGTGTAGTGACTTACTATAAAGTAAATAATATAGTTTAATTATTTTCCTCTTAGCCTTATAGTGAAGCGACTCACTACAATATTTTCATCTTAGCCTTACAGTGAACCGACTCACTACAATATTTTCATCTTTACCTTATAGTGAAGTGACTCATTACAATATTTTCATCTTAGCCTTACAGTGAAGTGACTCACTACAATATTTTCATCTTAGCCTTACAGTGAAGTGACTCACTACAATATTTTCATCTTTACCTTATAGTGAAGTGACTCATTACAATATTTTCATCTTAGCCTTACAGTGAAGTGACTCACTACATACATACCTTCTTAACGAGCTCGGTGATCCCGTGAGCCTCCCCCTGGTTGTTGGTGAGCATCGCGGCGAAGTTCTCATCCTCCAGGGTCATGCAGTGCCGCCACAGGCTGTACATGTGGTTCAGCCCGGGGTGGGAGTACTTCTGGGGGACCATGTCGGAAGAAGTCGCTTCCGCGGAGAAGTGACTCACTACTCTGAAAAAAAACCGGTAAAATAAGATTTGAAAACTTTTTTTAAAACTAATATCAAGAAGACATTAGGAGGTTACAAAGGAAGCTTCAACACGATAAATGCAAGTAAAATGTTAAAAAAAATCCTAGTTAGAAGTTACGATCGCTTTATACCGTGGGACCGAGAATAGGCTTGTACTGGACCGCATACATACACATCCATTAAGTTTTCTTAAGGAATTTCTTTTTAAACATAAGAAGGGAGAAGAGGACCTTAAAAACGATACGAGCGTAATTTAGGGACTAATTGATAAAATTTTCACTAAATAAGTATAATTTTTTATTTGAAATTATTTGTGTTCGTCAGCTTGTCACATTTATACTTGGTTGTTTATATATACCCCTAAGTATATATATACGTAAGTATATATAAGTATATATATTGACTGGCCTCGTGGCTTAGTGGGTAGTAACTCTGCCTGCGAAGCCGAGGGTCGTCGGTTCGATTCCCACCCAGTGCAAATATTTGTGTGATGAATTCAAGTGTTTGCACTGTGTCTGGGTGTTTTTTATTCATAATAAGTATGTATTTAAAACTATATATGTATTATATCAGCTATGTGGCCGCCATAGTACAAGCTTTGCTTAGTTTGCGGTCAGATGGCGTTGTGTGTGAATTGTCCGCCAATATTTATTTATATATTAAGTTAAGACGTGTACCTATGTGTGTTACAGTTTGAACCTATGTAGGTGTGTAATATGTATTATTGTGTAATTAGCTTGGTTATATTTGTATTATGTGCGTGCTGTGTAGTGTGTGTCGTCAATCGCCGGTACCAGCGGAAGATCAGCGCGGGTTGGAAACAATCGGCATTATGCTGAGTTGGGGCCGGATTGTGACAAAAATTTGTACATGTGGATTATAATTATGTCATCATCATCATCATCAGCCCGTGTTCGTCCACTGCTGGACATAGGCCTCTACTATAATACGCCACTCAGCCCGATCTTCGGTCTTACGCTTCCAACCGCCACCAGCTGTCTTTCGTATATCGTCACTCCATCTAGTCTCAGGGCGTCCTACACTACGTTTACCGATTCGCGGTCTCCCCCTCCAGAACCCGTCTACCCCAACGATTATCGGGTCTATGTAATGTGACCCAACTCTGAGGCCGGCGTTCGGGAATGAGACTGGCAGTCATATTTATTATCTGTTAATCAGTAGTCAGACGAGACACAGACTGCATAGGTCTTAGTTTTGGACCGTGTCTTCGGAGTGGGGTCCAACAATCATTTTAATACTAGATTAAGTTTATGTCTCAATAAAAAGTTTGTTTGTTTTCAATATTAAAAGCCAACTCACTTGTTCATGGCGCTCCTCAAGTCTTTGCATATAGGGCTAACGCGCAAATCTTCGGCGGTCTCCACGTAATAGAACTTGACTTTCTGAAAATAAACAATCAGAAACTGAGATTTATGAACAATCACATTTTTTTTAAATTACACACGATAATATTAGACGAATAGAAAACAATTCAAAAGTTAATTACATTAGAATGATCAAAAATGCAATAAGATGTCATAAATTAAATGATGATATACAAAATAACATACCTACTGGTCGAATTAATAATCTCCTTCTTTTTGGAAGTCAGTTAAAACCAAAAATAACATATACAAAAGCGATACATGAATAAAGAAAACACGAAAGTGAATTTGTGTTTTAAGTCACTCAACATTGATAATATTAGTTATAAGTATGATCGGTTGGTATCGGCTGCCACATGGTACCTTCAGATCGACGGTGCGGTCGAGGTCGAGCGCGGCCGCCCGGTCCCCGGCCACGACCTTCGTGAGCGGCGCCAGGTCCGAGCAGTGCCGGCTCACGAACGAGACGGAAGCCATCGTGGTGTCGTCGTGCTCGCCCGTGCGGAGCACCGAACCTGACACGAGACACGTCATAAAAACCCTATCATATGATAGGGCAGGGTAGGCGAACCAATGGCACGCGACACAATATTTTAGGCACGTCGCCGATCATAAAACATGAGTAAAAATGTGTTAAGTAGGTATTTTATGACGATCGAACTAATCTGAAAAAATAATCTGAAAGTCAAAATTATTTCATGGCACGGCAATGACCCCATTAAACAATTTTTTAGAAAAAATGGCACATTGATGCACAAAGGTTCGCCTACCCTGTGATAGGGTTATATCATACGAAACCTCAATTGGGAAAACATCAGGCGAGATGGTGGTCAAGTGCGAACCTAGTATAGTAAAAAAAAAACCGAGCGATACGAGGCTAGTTCTTCAAGTTAGGATAGCAAGCTAGTGTTACTAAGCTAGCAAGCTAATAGTTCTGGCTTCGTGTACACAAAACTAGCGCGTAGCGTTGTCTACACGAAGCTAGAAGTAAGAGAAGTATAAGAGAGTAGAAGTAAGAGAGAAGAAGTAAGCAAGTAAGCTTGCTTGCTATTCTAGCTTGACAGACAGACAGAAACACTTTATTATGCACACCAGTAAAATTAAAAAGTACAAAACAGAAAATACTAGTGCCATAAATGGCGCCCTTATCGCTAATAGCGATTTCTTCCAGACAACCATTAGAGGCAGGAAAACACACAAAAAGTAAAGATCGGGTGTGAGGGAAAAACAAAATGACAAATTAAAAGTCGTCACTTAGGTTGCTAGAATATACATAAACTACGTAATAATACTATACACACATATTTGCTACAATACATAAACTTGGTGTACACTCCGCGAGGTATAAGCTGAGCTTAGCATTAGTGTGAGTGATCACCAATCAGGCAGGAGCTTGAAATTTTGTCCGCGAGGTATAGGCTGAGCTTTGCATTAGTGTGAGTGATCACCAATCAGGCAGGAGCGCGGCGAGACAGAATAGCGCCGCGCCTAAGGCCGGTTGTCACACCTACACTATCCATGTACACTCACACAAATGCAAAGCTCAGCTTATGCCTCGCGGAGTGTACCAGTCTCGTATCGCCCGGGCATAACTCCGGAGTAGCAAGTTCCACAGGGGCCACTAAATCACCACTAAAATCTATTGCGTAACTGGTATTTCATTTTCTTTAAAGCGTTTATTAGCTCCTAAGAAACACCACTTCCTAAATTAAAAAACAATTTCACATGTTTGTACATGTTACAAATGCTCATAGGCACATGTTTACAAATTACTCATACATTGAGACCTGAAACACATTTTAAGTGCTCTAAATTTTATAAAGAATTAATTTCTAAATAACCACAAACGGTTATTTAGATATTAACGAACTAAATCGACATTTCAATCAGTGACTTGGCACCCATTTAGATATCACTTATTATGCCACTAAAGACAACAATCAAAGCATACACCATAACATTAGACTTGGCTATCATTTGACATTTGATTTTGATGGGATTAGTTAGTTATTACACTAACGGTCACAGGATATTTCATCAGATTTATATATAATACAGGTTATTTCATTAAATTCGTATATATACTAGCTATCACCACAAGTGATATTAACTTGTGTATTTCATATCTCAAAACACTAAGCCTTACTGTAAGATACTAAGATAATACAAGGAAATTCTTTATATTCTTTATTATAAGCCTCTATAGTAAACGATCATAGAAGAAACTCAAATTAAACTACTATAAAAATGACTTTTCAAATTGTTGTAAGGGTAAATCAAATATTTATTTGTATACTACAGGGAACTATCAACTTAAAATCTCTAATTGTTCAAAAAAGCAAGCAACGGTCAATATCCTGTAATTAGTCTGGGCTTAGAGATATAACATACTAGATTCCCGCCCCGGCTTCGCCCGTGGTATATTATATAGCACTCATCGGGATCCCGTACAAATCCAACGGTGAAAGAATGACTGAAATCGGTTCACTCATTCCTGAGAATATCGATTTCAAACAAAAAACCTCTTAAGCTACCTGCTACGCCACCTGTCGGAAATTGGTCGTACCAACTCAGATTTAGAAAAAATAATTTAGTAAAGGTTTATATTCAAGGCACAGATTACTGAAATTCAATGACGCAATCTTTGACACATGCTGTCATGTGTCATGTCAAAGCACGAAATGTACGAAAATCTCAAAATGGGAATATTTTTTCCCGATTTTGTTACATTCTTGTTTTATGCTCCGCTTCAATTAATAGCAGAGTTATTTTCTATACCCTAAAGCCTTCCTCGATAAATGGACTATCCAATAGAAAAATAATCTTTCAATTCGGACCAGTACTTCCCGAGATCCTAGCGTTCAAACAAACAAACAAACAAACTTCAGCTTTATAATATTATAACATATTAGATCTCTGGGTGACGAGCGCAGTACAGTGCTAGGTAATGACTTGGACAAACATTTACCTTTCAAGCTGGTGTGGTTAGCGGTGGGGTTGTAGCCGAACAGGCCGCAGTAGAACGCGGGCATGCGCGTCGAGCCGCCGATATCGGAACCTGCACACCAAACAAAGCTGTTACAAATATAAATAAGTTGATATAGTATTGGTAGGAGTTTGCCGACGCCGTCTGGAGTCTTTTGCCAGTTATTCTAGCTCCAAGAAGTAATGTGGAATCATCACTGTGTTTCGGTTTAAGAGCATTTAGCATTTAGTTCTCGTGTACATAGGTACATCTTATGGGTACATTAATATGTATTAGTGGACATTTAACACACAACACCATTTAGCCCCAAACTAAGCAAAGCTTGTACTATTGGAGCCAGATACCTGATATCATATTTTGTATTTTTAACCCCCCGACCAAAAAAAGGGGTGTTATAAGTTTGACGTCGATGTCTATCTGTCTGTGGCACCGTAGCGCTCAAACGGATGGGCCGATTTCGATGCGTTTTTTTTTGAAATTTAATATTCGTGCGGATGTTTTTATCTATGTTTGGTTAATATAAATTCAAGATGGCCGCCGCCACAAAATGGCGGACAAAATATTTCTTCACAACCTACCTCAATATGGGTATCAAATGAAAGGGCTTGACTAGTAGAATACTATACACTATAAAAAAAACAAATCCAAGATGGCCGCCACCACAAAATGGCGAATTATATTATTTTTTTCACTACTACCTCAATATGGGTATCAAACGAAAGGGCTTGATTAGTAGAATACATTGCACTATGACAAATTTCAAATCCAAGATGGCCGCTTCGACAAAATAGCGAAATACATTTTGTTTTTTCACAACATCCTTAATATGGGTATCAAATGAAAGGGCTTGACTAGTAGAATGTTGTACGGGTAACAAATCTGAGGTAGTCGGGGGTTAGTCAACATTTTTAATTTTGTTCTTGTAAATAATATAGTATTGATATCTACATGAGAAGTACATCCTTTGTACCTAATAAACCAAATATATATTTTTTCAAATCGGTTCAGATAGAAAAAAATGCAAACGAAACAAGAATCTCCATGTTTGAAGTTAGTGAACGTGTGGTAAGCAGTAGTGCGCACTCACAGAGCGAGATGGGCGAGCCGAGCGCGGCACCGAGCGCGGCCTCGCCCCCGCTGGAGCCGCCGGCGGCGCGCGCCGTGTCGTACGGGTTGTTGGTCTGGCCGAACACCAGGTTGCGGGACTCCTGCCTGGAATCACAAACAAATACATTATATACCATCCTGATCCTCGATATAATTAAAGAAACGAAGATGAGGTGTGCAATAATCTAAAGGAAACATAACGTGGCGAAAATTTGTTTGAAAAATTGGAAAATTGAATTGTCAGCGAACGTACACAACTCCTTGTTGCGACTGAGACTAAATCAGGAGACGTCACCTGATTTTGCATCGCCATAGTAGAAGCGCGTTTGCCGCTTCTGCCGTTTTTAATAGTTCGATGATCCTGATGGTTAATTTTATCACACTATTATAGCAACTAGGTGACATTGGAGACGGGGTGCGACCCAGATCGTTGCTTCGGGTTCGACACCTTCGCCTTCCAGATGAGGAAGAAGTATTTTTTTCCTCTCAGCCTTTCGCTTCACGATCGACTTCTCACGATCGAGCCTCTACGGTACAAAGATAATAAAATAGGTAGGGAGAGTATCACCCCCAGGATTGCGGCTAGGGCTGATCTAGGCTGCCATAACTATGTTATACTTACTTTTTTTTTTTACTTTTATAAGTTTACACTTGACTGCCATCTCGCTTGATGTTAAGAGACGATGCGGTCTACGATGAAGCGTGTTTACCTAGAAAAAACCGATTCACTCTCGATTTGAAGACACAAAAATTGTAGCCATCGGGGAAAACCCACTCAAGCAACGTATTCCACAGCCTAGACGTTCTTATCACAAAGGTAGAGTCAAATCTCTTCGTTCGTGTCTTTGGAAGATCAACCATGAAACGATGTCGCTTTTTCGAGCTACGCTTACTTAGTAATCACAGCAAAGTGGTATCAGATGCGACACCCACACTAGAAGACATCACGGCCCATTCTGAATCGTATTCAAGTCGACTAGGTGGTGACAAAACCCTCGCACCACGGGATTTACAAGCCTAGAAAGATTGATATTCATTTTAAAAGTTAAAGTTACTTTATTTTTGATTTACTAAAACCAAATCTTTAATTTGAAATGTGAAAGAAATTTCAATTTAATTAGAAAATGACCCCCCTTTCCGACCGCGCCTTCGTCTGGGTATTTATTTATTCATACAAAATCCACAGCCCTTAAAAAACAGATATACATAAACATCTTACGGCTAATAATGGATTTACATTATGCGAACATCCTGATACTGATACAAGATTACAGTGTAGTTTAAAAAAAAAGAAGATTGTAACGAAAATATGAGTGAAAATAAAAATTAAAAACAACAAACCAAACAAACATAGATACAGAAAAAGACGAGTACCGTGTGTATTTATCAATACGTGTGTGTGTGTGTGTGTGTGTGTGTGTGTGTGTGAGTGTGTTTTGTATGGAAAATTCGTATCTCTTATCATGTTAAGCATGAAAGTAACTTTGTATTGTGCATATAGTAAAATACTGGAAGTATTACACTATTTTTGATATATTTCTTTTGAACGACATTTTGTCACTATTAAAAACTAGCTGCACCCTGCCACGCTTCGCTGTGGCACATTGTGACGCAAATATTAGATAAAAACAATCCTTGATGCGGATTATATACCATTCTAAAATTTCAGCTGGATCGGTTCAGAACTTTTTTGAGTTTTTGAAGCGTACACAAACCAACATAACATTTTTATAAATAGAGATATCAGTTTTGCCATTAAATTTCATGTTGTATGTACTTTGAAGGCGATTGACTATTGAGTTCTGTGCGTAGTTAGTACGAGACTGGGCGATAGAGAATAGTTTGGTATGTACAAATATCGCCGAGGGCGCTGGTGGTACTGAAACCGTGACTATATAAAGCCGTACCACTTGTTGATCTCGGGCACGTTGGTGACGGCCAGCGGGACGGCGCCGGCGGCCCGCAGCAGGCGCACGCACTCGGCGTCGGCGGGCGCGCGCGCGTGCCGCCGCGCCGCCACGCCCAGCGTGTGCAGCATGCCCGACACCGCGTGCGACTCCTTCGCCGTGAACGGGACGCCTGGGTATACAGATTACCAACATTATATAATAAGAAACCAACATTAAATCAAAGAAAAGAAAAAAAGGTATATTAAAAGCTATGTAGTAAGACATAAGTACATACACACGAGATATAGAGGAGAGAAAGAGGGAGAAAGAAAGAGAGAGAGAGATAGAGTGAAGAGATAGAGAGAAAATTACTTATAGAGAACTACTTAATGCATGGAACAAGTTATATTATCTCTCATACATAAAGATTGTATTACTTACCCAAAAATGGCTTCTCCTTAAAATAGTCATCAGGCAGCCCTTCCTCGATCTTCTGGTCAACTTGCTTGGCCTCCTCCAGAGCCGCTTCAAACCGCTGGTCCGTCACCGCGTTGATTATCGGATTCACCTGTAACATTGAATACATTGAACGCATATGCGCGGAGGGAAATATACTCAGGTATGTACTCCTCATCACCCCGTATAAAGTCTTTAGAGCAGAGAAAGTATAAGGGAGCGCAAATACCCGGCACCCAATCCAACACCCTGAACTAAGAAGTGCATACTCAAGAGGCGAAGGAGACCCTGACAAACCAGGGTTACGGGTCAATAATTGTAATAAATCTGCTGACGTCATAATTGAACGGCCCAGAAGACTCACTAGCAGCGGACACCCATGAGATTAGTGATAAAATAATAGAGTGAACATAGCAACTCACAGCCTTGATCCTCTCGATGCAAGTCTGCACGAGTTGTTCTGACGTGAGCTCCCTTTTCCGGATCCTGGCGGCCAGCTCCACCGCGCTCAACGTTAGGATGTTGTGACGCTTCTCCAGAGCAGGCACCACCTGAAAGCCACAGTGAAAACAGTACCAGTGCATCCTCACTCGCTCAAGGTCGCGCGGTTTTAGCCTACAGCTAGAACGTTCCTCGCACGGAACAAGTGCCAGGCGGTTGTCGAACGCACGTCTGAGCGCTCGCGCAACACGTTTCCCGCGCAAAATACGTCGCCATATATTGTGCTGTATATGGATGCACGAGTCAAAAAACAAAGAATTATCATTTTTTCCTAGTTGTACAAAATATACCATTATTTTTTATATTCTTCTGCTAACCGTACAAAAAGTACGGGACATTATAAAATAGCTTGTAATCGAAGCTGGTTGTATGTATTAGTGTATGTAAGTACATTAAAATATGTTACATATTTATCAAACAACATTTAGACGATCAAGTAGAATAAAAACAGTCAAAGTATACTTTTATTGTTTTAATTTCAATGTGTCCGACCCTATGTTACGGCCTCTTCTAGCTGTCTTGCGCGTTACGAAGTAAATAACTAAAATATATAATCTGAGCTACAATACTGACTACCTACATAACGAAAGGTTAATTTATTTTTTTATTAGATAATATGTCGACAACCCTTTCGATGCGCATCATTCCGCGCCAGACAGCGACAGAGTTACGTGTTAGAAGAGAGCGCAAATGTTTAGGTTAAAAATTGCGATAGGCATTGAGCGCTAATGCGAGCTGAATTGCACTTTTTTTGCGTCCCAGCAGGAGTCGACATTTTCTAATTTCAAGTTTCTCAACGTTTTCACCATAATATTAGACACGTTCAGGTTTCCGTAGCCACAGGGTAAAATGGCACCGAATTACTAAGACTCTGCTGTACGTACACCTCTCTGAAATATTCACATAATTTAGTTATACATTTATATATTACGAAAGAAAAAAAAAATATGGGGGACACCTCAGACCAACTATTTTTATTAACTATTAAATCCTCAAAGGGGTACTACCATATAAAACATATTTTTTATTTGCCGTTTACTAAACTTACGGTTAAGTCAAACGAACATAAATGACACTAATACGCCTAGTGCAATTTTAACGAACAAGGACGAAGCCCTCACGAAACAAGAACAAAATTAAAAAAAATTGGTTAACCCCCAACTACCTCAGATTTGTTATCTGTACAACATTCTACTAGTACAAACCCTTTCATTTGATACCCATATTAAGGGGAGTTGTGAAAAAATAAATGTATTTCGCCATTTTGTGGAAGCGGCCATCTTGCATTTGAAATTTGTAATATTGCAATGTATTCTACTAGTCGTGCCCTTTCGTTTGATACCCATATTGACGTAGTAGTGAAAAAATAGTATAATTCGCCATTTTGTGGTGGCGGCCATCTTGGATTAGATTTTTTTATAATGTATAGTATTCTACTAGTCAAGCCCTTTCATTTGATAACCCATATTGAGGTAGGTTGTAAAGAAATATTTTGTCCGCTATTTTGTGGCGGCGGCCATCTTGAATCGATATTATAATAATAATAATAATTCATTTATTCACAGTAAGAAGTTTGATACATAGTAGCCTTAGGGTTTCAAAATTTGAGAGTTACAAATTGTATGAATTCGCTACATGAGAATTTTGTGCTTCGAATATCCGAACTAAGCCTAAGCTTGTGCTTCAGAATATTCGCAATATTCGGGCCCTCACTGGTTTAATGCTTTTTAAACATATTTAAATATTTGTCACTTCGAAAATAATACAATAATAATAAAAAAATGAAACAATACAATTAAAAATTACAATTGGTTAATTGATTAGTTAGCATATCCGCTGCGTCTAGATATTTATGTGTGTGAGGGTCTGAGTGTGTGTATGTGTGGGTGTGAGGGTGTGTGTGTCTGTGAGGGTGTATGTGTTCGTGTGTACCTGCATGTGCGGTTTTGTGTTATTTACTCGGATCTTTGTAGATTTTTTAGTTTAATTTAATTTCAAAACTGAGAAAAAAGTCTCTGTTTCTTGATATGACATCTCACGAAGCATTTCAGAAACTGTTTCTTTAAGAGCATACGAATTTAGCTTAGCCAATTCTCGATTTCATATCTCGATAGGAAACAAAATACCGTTGTTTGAAAAAAGTTTTACATCTAGGTATCGGAAAGATGTTGTCTTTACGGCGTTTACTCGTAATACCTGTCTTCTCTTCTAATGATTGCGGAAGCAACTTGTGCTGTTTTATGATGATTCGCAATAAAAACAGTTAGTTGTCTGACCGTCAGCATTCCAGTATATTTGTATAGTTGATATGTAGGGTACCTAAACGGAAGAAAGTTACTGACCTTAAGTATGGCTCTCTGGGCTTTTTCTAAGTTTGCGAGGTGAATCTTAGCTGCGCCACCCCACGCTTCAATGCAATAAATTAATAATGATTGGCACAGACGTTACGTTACGTAGTACGCAACACATTTTTGTCTGCTACGCATCTTATATTTTTAAATATAGTATATTAATTTCCGAACTCTCCCGGACAGAACTTTTATATGAGGTTGGAAACTTAGTTGCTTGTCAATGATAATACCAAGATAGCGAATGCTATCAACTCTTTCAAGCCTTCTACAAGAACATACGTTTGTAAAACAAGAATGATTGTCAAAACCAAACATAGCTAAGAACATCCGCACGGATATTAACTTTCAAATAAAAAAAAAAACGCATCGAAATCGGCCCATCCGTTTGAGCTCTACGGTGCCACAGACAGACAGACAGACAGACATCGACGTCAAACTTATAACACCCTTTTTTTGGTCGGGGGTTAAAAAGAAGGTACCACAAAGTCTTGACATGGCCACCGTGACACCTGTCAGCTTAGTCCCAAAACTCCTTGGAGCAGTAGCACCGGATCCCATACCCCAGGGAAGAGCTTCGCCTCGAGGAGGTCGAGAGACCCGACCTCCACAATCCACAAGGGAGTGGAATCCCACCACTTATCAGCCAGGTCTGAAGCTCCGTGTTTGGGTTTAAAAGAAGAGCTATGTAACAAGTTTCCTCAGCTCAAATACCTACCCAAATTTGGCGCCAGGTCTCCTAATAATATGTACAATATTTTTTTATTAATCTAACTGACAGACTAATTAGTTTTGTTTCTTGTAGTCATCATGCCTATTGTACCTTTTTGTTCCCATCCCAGTACAGGCCGAAGATGATGTCGATGACCCAGTCGAGGTAGGCGCGGAACGCGAAGAATGCGTGCTTGCAGATGTTGGACGCCATGCCGTAGAAGATCTTGCTCGGCTTGTTCACACGACGCTGCAAAACAATTATTATTATTTTTTATCAGTGTTTTACGGCTGGTCTAAACGAGAGACCGGCAACTCCTGACCTGGAGCCCCCGGCCGAATCCCACGCGCACCAATGTCTTTTTGAAGTCATGTGCGTAAAGCCGCTCACTTAAAAACATCGTGAGGAAACCGGGATGTTCCAAGAAACTTTTGGGAGCACGCATCGTCCAAAATCCACACTGGGCTAGCATGGTGGATTATGCCCTTGACTCTCTACTTGCGAGAGAAGCCTCGAGTCCCAGCAGTGGGACCATTTAGTGGGCTGCTTATGCTGCTTCAAGTGAATTTCTTGTAGCGCAAAGTAAATAAGTCTCGAGAATGGCTTAGATTTAACAAATTTTGTACTCAAAACATGACTGTGTTCAGGACAATGATTCTCCGGTCTGCTAAAAATAGCTAAACAATCAAGGCATAATAGCAGGAAACATCTTCATAAGTTCATAAACAAATATTATTGTAATTAACTTGTAAAATCATGTAAATAGTTCAAGGTTTCACATAAACCTTAAGATAAACACCATTACCAAGGAGGAAAAGTAGATTGTTACTTCATATGTGACCTACTAAATAAAATATTAACATTTTTAATGACTGATTTTTATTTAAATCTCAGTTGTACAATTTTATTCATCTTTTAATAGCTCATCTTCATTTTTGACTGTGTGGTGTTACCTGTTATGCTGGGGCCACACTAATGAGTAATGCCACTAATTATCGCGACATTGGACATTAACTGTAGGTGTATATACGCCTACGGTTCATTAGGTCCAGGTTCATTAGGTGTATTTTACACCTATGGCTAACAGCCATTATCGGGATAATTAGTGGCATTACTCATTAGTGTGGCCACAGCATTAAAATAATTTAGTGTGAGATACCACGACAATAAAAATATCATTCACCTTTTTGCACACAGAATTTCTAGGGCTGAAAAGGTTTTCAACCTCTTTCGTTGGTACTCCTCTGACTCTACTACTATGCTTTTGCTGCACACTTGACACGCGAGACTTGAAGGCAGCCATTTCATTCTGAAGGTAAGTAAGCTTATTTTCAAAATGTTTATGAGTATTTTCCGATACTTTGGTCTCTAGACTGGTCACTTTATTTTTAAGATCAATGAAGGTTTTGCTGAATTCATTGGACAATTTCTGTTTTATTGATTTGATATCGGCCATGACTGTCGGAATACACGACAACTGTGATTTTAAATCCTGGATTTCTTTCATGACAGTCTCCAAAGTTGCAGGATCTGGCGAACGACTTGGTGAAGGTGATCTGCAGGAAAGACATTTCCACGAAGACCGTAGGGCTCCTAGATTCCGCCACTGAGTCTCCGATGTTTGAGCACACACAAAGTCTAGCAACTTTTTACAAGAACTGCACTGAACTCCTTTGTTAAACAACAGTTTGCATGATGAACACTTCATTTTGAACACAAAAACTAATGCAATAAGTCACTCTTAACTTATGAATTCAAACACTGGTACAAAATCACAGTTATTACAATTCTACGATTTAGTCATATAGTATAATACTGAATCATCAGGACAAAGTCTAATCAGTTTACAAATATTCGTAACCATGAGGAGGCAGTCTTATGATTAGACAACAACTTAAAGATGCAGTCTTATGATTAGACAACAACTTAAAGATGTGGTCTGTTATATTGGGGTGCTTAGCTGGTTTAGGTAAGTTGGACAGAGTAAACACTACATGTAATACATGTAGGTGTGGACCCCATCTGATCAAGAAGGCTATACTATGACTGTTACTACAACAGCCAGGAGAATGGTATAAGGCTATTCATGACTCTACATTATTTGAGAACTTTATAAAAAACTAGCTGTACCCTGCCACGCTTCGCTGTGGCACAAAGTGATGCAAAAATTTGATAAAAACTATCCTTGATGCGGATTATATATCATTGTAAAATTTCCCCTCGATCGGTGCAGAACTTTTTGAGTTTTTGAAGCGTACACAAACCAACATAACATTTTTATATATAGAGACTAGTTGTTGTATAGTATAAGTAACCAACATTAAGGAACTTAATGGAAGGTAAGGTAAGGTATCTTGATGTTAGTAACTTGATAGAATATTATTATATTGTATGGGTTGAGATGTTCACTAATGATTTAAAACTAATAAATATTATTTAAGAAAGTAATGTTTGTAGAAAATTATGAAGTAAGAAAATAACACTTCGCCTTCTCTTAACAAAGGTTCAATAATAACTGAATTATCCTTCGAAAATAAGGAAAATGATCACAATAATCTAAGCTAATTGTGTTATTACGCACATACACATTACTTCTTAGACAAAACATTACAACAAGGAAATTTAGTGAATTCAGGCATTTATAACATTACTTAATTATTATTAGAGCTTAAATAAAATGAGTTTCTAAACTAATAAAAAAATAAACACCTACTCATTGTACTTACCTGGGACACTTTTTCTGAAGTCTCTTTCGTACACATTATACTGTGCTATGTCACTGAATTAATAAATATTCAACTTTTATGTTAATTGTGGTATCAATAAACCGGTGGACTAATAGTAGAAGTAAAAGAATTTATTTCGTTCTAGAATCTCTGTGCACTTCCAAAACTGACGCTAAGTTTAGATTTTCTCGCTCCACAAAATCCATACGCTCAGTGAAAGCTCATCATTAGATAAACCGTGAACTTTCTAATATTTTATTGTAGTATGACTAGTATGTGGTAGAAGCGAGAGAAGTCGGTACGTCTGGTTTGCAATCAGTAATTCATGATGCGATAAATGATTTATGCCTGTTGCAGTAACATAATTAACCAATTTTAAATCATTATTATATAGGTACTTACGAATAGTTTGTAAATGAGGAAAACAATTAACTTGAAATAGGTATCTGAATCTAAAACTTTCCGATTTTGTGTTCGTGAAATCGTGAATTGTTTGGCTGCGGCAGTGTTGCAAAATTGTAAAAATAAAAATCGTTAAATTTGCCAGCTAAAAATCGGGAGAAATCGGGAGATTTTCATCCGGATAATAAATCAAGAGTTTTTTTGTTAATATTACATTCATTTATTTAAGATTGATATACCTATTGTACATTGATTAATAATTTTCGTCTGCATACCACCTCTCACTAGCTATTTATGTGAACATTTTCTCATCCACCATTGACCAATTCTCGATTCACAAAAGCAGTCATTTTAGGTTGAACCGCTAAATTTTTGACGCTTTTTATGTGAACTTGTGAAGCAGCATGCCTTTTAACTGCGTCAAAACCAGGAGGTATGTTAAAATCTTTATTGCAACTATGGCAATATGCCAAGTTTTTTTCCTATTAGGCTTCCTTTTAGCCAATCCGAATATTCTGGTCTTAATTCCCACTCCTTTTTATAGTTTTGTGAGTATTTTTAACCCCCGACCAAAAACGGGGTGTTATAAGTTTGACGTCGATGTCTGTCTGTATGTCTGTATGTCTGTCTGTAGCTATGTTTGGTTAATATCGATTCAAGATGGCCGCCAAAATGGCGGACAAAATATTTTCACAACTTACCTCAATATGGGTATCAAATGAAAGGTCTTGACTAGTAGAACACTGTACACTATAAAAAATCAAATCCAAGATGGCCGCTACCACAAAATGGCGAATTATATATTTTTTCACTACTACCTCAATATGGGTATCAAACGAAAGGGATTTACTAGTAGAATACTTTGCACTATGACAAATTTCAAATCCAAGATTGCCGCTACCAAAAAATGGCGAAATACATTTCTTTTTTCACAACTCCCTTAATATGGGTGTCAAATGAAAGGGCTTTACTAGTAGAATATTGTACAGATTACAAAACCGATACAGATAGTCAGGGGTTAGTCAAAATTTTTAATTTTGTTCTTGTATTCGTTTTATTCCAGCACTAGTACTTTGTAAATTAACAGAGTCGTCAGATTCGGACATCGTAAAACACAACAACAGTAATCACAACGCAACTGAACAAAACAAGTGCATGGATTTTTTTAACGAACAATACAATAATGAACGACTTAGGCAAATAAGCTACCTGGTTTGGGAAACAACCCGAATAAAAATATATTCAGGGATTTTCCCTCACACACATACTGTACAATAATACACAAATAACAATAATAAGACAATAATACACTCTATATTAAGGTGTTTCAGTGCAATTTGCTTTAACATACCGCGAAGTTGCAAGGCCGTATTTGATGTGGTGCGAGAAATTTTGGAAGTCCCCGTGCATTGATTTTGTATTACAGATATCTTTTAGTGTTGCCGTATTAAGAATACTATTTTCCATATTTTATTTAAATACTATTTTACAATAGATGAAAATTAAAAAAATCGGGAGATATGAGTGCTATTTCGGGATATCGGGAGACAATGACCAAAATCAGTAGATCTCCCGATAAATCGGGAACTTTTGCAACGCTGGGCTGCGGCTATTTGTATGCAGTAGACAGATAAAAAATAATACAGATAATAAACTTATCGTTCATTCATTCGTTCAATGTTGCCATGCAAAACGTTCAATAAACAACACTAATGTGACAATGTGTATAACGAAAAAGTCATGAATAGGATCTTAATGGATGAAATGTCACTGTCATATGTCATTGAGCAAATCAGAGTAGATGACGGTTCTACCGAGGTTTTCCCAGTGTTGCCTACTGAACGAAATTTTCGTCATACCTAGCGAATTTGAGTACGTTGAGAAAGGGCGAATAACTTTCTAACGGCTAAGGATATAAATGTATAACGGAAATAAAAACTACACATTTTCATCCATCAGCGTTCATTGCGTTTTTCAAACCGTAAGGTAGGTAAGTACCTAATAGGAACGAATTATTTTAAATTATGATAACTACGTCGATTAAAGACTTCTTTTGTAGTCCAGGCGCAAACATTTCTTTAATTGGATAACGGGACACTCACGTATGTACGTACGTATGCACGCGCCCGCCTTGGGCCAAACGGGCAGCCATCGCGCGCGTTCACTCTCCTTGAAAAAGGCCGCCAAATGCGACCGAAACTCGAGTCGGATTGACCGATCATATTATACGTGAGTGTCCCGATATCCAATAAAATATATGTAACAACCACGTTAATTTTAATACTAACATTTCTTTATTTATGAGTGGGACTTATCTCTACTGACTACTGCTAAACAGTGGAGCCTGATCACGCGATTTTAACACCCATGTTAAAGGTCACGTCCGTAAGACGCGGCTCGACAATTTCAACTTGCAGATGGCTATCAAGGATAGAAATGCGGCTGTGGTGGAGGCTCTGGGCCGGTAGGAGGCGGCTTAGGCAAAAGGCGATGTCGAGTCAATTACTATTGGTATCCCAACCGGTAGTGATCGGTTCAACAGACGAAATCCGACTAAAATGTTCACAACACCCCCCTGTTTTCTCCTTCTTCTCCTAATCCAAGAAATATGTAAAAAATTGAAACGTAATGGCAATGGTCACGGTCTGTGGAGTGGCTAAAATTAATAAAAAAAATCGTGTGGTATGACTTCACTGCTGCTAAATAATTGGAAACCAATATATATCTAGCACCGCCTTGCTATATTACCTGCGTAGTTCACATTCCCTTTGTTTTCCTGGGATAAAATGTAGCATATGTGTTCTTCCAAACTATAATCGGTGTTTCAAATATTATGATTATTAAATAAATGGACAGTCATAGGAACTCCCGATAGAACTGAAAACTTATTATTCAGAATTTGATAGCTTACTTTGGAAACTACTCGGCTGAAACTGGAGGACGTGACCATAAGCATGACCATCTAGAAATTCTGACGCATTTCCAGATGGCCAATGGCCATAAACCCGCGATTGCCCGAAGATTTCAAATCAAACTCGAACGTGACGGTAGAATTCCATCCACATCCCACGAAAAATTTTTCTTCTTTTTTTCACAAACTGGCAATTTTTTTTCGAGAGAGAATATTATCGAAAGTTTAATTTGAAATGCAGAAAACGAATATGATTTAAAAATTTCAGACGCTGCCGCTGATACACTCTCTTCACTCATATATTCATCGGTCACCAATTTCATTTTATAAAAATAATTATTATTATCTTATTCTCACTTTTAGGGGTGGGTTATTCGGAGATTAGTTTTTTATTTCTCTTTTCCATTTTATTTTCACTTCTTAATTATTTTCTTTTTGTTTTTATTTATTGGTAGTAGCTCTGCCTGCGAAGCCGAGGGTCGTGGGTTCGATCCCCACCCAGTGCAAATATTTGTGTGATGAATTCAAATGTTTGCACTGTGTCTGGGTGTTTCTATGTATAATAAGTATGTATTTAAAACTATATAAGTATTATATCAGCTATCTGGCTGCCATCACACAAGCTTTGCTTAGTTTGGGGTCAGATGGTGTTGTGTGTGAATTGTCCACCAATATTTATTTATTTATATTTATTCATTTATTTATTTATTTATTGAAGGCCTTATCTTACCTGCAAACAGCAATAAAGATATTTGTATTTGACAAACTATAGAGAATAGCGGACTTTGTACTAAAATCCGTTATTATACCTACCTACTTAATAGTTATACCTATGGTGCAAACAAACATACAGGTAATACTTGGTAAAAAAAATATTTGCAGATGCTACAAATTCACAAATTTTAATATAGAAATCTTGCATTGTAGATTATATTGTACGTACTCGTATACAGCGTGGCGCTTTGGTGCCGACATTAAATGAAACCACCTATAAAATATCATATTTTGACCTATTCTGTCAAATTAAATTTCATTTATCGTTATTATTTACTGAGTTATTCGCAATTTTCCAAAATACCGTAATAAAGCAGCCTGTATCTAAAATTTCCTGCGCAGAGGTCATTACACCGCAGCCCACAGTCCATCCGATTTATCAATTAAAAATCAGGCGAAAAGCAAATACTAAAGAAACGAGATAGGCGATGTCCTGCAACACACTTGTAAATGTTTGTGAATGAAATGCAGACGAAAGAGACCTATTAACTAATGTTAAATGTAGTCTTTCTCTTTCTTTTATTTTTCACTAGTTTTGTGCTAGCCGCCGGGATGCGAAGTTGACCGTAGACCCTGACACATTTCTCTAAATGACGCGTTAAAACTTTTACTTTATATCCTAGGGAATTTTGTAATCTAATTATTCCCGAAAAAGACGGTTACATGTTAATTTTGTTCGTTCTTTTAGAGTAATTTATTTTAAGAGTCAGTGTCAATAAGATAGGTTGCTTTTCGTTTTGTTTGTGTGTGACTCTGATTGTGTTGTGAATAGTTATTAAATTAGTGACGTCGAACGTACAGTGTTTTCTGAGTGTACCTATGCACATGTGATTTTAGTCTGATATGTCCTACAATAGGATTTTGAAAATCGACTCAGAGCATGTTTTCGACCGCCCGCTCAGGCCGGGCGCGCGTTGCCTTTCCGCCAGTAGGAAAGGTAAGTAGGTACAACGGCTTAATTCAAAGGGGTTTATTGGTTAGATTGTTTACGAAATTGAAATCGTATTGCGAGAAGTTATTTTATTTTAAAGAAAGTTGTAGGTACCAACCATTTCAGCAGCTTTCACGCTAAGAACGGAAATGCCCTTTGTTATTACCAAGTGCTGGTCTACGAGGGTCAAACTGAAAGTTCTTAGAACTGGCCACTTATAAACAATATACTAAAAAAATAATTCTATAATTTGAAAATAGAACTCTTTGCCATTATTACTGAGTATATACTTCATTCATTTGTCATTTGTTTTACGATTTGGCGGCAAATTGAAAATTGTCTGTGTCACGTCAACATGAATTTAACACGAGACAATTTTCGTGCAATGATTTTTTATGACTTTCGATGTCATTTAAGTCAACAAGAAAGTTATGATAGACTACGATTGGCCTTTCACGATGAAGCCCCATCTCGTGCGACTGTTTACAACTGGTTTAATGAGTTTAAACGTGGTCGCACTAATCTCACTGATGATTTACGTGAGGGACGGCCTTCTACGGCGACGACTGAAGATAACATCTGTGTTGTGCGGCGTATGATAGAGACTGACAAAGAGTGACCTATCAGCAGATTCGGACAAGCTTAGGCATCGGTATGAGTCAAGTGCACAAAATTCTACACGAACATTTAGCGGTCAGGAAGCTTTGCGCCCGGTGGATACCTCATAATTTGACTGAGGCTCAAAAACTCCATCGTGTGGATTGGTGCCGTAAAATGATTGAAAGATTTAACGGAGGTGACTCAAATGCTGTGTTCGACATACTAACAGGTGACGAAAGCTGGATTTACTGTTATGATCCTGAAACCAAAAGACAATCTGCTCAGTGGGTGTTTCCTTTCGAGGAGTTGCCAACTAAAGTGAAGAGAGATCGAAGTGCGGGGAAAAAAATGGTGGCCTCGTTCTTTGGAAGGATAGGTCATTTCGCAACAATTGTGTTAGAGGATCAAAAACAGTTTCTGCAGAATGGTACACTACCAATTGTTTGCCTTGGAAAAAGTTCGAGAGAAACGACCTCGCAGTAGGATCCTCCTTCACCACGACAACGCCTCATCGCACACCGCCAAGCGAACGATCGACTATTTGGCGACATCAAACGTTGAATTACTGGGTCACCCGCCGTATAGCCCCGACCTCGCGCCTTGTGATTTTTATTTATTTTCAAAAATTTAAGAAAAACTTAAAGGAAAGCGGTTTATGAATGCTGAAGAAGCGGTGGCTGCGTATCGCGATGCCATTGAAGAGACCCCTAAGGACGAGTGGGCAAAGTGCTTTTCCCAGTGGTTCCATCGCATGCAGCGGTGTATTGACGTGAATGGACAATATTTTGAAAAGATATAATAAAACTAATAACTGGCTAATGTAATCAGTTTTTGATTTTCTAAGAACTTTCAGTTTGACCCTCGTAGTCCCGCGTTCAAATCCTACGCGCACAAACTGTCTTATCAAAGGCATGTGCGTAATGCTGCTAACTTAAAAACATCGTGAAAAAACCGACATGTACTTACTTACCTACAATCTTTCGAGGTCATGTTTATGTTAACCACCAACCGCACTTGGCCAACGTGGTGGATTATGGCCTTGACTTTTTCTGTGCGAGAGAAGTCCCCGAGTCCCAGCAGTGGGAATATTTGATGGGCTGTTTATGCGAAGTGTCCTTGATTCTGACAACGCATCTTACTTCAAAAAACAATCATTTTGTAATGTTTCGCCAAAGTTACAATAGAAACCTACCTACGCATTTACCTATTTATTTTATGTTATTTTGTTAGCCTTATTATTTGGTAGGTATTCGATTTATTAGTGAACAGGCATAAAGTTGACGGGGAGTCCCCGTTCCAAATTATCGCGCATTTGTAAGTACCTACCCCTCTCGACCGGGGCGGCGTTGCCACGCCGTGCGCCCGCCCGCGCGCCGCTTACAGATAGGTACTTTCTGCAGTGCGACGTTGCCAGCTTGTTTTACGCAAAGCGAACGTAAATCACGCACACATCTGAGGTTGGTGAATGAATCTAGTGCACAGGATGCTTTTCGTTCGATCGCTTGATACAATTATTAAGTTTGTTAGAAAATTTTTTTTTTTCAAATCAGCGAATATTTATTTTTCACACCTTTTGTATGATTACTGGTCAGTAACCCTACCCGTGTGTTCATTTAATGTCGGCACCAAAGCGCCACGCTGTATATTATTATTATTTGTATATCTCAGGTTCACTAGTTGTTTATACAAAATATAAATTTTGGAAGTATGACAACTAATAAAGAAATTAAAATTCATAAATATGTAGTATGTAGTGTATATAAAATTCATAAAACGCGCACATACGCGCGCATTTACAGGACCAAATTTTTGCGATATTTCGATATACGTTTGACTTAATGCACCAATTTTATTGTAAATTAACAATAATTTACAAATAGCGGGCAAGTGCTCAAATACTCAACGATTTCTGCAAGTCAATACAACTAATATTCTATTCTATCAACTTTTTGTACCTTTCCAGTAAAAAAAATGAAAAGGTAATTTCTTAAACAACAAGAACAAAATTAAAAAATTGACTAGCCCCGACTACCTCAGATTTGTTATCCGTACAACATTCTACTAGTCAAGTCCTTTCATTTGATACCCATAAGGGAGTTGTGAAAAAAGAAATGTATTTCGCCATTTTGTGGAAGCAGCCATCTTGGATTTGAAATTTGTTATAGTGCAATGTATTCTACTAGTCAAGCCCTTTTGTTTGATACCCATATTGAGGTAGTAGTGAAAAATAATATAATTCGCCATTTTGTAGTGGCGGCCATCTTGGATTAGATTTTTTTATAGTGTATAGTATTCTATTAGTCAAGCCCTTTCATTTGATACCCATATTGAGGTAGGTTGTGAAGAAATATTTTGTCTACCATTTTGAGGTGGCGGCCATCTTGAATCTATGTTAACCAAACACAGCTAAGAACATCCGCACGGATATTAACTTTCAAATATAAAAAACCGCATCGAAATCGGCTCATCCGTTTGAGCTCTACGGTGACAGACAGACAGACAGACAGACATTGACGTCAAACTTATAAACTTTTGGTCGGGGGTTAAAAAAATTACATTTTTTATATTTCAGCAAATTTTTGACAAGACCCGACTGGCAGCACTGGTCTTGTTTCTTGTTTTGTTTGCTTACATTTACAATTTTCAAATTCAAATACATTTAAGATCTGTTTTAGTGGTAAACTTTGTAATAAATGGAAACATGTCATATTATTCAACAAGAGAACGAGCTCGGTGGCAAGAAGTATGAGAATCCTGCCCCGGAAAGGTTCAAGAATAGCAATGCGAAAACTAACCTCTCCTAGCCGTGTAATCAATACAGTAAAACAGAACCTCTTATATAATTTGAAACGGACATTCTCTTTGCAATGCAAGCAAAGTAAGATTTGGGATGTATTATGTCATACTGCAAAGACGACTGATGGATATACAAAGTGACCAAACCACGAAGACGATAATTCAGACCATAACAATACAATACATGAAAGTAATGCCCCAAACATAGTGTCTGTATAGTTAAATACAAAGGTTAATTGAAAGTAATGAAATATATAACTGCTATCAAAAGTTTTGTAATTGAAAGTGATACAGAGTTCATTGAATCTAGACTAATATTATAAAATTGAAGAAAATTTATTGGAAAACACTTATCTCAGGAATCACAAAGTAAGATAAATTGCAACTTTGGAAATGTATGTGGTCTCCCAGCATCGATATAAACCAATCAATGTGCCCTGAGTACTTTGGAATTGGTAATAAACTGTCTCTTTGTGTAGCGTAAGTGGCTTACACACAACCAATCTACTTGATCCCTAGAATCGCTAGCGGTGAGATATGCTGTGATTCTACTTATTTTGGTTGTTGACAACAACGAATAGTGTTGAGTAAAATAGGGTACACCGCTTTCTGCAACCGACTAGAATGGAAATAGTGAGCTCACTCTTCCCAATGATGACATAAATCCATGCACCTGAAATTTTAAAGGGCATATCTAGTGGTTTTTATAGACGTCTCCGAGTGCTATAGGATATATTTTATATGTACCATGGGTGAAGCAGGGCAGACCTAAGTTTTGTAATAATTTAAGAATGGATATGAAGTATTATGCAAACTGGCGGAATGTCATAAGTCATTGTCTACCTATACATCACAATCAAGGTGTAAATTTAATGTTTGCTTCGTGCTTTCGACTTGGCGGGGCACTACCGTGCCCCCAGATTAAATAAATTATTTCCTTCAATAATAAATACTAAATGCAGCCGTAAATTGTGTTTTTATTTTGTACCCCATTCTCTGATGTTATGACATACGTTTAAACGAAAATGAATTGTAATGTAATTTACCTACTTGATCTTTTAGAATCTCATGTTTGGTCTTAGGACTCTTTAATTAAATCCAGTATACAGAATGCTAGTACTATGATATTTAAATCTTTGTATGGATTAAATAGATCATAGTTTACTTGAAAAAATCTTAATTCCACTGTAGTCTTGGGAGGCTTGCTTCCTGGTGAAATTATGGATTGATATTATAATATGGATACATAGACAAGAAAGGAGAAGACAATTATGTTTGATGATCTTCATCCCAATTAAACCTCTCAACCATAAACTTGAATTTGTACACTACATATTTATGTTTTGTTTAAGATAGTGTTAATTAACTTTTATATCACAGGTAGGTACTCTTTCTCTCTAAACTAGTACAAATTTGTATTTTATTGACATCCTGATTTCTCGAGGATTGATTGTTGTCATAGAGAGGTAGCTGTAAAATCCGTTTAATGTACAGCAAACTAATTAATTATTGACTAATAATGACAGTTTTCTGAAGGTAGTGTGCAATGTACACACAGATTAAACACCTTAATGTACATTTTGAATTACAATGAGTGACAAAACGAAGTTATGTAAATATAGTAGGTACTTATCAATTCGGATTAAGTATTTTATATTTGTACTGTTCATATGATTAGACTTTTTAGGTAAGATCTCAATTCAATTAAAAATGAAATACAATTATTTACTATTACCAACTTAATTTTTATTTGTTGAATTCTGATACCTTGCTACAACATACTTATGTGCCAAACCATTATCTTAGTATTAAATAAATAACAAACCAATTTCTCATCCAAGTATCGCAAGAATAGTTCGACTTTTCTCATACAACACAAGTATTGTTTATTAAAGTATTATAATATATAAGTATATAACATAAATATGACAATACTGTACACATTGCGATATAAAATCAAAAATACTGTAGTATGTGGGAACCGTCAACATACATAATAATTTTTTTTTTTTTTTAAATAAAGAGTGACGAGACGATCAGGACATGTGCCTGATAGTAAGCAACATGCCTGACACATAACAGCACAGTGACACGCAGATATTGGCACATGAAGAGTCCAAATCATTACCTAGCACTGCACTGCGCTCGTCACCCAGAGATCTAAGATCTTATATCTCTAAGCCCTGTGATTTCTCTGGAAACATTGCCCTTCAAACCGGAACACAGTAATGTTTGCACATTTCTGCTTGGCGGTAGAATAACTGGCAAAGGTGTGGTACTTCCCCAGGCGGACTCTGCCAAGAGTCCTACCACTACAGACTACTATACTAACCACATACCTACCTAGTAAGTTACTAACAATGTAAATACTTGTTTTGAGTTAACAGTCAACAGGGATGTCCTGATTTTAACAGACACTTATTATTGCTGGAGACATTTTCTCAATAATTAATTAGATGATTAACATCAAAAAAGTTGTGATGTATCTACATAGTAACATTTTAAATTGTGATTGTAGTGACACAATATAAATATGACAACAGATTATCTTACAAATTGATTGGTTCATATAAATATAGAAACTCTGAAGTCTCTGTGGATTTTGTCCTCGTAGAGATCTCCCGTTGATTATAATTAGAATCATAGAATGCCACTTTACTTAACATTTTTTTGTGTTTGTTTCATTGGATGAGCTCGTAACTTCCTGGTATGATTGAGTACTTGTTGGGATAGTACAATTTTTAAGTCTCAGGTTTTCATCAATATTCAAGGCAGCAGCTAGTTTTCAACACTATTCTGTGTAGGTATATCTAGATTATTTGTGTGTTCGCCTTGAAAATGACCAGGAAACCCTAATTTCCAATCATTATTTGGTACCATTGGAACAAAGCAGACAATTAACTAGAGCGAGAAGCTTTTAGGTTCGGATTCTATTCTAAGTACTAACTACTACTAACTGTTTACCACAAATGCAAATATCCTAGTGTTAATTTAATTACTATCGTGTAAATCAGTCGGCGATCACAGCGTATGGCGGAAGAATGCGAAGGCCGAGGTAGGTAACGTGTGGAAGAGCTCCTTTTTCACACTGTGGATGCGGCAGTGTTGATTTCTTGGAATCCTTTATTTCGACGGTGTTGGTGCTGTTTGATAAGACGACGATTCAAAGTTGGCTCCGAGTAATTACTGCTTTTTGAAATCCCAATATTTATCCAAGATGAAATAACTGCTGCAACCATGGCGATTTTAACAATAATGGCGATTGGCACCTCACGCTCCTCACGACAGTTGGACAGTCCTCAATATTGTTGTTGAACAATTGTTGAAATACAACAGCCTGACAGTTATCACAGTGGCGTTTATTTCCAACTTGAGAAATTTCGGTATTTCTCATACCTAATTCATGTTCGAATTCAATGATTTCTGATTTGTGATTTCACTACTCGTCCTTTAACCTATTATTACCGTACACATCATAGCATCGAAAAGCCAGTTTCTGCGTATTATGGAACGTTAAATGTGTCTTTACACAGCAGCTCTCAGAAACGTTTATGTCGTGCTCACGCAGTAGGATTACCAAGCACAATTACAGTTATACACGGGAAAGTGTGCTCTATTTCATGACGAAAAGGGTCAAATCGCATGCACTACCCGACGTGGTACTGCGTGCAAATAGCCACAAAGAAGCCGATTGAGGTTGACCTATCTTTGTGGTTATAATGATCGCGACTTGTCAAAAGCACTCGCACCTAGGAAGAAGTGGCCAGCGGGTGAGTGAGACCAAACATAATCATGTCTGGTTACACCTCCATGAACAAATCCTCTTGACATACATGCGCAGTTTCCATATTAACGATTGCCAGTGTGGGCAACAGTTCTTTAATTTTTTATACGTAACTTACGAAAGTCATTAAATCCTAATTAATTGTTGAGTCAAAAACACGAATTCGCTAACAATATATTATACAGGGTTACTGGTAATCGGCCTGCATCCATTTAGGGTATGTTCTGTATGTTTAAAAAATTGGCAGTCATAGGAACTGCGGATATAATGAAATGCGGTTATGAGTGAAAACTTATAACTCAGAATTAGATAGTTCACTTTGGAAACTACGGGGGTAAAACCAGAGGGCGAGGTTATGACTGAATGAATGCTGACGCATTTCTAGATGTCCATAGCCATGCTCTCCGGTTTCACCCGCGTAATTTCCAAAGAAGTTTTCAATTTTACCGGCAATTCCTATGACTGCCAATTTTTGAAGTGAAAAATTCATTTGGCGCGGCTCAGACAGATCTTTCGTGGGCTGTGAATTAAATTCTAGCGTCATGCTCGGGAATGATAAGAATTCTTCGGGTAAACTCGGGACCATGGCCACACCCTCCGGTTTCCGTAGTTTCCGAAGTAAGCTATCAAATTCGGAGTTAGATAGATAGTCTTTATTGCGACACAAACAAATTGAGATATTACAAATAATATAGTTTATAAGTTTTCACTTCTATCGGCAATTCCTATGACTGCCAATTTTTTTACTATGTACGGTGAATGCGCGAATATCGCGATTCCCAAGTTAATCTTACACGTAAAATCCAACAGACAAATTCATAAGCAGGAAAAAGAATAGGAGGAAATGGGACTCACGAAATCTAGGTCGTAGCTCGGGAACATCCAGTAGGCGGCTGCCCAAGTATAGGCTAGCAAGCCTGGTCTCCTCAAATACGTCACAAATAGCACAGAACAATGCAGTTTCTGTAGTTTTTCAATTAAATAACATAGAGCACGTCACACCCCGTAACAAATCTCAACACACACCTTCTTCAAGTAAAGTTCTTCGCACAATGCTCGTGCGACGGGTCAATTCGTCAATGAGATAAGGACGGATAGGGGTGAAATATGGTAGGAAAAGGAGACGGAACATATGAAATGTCTGCTCATTCAATAATAGCTATTTAGCGCTAACATACGGGGAAAAATACGAATTTATATAAACTGTCGAGTTGGTGTAGATATTTAATTTAACCTAACATCCCATAAATAGGATGGAGGCTGATTACCAATAACGATGTATAATGCAAAGAAAGAAGATATAAAATATATTACAAAAGTAATCTAAAAGAAATACTGATATACAAATGCTATGTATGATACAATAAATTAATTTTTAAATAATACCTAAGGAAATTAATTGGAATATTAATATTAAAGATATTGCTTAACATGAAATTTGACATTCCATTAATGTCTATTATTCATTATGATATTTGATATTTAACTAACATAACACCAAGTAGTATAAAAAAATATTGTAACTGACATGTTGAATTAGATAGCACTGTATACATTCTATGACTTTGACATGATCAAACAAAAAAACAGCATCCTGCTGAAACACAAGACATTGGTGTAATTCAAGAAGGGGGAAGAAGCTATTACATTAATCAGCTATTTTATTTTTCATTATATAAATTAAGTTTCATTGTACAAAACAAATTTGTCCTGCCAGACATATTGCATGCCTCTCGAAGAGGCCAGTTTGTCTGGGTCAACTTTTGTTGGGTGGAACAACAGGTGTTGTATCATCTTATTATACCTGCAGCAATAAAGATTTTCGTATGAATGCATGTGTATTTGTAAAACTTGGTTAAAGGAATATTTGCTTGTACGGTTGTAATTATTGTTACAAATCACAGTTCATCTTTTGGAAAGAGCCTTTATTAACAAAACTAAAATACAGTGAGAACTACTACACTACACTACAAACCTACCTAACTAACTATTTACACTAAGCACACCTGAATTATCCATAGACTGCTGTAGGTCTACAGATAATCAAGATGTTCAAGCCCACTACCAATCGGAAGCGTACCCAGCATGCTGGCTGCATTACCACGCTGAATGGCAAAGGCTCTGCCCAGATTAAGAAAAAATGTTTTGGAACCATTTGATTTCAAAAAACTACCTTTAAGTTGGAGCTGTCGAGTTACATTTTCTGTTGAGATTAGTCCAACACAATAACGTGACGCACGTGGAAGACTACTCTCTTCGGACGCGGACACAGCCCGAACGGTCTAACTTTTGGTACACTATTAGATATTAAGCATGTTAGCGACGCCGTACCCTTGTTGTCCCTTCAGATTTTTAACTTTAGGTTACAAAGACTGTTCGAATATCTAATGATATAATAGGGGCCTAAAAACGTAGAATTGTATAAAGCTTGCTGTTCAAGGGAAACGGCTTTTTTATACTCCACAGAATATAAAACAATTACTGTACTGTCAAATACCATTTACTGTCACTGTCAATGTCATTTAAATGTTACTGTCAGATCATCAAAACTGCGTGAAAATAATTGTTCCGGAATTGTTTGTTCTGGATTTTGGAACAGCTGACAGATGTCGTAAGATGTCAATGGCATCTGTCATTATCTGATTTTGAAAATAAATGAGCAAAAAGTGCAAATATTATGTAACAGGTAGGTAGGTGGTACTCGGATGAAAAAATATTATAACACAAAGAAATACTTCCTAAAAAAGTACGATAGATGCCACTTGTCACCTTTAGTCAGTTTATTAAGTTTTATCTAAATTTTAAACTCTATCCATGGACGTATAAAAAAGTCGGACGGAAGGGTTTCGTTTTTACCCTTTAGGTACGGAACCCTAAAAATTAAAATTGGCGCCACCCTTGACAAAATGTAGAACTATCTTCGACTGTCGGTACTTTTAAACTTTTTACTTTTATAGGGTACACTGACTGCCATCTCGCGACAATGCGGTCTACTCTGGATCGTGTTTACCAAGAAGAAACCGATTCACTCTCGATTTGAAGATACCATAAGATTAAAACCATCGGGAAATCCCACTTAGGTAACTAATTCCACAGCCTAGACCCTAGACCAAGGGTCAGCAACAGGCGGACCGCGGTCCGTATCCGGACCGCGAAGGGTCGAACCTCGGACCGCCAAAAAAAAAAATTGTAATTGTATTGTAAGCCCAGTAAATGTAGATAAGGTACACTGTACCTTTATGAATTTAAATAATATTTTTTTGCCGAATCTACCTTAGTAAATAAATTATTTTTCTATAAATTATTTTCCACAAAGCGGCTAAGAGAAATTCTACACTTTTAAATACACGCTCGTCTTCCCCACTACACGCTGGCTCGCTGTCCGTGGACACGAACGTGGAATGCGGTCCCCGCCCAAGATAACTCCTCGAAGAGCATCTCCGTACAGTAACTACTAGAGAACGCAGACCGAGAAGAGAGGCAGAAATGCGTATCTGCGGAGTGGCTCTCTTCATGGACAGCAACAACGAATCATTGGGAATAAGCTTTTGCCTCACCTGGGAACGGAAACGAGCCCGTTTGTCACCTGGATTGTCTTGCCTGCTCAATAGCAGTACCGCAAAAGTCACAATGAAGAGGGAAACCTACGACGTAATGTGTGCGAGGTAGACGGCCACCGATTTCGGTGCGAAGGTGCGATCGAAAAACAAAACGATTGCATTAATAGAGTACTTGAAACGTCGAACGCCTTGCACTTACGCAAGAGCGCTGCTCGCACATCTGAGCACAAGTGCTGGTAAACATCATGAGGTTGTCATATACGAATATAGGGAAAAATCTGAACTTCCTCAGACCCTTTGCACTATCAAACAAATGTAACTGACATATGGGGACACCTGTTCCTAGTTCGACCATCCAAACCGGCTCCGAAAGAGCCCAGCTGAGGACAGCCGCGGCCAACCAACGACGGAGCCACGAAGTCAAGCAGTTTATGCCTTCTTCGAATTTATAACCCCACTGACAGCGACAAGACAAGTCAATCTCAAGATCTGCGAAAACATCATGCAGCCATATAAGTTAGGAAGTGAAAACCTCTTAAAGGCGAAACTCGAGGAGACTGAAGCAGTCATTTACAATGTCACTTCCCGGGTCATGTCAAGGCCGTCACGGGGTCGAGTCAAGAGAAAAGGAAGAGTGCAGAAAATGGCTTTGTGACACTGAGCAAAAAAGAGATGTAGCGCATGGGAAGACCTGTTTATGCGATACCTCCAAACGACCCAATTGTAGTTACTGCCCGATGCACCAAGATTATGCTGGACGATAAAATCCTAGAGATGGCCAAGACCATCGAAGAGAACGCAAACGTCAAATCTGATTAGGAAAACTGGGAGATACCGAGAATACAGTCGGTCAACGGAGTTCCAGGATGTGGAAAGACAACATGGGTGATTAGAAACTTCGACATGGATAAGGACACCATCAAACAACTGAGGCACCAAAAGATCTAAGAGAAAAGCTATCGCACCGTGTCGGAAACCTGATCAAAACCAGAATGCGAACTATGGCTTCTGCTCTGGTAAATGGTTTCGGAACGCCTTCAGTTTCAGTTGCTTTATGGTGGACGAAGCTCTCATGAACCATTTTGGAGCCATTGTGGCTGACACATTACCAAATTGTTCAATTTGTCAAAGGCTTCACTTCAAATGGAAATAATTGATATTCAAGAAGATGTCTCTTTGCAAATGTATAAAACTGAAGAGTTTTGGGCCAAACATCTCAGAAAAATATAAAAAACGCAAAAAAACTAGCTATCAATTTGGCTACTATGTTTGGTTCGACTTACGGGTCATCTTTCCCAAATTTTTTTTTAAACAAATAATTTTCGAGATTAACCGCCTCCCAATTACTTGTAGAAGACACACGTCGAATTTGCTATTCTTCTCCAGGACCAAACTATAAAGAGCTGGCTCAAGAGGATCGGTGTAATTTGTCGCATTGATTTTAGGTATTGTGTTTTTTATAATTAAAAGTTGAGTTTGATACCGTACATAAATAAGTAGCACTTAATTATAACCAAGTTACGGCTGGTCTAATCGGGAGAACGGCGACTGCAGATCCGGAGATCCTGGGTTTAAAACCACGCGCACCACTGTCTTTTCGAAGTCATGTTAACATCGTGCGGAAACCGACATGTACCTAGAATCTTTCGAAGTCATGTGTCATCTACCAATCAGCATTGGGCCAGCGTGGTGTATTATGTTCTTGACTCTCTCCTTGCGAGGGAAGGTCTGACCTCGAGGTTTAGCAGTAGGAACATTTAGTGGGCTGTTTACGCAATTATTACCACTAGTTTTTTTCTTCTGGACCTCGTTAAAATGTCTGCACTTCATCCGGACCCCGTCTAAAACTACTTGCCGACCCCTGCCCTAGACGTTCTTATCACAAAAGTAGAGTCAAACCTCTTCGTTCGTGTCTTTGGAACATCAATCATGAAATGATTTGACCTTGGAAACGCTTCGGTAACATTGAGTAAGTAAGTACTAAGTATCTTCCAAACAAATTATAAAAAACTTTGCGTAATTTGGGGCTAGATGGCGTCGTACGTACCAGTATCGACATTTTTTTTTGTAATTTTGTTTCGTCTGGAAACGGAAACACTTCAGTAAATACTGCACCAATACATACACACTACCAGCACAACTCTACTGGCTTCTAAATCTTTTGTTGTTGATTATAAAAAATACAAAAAAAGACGTGTGGCACTAGGGCACAGAATAGATATTACTACAGAACCCTCACTTAGCGAAATTTTTTATATAAATAGCGACTCTTGCTGGGACGCAACAAAGTGCAATTCAGCTCGCATTAGCGCTGAATGCCTATCGCAATTTTTAACCTAAACATTTGCGCTCTCTTCTAACGCGTAACTCTGTCGCTGTCTGGCGCGGAATGATGCGCATCGAAAGGGTTGTCGACATTTTATCTAATAAAAAATAATATTATAAAGAGGAAAGATTTGTTTGTTTGTTTATTTGTAATGAATAGGCTCCGAAACTACTGGACCGATTTCAAAAATTCTTTCACCTTTCGAAAGCTACATTATCCCCGAGTAACATAGGCTATATTATATTTTAAAAAAATTAGGAATCCTTACTAAAACTCCAATAATGTAACATAAGGTGTAAAAAAAAGACCTGAAAAATTCCTTACGTCGCGTGCGCTGCGAAAACTATTGATGATAGAACAAAATCATTTACTACGACTTTGCAGAACTCATCATAATCTACAAAAAGTGTCGCGACAGCATATGTCTAAATATTATAGTTATTATGTCACAGTAAGCAGTTTTTTATTCTAAAATATTAATTTATTTATGCCGCCTCTTGAAAAGGCTCTTCATTTGTACCTTGGTATTAATCCTTATCAAAATAAATTACTTTATATTCAAGACGGCTTTAATACCTTTTTATAATTTTTTACATTTCATTCATTAAAAAATGCAAGTATTAGAAAAAAGTCGCGTGGTTGTCGCTCACCGCGCTCAGCTAGCCAGCATGCGATGTAGGCTCCATGTAAGCGTCACTGGGGTACGGGGGGGGGAGTCAATGTAAAAAAAATAAAGTGCCGCGCGGCTCCTACGCAGCGGTCGTGTGCGTGATCGTATGATTTTAGCTTGAAAAAATTTTGAATTCGTTTCGTAGGTAAATAAGTATATGATAATAAATATTATATTTTAATGTAACTATTCAAACTGCTTATAGTAGTATTTTATGGGTATTCCTGTTCAAAATTTCAGCAAAAATTTAGTAAAAGGTAGTTTTCTAAGCCCATATTTTTAATTTTTTTTCAATAAGTACCTACTACTTACCTGATAATAAATATTATATTTTAATTATTCAAACAGCTTAGTACTTCATATAGTTCAATAAGCAAAAATTTAGTAAAAGCCTGTTTAATTATTTATTTCCTTCTATTTTTCATTTTATAATGCCCAAAAATGCCAAAAAGATCAAGATCTCAACTTTCTAAACATAGTTCCCAGGCAAGGGCAATAAAAATACGGCGTAATGAGGAATCTTCATCAGAAACTGAAAATCGCTTTGCAAGTCGGAGAGAATACGCGTCGCAATCGCGTGCTAGAGAGTCAAGTATCGAGCGTTCGCAGCGGCTTGCTGAACAAAATTTTATCACTGGCCCAGCAGCTGGTCAACTAGCTCATATACCGAGGATACCGATGATTCCAACTGATCTGCCAATCCCTTTTAAACGACTTCAGTTTCCGGTGAAATCATCTTTCGCGTTAACTATTAACAAGTCCCAGGGCCAAACCTTCGAATTATTAGGGATCGACCTACGAAAAGAATGTTTCACTCATGGCCAACTGTATGTTGGCCTATCACGTGTCGGAGCTCCTGAAAATCAATTTATTTTGCTGCCACAAAATAAAACTACTTCAAATATCGTTTACAGGGAAGCTCTGACTCACTAAAACTAATGGCTTTTGTTTTGTAAATAATATTATAAATGTATAAAATTTTAAAATAAAAAAATATTCAAACTTCCTTTATAATTTTACTTTTTTTTTGAAACCCGATACAAAAAAAAGGGTGTATGTACCCGTGCGAAGCCGGGGCGGGCCACTAGTCTAATAAAAAATTAAATTAACCTTTCGTTATGTAGGTAGTCAGCATTGTAGCTCAGATTATATATTTTAGTTATTTACTTCGTAACGCGCAAGACAGCTAGAAGAGGCCGTAACATAGGGTCGGACTCATTGAAATTAAAACAATAAAAGTATACTTTGACTGTCTTTATTCTACTTGATCGTCTAAATGTTGTTTGATAAATGTGTAACATATTTTAATGTACTTACCTACTAACCGCTTGATACACCGGCGTGTAATATAGTACCCAAGATGACGAAAGCAAACAAACTTATTGTATTTGGATTTTGGGTTTTGGCGGGAAAAATTTTTTTTCGTGTTTTTATTTGGATAGGTATAACGATAAATTTGTGTTTAATGGCGTCTACTTAAACCGGTCTTTATTTTGATGTAACCCACATTCAAATCAAAGTTCATTTACATAGAAAAATCGTAAAATCAAAAAAAAACAAAAATAAAATTTTTTGGCGGGAAAATGGTCCCGACGTAAGGAAAAAAATAAAAAAAATATAATTTATGCAATCGAATACAGTTTTTTTGGTGTTTTGAGTTTGTTATTTCGTATACAACACATTTAACCCATAAAACCCACTGTCTCCCTTATAAATTATTAAAGTAATAGTTGTTAGACTACTTGAGAAATCGCGAAATTTTTTACTCAAGTGTCAAAAATGTTAGCTTACAATTTAAGTACATTAATTATAAATAAATGATACCGCTAGAAGCGTCTTGAAACGCTCTTGAGAGTAAATGGCTCAAACGGCTAAAAGTCAGGCGCCACTTCATATGCCGAAGCACAAACACCGCACTTATGTAACCTGACACCCGTTTTCCCGCCAAATTTGTAAACGCGAAAAACGGCCAGTGTATCAAGCGGCTAATACATACAACCAGCTTCGACTACAAGCTATTTTATAATGTCCCGTACTTTTTGTACGGTTAGCAGAAAAACATAAAAAATAATGGTATATTTTGTACAACTAGGAAAAAATGATAATTCTTTGTTTATTGACTCGTGCATCCATATACAGCACAATATATGGCGACGTAATTTTGCGCAGGAAACGTGTTGCGCGAGCGCTCAGGCGTGCGTTCGACAACCGCCGGGCACTTGTTCCGTGCGAGGAACGGTCTAGCTGTAGGCTAAAACCGCGCGACCTTGAGCGAGTGAGGATGCACTGACTAGGGGACTGCACCGGTAAAGTTTATCTATAAGAACGTATGTAACACAGCTTGCTATACAAATATAGTATGTAAGTCGTATTAACAACAAGATTTAAAGTCGAATGGCCTGGTGGGTGGCAGGTTTTTTCGTTACGCTTTTGTCTTCCATCTCTCTCTTTCTTAGCGGTATCTCACAAAAAATATTGATTCGGTCTCCTCGCTCAAGGCCCGCGACAAAAGCTATGCAATAGCTTAAAAATGTTCACATGTGTATCACAATCACAGCTCTGTACCCTGCGGGCATTTCTCGTAAATTGGTCGCACCACCGTGGTTGCAAGTCAGAAATCTTCTATGGCTCATGCACAATAACTTGCTAAATATCATCATGAGCAAATGCATAGTTTACGATTCTATAAAAGACATTGTGACCTAACATTAATTTTTATATACATGGAAGAAGGAGGAACAGAGACTCTATAAGAGAGTTATGATACTGATGCTGATGATGATGATAATGAATTATCGAATGTGCTGAGTCGTGTGAGATAATAGATTTACGTCACCCTTGCCGGAACACGACGCCTTTGCAACGAAATAAATTAGCCAAGACGCTTCCAAGCGGTTTGTAGCTGTGTAAATACGTAAACAGACAGGCTCAGCGAAACTGCAGTAGGTATCGAACCGGCCGGCCGGCGCGGGCGCAATTTTGTTGTGCAGTGTACGTAATTTGATTCTTTTACACAACACAAGTCTGCTCAGCAGTATTCGTCAGCACACTCAAACGAAAACACGGGTCACGTGAGTTTTTATTGTATTTAACTAAATCACCAAATGCACTCTAATAGAATGTAACCTTGCGTTTCGTAATCAAAATGTATACTTATAATTATATATAATTTATGTTAGTACATTCAGAATGAACTTTGAACTTGATAAAATTACGAAAAAAAACAAATACCCTTGATTCTACGGTTGGATCCAAAGAAAAATTATTTGAATTTTTGAATGGATTATTTGAACGCGCTTATTTCGGCTTTTTTGTGATGGTTCATAATTACGTACATATATGGCATTTCGTTCAGTTGGCCTTTTCCGCCTACAATCGACAACTTGTTTCTGAGCTAGCGCATTACGAGAACAAACCTGTTTTTATAGTAAGTATGTAAAGAGTGACGGGACGAGCAGGACATGTGCCTGATGGTAAGCAACACGCGTACACATAGACATCGACATCGGCAACACATCGACACGCAGCTACCGGAACGTAAAGAGGCCAAATCATTACCTAGCACTGTACCGCGCTCGGCACCCAGCGACATAAGATGATTTATCACTGTTCCATGCCCTTGCAATTTCTCTGGAAACATTGTCTTTCAAACCAAAAAACTACTTGCCAAAAAATGTTCCCCTCAAAAACTTCTACTAAAACTACTACTTGACGGTAAAATATAATAACTGCAAATCGAATTGTTGGCTTTCGCACAAGACTATTTAGGGCCCTGGACGTTATGGCAGTTAGTCTGGTGTCTGGTTGGTTGGTGGTCAAGGTGTGATACTTCCCCAGCCGCAGGCGAACTCCACCAAAAAACTAGTAAAAAAAAAACAAGTTTAACATAGTAGGACGAGGCAAACAACATATTAAACAAGTTATCAAAATATTACAGACAAAAGCAGCGTCGTTAAATCATCGAGCATCGTATCTCGGGTAACAGCGATAAGATTGATAAGTGACCGGTTACCGTATGCAGACCATCTGTCCCCTCAGAAGTTGTAAACCAGTTATCGTATGACAAATGAAGCTTCATATTATTAAAAACATACATTATATCGAAGTTACGGTCGCCTTGAACGGCTACGACGAACGGATCACAATGTCATGGTCGCGAAAACACGATTACCTACCATACAGTCTTAACACGAGTTTAAAAGATTCATCATCATCATCAGCCGCAAGACGTCCACTGCTGAACATAGGCCTCCCCCCTAGATTTCCACAACAAACGGTCCTGCGCAACCTGCAACCAGCGGTTTCCAGCGACCAGCGACCTTTGTGAGGTCATCTGTCCATCTAGTGGGAGGCCGTCCAACACTGCGTCTTTCGGTTCGTTTCTTTAAAAGGTTAAATCCTACTAATACCCATAAATGCGAAAGTGTGGATGTTTAGATATTGGGGTGATTGTAGTGTTCAGATGTTCCGACGTAATTGAGTGCAATTACGTCGGAACATCTGAACAGATCAGGTCGAAATTTAGAATACAGTTAGATTATAGTCTGGAATAACAGATAGGATACTTTTATCGCGGGAAAATAATGAAATGGGGAACTGCACGGGTAAAACAACGGGGCGTTGCTAGGATTCAATATAAATAACTAGGTCTGCTAAGTCACAGGCTCAGCCTAGTTTGGAGCCCACGGAAATACCTATTTTTGTAAATGTTTACTTCTTGCTAAATTACCGTCATATTAGATAGATAGATAGATAGATAAACTCTTTATTGTACTAAATAAAACAAAACAAAATCTTAAGAAACAACAACTATAATTATATTGTGTTGTAATCTAATTTTTTGGAAAATAAATTAGGGTGGATGATCCAGTAATGGACAGTACCCCAGTTATGGACACTTTTTTCCTTTATTCAAAGAAAACAAGCCTTCCACATTGAGATTTTCGTGTGGCACCACTTAATCATAGAGAAGGGACCTCCTATTCGCCTCATAATATACGTCAGTGCGATCTATCATTTCGTTTCAAAATGGCAAAGTAAACATTAGACCAAGTTAGTGCTGGTCCAGAAAAATCAAATTTTACTAACATACTCGTTAACAAGGTGAGTCTATTTGGTTCTCCATCATTTATTTGTTATTAATTTTAGCTGAATTCTAATTATATTCTAAAGTTTTGTATTGAAATGAGAGATATAATTTGTAATTGTTCCCGGTTATAATCGCGCTTTTTTTGTGTTTATAGCCGGTGTCATTTACTGGTTCTGTCATACATACTTTACCCAGTAATCGACACATGTCCATAATAATTTTTTTTAGGAACATCTGGAGTTGGCACACCAATTTAACTCCTTTTTCCAAGCAGTTTAAGTATATTTTTAAATTAAACAAATTGGAGTGCGTGTACCAGTAAAGAACAAAGTGTCGATCACTGGATCCAGTGAGTGTCCATTACTGGTTTTTATGTCTTTTATGTTTCAAGATTTTTTCAAGTGTTTTCAGATGGAAACTTTGCTGTACCGGGAACAAGCAACAACCGTACCGATACAATTACACCTCAAAAAAAGTATATGGATGCTGCTTTGGGAATCATTGTACCTACAATCTTCATTAAAAAAAAAATTTTTAACCGATAGAAGACCGATAGTGGTAACGTCGTCTCATCGAAGCCCGAGATTTTGGAGGAGATTGAGAGGTTCTATGAACAGTTTTATACCTCTACGCAAGCACAACCTGTCGTTAACATGGCACAAGACCCCAGAGCCAAGCTTACCCAATACTTTACCGAAGATATCGCAGAAGTCAGCTAATATGAGATTAGGATGGCCCTTAAAACAAATTAAAAACAACAAGGCACATGGTGACGACAGAATTACGATTGAGCTGAGAGCGGGTGGAAAACCGGTACTTAAAGTACTCCAGAAGCTGTTCGACTTAGTCATGCTTGACGGTAATAAGCCAGAAATGTGGAGCAGAAGTGTGGTGGTGCTCTTTTTCAAAAAAGGTGACAACACCTTGAAGAACTACAGACCCATCTCACTTCTGAGCCACGTTTATAAGTTGTTTTCGACGGTGATCACGAATCGTCTCGCACGCAGGTTTGACGACTTCCAGCCACCCGAACAAGCCGGTTTACGAAAGGGCTATAGTACCATATACCACATCCATACGCTACGGCAGATTATACAGAAACCCAAGGAGTATAATCGGCCACTATGTATAGCGTATGTGGACTATGAGAAAGCCTTCGATTCCATCGAGACCTTGGCAGTGCTTCAGTCGCTCCTGCGATGCCGCATCGACTTTCGCTATATCGAAGTATTGAAGTGTATTTATAGCAAAGCCACAATGTTTGTCCGATTACAGAACCAGTGCACAAAACATAACTATCCAGCTACAGAAAGACGTGAAAGAGGAGAAGTTATATCTCCGAAACTGTTCACTGCCACGCTGGAAGAATTTTCAAGCTACTGGACTGGAACGCATATGGCATCAATATCAACAGCGAATGCATCACTCACCTTAGGTTTGCCGACGACATAGTCATTGTGGCGGAGTCGCTGGAGGATCTCGGTGCTATGCTCAGGGACCTCAGTAGAGTATACCAACAGGTAGGTCTGAGAATGAATATGGACAAGACGAAGGTCATGTCAAATGTTTATGCCTCACCTATGCCGGTTATTGTTGGGAATGCCACACTCGAAGTTTGTGACGAATACGTCTACCTGGGTCAAAAGATCCAATTACGTAGATCCAACTTCGACTAAGAGGTCCAGCGAAGGATCCAACTCGGATGGGCAGCGTTCGGGAAATCTTTGAGTCCAAAATAGACCAATGCCTAAAGACGAAAGTCTTTAATCAGTGCGTGTTGCCAGTGATGGCTTATGGAACTGAGACGTGGTCCTGAACTGTGGGCCTCATAACGAAGCTTAAAGTCGCACAGCGAGCTCTGGAGAGAGCTATGCTCGGAGTCACTTTGCGCGACAGAATTCGTAATTAGGATATTCGCAAAATAACGAAAGTGGCCGACATAGCTCAAAGAGTAAGCAAGCTGAAATGGCAATGGGCAGGCCACATACATCGCTGGCAGAACTAACAACCGATGGGCAAGAAAGGTTCTCGAGTGGCGACCACGAACCGGAAGGCGCAGTGTTGGACGACCTCCCACTAGATGGACAGATGACTTCGCAAACGTCGCTGGAAACCGCTGGTTGCAGGATGCCCAGGACCGTACGTTGCGGAAATCTAGTGGGGAGGCCTATGTTCAACAGTGGACGTCTTGCGGCTGATGATGATGATGATTATTATTATTATTATTATCGATAATAGTTATTTCTACGAGTACTACGGGTTTTGAGTAAAAGTTTTGTATTTGTTTTTGATGCTTAATTTGAGAGAGCTTTATAGTTACAGACTGTATAATGAAGGACCATAATGGTAAAGTACCGGTTTTGACTTCAATTAAAAAATAATTTCAATTAAACTGTATTCAATTTGTTTGTCTCCTAAATAGTATTCATATCTGCCATAATTATGGTTATGTTGTTCACTGTCGATGACTGGGTGTCCATAACTGGGTAACGTCCATCACTGGGTATGGACAACTGGATCCTAGGTGTCCATAACTGGTGATTTTAGTTTTTTCTATAATATATGAAAGTTCTAATAATTCGTTACAGATACTTCAATTGTATATCGTTGTGCTGATTCTTGAGAATTCTGATTGTTATTTTCAGTAATTATTGTTGATCTGAGTTTTGTACTTTTTTTTTTATTGCTATTTATTAAGAACACTGTCCTAAAAGTGTCCATTACTGGGTCCTTCACCCTACTATTACCTACTACTGTGCCATCCTTCGTTGTGGCGCCACATGGTTGCAAATGTGCGAAAAAAAAGATCAAAATAAAGCATACGCTTCAAAAAAGGAACGACGTTAAAGGTTCGAGCACATTATGCCGGGCCGCAGCGGGGCGGAGCGGGTCGCAGCGCAGCGTAAAATGCTTACTAAGCACATTAGTGACGGGCCGGGTCGCAGCGCATTGACGGATTTTGAGTAGTGTACTGCCAGAATTTGCGTGCAACTGTAAGTTATGGATAGTTCTGCTGAAGAACTTCTATCCAACCAATCCGCTTGGTAAAGCACACTATTGACGGGGCGCGTCGCACGGACGGAAATCCGCCTCGCAATAATGCGAGCCGCTGCGGCCAGACACAGTGTGCGATAGTTCATATTCATACACATTGCATTGCATTGTATTGTATTGTGTTGTATTGCATTGTATTGTATTGTATTGCATTCAAGCGATTTGAGATGATTATCGCACTCCGCCCCGACACGCTGCGGCCTGGCATAATGTGCTCGAACCTTAATATCACAGTATTTAGTTTAGTATAGTTTAGGTTTTGTGAAAGAGATACGTGGCAGGGAGAGAGATAGAAAGGGGTAACGAGATAAGAGGGGAGAGTGATCGGGAGACCGAAAAAGGAGGGGGGAGACAGATACGAAGGGGGAGAGATATACGAGGGGAGCAAGAGATAGGTACAAAGGAGGCTAAAGATACGAGGAGAGAGATGGAGAGGGGTAAAGAGATAGTGAGGGTGAAAGAGATACGAAGGGGGAGAGTCGAATATGTTGTCGCCAGAGCACCTGACATGTTCCGATTATTTTATTTTCTTATTACGGCTCATTTCATACAAAATAATGCAAAAATACGTGTTTTATGGTAGCGTTGAACATCACAGTCAAACAAGACAAAAATAACATAAAAACTATCAAGTACTTTGATTCTATAAAAATATCCTACAATGCATCGATGTGTATACTGTAGTAACTTTTGTACCTGTTTTTCTTAGATACTTATTATTCGAAGCAGCGCCATCTATGCGCAATTGTTGGAGTTGTTTATTTTTGTAAAACCGTTTTTGCATAATATGTTTCAGCATATTTATGTAAGTATTAAATCATCGATATTAGGCGTTTTCTCACAATGAGAGAGTTATTAAAGCCATTATCCACCACTTTGGCCCAGTGTCTATTGGCGGATGATGATGACCTCGAAATTCTTGGGACTTACCAATTTCGTCACGATGTTTTCCGTCACCGTTAAAACCTGTGGTGCTGACTTAGACACAGACGTGCAGGCGGGATTCGAACCTACGACCTAACGGTTGTGAAGCACACATCCGCGTTAACCCAGGTGATGCACTATGTTTGATTTGGACTCTTCATGTTCCAATAGCTATGTTGCTTACCATCAGGCACATATCCTGCTCGTCTCGTCACTCTTTACTATTAAAAAATTGGTTGTCTGTAAAATCGGTTGGTTTACGGACAACAACGTAACAAAACATTGATAGATGCAGCGTAAGCCTACAATGAGCGTAACGGGACAACGAGCGTAACGTAAAAATGTTACTACTTATGTATTTTATTTTGAAAATTCGTTCAGCCGTTATTGATATATAAATGGGACAAACACGCAGACTTAAAAATACATACTTTCGTCCGTCTAAAATTCGTGTAATAGCATAGAATAGATAATATAGAGTAATAGTTTGTTGTCGGGTGTAAGTTTTTGACCTGACAAATAAATAAATAAATATTGGTGGACAATTCACACTCAACAACACGTCAACGTCTAATAAATCGATGAGCGCCGGCTGCAAGCACGAAAAAGTGTCCCGTTATGTCCTGTTACGCTTGCGCCGCATATATCAATGTTTTGTTATCACGTTAAACTATCGTCCGTAAACCAACCGACTTTACAGACAACCAATATTTTGAACTAACTTTTTATATAAACGGAGGGGGTAGATGTTTCAACATTTTATTCGTAGAGGGTAGGTTGGTGGAACGTAATGAGTCCTACAGAGTCATCGCCATTCGAATATTCGCCCATTTAAGCCTCTGAAGTGGCGCGTGGCACAGCCTAGTCTCTAGGTTAAAATTATTAAATTTAGTTTTTAAACTTTTTAAACCTACACGAGAAATCAACTGAGTAGACAGATTAAACTCACAACCAACCAAAAATGTAAGTAATTTCAATTTTTATATTGAATATATACCTGAGTATTTCGCCAATCTTTGGTACTACGTTTTTTTTTATAAATTCTAGATTGCTGATTTTTTTTCTAAAACCGGTGCGGTCCGCGCTCGGAGCTAACCTCCGTGGGTCCGCGTGTTTCATCTTTTTCGTTTTCAAATTGCGTGTTCTGTTATTCCAAATTAATAAATGACTGTTTGACTGACTACATTAAAATGTTGGTACTAAATTAGTAAGAAGGTATCTGTCTAATTAAATGTGTAAACTGCTTCAGAACAAAGAGTCTGATGTTCATGCATTAAGTACATTAAAAAAAAAAATCCTGATGATAATAGTAATGAACATACATAATATGAAATACAAAGGTCCAACTGCCTACAATTGAAAAGACTTTGAAAATGTGTAAATGATGTAGGTAATCTTATTTTCGGTTACGACGAAAAATATTATTCAAAGCTCCACGTGTTCGCTATTTGTATAGTATGTTTTATTATTTATTTAAATAAAGAGTGACGATTAGATTAGGACATGTGCCTGATGGTAAGCAACATGCCTGCCCCATAACAGCACAGTGACACGCAGCTATGGGAACATGAAGAGTCTAAATCATTAACTAGCACAGCGTTCGTCACCCAGAGATCTAAGATGTCATATTTCTAAGCCCTGTAATTTCTCTGGAAACATAATATAAGTATAGATACTAATATTTGACAATTCTTGGGCAAGTTTAAGTTTTTATCGTTAGAACTGAATGGATCTGGCTGAAATTTCTGAAACACTTTAATTTTTATTCCGAAACATGCGGAATTATTTACGAAAATACTTTTTTTTTAATATGCGGTATAAGTGATAAGATATCTTGATAATTTAACCCTTGTTATGTTATTATTGGCTTCATATTGACTATATCTGTATGTAGGTCTGATTAAAAAAAAACTAGTAGCCATTTTAACATGCTAATTTCCTCTACAGCCGATGAGGGTAGAATCAACTATTTCCATCACCCAGTTTTTTTTTGGTTTAAAATCTTCGCAGGGTAAGGTAGAATTGAAAAATTTGCATAACATTTCAAAGATTGGTTTCACTGTAAGGTACAGACAGACATGTTCCTAAGCTTCCTTAAAATTAGTTTGATGTATGCAATAATTGTTCACATGCCAGCATTAAGGCATGAATAAAAAATGAGCGTGTTCAAAGCGTACAGATTTTCTATTTGGAATTTCGCTTGCCGCCTTCTACCCTCGCCTCAGTTACCTAGCTCAGAAAAACATACGGTTGCGTTTTTGGCACGTTCAAAAAAGACTTGCTCACTACCTACTAGCAGCTAATTACGACACACACGTGCTTCTAATCATGAAATTGGTAATAAACTGCGCCTCTTAGTAATTTACTAGTGTCCGACCGAAAGTTCGGTTTCGGTTTCGGTTTCGGCCGAGTTTCGGCCAAAAATCAAGTTTCGGCCACAGTTTCGGTTTCGGCCAAAATCGGCCGAAACTTTTGCCGAAACCGAAACTTAACAAGTTCAAGCACGTTCACGATCGCCTAACTTTGTTTTCCGCGGCAACGCTTTGACGGACGCTGTCGGCCCTTTTCGGGAATTATCGTGCTCCGTTCGGATAGTTCTGTAGCAACCAGCGATGCCAACCGTACGAGGTTCCTCGTACAAATACGAGATTTGTAGTCTTTCGTACGAGGTACGAAGACACTATTAATTAACCTCGTACAAATAAGAACGAGATAATGATATTGCTATTATAAAATAGTGAAAACTAGAGCCATCTATCAGAACTTGTAAGGGCTTACAAGACTTCTTACTGATTTCTTATCTATCCTATTATGATATATATTGTGTTTCCATTTCATGCCCTAATTAAGGCAAAATAATAGGTAAAATGCACCAAATTTCAGTATTTTAATAAATTATATACTTGACCACGTGAGTTTCGGTTTCGGTTTCGGTTTCGGCCGAAACTGAAGCCACGGCCGAACGTTCGGTTTCGGTTTCGGCCAGAAAATCAGTTTCGGTCGGACACTATAATTTACACATAACCAATCTACTGGCCCCTAGAATCGCTAGGGGCGCGATATGCTGTGGTTCTACTTATTTCGGTTGTTGACATCGAAAAGTGATAAGTAAAAACGTCCGGCGTTCACCGCTTCCTGCAACCGACTGGAACGGAATGAGTGAGCTCACTCTTCCCAACAATGACATGATTCCGTGCGCCCTGAAGTTTGGGAGGGCACACCTGTGTATTGAGATCTTTGCTTCTAATGAGAACTTGCTCGATGAAAGTAAAAGAAAAAGCACATCTGCGCGTACCATAATAATAGAGCAGATCAAAAATCGCGGAAAAAACTGGATTTTAGAAGAATGCCTTTTGGCTTCTTTAAATTGATCTGGACCTTAAACATTGACTTTCCTCATGCAATACTGAATAGCATCAAACTTGTAATGTAAAGCTTGTTCTGGGTAGCCAAGTAGCCTTATAACGTTGAATAAGCTCTTTGTAACAACTACCCACAGTTCATAAGCATCCCATTAAAATAAATGTTCCGACTTCTGGGACTCGGGGCCTTTTCTCCCAAAGGGGAGATTTACGGCCATAATTCAGCATGCTGATCCAGTACGGGTTGGTGGACGACAAATACATGGAAAGATTCTTGGAACATGCCGGTCGGTTTCCTCGACGATCCCTTCAGTTTTTAAATTAGTGTCCTATTATAAAATACCCACATTTCAACCTTTTTGAAATCTGTTTTGGAACTGTAGTAAATCTATAGATTCACAAATGCACAAATCCTTACTACAATTTCTAACTATGCTTCCTTATATTCTGGAAGTTATTCTGAATACATACCTACGTAAATTGTATTTGAACTCTTTTACAAAAGCCCACCCATCATCTGATATGATAATGTGAAGGGTGCATATTTACTTGTTCAGCTTAGAGTGCATACTATGCATGTAGAATATTTATGTACCAACGAAGTATTACAAATATTATACTATAAAGTATTATTTGTAGGTCATTGTTATGTACCCTGTTTTTCTTTATAGGTAATATTAAATTAAGTAATACTAACTTTGAATACTTAAGAGTATTATAATAAGGAAAAACAGAATACACCAGGGGTGCACAAGGTCATCACTGACTTTTTTACGATAAAAAGTTTTAAAAGTGCTGATATTGTCGAATTGGTACTAGTTTTTTTTTCAAATCTACCTTCATAATATATTATGTCGATAAATCATTTATCGTAGAAATCGATTTCGATAAAATTTGTCTTGATCAAGTAATTAATAAACAAGAGCTTTTTGAAGATTATTTAAGTTTTATTTAAAGAACTCTCATTCGGATTCCAATTGACGTGTAAACTGTACATTTATAAATAAAATCCTTTGACTTCGAATATTTTTGCATCTGAAAGCTCAGTTTTATATAAATAATGCAATAGGTATGTACTTAAATATCGGTGGGTGAAACAGTGATATTACTGTTTTAGTTCATTTTATTTTTTTCTTCAATCTATAACGTAGTTATATATTTTCCCCATATTTCGATGCAGTTACATGCACTATATTCACGGATAAACATCCACAGTATTTATATTTAATAATAGGTACGAATACGAAGAGGTAATCATCACTTTTTAAATTCAAATCGCCACCTCTCGATGGGCTTCTGCCAACCCGCACTTGCCCAGTGTGAGTATTGACTTTCGGATTAAGGTTTTGACTTTCCTTCTTGTAAGTAAAAGAAGACTTCGAGTCATAGTTAGTAGTGGAAATATAGTATACTTGCTGTTAAAAATTTAATGAATTAATTTGTTGTAGCTAAAATGAAACAATTGGAATTTACCGGTCAATAACCCTCCACCTTGAATGCTCTCTGTTTTTTCTGCTACCGAAACGTAGGCGGCCTAAAATAAGAACTAAGCGACCTAGGTCATCGCCACTTGCACATTGTTTTGCTTTTATTTCCGAAATTGGTTCTCGGGAAAGTCGTTAAACTGGTTTTTTAACAATACTGTAGATAGGTAAATTTCCTTTTTACACTTTTGTTATTTACTGATGTTTTAAAATGGACTATACATTTGAATACTCCTCCTCCTTGCGTCGATACCCCAAGTACTGAGGGTCGTGATCTCTCTTGAGCACCTTCTCTCCTCTGATTATCGACCATTACATACATTACACATACATTTGAATACATCTGTAAATTTCAAAAACGTAATTTTGTTTTATAAACCAACAGTCTTTGTAACTTTTGTAATGCTCGTAAAAAGTAAAACTAAGGTATGTTAATATTTTATTACCATAATATGTACAATTAGTGGCAAATAAGATTTAAATTCGAAAGCTATAGATAGGTACTTAATATTAAAATATTAATAAGTCACATATTTATATCTTCGTAAAATAAATGTCGTCAAATTATGAACCTACCGTTGGTTAGTGGTATTTTATAATCTAACATACATAGATTATAATCTTACTGTATTTATAATTCAATCTAAAATACTTAAACGGGAAATCTCGTAAATTTCACAAAAACGTAATTGATTCTAGACTCTAAAGATTACTACTTTACTGTAGGTAAATCTATTCGATGTGATGCTGTAGACATCACATCGACGCGTGCATGTGATGCTGACGTCATGTCGCCAATTTAGGAAGCATTAGGTACCTAGCTTTGTTTACGCCAAAATAAGTAATTTGTACAGCGAGCATACTTCCACGGTAATATTATCTATCTACTTATCTAAGCGTAACCAACTTTTCTATTTCGTCGCTGAGAAATAAAAAAGGAGGTTAGCAATTTGACTACCTTTAAATACATAAATCTTACGTGTGTATGTTTGTAATTAAACTTCTAAACAGCTGGACCGATTTTGATGATTTTTTAGGTGTTAGAGAGTTAGAAGTTGTTGGATTGTGTAAATTTGTAAATGAGATTAGTGCGATTTTTTTGGGAAAAATGTTGAACACCCACCGAACTGGGCACAGGTCAGCTAGTATCATTACTTATCTACGCTACGTTATTATTTTAGTATACTTAAGATATCTATCGACCGTACTATATTATCATAGTATTGATATTTTTTGTGCTATAACAAAACGTTTTTCAAAGTGAATTTAGTTTATTCTTTTATTTATTAGAAATGTGACCGTTACCGCTTTCCGCTTACCGTGTCGTTCCATTTAAATTCCATCAATATGAGACCAGTAGTTTTTGAGTTATGCTCAAGTATCCGTACAATAGGTTTATTAGAATCGATATATTTTTTAATTTGCTCCGAGAAATTTAACAAAACTCAATACTTCTAGTAAAATTAAAGTTTGTTGTTTGATATCAAAATTTTTTTTCCCAGGGATTTCTCAAAAACTCTGCTCTACTTCCCGCATAAACCAAAGGGGAAATCTATGTGGTATGCTGGTTTCTTTTCCTATTCATATTATTAAAGTTGACGTTTGCGTTACGTTAAGTTACGTTGGATATTTGCTGCTCAATCACGTCAACACTGCGGACGCGCGACTACTGAGTATGTTGTCAACTAATCTGCATTATCCTTAAAAAAGCGACATCGTCTCATGATCGCCGTTTCAAAGAATCGACAAAGGAGGTTAATTCCACTTATGTGATAAGAACGTATGGTCTGTGGAATGCGTTGCCTGGGTGGATTTTTCCCGAAGGTGTTCCCGAACAATCTTGGTGTCTTCGAGTCGAGAGTGAAGCGGTTTCTTCTAGGTAAGCACGCTCCATCGTAAACCAACCAGACTTCAAAAGAGGAGGAGGTTCTTAATCCGGATGTATATTGTTTTTTTTTGTGTACTTCTTACGTTACGCTGAGCTATCGGATAAGTTGCAAATTTAGAAACGATTTTGATGGTTCTTTATGTTTGTTTTATAAATCATAAGTTCATGCCGCCAGCATGCTGGTGGACACGCTTGCGACTGGTAGTGGGCTTGTACATCTTGATTATCTGTAGACCTTCATTGGTCTGTGGATAATTTAGATGTGTTTAGTGTAAGTATGTAGGTATGTAGCGTAGTGTACCTAGTTCTTGTTGTATTTTAGTTTTGTTGAAATAAATTAAAGAAAACAGGTTTAAAACCGTTTTAAATTGAAGTCTGTTGTTATTTTTTGGAGAGAAAATTTAATTATTTTAATTTGATGTGTGCCATTTTGGCCTCTACGTGTGCGTGCCTTTTCTAACCGAGGCCATGCTTATGCAGGTTTATATAATGTTTAAGTATACGATACATCGAATGAAATTGTGTACATGCAACTCAACAACTCCGTAGATCGAGTTCGTCGACCTGCTTGCGTAATTATAATGGATGACGGTATAGGTAATGCAACGCAGCATTCACACGCATGTAACTGGACTAGAGCAAACTTTCTTTTTATAAAACTACCGCTTCGTAATTTGGCTGTTCGTTTTTGTAAGAACTTGTGGCTTTCTTGTTTTTGAAGTTGTATTTATTTTAATTAATATACGTCTATGTAGTTTGTCTGTTTATGTGTTTAGTCTCACCATCCAACTTTTACTAATCAATTCCTTAAATGAATGCAAACGCGGGAAAACAACTGGAACGGGAACTATGTGGGTAAAATCGTGGGGCGCTACTAGTAAAGTATTTTTTTAACTTGATTTATTGTATCTCTACTGGTGACCCCCAAAATCTGAGGCTGCGTACTGGTGACCCCCTCCAATATTCGAGGCTTGGACCGCGCCTGGGGCACAATCCCTCTAATCGCCAGCATCTGGCCTGGAGGCCTATAACATATCTAACATCTTAATAGACAGCTGGCCTTCTTGGATAGCCTGGGCTGATTGGAGTCGATAAAAGAATAATGGGCCACGCACAACGGCAAAATTAAGAGCCTAAGTGCAGAAAACACTCAGTTAAAGTAATGCCTAAGCAATATTAACAACAAGGCAATTACTACACTATAAAGACAGTAATTGTAGCTACTGAGGATTTCATAATACCCATACTTAGAGCAACAGAATTAGCCATAAACACTAGTCAGACAAACTTAACGAGCGTCTTAAAAAACGTCGCAACTGTCGCATTCTGCAAAATCCGTAGTATTAGCATCTGTAGTTCTGCTTTTGGTTGTTCGGTGATAGAATTTTGTAGCTCAATAGCTGTATGCTGTATGCCTGTTTATTTTTAGTTTATTAATCTCCTACGTTCCGCAAATCCTGTCGGATATTAGTTTTATCACTTCGCGCAAAACCCTGTATAACATTACTCTATAGTTGTAGATAAATGTGCTTTTACCCCCGAGGCACTACCAGTAGTGCCACGGGAAAGTAAAATTTCCCATGACTCTACTAGTAGTGCCAAGCGGTAGTGTCAAAGGAAAGAAACGGATAATATAGGTAAAACTTAAAACACTTTTTTGAAATTGACAAAATGTAGTTCTCAGCTCGAGTAGTAAGGAAACCGCTTACCATCTGACCGACCGATCGCGTTTTGCCACTGATTTTGTATAAACGAAGATTATGTAAGGATTGGTCTAGTCGGAAGAACTGCTACTGCCGATTCGGAGCCACTGGTTCTTTTCGCCACCCGTCTTTTCGCAGTCATGTGCGTAGCGTAGCTAACAGTGCTAACAAAAACAGTGAAGGAATACATTGTGAGGAAACCGACATGTACCACCTAGAATCTTTCGAGGTGGTGGTACCAATACGTATTGGCTCTGCGTGGTGGATCATGGCCAAGGAGAGAGTCCTTGTGGCCGTGAGAGAAGGCCCAAAGTCCCGGCAGAGTAAACAATTAGTGACCTATTTTAATGACTATGTAAGGAATATCGAGCTACTTTGTGTTTTACTGTAATATTTCTGTCTTTTTTTGTGTCGCAATAAAGACTTTTCTATCTATCTATGTTTCAGGCAAAAGATGTGGGACAAATTGGTGTCGATCATCGTATACGTCCGTATATTGGTGGACTACGTCATCGACTACTTCTTCTCCCTGTACTGGGAGAAGCGTCGCCAGCCCATCCCAGAGCTGGGCAGCCAGCATGCCATCCTGGCGGAGAGCGCCACCGTCCTCGCGCAGAAGATCAGGAACCGGGAACTTAGGTCCGAAGACCTCGTCACAGCAGTTATTGAAAGGATCAAAGAGGTTAGAATACCTTATTTGCCTTATTTTTAATAGTGGTAGGACTCTTGACAGAGTCCGCCTGGAGAAGTACCACACCTTTGCCAGCTATTCTACCGCCAAGCAGAAATATGCTAGGTAATGATTTGGACTGTTCATGTGCCAATAGCTGCGTGTCACTGAGCATATGCAGGAGGCATGTTGCTTGAAAAAAAATACTAGCACTGTCTTTTCACCTATGTTTTTATTGCTTGACACAAGGAACTCCTGGGTCCTTGTTATTTACTTTTTAAATAGAGCAGTGCCCGCGGTTTTGCCTGTGTTGTTCTCATTCCCGTGATTTTCGCCGGTTAAAAATATAGTCTAGTCGGTAACCTATGCGTTCTTCCAGACTACGAACTGTGTTCCAAATTTCAGCTCGATTCGTTCATGCGTTAAGTGACTTGAGCAAGAAACATCAAAGTATCCAAATACCCATACATTGACATTTATAATATTAGTACGATAGGTATTTTGTGAAAGATTCTTAAAAAAACTATCACAAAAACAAGCGTGTGGTTATCGTCAGAGTATGTTTTTACAAATAGTTTTTTATGTGGATTCAATTGGCGACCTTGACTGCAGCGAATTCTCTACAGCTCTATAGCTTCTCTAACAGCGATTTCAATATTTGTTGGTAATTATTATCTCGATTTTTTTTTATGCTTAGGTTTTCAGGCCGTTTTTGCAATACCTACCTACATATAAATAAATACCTACTTAAAAATATAAACTAAAAACGTTGAAAAGTAAGGAACCTTAAACTAGAAAATGAATTATCCATGGCCAGCGAAGCGCGCTGCGTCCAGAAATTGAATAATTGCATCGGATCCTTGATACAGCTGTCTGGTGATAGACGTTCGTCGAGGCTTTTCAAGTTCTTACAAGTCTCACACGAAAACAACTATCGAGATATTTATACTATATATATTCGTATGATAGCCGAATGAACATCCCACATCACGGTATTGTGTGTGGTATGGCTGAGCGACTGAAATAGCAAAGTTCAGCAGTGAGTTTATCTGGCTAAAAATGCTAGAGATATTACTTGAACTGCAACGAAATTCAAAATGGATTCACATTTTGTAGCGCGATATCAGGAAAAGTATTGGTAGGATTAACGCAGAGGGAAGAACTGTTCGTCTGTGTTGTTTAATGCAGGAACAGTAGTGCAGTAATGGGGTGCCATCATTAATTATACCCCTACATTAAGATTTGTTTTGGCGTGCGATGGCCGCGTCAGCCAAACAACAGCGTTACAACAAAACAACATAAAACATTTAAAAAACTTAAACCTGCATCTCCGTCAGCAGCGGGCCAGGGCCCAAGCTATCGATGGTTAGAGCTGCAAAGTGAGGAACCTTTTGACGATATTGCTCTATCAAAGATGTTATTTTATATTTTATTGTACTATTTCCCAGGTGAATCCCATCATCAATGCCGTAGCGGCTGAGCGGTATGAGGCAGCGTTAGCGGAAGCGAAAGCCGCAGACGAGCGCGTCGCCCAGGGACTCTCGGAAATGGATATCATCAAAAAGCCCTTCTTAGGTGGGTGGTTTATGAGGTATTTGGTGCGAGTTGTTGGGGTGGGTGGCGGCCTCTGATGGGTGGTTTAAGAGAGCTGTTTGAAAGCCAGTAAACAAATTAAGTCATTGATGCTGTAGGTTGCAAGGTGTAAGATATTTACGGTAAACAGGTTTCTATGTTAATTGAATTTCCGGTAATTTTTCAGGCTAAAGTGCAATAGATTTGACCATACAAAGTCACACAAATAAACGTTGGCGTTAGTTTGATAATACTAAAAGCGTTAAATGGCGTTTGTGTTTAACGTATTACTGAAAAATAAATATGCTGTGTAGTGTGGTGTTTTGTAAGGGAGCAAATGTCTCAATCCTTCAGTACAAATATTAATATAATATTCGCTCAAAGTAGGTACATAGTAGGTAGGTAACTAGTTTCAAGACGATACAATACGATAATGTAATCTTAATTTTTGTGCTATGCATTTTTATTTTTGCGGTTATCTCTGGGTGATAACTTCATTTATTTTTGGTAATTTCGATAAATATTTTATCGATGAACCTTGATTCTTATGTATTAATATGAATCAATAATTGAAGAGAGGAATGTGCCATATTAGCTATCCTAGGCCATATGTACTAATTAGTATTACGAGTTTTTATATCTATAATGTCAAGGTAAACCGGATTTTACTACGATCAACACATATCAACACAAGCATTTAATTTTAAACTTGAGCATAATTTGTCCAGTAATATATTAAAATCAAAATGTAAATAATTAAAAAAAAAACACGAAATTGTGCTCACTAAGCATTTATCATACACACACACACATAAATGTATATAGCACAACCAAATAGAAGCCAGAAATGAATCGAAGATGAAGAATCTGATGACCAGCAGATGATAAAAACCAGATATGTAAAAAAGATGAGGAAGAAGACTTTAATCAGCTGACTATTTTTTTTTAATTGTATAAATTAAGACTACCTACAACAAATTGTCTTGCCACACATATTGCATGCCTCTCGCAGATGCCAGTTTGTATATATCTTACCGAAAAACAGCTATAAAGATTTTTGTATTTGTATTAATACAATATTTGAATAATTTGACTGTAGGTATAGATGTATCCTACTTTCATTAAGTTAATATTAAGATTGTAAAACCAAAAAACATACTATTTCATTAGTTAAATTGTTTTATCATTTCAATCAAAATTAATATTTAAAAAAATTGACTTGCTTAAATTTATTGGGTGGTCCAAATCGTAGTGATTTGACTCGACTCAACCTAAAAACAGCTCTGCAACGAAAAAGTTTGAGGCCACATTAGCTATTATATAGCATTCGAACAGTTGGACTGTGGCGTCCGTCGCCTGAGTGGTTTATACTCGATGGTTACGGATTACGGAATACGTTCTTCTAAATAACTTATCCGCGCGCTAGCACCGTGACTTCACACGGGATTACGTCATTTACGATTTATTCATTACGTCAAATGTAATGATACGAGATACCCTTTTTGGGCATTCACCAAACCATGAAGTTACGGCTGGTCTAGTCGGGAGTACGGCGCCTGCCGATTCTGAGCCCTCAGGTTCAAATTCCACGTGCACCACGGTCTTTTCGCCACGTGCACCAATGTCTATTCGCCACGTGCACCACTGTCTTTTCGCCACATGCACCACTGTCTTTTCGCCACGTGCACCACTGTCTTTTCGCCACGTGCACCACTGTCTTTTCGCCACGTGCACCACTGTCTTTTCGCCACGTGCACCACTGTCTTTTCGCCACGTGCACCACTGTCTTTTCGCCACACGCACCACTGTCTTTTCGGAGTCATGTGCGTAATGACGCTAGCTTAAAACTGTGAAGAAAAACATCGCCAGATATTCTAGGATTCTAAGTACATTACATGTACCTAGAATCTTTCGAGCTCATGTCATTCACCAACTCTCACTGGGCTGGCGTGGTGGATTATATCCTGGACTCTCCTTGCGAGAGAAGGATCAAAGCCCAGAGCAATGGGCACATTTAATGGGCTGTTTTTTTTTTAATAATTTGTGACGAGACGAGCAGGAATTGTGCCTGATGTAAGCTACATGCCTGCCACATGACAACACAGTGACACGTAGCTATTGGGCCATGAAGAGTCCAAATCATTCATTACCTAGCACTGCACTGCGCTCATCACTCAGAGATCTAAGATGTTATATCTCTAAGCCCTGTAATTTCTCTGGAAACATTGCCCTTCAAACCGGAACACTAATGTGAAAACATTACTGTTTGGCGGTAGAATAACTGGCAAAGGTGTGGTATTTCCCCAGGCGGGATCTGCTAGGAGTCCTACCACTACAACTCGCCAAGATATGGATTAGGGGGAGACTCGTACCCCAGCAGTGTGGACTCTATAGGTTTTAATCTTAAGGCTTAAATCGCTTGAAATATACTTAATTTGTGTCGTATTGTCATGGCAGGTGTACCGTTCACCTCGAAGGAGTGCCAGCCGGCGGCCGGCATGCCGCTGACACTGGGGCTGTGGTCTCGCAGGAACGAGGTGGCCGCTGAAGACAGCCCCGCCATCACGGCGCTCAAGCGCGCGGGAGCCATCCTGGTCGCTTCCACCAACCTTCCAGAACTGCTTATATGGTAACATTGATATTTTTTATTATAGTAAGTACTATCAGCTCTACAGTTTCACTTGCGCAATGCCCGTTCCCGTAATTTTCCCGTGATATAAAGTATCCTATGTTACTTCTAATACCTACAAGACAAAATGGATAAAGTAGTAGTAGTTTCATGAGTTTACAACAAGCATAAATTTTATAAAATTAGTAGGGATAGTGACAGGACGACCAGACCTTCTACCGCCTAACTAAAACGGCTTTTGTTTTACTATTGCGGTCTCTACCATTTCAAGTGGAAAGAAAAGAAAAAAATGTGAATTTGAAGTTAATTTCAAAGCTAAGACGGTATTAGAGACCCTCAGGACATGGCATGTTGGTAAGCAACACGCCTGCCCATAGCAGCACAGTTACGTAGCGAATAGTCCAGATTATCTGCTCTCATCATAATAAAACAACAGAACTGACACTGTTATTATGTGCAGGCGTTTTGCTTAGGCACTATCAGGCTTAGGCCCTGATAATCTTGTCACTCTACACGATACAAAAAAGGTATCGAAATTTGTGTTTATTTATATGGCAATTCCATAATGGAATACTGTAACTTCATATAAAATAGAGAAGATTCTCGGAGGCCTGATGATATAGATACATATGTAGATACATACGCTCTGGTACTAGGTAAGAATAGTAAGATTACATAGTTGAGAGCTTGAGCCTTGAGTTGAGTTACGAAGTAATTATGTTCTTATCTGAAGTATAGCCTCCAAGCTTCAGTTACCGTCGGATCACTGACCGATAGAAATCTATTCAGATTGTTCGAACCCTGACGAACTAGATATGGCGGTAGGTAAAATGTAAAATGCGAAATATATAGCTGCGTGTGGTCATGCGGTCTACTGATTGGTTAGTACTTTCGACCTTGACTGGACCACTTACTGATGCATCATCATAATCAGCTAATACTTTATAAGGATGTCTAGCCAGCGTACGAGCTTTATTGATCCTCACTCCCTATGATCAGGGGCAGGGTGTGGTGAGGTCAGGGGCCGGCTTCGAGGCCAACCTTATTGCCGAGGTCGGGCTCGTAGGCTCACTGGTCCAAGCGTAATTTGTGGCCTCTAATTTGGGTCTATTAAGGTATGATTTCGAACTCTGCTGCATGTGACAGTGCTGTCGCCACACTACTGATCCGAGGGTCGGGCTGGATCGAAAGGGCCTGGGTGGTTCCACGGCGATCACAAGCCCTGGGGCCCGAGACCATATCCTACGGTTGCCGCATGCCACGCACGCTTGGCCCGTCGAGGGCCCTCGCGGCTGGGCCCGGCTGGCAATTGCCACCTAGACTATATGGCCAGCCCGACACTGACTGGTCCTCATATATTCGCTGCAGTGCTCCGTAGCTCTGAATGTAATTTCGTATAAACTTATAGAATATATGGTGAGTTTTGAATAAGAGATGTAAATCTTTTGTATTTTTTTCAAGTTCTCTTCTCTCTTTCTTTATCACAGGCAAGAAACGCGGAACCCAGTGTACGGGATGACAAACAACCCGCACCACACCGGGCGCTCGCCCGGCGGCTCCAGCGGCGCGGAGGCGGCCCTGGTGGCTTCCTACGCGTCCCCCATCAGCCTGTGTTAGTACGCCGATCTATAATGTTACTAGTCTCGCGGTTTTACACCTGATTCAGCCTGTGCCACAGCAAGAAGACGAGCTCGCTCTGTGTCATCAACAGCTTGATCTAATACACTATATATCTAATACTTAGAGGATACACTAGTATCTACTAGTGTAGAATGTTACCAATGTACCTATCTGACGTAACTGACAATCCAATGGATACATTTAGTATGGTATGCTGATTTTAACAATTGTAATTTAAAATTGTTTGAGTTAATTTAACTTAGGTTTACAATGTAATAAGTGTAATTGGCATTTTTCGTTCTTATAAATAAATATCGTTTCAGGTTCCGACATTGGCGGTTCCACGAGGATGCCAGCTTTCTACTGCGGCATGTTCGGTCACCACCCCACTCCTGGAACGAACAGCGTCAAAGGTACTGTAACGACCCCCCCCTAAGGAAAATAATTCTTGCCTTATTATTAACTAATTTGAAGTTCATTTTAATTCGTTTTTCCCGCACCTAAACTTGTATAATGAATAATGAATCGCTTTAACGTCTACTACTTATTTTAGTTTGGCCAATGATCATCTAGTAGTAGGACTCTACGTATGTGAACCGTTGTTGTAACTCAGTCAGATTTGAAATGAACCTTTATATCTACCTCTAAAAATATGAATTTAATCTAATGATTCTAAGAATTCTAACTTAACAATATTTGAATAAGAATCAACTTTGATTGACACAGTAAAGATTATTTGAGGTGACTTAAATAAATTTATGTAAATATTCTCGCCTGCATTATTAAATTATAGTTTTATTAGCGTAAAACGTAATAGTAATTTTTGTCAGGTTTAATTTCTAAAATAGCAAGACAGAGCTTGTCAATGAAACTATGTAACCGTAGTGTATAATCGCAATGTAATAAGTTTTAGTATATGATTTGTACTTGGTGTCATGTTAGATATTATGCTTTAGATAGTAGGTATGATAACAGTTTGGCTTTAATAGTTTACGACGTAATAGTGTTTTGTCGTGATTCGTATCTATAATAGCAAGTTTTGTAGAGAGAACTTCCTAGCATTCTATGGATTCACCGTGCGAGTGCCGGGTCCATCGCGTGGGAGGGAGAGAAACCCCGAGTAGCGCCCGAGACTTGTGACACGGGAGTAGGTTTAAGGGATCCCTTTCCGAATATTCAACACTCACCTTCACCTCCCGTGTTTCTCTCCCTGCCAAATTAAGCTATTTAAGGAAGTGGAGAATTTATTCACGGTTGTGAGGAGTTTACATTTCCTATTGCAAGTCTATAGTTGACGTCAGAGTCATGTAGTCAGTCGTTGAGTCACATAGAACTTTACTGTTTCGATTGACAGCATTGGAATATTATTTCGGGAATAACAGAATGTTTACTAGTTTTACAATAATTAGTCAATATGTTAGATATGCCTTATAGGTCAAGTTTCCAATGTAACTTTGATAGTTTAGCTTCTACCGAGCTATTAATTTCGATGCAGATATGTCAGATCTTCCTTTGTATATGTGGGAAGACTAACTAGGGTGCAACCGACCCAATCAGATAATTTCAGGACATAACTTATGTCTTCGATCCCATTTCAGCTAGATCTCTGGACTGCATAACACGTGTATGACTTTAAAGGAATGTCCATAAATTAGCAGACTTCTGCATATGGTTAAGTAATATTTAAGTTGAAGTTACATTGAAGCCCTAACACAGAGGCTTATCAAACAATATTATGTTTTAAACTGCTTAATTGAATTTGCAAATGTATTTGTTATCCCGTAAATAAGGTTTATATCATAATTATGATGTAATTAATGTACATTTCTAGGTTTGTAAATAAATACCTAGGTGATTATTAGATAGTTTCCAAGATTTAAAATGTGATCTTTGTAAATATTGGTATTCAGGAAACTTTGTTAAATTCCTGATCCCGTTATGTACGTCGTGATGTATATTTTCGCTCAAATAAAGTGGTGTTTTATTGTTTTATTATTATTTGTGCAGATTACCAAAACTAGATCACGGCTTTTACACAGATTTAGGGATTTAGTTTTTTAAAAGATTGTAAATATATTGTGTAAGTGGAAATTGTTATAAAACTCAATTAAAGTCTAGTCAACGACCAGTTTATGTTATTCTCCAACTATTTGTTCATTAATAACCTGAAACAAAGGATTAATAGATTCCCTATGTTCCGTTGATCAGATACGTTACATACTAGACGTATTAGGTTCAACGTAACGACTATACCTAGAATGAAACCCATCCTAGCCTACATGGCCTAACAGCTAAAAGATACATACCTAATAGCAAGAGATTCGCGGATCTCAATTTAAAATCTAAATCTAACAAAAGGGTTTATTTTATCCAAGTGTCGTGGCATAAAGTGCAAAACCCTTGCTAACATTGAATCACTAAATTTACCTAACAGTTGATCAGACTGACAAATCCTATGATCCCTGACAAACCCTACGGGCAGGCTTCCATTCTAAATGTCGGGGGGGGAACCAGAACCAGCTTCTAACACAAAGCCAATCCTTTTTTTGGAATCGAACAGAAGCCAACCAATCCTATCGTAAGACATGTCCGGCCAATGAATTATTGAACTGGTCTAGCAAGCTTACAGCCTGACTAACCCGCGAAAATTGAGGTCATCTAGGGTTCAATAATCCAGAAATCGAACACGGAGGCATTTGTCGATCCCATAAAAATGGGCAAAATCGACCTCAGGTCGCCTCAGAAACCCTGAGTAAGTATTTGTCCCTACATGAGGTAGGCGTGAGGCGCGCTACCTCTATCATAACCATGTATGATGTGTTTGTTCAGTAGTCCATATCCCCCAAGAACAAAACTAAACCCAAATTTAAATTTAACACTCAAATAGATTGAAATCGTAAGATACCAAGGTTCACTCCCCGCAATCAGTTACGTTCAAAACCAAATTACGTGGAGCTCCGGTTTAATCCGACTTCAAAATGAGCTAACGTTCCTTTGCATTAAAAACATAGCCATATCTTCACTGCGAAGTATACGTTAGTGCAAAATCCAAAAAACCCACAATTTACAATAATTTACAATTTACATGGACTACGTCACCAAAATTCACGATACCGAAATGAGTCCTTACTCTCGGAGAGTTCAGGAACTAATGCCGCGAGCTCCCGTTATACTGCAATATATAGTGGTCTAGCTATTAAGCTCCGCCCCTTTAGGTTTCGAAGACGTTCCGTGCTTAGAGGACCAAACGAGGTTCGAGGACGATTCGTGTTTCGACGACCAAACGCGTTTTGAGAACGTTTCGCGTTTCGAGGACTAAACGAGGTTCGAAGACGCTTCGCGCCTTGTTGACCAAATGCGTTTCGAGTTACTTCCCGCCATTTTCGTTTTGTTGGAAGTTTTGGAGGTTAAAATGATGATTCCTCCAAACCTGACTTGATAAAATTTTACAGTTAAACTAAATCTGACTATTTACTATTAGCATAAAATTTTATTATTTTCCCTTCACTAATTTTATAAATTCAAGATAATTCCTCTGTCAACGTCAATAATGTAGAATATGTAACTTTCAAGGTGTGAATTGTGAACAAATAATTTTCCTTTCAGATCCTTGAGTTTATCATTTCCGTTTGTTTATGTTCATAAATGAATCCAAATAAAAGCGCTAACTTTTTCGTGAACTTCTAATATCGTAGTTATTTGCACACCGTTCTTGGAAGGATATATCCTTTCCCTTCAATTACTCAAAGCAAAAGTATAATTTTCCCCGTGTTTGAGGTTAGGTAATTTAACCGTGAAATCTTTCGCCCAAGAAAACAGCCTTTTCCCTATGAACGTTCAATATAGATATCTCAATTATGAAGCGATTTTTCAAGGTATGTTCTTCATGTATTCTGTAATATACAAGGCATAACAATGAATGATTAGAGTCTTTAGTTCTGTGGGAAGAATAATTCATATATTAAGTACTTAACGCTAAATGTTCCCAAACAAGTAAGTTATGTGAAAATGTTTGAAATGCCATACTAACTTCCTAGATATTTCTCTCTATGTAATCAATTCCATTACACATATAGCAGTGAGAGAACATAAGTGTATTTTTTAGCTGAGAGAACAATTCATATAATTAAAATAGTACTTAGCATTGAATGTTCTCAATCGAATAAATATAAAGAGGCATCTATTACAGTTCTTTTTACTATTATTAAAGTCCAGTTGCTCATTTAACAGTCTCAATTAAAACTAATCTGCCCTTTCATTTGTCTGTATGTTCTTTATAATAATAAATGTAACTTTGTTGTACCTTTTCCTCAGACTATAACTGATACACTATGAAGGAACCAGAGTGATGGCTCCTGATTTCCCAATTTACCTCAACATGGAACAAACCCACCTCTCTATTGGAATTATCACTGATGCTGACATTTACTTAAGTACTCTCAATTTAAGGTGTAAGATAAGATGTAATCTTCTAAGGTATGTTCTCTATCGATTAAATTATTGGAAGATGTATTCAATATCTAGATTTTATTACAATGAAATATATTTAATCGATTAACCAATAATCAGTATCCAATGCAATTAAACATTAGTAAATCACACTTTATTAATAAATACATAGTATCATTGAAGATTGTTGACGGATTAGCTGCGCTGATCCGTTACAGCGACCCCCAAAAATTACAAAGCTGAATATTTTTTTTTTTTATAAGCGGAGTAATTTTTCCTAAAATTTTAAATAAAGATTCAAATATTTCTATCCTATTGTGCAATAAATCTGTCAAAATTCAATGTTCAACAATAATGAATGTGTTAGAGTTAATGTTTCCCTATTACAATAAGAAAGTGTGGTTTTATACCAACTAGAAACAAACATCCTGGAACATCAGACACTAAGTTCGTTGCTTAATCACCATAAAGACATTTTACTCATTAACAGTTCCTTCTTAAAATTCGGCAAGGAATTTGGTTTGTGAGGCCAAATCTGCAGAAGGCAAAAAAGATAGAGTTCTCTAGTAAAAGTCAACCTTACACAATCACCGAGGTACTCTTCTAATCCTTGCAAATTAAAAGAAAAGACCTATGGCTGAAAAGTCTTATGCCTGTATGTCTCATAATCACCACAAAAAATCAAACGCTCCAATAAGTTTGCTTAGATTTGGAGAATGTAGAGTGTAAATTTTAGAGTTGGCTGCATGTAGAGTAAATAACTTCCCAAAATCGATTCAGAATCGAAATCTCGCTGAGTTCAGCATTCTAACCTAACACCTGATTACTTCGGGAATTTATTTTGTATAAGTGTTTTGTTGACCCTTAAACCCTGACAGATCTGTCTGATATCCAAGTAGTGTTAACGCTCCAAGTCCCTTTATTGTTTTTTTTTTTTTTCATTCTTCCTTCGCATACCCCTCCTTACATCGAAACACGCGTGACTTGATTCGGAAACACTCTCACAGATATGAGACAATAGAAAGTTTGCACTTTTATTTTTGTTCCTAAGATTGCATACCTATAAAACTCTAAACCTCCGCTTCTATACGTCCCCAATAAAATGAAATGTATAACCTATTTTACCAGATTCTAACTAATAAATGAAACTACTTTACCATTTCCAAAATAACCTTTATTGTTAATACCTTTTACCGAATACCTTTTCAAAACCTTTACCATACCAGACCTGTACCTCTGTTACCTCCACTTTTTTTTTGTGTTAAATGAAACAACTACAATTCTTTTTATAGTTCTTTATAACGTCGTTAAAGTGCAATGAAAAAAAAAAAATCTTGTTCGTTTTTTTTTTTTTTTTAATATATTCCAAAACCAATCATTACAGAAATTTAAAAGTTATTAAATTCAATAATATAATGTCAATACAATATATTTTTTTGTTAGGAAACTTAATAAAAGAGAATCAATTAGATTTCTAAATAACATAACTGTTACCATTATTAAAACCCAAAGTAATATATGAACATATCAGGTTGTTGTATCTCCATCGCTAAACTGTTTTATTTCAAATGATTCACCATTAATTCCTTTGTTTTAACAACTAATAAAATTATTTCCTCGTTTTCTGGAAGGTTCTAAACAAGTCTAAACTGAAAATAGAAAACTGTTAATCACAAATTCTTAAAATATCAAAATTTTCAAACGAATATTAGAAAAGAAAAAGTTAATAATAAGTATATTTATTATTGTTGTGACACCTTGTACAAATTCTATGAAATTTAAACCGTAGAATATTATTTCGCGTTCTATTCCATTCACTCGCTCTGTCTTGCACTTGTCATTAATATCACATATTAGTATTCTAAGGAAATTAAGAATTAATTTATGTCATTAAATTTAAGTATCTGTCTAATCCTATCGATTCCCCTAATATTCAATAATATGCCTATTGAACTGTATTTTTTTTTATATTCCTAACTGTTAGCGACCTAACCAATCTAAACCCTAAACAATAAATAATTATGGCTTAATTTATGACTTTAATCTATTATGGTTATACCCAATATATCTATAAATTATATCTTTACTCAGTATATGAGATTAGTGTTTTGTCCCTACTTTGCCCGTAGTACATAATACATAGCCTACAGCAATCAGTGTTCACGTACTTATTCAACAGTGAAAGAATTTTACAAATCGGTCCAATGGTTTCCGAAATAATGGCATATAACTTGCAAACAAAACGCAAAATTATTAGTATAGATTGGTATGTACTATATTATAAGGTTACACATACGTATGATAAAGATGTAGCAATGACATTTCGTTGATTTTCGCAAAACCTATTTTTGATCGTAAAATGTTAGGTCAAAATTTTAAGTTAAGCTTTAATAGCGTGTGTCAGAAGCGTACAACGCCATCTAGTTCATAATTTCATAACTAGAATCGCATCAATTTGAATTGGATTTCTGTTTCCTAACTTTAATATTCCAAATTAATATCTAAAGCTTTATGAGAAGTGATAAATTCGAAATCACATACTTTAATTATTTTGTACATGATAGAAACATAGATTATTTTGATTTTCTGACCTATCAATTATAAGTATGTATTTGTATTTTAGCGGGAAAATTACGTTCTAAGGAAACCAAAGTCGATTGTATCTTTAAAGTCATGAATGCTTCTTTTTAATTTTCGCCTAAGTTTCTGCTGATACCTATAGTGAAATTGCATTGAATGCTTATGATTCTGAAATTTCCTTGAATTTACCAAATACTTAAATTACGGGAATATAACCAAATATTCTTAATTTTCTTATTCGATCTTGAAATTGTCACAATGATCTTACTAATTATGTCTCTGACATTTTTGTTTCTTGTGTCAGTTTGATATACCAGTGTGGCCACATTATCACCTATAAACCTCTTTAACAAAATTTTAGTTCAAAATTGTAATTCAAAGCTACGCGTTCTTTCTACTACAAGTAAAAGTGTATGAAAGATCTGAATAATTTACTTATTACGATTTCTTACAAATATATAAAATTATTATATTTTTAATCCCCGTGTCTATATGCGAGATATATTATGTTATGTTTTAGTAGATATAGTAATTTTGCATAATTGTGTTTATTTTAGTGAAATTAATTGAGTCGTAATGATTATATATAAGTTAACCAGTTTTAGATTAAGAATGTCTATCTTTCTTGTTTGTGACGTGCTTATTTTACTAATAATGTTATTTTACTTTGTACGATTTTACATTTAATGTGATGTATGTGATGAAACTATTTACATAATGATGTATCTATTCTACTCATTTTATGTAATAACATATTCATCCTCAGAAAGTAGCACTTATTTTTGAAAACTTTTGAAAATTCGGAAGAGTAGATCATTTTAAAAATCAATTACTGGTATCATCGGTTCCTTACGTCACTAGCAAATATGTAGAATTGTAGAAGATTTATTTTTCTCGCCGATTCGAAATTTTGAAATGCGTATTCTAAGTTTACTTATTTTACAGTGTTTTACTTATTTACTTTTTAAAACCCTGCAATAATTAATAGATGTTGTGTGTGTTTACGTCACCTTAAATTTCCATGTCGATGTTTTCGTAAACGATTCAAATTACAAGTAGAAAAGTGATAACGGCTGCTTGGTATACTGAAGTTAATATGACGAATTATCTACCAACTCCTAATTTTATTATACGAACGATCTAAGGATCCTAAAGGTATGTCAATCTATTGTATAACGCTATTCTATGCTTAACAGTTTGGTTATAACCTAAATTTACAACCCGAAACCCGAAGTAATAAATGTTTCGTATTCAGTCGGCCATTTTGTGATCATGTATCAAATACCGTTCGATTTAGTTGTTCGACAATCGTTCACCTGCCAATTCTGCATTCTATTCCAATAAATTCTAACAAGACGTTGATATATATTATAATTTGACTAATGACTCGACGACGATTGGATCGTTTAGGATGTTACGGGGTTTCAGCTCTTGTAAAGTGAAGTAACCTCTTGTAATAGTATATTACAATTATTCTAAATGTAAATATTAATCTTACAGATTTTGCTATATTAACGAATGCACTTCTCTGGAGACAAACCGTGGATAAACTTAAACCAAGGAACAAAAGGAAATCTCCAAGAAATGATTAGTCAGTTTAAAGTGAGAGATACTAACCTGCCAGCTTGCTGTCTGAGCCGAGCTGTCACAAAAGTAAGTGATTCTATTCAATGTAACTAAACTCATATTGATTATCTTGAGACTTTTCTAAAAATGGGTTACTATTTACTGTGATAGTATCTACTACTATAACACTTGACCTGCAATCTGATCTTTCTAAATCTAATTCACTATCTCATATCATTCATGTCTTTTCAGTTTCCCATGGCTAATTATGGATTAATTATCTAATCTGTTATGGTCACCATTGTAAACTTGGTTAAATTAATATTTGTGTTTATCACTATGTGTAATATGTTCACATAATATATTGCAAGGTGAACACTATGACAATAATGTGTATTTCTAACTTATACTGAAGTTAATTTTGCCTCTACGGTCAAACTGCCCTGATGGTTAAGTTAGTTTATAATATTCTACAACGGCTAAAATAAGTTGACAATAGATTGAATAGTACCTATAGTGTATCTGAGTATGCATGTATGTCAAAATAGATAGGTATGTATTGTTGATTGTTAATTTATGTATAAATTATCACAACAGCGGATGTACTTGAACTAATATTAAATGTAAGTTTATTTGTACATAAAATGTAAACGAGTAATTGTTTACAATTGAACAGTAATGAGTATAAATGATAGACCCTATTATGAAAAGTTCATAGTCTACCATGTGTTACAAAGTTTCTTTAAAATTGTGAGAATGTTAACTATAGCCATGTTTATTAAAGTCTGTAAATATAAATTAAATTGAGCCTATTATCAAGTAAAATGCATGAAAAATCTTACTTAAAACTGTACGTAATTTTATACCTATTATTTTTCCAGAGTATGCGAGCTACATCATGATGGAAATTAAAAGCCCGAGATACAGCAGTGGTTGTTCCTGCCTGTTCCTAGATATATGTCAACCTTGTTCTATCATCAAGATAACGGTAATTAAAAATCTTATTCTCATATCTAAATTTAACAATACATAAATCTGGTAATAAACAATGCGCTTGCCTATAATAGTGTCATACAGCTATTAGAATATGAAGAGTCAAGTTTGTTACCTAGCACTGCACTATACTTGTCACCGGAGATAAACTACTTACGGATTGTATCCTAAAATTAGTAGTAATTAGTACTGTTCTGTATGGTCCTGTGTTTGGTTTATGATGTAATGTTTGAGAGTGTGTGTTATAACCTATGTGCTATGAACTAATTCCAAACTTTAACTATGCCCATGCTTACTGTAGCTGGCAGTTTGATTTCCCTAATGGCTGAGTTGTTAAAAGTTTGCCTGTGAGTTTAAGATTGTGGGATCTGTTCCCATGCATGACTATTATTATAAATCTAAGACATTTTAATTGATCTAATGGCACAGCTGATAATAAGTTTGCTCATGAATCCTAGATTGTGAGTTTGATTCCTGTGCATGACAATTATTATGAATTTATTTATTTGAATAATTGTTTGGTCTAAGACTGTTTAATTGACCTAATGGCACAGTTGATAATAAGTTTGTTCATGAATCCTAGATTGTGAGTTTGATTCCCATACATGACAATCATTATGAATTTATTTATTTATTTGAAAAATTGCTTGATCTCAGACAGTTTAATTGACCTAATAGCACAGTTGATAATAAGTTTGTTCATGAATCCTAGATTGTGAGTTTGATTCCCATACATGACTAACATTATGAATTTATTTATTCGAATAACTTTTAGCGTAGCATCGTGCCTCCTAATGTTGAAACCAATTAATGATAATAACTCAATCTATATAACTCTAATATGGTATAACCATTTCATTGATTGAGTCTACCTATGTCATTAGTGATAAAAAATTCTTTTTTTTTTTTCTCACTATTTTCCATTCTTATCTTAAAACAGTAACTAATCCTTCATTTCACGCATTTTTCAGATATGGTGGACCCCTGAATGAACTAGACATCATGCAGACTCCTGGCAGAATTTCAAATATGAAAACTCAGACTGAATTTACTATAACTTAACATAGATTTAAGTTTCCTACATGTCAGTTAGCATAATTCCTACATGATAATTTGACAACAAGGCTTTTAGTCAAGATAGTATGGTATAATATATATTGAGCTTAATTCCAATGGATATTTTGAATTGATACTTCTAAATTAATTCTTTTTAAAGCTAAATAGACTTCTTCTAACTAAACATGATTACTGAACTCTTGTATTTTTTTTATTTTGTAATGATATTCAATACTCATATCTTTACATCCTCGACCCCCCAACTTTACTTATTTAATTTTGGCTTTATTTTAGAAGCTAGGTGATAAAGGTTCATCCCAAATCTATACATATTCGCATACATACACGTCAACAAATTGTCCATATACACGGAGGCACATGGACATAGCTACTTATATACCTATATAAAATTAGTAGTTGAAAGCTAAAATCTAAGGTTCTTTTTAATCCTGGTTTGCGGCACATAATTGTAACGACCCCCCCCCCCCTAAGGAAAAATTCCTTGTCTTGTTATTAACTAATTTGAAGTTCATTTTAATTCGTTTTTCCCGCACCTAAACTTGTATAATGAATAATGAATCGCTTTAACGTCTACTACTTATTTTAGTTTGGCCAATGATCATCTAGTAGTAGGACTCTACGTATGTGAACCGTTGTTGTAACTCAGTCAGATTTGAAATGAACCTTTATATCTACCTCTAAAAATATGAATTTAATCTAATGATTCTAAGAATTCTAACTTAACAATATTTGAATAAGAATCAACTTTGATTGACACAGTAAAGATTATTTGAGGTGACTTAAATAAATTTATGTAAATATTCTCGCCTGCATTATTAAATTATAGTTTTATTAGCGTAAAACGTAATAGTAATTTTTGTCAGGTTTAATTTCTAAAATAGCAAGACAGAGCTTGTCAATGAAACTATGTAACCGTAGTGTATAATCGCAATGTAATAAGTTTTAGTATATGATTTGTACTTGGTGTCATGTTAGATATTATGCTTTAGATAGTAGGTATGATAACAGTTTGGCTTTAATAGTTTACGACGTAATAGTGTTTTTGTCGTGATTCGTATCTATAATAGCAAGTTTTGTAGAGAGAGAACTTCCTAGCATTCTATGGATTCACCGTGCGAGTGCCGGGTCCATCGCGTGGGGAGGGAGAGAAACCCCGAGTAGCGCCCGAGACTTGTGACACGGGAGTAGGTTTAAGGGATCCCTTTCCGAATATTCAACACTCACCTTCACCTCCCGTGTTTCTCTCCCTGCCAAATTAAGCTATTTAAGGGGAAGTGGAGAATTTATTCACGGTTGTGAGGAGTTTACATTTCCTATTGCAAGTCTATAGTTGACGTCAGAGTCATGTAGTCAGTCGTTGGAGTCACATAGAACTTTACTGTTTCGATTGACAGCATTGGAATATTATTTCGGGAATAACAGAATGTTTACTAGTTTTACAATAATTAGTCAATATGTTAGATATGCCTTATAGGTCAAGTTTCCAATGTAACTTTGATAGTTTAGCTTCTACCGAGCTATTAATTTCGATGCAGATATGTCAGATCTTCCTTTGTATATGTGGGAAGACTAACTAGGGTGCAACCGACCCAATCAGATAATTTCAGGACATAACTTATGTCTTCGATCCCATTTCAGCTAGATCTCTGGACTGCATAACACGTGTATGACTTTAAAGGAATGTCCATAAATTAGCAGACTTCTGCATATGGTTAAGTAATATTTAAGTTGAAGTTACATTGAAGCCCTAACACAGAGGCTTATCAAACAATATTATGTTTTAAACTGCTTAATTGAATTTGCAAATGTATTTGTTATCCCGTAAATAAGGTTTATATCATAATTATGATGTAATTAATGTACATTTCTAGGTTTGTAAATAAATACCTAGGTGATTATTAGATAGTTTCCAAGATTTAAAATGTGATCTTTGTAAATATTGGTATTCAGGAAACTTTGTTAAATTCCTGATCCCGTTATGTACGTCGTGATGTATATTTTCGCTCAAATAAAGTGGTGTTTTATTGTTTTATTATTATTTGTGCAGATTACCAAAACTAGATCACGGCTTTTACACAGATTTAGGGATTTAGTTTTTTAAAAGATTGTAAATATATTGTGTAAGTGGAAATTGTTATAAAACTCAATTAAAGTCTAGTCAACGACCAGTTTATGTTATTCTCCAACTATTTGTTCATTAATAACCTGAAACAAAGGATTAATAGATTCCCTATGTTCCGTTGATCAGATACGTTACATACTAGACGTATTAGGTTCAACGTAACGACTATACCTAGAATGAAACCCATCCTAGCCTACATGGCCTAACAGCTAAAAGATACATACCTAATAGCAAGAGATTCGCGGATCTCAATTTAAAATCTAAATCTAACAAAAGGGTTTATTTTATCCAAGTGTCGTGGCATAAAGTGCAAAACCCTTGCTAACATTGAATCACTAAATTTACCTAACAGTTGATCAGACTGACAAATCCTATGATCCCTGACAAACCCTACGGGCAGGCTTCCATTCTAAATGTCGGGGGGAACCAGAACCAGCTTCTAACACAAAGCCAATCCTTTTTTTGGAATCGAACAGAAGCCAACCAATCCTATCGTAAGACATGTCCGGCCAATGAATTATTGAACTGGTCTAGCAAGCTTACAGCCTGACTAACCCGCGAAAATTGAGGTCATCTAGGGTTCAATAATCCAGAAATCGAACACGGAGGCATTTGTCGATCCCATAAAATGGGCAAAATCGACCTCAGGTCGCCTCAGAAACCCTGAGTAAGTATTTGTCCCTACATGAGGTAGGCGTGAGGCGCGCTACCTCTATCATAACCATGTATGATGTGTTTGTTCAGTAGTCCATATCCCCCAAGAACAAAACTAAACCCAAATTTAAATTTAACACTCAAATAGATTGAAATCGTAAGATACCAAGGTTCACTCCCGCAATCAGTTACGTTCAAAACCAAATTACGTGGAGCTCCGGTTTAATCCGACTTCAAAATGAGCTAACGTTCCTTTGCATTAAAAACATAGCCATATCTTCACTGCGAAGTATACGTTAGTGCAAAATCCAAAAACCCACAATTTACAATAATTTACAATTTACATGGACTACGTCACCAAAATTCACGATACCGAAATGAGTCCTTACTCTCGGAGAGTTCAGGAACTAATGCCGCGAGCTCCCGTTATACTGCAATATATAGTGGTCTAGCTATTAAGCTCCGCCCCTTTAGGTTTCGAAGACGTTCCGTGCTTAGAGGACCAAACGAGGTTCGAGGACGATTCGTGTTTCGACGACCAAACGCGTTTTGAGAACGTTTCGCGTTTCGAGGACTAAACGAGGTTCGAAGACGCTTCGCGCCTTGTTGACCAAATGCGTTTCGAGTTACTTCCCGCCATTTTCGTTTTGTTGGAAGTTTTGGAGGTTAAAATGATGATTCCTCCAAACCTGACTTGATAAAATTTTACAGTTAAACTAAATCTGACTATTTACTATTAGCATAAAATTTTATTATTTTCCCTTCACTAATTTTATAAATTCAAGATAATTCCTCTGTCAACGTCAATAATGTAGAATATGTAACTTTCAAGGTGTGAATTGTGAACAAATAATTTTCCTTTCAGATCCTTGAGTTTATCATTTCCGTTTGTTTATGTTCATAAATGAATCCAAATAAAAGCGCTAACTTTTTCGTGAACTTCTAATATCGTAGTTATTTGCACACCGTTCTTGGAAGGATATATCCTTTCCCTTCAATTACTCAAAGCAAAAGTATAATTTTCCCCGTGTTTGAGGTTAGGTAATTTAACCGTGAAATCTTTCGCCCAAGAAAACAGCCTTTTCCTATGAACGTTCAATATAGATATCTCAATTATGAAGCGATTTTTCAAGGTATGTTCTTCATGTATTCTGTAATATACAAGGCATAACAATGAATGATTAGAGTCTTTAGTTCTGTGGGAAGAATAATTCATATATTAAGTACTTAACGCTAAATGTTCCCAAACAAGTAAGTTATGTGAAAATGTTTGAAATGCCATACTAACTTCCTAGATATTTCTCTCTATGTAATCAATTCCATTACACATATAGCAGTGAGAGAACATAAGTGTATTTTTTAGCTGAGAGAACAATTCATATAATTAAAATAGTACTTAGCATTGAATGTTCTCAATCGAATAAATATAAAGAGGCATCTATTACAGTTCTTTTTACTATTATTAAAGTCCAGTTGCTCATTTAACAGTCTCAATTAAAACTAATCTGCCCTTTCATTTGTCTGTATGTTCTTTATAATAATAAATGTAACTTTGTTGTACCTTTTCCTCAGACTATAACTGATACACTATGAAGGAACCAGAGTGATGGCTCCTGATTTCCCAATTTACCTCAACATGGAACAAACCCACCTCTCTATTGGAATTATCACTGATGCTGACATTTACTTAAGTACTCTCAATTTAAGGTGTAAGATAAGATGTAATCTTCTAAGGTATGTTCTCTATCGATTAAATTATTGGAAGATGTATTCAATATCTAGATTTTATTACAATGAAATATATTTAATCGATTAACCAATAATCAGTATCCAATGCAATTAAACATTAGTAAATCACACTTTATTAATAAATACATAGTATCATTGAAGATTGTTGACGGATTAGCTGCGCTGATCCGTTACAGTACATAACCTAAGCTCTGGTCCAGAACGCGATTCTTTTAACGATGACTTTATCAATTCCCCCGAATACTCCTATGTGTATGTATGTGTATAAACTCCTATGTGTATGTATGTGCGCAAGTTTAGTCTACGCATGTGAATGAGAATCGGGGTGTAGAGGCCTCGGGGTCGGGGCCTCGTTAGGGACGTTGCAATACAAGGTTAAGATTCTCAAGTAAAACTCGGACTACAAATGGTTTAAAGTCTAACGTAAAAAAGATCTATCGGAACTAATCGGAATTTGATTTTTTGTTCCGAAGTCTCTGTGTGGAGGCACCGGGGCATAAGCCCCGGTTATAATACGCATAAGCCCGGGGCATAAGCCCCCTCCCTTAAGTCCGCCCCTGATGAGAATAGATAGTTTTATTTAGTTTAGGCTAGTAGTAAGATGCTGCGCTGCATATTCAATACTATATATTATACTGGGTGTTTCTATGCATAATAAGTATCTATTTACAACTATATAGGTAAGTTATATCAGCTATCTGGGCGCCATATTACAAGCTTTGCTTAGTTTGGGACAGGTAGTGCTGTGTGTAAATTGTCCACCAATCGAATTATTTGCCGCTTATAAATTTTTGTGACAACACCTGTTTAGTACGTAGGTACACTAATTGTAATATTCAAGCAATTTTTTTTCGTCAACAGGAGTACTGTTCCGCGATAAAGACTATTACGAACACTCTATGCTCTCCCCTGGGTTTCATCTCCAAGCACGCAGAAGACCTGGGGCCTCTAGTGAAAGTACTCTCCGGACCCAAGGCTGAGAAACTTAATCTAGACAGGGATGTCAACATCAGGGTAATTCATTTTTTTATTTATGTAAACATAATTATATTAACTAATGACAATTAGAAAAATCATAAGTACAAAGATTTTGCACAATTAATGCAAACTGTTGCAAGTTTTAGGTACGTGGCTACAAATAAAACAAGGTTTACGGTAATGGCGTCAGAGTATGAAACGGACACTTATAAAATAGTGGTTAAAGTGTTTGAATTTTAGATTATATGATTTTGACCAACACTATGTGTATAAGTTCTTTATGGCCAAATCAAATACTTACATAAATACTCGTTGTTACGAATACATAACAAAAATGGGCGATCCTACTAATATTAAAAATGTCAATGTTTGGATGTTTGTTGTTCAATCACGCCGTAACATATACACAGATCAGGCTGAATTAATTTAATAGTTATATTATCATCATCAGCCGCAAGACGTCCACTACTGAACATAGGCTTCCCCCCTAGATTTTCACAACGAACGGTCCTGCGCAACCTGCAACCAGCGGTTTCCAGCGACCTTTGTGAGGCCATCTGTCCATCTAGTGGGAGGACGTCCAACACTGCGTCTTCCGGTTCGTGGTCGCCACTCGAGAACCTTTCTTCCCCATCGGTTGTCAGTTCTGCGAGCGATGTGGCCTGCCCATTGCCACTTCAGCTCGCTTACTCTTCGAGCTATGTCGGCCACTTTCGTTCTTTTGCGAATATCCTCATTACGGATTCTGTCGCGCAAAGAGACTCCGAGCATAGCTCTCGCCATAGCTCGCTGTGTGACTTTGAGCTTCGTTATGAGGCCCAGATTTAAGTAGTTAGATTATAGTCTGGTAGAACATATAGGCCACTTTTATCCCGGGAAATAGCGGAAACGGGAACCCACCGGGCGCTGCTAGTCATTTATATATTTTACAAGAATAAACTGCGTTGAGTTAATAATATGCATGTTGTTATTTAACTGATTGATTTATAATTAGGTACTACAAAATCATATTTATTATATTATAGTACAAAATTATATTTATCATTTTAAATAATTTAAAATTGATTGGATTTGTGACATGGCCCTGTTAAGTCCCAGTTTATCAATGATGTTAATGATTTCCAGGACATCAACTTTTACTACACAGAAGAATGCTTCGACCCACTAGTGAGTAAAGTCAGGCCTGAAATGAAAAATGCAATGCGAAGGTAAAAGGTTTTTTATAAATTATTTATAATCGTGGTGTGGTACTTCCTTGGTGGACTCTACAAAGAGTCCTAGGTTCTAGATCACTACATAGGTACATTGTTTTGAAACGCCTTTAAAATAAAAGAAAGATGTTCTCATTTCGGTTGTAGGTATTATGCTATTTTTTTGTATGTTACAAGATAGCTCCGCCAATTATGAATCGATTATGATTTAATTTTTAGTTTGGTAGATTATACTTACTAGCATGGAAGTATAAAAAAGTCGGACGTAGTCTCGCTAAAACAAAAAATGTGTCGCTAGTGTTGGCCACATTTGCACGTGTGCGTTGTCAGGTTGATAGGTAGCGCGTGTAATGACCCACTGATGTGTGCGTGTCAGCCTGTATGTGACAGCGCACACGTGCATATTATGTGGCCGACTCGATGGACACAGTTTTTGATTTACCGAGACTACGTCAGACTTTTTTTATACGTCCATGCTTACTGGAGGTATTATTTGGTATAGTATTATTGCATATTGTACTATTATTAGGGCAGTGCTGCCAGTGCAATTACAGAGCATAGAGATAAAATATCTTATATCTCTGGTGACGAGCGCAGTGCAGTGCTAGATAAGGATTTGGGCTCTTCATGATGCATGATCCAATAGCTGCGTGTCACTGTGCTGTTATGTGGCAGGCATGTTGCTTACCATCAGGCACATGGCCTGCCCGTCTCGTCACTCGTGAAAACTTGTAACTCAGCATTTGATAGCTTACTTTGGAAACTACACACGTGAAACCGGAGGGCGTGGCCATGAGCATGGCCATCTAGAAACGCTGACTCATTTCTGGATGCCCAATGGGTGTGATATAGATATGTGTCTAGAATGTCTAGATTTTTGTGTTTTTCGGAGAAAATAAATAATTTTTCTTTTAGGGTGATTAACAAACTGAAAGAAATAACAACTGCCGAGCGAGCGCCGAAGCCATTCTATAACGAAGGGTTCAATTACATGTACCACATGTGGGCGTACTGGATGTCCAAGGAACCCGAAAACTACGCAGAACTATTCACCAATGGAACAGGGGAGGCTAGCCCGGTCGCAGAACTGATCAAAAAGGTTGGTATCAAAGAGTTTACGTATACTACGTACAGAGTTAGAACAAACGCTTTACACCGAAAGCACAGGGGGTCTACCGCCTAACTAAAAATGACGCTTTCATATTGCTGTCTCTTTTCTTTTCGCTTGAAATGATAGATGATCAAAGCCATAGCCGTCCTTCTACCGCCTAACTAACACGGCTTTCGCTTTGCTATTGCGGTCTCTATCATTTCAAGCGGAAAGAAAAGAGAGAAATCAAAGTTAAGACATGTTCCGTTCGGCGGTAGATCCCCGGGTCTAGTTGGGCGGCAAAAGGGCTTGTCTTGTCGCTCTTGTGGAAGTATCATACCTTTGTCGTGGCACATAACTCTGTTGCCATAGCTACGAGTAATATAAAAGTCATCTGCTTACGATTGGTACAAAGGAACCGTGCGGAAAAATCTGCTTCGTACTGAGCTATTTACTTGTTCTCTAAGGTTGGTATTCATTGAAAGCTTTCATTTATATTCAGCTGTCCTGAGACGATGGCTTGTCTATCAATCGTTTAAAAGTACAAATGTTTTATTTAAATTGAAGACTGTACCATAGTGCAATAATTGTTTTATTGCCTTTTAATTTAAGTTTCACTTTTAAATTTAGGTACTTATAATGTGATCTTATGACCTGGTATTTAAATAGTAGGTACTTATAAATCAATTATTATGAATCTTTACTGGCCATTTGGCACTCGCGCGATCATGCGCGAAAGGCCGCCGGACGCGGTCGAAACTTAAGACATAATTCTCTAAATTACACATTAAAAGATAAGGCTGGAAAGCGGAAAAAACTTTACTTACCTATATCTTAACGAAGACCGAAACTTAAGTTTGATTGGACCGGCCATATTTTACTAAAGTTACCAGTGAGTTTTAATTATATACAATTTGACTTAAATATAAATGCTCGTTTATGTCTATGTCTAGGTGCTAGGGAAGAGCAAGCACTATTTCTACACGGTGATGCGGTTGCTCGAGATTAAGCACATCTCGCGGCCCTCCGAACTGTGGGGAGAGCACATCACTAGGGAGCTGCAGGTCAATCTTAACGTAAGTGCTCGATGTTTTAAATTAGAATAAGGCTTGGTCAAATATAATAATCATTTTACTAGTGGTAGGACTCTTGGCAGAGTCCGCCCGGAGAAGTACAACTCCTTTGGCAGTTATTCTACCGCCAAGCAGTAATGTGCAAACATTACTGTGTTCCAGGTTTGAAGGCCAATGTTTCTAATGTAAATGAGAAATGCGTCAATGAGAAATTACAGGGCTTAGAAATATAATATCTTAGATCTCTGGATGATGAGCGCAGTGCAGTACGTACAGTGGGTAATGATTTGGACTCTTTATTTCAATAGCTGCGTGTCACTGCCGTTATGTGGCAGGCATGTTTCTTACCATCAGGCACATGTCTTGCTAGTCTCTGACAATATACTATAAAGAAAAGTTCGTCGCCTACAAACACCTGAAGCATTATTTCCCGTTTAACCCTTAGGATTCATGCCATGGCTTCCCTCATCCCATTCCATGTAGGGTCGGTACAACATATCCGTATTTTATATAGTATTGAGAGACGAGCAGGACGTGTGCCTGATGGTAAGCATAACGCCTGCCCATAGCAGCACGGTGCAACATTGAATAGTCCAAATCATTACCTAGCACTGCACTGCGATCGTCACTCTGATAATTCATTTATCTGTACAGGGCATAGCTCTAATCACTCTGGAAACATTACTCTTCAAATCGAAACACAGTAATGGTAATAACACAGTAATAACCTCTCTACTTCCAATCATATGTATCTCTCTCTACCTCTATCGTATCTCTCTGTCTACGGCAGGGGTCGGCAACGCGCGGCACAAATGAATTACAAAAGTTTTTTAGGGGTGCAGCCCGCTTTTATCTACATTTGTAGTATGTGACCCAAGGCTCCCAAAAGGTTTCGATCGCTGGTGTATGGCCACCGAATCTGTCAGTCGCTGTCATTTCTCTGTCTGTCACTATTGTGTCTCTATGAATCGTATTTTAACGCTTTAATTCTATGTGCTTACATTCCATGATTGTTATAACGCTGTACTTCCATTTTAATTATTTTTTTATGTATTCAGCTGAAACTGGGTGACAACGGCGTGTTACTGTTCCCGAGCGCGCCGCACGCCTCACCGTACCACTACTCGTGTCTCCTGCGGCCATACAACTTCTCCTACTTCGCGCTCGTCAACTCGATCAAGTGCCCCGCGACGCAGGTTAGTGCTAATGTCCTCCATAAATTATTTTACAACTTTATTTAATGAAGTAAACATTTCTTTGGCCGCGTTGAGTACTTTTTGTTAACGCTTTGGCAAATCAATGATGTGTCTAGATGCAAATAGACCTGACAAAGATAGTTCTTAATTTTGTTATAGATGGCGCCAATGTTTCTTTTTCTTACAGAAATTTTGATAATTCATTGTTCACTGACCACGTTAATGTTGAATTTTATTTTTGAAGTCTGAAAATCAAATGTTTAAATACATTCACATATTATTTCATTCATCAGTAATTCGTAATAATATCGCAGTATAAAGAAATACTACCAGCAGTTCATCGCCTTTGATCTTGGGAGAGACGCCGATAATGTCTAGACACGGGTAGGGTTGTCGCAAACCAAAATACTTATTACGAAATAAAATTAAAACATACGGAAGACGTCAGCCCTGAGCCTCGCTCCTGCAATACTAACATTGTGATGTAGGCAATGCAAGAGCGCGCTTCCCGCGTCTCACCCCGCACGCCCCGCACGATTGCCCCGTCTATACGGCTTCGTCGAACTGTATGATTTAATAGACTGATAATATGTTCTGCAAACGTCTCATTGATTTCAAATTCCGCAGGTTCCGTTAGGCACAAACGACGAAGGTCTACCGATCGGCATCCAAATTGTGGCAACACCGAACAACGACGCCCTCTGCCTGGCCGTCGCTAGATACTTGGAGCAGGAGTTTGGGGGCGCGGTCATGGCTTGCAAGGTCAAGAAAGGGGCTTAAATTCTAGTTACTTAATTATAAGAAAATAATAATCATTTTGATATGTTACAGATAGAATACCACCTTGTTATTCTTATCTATTTTTGTAAAAATGTTTGTGATAAATATGAATATGATTATTTTAATTTAAAATAAATCTGGCTTTAGTATGGATAGAATTATATCAAGTTATTCTATTTTTGTAAGTATTTTAAATTTTATAACATGAGTCCTAATACAATTATTATTACTATTTTTGTAAATTTATTTACCTCTGTACTCCTTGTTTCAAATAGGTACTTTCCTAGAAAGGGTTTTTTAACACAAAAAATAAAATTTAAAAAAATGATTTATCTCCGACTACCTCCGATTTGAAATCTTTATAACATTCTACTAGTCAAGCCCTTTTATTTGATACCCATATTGAGGTAGACTGTGAAGAAGTCTGTTGTCCGACATTTTGTGGAGTCTGCCATCTTGAATTGATATTTAACAAACAAGCTAAAGAAGCTTTCTAATGCCTCTATTATTCTTCGTCAATGCCGCTATGGGTAAGAGCGCGAGACTGAGTGAGACATGTATCAGGAAATATTGACTTCAAATTGAGTTTAGGGGGTGTTTTTAGGGTTTTGGTTGGCCCCTTAGATCAGTCTTGTCTTTTTTGATAGTTTTCTGACGAACATATATTATACAAATGGAGTACCTATGAGAATTAAAGTGATGTTAAGTCATTATTTTGGGAGTTTTAAAGCGCCTGTTAAGCAAAACGTCCGACGGAACGTGTCTAGGAGTATTGGGTCTTATTTTTAAAGATATTGCCTACCTATAACCTATAACATACGTGAAAATCAGTTATTAGAAAGTACGTGAAGTAATTAGGTAATGTTTTTATGTACCTTCTGGACCCCATATCTCAAAATGGGCCGTTTAAGCAATTTTGCGAGTAAGCATGTGTTCTTAGTACGTACTAACTCGATTCTATAGGGTCAGTTCACACCGAGACGCGACGCGGCGCGACGCTGCGCGCACATTTATCATGGAGCGACTCAGAATATACTTTATTCACTACACGAAAAGAAACACATTGCATTGTGAGAATTCAGATTACGTTGCACCACGCAGCACTGCGCCTCGAGGTGCATCGCGGCGTAGCGCGACGTATCGTGACGCAGCGGTGCATCGCCGGTACGCGCGGCGTGCAAGAGCGGTGCTGCGTCTCACGGTGCCGCCGCAGCCTGAGGCCGCTGTGGCGACTTCTCTACTATTTCCGTTCAGACTTCGTTTAGAATTGATGCAGTTCGGTCGAGTGCTCGATTGAAAATATAATGATAGACTGGGATCTTGTTATAATCGGACTTCTTGCAGAAGAGGAAGAGGAAGAAGTTTACAAAAATAAAATTAAAAAGAAGACATCACACAGGAGTATTTGGGTGCATAATTCAGTGCACCACATATAACCACTGCTGCCGCGCGGCGCCCGCGGCTAGTAGATACGTTCCGATGTGCCTCGCGGCATCTCGCTGCGCAGCGAGGCGTCGTCCTGCTACGATTTTAAGATGCGCCTCGCGACGTTGCGATGCGTCTCGCGACGACGCGCGGCGTAGCGCGAAATCATTGGCCTCTTTGAGTATCGTCGCGTCGCGTCGCGTCTCGGTGTGAATTGACCCATAGTCCACATTTCGTTCTTCAGAAAATACGTGACGTCTGGCGGCTCTAGGATCTTTGACTTTAGCTCCAGATATAAAGAAAAAAATGTTTTATGTAATTATATCTTTCTTATATATTAAGCGGCGGTTATGACGTTATGACTCATCATGTGAAAAAGAGATACAAAAAAATTGAATCTACCCCCAAAAACTGAGATTAGTTTTGTCAAAGTAGGTAAAGGTATATGAACAAAAAAATCGCAGCAGCAAATAAAAATATAACCTAGTGAAATTAATGAATTGAATTTGTCTTAAATCTTGACATTTGGGTTTCAAACTATCATTCCACAAGGTACAATTTATTTCATGAACGCGTCCATTAATTTTGACAATATTGACCTTGGTTGACATTGAACTGACATCTGACAGCCAGCTGATTTGTGACAACTTCGGCTCTGTGCTCGGCGAGCGCACTTTTGACCTTAAGTATTTCGATAAATCGTTTTATTTATTGATAGTTGCTCCGTCCGGCGACTTGCTAAAAATTTATTCCAACGTTAAAAATGTACGGTGTTGTAAATGTGATCACGAACCCCTACGAAGGCCAAAAGCCGGGCACCAGTGGGTTACGCAAAAAAGTTAAAGTTTTCTTGCAAGAAAACTACACCGAAAACTTTATTCAGAGTATTTTGGACGCTAATAAAGATGCCTTGGAAGGGTCAACGTTGGTGGTCGGTGGAGACGGCCGTTATCTTGTCAAGGAGGTCGTTGATAAAATTATAAAAATATCTTCTGCGAATGGGGTGAGCATTTGAAAACTATAATATTACGACGACTTACCGTCTTCAATTTGCTTAATAATGTACATTTTAAATAAGAATGCTCATACATGGGTCTAAATTATTTACTTTAACTTATAATTGCTTTTTAAGTTTATAATTTCAAACAGGTTTTTCATTCACAAATAAATTTTCAGGTAGCAAAACTCATCATTGGCCAAAATGGAATTCTCTCCACACCAGCAGTTTCCCACCTCATCCGAAAATATAAGACTCTTGGTAAGATCCTTGAAATGACTTATTATGTTTAATTTATAACATTGAAGTGATATAATGAATGACCAAAATAATAAGTAGTGAGTTAGGATATTTTTGTTATTGTGAGTTTTTTGTTTGAGCATTGAAAACTTCAGTATAAAACAAATGAATAATAAAATGATTAGTTAGTAAGCAATAATTAAAAACAAAAAAAATATAATTCATCTTAATTTATTCAGTGATGTTAATTTTTTTATTAGGTATTAAAAAATCCTTAAAATGAGGTTTCTGAATTAGTGTTCTATATTCTGAATTCATTTTGATTTTCACAATTAAAAGTAGCTTTGTGTTCTCAGGTGGAATAGTCCTAACTGCCTCCCACAACCCCGGTGGCATCAATAATGACTTCGGCATCAAGTTCAACTGTTCCAATGGAGGCCCAGCACCTGATGCAACAACAAACGACATCTACGCTCTCACTACACAGATCAAGCAGTACAAGACAGTCCCCGACCTAGTCTGTGGGATTGATAAGATCGGAGTACAGACTTTCAAGGTAAATTCTAGAAATTAGAGTAATTAAAACTTGTAGTGGTAGCCCTGGAAAATCCTTTGATATTATGTAGTCATGGTTGATTACGAATGGGTTTATTAGGGGAAGTATGAAAGTGGCACCCGTGACAGAAAGGTTGAAAAGCTCCAGGTTATCATGGTTTGGCCATGTTATGCGTAGAAATGAAGACCACATAACCCAAAGAGTTTTACATATTAATGTTGAAGGATGTTGTGGTAGAGGGCGACAAAAAAAAGTGTGGCTGGATTGTGTGAAAGAAGACATGGATAGGAAAGGAATAAACTTGACAGTGATAGAGACAAATGGAGGAAACATACATGTTGTACCGACCCCACATAAAGTGGGATAAGCGTAGGGAAATGATGAACAGCCTAACAACGATCATACCACCCAATCCATCGGGACTTAGGGCACGATGAATTGTGTTGTCTGATCGCTGTTTAAGTTGGAAGCTATTCGTTTTGTACCGATTACATTTCGTTCAGTGTGCAATAGATCTGTGTGATCTAGTATCTTGCTCTTTTTTTCGCTGCTCGTAATTCAAAACCGATATTGTTTCGTGGTTGATATTACAAAGACTTGTGTGAAAAAGTTTGTTTGACTTCACTTCTATCTAACATTGTTTTACAGTAATAAACACTTTTTGTGTGATTAAATGGTGAAGACAGTCATCGATATTCCATGCAAGTTTTAAACACTATATTCAAAGCAAACAATATGTTTCATAGTACATCCTTGAATATGGTACATCGAAATACTCGGACCTTATGCCCGAGGTACACGAGGTTCGTCGTATATCTCATTATGTATCAGAGTTAATAATTTAATACTAGTGTATCAAAGTATCAACAATATGCTATTGAATCTATGTGGTTAACCTTAGATTACTCAGTAAATTATAAAAGCCATATGAAGCATGCAAATACTAAAAATAATCTGTTTGTGGTTAACATTTGTGTCTAGACTTGTGTGGCAAGGTAGCCGTGGGAAATTGATATTATGGTACAAATGAACTGATACAATTAGGTAGATACATAAAACATTTTGGTTACTAGTTTTATTGTAGGTATGACAAAAGTATGACGCTTTTACAGACGTAATTGATTAAAATAATTGTGATAGACATAAATGATACAAATTTTTTATGACGTAAGACGTAGACATAAATGATAAAAAAATTGTATGACGTAATATGACTCAACAATTTTATACCATTTAAATTGGCTGATGGATTCAAACGACTTCAAAACAGTTGGAGGTTCGATTCAATTCGACTGTTTTTTTTGTTCTTTACTTCCTCTTTATAACTTTCCACTGGGTGAACCGATTTTGATAATTCCTTTTTTGCTCGAAAAGGTAAACTTCCCGTATGATCCTATGAATTTTATCGAAATCGGTAGAGCGGTTTTTGTAATCTCAACAAAAACAAAATAATACATGCACCGTTGATACGAGTATGTTAATTTATTAATTCTATTAAAATTAGTAAACTATGATAGTTTAATTTTTAAACCGAAGGTGGTCGTTTCGTTTTTCAGAGAAAAAAATTGTATAACCTACTTTCCCAAAACTTTTGTTGCGACTAGTAGTAGCTGTATGTTGTTGATTCTCACTTTACCTTTACGCGAAATCTCGCTTAAACACGCCAAGTTATGGAACAATGTATTGTTGACGTGAAACTTATCATTTTTACATCAAGTCAAATACCTAAACTTTGGTGGTGGCAAAGATATTACTCACGAGATACTGTGACAAAAAACACATTATTGCTATTATATAATATGTAGTTTGGAATTATTCCAAAAATCCTTAAAACTAGGATGACCTGTATTTTTGAAGTGAAAACTTTTTTGGCCCACCACACACAGAAGTTTCGTGAGCTGTAAATTGAACTCGAGCTTCATGTTCGTAAATGAGAGAAGTCTTCGGGTAAACTCAAAATGTTGACGCATTTCTAGATGGCCATGGTCATGGCCACGCTCTCCGGTTTCACCCGATGCGTTTCCAAAGTAAGCTATCAAATTCTGAGTTATAAGTGGTCACTTCTATCGGCAGTCCCTATAACTGCCAATTTTTTTAGAAAAATATATATTTTAAATTAATCAACCTGAATTTATCTTATCCTGAGCTTATTTGTCAGAATGACATCATCTTACTATTTCAAATTATTGTATCAGTTTTTTTGTCTGGTATTTTGTAATGAGCGATGTTAGTCAGAATAATTTTGCTGGGTCATCACCAGCCGCCGTGATTTGCAGTCAATGATTTTATTACGGTGTACAGGGGCTTGATTTTAGATAAAGAAATCGGTGGCAAAATGTCAACATCATCATTATCACTTTATCATTATCAGATATTATTATCTTTAAAATCAGGTTGTTGGACTTGCAAATTCGTGATAGAGTAATTCATTCTCTTATTCACTTGTTGTTAAATCAATCTGTTTTCGACATTAGTTGTGTTATTTTTGAAAGAGTACAACGTTTTCGACGTTTTATGTCACGTCACACGGGAACGCGGTCGACTGGGATATTTGACGTTTTCTGACCACGGGAACGTAATATGAAGTATCCTATGTCCTTCTTCTGGTTCTGAGCTACTTCCCCACCAATTTTCAGGCGAATCAGTTCAGCCGTTCTTGAGTTATAAATAGTGTAACTAACACCACTTTCTTTTATATATAGGCATAGATAAGAACAAGAATCCTTCCATTTCTTGTTAACCCTTAGCCATAAATTAATAACGCCTAAATAGATAATCTTCAAACAAACGCATCATTTGGCGTGAGACAAACGTGAGGCAAAAAGCAGATTGATTTCCGCGTAAGCAGTACGAGTATGTATTGAAATTCGCCAAACGAAACTTTAATGTCGTGGATCGTGGAGTATTTACAGCGAAGGACCACACGAATCATCATAATGTTTTTAATTGTCGGAGACGCATGCACTATCTTGACAACTCGTAATTTCGAACGGACTGAGCCAATATAGCTCACTATGATTTGCCACGATTTTCTTGCGCGGACCCGGTTTCTAGGCGTTGTTATTCTATGTGCTTAGCTATTTTCTTAAGTCTATAATTCTTCATAATAGTTAGAGCAAGATTGCACCACTTGCAGGTGGAAGACCGCCAGTTCGCCGTGGAGGTGGTGGACTCGGTGCAGGACTACATGGCCTACATGCAGGAGGTCTTCGACTTCCCCAAGATCAAGCAGCTCATCCAGGGCTCCGAGACCAGGAAACCTTTCAACATACTCATCGACTCGATGAGCGGAGGTGAGGACATTATTGCTGTCGACATATTACGATAATCGTATTTTGTTCGGTGTTGTAGTATATATTTAGATATAATTTTGACCTAATTCAATGAGGAAAAAATCGCAATTCTGATTGGATTAATTCGGTTTGCTTTGGCATTAATAAATATTTTATGGATAATTGGTTTCCCTTGCCCGCTATCTCGCCTGATGGTAAGCGACGATCCGATCTACGATTGAGTGCGCTTACCTAACAGAAACCGATTCACTAATCTCTTATTTTTTACCATTGTTGTGATCATATAAATATTTGAAAAAATAACGTTTTCACGGAATACGTTAAGCCTATTGCCTCTTCAGCTTGATGATGCGCTGAGCTATGATGTTTATGTGGCTTTAGTTCTTTAACGTTCATTACGTATACAATCTCTCAGAGAAACTCCAATAGCTCATTGTAGGAACAACCCTGTGTAAATAAGATTTAAATCCAAGTTTAAAATGTTTCAGTGACTGGTCCATATGTGAAGAGGATCTTCGTGGACGAGCTCGGAGCTTCCGAGGGTAACGTACGTCGTGTGGAGCCTCTTGAAGACTTCGGGGGCGCGCACCCAGACCCGAACCTGACGTACGCGGCTGACCTGGTCAACGCGGTCAAAGCTGGGGACTACGACTTTGGAGCTGCTTTTGATGGAGATGGTAAGAGACCCTTGACTCTAGAATAGTATCAACGCGGTCAAAGCAGGGTAATCCGCTGCTTTTGACTTTGTAGCTGCTTTCGATGGAGATGGTAAGAGACTTTTAAGAGTGTCAACGTGATCCAAAGCAGGGGATTATGACTTTGTAGCTGCTTTTAATGGAGATGGTAAGAGACCCTTAAGAGTGTCAACGCGATCAAAGCATGGGATTATGGCTTTGTAGCTGCTTTTGATGGAGATGGTAAGAACATTTAGGTAGATTTTGGAGCTGCTTTTGATGAAGATGGTAAGAGATCCTTGGCTCTAGAAGAGAATCAAAGTGGTCAAACTCGAGGATTATACGTTTGGAGTTACTTTTGATGGAGATGGTAAGAGACCTCTGGCTCTAGAATAGTATTGACGCGGTCAAACCTGAGAATAAGGAATAACGACTTTGGTGCCGCTTTTGATGGAGATGGTAAGGCTCTTTGCTGAAGAAGAGTAGATAATCTGCCGTATAATATATTCGATAAAAGATAGTATCGCACATTTTATCGTGAACCTATGTATAATTTGGGTCATCAAATACTATGAGTTTCCAGTGAGTTATTAACACATTTAAATGAACTTAATTTTTTTAGAAAGCCCTTTGGAGTATATTTCGTTTTAAGTGCTGTGCAACTTGGCTCGTTCTGTACGGATGTGGTTAATGTTATCAGCACTATTACAGAGAGGAAATTTGACTTTGAAGCGGCCTTCGATTGAAAAGGTGAGTCGTTCAGTTAGATCAGGGGTTCCCATACGGGATTTTGTCTGCTGCCCACTTTGTGAGTAATTTGTTCTTTGACGCCCCCCTGGTTTCACATACTTAAAAATCACTATAACTTCAAATTACATTAGTTAATTATTGTGAGCTATATTAGCAAAGATTTAACATTCATCCTAAACGAGACTTTTATTATAGTAAAAGTTAACCGCAAGAGTTAACTTGAGCCCAGTGTACACAACGAACTCCAAGGCTCTACAACAACACATGGGGGCGTTATCGCCCACTTTGGGAATCATGGAGTTAGATTATAGTCTGAACTAAATATAGGCTACTCTTTATCGCGGTAAAATCACGGAAACGGGAACTGGGCGGGTAGAGCTGGGGAGTGCTGCTTGTAAAAGTTTAGCTGTCTGTCCTGCCATTCTAGACCTTATTGCTTATTTTAAATCTATGTTTTGTCTAAGTAGAGAATTGATATGTCTATAAAAATATACCTTGTGAATAATATGCTAATCAGATTAAAATTACACACTACTCAGCAACTCTTATATATCAATACCTCTACAACGATTGCATCATGTTGCGTCGATAATACCGGGGGACCTAACAAATCAGACAGTCACTCAGTGCGATAAACTAGTGACGTCGTGAACAAGGACACACCTACTCAGGTTATACTGCTGCGTCATTCTAGGAACAGTGTTTTATGTTATCCTAATATCATTAATTTGCAAGTATGTTCCTCAATAACGTCGAAATTTATATATTTGACGTTTTGAACATTATCTTAGAAATGTTTCAATAAAATTGGTTCCGACGTTTTAAAATTATCGACACTTGTTAGCTGCGGTAGGAATTTTAGACTCACATACACATACATAAGCAGCCCACTAAATGTTCCCACTGTTGGGACTCGGGGCCTTCTCTCGCAAGGAGAGAGTTAAGGCCATAATCCACCACGCTGGTCAAGTGCGGGTTGGTGGATGACCTCGAAAGATTCTAGGTACATGCCGATTTCCTCACGATGTTTTCGTTCACCGTTTTTAAGTTAGCGGCATTACGCACATGACCTCGAAAAGACAGTGGTGCGCGTGGTGGGATTCGAACTCGGGGGCTCCGGATCGGCAGTCCCGTTCTCCCGACTAGACCAGCCAACTTCATGGGTATTATTTCATTTATTTCAAAACATAAGTCTGTCCTGAAATTTGAAACATGAGGATGATGCCTGGGTCTATAATATTTTTGTAATTATTAGTCCACCAGGTAAGTAGATTATGTTAATATACGGGGCACATATTTTTTGTAGTGTCAAATTATTAATAATAAGCGACAAAGATACAGACCATCAAACTTTCGGAATGGAGAGTTGTGACGTCACATCTTCGAAAAAATCATACATTGAAATGAAATGAAATGTAGGTATTAGACATTCGAGACATTTCAAGTTCAAAACGTCTTAAGTTCACAGATTAATACAGATTATCTATACTTGATTGGTAATTCAGTGCCACGATTCTGACAATGAAGTGATGACACTCGAAAGTTCTAAGCGCTGTATCTTCGTTATTCTAACACACCCACACACGGGTCCTAAAATCAGCGGAAATGACGTAAAAGTCATAAATCACCAATCATATCCTACATCGCATCATATGATTGGTGATATAAGGCTCCGCCCCACTACTTTTACGTCATTTCCTCTGATTTTAGGACTTTTAAGGAGGGTTTTAGTTTTGTGAAACAGAAGCAAAAATACGTGTACAATATCACTAAGTGATGGACCAATATTTTTTTTAGTGATCATGCCTATTGTGTTGTTTTTAAATTTGATCATCATCATGATATTCAGCCGTATGGCGTTGAATTGACGCCGAATGATTCTGAACGAAGGCCTACCTCTAAGATTGAGACAAAGACCGGTCTTGCGTCGCCCGCATACATATATTTCGAGCTTCACCAGATCGTCGGTTGAATTTGATGTATAGTTTTTTTTAAATAGTGTGACGATATAGACTTATTTTGTTCAAAATTTACAGCTTACAAAAATAATTTAAAAGATGTCCTCTATACCAAACCCGTCAAGTCGGGTACAACATCAGAGTTGTGCCTGGCAGCCACACCAAGCACATAACAATTAATTAATAATTAAGTATGTAATAAATGTCCTCGCACTCTATATTTCTGTCTTTATTGTATTAGTCGAATTTTGTAACTTTTGTCCTTTTTATATGTCTGTTCTTTTCGCTATTTAAGTATGTACACACTTATTTTTGAGCTGCATCCTAGTCTTAAGTTATGCCTAAGTTTCATATTGTGTTTATGTTTGTGGCTTGTATTGTGTGATAAATAAATAAAAAAATAAGATATATATGACGAGACGAGCAGGGCATGTGCCTGGTGAAGTTGTTATTGTACCCCGTGTGTTACAGGTGACCGGAACATGATAATCGGCCGCGGCGCGTTCTTCGTGACGCCGTCGGACTCGCTGGCCGTGCTGGCCAACCACCTGGCGCACATCCCGTACTTCCAGCGGAGCGGCGTGCGCGGGTACGCGCGCAGCATGCCCACCGCCGCCGCCGTGGACCGCGTCGCCGCCGCCACGGGGAAGGAGATCTTCGAAGTACCCACCGGTGAGAACACTTACCCTCAGTGTTTCCACAATGAAGGGAACTTCCCCTTTTGAGGGGAAATTAGGGTCCAGAGGGGAATAAAAAGGGGAAAGAGATGTAAAGGGGAAATCATGCCTAATCAAACAAATACAAAAACTTCGTCATGTTGAGGAAAATTTTCCTATAATTAGTCAGATATCAGTTCCAATTTTTTTTCAATATAATAGTTATAAAGTCTTATAATATGGTTTTCGATTTTCATTTCTTTCATGCCAAGCTTAAATATTATTGAGATTGGTTGCAATTTTAAAATTTGAATCTCTCCTGATGTGGTGTGCCAGAACTAAAGGGGAAATCTTAATTGAGGCGAGGGGAATGGAAACCATTAAAGTGGAAACACTGCTTACCCTTTTTTAACCCCCGAACAAAAAGAGGGAACCAAAAAGATTAATTGGAAGTATGCTTTCTGAAGTGAAAACTTCTTTGGGCGCGCCTAGGACATTATTTTCGTGGGATGTGAATTGAAATCATCCATCACGCTCGGGTATGATAATAGCTTTTCGGGTAAACTCGGGATGCTAGAGCGAAAAACAAAATACAGTGAACAAGTAGTCTTTAAATAGTTAAGTATTTCTTATTTTAGTTTTCACTTCTGCCGTGTGGTCTTAAGCGCACACATATTTTTTTCGTAAGTATGACAGAAAGTCTAGATCTTATTTTTTTTATAACATAGATTATAGAATGACCAGACGAGCAGGACATGTGCCTGATAGTAAGCAACATGCCAGCCCATAATAGATACGAGTAGATAGATAGATATACTCTTTATTGACACACCAAATAAAAAGTATAACCATATATTTTAAAGTAAAAATATATGGTTATACTTGGTGACAGTGGCCTTATCGATGAAAGCCACACAACACACACAAATGCCTTAAGACACACATTAACACAGTTACATGCAGCCATTGGAACATGAAAAGTCCAAATCATTATCGGGCACTGCACTGCGGTCGTCACCCATACATATAAAATGTTTTTCTCTTTATGCCTCGTAATGTCACTGGGAATATTGCCCTTCAAACCGGAACACTAAATGTTTTCACATCACTAGTTGGCGGTAGAATAACTGGCAAAGGTACTTCCCCAGGCGAACATTGCAAAGAGTTCCATCACTACTATAATTAATCTACCACGCTGGCTTAGTGCGGGTTAGTGGATGACGCGTAACTTCGAAAGATTCTAGGAACGTGTAAGTTTCCTCACGATGTATTTCTCATGACTGCGGCACCAAAGTAATGCCTAAATTAATTAAGATTACCTATTATTATACTAGAGTAATCCCATAAATTTTGCATGTAGTTGTAAGTCTATCACGTTTATTTATAATTATTGCATTATTTTTATTTTGGAATTGTAATAGCATCATCATTTTTTTGTAATATATATATATATATATATATATATATAATAATAAGCTAAGTCACAATTTGGTACTAATAAATATAAATGTATTACATATTTCTATCACCATTTTTAATTTAGCGGCACTACACGCATGACTTCAAAAAGACAGTAGTGCGCGTGGGATTCGAATCAGGGGATCCAAATCGACAGTCGTTGGTCTCCCGACTACAGCATCCGTAACTTGTACCCAGGTTGGAAGTACTTCGGTAACCTGATGGACGCGGGGCGTCTGTCGCTCTGCGGCGAGGAGAGCTTCGGCACGGGCTCTGACCACGTGCGAGAGAAGGACGGCCTGTGGGCGGCGCTGGCCTGGCTGTCCGTCGTGGCCGCCACGGGGCAGTCCGTCGAGGACATCCTGAAGGCGCACTGGGCGCAGTTCGGGAGGAATTACTTTACTAGGTCAGTCTCGCGTACATACTGGAGAGAAAACCTCTCGACTCTGTCGAGCCAGAGCCGTAGTTAGACTTGAATTCTGATTAACAGCTTTACAGTGAAGAACAAGAACAAAATTACAAATTTTGACTAACCCCCGAGGTAGGACCCCTAACAAATCCGAGGTAGTCACCTCGGATTTGTTATCTGTACAACATTCTACTAGTCAAGCTCTTTCATTTGATACCCATATTGTATCAGGGAGTTGTGAAATAAGAAATGTATTTCGCAATTTTGTGGAACCGGCCGTCTTGGATTTGAAATTTGTCATAGTGCAATGTATTCTACTAGTCAAGCCCTTTCGTTTGATACCCACATTGAGGTAGTAGTAAAAATAATAATATAATTCGCCATTTTGTGGTGGCGGCCATCTTGGATTTGTTTTTTTTTTATAGTGTATAGTATTCTACTAGCCAAGCCCTTTCATTTGATACGCATATTGAGGTCAGTTGTGAAGAAATATTTTGTCCGCCATTTTGTGGAGGCGGCCATCTTGAATCGATATTAACCAAACATAGCTAAGAACATCCGCACGGATATTAACCTTCAAATAAAAAAAACCGCATCGAAATCGGCCCATCCGTTTGAGCTCTACGGTGCCACAGACAGACACACACACACAGACAGACAGACATCGACGTCAAACTTATAACACCCCTTTTTTGGTCGGGGGTTAAAAAGACAGTGGTGCGCGTGGGATTTGAAACAGGGGCTCCGGATCGCCAGTTGCCATTCTCTAGACTAGCTGTAACTTACACTAAGCACATCTGAATTATTCATAGACCAATGAAGTCTGTTAACCTCTAGAGTTTGGAGTATGATTGTAGAGATGTAGACGGATGCTGTTGTAGGGGGTCGACCAAAAGAGTGTGGATGGATTTTATCAAACATGAACAGGAGTAAACTCAGATTCGACGAATGATAGAGACGTATGGAGGAAACGGAGATTTTGATAGATTTTGTAGAGATTAACGGAGTCTCCTACTACAGGTATACATATGCTTAAAAGGAGACTCCATAATACTTGTTTCGTAAGAGTAGCTATTTAGACGAATTTTTTTTTTTTTTTTTGAAACGGATTTAACGATCTCACATAAAGAAGGGTGAATGATGGTGACCAATGAAGTCTGTAGATGAAACAATGTGTGTGCTTAAGACCGCACGGAAGAAGTAAAAACTAAAATAAGAAAGAACTATTAAAAACTATTGTATAATTGTAATAATTGAAAAAAAGAAGTGTGGCACTCGGAGACTGCCGCGGTGAAGCTATTGCATGTTGCATGCATTTTTATCAACATAAGCAATAGGGATGTTAACAATTTTTCGGAATTGCTTTTATTTTGAAGAGTGACATTTGTTTACCATAAAAAAATATCACGGGGAAATCCATTAAGTTGGCAACACTGCTAAGAGCATTTAGTCTGTAAAGCTAATACAAATGAGATTCAAAGTCGAATGACTAAGTGGGAAGGACGGCGTTACGGTCTTCCATCCCTCTTGCTTGTGAACATAGAAAGAGATGCACGATCACTTAAATTCGGTCCCCAGGCCCGCGATAAAAGCTATGCAACAGCTTAATAAAAATGATTGCATAGAGCGGTTACGCGTTTCGTATTCGCACGTGCAGTTACTCACGAACCTGTTGCTGTCAAAACGCCTCCTGTACATCTAACGCAATACGTCACAACGAACGTAAAACTGAAACTTTTTTCTATCGGAATGCTCGTAGCTCGAAAAAGCGACATCGTTTCATGGTTGATGTTCCAAAGACACGAACGAAGAGATGTGACTCTACTTTTGTGATAAAAACGTCTAGGCTGTGGAATACGTTGCCTGAGTGGGTTTTCCCCGATAGTTATAATCTTTGTGTCTTCAAATCGAGAGTGAATCGGTATCTTCTAGGTAAACACGCTCCATCGTAGACCGCATCGTCGCTTAACATCAGGCGAGATGGCGGTCAAGTGTAAACCTATAAAAGTAAAAAAAAACTGACCTTTTAAACTCTTGACCACGTGACCGCTTCCTGTCTGACAGAACTCTAAATTGTACAATATATATACCGATGAAGGTCTTGAGATACCTAACGATGTTCGTAGAAGTTGAAATGTGTTATTTAATCACCCAGATACGACTACGAGGAGTGCGCGAGCGACCCCTGCAACGAGATGATGCAGGCGCTGGAGAAGAAGATGTCGGAGCCCGGGTTCGTGGGGTCCGCGCACGCCGCGGGCGGCAAGACGTACGTCGTGCGGCTGGCCGACAACTTCTCCTACATGGACCCCATCGACCGGAGCGTCGCCATGAAACAGGTGAGCTTTATTTCCTACGGCACAAGAGCTACAGTTTAACACCGTGCGAACCCCGCGTTCCAACGTGCGGTGGCGTACGTATATATAAGTAGATATATAGACTGTTCAAGAAATATGACTAAGTATTATCTTGTCCAAAATAAATTAAAATACATGAAGTGAAATAAGTGTTGTGGAATTTTGCATGAGCATTGTGTTCATCAAAATAATTTTAAATTTCGTCAATATTAAATTCAAATAAAAGAACCATTCCGTCGTCATAACAACGAAGCAGTTAATCCGACTTAATTTTTGGGGAAATTTAGTTTTGTTTGCAACGCAGACATATATAAGTACTAGATGCCCGCTCCGGCTTCGCCCGTGGTACATTATATAGCACTCATCAGGATCCCGTACATATACAATGGTTCACCATGACTGAAATCGGTTCAGTCATTCCTGAGAAAACACCTCTTCAAAAAATTGATTAGTAAAGGGGAGGTGTTTAATCTGTGATATTCAATGATGCAATCTTAGACACATGCTGTCATGTGTCATGTCAAAACACGAAACGTACGAAAACTCTCAAAAAGGAATATTTTTTCCCGGTTTTGTTGCATTCTTGATTCAGGCTCCGCTTCTTTTAATAGTAGCGTTATGTTCTATAGCCTATTATAGCCTTCCTCGATAAATGGACTATCCATTAGAAAAAGAATCTTTCAATTCGGACCAGTACTTCCCGAGATCCTAGCGTTCAAACAAACAAACTCTTCAGCTTTATAAATATTAGTATAGATATACCTACGTACTCTAGGTGCGTAAGTATAGTTTATTATGTTGCGCCTGCCCCCTGCGTCCCGCCCGAGACCCCACCTAGAGATACTCGTAGGTCTTCCCGAGGAGGTGACACGCGCCTGGTTTCCGGCGCTTCACTGGAGCCAAATAGAGAAGTCCATCCCCTCGCCAAGTGGCGCTCTACAACGGTGCCAGAGACAGTTGCAGTTCAATCCGATAGCGGAACCGTGAGCTTGACGGTAAATGTCAAGTCGCGGCGGCGGCGGGAGAAACCTGTGGGTGTTTTACGTTGCGTTGGGTACCAACGTTCCGTCGTATGGCCCCTACACGGCGCACAATGCGGTAATGCATCTGTGCTATGATGTATTTTTGCGCTAGCCCAATGTTTGGTAAATAGAATGAGCCACATGAGAGACAAACTGCCATAGGTTCCTTAAAAAAAAAGGTACTTGTAGTTGGCATAGCACAATACACAGCAGGCAGTGTAGATAATATCTATGGTGCTATACTATAATGGTGCATAATGCAGCACCATATACCTAACTATAATGATAGAGCTATAAGGCAGTGCGTATAGCGTAGCATGCATCAGTAACGTGCGTGGTGTCTGGTGTCGCCAGGGTCTCCGGATCATCTTCGAGGACGGGTCGCGCGTCGTGGTGCGCCTCAGTGGGACCGGCAGCTCGGGAGCTACCGTCAGGTAACACTGTAGTATTATACTCGTTTTATTTTTAATTTTTACCTTATATACTACCGTTGGCACTACCACTGTGTTGCTGTCTAAAGAAAAATCAAAAACTATTGTACGGTAGCAGTCTCTAGTAGGAGTCTGTAGAGTCCTTTACAGCTGATTATTTTTTATTTGACGTTATTCTTTGGTATTATTTACACAGATTATTTATGTATAATTTTATTGTAAGTGTTACTAAGTGTTCTTTTGAAATAATGGTTCCAATAAATAAATTGAAATTGGATTGAGTCCACGTCATCTCTCTCTCTCTCTGTGTCGCTCAGATATATTTTGCTACACACCGTTGCTAGATCTTTCAACCGGCCATAATCAACCTTGCTAGTCGATTGCTGGTTGGCAAAATACATATTTCCTCGAAAGAAAGTACATATCTTGAAAGTTCCTTATCAAGAATATAAGTAAAAACTAACAAAGTCAAAATATTCAAACATTTTCGTCGTTTCTTCACGAACTCAAAAAGACAGAATTGAGTGAAAAACACTTTAATAATATGACATTAAATCCTGTAAATGTCTCTAATATCTGCTACAATTATATCTAATAAAGAACGATAGCGCCTTTGAACTAACACCTCTCTAATCACGCCTTATTAGCCATTAAAGTCGTGTAATTAGAGTCGTATCTTTGTCTTATCTTTCGCTAATTACTCTCACTGCGTGAGGCTGATCGCCGTGTCGTGAAACAATAACACGCGTTTGTGTAGATTTCTATATTAGAATTTGGACAGAATTCATTTAATTTTTCGTTCTGGGTATGTCTGAAATTGTTAATTCAATAATAATAATTGCTTTTACACCTCTCAAGTAGAGAAAGTCTCAAGTAAAACATTAATTAGCAAATACTCTCACTGTGTTATTAATAAACATATACTCACACTCAGACAATCACCCGCTATGTACGGCGCCCTCGCCCTCGCTCCACTCATACATAGACAATACACGCACATGTATACGCACTCTTGCACACATAAATACACGTACGCACCTTCTTACACACAAACACGCCCTCTCTCTCTCTCTCTCACACACACACCCTCTCACACACGCAGACCCTCTCACACACATACACACATACACGCTTACTTACATACACAACCATAAGCACACACTCGCACGCAAACAGTCATCAACAAAACAGGGGGCTTAGCCAAGTTACAAGCGCTTTCAATCTATTCTCTATCTACAATCGTTAACGTCTAAGCGTTAGCGATCGTAGAAAGCGATAACGAGGTAGCCAAGTCATTACAAGTACGGCGAACGCTCATTCTACAATGGCCATAGAAAAAACATGGACTTTACTCTATGGTGAGCGTTCTCGAAAACGTCACTGTTGTCGTCACGGGCGCGCGCGTCTAAAGTTCAAAACAAACTATTTAAATCAAATCAGTGAATTGAAGAAAAATATTAATTTTGATATCTATCGGTGAATTTATAAGCTAATTAGTGGCCATTATTTAATACTACCTTTTTGAAATAGTGAGAAACTGAAATACTGCGTTAATATTTAAACAAATATAGTTTATAATGGATTCTAGAAATAGAGCTAGCTCGGAACAGTTTTTAATTTTATTGGACTTTAAGGATTGGATGGAAAGGTAAGTTACACTTAAATTATTTCATTAAAATTAGTCCTATCTAATAATCTAAATCATTTTGTGATAATGAACTCCTTTGTTACTCTGGAATTTGAAATATAAACAATGACGTGTTACGCGACACAAACTAGGTCCTTGAGAAACAGACCACTTATATTTCGACCCTTTTTAGTTTGTTCTAGCTTTAAAATATATTTTTTTACTAATATTTCAGTGGCGATTTATTAAGGCCCCAATCAGGACCTCAAGGCAGAATCAAACAGGATCGGTTATGGCAGGAATTAATTGAATTACCTACTTATCTCTACTGGTGGAGGGATAGTTAAATCAAAGGAGAAATGGAAAAAAGTAAGTTGCACATTTATGTTTTTTATTTTTGTAATTATTATTCTGATAGGTATGATGGAGAAAAGGAATGTATGGGATGAAACATATCATAATCAGATAAAGGTTCAACGATCAGATAAAGGTTCAACGATCAGATAAAGGTTCAACGAGTGACTATTTTTATTTGATTACATTTAAAGTATCTGATGGATTTTTTATATAACTATAGGTACCTATGGGTGGATTGGAAGACCAAGTAAAAAAAAAGGCTCTGACATTGCGCCGTGAAATTCGTGACACTGCTGGTGGTCCAAGCAGCAGACAAGCCCTCTCAGATTTAGAGCAAAGGGTGTTGGCAATAATGGGCTTGTCTGCTGTTGTTGGTTTAGCTGGCATTGAAGAGAGAGGATTTGATGTTAGTATTTAATGTGCTTGCGATCTTTACTTATATTAAAATAATAAGTATTCATAACTTTATGGTCTAAAAACGTTTTTCAGAACCAACCATCATCTTTCCAAAACACCACTGATAGGACTCAGGACCCGTCAAGTGACATACTATTGGAAATGCTACCTAGGCATCCCTCACAATCAATAGAAGGTACACTGAACTACTTAGATTTATTTACTAATTTTATTTTGACTGGCCTTGTGGCTTAGTGTGTAGTGTAGCTCTGCATGCGAAGCTAAAGGTTGTGGGTTCAATTCCCACCCAGTGGAAATATTTGTGATAATTTCAAATATGTGTATATTGTCTGGCTATATAAGTATTATATCAGCTATCTGGCTTCCATAGTACAAGCATTGCTTAGAGTGGGGTCAGATGATGTTGTGTGTAAATTGTCCACCAATAGTTATTTTAAATAATTTTATTAGTTTGGTTCACTCCCAATGACCCCACGTTAGAAGAAGATATTATTTTTTGTACCAACTGCCGCCAGTGATGGTTGTTGAGCCATTAATAAATATTTATTAATGGCTCAACTATATAAATATTAAAAATATTAGTTTTTTACGTCTACTATCAAGTTAAATTAAGGAAAACAATTTAGGAATCCTAACTAAAAGTCGAAATTGAAAAATCGATTCTGTGAACTGACTGTTTCATTAATTGACAGACAGTATGTAGCCAAACACATACCTAATATATTATATTAAATAAAATAAAACAATTTTATAATTAACGTAGAAAACTTTATTCCAAAGGAAAAATTCGGCAGGGGACATTGAGAATCGGTGGGGGTCGTTGGGAGTAATTACGTATACCATTATTTTTAGTAAATAACTACCCAAAATACATCTCATTCATTTTGTCTAGAAATGGCATCTGGCAGTCTGACTATTTTACCACCTCCTCTGGTGGTAATTCCAATCCAGCGCCAGCAACATCTCCCGTCGATACCACGTCACGCGGTGCGCCGGCGGGACGGCGGCAGCGGGAGCGCACAGCGAGCCCGGCGCAGCGGCGCGAGCGTGCACCGAGCGAGGCGCTCGCAGCGTCGCCGACCGCGTCTACGCCGCGACGCCGCGCACTGTTCGCTCGACGCAGACGGATACAAACTCCTTTTGAGCGTTCCACTAGTGAGTTTGTTAACGTTGAGAACCGTCGGTTAAAATTGGAGGACCGCGAAAGAAATTTACACCAGAGGGAAACAGAACAGCTTCGGTTGGAATCTAGAAGACTTGATATATAGGAAAACCGCAATAAAATTTTGGCTGATTTTGCTACAGCTTTAACAACTAGACTTTTACCATCCTCATCATCACTTCCTTCAACTGACATCCTTCCTTCCTCTTCTGATCAATCTGGTAGTAGCAAAATCAGTTAACATTTTACATGTATAATGTAACACTACATCCTGTATTACAATTATCCTGGATTCCAACATCAATAATGATCACCTACTATGAATAGAATGTTGTATTTTTTATATAGCAAGAAGATTGTTTTTTTTTATTTTAATAATTGTTTCTATGTAATAGTGGAAAATAAAAACTTTTCAAGTTATTCAGTATTTTATTGATATAATAGTAAAAATAAATGCCTATGCTAAACCTAAATGCTAGTAGCTCGAATGTTCTAATAATAAATGCAAAAAATAAAATAACTACCTTAACCATAGCTTTATAGTCTAAGACCCCACCATACAACGACCATCACCAAGCTGGTTATTGGATAATAAGTATTTTATATAAAATTTAATATGTCAACAATTATATTGCAAATGGGTCGTCTAAAAAATTTCAGTTCTGGACTAAAATACTTTTCACCCAATAACTAGCTCGGTAATGGTTGTTGTATAGCGGGATCTCCTACTATTACTATTTCTGGGATTCAATGAATCCTACTTATTAAGCTATTCAATATAGCTCTGCCTTGGATTAACTCAGACTGACTATTTGCACTACATATGGGAATGAATAGTCATACTCACGCTGTCATCCTCATCTACAGTGAGCACTGGTGGTGGTGGTGGTAACCCAGCTTTTAATGCTATGTTGTGCATACACAACATGCCATTATTATTTTGCTAGCAATGTATGGTTGTTAGTGGAGTACCCTATCTTTGAGCAAACATCTCCACCGAGCTTTAAGTAATCCAAAACAGTGCTCTATTGGGATGCGGGCTTGCACATGCATATGGGTATATTGCTCCTTCCTTGACCCTTGAACTGCATTAAGGATTGGTGTCATAAGCCAAGGGTGTTGTGGATATCCAGAACCACCTGAAAAATGAACAATTGACTTTTATAGACAACATTAAAGGAAACAACAAATATAATTATTTTAAAAGGAAAAATTAACAATAAATACTCGCCTAACATCAAGCCTAGTATCAAGCTCTACAAAATTTAAACTGTAAACTAAAATACTATCATTACATACCTTAACCTCTACGGATATCTCTATAGTTCCTTTTAATGATGTTTGTCGTCGGAGGTCTTCACAAAGGTCTTGGAAAGTTGCTTTATCTAACCAAAAACGCTTGATAAAAAGGATTTCCGACATTTCATTGATAATTTCCACATAATCTCGATATATTCTTCTAGCTCGACGTGTGATCAACACTTCTTCGTTATAGGCGCCCCATAACATGTTTAGTAAGTGCATTTTTATTTAAAAATAAACAGCAATGACACAAAAATAATGTAAAATAACACTACAATCGGCGATCACAACAAACAATCAAACAGCTGACGGCAACGACGCCATATTTATTTTGTCGCTTTCTACACCGCCTCAGCTATCGCCTGAGTTGGCGCTTCAAAACTACGATAGCGTTACGTTTGCGCTTGTCGAATAGCCTCTTGGCTAGCGTTTGTACGGGAGTTAGCGATGGCCATTGTAGAAAACGATTGCGTGTAGTCTCTCGTAAAACACGAATAGATAATTAGTATCTTGGCTACGATTTTTTCTCTATGTATTCTCTGACCACGTGATTTATCGCTGTTAGTTGTCATTACCATACATTTACATAGTTTTCTCTAGCGTTTACGATTGTAGAAAGACATCTTGGCTAAGCCCCCAGGAACCTGGGTATTATACTGCCCTATCACTTCAAATCTGTTTTATAGCTACGATATTTTGTGTGATACGTAACTTGTCCACTTCTAGGCTGTACATCGACTCGTACGAAGCTAAGAACGTCCTGGGCGACGCTCAGGAGATGCTGAAACCGCTGATCGACGCCGCGTTGGAAATCTCGCAGCTTCAGAAGTACACAGGCCGCGACGCGCCCACCGTCATCACGTAAAATATGTACTGACAGACACACACACACACACCCACACCCTCTCTCTCTTTCTGTTGGAAACTGTTAGAATACATGTTTAATTTTATATTTGTCACCGGAAACTCGTGAACACCGTCAGATTATATAACGCGTTAAGATTATAATCCTGCGGTAGGCTAGGTTAGTCTTCTCGTGACCACGACGCCGACGGTTGTAACGCTACCGAAACGTCGAGGTAATCAAATAAAAAGTTTTACTTCGTGATTAAGTCCTGTATAATACAAATAATAGGTTAGATACGTTTATAATCTGACGCTATTTACTATTTTATTTTTCTGTTTTTTTTTTTGTGTTATTGTTATTTTTTCTTTATAATTTAAGTGCAATAAAGAGTTTATGTATCTATCTATTTATAATTTTATGGGTGACATATACATACTTACGCCCAGATGCAGGATCCGTATTTAACATGAAAATCTATTCATTGAAGTTACCGTAAATTGTAAAAACCATCAGATTGTAACCTAACGAGTTAGATTACAAACAAACCCATATACCGTAAGGTTGTAAAGGTAGACAATTTTATGGTGATGATACACATAAATAGTCCACTTTGTTTTCACTGCTGGTACTCGGAGACTTCTCAAAAGTAGAGATTCAAAATCGTAATCCATCAAGATCGCGGACTAATGCGAGAGATAAATAAAATGTCTTTAAAATGTGTTCATTTCAGTTTCCGACTTTTAAGTTTTACAGAAAGAGATAGACGCCAACATGAGAACTGCTCCATAATTCTGTACACGATATGCTTCGATTATGCTATTGTAAAATGTTTATGTAGGTTGTGTTCTGTGCACTAGTTCGTCTCTGTACCCTTACTGTGTATCCCTGATGTGTAAGTGCTAATTATAAGTGAAATTGTTGTTTAAGTTTAGGGGTGTTTTAATGTTATTAGGCTACTAACAAAATAGGTGGTTCCAAAAACAAACGGTGTTTAAATTCCGCATTTAAATCTACGAATACTTTTATTATTGTAAATTTCTATATAGACGGGGATGACCTTTTATACCCTACGCTATCTTCTTAATGTAAAAATGTAATGCGCTTTACACCAGGCTAGTTAGTAGCCAAACGTAGACCTATTATATGTATAAAAAATTGCTAGAATGTTGGTAGATTTATAGTTTATTTACAAAATTGTTACCAATTTTATTTTATATCACAAAAATTAACTTACAACCAAAGGTAAAAACATTTTTATGATTCATATTTTTATAAGAACAATCGTGTTACAAAATATACGAATTTTATTTATAATTGTGTCTTATTTCTAAACTTATTACTATAACTGACTAGATTATATTATAGTTATACATTTTTGGTATGGGTTAATATTGAAATATGAATAATGAATTAACGGGTAATTTAACGTTTAATGTGGTCGATCCAGCTCGAATTAGGGGTTTTCAAGGGAAGTGCATGCGCATCACCTACATCCGGTTCAAGCGTACATTTGGCGCTAAAACTTAATACGGGCTGGACCAACCATGTATTCTGTAACTTGTTAATTAATTTAAATAATGTAACAAAAACCCTATAGTTTTAATTTATAATTATTTGTCACCGAAGAATCCAACAACCGACTTCAAAATAAGAACCAAATGACTAAATAGTATATTTTGTGATTTTTGCACATTACTTCTTGGGGGTACAATAACTCGCAAAGATGTGGTACTTCGCCAAACGGACTTTGCAAAGAGTCCAACCACCGCAAAAACACGAATTATTAAGCATATAAGCCAAAATGTATCTCTCTTAGTCTGTGGCTAATGAATACGCACAATATTATAAAAAAACTCATGATCTAAGTAAAATTTTCAGGTAAAAACAAAAATACATTTAAATTGTCATCTGCTCGTTTTTGAAGTCGGTTATAAATATCACCATAAAACCAGGCGCGGATCCAAGGGGGAGGGTCATGAACCTCCCCCCGTCCCTGGGCTGGGTCCAGTACCTAGGTGAACCACTGATTAAACCCCCCCCCCCCGCTCACGGGTGTTAAAGGGTGGGGGACTGGAGCCAAAGCTGGATCCGCCCTTGCGTAAAACGTCAATACAGACATTTGTTCATTATTTCCTTTTTAAATACGGTATTAAACAGAGCAAAAAAGGATTTTATGTAATTTCCTGTAGCAGGTAAATTTTACGACTAAGAAATAGTATACAATTTATAGTAGTAGTAACATAGCCTATTCTCTTAAAAAACTACCCACGACTACAAAGACTAGCACAGACGAATTAAATGGAAACCGAGACTTATAAATACGTAATGAACTGAAATTGTAACTCTAACTATACACATTTTATGTCTAGCTCGAATTTCACTATAATAAACATAACTAAAAAAAAAAGAATTTGTCCGTCAGATTATTCAAAAATAATATATGCGCGTGTGTGTGTTGTGTAACAAACAAAAAATTGGCACTCATAGGGACTGCCTAGAAGTGAAAACTTATAACTCAGATTTTTTTGATATAGGGAACAAAAAACACTTGTCCCATATTTTTCCAGTCTATAGTGGCCGGCAAACAAGTTGACCCAAAAGTGACGTGGAAGGGGAAAGTTCGCGCATGTGCACTTCCACCAAAGAGAGCTTAAAAACGCTTCTACGCAGCCATGCACAGCTAACTTCATTGGGTCAACTTGTTTGCCGGCAACTATACCTGACGGACCAATTAAGAATGGTAGGTTTATTTTTGGCCCTGCATTTTTTTCATGCAATTTTTTTTCATGCATGCATGTTCATCTATTCGTTTATAAAGAACTGCATGAGTAAGTTGAGTGCGCCGAAGACGAGTATGGCGGAGTAGAAGAGGGCCTTCCACCACGTTAGTTTGTTCCGGAGGTGGAGTGAGCGCATCTGCAGTAGGGAGGGGGAGCGCGAATATGTGGACCAGGCCGCTCACTGCGCCCGTGTACCTGAGGGACAAAGGAGGGATTAAAATATAATTATACATTATAATACAAACAACGCTGGAAAGTAATCGTCTGCTATCTTATCGGATGCATTTCCGAGAGTGTGCAGCTGACTTGCATGATTGCTCCACTGCACTTTTTTCTATCGGGCTGACTAACTCAAAAAGCGCTCCGAAAGAAAACCTTAAAACGCTGGTGAAATCGCAGGTACAGATAGTATATATTATTGTATAGATAATACTTATCTTAGTTTTAATAACAAAGAATGAGTAGGTAAATATTTATCACAATTATTGGTATACATTGTACATTGTGTCGAAATAAAAGTAAAAACATATTTTACACGTACCTAATATGAACATAATGATTAAAACATCAAAGTTACGGTAAAGTCAAAACAATCAAAATATTTTTCCCTCTGTCGTTATTAAAACGATAAAATATCTTGTGTACCGTATGATAGTCCCGATGTTGGGACAGAAGCAGGCGACGAGGATGCAGAGCGCCACGATGGCGAGGTTGACGGCCGCGGTGACCGGCCGCGAGTCCGCCAGGGACAGCACCAGCCGCGCCTGCGACCGCAGCATGAAGGCCACCAGAGGGTATACCGTCACCACCTGCACAACAAAATGCTCCTATATATTGGGCAGGGCCCAAGCTACCGGTGGTTAGGGCTGCAGACTGAGGAAACTCCTGACGATGCGCGCTGTGTCAAGGATGACCGCCGCGTGCATAATGGCCCTTAATCCAGCCGTCTATCGTAAGTCTCTTGAGATGTTGGTCGAGACTTTTCGCTACAAGGCAGTTTGCCGACACGACTATTGGGACTATCAACATCCCACATGGCGGTAAGCTCGTGAGCCAAGTCAAGGTACCTGCTAAGCTTGATTAAGGATTCTTTATTCTTAAAAAACTTAACTTAATTTTTTCGGACAACATGGGTACATGCCAACATGGAAAGGATAGCTTGCCTATGATATGTATAATTGTGGTGTACCGTGATGTACGGATTCTAAGCTTGGTCAAGTGGTGTCCTTGCACTCTCTTCTGAGATAATTTCTTGCCACATCCAGACACAGAACAAATATCGATATTCCACGACATACGTACGGATCAGTAGACTGCGAAATATAAGGCAGTCATGGCATTATTACCCCCTTATTACTCTCGACTGGATAATCGACTTTTCTCCACGCAGATACCACCAATTTTACTCATTGTGAACTTAATTGCTTTGCAGTAGTGACGCTTTTCAACATCCCTACTAATTTCATATAAATAACTGACCTGAAACAGTAGAAGTATCCTCGCTACAGCGGTCATAACGTCGTGCATCTCGAAGTTGTTTAAAATGTTCTGAAATTATAAGAATTAATTAGTTTTTTTTGGGGTATTTGGCTTGCGTGTAGTATGAATGGATGGTTTGAAACAGGGAAAAGAAGTTAACTCAGATTTGACAAAAAGAGAAAGCGAATATTATGTATATGTTGGTGCGAGAATCAGTCGTGTACACACAACGGAATGTAGAATAATGTTATGGGATATGATTCGCTCTCGTTAAGTAGACACTCAAATTGTCGAGTGTCTTCAAAATGAGAGTGACTCCGTTTCCTATATGTATGCTCTATCTTCGACCGCATCGTCGGTAAACGGACCGACGAGTAGCTTGACCAGCGCAAACCCCAATATCCTTATCATTCTCCTACGACCTTATTCCGTTAACATCTATCGGGGATCGGGGAACAAGTTCTACCGAAAATTCTTGGTTACGGATTACGGCAGCTGTCTGATTGAGACAATAATAGACTTTTGTTCCGCGCGCCGATAGTTTGAACTAATCAAAATCCGTGGAATGTTCTTCTGTCCTTGTAATATTCACAATCACTATCTAATATTTTTACAATCTTTGAATGTAAATTATTTAAATTATATGCAAATAATCAAGCGGGTCTAACGTATCAACAGTTCTTCTCCAAGCAAAGACTACCAAGGTTAGTAATTATGAACTTAGGTATTTACAATTTTACAATGCAGTAGCGATACTTTTGAACAGACCAATTTATGCTATATATATTAACACAGGTCTCCAGCCTAGCACGGCTGCTAATGAACTATTAACTTAGATTAAGTATTTGTTCCAAGTGTAATTAAGAATTTTGATGTTTTTTAAGCCAAAATAATGATTGAATCAATAAATAAATAAATTAAATTAAATATTGAGGTTATTATTTTAATTATTAAAATCTAATCAATATCCCTAAAACTAAGTTTCAACTAGCTTCAAAAACCTTTCGAACTAAATTTCGTCATTTCCTTCAACCCGTTAAAACATTTTTATCGCAGTTTTTAGTTTACTGTTTTACTTCTCGTACCTCTGTAATTTAATCGCAATTTTTCATTAATTAATTAATCGTAAATGTAATTTAAATTGGTTCAGTAGTTATGCCGTGAAAGTGTGCCAGTCAGACAAGAGTTACTTTCGCATTTCTAATATTAGTATGGAAATTATCGACTATATAGAACTGGTTGGCGGTAGAACCGGTAAACGTCTGTTCCTTTACCAGAATTCTATTCTACAGGTTGAAAAATATCGTAATGGCGGTTTCAATTTGCAAACCAAGACTGTTAAAGACTTTATAATTTTATTCATTAGATTTAGGGAAAATTGGCAAAATGAAACATTGGCGCTACATTTGCCAAAAATATGTACGTCTCTAGGTCCAGAAAACGCCCCATTGCAAAGAATGGATGACTCACATCTTGGATGCAGGACTTGGCGAGCGGGAAGCAGATGTAGAACACGGCGCCAACCAGCGTGTACGTTACGGTCACCAGCAGAAACGCTATCGTCAGGTCGCGGCCCTGGAAACAAATATAAAATTGGCATCTGGTTTCTTTCAATAGAATTTAGAAAAATATTAATCTCAAAGGCACTCTCAATTTTTCACGATAAAAAGTAAAGCCTAACCAGAATAACATAGTCGTTTAGAACTTTAGAAGTTAGTTAGAAGAAGGTTTTCCCTTCTTTTTGCCCCACTGTAGGTACCATCGTTTACGCGACGTTAAAAGTAAAACAATTTTACAAAAGTTTTAAGACTACTGCAAGTAGGTACTGATTTTTTTATAATATGGCACAATTTAACAAAAAAATTAAGACTACTGTAAGTAGATATAGATTTTTTTTATAATATGGTGCCCGATTGTAAGCAACATGCCTGCCAATAACAAACATGGGTAAGTAGTAGATATGTAATAGTAAACGTACATTGTTCTCCTGTCGCTCGTTGTTGTTCATGATGGTGATGATGATGTTGTGTATGTAGAAGGAGAGCGCCAGCATGCCGCTGAGCACAGCCGCGTCCTTCACCGCCGGCGCGGGCACCGCCTCCAGGTGCAGGCCCCACGTGGAGCCCTTCACCACTACGAACACTATCAGGTACAGGACGGACAGGGTTCCTGGGAACACCACAAAGACTTCTTACATCTTAGACATCTTATTTATTTAAAGGGACCTATGGTAGTTGCCTTCAGATACCCTCTACTGCTTGCCACACATAGGGCTGGCACAGAAAGTGCAGGGCCCACTAAAAAGAGTGGCTCATGGAGGGTTCAGAAACTGAGCTGGTTTCAGAAACTAAGTGGACCACTAATTAAAACACACGCATGCAAAGCTGTATCCGTCCTTGCCTGGTAACTATACTACTACACTACACAATACACATTTGTAGTATATTTTACTGGAAGTTTACGTGAAAGCAGTCTAAGCTTACCGTATCCAAAGAGTTATCTTGTACAACTAGCGTAAAGACACCTCAGATGGTACCTACGATTTCGGCTTGAGGAGTCGACGGTAGACATAGCTTAGCAAATTAGCATACTGAAGTCGCAATAATGACCTGGTCACATCATTTGTAGGAGAACCGGAAAATCCGGGATAGATGGGCTTTAGACTGGAGACCCCGAAAAGTGGGGAATCCTGGAACCAGATGGAGTGACAACTTGACAAAGCAAATGGAGGCCTAAATCCAAGAATGGATGGTTTTTATGTAGATGTTATTTAGACTTTGATGAAGTTTGTAGGTTTGTACGAATTTACAAATAATTATCCCAACATAACTACAGACGCACATCAACATAAATAAGTAGGTCATTTAACTTTTTGTGCCGGATTTCATAAGTGTGCAATCAAAAGACCCCTAGGTTATCCGCTTCAATAAGTTACGTCAGCCGAAATGGTCAATGTGGAGATTCGTGACGTAAAGTGAATAAATAAGTATTTAAAAAATGCTAGGGTATTATTCCAAAACATTATTTAAAACTGTCTTTGCAGCTACGTTCGAAATTCCAAAACGAATATGGTTTTCGAAACTTTGATCTAAAATTACCGTATGTTTTTGATAACATCTTGATTGTATTCGAATTGGCTGCAATCAAAGTTCTAAAAAGCAATTTTCAAACAGTGTAGGATGCCGCATATTTTAAGTATTACCTGGATAGTAACATTGTAAAAGGTACACAACGAAACAAAGAAAACAAAAATTGAAACGGCAACTTACCCAATGAATTAAACTTGGTAAAGAAGGAGACATTCCTGAAGTTAAGCAGCGGGAATATGATGAAGGCGACGTAGATGGGCACAGTGGAGTGCAGGCCCCAGTACGGGGAGTCCTCTTGGGGCTCCGGGACGATCAGGGAACCGTTCACTCCGCGGTTGGGGCACACCACGGACGAGTTGTATGTGGTACTGTTGGCTTGGTTTATGTCTGGAACAAGTACTTTATTATGTACTTTTTTCAAGGAGCCCTAATTATTTTCCTCAAATAAGAGTACCCTCTGTTATGCCTTAGAACATCAGCTATTTGCCAGTGAAAGTCCAGTCTTATTCGGTCTAGGCGCTTCGAAGATTAGCCGGAACAAACAGACAGACAAAAAATAGTGTTTCAGATACAGGTATTCAAATACTTTCATTTAAACTTAGTAGAAATCTGTTAATTTTTATATTACTCGTCTGTCATAGTGTCTGTGTGACACTGCAATTTCATTTATTTGTGTAGATATCAAAACTGAGACAAAATTCCTGAGTTATCAGTAGACTTTAGGTTCCACGAGGTTACACATTATCTAACTATTTTTCGTTTTGGACATTTTGGACGAAATAAATAAAGCAAATGCAAAAGGGACAACACTCTGCAACATGATATTGTGAAAGAAACAAGACTAACCTGTGAGATAGTTAACGGTGAAGTAAAGGAAGTTGGTGATGAGGATCCAGTAGACGATGTTAGCGCCGAGCAACACGACGAAGCTGAAGACGTGCGCCAGCGCCTCCGCTGCGGGACCCAGCAGGCGCCGGCACAGCGACGGGACTTCGCATGCAGATGTTCCTGAGGAACACATTAACGAGCATGATGTATGAGACGATGAGAGAAAATAGGCATATAAAATAACTTTATTATTTGAACGTAATAAATAACTACTTAAATTGAGGCAAAATTATATCTAATCAGGATTTTCAACATATTATAGGCCTCAGTGCGGTGTAGAGAAACGAGGCCGGGCGGTAATTACCGTGGTACTTGTGTATGGAGAGCAAGATGTGTGCGGTGTAGAGACACGAGGCCGGGCGGTAATTACCGTGGTACTTGTGTATGGAGAGCAAGATGTGTGCGGTGTAGAGACACGAGGCCGGGCGGTAATTACCGTGGTACTTGTGTATGGAGAGCAAGATGTATGCGGTGTAGAGACACGAGGCCGGGCGGTAATTACCGTGGTACTTGTGTATGGAGAGCAAGATGTGTGCGGTGTAGAGACACGAGGCCGGGCGGTAATTACCGTGGTACTTGTGTATGGAGAGCAGGATGTGTGCCACGTGTAGAGACACGAGGCCGGGCGGTAATTACCGTGGTACTTGTGTATGGAGAGCAGGATGTGTGCGGTGTAGAGACACGAGGCCGGGCGGTAATTACCGTGGTACTTGTGTATGGAGAGCAGGATGTGTGCGGTGTAGAGACACAGCGCAGCCATCAGCGGTAGTAGAACCAGCGCCGCCGGCAGCCCCGCACGCTCCACGCCCCACGCCATGCTCAGCAGCGACGACCCCATTATCGTGTTCCACACGGAAAATCTGAACAAAGAGAGAAAAGACAAATAATTTAACACGTAGTGGTGGCTAGAAAAATAAAGTTTTCTTGTTGCAAAGTTATCTCCATGGGTACCGATTAAACGTTATCTTGACAACCAATCTGCAGAAGTAACCTGCAGAAATTACTTCGATCAATCCTACCGTTGTGTACTGGACGCAACTAGGTCTACACATTAGAAGTACCTATTGCTTCTGAAATTGATCAATTCATTTCATTAATAAATGGGATTTCGTTACAGAAGGCAGATTTACCCGCTGACCTGCAAATATCTTTGACATTGGTGACATTTGGTGGTTGACTCGTATACCTACTTACGATTAGACAATTTCGTCCACAATTATTATACATCGGTAGGATTTACCGCAGTAATTTCTGCAGGTTAGTTGGTATGTCGGTTGTTTGGATATCAGCCTAATAGAAAAAAAATGCCACAGAATTTTTAATTTTTCTAGCCACCACGTCCTATTCTATGATTCCTAGAACATTCGCTAGGACTCTGCCTTCATCAGTACCTACGCAAAGAAAATGTTCTGTTACAGGAAAACTTTATTTTGCGAACCACTTAATACTCTTCTGACAGAACATGTTAAGTGCATTAGAACTTACATCGTAACTAGAGAGCTCTGCTTCTTCTTCTCGGCGGGTTTGATTGATTTCTCGAACTGCTGCTTATAAGTTTCCAGGATGTCTCTGCCTGATATCTCACACGGACCCTGTAACCACGGATGGAATAAATGAAAAAAGATCTTTCAAAATCTAACTCTAGGTCACCTCATCCTAAGATAAAAAAAAATCGCGAATTGAACTCATAAAACATTACACATAGGTTAATAGTACCTGGTTGACCGAGCTTTGCTCAGTTTTTTTAAATGATATTTAGGCAGGTACGAATTACGTAGTGATGACTTACTTAGACCTACTTAGATACGAAATAAATTAAGGCTAATAAAAAAAAAAGGCTCAGAGTATAAGATTTTCTCAGAAAAAAAAGAACAAAAAGAGAAGTCCCAAGTGTAACCATCAGGATTCGAACCGGGGCCTGTTGACTCCGGGGACGAGCATATTCCGTCTGAGCCATTAAACCATGCCATGACTTAAAAAACAGCGGCAAAATAAGTTATCGTAATCTAATGACATTGTAGGAGTTTTTCTTTGTCTAAAAACGCGCATAAAATGGCGTTTTAAAAAAATAAAACCTATTTAGGTCGATTTATCGTGCCCGAAACCCCCTGTATACATAATTTCATGAAAATCGTTCGAGCCGTTTCCGAGATATAGATTCTATATATATGTAAATATACCTACAAGAATTGGTCGTATAAAGGTATGAGAGATATATATACACCTACAAGAATTGCTCGTTTAAAGGTATAAGATTAATTACTTTCGGCAGCATTAGATTCAACTGTGGTCACCAGAAGACTGCCTACCTGTAAAGTCTTGTCGCGACCACAGCCGTTGTAACGCTGTCGGCACGTTCAGGTTACACCAATCGGGTTTTTTTAAAACATACGTTTGGAAAATCTGTAGTAGATACAAATCGCTCGGAATAAAATATTTGTCATTTTGAGTATATTTCTGGTATTGTCATTGTTTCGTGTTTCCTAAACAAGATTGAGCAAAATTTTCGCAATAGAAAAAATCAGGAACAGGCCTCGAAATGAAATAATTTAATATAAGATTTAATTCATTAGATGTTTTCAATGTGACCTCAAACTTAGTTTAGGGGTAACTACCATAGGGCAAGTATATCATAACATTAATACTAACTAATATATATTAATATATATTTCAACTTTTGCTTTACGGCTTTTATTGTGGTTTTTAGCCTCACGATTTTGCCAATGTCACGTAGAAAGATAAACCGCCAAACGAGGAGATTGGTGTAGGTACCTAGGCAAGTGCTTTTGAACGGTAACTTTTGTTCAATGTGTTTAGTGTATTTTTGTTTTTCTCCCCTTTTCTGAAAAAGAAAGGGGTTAGTTCTAACTACAGGACAAGCACAAGACATGTGTTACACACACATATTTCTACATATCAGAATATATACAAGTATTCATTTATTTATATTTACAGTTTTTTTAATTATATTTACATAAAATATATACAAAAGGAGTATTAACTAGGGACAGGAGGGATTTAAGGGAGGGGAGGTAGGACGGGGAATATCCGGGGGATGACATCATATGTACCTATAAGGAATGCTGCATCAAGGGACAATCGAAGAATATATGATCCACATTTCTCTCATCCAAGCCACATTCACAAATAAAGTTATTATCTTATTATTTAATTTTGCAATGAACGTACGAGGTGACTTATATGCGTCACACGAGAATTTGGGCATTTGATATCTCAGTTCTCATGAACTGTCGCGTCGAATGACCTGTCAAGTAGTGATAAATAAAAAAAATATAAGAGAAAATCATATTTACAAAGGCTTAGACTAAATTTAGTCGACTGAATTTAGTTGCTACTGAATTCAGTGCATTCAGTAAATCAGCAACTATTTCCTTTTCTTCTCCTAATCCAAGATTAATGTAAAAAAGAAAACAAATGACAAAGGCCACGGACCCCGGAGTCTGTCGAGTTGCTAAATTCAAATAAATAAATAAAAGTATAAGTTATACTAAATTCAGAAACGACTGCCTGCTACCAATTTGGTGCTGAATTTAGTAGTCTAACCAATGTCCTAAATTTGTTGCTGAATTCAGTCACTAAATTTACAAAACACAGGACATAACAGGAACGCGAATTACCGGTTAAAATCGCGGGGCGCTTCAAAATATTATCCCAATATATACTTACTTATGAAAAAAAAAATTTTAAGTAAGTATATATACCCATATAAATCTCACTACTTTCGTTGTTGAAGTCAACAACTAAGCCCTATTTCATCATATTTATTGTAAGTTACGGCTGCTCTAGTCGGGAGAACGGCGCCTGTCGATCCGGAGACCCCGGGTTCAAACCCCACACGCACCGCTGTCTTTTCGAAGTCATGTGCTTAATGCCGCTAACTTAAAACGGTGAAGGAAAACATCGTGAGGAAACCGACATGTACCTAGAATCTTGTCATGTGCCATCCACCAACCCGCCGCACTGGGTCAGCGTGGTAGATTATGGCCTTAACTCTCTCCTTGGAAGAGAAGGCCTGAGTCCCAGCAGTGGGAACATTTAGTGGGCTGTTGATGATTGTACTTAGTTCTTATTTCTCATTTTCATGGGATTTACAAGGTAATATGTACAGAATATTTGTGAGCTCCAGTTGTCATTGTAACAATCGCGAAATTCTAAATATAGCGGCATCAGATAACGTGAGCACTGAACTGATGCGTAAAATAACATCTAATTATCTTACATGTAATGATGTATAACTTAGTTTTTATATAACGTCGTGTATCTGGGGTCTCGTAGCAATGAGATATCGCTAAAAACTCTGGCCTACTTATTTTTATCTGAAATTGTCGTCTTAAGTTACAATCATTGGGGATGGTACGGTCTGTGATAAAGGAGGTATTACAACGTGACATGTCATTGACTATTTATTGTTGTATGCGTAATTGGCAGTGTTATAAGTAGAGCAATGCCAAGGATCCTAGGCACGGGGCGGACAAAAACAAGTTTCCAAAGGTCACTTATGGGTAGAGCTAAACAAATTTCTCAAGTATCATACCTAGGTCCTTTTATAAAAAACATGGCAGTCATTCATAGAAGGAGAACGATGGCAAATAAACAAAGAATAAAAGATTACAGGGAGGTATTAGTGTAGATTTTTTGTCGTTACTGCAACGAGGTAAGTTATAACACCGCACTCCTTTTAGAAAACAATTGATTGTAAAATAAATGGCAAATACTTATGGTATTGTTTTTACTTGATTTGGTAGAGGAAGCGTTATAGCATCCATCCATCTTTGTCTAGTAGCAATATATTTTTATATATAAAAATGTTATGTTGGTTTGTGTACGCTTCAAAAACTCAAAAAGTTCTGGACCGATCGAGCTGAAATTTTAGAATGATATATAATTCGCATCAAGGATTGTTTTTATCTACTATTTGTATCACAATGTGCCACAGTGAAGCGGGGCAGGGCACAGCTAGTAATCAATATATCTCAAGATATGTATATTAGTTTTCATGAAAACCATTATAACAATTCCCTCGCTCCCCAACTTATAACTTAGCATTAAACAGCTCTAATGTTGCACAATACGTCACCAGTGTAAGGTAGCTACAGATACATAGTGACCTATATTACGCGTGTCAGTGACTCAACTCTCCAAAATTTGACTCATCCTAAAAGCGTTTAACGCGCACGCTCCGCTGCTCCGACGCTGCGCCGCTACATCAGCATGTTCGTGGCGCAAACCCATGAGATGTTCGCCTACCAAGAAATCCTCAATACTATATTTTTTACTAATATTTTTGAAGTGGGTCCCCACAGACAGATTTTTCGTGGACTGCGAATTGAATTCTAGAGCACGTTCGGGAATGATAAGAAATCCTCGGGTAAACTCGGGACCGGCATTGGTCATCTCAAGAAATACGTCAGCATTTCCCATTGGGCATTTAGAAATGCGTTATCATTTCTAGATCCCCTCGACCCTCGTAGTTCACAAAGTAAGCTATCAAATTCTGAATTATAAGTTTTCACTTCTATCAGTAGTTCCTATCACCGCAATTTTTTTCACTTCAGGACTTCATTAGGTATAGTTAACCTTATAAACCTACTTACCAGAGAGTCGGTGCTATAAGTCGGGGCGGAGAGTCCATAGCGCGGCGCGGGGGCGGAGGCGCCGAGCAAGGGCGCGGTCTCGCGCGACATGGCGCTCCGGTAGCTGTGGCTGGCTGTACTGCACGGCGCCGGCGTGCAGTTTCTGCGGGGAAATAGATACAAGTTATCGTCAGAACAGCTATAATGAATAAGAAACGATTGCGTTCTCCTCTTTGTTAATAACTTTTACAATGGTTCCAACCTCGAACTTCCGAAATAATCAGCTGTTTCATACATTTAGATTTATGTAATTGAGAGATTGCAGTAAATTTGTAAATTTACTGAATGTTCCACTATATTTGTATAAAAATGAATTTGTGTCTGAGAGAGCGTATGCAGCCAACTGCACTAAGGCGTAAGGCCACATCCCCATTATTGATAAAAAATCGCATCTCCCTCCCTCCCTCTTCCACTCCACTATCACACTATCCGCGGGAAATCTTACATACTTACTTCCTTATTCTTTATTCTTTAAAAATATAGGTATCTATGTCCAAGCAAGTAATAATGTGTAATTTAAAATTGCATTTTTTAAACTCCGCTTACACACACTTTATTATCCCGAAAAAAGAACAGATTCTTACCTGTATCTATTTTTCCTTCTTCTGTCTTCGCAATATTCGCAGTCTGAATAATCCGAGCACGCGCTACCAAAGATCCTTTAAAAATAAATAATTTTACATAATTAAGAAATTCCTATATTACAATGCAAATATTTTTTATTAATCGTGTTGAAAATATACTGCAATAAACTATATAACTATTAAAACACAACACAAAAAACTCGTTTACCGTTTTTATAAATAAATTAATTGGTTAATTCAATTTGTACGCGAAGGATGTGCTCTTGTTGAAAACTGGTCGTTAAATGTGAAGATTATCGTCATTTGTTGTTGTAATTATAAAATGGTTTTGTGTATTTTTAGCCTTTCGCTTTGTCATAGGCCTTGCGGACATCATTCATTATCTTTCGTTACGAGTTCAGATTTAATAGGTTCCAAAAGGACACCTTTCAATGTACTTAGACTGTATTTTGCACGTACGTCGTTTGCTACCTACTATGATTAGGCTGTAATGTAAAAATATAGATGATTCTATTAAAAGCTATACCAAAAAAGAAAGGTTAACAAAAAAGGTTAAAAAAATTAAGCTAGATAAGTTCTCGTATTTAATACGTTCTCAAGATGCAAAATAAATATACCCACCCTGTCAAAGATAGTTCATATTCATAATTTCCCCAAAGGTGGCGTCTATTTTTAATCTTGAACCATAATACGAGTAGGTTTGCATTTGAAAGATGCGATCTACGCCAAAGCGTGTTCACATACATACATACCTACATACAAGACACCGATTAAATCACGACTTCAATTTAACAAAAAAACAACAAAAAGATTGAAGCCACCTTTGACGAAGCTGAGACATTTTTGACGAGATTGAGCCATCTCAGAAAAAATCTTTGACAGAGAGATATACATGTTTACATCCCGAAAGTGTCTTATTGGCATAATAATCGTATCCAGAAGTAGGTACAGTTAGAAGTTTAGCAAATTGAGGGCCAATTTCTCAAAATTTGCACGACTGTCAAGTACCTAGTTGTATTATTTTGCTTTAGTTTTATTATCTGCTCTAAGTCTAAGGTCAATATAATGTACCAGGGGTACAGACAGTTTGATTCGAATTGATTTGAATCGGTTTCGTCAGTCACGTGTGCGTACACGAACGTTGCGTTGTAACAATTCAAATCTGGTGATAGTTTTTTTTACTTTTACCTACTGATAGTTTTTTTTACTTTTACAGGTTTACACCAGACCGCCAACTCGATGGAGCGTGCTTAGGTCCCTAGAAGAATCCGATTCACTCTCGATTTGAAGACACCAAGAGTGTAACCATACGGATAACCCCACTCAATCAATACATTCCACAGCCTAGACGTTCCTATCACAAATGTTTTTTAATAGTTGCCAAAACAGAAATCAATCAGGAAATTCGTACCTATACGTCATTTGTTTTGCACAACTGCTATAAGACGATCATTCGATCAAAGAAAGTATCGTAGTAAATCTTTCTTCAAAAGTTCTTCATCCAAGGTAGGTACGAGTTTTTTTTAAATAAAGAGTGACGAGACGAGCAGGACATGTGCCTGATGGTAAGCAACATGCCTGCTACATAACAGCACAGTGACATGCAGCTATTGGAACATGACGAGTCAAAATGATTACCTAGCACTGCACTACGCTCCCAGAGATCTAAGATGTTATATCTCTAAACACTATAATATCTTTGCGAGGTAGAACTCGGTTTGTACCAACGAAATCCAGGTTCTACCCCCGATAATATTCGTTAAATATTTTTATACATCCTTCTTATATAACACATGATGGAACTAGTAAAAAAGTGTAGTTTTATTAACGCATTATTCGCAGACTGTGCAACTTATCTGCATCGTATCTGCATGATCTATTACCACACTGACTTTTTTCTTTCAGAGTAGGTATTCGTTGCTCGAAAAGTGACATTGTTTCACGGTCCCCGTTCCAAAAACTCGATCGAAGAGGTTTGACTCTAACTTTTGTGAACATCTAGGCTGTGGAATGTGTTGTCCGAGTGGGTTTTTCCCGATGTTTACAATCTTGGTGTCTTCATATAAAGAGTAAATCGGTTTCTTTTAGATAAGAACATAAGAACGCTCCAATTATTCATACTTATTAAAAGAATCTTACATTTATTTATCTGGAGTAACAATCTATGGTGTTTGATAGGTGCATGCCATTTATTATAATAACCTACGTATTTTTTTAATCTGTAGTGGTAGGACTCCTAGCAGAGTCCGCCTGGGGAAGTACCACACCTTTGCCAGTTATTCTACCGCCAAACAGTAATGTTTTCACATTACTGTGTTCCGGTTTGAAGGGCAATGTTTCCAGAGAAATTACAGGGCTTAGAGATATAACATCTTAGATCTCTGGGTGATAAGCGCAGTGCAGTGCTAGGTAATGATTTTGACTCTTCATGTTCCAATAGCTGCGCGTCACTGTGCTGTTATGCGGCAGGCATGTTGCTTACCATCAGGCACATGTCCAGCTCGTCTCGTCACTTCTTATTTAAAAAAAAAACAATATAAATATCTAGGAAACCCCTCATTACTATTTACATTCATTATTAAACGGATACTACTTAAGTAAATAATCAACATTTAGTTGGAAATCTAGTGATGAAATTTCGATAACTCTTTCATCAGACAATTTTGTCCTTCTAAAGTGCATAGAGTAACTATGTGTCGGTAATAAATAAATGAGTACGATTGTTCATGTTTATTAACCTATTTACTAAAGATTATTGCGATTGCTATAATTACGCTTCAGTAGTACCTACCTAAGTTGGGTCAACGGTATAGTTACACATACGCACACACCCTCGCACAACTGTTATAGCTAAAACATATCCTATCATCCAGGGCCGGGTCAACAGGACTGGAAGTCAGTGTTTCCACTTTAATCATTTCCTTTCTCCTCGCCTCAATTAAGATTTCCCCTTTTTTCCCCTCAAAAATTATTCTGGTATAGTTTTGGCACCCCCTTCCCCCTCAGGCGAGATTCAAATTTTAAAATTGCAACTAATCTCAATAATATTTAAGCTTTCATCGATATGACATGATTTCCCCTTTTTGTTCCCCTCTGGACCCTAATTTCCCCTCAAAAGGGGAAGTTCCCCTCATTGTGGAAACACTGCTGGAAGTATGTGCGGTCCGAATTGGTCACAAGTCACAACGGACATAATCCCCCCTCCAAATTTGTATACGTTCATTGATTTCAAAGGACGCAGTAATATATACCTAAGTCTATTAGAGTAATATCCCAGGGCCGCCAGACGTCACGTATTTTCTGATGACCGAAATGAGGACATTGAGTAGAGTTAGTACGTACTAAGAACACATGCTTACTCGACGTGTGCTTACTTAGACGGCCAATTTTGATATATGGGGTAATGAATACTTCACATATTTTCTGATAGCTGATTATCACGTATGTTATAGGCAATATCCTTAAAAATAAAGCCACAATACTCCCAGACACTTTCCGTCGGCAGTTTTGCTTAACATACGCTTTATATACCCAAAATAGATAGATAAACTCTTTACTGCACTTAAATAATAAAACAAAATTAAATAATTACTTAAATTCTCATATTCCATTTGTACATATGTTCATCAGGCAACTATTTTAAAGGCTTTTCCAAAAAGACAGATCGATCTAAGGGGCCAATAATACCCTAAACTCAATTTCTAGATAGCCATGGTTAGATGTGGTCTATCTTGTCTTGATAGCCATGCTTAGAAGGCTTATTTACCCGACAATGCGTTGACGATTTACCCCAGATTAGCATGCCCTCCTTTTTCATCCGCATAATTTCCAAAGTGTGCTATCAAATTCTGCGTTAATGTTTTCACTTCTATCGGCAATCCCTATGACTACCAATTTTTTTTTTTAGATTTAGGTTTATACTTGACCGCCATTTCGCCTGATGCTAAGTGTCGATGCGATGTTGATTTTTCTCTCCTATACAACATTATTTATAATCCCTTTAGGCCGCTGTACCTACCTAAATTGGTTTATTCGCTCTTTGCGAATCACCCTGGACCTCGTCATACTGTGACTGGTTGAGAAAAATATTCGCAACGAGTAACATGCTGACTAGATGCGATGGTTTTTCTAAACTTTGCAAATGCCAACTTATACCCTGAAGCCCTAAACTCTTCAGGGTTCAGTGTCGCTAAATAAGAAAAAAATCGCATTGGGTCGGCCTGTTATACCTATAGTAGGTAGCTAGGTAGGTACTTGTTACTTAATTATTCTCAACCAGTCACACTGTGGTAGTAGGCATCCAATGTAACTCGTTGCCAATGGACTATTAAATTTCAATATGACAGTGGTATTTTAAATTATTAGGAATTGTATACATACTGTCTATAGGTAATTTACTTACTCAAAACTATCGTTGGAGTGCACCGATCGCGGCGAAGACGGCTCGTCACAACTTCTTGACACATTTTTACTGAGGAACCTCATTATAGCCACTTTCAAAACATTTAAGCTTCACCTAAAACTGAATTTAAGAATAAATAAATACAGAGATTGTAAGAAAATTACAGTTTTAAACTTCCGATTTTTTACTAAGTATACAAGGCACTATAAGGGTTCACACACGATTTTATTGCTCGTAGCTGTACCGATATCAGGGGTCCAAAAAATAGCTAAATTCATGTACAATTAAGTTTCACTGTAAGAAATTGAAAAAAAACCATGGGACTATATTTTAACTAACTGACCCTTCGAACTTCGTAACGCTATATTTTTTACCGTCGTTAACTCGTTTCAATTTGATTTTCGCGGAACGTTATTTTTGTTTTGGAAAATAAAAGTAGCTTAAGTTACTCCTTATATTATCAGCTATCTGTCAGTGAAAGTCCCGTTAAAATTGTTCCAGTCGTTTTAGAGATTAGCCGGAAAAATAAAAAATTAAAAAATAAGTTATACACATACATTTAGTGAAAAGCTGCTAATTTGGAATACAGACACTTCAATTTTATTTATCTTTCAACGTTCCGGTGGTGTCGGTAACCTTGCAACTGCGGTGGTCATGACAAGACTAAACGGAGAACGGAGAGACGTATCGTCCTAACATAAGATCACGATTAGGTCCTGTAAAGTCTGTTCAAAATACGAATAAGTTCAAAACGCGAAACTCTGAAATATCTTAATTACGTAGCAAAAAAACTCGTCTTATTAGGTTAGACATTACGGTTTTGTTGCATATTTAGGTAGGTAAAAGTTTCTTGACCGATTTTGACAGAAGTTTTTTGGAAGATCACATTATTCAACAGTTTTAGATCCTGTTTTCACAAAACACGAACATCGAAAATCCTAAAAATAAATTTTCAAAGCATTAGGATTACCTTAGCAAAACTGAAAAATAAGTAATTTCTATAAAATACTTTATACGTTCAGATAATATTAAAGAGGATTTATTTTATTATTTATCTTAATTTGAGCAGACTGAAGGCAATCACTCCGTCTAAGGCCACAGCACTACTAAAGATAACGTCTTTTGTTCACTGGAACGTTCATCTCGATCTCTTTGTACGGAGTTTTCGCCACACATGTCGTATTATCGTTTAAGATAAATTAATTACTGTCCCTGGCAACTTATTGTGAAACTAATGAGTTATGAGCGACAGTTGAACGAACAGGGCAGGTTCACTAATTGCTGTGGTAGTTATGGAAGTTTCTGCTTATTTAATTACCGAACTTTTGCTTAAATTAGAGGACAGAATACCTAGTTAGATAAAGTATAAATGAATTACCCCTAAATAAGCATTTGACTAGTTCTATGTTGAAATAAATCATTTCAGTTAATATTACTTTTTACCCGACTGAAAGAAGGGTTTTGTTTTTCTCGCGTATCCTGTATGTTTGTAAATTTCTTTATACCTACGTATCTTCCAAACAGCTGGATGTATTGTGACAATTAAGATATCGTTAGATTCTCTCAATCACTCAAGTGTTCTTAGATAGCATATTGTATTAAGTACATATAAAGTTATTTTATCTGTCGATTTTTCGTAGCAGTCGGATTTTCTTAATTAAAGTTATTTATTTAGTATTTAACATCTATGTTTTTCCCGGAGAGAAATAGCCTTTACTCATAGGCTGTCACTTGTGGCACTTATTTGTACATACGCTCTTTCATCTAGCTTTCGTGTGATAAGTATTACATGGTAAAGTAGTCTATATACGAAAAAAGAAAAAATGGCAGTCATTTAGATCAATTAAGATTAAATGAAGAAAAAAAATGCAAATGAAAACAAACACTTATAAAAGTTTTGTATAGAGTAAGTTAGTAAGCAAAAGGTTTAGTTTTACATATTTTTATTACTTATGATTTTAAGTGGGAATGAAACTCTGCGAACGTATTTTGTGCCTGTAATATTCAAAAATTCAAAATTTACTTATTTATTTCAGGTGACAAAACCCATATACAATTACTAACATACAACAATTATCAGTCAGTCATAATTTTCATTAAAATCAATTTCAATAGCAATATAATCAAATAAATGAAATAAATTAGCAGCAATAATTAAAATACAATAAAAACATGTCAATAATCCATCCTCTTACAACACAACAATACATTATATGAACACACAAAATTTAAAGTCAATAATAAACCAAGGGGCAGTCAACATCAAAAAAAATAAATAAAGGAAGTCGTATGTCAGATTTTCCTGCACTAAACTAGTACTTTCGGACACAGGCACTGGCACGTGCCTGTTACAGCGATGTCCGAGGAAAGCACAGTATAATCGAGTTGCTATTACATTCAAGACAGTGTTGAGGCTGGCCCGTACTCTTCGCACCAACGATGCAGCACGCAAGCGCATGGTCGCATGGAAACAGGCCACGTGCGCATCTGCGAACATGCCTGAAGCGCTGCAGAATCGGGGCAGCCCCAACAACATCCTGAACGCGTTGTTGTACAGGATACGAAGGCCACTGTACCTCTTTTTGGTGTAGTTTGCCCACAAGCTACACGTGTAGAGCGATGTACAGTACGCTCTGAAGAACGTGACTTTGACCTCAGCTGAACAACGTGCAAACCTGCGGGCGATCATATTTGATCTGATCGACAGAGACCTCCGCTCCCTCTCAATATCTTTGTCGTCCTTGAGGCCAGAGGTGAGTAGGTAGGTGATACATGCCCCAGATATTTAAACTCTTTGACTCTGTCTAAGGGAACACCTTAACTATTAACACCTTTATTAAAACCTTAATTATGCTGTTATTTTAGTTATGCTGGTTTCACCTTAGTTTCAGAAAACGGGACAATTTTTTGTAATAGAATTAATTTCTGGGACACCGGGACACGGGACCACAAAAAGGGACAATCCCGTTCGAGACGGGACTTCTGGTGTCGTTAGTCATAGGGTATTCCGAGAAAAGTGAAAACTTAGAATTTTAGTATCGAACGGTACTAATGCTGCTCAATTCGTCACCTGGAATCGTTCGGTGACTATGACGCGAGTTAGGTACATGTATTTTGTTTACACAAAAAAGAGCTCAACGCGCCTAGAGAAGTTATGACTTCAATAAATTGTATGGCGTTGCAGTTTCGTTTTTGAAATTAATGTTGGCTGTTGTAATGTTATTGATATGCCCGTTTTTTAGAGTTAAATGGTTTTAGTGATTTTGTTTTCTTATAACAGACTTATAACTAAGATTGGACGCAATACTGTGTTCTAAAAGCAAATATCGTAGATGTGTTACTGTGTCTGGCTGACTATTATTACCTATTGTATGTAGTGATTAACGTTTGTACGTAGGTTTAGAACTCTTTGGCAGAGTCCACCAGGAGCCAGGGGAAGTATAATACCACCCTTTTAACGTAACTCGTAACAAATGATTAGTACGGGACAAATGATGTAGTTTTACTAAATAATTTAACCGTCGTTCATTGACGCGAAGTCATAGATATATTTATACGTAGTGTCGCGGCACTTATAAAATATATTTTACTTTCGATTTACGTACGCTAATACTCAACTCGGACCAAAGGAGCAGCGGCGCGCAGCGCAGTGACGAGCAGTTTTTTTAATTTTAATTAGCCACTCCACATACTCCGGGGTCCGTGATCTTTGTCATTACAATTATATATTATTATTATTTTTACACATATTTTGGATAAGGAGAAGAAGAGGAAAATAGGAGGGAGTTGGGTACATTTAAAATCTAATTCTAGTGCTCGTCTGTAGAGCCGATCACTACCGGTTGGGATTCCGCTAGTAATCGACTCGACATCGAGTGTTTGCCTAATTGCCTTTTGCCATTTGCCTAAGCTGCCTCCTCCCGGCCCAGAGCCTGCACAACGGCCGCATTTCTGTCCCTGATGGCCATCTGTAGGTTGAAATCTCGGATGGTCTTCGGTGATGCAGCCCACGCTCGCCGCACGAACCGACCGATGGCGTCGTCGGTGTCGTCAGCGTAGTATGTGAAGGTCCCCGTGTGCCGTGAGATTGCAACTACCGCATGGGGCACGCTCTCGTGCAACTTCATGTTTGCCTTGGTTTTGATTACGATTACCGACTCGTATGTTAGTCCCTGAGCTTCATGGATGGTAAGGATGCGTGACCCGGTGCCTGACCCATAACCCTGGTTTGTCAGGGTCTCCTTCTCCTCTTGAGTGTGAACTAAAAAGAGGGTGTTTGGTAGGTTGTTGGGTATTTGCGCTCCCTTATATCTTCTCTGCTCTAGGGACTTTATACGGGGCGCTGAGGAGTACATACCGGAGTATATTTTCCTCAGTGACGAGCAATTTCATTGTAATGAGATTTAAAACCTTAAATTCACTGTTATAATAGTATCGTTGGGGAAATCACTGCCACTGCGTAGGAGTCATCCGACTGATCGAGGACTCGATGGCGGGCGCGCATCTTTTCAAATTGCACGAGCGATGTATTATAACAATGATAATAAAGTTTTAAATCGCATTTCAATGAAACTGCTTGTCGCTGAGCTGTCGCGCCGCTTCTCTTTTGGTGCAACTTGAGCCTTACGGTCGTTTTTTTTTAATGTTAGTAATACAGCATCATTTGTAATTCTAATCAAATGTATCAAAATAAAACAAAAGTAGCTCAACAGGTGATAATTAATTTGCTGCAAAATAAAACACATGATTAACAAAACTAATTTATTTACAGTTAACATACATTACAATACTAATAATTAAAAAAATTACGAATACAGCCACAGATCAACATACCTGATTTCATATTATCTCACAATAACATACTCATCTTGTTAGGTCAAAAATTTGGTAAAAACAATGTATTGTAACCATTACTATGTTCATGTTCATGACCAATATCTTAGTATTAAGAAAAACACTTTTAGCAACTAAAATAAATAATTTACCTAAACATAAGTACAATAACTTAATTTGTACTGGATGGACTAAAATTTTGCAGTAAACAAAAGGCAAATCAAAATTAAATCTAATAATTTTACTTTTAACACACTTTAAGAATAATTTAGAAAAGTGGAAATTACTACTTATGTTGAATTTGGTAAAGTACCATAATTTGTAGTATAATATGTTTTTATCAAATAACATTTATGCTTTTTAAGATTAGTCAGGATAAGATTTTATTATTAGTAACATACTTGACTGGAATCTCAACAGAAGTTAGGATATAGAGATATCTATGTTGGAAGGGTGCTTACTTAGAATAAACAATATACTCGTGATTTGGAGACACCCATAGGATATTTCCTCAGGAAATACATTCCACAGTTTAGATATTTTAGAATATAAACAATTTCATTTATTACAATCTTCCATCCTCAGAGATGACTAAAGGATTAAAATATCCACAAATTACTGAAGTCAACTGAACTGATTTCATTGATGCTAACATTGTTAACATATCTGACAGCCTAACATTCGCAACATTGAAAACTTCAGTAGCTGCATTGAGTAAATGTCCTAAAATACAAGCCAGAGCACAAACAAACTATTCAAGGATTAGTAGATTAGTAGAATAGTATAATTGCACAACTGTCCAAATGCAAGCAATATTTCAGTTAATCTAATATTTGGTACCTACACACTTCTAGTTACAAACCAATTATGATTATCCAGTATAAACATATGAGACACAACTGTCACAAATAAATGACAACTAATAACTGCTATAACTACAGATATACTCAGTGGAGTAATAAAATGTTTAGAACACAGTATTTATGACAAGTTCATCTGTCACGTGGATCTGCAACCAATGTCATGTTGACATTTTGGGGTCAAGGTCTGAGAGTTAAAAATATTACGAACTGTTATTCATACTAACCAAAATTATTATAAATTGTTAATGTTAGGTTGTCAAGTGCTCCTCTCTTCAGCATTAAGATTTTGGTATTTAAATGGTCATACTCCACTACTGCACATGCTAAATGTACATTTAGTTCCGGTTGCTGGATTTAGATGTTGAATCCCAACTTTCTCATGCATGCTTTGTGTTGTTCAATCAAATCTCCACATTCATCTTCGCCACGCTCAATTATACTGCAAAAGAAAATTTTAGCATGAGAATACACGAGCCCACTTAATAATCCCATTGCTGGAATTCGGGCCTACTCTTACAAGGAGAGTCAAGGACATAATCCACCATGCTGGCCGAGTGTGGGCTGGTGAATTATTTGTATCCATGAGGGATGTCTATTCTGTGACATGCCTGTTTATTTCTCACATTATATTTTCCTTCCTGTAAAAGAAGTGGTGAAGAAATTCTACCCCTTTACTGGAAAACTAACCAGCGGTGCAAAATCAGATGTTCAAGCCAAAATACCATTACGGCTTCACAATAAGACTTAAACACAACATTTTTAATGTAAAACTGTTTGAGTAGTTGGGTAGTAACGCAACCCAGGCTAGTATAGTGTACAAGGGATTATTGTACAAGTTTTTAACACTGAAACCCACTCTATACCATCTTTCTGCTTAATGAAGGGCAAAGGGTTTACATCCACCAAATGCAGAAACTGCACAATCTCTATATATAAAAACGTTATGTTGGTTTGTGTACGCTTCAAAATCTCAAAAAGTTCTGCACCGATCGAGCTGAAATTTTAGAATGTGCCACACCGAAGCGTGGCAGGGTACAGCTAGTATGTTAAATAAGTGCCACCAAATAAATTTCCACCCTGCAATAGGAGTGACGACAGGTCCTGCAATTATATTAAATTATTTGATATAATGACAGTATTTCAATAGATTATAATATGTACCAATTTTAATGTTGATTTTTTTTAGTTTAACTTTATGATCATTCAAAGCTGGATCAGCAAGTCCATTTTAAAAGTACGAAATTATTAGAAAATCTATTTACCATTGGTTAACCCATTCAATTTCAGGTTATTTTTGTTAAGAAACCAGTTTCCTAAATTCAATGTTTAATATAGCTACCATACAAACTTTACGTGCAACACAGTGTTTTCAGTAGTGTTTTTGAATGAAGCATTTTTGGGAGTCTAAAATTCAGATTTTAATTTAGATAACAGTTAACTGTTATCGAAATGAAGTTAAAATATAATTACATCGTGTAATGTCGAATCTCGTCAGACGTAATGTTTTCATAATCGTCAGATATGTATCAGCATCCATCCCAATCTAAGTTAAATCCCATCAGCTTATCTAAGGGAGACTTAGTTATTAGATTAATTTGCTAAGCTTTGACTTTTCAAAGCAAGTACGGTAAAGGTACAAATATGTGGGCATATTATGACTTTGTTTGTCTGTGTTGTAATATGGAACTAACAGGAGTAAAACAATACACCTGCAATTGTCAAAGGTTTGATGCCTCAACAAATTCCCAGAGATAAGAAGTCTAGTTGTGTTTATGATGGATTGCTGGGATCTGTAGCCACAGCTTGTATCTTTAAACTTGCTGTTGTTTGCAGGCAATAGGCAAGACGACTCATTTTTGATTTAATGTGCCATCAAAAGGCTACTCAATAACTGAAATATAGGTGAAAGAATTACTTTGTTATCTTAAAAACTTCCTGTGATATCACGTTATTAAGATGTCCTGGGTGATGTTTTCAGTAGGAGTTTAACTCACAAAATTTCAATAATTTTATACACCGACAAAGTCCAAAGGAACCAAAACAGTATGCGGCGCAATAAGTGCTTTATAAATTCGAATATTTTTAAAGAGAATGGTGTTTATACAGACCCTTTACATTAAGGCGTGTTACAAGTTCATGATTATACAGTAAATAACCCAAATCCTTGAATTATCTACTGAAACGATTGCGTAATATCTCCGAATAGGATAAAAACATAACCTTACCAGGCATCTCGCGCCCGTTTAGTTTCCGGGCAGGCGCAGCAAGGTTTCAGCTTTTTCTCAGTGTTAGTTGGTGCTGGAGCTTCAGGCGCTTTAATCTCAATAGCTTTAGCACTAGCGTTGCCCATTGTTCAAGTTTAATAGTGTTTTACAACCGAAATGATGCAATATTCGTCTGATCAATGATAACAAGAATCGAGAAAATAAGCGCAGCGAAGAGCACAGCACATAAATGTCAATTGTCAACGAGGACAACGTGATTTTGATTTTGACAGACCGATTGTTCTGTATAAATTAGACATTGACATTAAAAATTAGACAATGACATCAGTGATTTTTTTATTTATTTAAATTAGCCGTTCCACAGACTCCTTTTGCAGTTTTCTATTTATTTTTAGATTATCCATACTAATATTATAAATGCGAAAGTAACTCTGTCTGTCTGTCTGTCCGTCTTTACCGCCTAAACCAACCAACAGATTTTGATGAAATTTGATACATAGATAGAATAGATCCCGAGAAAGGACATAGGCTACTTTTTGTTCCGAAAAAAGGGTTGAAAGGGTTAAAATAAGGGATGAAAGTTAATCTGGAAAACTTCGTCATTGTTGAAGAACTATGAAACTTTACGTCTAGATATTTAACACGAAACCATAAAATGTATGTTTTAGCAGTTTTGTAGTTTCGAACTGTACCTACGGGGCGGGGGTGGAATTGGGGGTGAAAGTCTCGAAGTTCAATATTATTGAAGATAAAACCATGAAACTTTGTATCATATTTTCTATATTATATATTTTATATATTATTTTCGATATTTCCCCTCCCACGCCGCGCGGCGCCACGCCCCGTCGCGCCGCGAGCGGCGCCGGCGGCGCGTCCTGTGATGTTCCGCAACATTAATCAAAATCCCCTAATATAAGTATCCCCGTATAGTTAGGAATTATGAAATTGCTGGAACAAACGTTTATCGACTCAATTTCAAGTGTCTAGACTTGCCTTGTCTTGACTTCACGCCGCGACGGGGCGTGGCGCCGCGCGGCGTGGGAGGGGAAATATCGCTAAGTATGCTTACCCAATTGACACTGACACATGAGGGCAGACGACTGTGACACACGCGTCCGATATATGAGGTTTTTCTTTAGAAATTCATTTATATTGACTGAATATTGATTTCAATTCGATTTACACGATTGGGTTAGATTGTTGAGTAATTAGTTTCTTTAGTTGGGTGATTTTATTGCTTGCTGATTTTATTCGTCGTTATTATTTGTACGTATAGGTACATTTGGATACTATAAAATTTGTTGTTACTTAAGTATAGGTTTTATTAAATGTCGTTGTTAATTGTATGAGCAATTTTCGTGTGTATTTTTTACTTGGTGTTTTGTCTTATGTTAATGTGTTATGTCTTAAAAAGTTATACTTTTAAATAAAATAGGTAGGAACTCTATTCAAAGAAAGATTGCTTTTTTTATGTTAAAATAAAAATGTTAATTAGTATCAAAAATTAACAAATTTAACCCATTTTCTAAACCATTTTCTGAGTTCAATATTATAGGTAATTTAGGAGTTTTAAAATTCTATAAACGTAAATAAGTTAGATTCATAATAAGTAGTAAGAGGCTTTTCTGTGGATTTACGGTAATTTAGTGTAAATAATTTTGTGAAATTGTGTAAATGTGTTTTGTTTTCTAATCACATTATCACAATTCGATTTAGTTAGTTAGTTGCAGGGTTTTGTGATTATTAAAATAACTGAAATTAGTATCATTAAGTTTTTAATTAAATAGGTACTTATTTTCTTTAGTTGTGTCATTGTATTGCTTTGTTTGTTACGTTTTTTGTTTTTTTTTTAAGTAACTCTCTCTCTCCGTTACCGCCTAACGCCTAAGCCACTTAAAGAGTTTGTTACAATTTGGTGCACAGATAGACTAGACTTAGGAAAGGACAACGGCGACTTTTTATCACAGAAAAAGAGTTGAAAAGAGTGGAAATGAGGAGTAAAAGTGTGCATGGAAGGATCTTTGCACTCTTTGTATGCTATTTTAACCGACTTCAAAAAAGGAGGAGGTTATCAATCCAGTTGTATATCCAATTGTGAATCAATTTAGATGGTTATTTTTTTGGTTGGTAGATTATAGTAAGAGGTGGTCATATACATTTTATCGAAATCAGTGCGGCAGTAGAGAGAGAACATAGTTTTTGAAATATGAACAATAAACTAAAATTTGCGTTCATGTAATCAGACGATATATCTAGGTACTAATATACTCTAATAAAATTTAGTGGACCGTCCCAATATGATTTTAAATTAAAAACTGTTTTTGATTAATTTTTTGAGAAAATAGTTTTTTTTTAATTTGTCGTGTAAATTATACATTTATTAATAAATATAAAGCTTTGACTTAGACCGATTTTGATTAGGAAACGTGAATTTGTATGGTAGTAGAAATACGAGTAGATACTGCCTCAATTACTTTAATAAATATGTGGCGCGGACGAAGTCGCGGGTAAAAGCTAGTTATAAATAAACGTGATAGACTTACAACTACATGCAGAATTTATGGGATTACTCTAGTATAATAATAATCTTAATTAATTTTAATTAATTTAGGCATTATTTTGGTGCCGAAGTAATGAGTATGGTATGAGTAAGATATTCCTAGCTCCCACACTAGGATTCCCTGTGTCTGTGGGAGCTATTTTATATAATTACATACCCATTTTTATTTTAAAATGGCTACCATCACCGTCGCCGGTTACACGTCATCCTTTGACAGAGAGAGAATAATACCAATTAGAACTAGCGCGAGCGAAATAGATGTCTTAGACAAAGACAGATATATCTTAGATAGAGACAGATGTCACAGACGCGGTTTGTTACAAATGTCTAGATTTGCCCTAAAGTTATAATAGTTCAACAATCTTTGCTTTCCACAACTTGATGTTCTTACCACAAAGTTGTGGTTCTAACTTCGGAATTGGAGTAAAATCTCTTTACACTAATTATTGAAACATAAACAACAACAATAAGTGGCCAAGGAGTTGCCACAATTGCAGAGGCAGTGCCTTTCAAATTTCTTGGTAGAAAGATAGATCACAAAGGACGTACACCATCATTAGAGGTGGTTGCTGAAAATTTCATGAACAACCTCAATAAGGTAGACCAGCAGCCTATCAGCAATATCAAAAAGCATGGATATATGACAACTACCTCACATCACGTCTCACTTGGCCTTTCCTAGTATATGACATCGGTAAAACTCTCCTGGCAAAGCTAGATGCCAATGTCATAAAGATATTGAAGTCATGGTTCGGATTGGCACATCCGGCTGATCCCTCTACTCTTTTAGGGATCACAATAGTTTTGGGCTGAAACTAAAGAAACCGTCTGAACTTTACAAACACCTAAGAGTTACAAAACGCATGTTTTGGGAAAGTCGCAAGACGAATTAATTACATCTCTCCCAAAAGACAAAACTGCTTCAGACCTGGAATCTAGACTTCAATTCCATAAACAATTTATGGCAGGTGCACAAGTAAATACTGCTGGGTTGGGTGCGAGAAAAAAAGGAAGACCGAGACATGGTAAAAACCTTTCTACAACAAGACGAAAATGACAGTTACAAAGTGCACGCTATGAATTTAGAAATGCAAAGTGAGTGGTTAACCATAGGTGAGTTCTGTATCCCATTAGCTCTAAAATGGCGCACCTTGATCTATGACTGGTCCCCTGCCTTATTAAAATTTTATCTAAATGCATTCCAAATGACCCTCCTGACCAGAGTAACTTGGTAAGGTGGGGAAAAGCCTCTGAAAAATGTTGCTATACTTGTGGAGAGGCGATATGTACAGCAAGGCACATATTGGTGGGATGCAAGGTGCTCCTTAATGGGGTCATTACTCACGGCGTCATGACAGAGTACTTGAAATCATACGTGAAGCCATGAGCCTTTCGGTAGCTAGAGCCCAAAAGGGATTGACGACAAACAACAGACAAATTAACTTTGTAAAGAAGGCTCAACTTCAAACTCCAGGAACAAGCCTTACTCAATCCTGGGTACAGCACCTGATTGGACTATTTTAATGGACACGTATGAAAAGCACTACAAAATCCCAGAGGATGTGGGTGTTTCGTCATCCAGACCGGACATTTTCCTTTTTCTAGAGCTACGAAACGCATAGTCCTTGTAGAACTTACCGTACCGTGGGAAACTAATATACCTAAAGACCACGCGATGAAACAAAATAAGTATTACGACCTCCTAAACGAATTAACAAAAACGGCTATGTAGTTAGTTTATACGCTGTAGAAGTGGGGCGAGAGGTATACCAGCAAAATCTCTCTATAACCTACTGAAAGACCTTGGCTTATCCAGAAGTGCTGTAAGTTCTATACTAGAACGTGTATCTAAAGCTGCACTAGTAGGCTCATATCAGATTTGGCTGGGCAGGAGAAAAAAACAGTGGTGAAGGTGAGTGTTGATGTACGTCAGAAAGGGCCCCTTAAACCTACGCCCGAGTCACAAGTCTCGGGAACTACTCGAGTTTTTCTCTCTCTGCCACACGATGGACCCGGCACCCGCACGGTGAATCCATGGAATGCTAAGAAGATCGTCTCTGAAACGATGTTGGTTTTTCAAGTTACGTGTACGTGTGTCCTACTTATAGGAGGAGGTATTAGGTCACATCTACATCAAAGCGTGATCACCCTGAGAGTGCCTCGAGGATACGGCACACCCATCACACGAGGTAGCCTGCGCTCGCAGCTGATCAAATACAAAAATCTTTATTGCTGTTTACAGGTAAGATAAGGTGATGATACAAAACATTTTAAAAGTTGACCCATACAAACAGGCTTCTTTTTCTAGACGCTTGCATTGTCTGGCAACACAGTTACTACTGGTCTGAATTTATACAATGATAATAATAGTCAGCTGATAAAGTCTTCTTCTTTTTTCGCTCCCAGATCTCCGGCGATCTTGGAGGGTGAGAATCGATCCTCGGTTTATCGGCCTGCGCTTCACCCCACAGGAGGTAATTCGATGGCACAAGGCTGGCACTGCCAGACTAGGTGAATAGAAAAGGTCAGCTCGGGACTTCCTCAAAGAGGATCTGGTGCCCGACGACTCCTCGAGGCGATCCGTCTTATTCACGATAAATAGGTCCAGAGAAGATACCTATGGAATCCTCACCTTCCAGACTACGCAGATGCTCTCGGGACACAATTATTTCGGGAGGTAATTGTGTATGTGTAGACTCACTGGAGTGGTGGAAACCCCTATGTGTCACCGGTACGGTTGCGACACTGCGTAACACGCGCTAAAGGAGGAACCGTGGCTATCGCGCAGAGGCCGGTTATTTCAGTGCCGACCATCTTATTAAGTTGCTTGATTGTAAGAAGTGGTCGAACGTGGTGGTCTCCTACGAGACTGTCATCTCACGAAAGGAAACCTAGGAGCGACAGAGGGAGATGACACGAAGGTGAGCCCCCCTCTCTTGCCTGACACTCCCCTCTAAAGATCGGACCTCCAGAAGCAGTGATGCGCGATGCGCCTTTGGTTTCCAGCGCATCATTGGAGCCACGATTGGAGCCAAATGCGGGGGATCCGTCCCCCCGTGAGCTGGACTCGCAAGGACGGCGGCAGTGTCAGAGTGGTGTGGTCAAATGCTTCAGCGGTTGTGCCCCAAGCCAAATCGAACAAAGCTATGGACGTTTTAGAAGTAGTTTAATTCAGACCCACTTATAGTGGTGTCGAGCCCGCCACAACCACCATGTCTCTTTATGGCGTACGGTCCGTAAGATTTTACGCCCCACTATAAAAAGGGATATCAACTACCTCCCTACCTTCGTTCAAAATTTCATAAAAAGTTATCCACACGAAGAAGTTTATCGACGCACACACACCTTTATACGTGATGTTCACGTTTATACGTATATAAGTGATACGAAGTTCACCGGGCTAGCTAATGTATAATTATTTTATGGGATATAAAAAATAAAACATCATATCATATCAAAACCTTTTAATCGGACAAAGAAACTAAAATTATCGTGCAAAAACTTTTTTACGTTTTCAAAATGAACGGAACAATCTCATTTCTTCATAATTACTTGTTTCGCATGTATACTAAACTTATCTACTACTAGAATATAAAAAAACTTTAATGCTTACCGTCTAAACATAAACAAACTCTTAAAAGTAAACACAAATCAAAAGTTCATGATTAAAATATTGTTTTCATGTAGCGATAAATGAAATGGATTTAACTAATGAATTGATACATAACTTCTTGGTGTAAAATAAATTAAAAAAATGAAAAACTAGGAATTGACCTCAATTAATTATGTAGCAAATCATTATTTAAAATTATATAAAACGACATACACAAAAATTAGGATGTTAATAAGGTTAAAATCAAAAATGCACACTTATTATACCTACCTAAATTCATAATTACAAATGATTCGATTCAGAAAAAAATACATATATCAAAAATGTTAACTGATTAAAACTCCAGCAGCTGTGAAACCTGATATGATGTAGATAGTACACAGAGTCACAGAGTGTTCGCTGTTCTCATTAGCTTATAGATTCGTCCTTTTTAACATCAAGTCATTATTTCAGAGTCCAAATGTTTATATTTTGATGATTCGAATGGATATAGTCAATCGCCAACATGATGTCTGAGCTGAAAAAATATAGTTCTGACAACCCTCTATTTTTTTTAGCGAGGAATTTAGTTTTAAATTATATTTAAGTAAAATCAAAGCTACTTCTTTCAGCTTAGTTTCGTAAAAAAAAACATCATTTTAGATCTAAATTCCATTTAAAAATCATATTCTGAAAATATGAATGTAAAAGGAAAACTTTTTCTAATTTCTGCATTGGCGCGGTTCAAAATAATGATGACAATAAAATAATCAAATGATAAAACAATTAGATAAAAATCAGGGCCATTATTAGGCAATAACTTTACCTAAAATACGTGTTAAAAATCAAAGGTTAAAACATGCTTAGACATTATTCAAAATCTTAGCTCTTATTTTGCGGCGCTGGGCCGTTTATTTCAACAATCGTCTTTAGTGGAGACCTAGAATTGTCGTTACGCTTTAAGCTATTTTAGATATAAATCAATAAAAAATCTTATAAACTATATATTTTCATAAAATCTCATTAGAATCAACTGGGAATATAACAAGTTCAAAACGATTTAATTTGTACCAAAAATTGAGACTGAGTAATACAATATTTTATTTTGATTTCGAGTTAATGATCAATTAATTTCCTGTTAGTAAATTTAGATCTTTTGGAATTTATTACTACTCGTGACTGAGATCTCAGTCAATAGAATAGGTAAGTTAATAAAATATTTAAAACTTCTTAGTGAGACATTATTTTAAATATTTTACTAAGGAAACACAAAATATGTTTCGCCAGCAACCACTCATCAGTCTTCAATATATCGTCCCCTTTACAAACGATTTCTCTGGTTTGCACCATCTTTGTCGGTCGCTGGGCGGCGACACATCAGTAGATACACTTTACTAGTGTTTGATAGCTGACTACGATTCACTTGCTAGAATTTGCGACAGTGCTGCTGTAGGGTTTTCTACAAAATAAGTTTGTTTACTGCAGTGGCCTAGGAACCTAGGAAATGCTCAGCAATGTTGCGAATTTCGTATAATTTAAGGAAACAAACCGTTAACCTCTCAAAACTCGTATGAAGCGTAAAGTTCTCGTTACCGGCTGGTAAAGGGGCAGAGATCAGAATACCTACCGCTAATAAAAGAATACTACATTAATAGGAACATCAACACCATCTTTTAAAACCTAATTTAATCTCTTATTATTGGTATGGTACCGTGATTCAGTCTCAGGAGTTACGGTTGCGATCAGTCTCAAGTTAGTTTTGGGTACTGGGCCCTTCGCGCCACATTTATCACAATTTCATAAAAAGTTTGGAAAATAAAATTAATTACATTCACATGATAAAAACATAGCAAAAAGAAAAACTGCTTCTAAGAGTCACGTCATCTAACACAAGTACAACAAAAGATGAGCAAAAAAACGTGTGTCATTCATATAAACTTTCAAAATCGTTAAATTTTTAGTAAATCTATCGATCGAGATATATTTTCTTCAGTAGATCCACATTGTGTGACAGTGCAGATCAATTGCCTAATGTAAAACGCGTCTAAAATTCAAGGCTTAGTATAATATAATGTGATGTTTTAGTCTCGTTGCCCAGTACCCGTGTGTGTGCGAGTGTCGGTTCACCACTTGTCCTGCGCAAGCGCCGCCGTGTTGTAGGGCGGGGAGGTGATGAGACGCTTCCGCTCAGAGTTCGGCGTCGCGGAACCCTTCAGCGCAGCCGCTTGTTTTTGGAGCTCTGAGGGGTAGAAGCATTTTTAACTGTACAATTTGAAGCAAAAAAAAAACTCTTTCAGGCAGGAACGTCAAGGTTGTGGAATACGTTGCCCGAGTGGGGTTTTCCCGATAGTTACAATCTTTGTGTCTTCAAATCGAGAGAGAATCGGTTTCTTCTAGGTAAACACGCTCCATCGTAGACCGCATTATCGTTTAACATCAGGCGAGATGGCGGTCATGTGTAAACCTATTAAAGTTAAAAAAAAGGGCAGACTGAACTTCCTTCAGTGTATTTTTAATTGCGCAAGTTAAGAAATAAAATTCTGTCTACACATCAAATTTCGCCCAAAATTTTAAGAGTCGACTTTGACATAAATATCATCAACAGCTCTGATTTTTCATAAGCGGCTGCAAAAGTTGATCATCGTGCCGATCGTTTCCATTCCCTATTTTTTATAAAGATTGTCTCAAAATCCGTGCAATCTCTCTTCAGCAATACACCTAAATAAAATGGAAGTTTGGGTTTTAATTCTAAATTAACAGTTTTTCATAAATATTTAAACAATAAATTAATAAAATTAAAACAATTATTTAAATAGGCTGGGCTGATTTTAACGACGATAAAAGACACCCCCCCCCCCCCAAATCGCATTTGTTAAATTAAAAATCACAAAAAAATCAATTTATCTAATAGTACATAGACTACTACAACGCGGGTAAAGTCGTGAGGTGCTAGTAGTGAAGTATTGTTTACTCGATTTATTGTATTTCTAATGGTGACCCCCCAAAATCTGAGGCTGCGTACTGGTGACCCTCCCGCCCCAAATCTGAGGCTGCGTACTGGTGACCCCCAAAATCTGAGGCTGCGTACTGGTGACCCTCCGCCCCCAAATCTGAGGCTGCGTACTGGTGACCCCCCAAAATCTGAGGCTGCGTACTGGTGACCCCCCAAAATCTGAGGCTGCGTACTGGTGACCCTCCGCCCCAAATCTGAGGCTGCGTACTGGTGACCCCCCCAAAATCTGAGGCTGCGTACTGGTGACCCTCCCGCCCCAAATCTGAGGCTGCGTACTGGTGACCCTCCCGCCCCAAATCTGAGGCTGCGTACTGGTGACCCTCCCGCCCCAAATCTGAGGCTGCGTACTGGTGACCCCCCCAAAATCTGAGGCTGCGTACTGGTGACCCCCCCAAAATCTGAGGCTGCGTACTGGTGACCCCTCCAAAATTCGAAGCTAGGTTATTTAATTACAGAAGACAATTTGGTCGCGGTGTCGGTGAGGGCGGAGCGGAGTGGCACTCCACGTACCTGCGATGATGAGCAGCATCTTCCTGCGCGCGCCGAAGGCCGTGACGCCGAGCTCGACGAGGTCCGCCTCGTTGAGCGACGCGAACGTGCACAGGTCCACCTCGTGCTGCTTGAACATGTCTGGAACACGCACACGGTCACAAAAGGAACTCGTCGGGACTCGGGCCGGTCAACGAGATAGTGTGATTTTTTTTAAAAGGACCTCTCTACCGTGGTTCATATGGGTATGGTACTTAATTGTACTTATTATATGAATTTAAATAAAAACCCATAATTCCATATTCACAAATGGTGTCTACAACACGATTAGTACAATAAAAGCGGGGCTTTTCCTTTATCCAACGACATTCAAACGGAAAAATTAATATTTACGGCGTTGTAAAATACACGGCCTTATGGCAGTTGGCCTCAAGTAGCCTTTTCTGTCTACCACACTTTGGGCTATAAAGCGCAGACGACGCTGGGCCCTACAAACCTCATTTTACCGTATTCAACAGAACAACGACTAGCGCAAGAAGGGCACGACCTCGGTTTGTGCTGCCAGTAGGGAGAATCAAGGAACTGTCTAGTATCCCAGATGACGATGCCTTATGGCCCTAGCAGGGAGGAACTAGCACCTGACTATCTCTTTCTCGCTCGGGTACACTCGGCGGTTGTGAGTGTGTCGTCAGAGTATGACGGGTTTAAGCCTCATTTACAGCCTACGAAAAAACATGAGGGCGGTGTGACTATTATCAACAGGTTCTACCATATAAATATAACCTATTGATAAAAATAGGCACCACTCATGGAAAAGAGAGACCGTATACATAGTTTACTCGAGTGACTAGTGATTGAGTCAATATATTGAGTGTAGAATCTATACTAATATTATAAAGCTGAAGAGTTTGTGTGTTTGAACGCTAGGATCTCGGGAAGTACTGGAAAGATTATTTTTCTATTGGATAGTCCATTTATCGAGGAAGGCTATAAGCTATAGAAAATAACGCTACTATTAATAGAAGCGGAGCATGAATCAAGAATGTAACAAAATCGGGGGAAAATATTCCTTTTTGAGAGTTTTCGTACGTTTCGTGCTTTGACATGACACATGACAGCATGTGTCACGATTGCGTCATTGAATATCACAGATTACATAGGTACCTCTTGAATATAAAACCTTTGCTAATCAATTTTTTTTTCTAAATCTGAGTTGGTACAACTCATTTCCGACAGGTGGCGTAGCAGGTAGCTGAAGAGGTGTTTTGTTTGAAAGCGATATTCTCAGGAATGGCTGAACCGATTTCAGTCATTCTTTCACCGTTGTATATGTGCGGGATCCTGATGAGTACTATATAATGTACCACGGGCAACGCCGGGGCGGGCATCTAGTATTACTATAAGACTCACCGATGTATTTATGCAGAGCGCGCCGCTGCAGCAGGTCGTAGAGCTGGTGGTAGCGGCAGGCGGGCGGGGGGGAGCCGGCGCGCGCGGGCGGCGGGGACGCGGGCGAGCTCAGCTCGATGTTGGGCCGCGCCAGCTCCGACCGGTTCCAGCGCTTCTCGGGCTGGCGGTGGACCATACCAAAACATACATACACGTCACGATACCAGAATTGAGATGACGACAGGGTCGAAAATATACCATCCTAATCATTCACGTATTTATGTATCTCCATAAGTTTACGTTTTTACAATATACTTTTATAAAACAACAAAAATATTATAAAAACTTAAACCTAGACAGCCGCCAGCAGCGGGGCAGGGCCTAAGCTAGGTGGTTAGAGCTGCAGAGTGAGAAATTTCCTGACGATGTGACCTGTGTCAAGGGTGACTGCCCTCTGCATCTGACCTCTAACCCAACCGTCTAGCGAAAGTAGCGATGCGAAAAGCGAGATGCTGGTCGAGACTTTTTTTATTTCTTTTTCGCTACCATTCATTATTATTATTAATTCGTCAGGTAGATTATGAAAAAATATGGAAAACGTATTTTTTGTTTTATCATTTTGCTAAAAATGCTCAATGCGGCTAAAAACTTACGTTTCCACTTTTGAATAGCGCTGTGGTTTTTTTTTAATTTAGCAACTCGACGCACACCGAGCTCCGTAAATTTTGCAATTTGGGTTCTTATTTTTTACATTTATTTTGATTGGGAGAAGAAAAGGAAAATATGGGGGAGCACGGATCATTTTCAACCTAATTCTAGTGAGATTTTTCGAAGGCTCCGGCTCCTCGCGGCCCTGGGCCTCCGCCACGGCCGATGTCTATCTGTATGTTGAACTCTCTGATGGTCTTCGGTGATGCCAGCGTTGACTGGCCGTACGACTGGCCGATGGCGTCGTGGGTGGATATCAACGTGGATTCAAAACATATCGTTTCAGCATGTATAACGCGTAGTGGTAGGGGAGCCCACGATGCTAAACGGGGAGTTACTCGAGCGTCATAGAGACCTATTGGATTGCAAAGCTAGATAGGTAATAAGAAGATTTTTTTTAATAATGTTGCCTTTTCCTTTGTAGGGGGCGCGGCTATAGAATTTCAAATATTAAAAATCAGCTTTATGAGCTAATTGGCGATGAATTTTTGCTACTTCGGCTTGCGGAATCCTTGGATATTAGATATTTTGCGCTATCCTTGAATTATTTCCTTTAAAATAAAATAACCACGCTCGAGAACGTAGAAATGTTTTTTTAATAACTTTGTAGCCCTCCCCTTTCTTTGTGTCACTCTCGAATTGTCAGATCAGTGGAATGTACACTACTTGGCATGTAATTAACTTACCCTATCTTAATCTGACGTGCTCAAGAATAACTGATGATTAAAATTTTTTTTTCCTAAATTCCTTACATATGAGGCTCATATTTGGTTGAGCTACTTTACCGAGTGGTTTCCCACTGTATATATGTATATTAATCTGCCGTGCTGGAGTAAATCCCGAAATCCCCTCTTGGGCTCCCCTACTATAGTAAGGGTGGGTGGTAAACTCACGGTCGCCGCCCCGTCGTTGAGGTTGATGGGCCCGGGCGAGGTGTGGCTGAAGTAGTACCCGGCCCAGCGCGGCGTCGGCACGCGGTACCCGCTGCCCACTGGCTTGCGCATCAGCTGCAAATGAATTCACTTTAATACACTGGGTACATATCACTACACCCACTCTGCTGGGTATGTTGCTCAGGTAGACGATAACCTCATTGTTGATTTGGAAGAGTGCTCAAATTTCTCATCATGTTAGACCAAAGAATTTAGCCTTAATTTGTCTGGAGTGTTAGAATTTTAGAATTTTCTTTATTTGGCACAGCATAAGCACATCAGAAGCAGCCCAGTATATGTTCCTACTGCTGGGACTCGGGGCCTACTCTCACAACGAGACAAGGAGAGAGACAGGACAAGCGTCCCGTCCCTCTACACTGTAACAATTAGCAGTTATAGAGACTACCGATAGAAGCAAACATTTATAACTTGGCACATTACGTATTAAATCTCATGGGGAACGTTCGGTGACGATGACGAAGGTTTGGCGCTTCTAGGTCACCCAAAAAGGTCAGATTTATACAGTACCTACATTTATAACTCATGGATAGCGTGAGCTCTTCATGATTATTGTTAAGAATTTGCTCAACGCGCTTAAGTCAGAACTCTGACCCACTTCAAAAACTTGTTATTTGTACAGCTTGCAGATGTTGGGTATATAAAGTGTGTGAAGAGTACTTGCCTTCCCGGCCTCGGCCTTGAGTTGGCGGTACTCGGTGGGCGGCGACATCTTGAGGCTCTCCAGCTTCTTCTTCTCGCAGCCGGGCGCGCGCCGCTCCGACAGGGGCACCTCCTGCACTATGCTCGCTATTTCTACGGGTAACATAATATCACAACGGTAAATGTACAGCAGTGGGTGGTGGGTTGTAATAATGATGATGAACCGTTATTATATCATTTAATGTTCACCGCAGAGACAAATACAAATCATTTGAGTACATTTCATAAATTTTGTGAAACAAACACACTGTTCCAATGATACACAGTGGTTTCTATTTGTGCAGGTACCAAAGGTCTCGATCACTCCAGCAATTTTTGCCCGAAAGAGTAACAAGCACCTAGAGGACAAACCTGCGTATTTATATTAGTAGTAAAAAGTACTCACGTTACAACACACACATTTTCGATGAATAATGTCACATCAAGATACATCGTGAATCGTTCACTTGTTAATTATCTTATAATTATTTTCTAGTAAATTTCAATTAGTCTGGGTGCGGTTATTTCCAATTAGCGTCCGCTGAAGTAAAGCCTACTAGGCATTATGCAGTAAATCTAGGGAGTATGGTTTATGGGCCCTTATCTTATCGATACGGTTTATCAGAGTAATTAATTTATCCTAAGCCGACGTGAGATGAAGTAGCGTGTACTTGCATAAAGTTCAACAAACTCTCAATGAATTCTAATTTTGTTCTAAAAAATTTATATTTTATAAACTCCAGTTAATGCGGGCGTTCTTGAAAATCATTAGAAAATGTTTTATTCTTGATATCAAGGAATATTTCTAAATCGGTTCACTAATAGATATTAGAGCCTAGTTGCTTATAGATCTTTGCCGCATCTTGCGCTAACTTAACATCAGATAAACAATAGAGGTTATTTGAGGTCTAGTGCTATTGGTACTTCAAAAAACAAAGAATGAATACAGACACAACCTGAAGTTAGTTAAAATGTTAACTAAAACGACGACTAGCTAAAAAAATCGACGACCACGTGTTGCTAACCTCGGACCGGCTTGAGGCTGTATCTTCGAACTGAACTCCGGACTATGCGACAAGAAACTAACTCTTCCCGCATCAGTTCTAAGTATCGAGGCCGAAGTGGAGACGGGCAAGCCACCGAAGCCCGCCTACGCCAAAATCGCGGCTAAGCACGTTGTGCCAAAACCAAATCATACTAATCGTGACAATGGCAAATCCCACATCTTCCACGACATTTGATAATGTGATGGATAAGATAGCGTTAGCACTGGACACGAAGAAGACTGGATGGAGCAAGAGTAACAGTTGACCGAGTACGAAAACGTCGAAACAGTCATCCTTATTTCTATATTAATAATTGCGTCAAGGGCTACGGCAGACCGTATGATTGTTGATCGAAACCGTATATGAATAACAAAACATAAAAAATATTGATTTTGAATCGACAACATATGTCCACAAAATTCGGATTATGGAGAATTTCGTTAAATTCTGATGGCACTGATAAACAAACCGCTGTTGCCATAGGTCTGTACTTATATGTACTGTACTGTAGCTACGAAACGCATAGTCCTTGTAGAACTTACCGTACCGTGGGAAACTAATATGCCTAAAGACCACGCGATGAAACAAAATAAGTATTACGACCTCCTAAACGAATTAACAAAAAACGGCTATGTAGTTAGTTTATACGCTGTAGAAGTGGGAGCGAGAGGTATACCAGCAAAATCTCTCTATAACCTGCTGAAAGACCTTGGCTTATCCAGAAGTGCAGTAAGTTCTATACTAGAACGAGTATCTAAAGCTGCATTAGTAGGCTCATATCAGACGAGTAGTGAAGGTGAGTGTTGATGTACGTCAGAAAGGGGCCCCCTTAAACCTACGCCCGAGTCACAAGTCTCGGGGTCTACTCGGGTTTTCTCTCTCTGCCACACGATGGACCCGGCACCCGCACGGTGAATCCATCGAATGCTAAGAAAATCGTCTCAGTATAAGCATTGTACCCGTGCGAAACCGGAGCGGGTCGCTAGTACTCTCATAATTTTAACACGGCAAAAGAAGTAGGTAGCCATAACTTAGCATACCTCCAAGGAAAGTTTGGTATTTACCTTGTTGTGAGCGATCCGTGTCGGTGGAGTGCGCCGGGGAGTGGCTGTGGGCCTTGCTGATGGGAGACACGGAGGGGGAGGCCATACTGCTGCCGTTGTCACCACCTGTGGGTTGCGGTGCCACCAGTTTTACATTAGGTACACGGGAGACAACTATGGCGAAGGTCTCCGTCATGAGGCTATTACAAATTTTGGAATAAAGTTTGCAAGACTTAAAACGCAAAAAGGTCTCATAAATAAGACCAGTCCGAAGCCGTTATTACAATTTGATTGCCCTATTGCATTGTATATACGTATAAACAAAACTTGGTTTTACGAGCCACATACATGTGTACAACTGTTCCTAGCAGGATTCGCCGTGGATGATTATTAAAGAAGATGTTATGATTGTTTACAACATGAGTGCATGTGACGAAAGTTTAAAAGTTCTATTAAGCAGAATGACGAAAAGTTCTTAGAATGAGAAAAAACCTGTCACAAACATATCACCATTGTGACAAGACCATTATTGGCACAATAGTGGTTAAATGTGTGATTTAAATAGAAAAAAAATGGTCGATGTCAATTTTGTTACTGAACATATTTTTTCACCCGTTCACATTTACAGAAAGATATTAGTGATATTTATTGTTCCAGTAACGAGTTCAGGATCTGTCTCTGGTGCTCACCTGACGTGTTCTGCTCGAGCGAGGCGCTGCTGCCGGTGAAGTTGCTCTGGTAGCCGCTGCTCGCCGCCTCACTCGAGTTCAGGATCTGTCTCTGGTGCTCACCTGACGTGTTCTGCTCGAGCGAGGCGCTGCTGCCGGTGAAGTTGCTCTGGTAGCCGCTGCTCGTCGCCTCACTCGAGTTCAGGATCTGTCTCTGGTGCTCACCTGACGTGTTCTGCTCGAGCGAGGCGCTGCTGCCGGTGAAGTTGCTCTGGTAGCCGCTGCTCGCCGCCTCACTCGAGTTCAGGATCTGTCTTTGGTGCTCACCTGACGTGTTCTGCTCGAGCGAGGCGCTGCTGCCGGTGAAGTTGCTCTGGTAGCCGCTGCTCGCCGCCTCACTCGAGTTCAGGATCTGTCTCTGGTGCTCACCTGACGTGTTCTGCTCGAGCGAGGCGCTGCTGCCGGTGAAGTTGCTCTGGTAGCCGCTGCTCGCCGCCTCACTCGAGTTCAGGATCTGTCTCTGGTGCTCACCTGACGTGTTCTGCTCGAGCGAGGCGCTGCTGCCGGTGAAGTTGCTCTGGTAGCCGCTGCTCGCCGCCTCACTCCGAGTTCAGGATCTGTCTCTGGTGCTCACCTGACGTGTTCTGCTCGAGCGAGGCGCTGCTGCCGGTGAAGTTGCTCTGGTAGCCGCTGCTCGCCGCCTCACTCGAGTTCAGGATCTGTCTCTGGTGCTCACCTGACGTGTTCTGCTCGAGCGAGGCGCTGCTGCCGGTGAAGTTGCTCTGGTAGCCGCTGCTCGCCGCCTCACTCGAGTTCAGGATCTGTCTCTGGTGCTCACCTGACGTGTTCTGCTCGAGCGAGGCGCTGCTGCCGGTGAAGTTGCTCTGGTAGCCGCTGCTCGCCGCCTCACTCGAGTTCAGGATCTGTCTCTGGTGCTCACCTGACGTGTTCTGCTCGAGCGAGGCGCTGCTGCCGGTGAAGTTGCTCTGGTAGCCGCTGCTCGCCGCCTCACTCGAGTTCAGGATCTGTCTCTGGTGCTCACCTGACGTGTTCTGCTCGAGCGAGGCGCTGCTGCCGGTGAAGTTGCTCTGGTAGCCGCTGCTCGCCGCCTCACTCGAGTTCAGGATCTGTCTCTGGTGCTCACCTGACGTGTTCTGCTCGAGCGAGGCGCTGCTGCCGGTGAAGTTGCTCTGGTAGCCGCTGCTCGCCGCCTCACTCGAGTTCAGGATCTGTCTCTGGTGCTCACCTGACGTGTTCTGCTCGAGCGAGGCGCTGCTGCCGGTGAAGTTGCTCTGGTAGCCGCTGCTCGTCGCCTCACTCGAGTTCAGGATCTGTCTCTGGTGCTCACCTGACGTGTTCTGCTCGAGCGAGGCGCTGCTGCCGGTGAAGTTGCTCTGGTAGCCGCTGCTCGCCGCCTCACTCGAGTTCAGGATCTGTCTTTGGTGCTCACCTGACGTGTTCTGCTCGAGCGAGGCGCTGCTGCCGGTGAAGTTGCTCTGGTAGCCGCTGCTCGCCGCCTCACTCGAGTTCAGGATCTGTCTCTGGTGCTCACCTGACGTGTTCTGCTCGAGCGAGGCGCTGCTGCCGGTGAAGTTGCTCTGGTAGCCGCTGCTCGCCGCCTCACTCGAGTTCAGGATCTGTCTCTGGTGCTCACCTGACGTGTTCTGCTCGAGCGAGGCGCTGCTGCCGGTGAAGTTGCTCTGGTAGCCGCTGCTCGCCGCCTCACTCGAGTTCAGGATCTGTCTCTGGTGCTCACCTGACGTGTTCTGCTCGAGCGAGGCGCTGCTGCCGGTGAAGTTGCTCTGGTAGCCGCTGCTCGCCGCCTCACTCGAGTTCAGGATCTGTCTCTGGTGCTCACCTGACGTGTTCTGCTCGAGCGAGGCGCTGCTGCCGGTGAAGTTGCTCTGGTAGCCGCTGCTCGCCGCCTCACTCGAGTTCAGGATCTGTCTCTGGTGCTCACCTGACGTGTTCTGCTCGAGCGAGGCGCTGCTGCCGGTGAAGTTGCTCTGGTAGCCGCTGCTCGCCGCCTCACTCGAGTTCAGGATCTGTCTCTGGTGCTCACCTGACGTGTTCTGCTCGAGCGAGGCGCTGCTGCCGGTGAAGTTGCTCTGGTAGCCGCTGCTCTCGCCGCCTCACTCGAGTTCAGGATCTGTCTCTGGTGCTCACCTGACGTGTTCTGCTCGAGCGAGGCGCTGCTGCCGGTGAAGTTGCTCTGGTAGCCGCTGCTCGCCGCCTCACTCGAGTTCAGGATCTGTCTCTGGTGCTCACCTGACGTGTTCTGCTCGAGCGAGGCGCTGCTGCCGGTGAAGTTGCTCTGGTAGCCGCTGCTCGCCGCCGAGCTCGAGTTCAGGATCTGTTGCAGCGACGTCTGGAATGGAGATACCAGTTACAGCCGTTGACGTAGTAATGGAATTTTTCCTTTTTTTAACTTTTACGGTTTACATTTGACCTTGACCGCCATGTCGCCTAAAGCATCCTAAACATCAAACGAGTCGAATCCCTGTCTATTAGTATAGCTCGTAGAAACACCATGCGGCGCCCGGACGCCGCGCTCTTCCCGTTTGAATTTTCATACTAAAGCTGTTTGTAAATTTCTGAAAATAAGGTGTAAAGCTCAGACCGGACAGCGCGGCGCCCAGGCGCCGCTTGGTGCGGTGTTTAATGGGGAAACAGACTCAATGCAACATCAGTAGTTGAGTAGTCATCAGTACTCACGAGTCGTCCGTCTTGCGGTAGCGGCTGGTAGGGCATCATCTGCGGAGAACCCAAATCCGGCCCGCCGAGAGCTGCAACAATAGGATACACAATGTAAGTAATACAGATTAGACGTCATCCATAAAGTGTGTTGCGCCTTAAAAAGGTGGGGGGGAGGTTAGTTTGGTTTTATAGATAACGGGGTGTAAGGGTGTAACCCGCGGCTTATGATTTTTCACAATAAAATTACGATTTAAGATACGATTCTAAAAAAAACTAATAATTCCGTCAGTTATTCATAAAATGTTTTGTACACGTATTCCTGATGACACAACCCCCCACTGTGGAAGTTCGATTATCGATAATCTACATAATATCTTAGTCGATTTTTAATAATTTGATAAGCAAAAAATACGTGTCTCAATTTTTTTCTACATAAATCGACTATATATTAGAATGACATATTTTAGACCCAGTCGTCATCCACATTTAGAACCGAAACTTCGATACAATATTGCGTTCACAACTTTGAACATTTTTTTTTCATTCAAGCCTGACGTTTGTTTTTGTTCGCTCTATTGTAGTTCTGGTATACATAATAAAGGGTTTCTGATATCTCTGTGTGTATTTGTAACTACTAACCAAAAGACAGTTAAAGCTAAAAACACATGCAACGATTTTCACGCGTGCCCGCCGCGGTTACGCGACCGCGACTGGCGTCGGTTTTATTTCAAAACTCACGAGACCGCTGATTTTCGCGGTTTCGCAGCCGCCGCGGGTGAGATTATCGCCCGCGAACGTGGCAGGTGACGGGCGGGCGGGCGTAAAACTCGTCGTGAGTTGTACTTTCATTTTTTACATATATAGGTATCTGCATTCTATAAAAGTTGCGGGCCCGCACCGGGTGCAGCTGAAAATCGCTCCATGAGTTCTAACCTAAAGTTTTTAAGCCATCAAATTACAAAATCGTTACTTCATAGAAGGACTTCATTTCAAACTGCAAACGAAATGTGGGTCACAGTGTGGAGGTCACGCTTTCATATTCAAACCACTTCGCACCTAAAAGGTCTCAATGAATAAAGGTAAAATAATATTAAGGAAAACTGATTGTCAAATTTGAATAGTGGCTTGATGCCAAAGCATGCGCGGAACGTAGCACGTAGCCTTCCCGGTCAAAATACCATGGCTTTAGCATAAATTTTAAGTTTTGAGGCCTTTTGGCATACGTAAGTGTCCTGCATAATAATGTGTTTTTAAATAACATTAATTAGTGATAGATGGGTAAATTTCAAGCCACAATGATATATTGGCTAGATCCACGGATATCGGGCTAGATCAAATGATTGACATTGAGTCGTAGGTTTGAATCCCGTCTGCACTTTTTGAGTATTTTCCCAAATGAAAATGTACAAGTTTGTCATCACCACTGGTTTTAACGGTGAAGGAAAACTTTATGAGGAAATTAACGTGTTCTAAGAATCTTTCGATCAATTATTCAATCAATATGTCGTAACATATCAACAGACAGTTATAGTGATGTAATATCGAGATTTTCAGGGTGGTGACACCCCCATACGCAACAGGATTTTTGTCGGCCAAGTTGACCACTATTTATGAATTAATTTTCTTAAAAAATTTGAACAAATCAAAAATATATGCTAGGACAGTCACAGTAACGTTATATTGACAATTCCGGGAATAGGGCATTCGAAAACGCAGCAGCGCCAAAAACTTTAGCAATAGAAAGTTAATCGAACTCGTAGCAAAGAAGGCACCCTTCAAGTTTTACATTTGTATGTGCCAATAAATTTTATGTTCAAAATCTGCTTCTGTTTGTTCGTGTTTCACTTCAAAAGGGGCTTCTGTTTGTTCGTGTTTCACTTCAAAAGGGGCTTCTGTTTGTTTGTGTTTCACTTCAAAAGGGGCTTCTGTTTGTTTGTGTTTCACTTCAAAAGGGGCTTCTGTTTGTATATGTTTCACTTCAAAAGGTGTTTCTGTGTGTTCGTGTTTCACTTCAAAAGCTGTTTCTGTTTGTTCGTGTTTCACTTCAAAAGCTGCTTCTGTTTGTTCTGGTGTGTGGTGTGTAGTGTGTAGGTACACTCACGGTTCCAGCAGCCCGCCTGGTTCTTGTAGAGCAGCGAGCCGTGCGCGGGCACGGCCAGGCCGCCGGGGAAGGAGAACTGCCCGGCGCGCGGTTGCGGCGACGGTACCAGCCACACGGGCGGCGGCAGCGGCGCGGGCGACAGCGGGCTCGGGTACCCGCCTGCGACGGGAAACATCACGCTAATCATAATGAAACCATTCCGAGGGCTGAGATGTGTTTGAGGCAAGCTGAAAACTTGTAGCATACAAAAAAAACATATGTAGCTCTTCTCTTTGATCCCTAACCCTCTTTAAGCCAAAAGGGCGGAGAAGGGGCAGAGGTCGACGTCATTGTACAACTGACGAGGAGTATTTGATCAAAACGCGGAAGCTACGCGCGACTACACCGCGTCTGTATCGCTGTGTCTGCGTGTATGTATACGCGCAGTCGAATCTCAAAGCGCGTACACGCGCGTCGTCTGCGTGTTTAAAATACGCCGCCTGCTAGGAGCCTTATATGGCAACCTTATATGCAGGTCCATCTATACATATAACCATTTTTTTTTAATGAATATGTTTATGGCAATATGCAATTTTTATGTTATAGTTTAATATTTAAAGAGTTAAAAAAATTGTAGCGAGTGGCAGCACCGTTCCCTTTTCTTTTCTTGTTCTGCTCGTCCCATGGCGTACACGCCGATGTTTGATAAATGTAAGAAATATAATAAGGACACCTGGATCTCATTACTAGCTGGTGCTACTCGCCCTGCCAGCTTCCGCCATCCAGACAACCGAGAAGCTCGCGGACCTACACATTCACTCATACCATTTGACATACCTGGAGTAGGCGGATTGTGTGCATACATCGGGCTGCCCATGTTGGCGAACTGTCCCATGTCTGTGAGGAACGGCGAGCGCGGGCTGTTGATGCCGGCCATGTTGTTGGCGTGCGACGGGGGAGAACGGGTTGAACGCGCCGAAGCTGACGGCGGCGCCGGACAGCGCCGGGATGTTGTACGACTCGGGCACCTCGGCCGTGATGGACGGCTCGCTGTTGCTGAGGAGCTCGCGGCGAGCCTCGTAAATATCACCTACACATATATATACACATACAATTTTAAACCAAACCGAAGAATCCCAAACGCCCAAATGTGGCCGCAAATATTAGTTTAGGCACAATTTTGTAGTATAGGGTGACAAGATGAGCAGGATAATACATATATGCCTGAGCGATTTTTTCGATACAAGCGACGATGTGGCGTACGATAGAGCGTGATTCCCAAGCAAAATCCGCTTCACTCTCGATTTGAAGACGCCAAGGTTACAACTATCAAGAAAATCCCGTCGGGCAACGCATTCCACAGCCTAGACGTTCTTACAACAAAATAAGATTCAAAACGCTTCGTTCGTTTACACATTTCAAATTGTTTGTTTAGAACACCAATAAAAGAAAGGCTACAGACATGGGTACAATTATAGTATTCTACTAGTCATTTGAAAATCATAACCGCCCAGTCATGGAGTCGTAAAAAAAGATGTACCTAATCCATCATTTTGTGGCGGCGGCCATTTTAGATCGATTCCTACCAAACGTTACTAAGAACACTCAAATAATTTTCTTTCAAAGAAAATAAAAATCGGTTCATCCGCAAACTAAGCAGCCAAACTCAAGCACGTCACGACACGCCAAACATAACACCGATCGGAGCGAACTTGTTTACTGGAAGTGTGTACCAGGGGACACTGGCCCAGGGGTAATGTGAAGTCACCGGGGATCATCATTGTAATGTTTCGTTACACACGCCATAACGGACACGTCAAACGTGATATGGGGACATCATAATTATAGTCTTAGAACTTATAAAAAAATGTGGTGTCACGGGGCACCAGATAGGTCCGAAGTTCCTTGTGATTGGTACGATCACCTGAAAAATAAAGTTGGCAACACTGATCACGGCAGTTTTTACGCGTTACTGCCGTTACATATTTTCTTACGATTTTAGTCACACATTTTCTTCAGTTCGGTTGCTTAGAAAAATCCCTATGTCCTCAAAGCCTGCCGTAAAATAGGGGGGGGTGTTGTGAATATTTTAAACCTAATTCTAGTGCTAGTCTGTACGGTTTCGTCTGTTGAGCCGATCACTACCGGTTGGGATTCCGATAGTAATCGACTCTACAATACTCTACATCGTCTTTTACCTAAGACGCCTTCTCTCGGCCCAGAGCCTCCACTACGGCCGCATTTCTGACCTTGATGGTCATCTGTATCTATATGATACAAAATTCCCGACAGGTATTTTTTTTTATAACTTTTATAGGTTTACACTTGACCGCCATCTCGCCTGATGTTAAACGACAATGCGGTCTACGATGGAGCGTGTTTACCTAGAAATAACCGATTCACTCTCGATTTGAAGACACAAAGATTGTAATCATCGGAGAAAACCCACTCAGGCAACGTATTCCACAGCCTAGACGTTCTTATCACAAAATTAGAGTCAAATCTCTTCGTTCGTGTCTTTGGAACATCAACCATGAAACGATGTCGCTTTTTCGAGCTACGAGCATTCCGATAAAAAAAAGGGCAAGGTGGTATCAGATCATGCAAATCATTCGCACACTCTCCGAAGTGTATCCGATAAAAAACCGATAGGCTAGCAATTTTTCCGCGATGTTCATGACTTTGAAGTCTTTTTCGCACAAGAGTATCATTGCCTATGAGCCTTTTGATAGATTGAGGTTGATAGATAGTAGGTTCTCACCGGCACAGCGCTCGATCCCCCTTGATGACGACGGACGCGATGCCCTGCTTGGGCTTGCGGCGGATGTTGACGTACACGTTGTACTTCTGCATGAGGTCTGCGGCCGTGTCGCTCTCGATGCGGCAGCACTCCTCCGACACGTCGAATATCACCACCACGGGCAGGCTGCCCTGTGCACGACACAGAGGCGGGTAAACATTGAGAGCGCCGTGGGTAAGCATCTCATCAGCGCCCCTATAGTACTAATAGTAGTAAAAATTTGATGACTGGTTGATGTTCCTACATATTTTATGAGATAGAGGTTACGTAACATAATTACGTTACGTTAATTCATTTTATGACATATTTTTTTTAGTTTTACAATTCCGCTTGGCGCGCTTCTAGCCACGTGCCCAGTTTGCGTAGATAATCCGCCTCTGACGACACCCATATATAAGTTACGAGTACGATTACGATGGGCCCGTTTTCGGGACTAATCGACTAATCGGGTACATAGTCCATTCGTTTTCTCAACATCTGTATTTTTTGGCATAACCTTATCCCTATGTTGTTGCTTATTGATCTTTAGGATCGTTTGTCGATTGATTCCAGAGCCTCCAACTCCAGTGGTAGATAACAACATAATATAGGGTGCTCAGCCAGGGTTGCCAAACGTACGCGGTTCCTCGTACAAATAAGATGGGGTCTAGCGTACGAGGTACGATGAGATTATAATTTCGTACTACGAGATTTTGCTAATGTGGCCACATTGTCTCAATGTACGAGGTAACAAAGCCAAAACACGAGATTTTTGACGTGACAACGTCTAGTAAATCGATGAACGCCGGCTGCATGCACGAAAAAGTGCCCCGTTACGCTCATTGTACGCTTGCGCCGCATCTATCAATGTTTTGTCATGATGTTGTCACGTTAAACTATCGTCCGTAAACCAACTGACTTTACAGACAATAAATTTTTTTGCAGTATATTTGTGTACGAGGACATTTCTTCGATGCAACCCTAGTGTACTCACGACAAGTTGCTGCCTCGCCGCGTAGACGTCCTTGATCTGTCCGGTGATGGTGACGCAGCTTTTCCTGATCACGGGGATGTTGGGGTCCTCCGCGTCGGGGAACATTATCTGGGTGTTGGTCCCTTGCATGATTGTCTGGACATAACAATAACATTTTTACACATTTCTTTGGAAAAAAACACTACAATTAGTAAAAGCCACAAGAATATAAGAACAAAAATACAATAGAAAACATAATATCTAAATTTAATATAAATATAATTATCTAAAAGGCTTATTACCTACACTTAACTAAATTTTGTCGATTGAATTTAGTTGCTTGAAGCTAGCATACTAAATTTAGCAGCGAGGATTGTTTGCTAATTATCTTTGCTTCAAACTTCAGTCACTAATCTTAGCTTAGCGTCCGAATCACTTAGAACGACTCATCGCTTAACTATGAAAGCTAGATTTGAATGTAGACAGACAGCCGAAAACCGTAATATATTTTTTTCCATAAGAAAAATGCATAAATATTTTTCTTGCGGCAAAAAAATATAAGTATTTTTCTTCCGGTTTTAGTCTCACTTTTTCTTTCAGCTTGGACGCGCAGCAAAATCCCTATCTTCTCCAAGCCTGCCGCCATAAGGAGGTTCGTTCCAAAATATCTATGAATTTATAAAGAACTAGCTGTGCCCTGACACGCTTTGCTGTGGCACATTGTGGTGCAAAAATTAGATAAAACAACCCTTGATGCGGATTACCTATATATCATTCTAAAATTTCAGCTCGATCGGTGCAAAACTTTTTGAGTTTTTGAAGCGTACACAAACCAACATAACATTTTTATGTATAGAGATTTACAGAATTTGTTCATAGCAGACTTACTTTCAGTTGTTCCGCGCCGCGCCCCACGACCACCCCGTGGTGCATAGGGGATATCTCCAGAGACATCTGCACTTGAGTCTGACTCTGCAACAAAAACGTCACATCACTATTTCTGTAATGATAAAACTATTTTGCAGAGTCCGCCCGGCTAAGTACTACACCTTTGTACGCATCCCCCTCTCTCCCAGAGGGAGGCGGCCCGAAGGATGAAGTCCGGGGGCGGGGAACAGAGGGCGAAGCCTCCGGGGGTCGAGTGCCTTTCCTCTTCTTACCGCCGACGACCGTGAAGTCGTCGTCGTCAGAGTTATAGTAGGTATGTACTAACCTACTAACTATGTATTACTCTATTACTTACTTAAATGTTAGAATGTATTTAGGAAGCATATACTCTTACATAGCCTACCACTAACAAAACATACTATTAACGTAAAGCCGAGGATCGGCCTGAGTGGCATATTATTGGAGACGCCTACAGCAGTAGACGAATGTAGGCTGATTATGAAAAAAGTGTGTGCTTAAAGATGTGTAAAAGTGTAAGTTTGTTGTGGATACTAACAGCGATGGGCCCGCACATGTACTGCATGAGGAGCGAGGTCGCCTCCATGGTAGCGCGCCTCCCACTGCACTCCCTTCACCACCACCAGGTTGGCGTGCAGCTTGGGCCGGTTCCGCAGCATCACCTGCCGGACAAGCATCAGGTACATACTGAACAGCAGAGACTGGGTACGGTTGGTCTGGTAAGTTGCAGCTTTACGGCTGGTCTAGTAACGGCTGGTATAGTCGGGAGAACGGTGACTGCCGGAGAGCCCGGGGAACCAACAAGCTCATGATTGTGAAATTATACTTTACTACGGTTTATCAATAACTAGCCCGTGCCTATTGCCAAACAAGTTGTTATAAAAAATAACAATTATAGACGCCTAAAATATTCTCATAGCATTACACATTAGCAAGTTAGAAAACTCACAGGAGTAACCAAAAAAGTACTAAGAGATGAGTAGCCCAAGGGAAAATAGGTATACCCAGTCATACAGTAAATATAGTGGGTTGCTTCCAGCACACAGCAATTATAACAATGAGGTGTTACGGTAACCAATATTTTTTTTACTGTCATAGAATATACCTACTGGTAATTTCGTATATTACGGGTTTTCACCAGAACCATCGCAAATGACTTACAACCCTAACGATAAAAAATTCATATTGTTAACTATCCAACAGTACAAGTAGGTTGTAGGGGTAAGGTACTTTGAGTATGTTTAGTTATTTATCCTCTAAGGGTAGGTACTAGGGACCAGTCAGTCCAGGTTAGAAGACAGGACACATAGTATGAGTAGGTGTTAATGCTTATGTTATGATTGCGTTAAATAATATAGTAGTTCTTCAAATAATTTATTTTCTCTAAAATAAAACAGAAACCGACACCTATTCTTTAAATTTTAAAGTTTTAAACTAATACAATTGAGACTCGACCAAATTACATAAGAAGCCGTCAGTAAGTCATCTAGATAAATTAAATTCTAGTTTTTTGTTCAGATTTCAGAAACCACCACGATAAATATGATGCAGATTTCGATAAATATCTACATCTGAACTATGATCTACCAAACAAAAAAGAAACCATCAAAATCAAATCACATATCGGCATATCGCGGGGTTATCGTGAATCTACAAAAGAACACAGAACTGAATTTAGAACCTCCCCTTTGAAGTCGGTTAAAAAAGAGAAACATCTATTGATCATTATTTTGTGTGCGGATCCTGTGTGTGACCGTTGACGTCAGACGGGGTCTACTAACTGCCTACCTGACTTTGGTTCGGCACAAAAAGTGTAGGGCCCTAACTGAACCTACATATTATACTATACCTACAAACACATATTATTTCCGTGAACCACGTCATACGACGGACAAACATCGTGTTCAATGACCCGCACACTGCCTCTCCTGCCTTGCACCCCTTATTACCATCTCCCCCTATCCTACTAATTATTAATGTCAATGTTTGGATATTTGGATGTTTGTTGATCAATCACATCGTAACCTGGTTGATATTTGGAACAAAGTTCGATTAATAGTCTGGGAAAATATAGAGGCACATACTTTGTACACCGGGAAAATAAATTGAATGTGAACTGCGCGGTTAAAACCGCGGGGCGCAGCTAGTCCTACTAATCCTACTTATCCCTTTCATAGGATCGTCCGTTCAACTTAAAAAAAAATATTTTCGCGTGCTCGATCAACTTTACTGATCCCGGACGTCAGCACACGATAGTGCGTTCTGTATACTATATAAATGTCAATGTCCTGGATGTTTGGATATTTGTATGTTTGCTGCTCAATCACGTTGTGACGTCTGAACGTATCTGGTTGAAATTTTGAACAAATAAGTTATAGTCTGGAGGAACATGTATGTATTTAAAACTATTTAAGTATTATATCAGCTATCTGGCCGCCATAGTAGAAGCTTTGCTTCGTTTGGGGTCAGATGGTGTTGTGTGTGAATTGTCCACCAATATTTATTATTTATTATTATTATTTACATATAGGCTACTAGGCTACTATATAAAGGGAACGGGAACTACACGGTTAAAACCACGAAGCGCTGCATAAATAAATCCATATAAAATTTACCCGGAAAAGTATATCTCTGTATTGTTACTATGTAGTAACACAGATCTTTCGGTTTTCCGTCCTCTTCTGCCTCAGACATCCAGGATATGGAATAACATTCCTACAACTAGCTCGACCTCTGAAGGAAATAACACACGAACAACTACTTCAGACCTTTTAACATTGCTTCAACCAGACCTTTGTAGCAAATAATGAAATAACGCTCCTGCAACGGCAATCGGACCGTTGCACGAAATTACATCCCTGTTATAGCTATTAGGGTAAGTAACCTTCTTCTCCCCATGTACCGCGTAAATATCAGTCGAGATGGCGATCAAGGGTTAACCCATATACTTAGGTAAAAAAAAAGTAAATCTGCTTTGGCTTTGCTATTGCTATGGTTTCAAGCGAAAAGACAAAAGGAAAACAATATCAAGGCTAAGACCGTTTACTCCCAGAATTCCCAGATAGGTCCGCTGCACGCTCATCATCCTTCTACATAAAAGTAAATTGGCAGTCATAGGGACTGCCGATAGAAGTGAAAATTTAAAAGTAACTCAGAATTTGATAGCTCTCTTTAGAAATTACGGATGCTTCTAGTCTGGAATAAAACTTTAAAGTTCGAAGCATGGTCGTCTTGGTTAGTATTATAATCATGGCCATCTAGATTAGTCTTCTAAACATGGCCATCTAGAAAAGCGTTAGTTCCAGAGTTTACCCGAATATTTATTTCGTTTACAAGCGTGACGACGAGTTTCATTCGCAGCCGACGAAAAACCTTTGTGTGCCAAGAGGTATTTTCACTTCAAAAATGAAACAGAAGTTACCTGGACTTTATACTGGTCTTGTATTTGTTGCACGTAGGGCGAGTTGAGATCAGGCAGTGCTTGCGCCACTATCGGTAGTTCGAAGCTGAATACGAGCGGGGTCAAGGCCTGTGGACATAGTACACTCATTCTAACTATCTGACAACAATAGGATAACTTAGGATATAAGCTGATAGGATCATGAGCTGTTCGTAATTATGAACAAATTTATTATATTACCTACTATTTAATCGCGACAGCCTTATTTTCTCTCTTTCTTCCTGGGTAGCTTATATGTTATCCCAAAAAGTTGGGCCTTATTTTTTATAAAAAAAAATGCGAAAAATTCTGCTTTGATTGTAAACCGTACGAAACTAAATTTTCTTTGTGATTCTAAAATTGGGCCCGTAGTGGGATGAGAATTAACAAACTAAAGTAACAATGGACCAATCATATATTTATTATGTATCTCAGACAAACTGTTGTGGTTAAATACTCAACGATATGTAGACATAGATACCATAGAGGAGAAGAAGTGTTGTAGAGAAGCTATAACGGGCAGGTTCATTGTTCACCATTGCCCGTACGTTCTGTTTCCTACGGTCGATTGACGGGATATCTCATTCATTAAAGTTAAAATTTAAAGTAGTGGGGTTTACTTAATTTTCTATCCTATAGAAAAGTAAATAGATTGATTCTCATGTACAACTACGTTAAGTCTTAATTTTTTTTGTAATTGTTTATAAAACGTGCGTTTTCCCCAAGAATCCGTGTAAGGCTATGATCCACAATAAAAAAGACCCTCCTTAGATAAAGAATAAGTAATTAGATCAGGTTTTCCACACGGTTCCTTTGTACCAATCGTAAGCAGATGAGGCGTATGTTACCTATGGCGACATAGTGAAGTCACGCGACAAAAGATTGACACTTCCACAAGAGCGACAAGACAAGAGCGATCAGACCCGTGCTTTCAGTGTAAAGCGTTAGTTCTAACTTTATACGTGGTATATGTAATCTCTTTGAATAGCTCACCCTGACTCTCGCCCTGGCACGCTCCACTCTCTCCATGTCCCCGGCGATGGAGACCTGGTTGCTCTTCTCAACGGCGCTGGTGCGATTCGAATCGGGGAAGTGGATGTGGCAACCCGTCTCTTCCATCACGCGCTTTATTGTCAACCCTCCCTGAAAAACGACACTTTATAAAAGGGCCGCTATGGTACCTAAGTCCTAAGTTAGTTTCGTGTCGTGGTTTCTGAATAACTAAATTTTATTGTAAATTAAGTTTTATTTAATATAGGTACTTACGTGTTCAAATCGTGAAAGTTTCAAATCGATAATAATATTTTCAGAATTGTTTTTCTCAAATTTTCTAAAATTTTCTCAGAAAAAAAAACACAACAAAAAATCATAATTTCAATGAAATCAATAAACACACCGTTCCAATGAGACCGAGAGATTTCGGAAAAACTAATGTAATAATCATTGATGTAAGCCAATTTTACAGTACCTATTGATATTTCTAAAATCTCTACACCGATTTCCATCAAATTTTTAAGACCTCTATAATGTGATCTAACAATAAAAAAAAAATCTATTCATAATTGGCGGAGCTATCGCGCTTTTTCTTATAAAAAAGTAAAGTTAAAAAGCAAGGCAAACTCGAGCTGATTTACATTTTGTTTTTTTTTTTTAATTAAGAGAGACAAGTATCAGACCACGAATTCAATAAACGGCGGCTTAGAATGGAGCACGCTCACATACAAAAGTTCTCTTTTTTTCCTAACAAGCTGCCAAGAAGCCAATAAGAAATGTAGAAGCTAGTAGTAAGAACACGCTTCTTGGTAGTAAGACCGCATCGTAACTTATACAGTACAATGCGGTTATATGGATGTATGTACAAGTTGTACAGTTAGATTAGTAAAATCAATAATCCACTGACCTTTCCAATAATGTGCGAGTGATCCGTATAACTGACGTCGATTTTCATTGTGACTCGATTATTCTGCGAAATGACAAAAATTTTAGAAATCATTTGGTGCTAACGTAAATCTATGAGGTATACGACACACTGGAGGGTCTTTAAATATTTCAAGAAGGTGAATAAAACTTTTCATACCTATTGGGCCTTTAAAAATCGTTCCAAGAAGGTGATAACTATGATCTGATATCATAATTTCATCACACATAAGTACCGTCTCATACAGTTCATCGTAAATCTTTTTGAGCACCACCTCCCATTAGTCATGTGATTATCGTTTTACAAGTTTACAATATTCACATCCATACTGCATACTGCGGCGCACTCCAGAATCAAAATCATTGTCACCTTCATGTAAGTGTTTCAGAGAAAAATACCTAATCAAATAATTTTAGCAGGAAACTAAACAGTTTACCCAAATAGAAGAATTTGGTCGTATGAAATAGTGTGCAGAAAAAGAAATCCAGTTTTGTGATCAAAACAAATGAATGGTGCAATTTTTTATCATTCTTTTGTTTTTGTTTCCTTTCAGCCAGTCGTTTAATTAATTATATCAATTGAGTCTTTGAAGGTTTTAGCAGAACATTTTGTCTTTTTTTACTCTACCAAACTGAACAGATCAACGTATTGTGCGAATTTCGGTATTTTTTGTAGTCCCGTAATTTTCCAAGTTTTACTTCGAGACTCTTTCGAAGTCAGAGTAAATAACATTTTGAATCTGCGTGCCCAACACATCTTCGCTTACCAATACAGACACAGGAGTTGGTACGACCACCACTACGAGTAAGTCTCATTAGCGTAAAAAAAATAATTCGTACTAAGTAGCTAGGTACACCAAAATAGTACAAATTCTATAACGAAGTCTGTTGACACGGTATAAATTTTATTAATTATATAAATCTGGATTTAATAGCTATCAATTGTAGATATTATTGTAATAGGTACAATAAAAATACTAATTAACCACATAACAAAACCTTCTGAAACCGGGAGAGTGGAGAGTGGAGCTAAACAGTTATTCCGTATTATTCAGTCATCAAAGTAATACGTAATGAACACATATTTACTATGTACATAATTATGACTACGCAAACATTACTTTCAAGTAAGAATTCATTATTTAGTTGTTTAAAGTAAATACCTATGAGGAGTTATAAGTTACCTATACCTTTAATTCACTCACGCGCCGTATTCCGTGATGTACTCGAACCAAACCAATATCGATTTTCTCTCTGTATGTATTAGATACTTAGCTATGTACCTACTTCTGTAGTATTTATGTACTTACTCGAGTATCCAGCAACTGCATAATTTTTTCTCGAGCCAGTTTTACATCATCAGGTCGGCCTGCGACTCTTACATGAGGATCTAAACAGAAAAAAACATATTTTCTGTAGATAATTACACCAAAGCACCACAAGCACTGACATAAAGCATAAATTATTTAGGGTCACTTTCTTGGATGAGATTTTTGGACTCACCATCAAAATCTCGAAATTCTTCAAGAAAAAATTCATGAAAATTATTACAGCGTATCCGCGATATTATTTTATAAACTAAATCATCACTACAATAATCGAAAACGTTGTCACTGGCTACGTCATACATGATTTTTTAACATTAGTTGTGCTTAAAATAGGAAATTGATTAAATGTTTTTGAGTTCAACTTCTAACGGCCGCGCGCATAAAAATCAAATTTTTGTAATGAGCGCCAGTCTGGCGCCGTCGAACGTCACGCCAGTCTTCTTGGCGCCATTCCGCCAAAATCTTGACCCGTTCCATTTCATCTAATTTATTTCAAAATGAAACGTCACACTTAATTACCTAATTTTTAGTTGGTTATAATTTCTCACCTTTTTTCGATCGAGCACCAATTTTTAAACGGGCTGGCCAGTTTATGAGAGTGTTTGTTTCTGTCATTACCTGAAATTAAATCCAAATAAATAAGCTGGAACTCTATTGAAATGTATAATTTCATATTGTATACAAGGTTAGAAGTAGTGTATCTAGCGAACAAATATATCAATAACTGCAAGACCAACTGTGGGCTTAAGTTGATCGTAATCACAGAACATAAATATTTAAATTTATGATCCTAATAATATGACAATTAGAATTGATTTATATTTGTTAAATCTATGTTATTAGTGAAACTTATAACTCAGAATTCCATAGCTTACTTTGGAAACTACGCGGGTAAAACTGGAGGGTGTGGTCATGAGCATGGCCATCTATAAATGGGTCAGCATTTCTAGATGGCCATGCTCATGACCATCCATCTCCACTGGCCATGGTCCTAAGTTTACCCGAGGATTTGTTATCATCCGCGAGCGTGACGCTAGAATTTAACGACCACAGCCCACGAAAAATCTGTCTGTAACGCGCCAAAAGAAGTTTTCACTTAAAAAATCAACAAGTAATACCTACTTGTTGATTGACAGTTGTTCGTAATATCGAGAAAACATGTAGGTACGAGTACTTAGCGGCTTATTGACTAAGTTATGCGTCCAAGATATTAAAGTAACATAAGTTAATAAACAAAACGGAAAATATATACGTTGTATGTTGGGTACTTTCTCGTAAATATAATCTGGATGTCTGGCTTTCCACGCTAAATCTTTTTTCTAGACCGCGTCGTCCCTGAACTAGGTGGTGATGGTCATGTGAAAACCCCCAGGATGCAAATGATGTTAACATTCTTATGTATCAATATACCGTAATACCCATTCAAGGTGCTGTATAGGAAGTTTGGTATATGTTGAATTTTTTTTGGAAGTGATATGTTCAATCATCTATTTTTCCTCTTAGGTGAAATTGAATGAAAAAAAAAGATGTGGTATCATGGGCCTCCAGGTAGAAAAGAAGTTCCTACGGATAATTTAGAAGCAACACAATTTAAGAAAACATGCTTAATTTTATTATTTATGGTACCTGAATCTGAAAAAATAAAGTTGGCAACATTGAGCACCCACCGTTTTAGAGCGTCACTTCCGTTTTACATTTTTTTACGGTTTCAGTCTCATGTTTTTTCAATTCTGTCCCGCAGCAAAATTCCTATCCCCTCCAAACCTGCCATAAGGAACTTCGTTCCAACAAAACAAAAAAAACCGCAGAAACTGACGAAAATATTGTGTTGATAATGTAAAACTCATATAGCTAAATAATTGTCATATCAATGAGATCTTACCCGATGAAAAAATACTTGGGCTGTTTGCGAATCATCGAGGTTTTCTGAAAGAAAGAAAATACGGTTTTCTTTGATTCATCGTATTATTTTAGCTCTGTAAACGTAATTTAAAACTCAGGTACAATACCTACTTCAAAAACTTTGTTTTAGTAAGTCCCGCTTTCGACGAAAGGATCTCTCTTTATTTCACTCACAAAGTTTCAAAGTCGCGACTTCCGAAAGACCGAAAACTCAAACTCCAGCAGGTGACATAGCTAAATCACTGATTAATCTAGTCTGTTATAATAACTTATCACATCAAAATAATTAGTAGTGACCCACAAAATTTGATGGTAGGGATGCAAAATGTTATGACATCCAAATTTAGCAACAAACTATATTTAAAGAAGTTCTGAGGGCTGCCAATACAACATAAGCAAGAATTGTCTTGGATACTTTAAAATTCTTCCAGAAATTATTGCTAATTGAGTGGGAAATCACTATTAGATTGGGCGTCTCATACGCATACTTAATTAAAAACTTCAAACAAAGTGGTCTAAAATTCAATTATAGCAAATCCCTACATTGACAAACTGGGTTTATATACCTAATTACGATATATCGTGGAACTCTCAATGCAAATAAATATTTTAATTTTCATTCCCATGGCGATGTTACTTTTTCGATTTTACCCATAGACAACAAATACGTCTTACATAATATCAAACAAGCATAGCAATATAGGGAGAGAGTTGGACAATACCGAATAAGTTTCGACTTCTTCTTCTACTTTTGCTTCTTCATACAATGGATTATGACTGGCGTTTTCAGCTGCATAATTTATATGTTTTATTGAAGATTGTAAAAACCAAACTTGTTTTTATAAAAAAAAAAAACTACCTGCAAGCATTGCCTCCAGACGTCTTCTATCGACGCGAAATCTTTCCTGGTATACATCTTCAGCACTATTTAACCCGAGTATCACTGCTAATTTCTGTAGGTCTTCTGCTGACGTCACTGAATTACTTGTACCACTTTCTGACGCCTGAGACGATTGATTTATTTTATATAAGTATGTAATTATTAGATGAACATGTATACAATGAAATTATCTGAAATTATGTGATGTGAATGCTAAATCTAAACAAATTAAAGTAGATTTTAGCAAACAGAGGCAAATAATGTGCCTCAACAAAATGGCGGCGGGTTAGATAAGAATTAATCTTAAAAATTGGTAGAAAAAATGGACTTATATAACTCTTCTCACCTCACTCACTGTATCCTTTTCAGAATTACCTTTGAGTTCGCTCAAATGTGTTTTTACTTGTAAATAATTATTTGTGGCCATCTCGAGTTTACAATTATTTTTAATTCTGTGAGTATAAATATGTAAGTCAATTAAATTATATTATAAAATATATTAATAATTTATTCTTTGTCCGTATCAACGTACATAATGCATATAAAACCACGTTTTAATATTGTATTATACAAAAAATGTACCAGAACGTTTCGCGTTTGACTGGCCAAGCCCAAGTGGAAAAAATAAAATTTAACGACAAAGTTAACTAAAATTAAAAAAATGTTGGTACATTACTTTATTTTACTACCCTCATAGAGCTGTACTTGTATAGAGAAATAATTTTCCTTAACAAAAATAGCATTTCGTTCTGAAGGTTCAGTTATCATGTAGCTAAAAATATTGATTAGTTTAAATATCAATAATTTGATGAGAGTTTTTATATTCGTTGAATTAAGGATAATTACTTTGTTTCTACAGTTTCATGCGTGGCAGGTTGGTTTGAATGAACTAAAACTAATTAGTTCTGAGAAACGGAACGTTTCGTCACAGCAGCCGACCAATCCAATCCATTTTCGCCGGTAAGTATTTTGTGCGTTCGTCGCGTGGGGTCGCGTCAGTCGGGTTTCTGCGCTTGCCGGAGTTGGGTGTGCGTTCTTTTCGACTCCACATTTCGTGTCATAGTAATTTAAAATTGAAATTTATTAATTAAAATCGCGTTTTCTTTCTTTAAGTTAGTTTAGGTTTTGAGTGTAAGCTTCTATATGTGTGTAATTGTTTGTTAAGTGTGTTCTTTTCGCTAAATTATTTTTAGTGTGTATATCTAGTTACGACGGTAAGTTTTTCAACAATAATTTTATTTAGTAAGTGCAATTTTCTGAATGGTAATTAATCTTAGTGCAGTACTTATAAATTTAGTGATATTTTTAAAATTGTTGTATTGGAATTGGAAATGTATTTCATGAACAGCTGTTCGTAATATTTAGGCCAGACTCATGATACGTGAAACACGTGTGATTGCCAATATAGGTTGAACGCAAAAATTCCCTACCTTTGTGAGCAAATTATTGTAGTTCATCGCCATGTGTTTGTGATTTTCACTTGTTGATCAACGTCATTCGGCCCATAAGATTATAATATACTGTGGAGTGTGGATTTAGAAACCCTGGCCGCTCCTCTCAAATAAATTTTACAGACATTACTGAAATTTCGAAATTTGAATTTAAAGGGTTCCATAAATATTTGTATCTGACGAACTTGCCCTATGTACTTCATAGTAGGAGTGCAACCCCGTCTTATACCTATTACGTAGGTAGGTACATACTAAGAAAATATATTTAATGTTTTTCACGAACACAAATTTAAATTGTAAATATCTAACCTTAGTGATTAAGTATTCGAGTAACCGTTCCAAATTCTTAACCTAACCTAACTAAACCCCGAAAAGCAGGTAGGTACCTAAGTCTAAAAATGTTTGTAATACCTAACATACCTATTTAATTTTTGATAGCCTAAGTTAGAATTCCTACCTATCCTAAGGATCACACAAATTGCTTTCATAAACGAATCTAGAGTAGGTTCCTTCTCCAGGTAACCTACCTACCTATCATAGTCGGGCGAGATGGCGGTCAAGCCAAGCAATATTTTTTCTCGTCTCCATCTCTCCTCTCTATCGTGATATTTCTAACCAAAAATCCCAATGTTATACATAGGCCGCCCATTAAATGTTCCCATTGCTGGGACTCGGGCCATCTCTCTCAAGGAGAAAGTCACGGTCATAATTCACTACGCTAACCCAGAGCGGGTTGGTAGATGACGTAGGTATGACCTCAAAATACCTCTTCTTGGAACATGCCGGTTTCCTCACGATGCCCTCTGTGACCACCCTTCGGACCTGCCTTAGAATTGAATTTGCGTAATCGCGTCATTAAGAATACCTACAAGATAGATAGATAAACTCTTTATTGCACTTAATTACAACAACACAAAAAACAGAGAAATAAAAACTTAAAAAACAAAGTAGCAATTGGCGGTCTTATCCCTAAAAGCCTCTTCCAGGCAACTGCAGGGTGGAAAAGGAGAATTGGAAAATAAGAAAAAAAAAAAAACGAAAAATTTCCCATATTTTTCTCGTTCATAGCTACTTATAATAATACACTTAACGTTATAATCGTTGTTATTTTGTAAGTTTTTCTTTTCTAAATTATAAAAGAAATTTCGTCCAGATCACTTATGCTTTACTTTTTATCAGTGAAAAATAAAGGGTGAGGGATTTGCGCGAGCAAAGCCATGGGGCGCTGCTAGTAACATTTATTATGTAAAATGACATAACATACCATAGAGGCATAACATAATATATTATGTATAATGTTATGCCTCCACCACCACTGGCTTTTACCCTGAAAGTAAACATCGTGAGAAACCTGGCATTTTCTATTTTCTAAGCATATCTTTCGATTATATGCGTCATATAACAACCTGTACTAAGTCAGCGTGGTGGTTTATGACCTTAACTGTCTCCTTGCGAGAGAAGGCCCCGAGTTCCAGCTTTGGGAACATTAAGTGGTCTACTTATGTTACTATTATGCCAGTTCAATAAAATAGTAGGGAGGTAAGTTTGTAGTATCTACGCAGGTAATACTGGTGACATGTAATAATTTGCATTTGATTACAATTCACCTATTGTTAGAAGTGGCATTGATGAATGTTACCTAGACGTGGGAGTCATTCCTAATTCCTTTGTGAATATACACTAAGTAAAATACTAAAAAAATTCCTTGTTAAGGCCAAACTTGAAGTCTATTTCATCGTTATACAAAATTGTCAATTTTTTTATTGTATCTGATTTCTACTTGCCTAGGTAGGTAATATTAGTATATTATAAATATGAATGTTACTAAAAATGAATGGATGTAACTCTTTCACGTAATAACTACTGAAGGGTTCAGAATGAAATTATTTGGCACTTAGTACCTAGTAGCAGCCTGAACACATAGCCTAACTTTTATCTCGGGAAAATAACGTGATTAGGAACTAAGGTGAATCGGCAGGACGCTGCTAGTCCTAATATACATATTTGTTATCTTACAAATATTTAAGAACTGAGCCTTAGATCGCGGGTTCGATTCTCGCCCAGGTTAAACCTAGATTATGTTGCGTTTGTTTTGATTGAGCACGAATGTTTTATTTTGATGATATGGCCAAAAATCAAGTTATGGTATGCATCAGATTTTTGTCTCTTTTTTTAAATCTGAAAACACCGAATAAAAGACAAAATTAAATTAAAAAATCAAATTACTTATATTTATTCATTTCAAAACATAGAATCTCCTATCTCCTTTTTGTGTGAACTAAAAAGAGATATCTACCTATCTATAGCACAAATACTAAAATAAGGTTGTAGACAAAAAAAACCGCTATAAATGAACCACATTATTTGACCTCCACGTACTACTACTTAGGAACAATATAACGTAACTGCAATAAAGAAACCAAGTTCAAATTTTATTGCGTGCATGTATAATTCAACAGATTAACAGGTTATAGGAAATAACATGACAGATAATCGTGCCCCCCGTAGCACAAATGACTTCAATGCCGCGCCTCTCGCAGTGTCGAGGCGCGGAAAGCAAATAGCACAGCGGAAGAATTTCCGCTAGGAAGTATTAGCTTATTGTTGTTTTTTTATGAGCGCTGATCTTTAAATTGTCGAAAAAACAGAATTCGAATTAGATCAAGTTTGGAAGATATGCGTCATCCACTAACCCGCACTTGACCATCTTGGTGGATTATGGCCTTTAATTCTCTTAGTGCGAGGTTTCGAGTCCCAGTTATGGGAACGTTGGGTTACTTATGGCTGGTTCAGGCATCTTCCAGTAATCGGTAAGGCAATAGGTACATGAAAAAAAAGGATTCGAGTAGGTGTTGATTATTTTTCTCTTCCTTTGAAGTATGTTAGAAACAAACTATGTTTCATATAGGTATGTGTTGTAGCAGACATAAGTACGCCGTCAAATTCCGCAAAGTAATATTATAAACTCTGTACGAGTAGGTGTTAACAATATCCTAAACGTCTTTTGAATACGTTCTTACACATATTTAGCAAAAAAATATTGATAATGATGTGTACGAAACCAATTAGCGATACCAAAATTGAACGTGAGTTTTTATTTATCTTATAACTAAGTTTCCACTCCATAACTAACTGATTTGTTGGAGTATATCGCCTGGTGTCCAAATCACACAATACACTATTGTATTTTTTTGCATTAGGTGGTTTTTTGTATGCAAATATCACCATAAAATATGGAAATGAATTCAGATTTTGGATATTTACTTACAAATGAATATTTAAGTAATTATTACAAAGCTATTTACCTATATGTTATTTGTGGAGCTACACTTCAAAAAACGAGTTATACCTACCATAATGTACGTATCAGTAAGAATGACGTGATATTTAACCTTGGATTAGTGGGCTACTGAAATAGATCTTGCAAATCTGCGAATCAGTCCACAACTATTTCGTGAACTGCGCTGGGCCGCGTGATAAACTGAAAACGTAAGTTTTTTTTGGCGAACTACCAAAGGTTAATGCTCTTTCTCATTACATACTAATTGGTATTATGTGTAACAGCTTTTTGTCTTCAGTTTTAATACTTATGAGTAACTAACTGACCCTGCAAACGCTCTACTATGTATATACAAAATACAAAAATATTTATTGTTACACCATAAAAAGTTTACAACATTTTGATATAAACCCATTGGCTCCGAAATAGTCGTAACTGTATTTTGGAAGACAATGGCTCCTCCCATGGCGAATGGTTAAATATAGTATGTATTTAATATGTAAAGCAAAAATTCTGTAGACCCTTATATTTTATAACCATTTACTTATTTAAATTATGGTCGAATTTCGACAACAGGGTGACCACTAGTATATAAATAAAATCAATCTAGTGAAATATTCAAGTGAGGGAACATTTCAGGCTAATTAATGACGGTTACCTAAAATGTTTGAGTATTGTCATAGAATAGATGATATAGAGTATTGTTCACACAAATATATTACAAATGCAATTCAAAAATGAATGAAATGAAAAGCCGGAGATGAAAAATACTTAACGACCTGTTCTCATACGAAAAAATAGAAAAGTTCTTAAAAAAGTTGTCGTGCCGCTTCGGAAGAGTACGAACGCAAACATCGTGAATTAGTGTCACACTCGCAGCGCCCCGTGGATTTACCCGCGTAATTACCGTTCCCGCTAATTTCCCGTTAAAATGTAGCCTATAATAGTGTGGTATATTTATATAAGTATATTACTATTATTAATTAAGTGCCTGTGATGTTCTAAATTTCAACCAAATCGGTTAAGCCGTTCCGACATTACCTACTGTCACATTTACATATAATATTAGTAAAATTGAAATTATTAACTCAATTTTATGTCCACCAGAAGACTAAGGATGTCCATTAATTACTGAGATACATCCTATTATCCCCCAAAACCAATATAAAACATATGATTACCGGTTATATTTAAAAGTAAACCCTTCTCATCAAGCGCATACCATCAAACTCATACCCACAATAAAACGCACACACTAACACGTTTTACAACCGCCAATTATTCAGCTCAATAAATAATTAGTGTTCAAATAAGGTTTTTAAAACTACTGAACCGTAAAAGGCGTCGACGTGATCCGTTACGGGCCGGCGCCGGCGCAGGCGCCGCCGGGCGATCGCTCTGTACCGTCTGGACTGCTAACGGTTGATTTTATTAACTCCGCAACTATACATATGACTGAAACGAAAAAAAAACTTTAACGAATATTGTGATTTTTCACCGCCTTCAAAAAGGAGGAGGGTCGCAATTTAGTTATGTTGATTTTGAACCCCCGACAAAAAGTTTAATAAGTAAGTGTCATATAAGTTTGACATCGATTTCTGTATGTGGCACCGTAACTCTCAAACGGATGGACCGATTACAATGCGGTTATTTTGTTTGAAAATCAGTCGTAGTGGTTCTTGTATAAATTAAGTCGTTCAGATAAATATCCTATAAAAAAGCAGGTAATTTTTTTTTTATCTGCTGGCACCGATTTCAATGAAATGCACCAAATGATAAAATAACCATCAAAATCGATTCACAATTCATGCAGCTATCGCGTAAAATACGTATATTTAATATACTATACAAAAAATAACAAACAACCAAATTAAGAACACCCTCCATTTTTAAGTCTGTTCAATATCAGAGAGATCAATAAAAACTTAAAATTTGGCAACACCGGCGATATCCAATTAGACTTTGTCTAATTAAAGCATTGTGTTTAGTTACTTTAATTGTCTTACATATGAAATATAATAGAGTTTCTGAGCTTAATTTCAAATTAAAGTCTGTTTTGTTTTTTCTGACAAAATTATATTATTTTGAAAGAATTTTATGACAGTTAATCTCTACTTAGAATTATTAATTCTTCTTAGAATTTTATGGCTAACACAGACGGGTCAGCGCTCTATCCCCATAGGTCTTTTTATCGGTAATAGGTTGTAGATCATATTTCAAATTTAATAATAAAGTTTATCGATATCGGATATCGGTTAGAGCTTTTGGAGAAATTAACGAAAATAAAATATAGGTATAGCAAATAAAGTATTGGTTTGTGGTTTCATTTAGAAAAAAAAACACAAATTGAAGTCTGTTGTCTATTATAGTTTTCAGAGAATTGCAGATAGGTATTCCAAAAAATGCAGTCCTTTTTTAAGTTCCGACAAAGTTCCGGCGAGATTGATAGTGTACTATTTATAAAACCTACACATTTTAAATACCGTATTAGTGGACGTCTAAAAAAATGTACCATGCAAACTCATTATTGACATTTCTCGGTCTGATTATCTCCATTCTAGATTTAAACAACGTTTGTTCGTTTGCTATGTTAGCGCTTAAATAAACCCGCATGCATATGCATAAAATAACCTATATGATAAATGCTAATCGCATGCAAATGGTACTCGGCCTTACTTTAACGCCCGCATTAGCTTTGTCGTAAATACCAATACGCTAATACGACTTTCTCGCGTGCTATCGTTTTCATTCAAGTGTGAAATTGCGAAATGAACGTACTTCTGAGATGCTAGTAATCCGACGCCTGTTTTTGTCGCGAGCAAAAAACGTGCATCTATTAGCATAATTTCTAGTTGTTAGCTTACGAGTTTTTAGGCAGTCACTTTTTAAATAAATAAACTTGCTAATTTGTTTCATCTCTTTTATCGAGGTAATGATATCATTTTAACTGCCGTCAAAAAGGAAGTTCCTTCTCAATTCGTTGGAATCTTTTTTTTTTCAAATCACCGATTACTCGACGAAGCGACGCCTGAACCCATTTGAAATTTTTTTTACTTCGTTTTACATACTACTGCTGTATATTTTCCAGATCCAATTGAAATTTTATCTAATACGAATTTATCGAGTCTTGCAGTTGATAGTAAGCAAACATTCCAGCTCATTATAGCATAGGCATAGAGCTATGGGATATGGGACAATACAACAGTAATGCGCGCGTTATTTAGACATAAAAAAATGATTTATCTCTGGGGACTTATCGGTACCGACATTACCAACACTAAACTACCAACAAAAGAAACTTCATTTTAAAGCAAATTACCATTATAAAAAAATGTTAAAATGTATTTTTGTTTGTTTCAGAATTAAATCATTCCAAAGACGAGCACAATGGCCAAAACAGAGAAATCTTTTCCGAGAAACTTTACAGGTAAGACCGTCAAACAACAACTGTTGTAAAAATACAAGAATCATAATTGTGACATAAAAATAATGAGAGGTCCCTTTAATAAACACAATGAATTTTCCATGTATTAAGTATTCATAAAATAATTATACACTCATATTAGGTTTTATAATTAAGTTGTGTCCTTTGTTGTGTGTTGGTTTAATATACCTACCAGTGAATTGCTTCTCAACCTGGTAGATTCCACCTGATTAAAAAAAAGATAAAAAGAAAGTCGCAAAGAAGTTAGTCGCACAACCACATTTGCAACAAAAATATATTTATCAAAACAATAACCCAGTTACTGTAACCTTTGTTATTGTAAAGTAAACTCGCCTTGCTAGATAACCAAGGACAGAACTTAACTAATTAAGACGTTGCTCCTCTCTATAAAGCTTTTTATTGCTTAGCATCGGACAATAAGCAGTCAAAAAACCTTAAAGACATAGAAACCTAGAGTAGGAAGTAACAGGCCGATAGCTTCGGGTAATCTCTTATTTGTCAATAGAAAACATCTAGGGGCGTTTTGTGTCAAGCCCACAATTTGTTAATTTTTAATAGAAAAGTGATGATTTAGGTGCGTTTTGTATCAAGATCACACAGAATCCTTAATTTTTAAAATAGAAAAAAATGAATTCTATTGCCTTTTGTGACAAGCTATCTCGTATATCTGCTAGGTGTAACCTCCGTGTATAGACATTGGTAACACTGGCGGCCATAGTGATGTAGCAGACATTTGGCTCGAAGCCACTGCGAAAATAAACTACGATTATGATCACCGTCTATGGAGGCATTTCCGCTTTTCTAATGAAATACAAGTAATGTATATAATCTACACAACCCCCCAAAATGCCCCCTTTTTTTTAAATTGTACGGTTTTATAGACTTTAGGTTTGTGTGCATATGCAGCCCACTTTATGTTTTCATTGCTGGGACTCAGGTTCTTCTCTCAGAAGGAAAGAGACAAGGCTGTCATCCATCAAGCTATTCATTTGCTGGACGGCGGATGACGCATGCCCTCAAAAGGTGTTTCTTTTTTGGTTATGTCGTTTTCCTTACCATGTATTTCTTTGCAATTATGATGAACTTGTGCATCTGCATCAAAAGGAGCAGGTGAGTTCGAACTTACGATCTTATGATTGTGAAATTTTAAGTTGTTCCGACGTTTATCATAGCTTTATTTAAGGCTACTAAATATGACTCGATATTTATTTAAGCAAACTCTAAATATGTTATATCAACTCTGCAACAGAACAATTGGAAACGTAAAGCCGAGGATCAGGCCGAGTGGCGTATTATTGGAGATATATCCAGCGGACCAATGTGGACTGATTATGATGATGATGATGAACAGAACAATAATATTCATTGATAAAACAATGTTAAACTGTGTCATATCCCGAATGTGTGGGTGAGTTGTGCCGAATTAACGGTTTGCCTGATTCATGCCAATGTCGGGCTGGGTAATTGCATAGCTAATGCGCATGGTATTGGCTAAGCGCTAAGCAGTATCTAAAGTATTGGTAAAATTAATTGATATGGACGATCTGTCAGCCTTTTAACAGCATCAGTAGGCTCAAAACCAGTAATATATATTACCACGCCACGCACCACAATGTGCCACGCTTTGCTGTGGCACATTGTGGTGCAAAAATTAGATAAAAACAATCCTTGATGCGGATTATATATCATTTTAAAATTTCAGCTCGATCACTGCAGAAATTTTTGAGTTTTTGAAGCGTACACAAACCAACATAACATTTTTATATATTTATGAAACAATTGGAAACCTTGGGTATTTGGGAAGTTAAGCCTAAGAACTTGATGAAAGACATTGGTTCTAGAATCGCGATAAGGGTAGTGACTCTTGGGATCGACCGCCTATGGAAATAGGTTTTTTAGCTTTGATATTTTAACTCTCTCTTTTCTTTTCGGTTAAAATTATGGAGACAGGAAAGTCAAAGCCGATTTTGTTAGGCTGTAGAAGGGTCGGCTATTTTTTGATGCAAAGAATAGCTATTGCCATTCAGCGGGGTAATTCTGCTAGTTTTTGGGTTCATTTGCGCCGGGAACAGCGGGCGGGTGGGTTATTTTGAAAAATTTGACAAAACATTTTAAATGATATGGACATAAAAGTTATACCTACATCCATGAAACTTCCTGTCTCCATTAATGGAGACGTAGATTTGGTTATATGGGAAGGCCATATATTACTTGATTGCACAAATTTCACTAAAAATCTAAATGGCTCACTCAAATTTAAACTCTTTCCAGGTTGAATTGAGTTTCATTTTCATATTGAAGGTTGTTTAGTTTTAGAGAGAAAATAATTTTACAATTTCTATTCGTCATGGCCATGATATGATCAATGGTTATTGTACATATTTATGTGTATTATAAATATGTACCAAGATTTTTAACTTAAATTATGTGAAATAAAGACTTCCTGTATTTTGTTGAGCAGTGTCAATTTGAATAGAGTTCTATTACTGCTGTAAGTTTGTCCCGTGCTAAGTGGCTAACGGTACCGTAATGCACCATGGGACAGGCATGGTTGTTTAACGGCCTGTAATGTTCACTTGTTATGACTTGTCTAATAACTAGATAATTTTCAATGAGAATGACAAATAATTTATTATACAAAAAATACACACATACAAATTTATATATACATACATCGTTCTATGAAATCTATTTCTTGGGACTTGCTTATTTTTAACTTAATTTCCATTAGTTTCAGTATCGGAAAATTGTTTAGAAAAATTAAAAAAACTGAATATTATAAATTACTAGCAGCTCCGAGCGGTTCCACCTACCTGCCTAGTTTCCGTCATTTTCTGCGATAAAAAGCAGCCTGTGTTATTCCAAACACAGTATCTATCTGTGTTCCATATTTTAACCCTATCCATTCGACGTGATATACCAACCATGCGCCCAACGCGACCAATACATATTTGGCTTATTCCCGGAATCCCTTTAGGTTTTCCCCTGCCAGGGGATTTGTGTATGTTTGTCCAAAAATGCTCTTCCGAAATATCACAGGGGATTTATGGACAAAAATTCCACTAATCCCCTTTCATATTTCCCTGGCAGGGGGGGATTTTTGGTCTATCACTGAAATATGACTCCGGGTGGGCTCCCGCCAGAAGCTCTGAGTGTCTCCATACTCGACCTGCGCTCCGCTAGGCCTCGCGTAGCTCGCTCCACTCAGGACCTCCCTTGAGCTTCTGGCTCCTGCATTTTTATATACACTCTAGGAGTAATAGCGACAAGACTAGGTGGAGTCGGGGTGCTCTGCGTCAGATCTGGGTCCTAAGTAACCTAACCGGTCCGAATTGTCACGTAGCCATATAATAATGACCAGCAAAATAATTATTATTTTGACTAACTTCAATCTGTTATTATTTAAAATCTCTAGTATTATCGGTAGTATTAAGTCCTCAGACAACATCATCGACACGACTTTCAAGGGAAAAAATCACAGCACTGTAATATTTTAGCAAATAAGATTCGCTGCAATTAAAACTCAAGCTACATAGTTGTAAAAACTATAATTAAAGATACTGAAGAACTGCAACTAATTGCTTGTTTAGGGAAAAACCTGCACAACGTCGAAGTAAAGACGTAAAATGATAAAAATAAATAAGAAATACTTGGAAGTCACGGAGGATTATTGCCATCTCGTCACGACACGACTTGAGGACTTGACCCGTGACAAATTTGCCATTGCCTTCTTGAACAAAAAATGTGCTGTTATTTATTTTGAAGAACTCGCTTAGGGTTAGATCAAATATAAAAATACATATTTATCCAATTTGATGTTTTATTTCGAAAAATATAATTGTTTTAAAAATGATAAAGCTTTGCGGTTTGGCCAGAAGTGGAATTACTTTAATATAGAGTGTTAAGTGGAATTACTTTAATATTTACTATGTTTTTAATAAAGAGTGACGAGACGAGCAGGGCATGTGTCTGATGGTAAACAACATGCCTGCCACATTAGAGCACAGCGACACGCAGCTATTGAAACGCGAATAGACCAAATCATTACCTTGCACTGCGCTCGTCACCCAGAGATCTAAGATGTTATTTCTCTAAGCCCTGTAATTTCTCTGGTACCGTTACCCTTCAAACTGGAACACAGTAATGTTTGCACATTACTGCTAGTCGGTAGAATAACTGGCAAAGGTGTGGTACTTCTCCAGGCAGACTCTGCCAAGAGTCCTACGACTACAATTAATTACTAGCAGTGCCCCGTGGTTTTTACCCGCATAATTTTCGTTCCCGTTCTTTTCCCGCGATATAAAAACAAAAAACATTATATCATTATTTATTTATCCTATTGGTATATTGGCTTTTATGTATGTTTTTTTACGCTACAAAAATCGATATTTATTGATTGTTGTACCGTTTAGAGATAGCTTCTGTTTCAGCACGTATTGTTATTTCTAAACCAAAGCATTATCGGACACGTGTGGCGTTCGGCCAACGTGGGGTGAACAGTTACTTCGTAATTGTTGTTCATTTATTTATTTACATTCTTAGCCGCTGACTTGTGACGTACATTGACATGCAACTTTACGCTCTGATGCTAGGTTCGGACACTCCCATGTTCTAAACATTCAATATTTTCCCCAAATATTGAATGTAATAATCGGGGATTTTTTTGGACGTTGGCAAACTTTACAAGTGCGACTACGTGTGGAAATGTCAAACCGTCCGGTTACGGTTCTCGCTTTGAGGAATAGTTGGTCTGAGGGTTCTTGCGATCATTCCTTCCGCGAACCTGTAGACTATAGAGTTTCCCTTGCTCCGAAGGTATTTCTGACGAACTTCGACTAGGAAAAATTAAAAAAGGGTATTAATCACCACCTGGATGGACTTACTAGAAGTGCTTTATTGTGTGTAGTGTATGTTTGTGATTTTTATTGTAACATATAGATAGACCTACCATATATAGAAGGTGATTGGTAAAACATAGGCTAAACAAAAAAAAAAAAAAACTATCGCGAATCTTCCAAACTCATCGATAGTTTCGTTAATCGTGAGCATAAATATGTTCATAATCAATCCTATATGAACGGTAGTAAAACTGTAATTGACCAGTGGAACTTGTATTAGAGAGGATCAATTCTGTTACCTCTCCGTACGACCGGGTCGACCGGCCGATCGGCGCACGCGCTTATGTTTTACGACCACCGCACCAGCAGGCGTTCGTAACGTTATTTCGGAAAATGTCAACTGTTTTGCGACTGACCGTGACACACTTACCGATGACCAGTATATCCGTAACGGTCACCACACATCGAAACTAAAAAATATCTAGACAGCTATCATTTTCGTTCGACAACTCGACAGTGCCTCCCTCAATAATCCACCGACATGATGGTCGCATTGTTGTTATTAAACAGTTTTGGGAATTTTTAGCCTAGCGAACAAGGTTGGTAAACACCGAACTGGTTCCAACGAATAGATTTCAGTTGTTTATGAATGATTTCCTTCTTGATGAAACCAGAGCACCTTAGAATATGTCAATATGCGTAAAATATAGGTTCTAGGTACTTTTAGGATTTCCCTTACCAATGCAACCAAGTTATAGTCCAATAGCCATTGGCCGTATAGTTTACTTATAACTTATTTATTTTTATTGAGAAACACATTAGTCCCCACTCTCTGTGGTGTCGTTTTTTTTCAGAAAATAGGTGGACTCTCAGGAAGGACAAAAGTGCGTGATGATAAACTTGCCAGTTTTGTTGAAGAAAAACGATTGTTCCGTCAGAGAAATCAGTTTCTTTCACAAAATCGGTCTCTGGAAAATAATACGAGAGACTGATGACAAGCCACAAACCTGTCCGCAACGGCTCACTATCCAAAGCTATTTTAACATGACCAGTTAAAATCACTACCAAACACTGCACTGCGCTCGTCGCTGGGAGATATATGATGATGATTCATTTATATTTAGTCATACGACAAGTTTTTATTCAAAAAGGTAGTCTAATATATACAGTCTCATACTCTTGTGAAATTGAACGTTCTCGCTTAAGTTTACCCGGACTTACATCACAACTAAAATGATAAAAAGTAATTGGAAACAAAAATTTTAAACAGTAAACTATCGCATCATGCGCTTCCAGACTATTTCCCTGAAATGGTTATAAAGTTTATTGTGATTGTGTGATCACTATTATATCGTAAGAACTGCGTAAACTGGGTAGGTGCTTGCAAAACGGTGAAAGCGCAAATTGAAATCCGTTGTCACAACATAACGCGGTCTTAGCAACTCGTGCCATGTTTTATTGCCGCTCAGAAATAACTACGCATTGCTAAAAATTACGTTATTTAAAAAACTAGTACCTACTAGCTGAGCCCCGTGGTTTTACCCGCGTAGTTCCCGTAACCTTTTCCGTAATTTTCCCGCTATCTTAAAATTGAATTTCAATAAATCAATAAAATGGCGTTTTTAAATGCTGGCATTAAAAAGTATAATCAATTTCAAATTCTTCACGTCTTGTACTTATATAATATTTATATGAAGCGGTAGTGGTCTACTAGTGGGACTGTCCGATGAGACAATCGTCAGGTCATAGGTTCGAAGTCCCGCCTGCATCTCTGAGTATTTTTTCTTTGTTACGACCTTGTAATCGCCAGTGGCTTTAGCGTGTGGCTAAATCGTGTGCATTCACCATCCCCAAACTAGTTATAAATTGTATTTCAGAGTCTGGTGGCCTCCTCCCAATATCTAGACAGGCGGCAGCGTGTCAAGCCAATTTTCCATACATACATGATTGTATTTCTATCTGTATAATAAATATTCAATATTTTTGGTATGAACATAATATGGGCTGCTTGTGCTTATTATTTTTGCCTGAACAGTAGGTATTCAAATATAACCGTCGTCCATTGCAGTAAAGTTATTTATATTAAGTCTCGCGTCACTATGACATTTCATTCAGTTAATAATAATTGTCGTTGGTGCAATTTGAGTAAATATGCATTTGTAGATATAATGTGGGCGCAATGCTACAATCCGCGATGGGTGTTGTGCCGGATATGTATGGCTTCAAGCCAGAGAAGTAAGCCTATTCGTGCCGAATCTGTTTAAAAAATAATAAATCACAACAGATAATCGAAGAGTGCGATCAGCAGGGTAAAAATAATTTACGACCTATTTTCATACTTACCAAATCCTATAATGTAAAAATGAGTTGCTGTACTAATGAACACTCACTAGAACTCGAGAACGGCTGGACTGATTTGGCTGATTTTGGTTTTGAATTATTTGGGAAACTGTAAAAGGTCGAACGAAGTTCGTTGGGTCAGCCAGTACACATATCAAAAACTGTTGAACCTTTTTGGTACACGGACACAAACATACCAGGGTTCCAGGGAAATATAGTATGAGTTAATGTGTAAGAAAAAGATAGCACTTGGAATAGGATGCCTATAAACTTTGGCAAGCTGCCTCTGTCGTTGCGTGGGTGCGATATGACGCAGGAAGAAAGTACATTATTCGTGGGCGTAGATTTAACACTACATTTCAGGTTCCGCTGCACGTATTCTAATGTATTTATTGCGTTTGATGTGAAAGTTTAGCTAAAAGCGTGAGAACAGTCGAATTGATAGCTGACTTTGGCAGACCCCTGCTGATTTCTGCTGTGTAGACTTGTAACACATGTTAAGATTAGCCTCGCATCCCAGTTAGTAATACTTGCCTACTCATCTGGAGGTAGTGGGTTCGATTCCCCACCCGAAACAAACATTTTTGTAATTAATTATGTGTGTGTTTGTGTTTAGTTCTGTTTATGTGTTTATCATACGTCATGCATTAATAAAAAATGCATATAAGAAGCCTCTTAGCCCTCTGATTATATTAGAGCTACTAGATATTATGTGAATAAATAACCACCCACTTTAATTACATCACTATTATTATTAACGTAATTTTCATCGTAATTATATACTGGAATGTGTCCCTAGTACTTCGATGCAGTTTCGATTTACGGGTAAACCCGTCTTACGACTCGCACGAACCTATCTGAAAATCCCGTAGCTAATGATAATAATGAAACGAACAACCCTAACTTTAAACAACATCAAACAATTACTACTGTTATTGTTATCCGACGACGGCGAAACAAAAATAAAGGTAGCATCACTCTGTCGCATGTCAACACTGGGCCTCACATAAAAAAAAGATATCATCAATCTAAAAACCAGTCAACTACTTTGTCATCAATATAGTATCTTAACATAACTTTTTTTCATGAACTTGAACAGCCGAGCTATTCTGAGCTCCGAACGCAAGTCTATAGATAGCAGTATTAAAAATAGCCCACAGGAATGCAGATTGCGGCTATAATCTGCGGTAATCCTAGCTACTGCACGACCAGTCGTAGCAAAAACTGCGCTTGCGCCGGCGCCGGCGACAGGCGCCACACCGTAAAATGCACAGAAGTTTAACTACGAGTAGTAAATAGATAGTTTTCAGTTTAATTATAAAATTAATTACTTAACTTACATAAGTAAGCAAGGTAAATTAAGTATTTAAGTTTCTACCACCTTACTAAATTGGCTTTTGCCTTTGTTATTGTTCTCTCTATAATTTCAAGCGAATAGACAAGAGGGAACAATCTTAAAGCTAAGACGGTCTTAGTTAGGCGGTAGACCGTCATGAATAGAATAAATACCTCAGGTCGGAATATATCATAGAAGGTAACGATTCATCACTGAGTCATTGTTAATTAACATGACTATTTATTGATTAAATAATATTCCTTCATTATCCGAAAAAATACGATTTCGAAAGCGTGAATAAGTTCACAAGTATTCGGTGAACAACTAAATAAGTCACTCTTTTATTGATTAACATTATAACGTATTAATTAAATATTGGTTTTACATTATCGGAATATTCGATTAAATTAAAATTCAGCTCAAAACAATAGTTATTATCATTAATTTGAATTTGCCAATTAAACTTAAACATGTCGGTTCTGCAAAAAAATGTTTTTATATTTTTCTACTTATTTATACACGATTTGTACAAATATTATCTGTACCTCTATCTTATAATAATCTACACAGAATTACATAATTCCCTTGTTTGTTTTCTTTGAATTAATTTGGGTTCAAAGTTTTACGTATTATAGTAAGCTTACTAGATACTTTGGGATACATACAATTAAAGAACACATCTTTCTTGGGTTATGAATGTTATGATATGTAAGGTTTGTGAATTGCACTTAACACATTTTCTATATGTGACAAAGTTGTGTAAAAATATTTATACCAAGACCTACTATTTTTAATATATTTCGTGAATTCTTGCAATTTTGGCGTATTTCCTTGACCCTTCCATAAACAGATTTTTCTTACAAAGTTAGCACAACTTGCAAAACAAGTCTCCACCTACTCGATAGCAAATTATCGAAATACAACAAACATATAAAAATATTGATGTTGCGTTGTCTGTTACTACAGTTTAATAAGATTTGATTTTTAAAGAAACAGGCCATTTTGTTTATTTGCATTTGTCGCAGCTAATCAGCTTAATTAGCCGTTCAATCAGCCTACTACTAGAACTTACTTTACTAAAGAGCGCAGTGCGGCCTGAAAGATATATATTCAGCCAAAACACTAGGTCGTTGATGGATTGTTTTATGTTCTCTCAGTCTCAGTCGAGGTTTGGCCACAAGGAGAGATGCCGTAAAGGCCAGAAGCCATCACACAATGGGGGATGGCGGATGGCAAATACCCGTCAAAATAACTTTACAGTTTCTTATAATGTTATATTTACCGTAAAAATTTGATGATGACAAACTTTTACATCTGCTCATGAAAAAATATTTAGAAGTGAAAATCCGAATTGAGCTGATGACCTCACTCTTGTAAGTTGAGTGATTTTACCATAGGCCTATCGATTAGAAACGATAAGATTAAATAAGATAAGATTAAAATAAGAATAAAAAAATAAAAAAAGTGTCTTGGGTACTTTAGTTATGGTCTTTGGTTTTAAAATTACATTTCGTCAGATCTATCTATTACGAAACCCACTCTTCGGCCAACGTTCAGTCAGTCATGTTCTAGCATTAATTCTTATTCGCGAATGCCGTGATCGATTACATAAAACTTGTTTGTTTTCTCCAAAATCTATTCTCAGTTATTACGCACATTGTTGCGTTTGCCAATTTTTTTCACATTCACTGCGCCGGCGCTTAGATCAACTTTGATTCAGGATTTGTTTACAGTGAATGGTAACCTACACTGACTGTGGCAGTCTTAAAACATGCACACGTTAATATTTGTGTGTCAATCATTGCGCGATTTGTAATAACAACTCGTATAGTCTCAGCCTTATTTACTGACTCGCACTGTAGTACATGTTTTTTTTAACTTTTACAGGTTCCATTCAATTCAATCATTTATTTATCAATTTGGTACATGGGTACACTTTTGAACGTAAAATTATAGAAACATTATATACCTACACTTGACCGCCATCTCGCCTGATGTTAAACGATGATGCGATAACTGTAACGTTTTCATCCGTCCATATTATGAAAGTCTTATGTGTCCCGTAATCGCATAAGTCCATGATGAATAACCCATAGCTTCTCATGAAATGGCTGACCGAACCCACGCTTGTTTTCTAAAATTAGCTTTTTAAAAAAAATAGTTTTAAGACTCTGGAAGAGGTTGCTATCGAAAGTAAATTTTAGTCTACACAACTGAAAATAACAACCCATGGCCTAAGAAATTTACAAAATGAAACACTATTTCACTCTAGGGTAACGATAAGACGATGGAAAAAACATTCCGATCTATGTTTGTTACATTGTAAAGCCAGCTAATTGTGTTTGCTATGTTGCGACTTATCTTTGTATCAATGACCTATATATGTAGCGGAATGAAGTACGAATGGTAATATTGTGTTGTCATTAGTAAAGTGGTGAAAAACCAGATTTAATATTCACAAATAAACTGTAATTCTGTATCTATTTTCCATGATTTATTTTTTAATGGTGGAATCATTATATGTATTTGCAGCGATCGGTTTTGCTCTGCCATCAGTTATTAAATAAAGTGTGGTTATCTTGCCAGCATTGGCTGAAAAATAATAAAATCGCACATCATTACATCATTATAACAATAAGTAACTCCTACAGCACTAAGAAAAATAATTGCACCAATCATGTTTTATTTTAAACGCTGGATCTCCTATTTACTCGTAACTTTTATATTTTAAGCACATTGTTGTATAGATAATTTCAAACCTCCTTCCACTGGAAGTTTTTAACTGGAAAACCACTTTACCTGGAAAATCATAACATTCCATTGAACTATATTCGACGTAAGGCTATAATTTTGCAGTTTATGCAGTAAGAGTCAATTTTGTCCTTATTTCCACCTAGGCCTGTCGGGATTACGAAAACATCACAATAAAACAAGCTAATCGATCCCTACTTAAAATACACAGGTCACGCATGAAGTGATAAAGTGACGTATCCTATACAGACAATTTTATTTTACATTTCGGAGAAAACGCCTGTTTCATCACTGATATTGTTTTCCATCACTGTTAAAGTTTAGATCCAATCTTCGTGTCTTCGAAGTCGAGAGTGAATCGGTTTCTTTTAGGTAAGCTCGGTCCATAATAGACCACATTGTCGTTTACCATCAGACGAGAGGGGTGATCAAGTGCAAACCTTATTTTAGTTAAAAAAGACAGCGGGACTGTAGGGATACCAGCAAAAGTGAGAACATAATTATAAACAACCATTTTACTGACCAATTCTATTTTGTTTCAGGTGCCTTAACATGTGTCCAAGTATTAAACATAATGGTTCTCCTCGGGTTCATGCTGAACTACGCTCTGCGAGTGAACCTGACCATCGCCATTGTCCAGATGGTGTTCCCTAAAGAGAACGCCACCCTCGCCAACGCCACAACTGCTCTCTTGAACCAGACCGTTCTTAACGGGACCTACCATTCCAACGTCACAGAGGTACGTCCAATTACTTTTGGAATACTACTTTATTTGTCAGATAATTTAGCAATTCATATAAATTTAGTAAGTTTACTATTGTGGAGGAAACGGAACTATTGTAAACGGAATGTCAGAGATACACTGGCAATTTCAGCTGACGACATAGTCACTATCGTGGTTTGAATTGAACCTGGTCTCGATTGCTATAGGACCGAGATTGATGGCTTGATTGATCTCTTGTTTTCATTCATTCATTTTAAAACATTAAAATGAACCATGCACTTACTTATATTAGTAGCGTTAGCGACTTATTCACTAGGCGTTCTCAAAAATAGCTCCACCATTGCTAACTTCACGATCCACGACTGCCCTCTGGAATAATTAGGTAATTCAATAGAACCAACTCAAGAAGTAGCTCATGAAGCAAGCATGCTGGTCATCTAACAGAATATTACTCATGTAAATATTCCCTTACCATTCGGATGTAACTCTACTGTCGGTATTCGTTAGTCATTTCGACGCAAAACTGATAGTGGTTTCCTGTCTATCAGGTCTTAATTATTTACATAGTCCCCATACCACTAAAGTCTTCTGGCAAAATGGTTGGACTTCTTTGCTTTTATACAACGATTATCGTTGAGCTTTGTAAAATCGACAGTGACGCCTCTCATCTACGTTTTTGAGTGGTGACGTAGACTGCAGCAGTGAACGGCTAGTCTAATTGTTAATGCTAATGAAATTGACAGTTGGCAACTGTCGCAAACTCGCAAACTTGATGAGCGATTGACTGATGCATAAGGCATGTTACATTTTCATTCGTCTTTTAGACCGTACATTGCGACAATTCTCCAGACTCCACCTCATATTATAAAAAAAACATATCCTTAAATAGCTCCCTGCAAAGAACTCCATTCTTTACCAGCCAGATGATCCTAAGTAACATGGACGTGCTGAATACCTTCCAGTTTGCACACAGTTGCCCGATTTCTTCTGACACCATTTTAAATCTCTTGGGAACATAACTAGTAATGAATATTCTTAGATGTACGTACCTGCCTGTAGGCCAGCCAATGCACCAATTGCATACTCAATAGACTTCAGTAATGTAATCTGGTAGGTATATTTTTGTATTGATTAAATCGTCTAGTTCGTTGACTCGGCTCTTGTAACTGATTTCACTCGCATCAGAGAATTTCAATTGGATTAACTGCATTGTCTTTATAAGTCTTTTAGGTAGCATTACGTAAATGGACTACATGCATATTTATACTCACGGCTTTTTCTGGCGCTGACACTTTGCTAGATTTTTTTGTTTGAATTAAAGCTTGAGAACTCTTTTGATATATCTGTCGTCTAATCGGTGTAATCAGTCTTGTTCTTTTCCTTCTTTGTGGTATTTTATTGTTCTTGAATGTAATTATTAGTTGGATGCTCTTCTGAAAAGATTAATCTCCATTCAGGGACCTCATTGATCTCCCTACATTGTCCTTGCGCACAGGTAGCTTTTGGTAGGCATGCTTTTGGAGACCACGTTTGTGGGTCTCTACCAGTTGGCAGACCCCGATTGTATAATCCAAGAACTTTTAGTAAATACTTATACATTTTCTATGTACGAATCTTTTTGAGCAGTGTTAATTCCTCGAACATATTTCATGTATTGTTCCCGAATCAAACTATATAAACATTGAAGTCTAACAATCGCTGTTCCTTTATCATCGGTTCAATTTTCACCACAAAAATATTTATACCGATTCAAATACCCTGTAGCTTAAAGTTTATCTTTAGTACGTATAGTATATTAAAAAAAATCACCAGCAGTACTTAGCTACCACCCCTCCTAAAACATCTGGAATAATTTAGAACATCTTTCTTCTCCCAGCACCCTGGTCACATAGAGCAGACGCGCTACCACTGGGACACCAAGCAGCAGAACCTGCTTCTCGGCAGCTTCTTCTGGGGATACGTGCTGACAGAGCTACCGGGCGGGCGACTGGCAGAGATCATCGGTGCCAGGTAAACTATCTAATTCTTATATTTTATTATTAAATGTAAAATGTTATTTAAAGAACAACAGCAGCGCTCTGCGGTTTTTTAATTTTTAAATATTTATTTCCATTGGATTCAATTCAAAACCTTGGACAAGTCCAGAACAATTATTGATCATCAAAAACCATAATTCCTTCAACAAATTTAAACGAACTAATCCATCACAAACGAATCAATCAATCTGAAAGTAATTCCATCATGGAACTGTGAATGGAACTAGCGTCGACTATAATTTACACTAGTTCCATTATTTCAAGATCTATTTGTAATGGACAGTTCCATATGTTGTGAAATATTATCAGTAGTTCCATCATGGAACTACGAATGGAACTAGTGGCAACGAACCAACAATACTATGTAGTGATACTTAAAAGATTATGCGGCTGTAAAAGGGCCTTGTCAAAAGTTTGATTAAGTTAACTCTTAAATTAAAATAAATAAAATGTAACTATTATGATATTAAGTCACGTCTCATGCTCGATGCTTTTATGCAATTCAACTCATTCATCCCTCTCAGAGCTGGACAATTTCCACACCCGCTTGTCCTCTATAAACTGCTTAAATCCACAATATGCCATTTGTGTCAGGTGGTTTTTAACATATGTTTTAAATTCTGACTCGTTTAGTTCAAGAACTTCCTTTGGAACCTTATTGTTTTACTTTGTTTCTCTCGCGTAATTCCCATTCTCATTATTTTCCCGGGATAAAAAGTAGCCTATGTTCTTTCAGACTTTAATCTAATTGTGTTCTAAATTTCAACCTGATCTGGTCAGACGTTACGACGTGATTGGGTTGCGACTTACAACGATACACGATAGACAGAATATCTTAATTATCTGGTAAATAGCGAATGAAATTGGTTATCAGTGATTGAAGACTTATTTAGCAACTTCAAAAAGCTCCTCTAGTTTCAGTTATGAAATTTAAGGGCATGCATACTTCACTACAAGCATGAATGTTAGTGCAGGTACATTCCATCTACCTGGAAGAAATAATGACAGTACCGAAAACCTATGAAAAGTGCTCAGGACAGAATGACGTAAGAAATATAGAGCTTCGAGTTGTCAGTATTTAGACAAGACGCTTACTAATAAAATTATTTAAAAGGTAACGAAATAGAAAGAGCTAAACCGTGTCGAATGATAGTCAATTTTTCATAATATGTACGCAATTTCTATTAGAGACGACGAGCCAAAACACGTCTCTAATAGAAATTAGCATTCTAAATAGAAACAGACAAGTAGCTTATCATAATTACAATGTTCTAGCAAATACGTTCATCTACTCATTATTCGTAAAACACATATCTGTAATGAAAAACAATCTATACAACTCCGATTAGGTTCGCTTTGTGCCATTCAAGATAGTTTGACAACTCGAGAAAAGAAAGGCCTTTGTCAAGGTGTCCGTCCACCTGTTGATTGGTGTTGTATGACTTCCCATATTTATTTCAAGACAGAAAAAGTTGAAAAATATGGCGCCTTGACGTACGCGTCGTCCGTTTTTTTTTAAATTTAGATTATACTTGACGTTGGCGAAATTGTGAGGCTAAACCACAATAAAAGCCATAAGCCTCAGATTATCTCCCATAAACATAGAGTTGAAGTTGATTATTTCAAGGCAGTGGACAGTGACAGTGGCTTTTTATGCGACCAGTTACTGTGCCTCATGCTTTCGGCCATTTTACCGTAAATATTCTTCTTAATGAAAAATACGCCATTCGATATTCTGACGTTTAGAATATAGCAACTGTGAAGTTTCTTCTATACTTACCATTGGTCCATTCATATGAATTTCCATCATCTGTATTATCAAGGGGTTCGATTTTTCGACTTAACTCTTGGAAATCAGACGTTTTTGCTAATACGTTACCACAGCATGCGTAACGGGACTTAAATGGCCACTTAGTAATTGTCTTCTGACCACTTGACTCGCATATTTCCATTGTTTTAGTAAAAATAATACAATTGCATTTAATTTTACGCATGCATTGTGTTGGTTTTAACACGTCGTGAAAGGGCTGGGTCTGTATTACCGATTACCAAAAACTGAAACTCGATAACACGCCGAGCACTAACTTGAGCTGTCATTCTTGTTGCAACCCCTTCACTACACTTCTTTTCTTTTCTTCTTCACTTTGTCGACCTTCACTTACCCAAACTGTGCCCTCTTTGCACGCTGACCTAAAATCCCTGTTGTTTAAATATCGTTGTATTGACTCCATCGTAGTGAGAGGAGCCGGCAATATGGAAATCAATGACGGTCATCTCTATTGGTCATAGCAGATATAGGCTCTGTACTGATTCGCCACATCGCATAAATAACTCCAATTGTGTACATACCACAAAAACTTGGCTTTTGTGTAGGTACTTATATCACTTTGCCAACAAATGCAATTGTATTGGCTATGTATCTTGACTTGTTTGTCCCTTACCTTTCTTCTTCCCTCACCTCGACCGTATCGATAAAATAACCAATAACATCCAAACCTAATAAGTTTTTGATATGCATTTTTACCTATTTCTCGCTGTACTACTTCAAAAATTTGCTAACAGTGTCGTGAACCTCTTTACCGGGGTGGGTGCGTTGTCTCAACTTCAGAAGATAGAGATGCGAGCTTAGATAAAGAATAAGTAAATAGATCAGGGTTTTCCGCACGGTTCCTTTGTACCAATCGTAAGCAGATGAGGTGTATGTTAGCTATGTCAACAGACGTGCAGCAGCATAAGTATGACACTTCCACAAGAGCTATCAGACCCGGCCTACCGCCTAACTAAATCAGCTTCAGATTTGCTATTGCCGTCTCTATAATTTCAAACTATAAGAAAAGAGAGAGAAACATCACAGCTAAGACAGTTTTCGTTCGGCGGTAAACCCCCAGTGTTTTCGGTGTACCGAAAAGCGTTTGTTCTAACTCTATACCTACGTAGTATATGTAAACTCTTTAGATGCGACCATTAGGTAGGCACGAGAGTGCTCGCGCTTTTGATGTCCTCGAAGCCTGTGATAATGGTTGCTGAAACACTTGGACCTTCTGGGCATAATCGTATATTCGATTTTCTACAAAATGTATTTTACCATTAAAATCTCTATACATAAAAATGTTACGTTGGTTTGTGTACGCTTCAAAAACTCAAAAAGTTCTGCACATATCGAGCTGAAATTTTACAATGATATATAATCCGCATCAAGGATTGTTTTTAACTAATTTTTGCATCCCAATGTGCCACAGCAAAGCGGGCAGGGTACAGCTAGTATAAAATAAAAACCCTTCGTAATAAAAAAACGTACAACGATATCAACCATCGGTCGACAGATTTTATAAATTACATCAGACGTCATTGAGATAAGGGTGCTCGAATTAACAGTGTTAGGTACCTACCTGCTCGAATGGACATACATCCTTGTTATAAAATATCTAATGAAAAATCTTTCCGAGTTGAAATATTTCAGACACCGTTCAAAGGGCAATAACCGCATACCACGATGAGATTAAAAAAAATGAAATATGAATCTGTTGCAAGTTATATGGCCATAAATACAGGAAATGCAATTTAACATTCAGGCGCTAAGCTCTTTTGCCTTCTTTTTGATATGTATCTCAGTTTAGTTGTTGCATATAAATGGGATGGGTGTGTCGATCTGGAGATCTTTTCAAGCGGACTCAAAATTATTTTTTTGTTATGAATGTTTGTAATAACTTAACCGATTCGGAAGAGTCTTCTTTTTGCCTGAAATGATACGAAAACGTACTTTGTGATTTCCTACGACGCAATCGTCAAATTCTGTTCGATAGTTTATCAATTGGAAGTCTTTCGTTTCATTTTCGGAAGAATAACTTGTGACTTTACAAGTAAATATTAATTTTAATATACCTATTTGCTGATATAGTCAAAAATTAATGTGTCCAGCTGTTTTTTTTTAATCTCAAAAGGCGCTCGCGTATCTACTGGCGCTAAATTTTGACTCAACCTACTTTGCGGGTAGTAATTTATGCGCAAGTATCAATTTGTTTTATTGCGCGTAATACGACTAATTATGGCGGTTCAAATCGATGGCAAGGACCAAAATGTTTCAGCGGCAATCGACTTCGTTGACTTCCTGACCTCTTCATCAACGCGTCTAGAAAGTTCGGCGCATGTTTGCGAAGCGATGACGATGAAATCATGGAATGAAAATAAAAACAGAAATAACCCTGGTACATCTAAATACATAAAATGCTATTTATAAATTTGCTTAGAATGCTTATTACATACTATTACTAAGATAATGTGCTATCGATGTAAAGTCCATAATGATCACGTATGTGTATTGGTAGCTTGCAGTTCGTAATGTATTTTGCCGCGGCTTTGCTCGCTTGGATAAAATCATAATAAATGTAAATCTCAATGGTAACCACTGAGATGTACTTACATTTTTTTAAATAGTTTGTAGTTAGATATTTGCATTTGGTTAATCACACGCGTTAATCTATATATATAAAAGAAAGTCGTGTTTGTTACAACACTTATAACTCGAGAACGGCTGGACCGATTGCCATGGTTTTTGATTTGTTGGATTTGTTTCCGTCCCGAATAACAGAATACATCTTAAAAACAATGAAAACTCGAAATGTGTAATGAATACTTAATCATTTCAATAGATGCTGATTTGTTTATTACATGTCAAACATTTGTTGTCCAATTCTGTCAAATAGTGTAACTAAACTTTTTTTTTTTTTGGAGCTTATGGCCTGGTTGCTGAGTCCTTTAAGCCACAACTTTATTTTTTTCTGAAGACATCATGTGTGCGTTCAGAAATGCATTTTTTGTAAAATGTCTACAAAGTTCAGGTACTGTTATATTTGTTTGTTTTAGACATTAATTTTCGAAAATGATGTAATAATTATTTAATTTTTAATTCCCAAAAATAATACCTAAGATTTATTCTACAGTAAAAACATAAAATCATCGAAAAGGAACGGAATTTAGGGAATAAAAAATCAGTTGGTAAAGGTTATAAGATTAAGGAAAAAGTAATCTACTGGTTAACAAAAGAGTAAATGTCTTTTTTATAGGTTGTCTATGACTTTTCTTGATAGCTATTCATACGTAGTGGTTATATACTCTTTGAGTGGTTATATACTATTGTCTATGTCTCGAAAGTTCAGGCACTGTTATTATATTTGGGGGTTTTATGCGAGTGCACATTTTAATAACAATGCCGCGTCCTAGAAGATCTATCTTTCCCAGCGAAGCCGTAATGCAATTAGGCAACGGAATATCGCGAGTCAATTATCTGATGGAGAACTAGAAATTGCACGAGAACAGCGCCGCGTTAGTATGGAGCAAAGAAGGGCCTTAATTCGTGCTTCTCAAACACAAGACCAAAGAGAGGCAGCCCGTGAAACGGCTAGATTAGAAACGAGAAATCGTCGAGCTTATCGTACAGATGAACAGAGGAATAATCTTCGAAGTGCAAGAAGAAATGGTTCAAGTATTGATTTGAATCGAGCAGCGTTTCTGTATGATTGCACCGTCGACTACAGCTTGCATCGTTTAGTTTGCATTGGTCCAATGGACGTTGTTTGTCAGCATTGTGGAGCATTGAAGTTTGCTGGTGAAACGCCTGGTTTGTGCTGCCTTAGTGGCAAACCATCCGCTTTATTTGTTCTTGCGCCTGACCAAAAAACAAAGAATGTCGTTTACCACAAAGTGCTTGAATGAAAATCCTATTAATGAATTAATCCGAGTATTTTTTTTCCCAATCTGCACAACATTTTTCAATCATTTTATTCTGACATGAGTTTGAAGTACTTAATCATTTTTAATTTTTTTTTATTCTCATTCTGTATGTATGTTTTCATCATCATTCATCATAATAAAATACTTTTTTGTTTCTATCTATATAAATATATTATTTTGTATAATTGTTTTATTAATTGTTTTACGTTCATCAAAGCCTAAATTAGTTCAGCTAAAAAGTAACACGACATTCATTGACTGTTAGGCGGTACGAAGTTCGCCGGGTCAGCTAGTCTTTATATATAAAAATGTTATGTTAGTTTGTGTACGCTTCAAAAACTCAAAAAGTTCGGCACCGATCGAGCTGAAATTTTAGAATGATATAATATGTATAATCCGCATCAAGGATTGTTTTTATCTATTTTTACATCACAAAGTGCCACAGCAAGGCGTGGCAGGGTACAGCAAGTATTTAAATATATTAAACACCAAGATTGACGTCATTTTAGAATTCTAGAAGAAACTGAGTTACTGTCGACTGAAAGACACCAGGATTACAATTTTATAACCATCTATAACCGTCTTTTATAACGCATTCTACACCCTAGGCGTTCTTGTTACGAAAGTGAAATCAAACCTCTTCGTATTTGGAACGCAAACTATGAAACGATGCCGCTGTTTCGAGCTAACAACCGACAAGCTAGCAATTTTATGGTTTTGTTCAAGACTTCGAAGTCTTTTTCGAATGTCCTGTAGTATAATAGGGTGTATTGTTTGTTACGTTAACGAAACAAACAGAAAAGGTTTCATAGATAAATGATACATGTAACACATAAAATGGAGACACATTCCTTTAAAACAGTAAAAATACTTTTTTAAGGGAACCACATCTTTTAGAGTTTATTTGATCTAGACGAACTCGGAGGGAAACCCGAATAAAGTGGAGGGAATTGGGGGAGACCTTTGCCCAGCAGTGGGACAGTTGAGATTAAATAAAAAAAAAGACGAACACTTTCTAGTTATTCATTCCGATCTTGACAATTTAGGACGAGCTTGATGTAGCTGCCAAAGAGGTTAAATTACAAGTGTTTCAAGTGCTCCAATTATTGAACTGACTAATTGATACGACATCGACGACCAAAAAAAAAACGCAGCCAAAACAGAATTTGGAACAACGCGGTCTACAAATTAGTATTCAATCTTGACTGACAGCAAAATTAATCGATCTGTCGATGGCTTATTCAAGGTCTATAACCTAACTGGATTAACATAACTGGTTAGTGACTAACTAACGAGTAGACACAGTATTGAGGGCGCTGAAATCGAGTTTGACCTGACTATTTTATACATTTGTTTACGTTCTTGAATCGCAAATAGCTCGGAAACTGACTTGCCTTGGTCTCACCGAAATAAGGCTGGATTTTGCATAAGCATTAATAAATGCAAAATGATCGTTCGCCAGATTGTTTTCATTGACATCGTTTCAGAATCCATAATAATTGTTGTAGTGTTTAAAAACAGTTTACTTTTGTTTCATTTGTTAGACAAATGTGTGTCTCAGATAATCTATACTACTATTACATTAAAAAAGCGGAGGATTTGATTTTAAATGTAAACATGTAAAATCAAATCCTCAGCTTTTTGTCTTTGTCGTTCCCGAAAAATTCTCAACATGGCTTTGAAATGAGAGGTCTGATTGTAATCAACTGTAACACTTTACAGTTGAATTCCCAAAAGAAATAAGATTTCTTACACCTCGATGTTCCAGATTACTTTGTATGATAAGTCCAGATCCAGAAGCTACGGCCCTCATATTTCATTAGCTCGAAATGACTGAACGGTTATTCGAGAAGGCATGCCAGAAATCCGCCCGCATCGCTCACGCGAATGTTTCACGACTGATTGGAGAGCTGATCAAATAACGACTCATTGCAGCCAATTTAATTCAAGATTCCCTAAGAGGAGGCATATTCGTTTGTTTCTTAACATGAGTCATTTGCAAATAAGATACGTTGGATTCTATAAGAAACTCATACAACTACCACAACGTTGCAAGGTTTTTGTTTCTTCAATGTAATTCGTAAATTTAGTATTTGGGCTATAATCGTGAGTCAGACCTAATGAGCATGTAGAGACAGGCTTTTACAATAAAACTTAAAAACAGCCGAAGGTTTTTTTAATCAATAATGAGTTTAGTTTTCCTCGTAAATTGCGTTTCAGCAACTAATTATTAGTTTTGTATTTTGTAGGTTTGAGTTAGGGACTATATTGGTGTGAATACATACTTATTATACATAGACCCATACACGGAACATATTCATCACACAAATATTTTAACTGAGTAGGAATCAAAACCATGACCCACGGCTTCGCAAATAAACTTACTGCCAAATGTGCTACTAGGCCAGGCAAATAGAGCCAAATGTTTATCTATACTGTGAAACCGAAACCTATCATTTTTCTATTGTCTACAGGAGAGTCTTCGGCTACAGCACTCTCCTCGCCAGTATCCTCACCCTGCTGGCGCCCGGAGCTGCGGCCGCTGGCTTCGGCTGGCTGGTCGCCAGTCGGATCATCCTCGGCTTCCTGCTGGGAGCCACCTGGCCCGCCATATTACCCATGGCTTCCAAGTGGATCCCTCCCATGGACCGGTCGAAGTTCATGTCCAACATGATGGGTAAGTCTTGCATAACATCTTTCTTCATTTGGTTATGTTCTTACCTTTCTCTCTAGCTAGCATTACCATAAACAATGGTAAATTTTTCCATCGGCATCCTATGAATGATTTTTGGGGATATAGAATTTGTAGATGCTTCTATGGATCAAGATATCTTCTACAAATCCATTCGTGGCAGCGTAGATTGGTTTATTTAACCTATTGCGTAGCGACATTAACCTTACTTGATGTTTGCCTGCGGTTTCAAGTTCAAGAATAAAACCGTGTCCTTCCCTTTGTTTATTTGTTTGCTACCATTGTTATTGAATTACCATATAGCTTGTCTCATAACTCACTTAGCTATTGTATTAAGACTGACAGCTTCCATTGAATTGTGTACACGAGGAGCATGACGTGAGTTCGCGAATTGCTAATTTAAATCTATTGAGAAAAAACATATCTTCAACAGCCTTGACCGGTGACGATTTTTCATAGTCATTAGTGTTAACGACAAGTGACAGGTTGTTATCGTAATGTGCGACGTCAGTGGGCTCGGCTGTACAACAATCAGTAGCGTACAAGTCAACAAAATTGTTATCGGAACGGATGCTCGGATTCCGAGGTTTGTAATACTGACTGGTGTTTATCTGTGGTTTGGCGTGCATTTGAAAGCGGCAATATGGCGACGGAGGCGCGCGCAGGCGTGGTCGTTGACGTCACGCGAATCGAGAGTTCTTATTGGCGGGTATAGTTGACCGCGCGATTTTAACCTTGCGCAACAGTTGCTATGCTGCAGTGAACCGTTCCGAGAATCGTCGGTTATTTTTGTTTGGTGTCGCGGCGAGTCTGCGAGTTGACCAGTCGGTAGGGCAGTGGCACAGAACGTATAGCAGTTTCCATGGTAATGAGATCTTACGAACCGATTGCTCATACTCGTTCATGTTCCCTCTGTTAAAACTTCTCGCTAGGACCGAGTCAAGGCCATAACTCTCGCTGGCCAAGTGCGAGTTGTGCAATACATGTCCTCGATAGATGTCATGCTTGGAACGTCAGTTTCTTTAGTGATGTTTTCCTTCACTGTTTATCATTAGCTCACTTTAGTCCACTGGTGGACGTAGGTGGCGTATCGTGGGCCTCTCCCACTCAGCCCTATCGTCGGCTTTTCTTCTCTAGCCACTGCCTGCAGCCCAACGTTTATCGTCCTTGACTATTGTAAGTAGTTGGTGGTTATGACAAGCTTTTACATCTACTCTTGAATCAGAGGTGCAGGTCGGGTTGGAACCTACAATCTCACGCTTACGAGAAGGTACTCGTACATTTACGCTACTGTACCGCCTAAGTTTCGATTATTCGGGAATCAAATTGCTATGACGGGATGCCATATTACCATATTATTATAGTAGAAAAATAACAAAAAAGAAATGTTAATTAGAAAGTATGGAAGGCAATAAATATAAAAGGCAAATGCCACATCAATGAAGAAAAAAAAAGATATTAATATTATAAGTCATATCACTCATATACTAGCCACGAACGACTACACTTTGTTTTGAAAACGAAGGTCTTTCCGTGTAGGCATTTATTTCACTTAACCACCTCAACAAATCACTTGTTTACCGGAAATAAGTGAAAATGCATGTACCCTGCCGATCGCACCTAGATAAATACGAATGGATAAGCTAACTACATGTTGGCTCAAGGTGGAAAACATTACTCGTTGCAAACGTAGCATTGTAATAAAATTATGTTTAACATGTAGTTCTGAGTTATAGGGGCTTGAGTCCTAGGAAATACACAATAAGTTCTATTTTAATGACTTCGGTTTTAATTGGAGTGTTGTGTCTCTAGACCTTTTTTACTCTATCAGGCTATTCAGATTTTGTATACCTATAATGTTTATAATGTATCTACAGGACTTAATCACGATTTAATTCATTGTTTAAATCCTGTAGATACATTATAAACATTATGTGTTCAAATCGCGAAAGTTTAAAAACAATATTGTATACCTATGTCACCGTAAAATTATGAATACTGTCAGATTATAATCTTACGGTAGGTTAGGTTAGTCTGTAATCTGACGGTTTTTACGATAACATGTATATTTTTATATGATTGGCCATGGACGTATAAAAAAGACGTAATCTCGCTAAAACAAAAACTGTGTCCATAGAGTCGGCCATATAATATGCACGTGTGCGCTGTCCCATACAGGCTGACACGCACACATCAGTGGTCATTACACGCGCAAACTTGTGTATATGTGTGCGTGTCAGCCTATCAGTGACAACCTGACAACGTACACGTGCAAATGTGGCCGACTCTAGTGACACAGTTTTGTTTTATCGATACTACGTCCGACTTTCTTATACGTCCATGATGATTGGCATATATGTATATTTTCTTCGTTGATGTCGTCAAAAAAACTCTAAATAGAAAGAACGAATCACATATAAATGTGCACTAAACATTTCTACGTGCACTAAAAAAATGAGAACAAGAAGATACATCGAAATAATTTTACTGATTAATACTTAGTATATTCTAATAAACTAATAATACTTGGCAATAATAATTATGAGTTTGACAAGCCACTCGCACCGTGACGAACGCGTAGTATGTGGAATTACCAGAGAGTTTATCGGCATAATCGAATTAAAACTACAGTACATAGCAAATACCTAAGAATCGTTTCTTTTTAACCGACTTCCAAAAAAAGGAGGAGGTTATCAATTCGACCCCTATGTTTTTTTTTTTTTTTTTTATGTATGTTACCTGATTTCTCGAGAACCTCTGAACCGATTTTAAAATTTCTTTTTGTGTTCGGATGGGTATGCTTCCCGAATGGTCCCATATAAATCTTTTCGAAATCGGTCAAGTAGTTTTTTAAATATGAACCAAAAACTGAAAAATTGCGTATCTGGATGACGTTGTAGATTTCACAAAAGTTATGAATCTCGACCCTGTCAATACAAAATTGTGTAAATGCTTTAATAAAAACTTGTTTTTAACCCCCGACCAAAAAAAGGCGTGTTATAAGTGACGTCGATGTCTGTCTGTGTGTCTGTCTATCTGCTGTGGCACCGTAGTAGAACTCAAACAGATGGGCCGATTTCGATGCGGTTTCTTTTATTTCAAGGTTAATACCATAGCAGATGTTCTTAGCTATGTCTGGTTAATGTCGATTCAAGATGGCCGCCTCCACAAAATGGCGGACAAAATATTTTCACAACCTACCTCAATTTGGGTATCAAATGAAAGGGCTTGACTAGTCGAGTACTATGTACTATAACAAATTTCAAATCCAAAATGGCCACCACGACAAAATGGCGAATTATATTATATTTTCATTACTACCTCAATTTGGGTATCAAACGAAAGAGCTTGACTAGTAGAATACTTTTCACTATGAAAAATTCAAATCCAAGATGGCCGCTTCCACAAAATGCCGAAATACATTTGTTTTTCACAACTCCCTTTATATGGGTATCAAATGAAAGGGCTTGACTAGTAGAATGTTGTACAGATAACAAATTCAAGGTAGTCGGGGTTTAATCAAAAATTTTAATTTTGTTCTTGTACACTAAAAAGAGTAAAATAAACAATTTTCGTACAAAAAATTAAACCGACTTCAAAACCACAAATAGGCACTCAAAAGCGAAAAATAAACTAAAATCATTATTATAAGCGCTACTCACTCATCTATTTGAAGTCGGTGCCAGTCAGGTCAAAAAGTTAGTAGATTGATGCTATGTAGGCACAGGTAAGTAGTATCTATCCTATACCTGTTAGATTTAGCTGGCACCGACTTCAAATAGATGAGTGAGTAGCGCTTATAACAATGATTTTAGTTTATTTTTCGCTTTTGAGTGCCTATTTGTGGTTTTGAAGTCGGTTTAATTTTTTTGTACGAAAATTGTTTTGATAATATTAAGTTAAAATTTTCACGATTTAAATTTCTATTGGAAACGTTACCACGATGTATCTCCTATTCTCTTGATCACTGCCTTCGTTGTAATGCAACCGAAAAGTAGACATTTGATTTAGAAAGAGATAGTAAATAATTTAGATCGCGATTAACCCTGTAATGGTTTAAGTAATTGTTTCATTTTTAATATAAACTAATTTAGTTTTTTTTTTATTTGTAAATACTAGGTAAATATGAATACGTTTTAGAATGAATTGATATTATAACACATGGTCAAATGTCGATTGGTGTTACATGTTACATGGCCATGTAGGGCCCAGCAGTTTGATTCCTTTTCGTAGTGTAAGGCTATTTTATTTACTAGCAGATCATTTATTCAAAAGCTCGTTGGCTGAGTCTCTAAGAAATTATCGCGTCTGAACATAAACAACTATTGTTATCTATATTATCGAATCCTACTAAATCAAAGTTTAATATGTTAATAAATTAATTTGGTTAGCGTTTGAGTTGCGTTTCTTGAATAAACAATCAACATTCTCAGAACAAAAACTTCCTTGTGCATGTCATGATTAACGCAGAGCCTTATCAGTTGGCCGGTCGTACATGAGGCAACGCGAGCAAATTGTTTCGATTATATTCTGACGAAACAAAATTGTTGACAACAAAAATTTCCGTCGTTACCCTAGCATCGTTTTCATTAAACTTCGTAACAAATTTAGGTAGTATTGTAGTGATAAATATTGGAATAAATATTTAAGATACAACAAGTAAAAGATACTACAAAGAATTTTCGTAGTGATAAATCTTTGTAGAGTCCGCCTGGGGAAGTACCACACCTTTGCCAGTAATTCTACCGCCAAGCAGTAATGTGAAAACATCAGTTAGATAGATAGATAGATAGATTAACTCTTTATTGCACTTCACAAGTAAACAAAGTTACAAAAATATACAAAAACTAAGAAATAAATAAAGTAAAAAATTGGCGACCTTATCGCTAAAAGCGATCTCTTCCAGGCAACCGTTGGATGGAAAAAAGGAGAAATGAAGAATAAGAAGACGAAGACGGAGAAAAATACATCTACATCTTAATAACTGTACATCCTAATACACAAATACGAATATAATATAAACTAATATATAAATATCATGTTTTACTAAAGGAGATATGGAATGAAATTGATATACTTAAATTATTTACGATTTAAATCAGAGTAGGTAATGACGTCTACTAAGTAAATTATAACGTAGACAGATAGTTCTGATGGATCAGCTGTTTGAAAACAGCAACTGACGGAGCTTGTCTAGTAGTCACAGGCAAAGCGTTCCAAAGCTCAACGGCTCTAAACGCGAACGATTTGCCGTAGAATTTTTCGCTGCGTGCTAATGGCGATTGGAGTGACATGTTGTTCTTAGACCGGAGGGGCAGAGAGTGCGCATCGCTCCAGAAGGTAAAACATCTTTCAAATAACGGGGTGACGAGGGGTTAAATAAAATATTATATATGGACTATTCATAATCTTTATTTATGCGCTTTTTCGCGTTGCGAAAATGTCGCGATGGACTATTCATGTTCCAATAGCTATGTACTAGTATGTGCCACTATGCTGTTATGGGCATGCGTGTTACTTACTATCAGGCATGTGCTGCTCGTCTCACCACTATATACTAAAAAAGTCTATATGCGTTCAATTCGATTGGTAGGTACCAATGTACTTGAATGTCCTTGAACATGAGAATTAATTTATTTTTATTTGAAGTGACACTAGCAAAAACATATCTGTCCTATTCCTAACCTATTCGTCCGAAAACTACTTACCCTTTGTATTGAGAAATGCAACTTCAATGCGGGTTGCATTGAAGTTGCATTTCTTCAACAAATACTGCGTTCCGAAGTCACCTTGTGTACAAACAGTGTTTATCATATCCACGTGGTCAAATATCTGTTACGTAGGAAAGCTACAGGTCAAAGGCCGGCGTACTAACTGTGGTCTAATCTGGACCGAGTCGTGCCCTCTTTTCTCATTGGTCTATATCGCGACAATAAAACTGGTTGAATACTCCGATTGTATACTGATTTAGAAATTGTATGCTGTCTTTCGCAAGATAGATCACATTATCACTTACGAAAGATGACCGTCTTTGATAGAGGAAACTAGTTTTGTGTAGATCACGGTATTGCTTAACGTTGTCTGGCGGGTCTAACTTGTTGGTCGGGATATTCCTGATATTTGAATATTAAAAGACATTCGCTTTTTTTCTTTTTTTCTAACTGACTTATTGTAGCTGGGTGTGGATACCTCTACCACCAAACGGAGTTTGGGGTTAGCGCGGATGCGCAGGCCCCCCCTAAACCTAACATACTTACGCTAATTAACATACACCCTGATAGATGAAAAAAAGAAGCTAGTTTTTCAAGCTAGGATAGCAAGCTAGTGTTAGCAAGTAATTCTAGCTTCGTGTAGACAAAACTAGCATTGTGTAGCGTTGTAGCCTCGTGTAGCTCGGGCATAGATGAAGGAATGGGAAAAATCTTTGGCGAGCTTAGAATTTGTACAATTTATGCATGTTATGTTTTACGATTATATTGCCAACACTAGTTATGACGTCATAGTGTGATAGGTATGCTACAAAATCCTAACGATGTTGCCTTATCATTAAAATTGATCAAGTCCATGATGGTATCCATCAGGAAGTATCACTAGCAATGCATTGTCGTGCTGTTTCTTAGATCATTAATAATAATTTGTCTGAGAGCTGTTTGTGTAACTAAATTGGCATTAAACCTCTTTGTTCGAGTATTAAAAACGTCAACCAAGGAACGATGTCGCCGTTTCCATATCAGACCAGACGAATTGTAAAAAAGGGTAGATAGCATTGGGTCATGTACTCATGCAGCTCAATAGTAGGTACACGCGTCTAAATGAAACCTTTCCCGAGAAAGAGATCATATCACACCACTGATATGAAACCTATTTGTTAATACTTCAGCCATAAAGTCGACATGAATAAAAAATGAGTCAGCTAAGGCAAATGGTACGCTCTCCAAAAGACAAAGACCCTTTGGGTGTTCCGGGAGTGTACATGATTCCTTGCGATTGTGGCATAAGTTACGTAGGGGGAACACGGAGAAATGTGTCCACAAGACTCACGGAGCACATACGCGCCATGAAAAATGTAGATGTTAACGGCTCTGCGGTGGCGGAACATGCTCTTAGGTCGGACGCCCAACATTTTATTCGATTCGACAAGGCGGAGGTCTTGGCACGGGAGAAGTTCTTTGTACCCCGTAAGGTCAGGGGAGGCCATTGAAATCGGTAAGCGTCCGACCTTTAATAGAGATGGAGGATGGCATGTGCCGCCCGCTTGGAAGCCGTGCCTCCATAGTGCTCGGTATAGTGTTCGCGATATGAGTGAAGACACAGTGAGCTCAGTGTGCTGCAATGTTCCCGACTCGCAGCTTACCAGTGATGAAGAGTTCGAGTGTATACCTGCGCAACCCTCTCGCACCCCCTCACCTGCACCCCCGCAACAGCCGTTGAGCTTGCGTGCGCGACGTGCGGCAGCCCGCAGTGCCAAACGGTCAGCCACCGCGCGTGTGCACTCGCCTTGAAAAAGGCCGCCGGACGCGGCCGAAACTCGAGTCGGATTGACCGACCGTATATACGTGAGTGTCCCGTTATCCAATTAAATATGTGTAACAACCACGTTAATTTTAATACTAAAAAATGAGTCCTTCACGATACTTCAGAAGCAACCCACTAAATGCTCTCACTGGGGCTTGGAGCCTTGTCTCATACGCAGACACAGATGAACAAATAGTTGATGCAGAGATTCAAAGCCATAATACGCTACGCTGGCTCAATGCGGGTTAGCGTATGATGTTTTCAAAGTTTTTTAGGAACGTGTCAGTTTCCTTACGATGTTTTCCATTCTCTCTACGACTTGAACCTCACGATTGTAAATCGCCACTAGCCACTAGGCCAACTACGGTTTCGTCGTGACATGTAGTAACTTGTTGTAATACTGTCACGACTCAAGAGTTAGCAAAAAAATCCTGAGCGTTAGCACTTCCGACGCCGACGCGTTCGTATGCGCGTGCGTCATCCTTGGAGGTTTTGCTTTCATTTTGTGTGTTACTTCGACCCGAATACACACGTGGTTACTTAGATCTAGCCTGCTGTTTCATTCCATTTTAGGCGTGCAATTAACCACGTTGTGGTTTTCATGGCTATAATAATACAAATAAGTACTTATAATAAGTCATCAACGTATTGTTATTTAATTTTAATTGTAGTACTTATTTCACTAAACAATGGTGAACAACAAAATCAACCAATATGCCACTGGTACAATCAATCTAGTGTGTAGTTATAAGTATTATTACCCCTAAAGTGTCACTAAACTAAAGATTTACTGATTTATGAAACCGAAAAACTTAAAAAGTTTCGGACCTCCGAGAACTCCTTGAGAGAGCCCGCATAATTTTCTCACATACATTCACGGTCATTCCCTTCAAGTCGTCCTTTCATCTGGGTCTAGGTATTTCGAAGGAAAATGTTAGGCTTCCTAGTAAACTGGAATAATTAAAATTTTATAGACTCTACTCCTTGAGCGTGACATTGAAATAAGGTGGTGTGACTTGTAATGAATTTAAATTTACTAGAGAAAACGAATTTACATCATAGGACAACTGTTGCTTTATAGGCATAAAGCGGCCAATTTAGATTCCTACTTGTGGGACTTGAGGTCTTTTCCCGCAAAGAGAAAATGCAGTCATTCCTGTCCAAAGTCGGTAGGTATAACAAAAACTTCGCTAAAACTCCTGGATCGAAATATTCGATCGAATATAATATCTATGCGAGATCATCGATGAGATCTGCTCATAACCAGAGATGTATAAGATACCCTATACAAAGTATCTGAAATACAAGATGCAAGATACTTAAGAAAAAAGGATTTCAGATACCAGATACAAATACTTTTCTGAAAAGGTATCTGAAATACTAGATACAAAATACGTATCTTACAAATACTTTTTAAAGATAAAATACTTTTGTAAGAAAACAACGTTTAATTGAACTTAAGTTTATTCATCCGAGAAAACAATTTTCGAATAAATATATCGCGTTGATAACAAGGATCAGGTAAATGAGAATATAGTTAGTGTTTAGTGTATAAATCAAGGAAAAACTAAACTTCTAAACTAATTTTTCAATAATTATTCGGTTCAGTTTTCCAGATGCATTAACTAACTAAATAAATAACTAACTTTGTAATCCCATGTGTAAATGTATAATACTGCAAAGTTATTATTTCATATGCAGTTAATTAATAAGTGAACTTGTGTTTGTGTTTTCATGCGATGGCCAAGTCAATATATTATTTATTTATTGATTAATAGGCGAGCAGCTTTAGCTGATATGCCTATATCTCAGTGTTGAAATAACAAATTATAGGTAATTGTCTGTTAAAATGATTTTGTCTTTTACTATCCATTTGTCAAGTTTGTTCTTAAAAGAGTTTAACGACTTTGCCGAAATAACATCCTCAGGCAACCTGTTCCAGTTGTAAACCACTCTGTTGCTGAGGATGTGATGTGCAGTGTTCGTCAAAGATGGCGCGTGGGATATATCTATTTAAATGTTAAAGATTTGTTGTACTAAAATGACTACTATTAGACCTTTTAAAACAGAAGGTCCCTTATGTAGGGACTGACCAAATTAATAATAATTGACTTGGTATTACATGGATCTCAGAACTTTTTACGTGAGAACAACTGGCGAGACTTGTTTTTTTACGAGGATTTTTTTTCAACCCCCGACCAAAAAAGGGGTGTTATAAGTTTGACGTCGATGTCTGTCTGTCTGCCTATCTGTCTGTCTATCGGTCTGTCTGTCTCTGTGTTGTGTCTGTCTGTGGCACCGTAGAGCTCAAACGGATGGGCCGATTTCGATGCGGTTTTTTATTTGAACGTTGATATCCGTGCGGATGTTCTTAGCCATGTTTGGTTAATATCGATTCAAAATGGCCGTCTCCACAAAATGGCGGACAAGATATTTCTTCACAAACTACCTTAATATGGGTATCAAATGAAAGGGCTTGACTAGTAGAATGTTGTAAATATAACAAATCTGAGGTAGTCGGGGGGTTAACCAAATTTTAAATTTTGTTTTTGTTTATTAAATTATTTAATGTTTTAACATTAGATATATTGGATGTTTGTTGCTCAATTACGTCGTAGTAATCGACATGGAAATAAAACATCGATATTTTGTCCGATGTAACATCCGATTATTACATCGATATATCCTGCTAGTCCTACTAATATTATAAATGTCGTTGTATGGATGTTTATCGCTCAATCGCGTCGTAACTTTGGAACACTTTAAACCCCAGCCTGGAAGACATTTTTATCCCAAAAAACTAACGGGAACTACACGGGTAATACCGCGGGGTACTGCTAGTTAATATCATAAAAAGAAAAAGATTTTATTCTTTAGTGCGAGAGATTACATATATTTTTTCTTATTTAGAACATAACTTGGATTAATACATTTATCTGAGTAGGTATATCACTTTTACTGGCTCACCTTATTTACTATGTTTATTATTTAAAATATCAATGTATAATCGATATTTTAAAATTAACAATGCATCAGTTTGATCCGATGCATCGTAAGAAAACATCGAGTGTTTTAAAAACATCGATATATGTATATTTGGTCCATTCCTACTCCTGTGCCAGTTTAAATTTAAATAACAGTAAACATATTTCGTAATTTTTTTGTACAGAAAATATCCATGTTTTTAGATATCGATGTTTTTTGCACATCGATGTTTTACGTTCGATGTTAACATCGATGTTTTTCTAATATCGATCATCTCTATTCGAAACACCATACAACACGTGCAAACGACAAGAACAAAATTAAAAATTTTGACTAACCCCCGACTACCTCAGATTTGTTATCTTTACAACATTCGACTAGTCAAGCCCTTTCATTTGTTACCCATATCGAGGTAGTTGTGAAAAAAGAAATGTATTTCGCCATTTTGTAGTAGCGACCATCTTGGACTTGAAATTTTTTGCATAGTGCAAAGTATTCTACTAGTGAATACCTTTCGTTTGATACCCATATTGAGGTAGTAGTGAAAAAAATCATGTAATCCGCCATTTTGTGGTGGCGGCCATCTTGGATTTGAAATTCGTTATAATGTGTAGTATTTTACTAGTCAAGCCCTTTCATTTGATACCCATATTGACGTAGGTTGTGAAGAAATATTTTGTCCGCCATTTTGTGGAGGCGGCCATCTTGAATCGATATTAACCAAACATAGCTAAGAACATCCGCACAGATATTAAACTTCAAATAAAAAAAAACCGCATCGAAATCGGCTCATCCGTTTGAGCTCTACGGTGCCACAGACAGACACACACACAGACAGACAGACAGACATCGACGTCAAACTTATAACACCCCTTTTTTGGTCGGGGGTCAAAAAAATACGGAATGACTGATAGTGACAGGAATGAAGATGGGACATCTTAATCGATGACATTTGTAGAACGATAGTGTCGCCATCTGTCATTTGGTTCCCGACCATTTCCGCGACTTTTTTTTAAACGACGCGCATCGTTCAGTTGCTTTCGGAGAGAAAAACTGCTTTTTTAAGTTTATTTTAGTAAAAGTATCTTACGGAAAAAAAGTATCTTCAAAATACTAAGATAACCGGAAAATGTATCTAAATATAAGATACAAAATAGAAAAATTAAAAAGTATTTCAAATACAAGATGTAGATACGTATTTTGTATCTTGTATCTGTATTTTAGATACTTTTATCTAAGATACGTCACATCTCTGCTCATAACATGCTGTTGTAACAATGGTTGCCACGTTTATACGAACATAATCTGCTATGACAAGTCACGTAACACTCTTTTTTTCAGTAATATAAAACACTAGATGCCCGCCCCGGCTTCGCCCGTGGAACATATAATTATAGCACTCATCGAGATCCCGCACATATCCAATGATGAAAAAATTTTAGAAATCGGTTCAGTCATTCCTGAGAATATTTCGAGCTTTCAAACAAAACACCTCTTCAGCTACCTGCTACGCCACCTGTCGGAAATTGGTCGCACTAACTCAGAGATTAGCAAAGGTTTTATATTCAAGAAGTATGTAATCTGTGATATTCAGTGACGCAATCTTGACACATGCTGTCATGTGTCATGTCAAAGCACGAAACGTACGAAAACTCTCAAAAAGGAATATTTTTTCCCGATTTTGTTACATTCTTGATTCATGCTCCGCTTCTGTTAATAGTAGCGTTATTTTCTATAGCCTATAGCCTTCCTCGATAAATGGACTATCCAATAAAAAAATAATCTATCAATTCGGACCAGCACTTCCCGAGATCCTAGCGTTCAAACAAACAAACTCTTCAGCTTTATAATATTAGTATAGATATAGATTAACAAAGTCATTATTAATATAACATTTTGTAATTTTCTAGTGCCTACGTAATTAATATTAATAAAATAAATAATAGTAGGTACCTACATTTTTTTTTTCGTAATGTAAGAAAAAACACAAACATAAGGTGCTTTTATAAAAAAAAAGTTTATGTTCGCAGCCGTTTCCGTGCGCTTTAACTCTAGACCTCTCAATAAAATCGGTAATGCAGTGACGTAGGCTAATGATATACAAGTTAATAAAATGTCCGGGGCTTAGTGTAATCTTCACTTTCTAATCCTTGGCTTTCACTTTCTGATATGACAGGCTAATGAAACTGTAACAAATTGTTGATTGCTTTAGGTTTCTGTTATACTCATTGTAAGGAGCATATAATAGAAAGTTCTTAATGTGATTTCGTCGTTATGTTTTGCTTAGAAACAATTATGCGGGTTCACCATAGGCTTTTTGAATACGTACAATACATGTAGCCATTTTGGATGTATTGTTATTCAATTTTCAAATTGTCTGTCTGTCTCAAATTGTTCGAAAAATTCGGTCAAAATCAAATTATTGTTTTGGGTCGACCAAAACAAGGTGGAGGGCTTTTGAATAGGGAAGTAAAAGAGTGTGTGGAAAGAGGAGGAGGAGGAGGAAGGAGGAAATCTGGGTGTCGGATAGATATCCGAGGTCAAAGAGATATAAAGATCGGAGACTGATCCAATCACGTTGTGGGATATACATATAGCTAGAAATATGGAAACAGTAATTTGATCGAGTTTACTAGTATGATAGTCTTCACATTATGTGGTTGATAATAGAATTATTTGAAAGACCGACGATGTACCATGTGCACAGTTAATTTACTTATTGGTTTGAACACAAGTCTAAGATTAAGTCAAAAGTAAAACTAACCTTCAGCTACCTGCTAACACATACCTGTGTACAAATGTGTTTGGAGTTAAATCATATTTATTGGTTAGATATTGTCTATACTCTGCAACTTGATAAGAAATGCTAGTCAGGCAGTTAAACGTACGCCAATTCGGTTTGAAAAAAAAACCTGCAATCTTTATGCCTTCGCTCTTTTTTAAGCTATTGCATAGCTTTTATCGCGGGCCTGGGGACCGAATTTTAGTGATCGTGCATCTCTTTCTTATGTTCACAAGAAAGAGGGATGGAAGACCGTAACGCCGTCCTCCCCACTCGGCCATTCGACTTTGAATCTTATTTGTATTAGCTTTACAGACTAAATGCTCTTAGCAGTGTTGCCAACTTAACGGATTTCCCGTGATATTTTTTATGGTAAACAAATGTCAATCTTCAAAATAAAAGCAATTCCGAAAATTGTTAACATCCCTATTGCTTATGTTGATAAAAATTCATGCAACATGCAATAGCTTTACCGCGGCAGTCCTCGAGTGCCACACTTCTTTTTTTTATTTATAAAGTGGCACGATCGGGTATCAAGCTACTTCCGCCCATAATACAAATAAATCTTATTAACTTACTTTCGCAAATAAAGTACCTACTTAATTAGGAAAAATATCTCATTCATTTGAGGCATTACCAGTGTAAGATGAATGGAAAAAGCTGCCAACATTAGTTTTCAATTTCACCACACACGTTGTTACTGTTTTAGAGTAATAAACATACGTCAATGTTAATAATAATTTGTTATATTTTTTTACCCACCCAAAAAGCATCATTGTATCTTGTACTTGTCATATATTGAAAGCATACTTTTGATAAACTTGTACAATTTTAATTGGCACCGATTTCTCTCACTTGGGATTTTTCATGGCAAGACTGACGCATTTCGTACTTCCCAAATCTATTTTCTCTTCAAGGTCGTTCATATGAGAAGTTACGAAAACAAAAACACTGGGAAAGCTGCGCAGATGTCGACACTAAAAATAGTGTTAGTTGAAATTTCAAGTTCACATCGATAAACAATGTCTAGACGCAGTTATCCGAATGTAGTGCATAGTTTGCGTCATTCAGATGCGTTGACCCGGAGTCAGGAAATTTCCTACTGCTCTTGGAAACTTACTGGAGTAACTTGAAGCTTGTCCCGTTTAATTAGATAACAATCCTGCAGTCTAGGGAATAAATAGTAATTGCATTTATTTTGTATGGAAGATATAAAACACTTGATTATCTATTACTAAAGTGAACATTAGATGTGGTCATCGTTCGTTATGGCCACCTAGTTCTAAGCACCAGAATTCACCGTAGGCTTAGCAAGTTTAAGTCAACACAGGCCCACCAATCATATTGTGGATCGCGCATATGTTAAATGGGCCGCATGAAGCGATAAGAACATTTATCGAAATTTTAAAAACATTGTTAAGTTTTGCGTAAGCGATCAGTGGGTCGCCAAAGGATTCTAAATCGCCCCTTTGGTGCAATTATAAAATATGTCTACTAGCCTTGACTTAGCACGTTGCTTCGAGGAACCCTTTTGTGGTCACCGTTTTTGCTTTCAATTCGCTTCAAAAAGAGTCCTAAAATGTTAATGGACAAATTATTAGGCATCGTTGAATAGTGTGATTTTCTCGTATTTCGGTTACCAGCAACCTCATAATATAAGTAATCTTGGTAAACCTTATAAAAAAGATACCTAAGTCCCTAGACTCCGGTAATTTTCTTAAAATTGGAAACTTGCATATGTTTGTATTTCATTACTTGTTGATAACATGAGAACATAAACACACAAAACGATTACGTGCTATCAAGTATGACGATGTACGAATGATATGATGACGAATTGTATTGTTTTGAAGTGCAGTTTAACCAGTATGTGAGTATTGTTAGACAGAGGTTAATGATTGCAACAAGCAATAAGCGCGTCATGCTGGCTTTTCGCATGTCATTTGTGATTCACGAATTCGCCAAAATCGTCTATTGCCAATAGACGAAGCTGGACAATGGGATGATAGTGTTTCGCTTATTTGTTGTTTAACAAATATAGAAGAGCCAAAATTAAATAAACTGTTATTATAACCCCATGTTGCTTATACGATTAAGATATAGGTTCATTATACGTGTCACATCAATAACCATAGTTTTTTTGAGCGAAACAAAATTACATATATCTTATTTTAGATCGTGTTTTCTACACACTTGACTACACTTTAAGTTCAATAGAATAATAAGTTTTAAGTTCTGAATGGTAGCATTTGTGAATGTGTTCATATTTTGTTGCAGCGTCGTCTCTCGGTGCAGCTATCACCATGCCGATATGTGGTTACCTTATCGCCTACCTGGGATGGGAATCAGCTTTCTACTTCACTGGTGAGTGTTCTGTATAAACACAATAGCCAAGCTCGAACACAATTTAAAATGAAATTTTACAGATTCATGCTGAAAGTAAAAAAATATAAATATTGGCAGCTGTTTCGTTCAAACAGATTTTTAATTATTTACTCGAGAAAATAAGGAACACTAATAATAAAATATTGACTGAGTAATTAACATGTATGTAAATTGTAAATAGGACGTATTCTTTACATACATGTGTATGTAAAGAATACTAGACTAATAGACTAATATTATAATTGCCAAAAGATGTATGCATGGATGAATGCTTGTTACTTCTTCTTGGAAAAATTAATGAATTAATCTTGATGAAATTTGATATAGAGATAGATTAAAATAACGCATGAATTTATAAACAGAAAAATACGCGGGGAAAACTACAGTACTACCCCATGGGATGAAGTGGTGTCTTAGTTAATTGATGTGAAATGATGGTGTCGTACAGGTATCATCGGGGTGATGTGGTCGGTGGCATGGTTCGCCGTGGTGTACGACACTCCTGCGCAGCACCCGCGCATCTCGGACGCAGAGCGGAACTACCTCATGAAGGCGCTGCCACAAGACTCAAACAGCAAAGGAGTACGTATCAATTTGTACGGTGATGTCTAGGTGTCAAGCGGGGATAGTGAAAACCGACTGAAACTTCTGTAAGGTGCCATCCCAGGAGACGCAGCAAGGGAATGAGTATAATAGTGCTGTGGTAATGCATGTACCATCGACCAGGCGAAACTCGAAGTGATCATCAAGCAGAACTATCTTTTTAAAGTCAAAGTCTTCAAGGTACCTTCTCTGGAGTCACACCATAGAGATAATATCATAGTGAAGTGGTGATGTCGTGGTGTCAGACAATCGACTGTGATCTGAGAGTTAAGTTGGCTGTGGTGAACACTGAACGGGTATTTGGAACTCCAAAGCGCCATCCCATGAGTTTTTTTTAATTGAAAACTGCTAGGATTTTTTCATTAGGCATGATCTTCTCTCCTTATGTAAGGGACGATCCCGTCTACGCTAGAGCTGGTTTACCTAAAAGAAACCGATTCACTTTCAACTTCAAGACATTAATTCGTCCTTGAATTTCATTTAGTCAAATGTCGTAAACATCTGTTACAATGTACGAGAATACTCATCACGTGATTTTTAGAGTTCACGAACATACTAGTGACACGCTCGCCAATAATAATAAAGATTTTTTACACTAAATCGTACATCTATATTTCTTTTTTATCTATTCGAAAAACTTTAAAAGTTTAACTGCCGTATGACTAGCTAAAGTTAAAGGCTTCAAGGTGTATCTTTGAGTTCGTTTAACGTCAAAAACGTCGAATTTGATTTAGACCTATACTAAATAACTTGACAAGTTTTGGTTTGACTTGGTCCTTCACTGTTGGTCTCATAACGAAGCTCAAAGTCACACAGCGAGCTATGGAGAGAGCTATGCTCGGAGTCTCTTTGCGCGACAGAATCCGTAATGAGGATATTCGCAAAAGAACGAAAGTGGCCGACATAGCTCAAAGAATAAGCAAGCTGAAGTGGCAATGGGCAGGCCACATCGCTCGCAGAACTGACAACCGATGGGGAAAAAAGGTTCTTGAGTGGCGACCACGAACCGGGAGACGCAGTGTTGGACGGCCTCCCACTAGATGGACAGATGACCTCACAAAGGTCGCTGGAAACCGCTGGTTGCAGGTTGCGCAGGACCGTTCGTTATGGAAATCTAGGGGGGAGGCCTATGTTCAGCAGTGGACGTCTTGTGGCTGATGATGATGATGATGACAAGTTTTTGACTAGCGTAAGTCTTCAGCCAATGATTGAATGGAAAAACTGAAGCTACCAGGAAAAAACCTTTTTGTTTTGGATAGACCAACTCATACTATAGGCATTACTCAAGGCCACTTCACTACAGTCAGTATTGAGACTGCTCCCTAAGCCATATGTCGTGTGCTCAATTCCCGTCCAACTGAAACAAACTATCAAAAAGTACTATCGAATAATGAAAAAATAAAAACCATAAGAACCATAATACTACGAGTAAGAAGAAATAATGAAGGATATAGAAATTATCGACGATTGAGATACGTACTAAAAAATATATAGATACCGACCAAATAAAGCTTAGTTCGGTTTTATTATGTGGTAAAAGTCAACTACTAGTAAAAAAAATCTAAGTGGATTTTTATTCTAATCAAAACGTCAAGAATTATATGTATATTTAGAATTTTCCTATCAGAAATCAGCATGCCAACACCCTATCCTCGAAAAAATTGGTAATATTTGAATGTTGTTTACACAGATGCGTCCTTATAACAATAGATATCATTAATTTACGTCGCAGTCTCGGTACTGTATTGCAATTTTTGCCTATTATCTACTTCTATAAGGTATTTTTACCGTGTATTAAATTTCCGTCTGTACTTCATTTGAATTCGAGGGAAAACATAGAACTACCAACTGCACGAACGTAGATGACTGGATCGAAGAGGTTTGTTTCCACTTTTGTAATAATAATATCTTATACATATAAGAATATCCTTAACTGTGGGCCTCATAACAAAGCTCAAAGTCACACAGCGAGCTATGGAGAGGGCTATGCGCGGAGTCTCTTTGCGCGACAGTATCCGTAAAGAGGATATTCGCAAAAGAACGAAAGTGGCCGACATAGCTCAAAGAGTAAGCAAGCTGAAGTGGCAATGGGCAGGCCACATCGCTCGCAGAACTGACAACCAATGGGGAAGAAAGGTTCTCGAGTGGCGACCACGAACCGGAAGACGCAGTGTTGGACGGCCTCCCACTAGATGGACAGATGACCTCATAAAGGTCGCTGGCAACCGCTGGTTGCAGGTTGCGCAGGACCGTTCGTTGTGGAGATCTAGGGGGGAGGCCTATGTTCAGCAGTGGACGTCTTGCGGCTGATGATGATGAATAAGAATATCTCGCTACCTGAGTGGGTATTCTCATTCCCGATGGGCAGGCACAATCTGTACAGTCTGCACAGTCTGTCTTTAAGTCGACAGACCGCATCGTCAGGCGAGATGGCGGTCAAGCTAAGCCTATTATCGTTTAATAGAACTTACTTACAATATGGAGTGACGTCACATATAAGAAAATAGTTACGTGTCGTAACGAGCAAAACATGCGGTCTTTTTACTTTGAAGGTTTTAATTTAAAACTTTTTATTAATGAATTCTCTGTCAAAATGGATGAATAAAGTTTCGTTTTTGTTATGATTCGAAGGAGGCTCTGGACCGGACTAAATGGAGAAAATTGGGGGAGACCTTTGCCCAGCGGTGGGGCAATTGAGGTTAATAAAAAAAACTGATTCACATATATTATGGGTTGATGATGATTCCCAAATGATTCAAACTTCCCAAACTTTAATGCTGTCTTTTTATATTTGCTGACGACTAGAATGAATCAGAATCAAAATCAGAAACGTTTTTAAGTGTCCAAACGCAAGCATCAGTGTTCCTGAAAACGCAATGCCTGATACTGCATCGAAATAGCGGGGACTCGCACCACCAGATAACAACGGTAAATGTCCCGTGGTCAGTGATGTAATTGTTAAGTGGGGCACGATATTTCTTACATTTGCTCTTAATATCGTGTCTACACACAAATTAGCCTTTTTATTGATAATTTATTAATTTGTAATATACGGTATCATAAATAGAGGTAGGTATATTACAATAAATAAACATCACATTTTCCTCGGAAATGGGTGTGTTCTGTTAACTCATGTATTCTATATTTGTACGTACATTGTTGCGATTATTGTTGTAAAATGTAAATTTAAATTTATCGCCATGATTCACCAAATTAAATATTATACTCATGCCTATTAAACTATGAAGATGTAATTCACGTCGTCGAGTCGTAAAATGTCTGTTATTCAAATTGCTACGACCTCGCAATCAGCGAATGAATGATGGGTATAAGGGCCGCAGCACACTGAGAGCCTTTGGCGTGGCAGCCTTGACGTTGACGTTAAGTAATGGCGAATTCCAAAGATTTCGAATTTTAAAAAAAATCCACGTCTTTGGCGAATTCATATAGCTTAACTACTTGATTGATCTCGTCTCGTAGCTTGACTAGGTACTTGGTAAATTTTGCCTCGGGAGTACCTACATGAGGTAGTTCTTTCATTCAACCGACTTTCTTTGGACTTTTAATTGGACGTGGATACTGGATATGCAAAAAAGATCTAACCCACAAAACGTGACTTTCGAGATATCGACCTTACGAAGCTGTTTTAACTTCAAAAAAGGAGGAGGTTCTCAATAAGGTTGTATGTTTTTTTTGTATATATGTTAAGCGACAGCGCCGCCAATTGAGAATCGATTTTGTTGGATCGATCGATGGAGATCGAGAATCGATGGATCTTGTTTTTGTTTGGTAGATCGTAGTTCAGAAGTGGTCCCATACATTTTTTTGTTGCAATCGGTGTGGCGTGTTTTACTAACAAACGAACAAAAAACTAAAATGCACCTACTTTTATTTATCTGGATGACTTAGTGATAGTTTCCAATGATGTTAGGTCTAGTGTATGGGCTATTTTTCTGGGCAGAACCTTTATTAACAAAACTAAAATACAATGAGAACTACACTACAAAACAAACAAAAAAATATTTTAAATTGAAGTAGGTTTTTATATTTATTATAAATAATATAACGTCTCATAGGCAAATTGATGTATCATAAGTATGTATATTATGTATGTATTATATCCGCTATCTAGCTTCCATAATGCATAATAAGCAATGCTTGGTTCTAGATGGTGTTCATGAAAAAATATCGATCAATATTTATTTATTCATTCACGTTTATCTTATCGGCGATCGGCGCGACGCCACAGGGTACCGTGTGTGCTACAAACCTTATCGCAAAGCGTATATCTGATTGGTATTCGTCGTTCGCATTCGCCGAATTCCCTTGGCCGTCAATGTAATGCCCATCACAGAACGAACGAGGTGCAAGTTTCCTTGTCCTTTGCATGGTATATGGATTGCATAACGGGCCTCGCCATTTATTTTCAACCGACATCAAAAAAGGAGGAGGTTCAGAAAAAAATAATAGACCTGTGAGTTTGCTTGCGTATGGTACTCGCTTAGATGCACAGTAGCTGCAGAGAAAAACATTATCTAACGGTTTACAAAAATGCGTAAACCCGGAAAATTTTATACTAGCGGTCCGCCCCGGCTTCGCCCGTAGTAAGTATACTCGTAAATGTAGCCTATAGCACTGTGGGATCATGCAAAACAACCAACGGGGAAATATTTTTTGAAATTGATCCAGTAATCTGAGTCTGAGATTAGCGCGTTAGAATATTTGTCCTAACGCGCTAATCTCAGACTCAGATTACTGGACCAATTCTTCAGCTTTATAATATTAGTAGGTTTAGATGGTGGGTGGATATCTATGATGGGATGAATAGAATGAATGAAGATATATTTCTGATGAAACTGCCCTTCAAACAACACAGTGATGTTTTCATCACTGCTTGGTGGTAGCATAACTGGTAAAGGTGTGGTACTTCCCCAGGCGGACTCTGCTAAGAGTCCTACCACTACAAGAAACTGTTTCATGATTTATTGATTTTGATATCTCAAAATTTGAAGAGTTGCTATTGTTGAAGTATTAGAAAAGGATTTTATTATAAACTCTCTTTGTAAAATGTAGATATAATCTTTAAGGAATAAATGATTTACTTAAAATTTACTTAAAAAAAAATATTGAAGACCAGGTCTAATTATCGGTCTGTCGTTCCCAGCACATGTCGGTCCCGTGGAAAGCGATGCTGCTGTCGCCGCCAGTGTGGGCCATCGTCATCACTCATGGAGCCTCCGTCTTCGGGTACTTCACCGTCGTCAACCAGCTGCCGACCTACATCGAGCGGATCCTCAAGTTTGACATCAAACATGTGAGTTTTTTCAAGCTATAAAGAAAAATAATGCTAGTAAAATAATTTATTGTAGATTTCGCACTAGGCTAAGGCTGTATCACGGAACCCGATACAGGACGATATAGATTATACTTACTACCTACTTCTTCTACTTACTACTTCCTTTTGCTTTCCTGTACAGTTTAAAGCGAAAAGAGAGATCAATTTAGAAGCTAAGGCAGTTTTAGACCCTCTAATCACACAATGACACGCTTCTGATGACACGCCATATTTGTTCTACTAGTGGTCCGCCCCGGCTTCGCCCGTGGTACATAATATAGCGTTCAGGGATCAAGGACATATCCAACGGTGAAAGAATTCTTGGATTCGGTCCAGTAGTTCCTGAAATTAGCGCGTTCAAACGAAAACCTCTTCAGCTTTATAATATTACTAGATGCCCGCCCCGGCTTCGCCCGTGGTATATTATATAGCACTCATCGGGATCCCGTACATATCCAACGGTGAAAGAATGACTGAAATCGGTTCACTCATTCCTGAGAATATCGATTTCAAACAAAAAACCTCTTCAGCTACCTGCTACGCCACCTGTCGGAAATTAGTCGTACCAACACAGATTTAGAAAAAAAAAATAGCAAAGGTTTATATTCAATGCACAGATTACTGAAATTCAATGACGCAATCTTTGACACATGCTGTCATATGTCATGTCAAAGCACGAAACGTACGAAAACTCTCAAAAGGGGAATATTTTTTCCCGATTTTGTTACATTCTTGTTTCATGCTCCGCTTCGATTAATAGTAGAGTTATTTTCTATAGCCTAAAGCCTTCCTCGATAAATGGACTATCCAATAGAAAAAATAATCTTTCAATTCGGACCAGTACTTCCCGAGATCCTAGCGTTCAAGCAAACAAACAAACAAACAAACAAACAAACTCTTCAGCTTTATAATATTAGTATAGATTATATTCGTACGAGTAGATACATCTATAACCAACGAGTAATTTCATATACATACACGCTTATCGAGTTGGGAAAATCCTAGTAAACAATGGAACACATATCCTAAGTTTAGTCATTGTAAATAATTTATAGGTTTGCCAACTAAACTCATTTACATTAAAATTATTTTTTAGTTAAATTACGAGTTCGCCACGGGTTATCCACGCCATAATATGAATATTACCCAAATATGTATGTATTTAAAACTATATAAGTATTATATCAGCTATCAGCCCTTCAGCCGCCCAGCCCAGCTCTATCAAACTAGTTAGCAGTATCTAGTAGTAGTATTATAGTATCTAATAATGTTATAAATGTACAGTTTAAATGATTATACATTGTATTCCTAAACCACATGTGATATTTTATATACGATATCTATAAATACCACTTCCGGAAATAATTTGTGATAAAATTATATCAAGTTACCAGTTTTTTTCATAGATACCACATGTGGACCCTCGTAATTACGTCAGAAGCTTACAAAAACTACAATAAAACTTATACAAACGCGATAAGGTTAATTTTCGCATAAACATCTATCGTCATCCAAGTTCGCAAATTATAGTGACCATATCGAGCGGGCGAAAGGCGGACAGTGCTACGTAAAATGGTGGTATTATTTCGAACCGCAACCCAAGTCTTTCGCAAGGACTGGGCGACCTTACTTTTTGTTTTATATTTGTGATGATTTTGCAGTGTTAGTGTATTGGTTATTTTGTGTTTTGTTGGATACAAATAATTAATTCGGTTTTGTTTTAATTAGATTTCTAATTTTAAACTAATATTGGAGTACTCGATTTTTAATAAAGCATTATTATAGTAAATAACGAGTTGTAGAGTAACTATGTTTTAGTCAGTTAATATATTTAAAAGTAAATATTATACATAAATAATAATTAAAAATACTTAAATCTCAGTGCTTAGTACAAACTAGACTCAAAGATTACTCAACGACCACCACTGACGCATAACTTTATCTTCGCCGCGTGTGTTCAACACGTATTCTTTATAATGTATTTGTTGAAGGTACTTGAGAATACACGTGGTGCATTGTCTTGTCATCAGATGAACATATTGTAATTAATATGCATCGTGAAAAATAAATTAAATGTTATTACGTAACTCGTCAGTCTATAACATTGTTGTATTCTTAGTTAAGATAATCATTAAGATCAATGATGATAATGATTATCTACCGCATTTTATGCTAATTTTATTTAAATTTTAGACTGTCGGTTAAGAGATCACGTGAACAGCTCATGACAAAGATTTAAATATTCACATATTTAATTAACAAGTTGTATTTAACTAGTTTGAGCAATTATTTGAAAAAATTAAGTATGTAAAAACAGATGTATCGACAGAGTAACCATTTTTTTATTTGTATAAGATGTTTTGTTAATAAATGTTTTAGACAATTTAGGCATTTCAAGAAATTATTAGAACATGACGTAATGCGTTAATTATATGTAGGTACGTGGCCATTATTTGGCTTAGCTAGGCAGCTATATGACGTTGTAATAATTATTTTCAGCAGTTGTCCGGGTAATATCGTTTATTTGACATATATATACGATCTGATGAACATAATAAAAAAACCCTACACTTAAAAACGTTGTCAAAGCTAATATTTTAATATCAAATAGATCAGTTATAGAAATAGATATTCTATATATTTTTATTCTTAAATCGTGATCCTTTATGATTTAAACTAGATTTGTAAAATAGATTGGGGCAGCAATTAAAATGCATTTGATTTATAAAAGAAACTCTTCACAGTGTTGCTAAACATGACTTTGCTACACCATTTTCACCTCTTTGTCGATAAAGCTTCGGCCCGAAGTTGTCTGGTCAGGTTGCTGTTGGAAAGGATAAACAAGCATCACGCAAGCTACCCGCCCTATTGCATCAGCCAGAAGCCGACAGCCTCTTGCTGGTTTTATAGCAGAATCACTAAGTTGCCACACCTAACAGCCTGGCAGATATACATGTGAAAACCATTGCCAGCGAGTCCTCGTCAATGACTTATGCTTAGATGATATCTGTAATATACTGTTGTCTATTCAACAGCTTAAATGTCAGTGTCACGAAATTGAATACCTAAAGCTACACAATCACTGTTTATGATGACTTTTCGCGGCCAAGCTATAAAATATAAACTATCACAAAAAAACAACACCAACATAGGTTTTTCAACATTTCAAATCGCTGGTAAGTGCCGAAATTACCAATGTAAAAGTTGTTTGGTACAAGCTATGTATTCAGGGTATGCCATTAAAATTCTTGTCTTAACCGATATTTAAGTTTGACCGCCTTTCGAAAAAGTCTTGGAGGATATATACGTTATAAAATAATGAATTCAGACCAGATACTGGAACATGCAAAAATAAGATGTTGCAAGTTTCAACAACAAGTTTGTTTACTTTTATTTATGTATATTTTAGTTAACTTAAGTGAAAATTGTAATCAAAATCTCTAAATATGACATATTGAAATTGATTTATGTTTCGAAACGAAATGTAATTGCTATTTAAATGTATTTTTATCACGATTACGATTTTCAATTGGCTACAATGTGATTTAGTTAATATGAAGCACAAAAAAGCTAATAAGACTGCGTTATAGTCGGTAATACAAATTGAATTTAAAATATTTGTTTTTTTTAATATGATAGTCTACACATTTCAATAAATCCGCAATATAATTAAAATTTAATTTTATTTATACTTAATATCCTAAACCTAGGCCCCATTCTAAACTATTTTCGTCGGCGTCGCGTCTTCTCAAACCGTTACTCAATATTGTAGTTGGTCACGACAGTCAGGATCTATCGTAATGGACTAATAGTTTTTAAAGTGAAAACTTCTTTTGGCGCGCCACAGACATATTTTTCGTAGGCTATGAATTCAATTCTAGCGTCACGCTCGGGAATGATAGGAAATCTTCGGGTAAACTTGGGACCATGGCCATTGGCCTTCTAGAAATGCGTTAGCATTTACCATTGTCTATCTAGAAATGCGTCAGCATTTACCATTGTCTATCTAGAAATGCGTCAGCATTTCGCATTGGCCATCTAGATGGCAATGCTCATGGCCACGCACACTGGTTTCACCCGCTTAGTTTCCTAAGTTAGCTCTCAAATTCTGAGTTATAAGTTTTTACTTCTATCGGCAGTCCCTATCTATGACTGCCAGTTTATTTTTTATACGTACTTCCACAAGCTACGGTACCCCATTTTTATTGAAATTAGTACATATTACTTGTACATTTTATTAAGCCTGCTAAGTTTCTTTATGGTGTTGTTTTTTGTGTTACATAATGTCATAAGCAGTTGTCTCGCTCTAATTTGACTAAATACAAATTTTTTACAAGAATCTTTGGAAACCGGTTTAAAAGTATCTTATTTGACTATTTTTACTTGTGTAAATATTTATACTTCACTAGTTTTCTTTTGGTAAATCAAAGCAACAAAATTTGTTTAATAGCTTCAATATTAACACATAAACTAACATAGGAAAACAATATTACTTATTCTTAAATAGTTAATTAAACGTTTCCTAATTATAATTTGTCTACAAAATATTCCGCTATAAAACAAAATTGTTGTCGCTATAGTGATTGCAAAAACGCGACATTGGGAACTGGCTTCTATTTGGAACTAAATTAGAATTGATTGCTTTTGTCGTACCAAAATTACGTCTTGCCTGAATAAATATTAACATCATTGACCCCACTTGATAGTAAGATGGTGCCACTTTCCGAAATAGAAACAACAATTTGCATCTTCTTCATTCAATTAATCATTATTGAAATTAATCATATAATGTACTCTAAAATAATTGTTACAAAAAAGAAAAGACTTAAAATTGTATTTTTAGTATTCGGACTATGAAATGTGCTCACTCATTAGATGTTTATAAAAATTATTTGAAAAGTACGTCATAGGTGACACATTACGCCTTAGTGTCGCCGGCGGCCTTTATCAGTTGAGCGTGGATCAGTCGAGATAAAAAAACTGGAACCTCACAATGATGAATGAAAATAGCATGAACATATAGACATCGTCACTGTTACGCGTATTTGTATTGCTGTCTGCCTATATTCAACTATCCTTGTGACATATCGAAAATTATTTTGTGGTATTGTTCAGTAGATCTTGTAGCGGTATTATGCCCTCATTTTCATGACATCATTCATGACTAGTTTTCCGATTGCAACTTGCCGAACAAACAGTTCAGAAGAATGACGAATGAAAATGTTATCCATAGATATATAGTAATAAAATATGATGTGTGAATATGTGATGCTACGAGCTATTTGGTGATAAATTTAGGTGATTTTATTTTTGTTTTATTTTTTTCTGGTATTATAATGTGTATGCTTGCTTGGTATGAGAATAGGTCATACGGTATTACGGCTGCTCCCGCTCGTCTCTTTCACATTTTTTTCGGTTAATAAATACTTTATATTACAAAACAACGTTTGCGGGTCAGTTATAACTTGTAACTAATATAATTAATCAAGTATTTTTATGCTATTATTCTATATTATTAAACTTATGATTGTTGACTTACATATAATATTTAACTCTACTGCCTACCAAAATGGTTCAGACGTTTAGTAGATGGAAAAAAATCTAGTGAAAACAACGACAATTAATATTTGTTGTAGTATTTGTAAACAATATGCGATTTGAAGGAGGTTGAGGTAACTTATTAATGTTTACGGGAAATAAAACAATATTTTACGCAGGATAATGATATCAATAATAAATTTTAATGTTATTATATAAAGGTTTTCCCTTAGTTACACTGCAGCTATTTGAGCATAAATGGTCGGTCATTACTTTAGGATGAGATAGATTACCTAAATAATGCATTAGGTATTTTAGTTTATTAAAATAGCCTAACTATACAATCAAATTGTGTGTAAATCTAAAGGTTCACAACAAGTTCGCGCTGAGACCGCGACAGGAGACATGTCTCGCGTCACCTGTCTCGGCCTCGGTGCCAACTGGCGCCCATACAATAGGCGTGACGACAGGTCCTGCAATTATATTAAATTATTTGATATAATGACAGTATTTAAACAGGATAAAATATGTACCAGTTCCAATTTTGAAATTTTTTTGTTCAACTTACTTTATGATCATTCAAAACTGGATCGGCAAATTCATTTTAAAAGTACGAAATTACTACAATTTACCATTGGATAACCCATTCAATTTCAAGTTATTTTTGTTATGAAATCAGTTTCTTAAACACAATATTTAATATAGCTACCATACAAACTTTACGCGCGACGCATAGAAAATACGACAGTGTGACGTCACGTTTCTGTAGTGATTTGTATGAAGCGTTTTTGGGAAAGTTCAAAATTATGATTTTAAAATCGTGATATCACGGGAAGTTTTTAAGATAACAAAGTAATTCTTTCACCAATGTTTCAGTTATTGAGTAGCCTTTTGATGGCACATTAAATCAAAAATAAGTCGACATGCCTATTCCATAATGACAAGTGCCTGTCGCGGTCTCCGGTGTCCGGTCGCGGTCTCCTGTCGCGATCTCCGGGCGAAACACTTCCTTAACAGATTTACACCAAGATATATCGGCCTAACTTTTCTTAAAGAAAGTTGCTGTTCCGCTTTTCAGTTGGAACGCTTTTATACTTGTGACCAAAGAATTATCTGATCTTTTTTGAAAAGTAGACTATCCTACAATATTGCGAGTCATGGTGTCACTACAAGTATTATTGCGAACGAGTGCGAGTCAGAAGTGTCACGCCTGCATGCTGTGTGCTTAACCTACCTAACGAACAATAAACCTTATTTTTTGTTAAGCCTACTTATGGAAAATGGGATACTATAGTAGGTAAACTACCTACAAGTATATTAACAAATACATAACATACGGATGTCCGTCTATTGGTTACGTTTGCGAAGTTTGATAGGTTGTTGAAGGTCGTTAATGCTAATATTTGTAGTGACTTCTTGCTGCGTGTTCCTAAGAAAATACTACACTCTTGCCAGTTATTCTACCGCCAAACAGATTTCCGTGTTCCGATTTGAAGGGCAAAGAGATAATTCATCTTATATGTATATCCGTGCGGATTTACGCAGTGCGTTTGACGGGTTCCTTACCATCAGGCACACGTTTTGGTCGTCCCGTCAGTCAGTTGTACGAAAGAAGTTATATCACTTTTTTTAAAACTTGGATTTCATTGGTCAGGGAGTTTTCACTTAAGGGTTGTCAGTCATGGATTACCTGGATTTCGCTTGTTATTATTTCTACAATCGAAAAAGTGGAGGGTAACTTCACTTCGAAAGCGCGTCTTTGGATCGTGGGGCGTTTATGTTAATTGACAAGACGCATCAATTTGTGCGTTGACGATATCAGCAAAACGTCTCTCGAAGTTATCAAAAGTACTTTTAACCACATTAAACCGGTTTACAAATATCTTGTAATATCACTGTATATAGGGTAAGGTAAGACCGAAATAGGGTCAGAGGATGCATCTCGTTGTATCAATTGAAGTCGGCAGCGTCAATAGCTTTTGGTGGACGCTTCTATTACTGAATCTGTCTATTTCTTGTCTTGAGACCCGGTTCATATTAAAATCTTTTTCTGTGGGAGTCCACCACCGACCTAATATCCTCATTTCCGGGTTGCCTCAATAGGATGATAACAATTATTTATTTATCTATCTATTTGTAGACGATGTTAGTATTTTTTATTTAAAATTTTAAATAATAGCACATTCGTTTTTTTTACCATTGTGTTCTGAATATATTCTAACTTCCTATTCTATAATTAAATTTGTTGAAAATTGCACCTTTTTAGGGATCCGTAGCCAAATGGCAAAATAAGGGACCCTTACTTCGTCATGTTTGTCTGTCTGGCTGTCCGTCCGTATGTCACAGCCACTTTTCTCCGAAACTATAAGAACTATATATACTATTGCAACTTGGTAGGTAGATTATTTGTGGACCGCATTAAGATTTTCATACAAAAATAGAAAAAAACTACGTTTTGTGGGTGTCCCATACCTAGAACTGAAATTCAACATTTTTTTTCCATCAAAGTGTGTTATCTATGGATAGGTCTTCAAAAATGATACTGAGGTTGCTAACATATTTTTTTCCTAAACTGAATAGTTTGCGCGAGAGACTCTTCCAAAGTGGTAAAATGTGCCCCCCTGTAACTTCTTAAATAAGAGAATGACAAAACTAAAAAAAAAATTGGTTGCCTGTAAAGTCGGTATACGGGCGAAAGTTTTACGTGACAACGACTTTGAGTGGTAAAATAATTTTACGGAAGGGACGCGTGCCTTTCACTTTTTATGTCTGTCTCTCGCTCTTAGGGCGGGCTAACCATGCCCGAGTGGAAGGGACGCGTGCCTCTCACTCGCTCTCGTTGTGAGCGCATAACGTGAGCGGAGCGTAACGCAGTTTCTTGAAGTGTCACCCGGCAAACCAATTTATAATACGTTGTCACGTCAAAATATGATGTACATTGTATGTAAACTTTCAACGAAAATTGGTTTGAATGATTTCTAGTAAGTAGTTTTATTTTAATACGTCATAAATTCACGAGAACTATAAGAACTATTACTTGCTGCTACGGAAGCCTTCATGGGCGAGTCCGACTCGCACTTGAAAACTTTTATTTGAAAATCAGCAACCAGGACTAAAAAATGTTACAACAAATGATTTGTATTTGTAATACAAGTACATCGTCGTCGATTGTACTACGCTACAGTTGTATGCTTAGTGAGACAGTTGCGGCTTTCTTGCGAGCTCTCGCAGCAAAGTCTAGATCTACCGGTTTGGAATTTGCAATTCTTTTGTTGTTCCAACAAGTTTTAGTTGATTTAAGGTTTACACGACTCCGTTATTTTCGAGACAAGTTATGAATTGCTCCGCTATGTTTGTCATGTATTCGATGGGCGATTTCTTTTTCAAAATAGACGCGATGTGTCTGCGGATTAACAATTAGTTTCATCATTGCAATTGTTATATTCAGGTCTTTTTTGCCAATTGTTTTTTGGGGGCACGCTAATTCTTGAAAGTTAAGTAAGTACCTAGATAAGTTATTGGAGAACTCTGTTTGCCACCGGTGCATCTTTGGGGCACTGCGTGCCGCCGCGTGCCTCACAAAAAAGTCCTGGTTATATTTTCTTACCTTCTTCTAGTAGCTATACTCAAATCAGTAATATCCTGATAGTGTTATTGAGCAATTAGGTAAGGCCTGAAGTACCTTTGGGATTTATTGTCCTTTTATTATTTTTATAGCTATGGGATGACTCGAACGATCCTATCAGCGATCATAAAAATAGTAATAATCAGTCGCCAATAAGCCTGATATCGTGCTAGTAGACCGGTCTCAGCGCCGGGCTGCGATCGTCGATATCGCCGTACCACATGACGAGAACCTCGTGAAAGTCGAAAAGGACAAGCTTAGCAAGTACCTTGACTTGGCTCACGAGGTTACCGCCATGTGGGATGTTGATTCGACGATCATAGTCCCAATAGTCGTATCGGCAAACGGCCTTATAGCGAAAAGTCTCGACCAGCATCTCAAGAGACTTTCGCTAGACGGTTGGGCTAGGGGCCAGATGCAGAAGGCAGTCATTCTTGACACAGCGCGCATCGTCAGGAGGTTCCTCAGTCTGCAGCCCTAACCACCGGTAGCATGGGCCCTGCCCCGCTGCTGGCGGCAAACTAGGTTTAGGGTTTTATAATGTTTTTATGTAATTTTATATTAATACTGTAAAAACTTAGACTTAAGGAAATAAATAAATACGTGTAAAATAATAATAAATAATATTTTGGATAGTATCCCCACAAAATAAAGCAACGAAAAATCTGGATCACACCATTTCTCAAATAGAAAACCGCATCTGGACAATCTAAGATACCACAGACAGTTACACCTCACAAATCATTCTCTCTCTTAATCGGAACTTGGGGGTTAACAGAAGTCACTTACTTCTGTTAACCCTCTTGTTTCCTACTATTTGAAAGCCACTCCGCTGGTTTAATTTTTAGGCACTGAAATTATACAAATAGAATCTGACAAGATGACGGCATCACCAATGTATAATTCATAATGTTCTACTTAACCCTTGCTTTAATCTCACTATGACGTCAGAACCGCCGAAATGGAAACTGACGGAAAACAAGCGGATATGACTGAAACTAACGTAACAAATTGATGCAAAATGAAATAAGCTTGTGTTTATCTAAAATCTATAATCTGCGTTTCATAGTTTTATCCGTTATACTGTATAGACGGACCAAAATCCAAAAGTCCAAATATTTATATACATAAGTTACATTACTGAAAAGTTTTGTTTGAATCTTTTCCGTGGTTTTGAGTGATATGTATACTTTAGCAACAAACATAAATATGTCCTTATCTAACACTATAACTGTATAACTTATCTCTGTACCAAATTTTATTCTGATTCAGTAGATTTTGAATGAAAGAGTAACACACATCCATATAAACTTAGGCAATTATAATAGTTAGTAGGTACCTTTTAAACAAAATACCATTATCGCATATTATAAGCGCATATAGGGTCAGATGGTGCTGTGAGTGAATTGTCCACCAATATATGTATATATATACCTAACAAGTTGTGGGCTGGTCATATTTGTTGCAGAACTAATTAGGTAGCATTAGAGTGGTGATCGCAAATTGGTAAACGTAGTACCTATAGGGCGCCCTGCGACTATATGGAGGAACGATTTACGAAAGGTAGAGCTAGGGGATCTACCGCCTAACGAAAACTGTCTTAGCTTTTACGTCGCCCTCTCTTTTATTTTCCCTTGAATAGATAGAATCAGCAATAGCAAAGCTAAAGCCGATTTAGTTAGGGGGTAGAAGTAGGGTTGCCATCTGTAAAGTTTGGGAACCAGGACAAGATTTGTGAAAACCCCGGATTTTTCAGATTATAGAGCCCAAAATCCGGACATGTCAAAAATTTTTACACATAGTTATGTGTAACAAAATGTCATTATCTCTTCTTACATTGAGATGAAGATGAAATCCGGCCCGGACGCTGCACGGACGCCGTCCAAACTAGGACAAATCCCGGGAAACCCGGACTGATCTTGGCAACCTTAGGTTGAAGGGCTGGTGGCGGTTCGAAACGTAAAGCCCAGGATCGGAGAGTCTACCGCTTTACAAAAACTGCCTTAGCTTTGTATTGTTCTCTCTTATGTTTTCGCTTGAAATTATAGAGATAACAATAACAAAGCAAACTCAGATTTGGTTAGGCGGTAGACCTGCGTGTTGAATAGTGAATTATTGACGAGGCCCAAGTCCAGGAGTGGAATACTCATTAAACTTGACTGGCCTCGTGGCTTAGTGGGTAGTAACTCTACCTGCGAAGCCGAGGGTGGTGGGTTCGATTTCCACCCAGTACAAATATATGTGTGATGAATTCAAATATTTGCACTTTGTCTGGGTATTTATATGTATAATAAGTATGTATTTACAACTATATGAGTATTATATCAGCTATCTGGCCGCCATATTACAAGCGTTGCTTAGTTTGGGGTCAGATGGTATACTAGAATTGTCGACCAATATTTATTTATTAATACTGCAATAAACAAGTATGGGCTGATAATGATGACGATAAAACAAAATACATCGTCCTTTAAAAAATACAATTTTAAAACTAAATCTAATTTGCGATCACGAATTCAGTAAAAAATATACCCCATTCGTTACCATATCTTGCCGTAACATCGGCTGCCAACAAAAAGTTAAAATGATGGGTTTTTCTGTAGATCTTAGGATTTTCTCGTTTTTTGTGTGACAGCGGTCAACCATCTTATCGCTGGTTACATCATACGCATATTGTTATCGAAAAACTGATGCGTAGAAGCATCTGCCATTTTAATGTAACTTCAAATTTAAATGTACTTTCATGTCGTATAACATATTGCAAGCGTCACTCCGAGATTTGACCCGAGTAGTTTCCAATCCTGTAATTTTTTCGGCATAGCTGTGTGTTAAATGTGTTATTCCAGATTATAATCTATCTATTTACCACATTTAATCCAGATTCCTTTATTAGTGGTTGCGTGGGAGAGTAACAAACATCCATCCTCACAAACTTTCGCATGAATATAATAAGTAGAAAGTGAATCAACTCAAAAAACAGCACTTATTATAAAGTTTTGTTTTTATGACAAATTTGGAAATACATATTTTTATGTAAGATAGGCTTGAATATGTAAAGCGACAATATAGACCGAGCTGGAAAAGGCTTTCCTGGAAGAATTTAGAAAGAAATTCACTACATGGTTCTTTGATTATTACCGTTTCGAAGTATAAACAAGCATGTAAGATCCACAACCTCGCTACGCTTGCTAACCTATATATACTCACTACACATCTTCGCACCGCGCATCTTTCTCGCAGCTTCTCTGTAGAAGGACTCACATCCTTTCACTGCTCCGCTACGTAACCTCACACTGAATAGCTTATGTGATCGCTTTACCTGAGCATTTCCTAATTTATGCTGTGCGTAATACCTTTCACCAACTCGTACTATCCACCACCAATCCTTACTGGGCCAGTGATCCACCAACCCGCACAGGGCCAGCAGGGTGAATTATGGCTTTGACTCTCTCTCCTTGCAAGAGAAGGCGTCTTGTCCCACCAGTGGTGCTTATGCTATAATATCTTGCAAGTTATTCCTCACCACGAAGTTTTCTCCCAGAGACCGGTAATTCTCTGAGTAAACTGCGGCTCCCGTGCCTCGGCCGCTAATCAGCCGGATAGCTTGCAAATGCCTCATGCATCCTGTAATGACTTCGGAGAACTCAGTAGCATTCGCAAACACGCTAATTACTGGCAAAAGCAAAAAGCTTTACGAGAGTATGAGGAAGTGTTCCTACAAGATCATTGTCAAATCAAAAGGAGTTACGTAGGTATGTTTTCTTAGTCTAACCAATCGTGTTTATTGCGACGGACGCGATGGTAAAAAAATAGGTGGGGGAAATATCCCATCTCTGTTCAGTAAAAGTAGTAAAATTTATTTCGTTGTAAATTAAAGTTGTATTGCTTAGATTTTCTTTTGGGCTGTTCCTGATCTAAAAACACTCATATAATCGTGATCCACAAATTAATACCAGCGGCCGTCTAAAACCTGTCAAAATATCGACTTTTGTTATTTTTACAATTTCCCTCACAGATTACACACCTCATTTTCCTAAAATTTCAACTTCACTTAGACTGCCGATTCCGTAGATTTTTATGTAAACTTTTTGGCCGATTCCTAGACAAATAAAAACATAGTACTTATTTAAATTAGTTATTTCGTCGTTACTCATCACAAATACAAATGTATTATATACTGTGGTACTATATCTATATGTTTAGTTTATTTCTTATTCAAATGGCTTGTAGTACATACTTACATGTATTGTGGTGTTGGAAATGAATTGTTTTTTTTTAATTCTCATAGTGTCTTTTGTGAGTAATAAAGTATTTTTGCTTTGATAGGTAATAGTTACTCGTAATTGATCCATTGTCATATTTATTTTTAAATTGGTTTGGCACAACGGCTGATTCAAGAAATTAAGTGTTATTGGTCGTTGTGGAGATTCAATCATACTTCGTTAAATAAGATTGAGAGGCACAATGCTGTAATTAGATGAGACCACAAAACCCCCGTCTGGCGCTCGAGTGGTCTAGACGAGAAATCCAATTTAAGTTTATTATACCCATCTCTCTGTTATAGACTAGAATATTTTTGTGGCTCATCAGGACTACGCTTTTAGAATACATTAAAGTTTTATCGTTGCTGTGAGCTATAGCACCTAACACAGAGGCGACTTTTCGTGTTTGTGTACCATATTCCAAACTCAGAACTCACTCGCGTTAAATTCTTGTTAAAATTTTTAATAAATAAAATATTTGAGTCAAGCAAGTTGATTTTGATATTTTAAATAAAATGAAGGCGAAGATATGGTCAATCTTAATAGGGTGGTTAGAATTCGAATGATTAAATTCTAAAGTTACTATGGAAAATATCAACATCGGAGCTCATCAATATTTTTTTCGTAGATTTTTGTACTTTTGATCAAGTATATTTTTTTTGGTTTTTGCAGCGTAGTAATATTAACTGTAAATGTTAATTTAATCGAAATCAAGTACGAAATTGAGTGTGGTGTAGTCAATTCTGAGAAGCTCTTTAATCCATTATCTCCACGTGACGCATGGTGGTTTCACCCGTAACCTCTGTCTGCCCCGAGGACACTCGAACCCATAGAGACTGTTGACCTCTGGAAGGGCTGTGCTAATTGCTGGTACGTACCTCGCGGCATAAGCATAGCATAAACAGCCCGTTTTAACGCTTCAGTCTCGAAGTGGCTATTTGCTGTCTAACTTACCTCACTCAATTGTCTAAACACAAAAATAAAATAAACCATGCATATAGATATATAATTTTGCCTCTTGGTTCGACATCAAAATATTGTATCCACTTTTTACTTGATAAATATTCGGGAAAGCGGTAACAATCCAAAACGCAAACTTATACTTATAGCTATATTCCAAACGTTTTCTCAAGACGTTTCCGAACCAAAAACATGTAAAAAAAAATCTAATGTTGTAGTGTCGATTCAGGAAAAACAGTCATCATTTGTGTTAATGTCATTAAAATAAATAGGATACAGAATAGTGTTTCATTTTACGTATTCCGTAAATTCTATTTATGGAATGCTACTGCTTCCACAAAAAATAATGGAAAATTATATCTTGGAATATTCCTGTTTCCGAGAACTATAACATCTGAACAAAGAAACATTCTATGCCATAAAGTCTCGCATATTAATACTGTATGAGACATCTGAGCTTAGATCCTTAGAGTGAGTCACCAAGGTGAATGCTCAGACATTACAGAGCTGGCTATCATCGAGGATGGTCGAGTTGAGTTAGTAGTACTTATCTACGAAAGGATTCATTAGCATGATCTTGATGCTTCGTATACTTACGATCCCAATGATAAGTAATAATTTATACCTTTATACGTTAGAGGTTACAGACCTTTGTACTCGTATCTATAGTTTTTACGAATTACGTTTTCAAAGACCACAAAGCACTGACTTTAATTTAAACAATTGAATACTCACATTCACCTAATTTTATAAAATGAGTGAAACTATATGTATGTGTATATAAATAATATATCGTGCCTATTAAACGTATTGTCCCGATGATGTCTCCTATATTACATGAATGTAATACACGAGCCACTTTATATTTCGTTAACCGTTCCGTTTGTAGTTTCCATGGGTTCATTACGTAATGATGTGGGAAAATCGTATGAAATTTGTTTTAATTTTGCTACGGGGCGCAGGCGCACTAGTAACCACATGTATGTGTGTCATTTGGTCATGCTTTGTAACTAAGAAATAAATGTTCTTGAAATACACAAAAGGTTTCCTTGCCAGTCTGCATTTCAGTTTCGAAGAAAGAGATATTAGAATGCATCATCGACATTACCCAATCAAATTAGCACGTTACCTCGAAACGGTTTCTCAGTATCGATTAGGTCTGGTAAAACCCAAAGCGGTGGAGAAATTAAAGGCGGCAGACGGTATAATGGTTGTGGAAAGAAATCGCCAGCCGGCTGGCGTTGGCGCCGGCATCGCACTAACACCTTGATTATAGCTCGAAAGCAGATTATTAAGGCATTTGCAAGTTTAATGTACCTACCTACCGAGCAATCAGGTTACGTTTCATTCACTTTATGTTCCCACTGCTGGGATTCGTAGCTCGGGATCTTCTCTCGCCAGGAGAGAGTCAAAGCCACGCTGGCCAAATGTGGAGTGAACTATGACACATGCCCCCCCTAAGTTGTCTTGGAACATGTCGGTTTCACGATGTTTTCCTTCACTGTTAAAGACAGTGGTGATAGCAAATTTGTATTTCTGCACTTATTCAGAAGTGCAGGCGGAGTACGAATTATGAATTTACGACCATACGATTGTGACATCAGATATTCGCAATAATAGGCGACGGTTTTGTACATCTACGAATCTACGCCTTTGTAGTTTCACAAGTATCCAATATTTTATTTTTGAATAACGAAAAGAAAAATCTTACTCGTGTATTATCTGATTGGGGTCTGACAGGGATTTTTTTAAATGTTTTTTTTTATCGCAGTTAGGTTTACCACGTCATGTAGATTACCACGAACTTAATTGTAATGACAAAGGTCACTTACCCCGGAGTCTGTGCAGTGGCTAAAATAAATAAATAAAAAAAACCACGAACTCGTGGGTACCGGAGGTGTGGTCGAAGATGATACGAGTATCTAGAAGATACCTTCACTTCGACTTTTAAGGCCGTCACAGACGTAGCTATAATATATATTTTCATATTTCATAGCTGGACATATTTCCGTATATTTTCTATACAAATCCTCGAGTGTCCACACACGCAGCTATAATATATACTTTCGTGACGTCACCCAACTATATTGTAATATATATTAAGGCATATTAATATAAATTATGGTATAGCAAGACATATTTCGAATGTACAGCGTGTTTCAACGTTGTCCGAGCATACATCACGAGTTGTTTTACATGCTTATATTTATTAGTTTCACCTATCCCGATATTAACCAAGATCTGATGATGGATTTTGAAGTGGGTCATAGGAACTCTGTAATGAAATGACGAAACTTCGTCAAATCTGGGATCGTTTTAGTTGTCTTGGTCTGATTAAATCGGTTCATCCGTTTGGGAGCTACGATGCTACAAACACAAACACAGCTATGTCAAACTTATAACACCCTGTCGTTATTTCTTCGGGGGTTAAAAAGTTCAAAAGACTCGTGACGTGCGCTCAGACAATGTTGAAACATACTGTAAACTCAAAATGTGTCTTGCTATGTTAATATGCCATAATATGAATATATTACGGTATATTTTGCTGACGTCACGAAAATATGAAAATATATATTATAGCTACGTCTGTGACGGCCTTTAAACATTCTAAATTATACCTCTGTCGGCTTACAGTCGGTCAGTACAAAAAAACAAATTTATTGGTCCCTTACAAGTTCGCATAAAAATGATTGAAATAAACGAAGCACGGCATTGAATCAAAAGGATTGTTTTCTACTCCACATTATCTCAGTATACCTACTATGATTTAAGAGACTGTGATAATAGTATGAAAAACTTTTACTCTGAAGCCAATACGAAAGTCGTGATTAAAAGTTGTTCCGTATAATATAAAAAAACATAAAATTCGTTTGTAGATGAAACAGCTAGTGTCAAATTTTAAAAGGATCTATGTGTGTACTTAGTTTCACAATAGTTTACTGAAGACAAGAACTACAGAAAAAAAATAGAAATAAATTGTGTCTAAGGGCTTTTGTTGCTCCCGAAGCCTCCAGACCTCTAAATCCTGGAAGGTACTTATTACAATAAATAATAATAAAAACTTAATTATTTATTCACTCTTAGTTTTAGTTGAGTTGTCTTGCGTGACTCTGTACAGCCCAAACTAAAAGAGACATGTAGAAACCTTAAACCGGATATTCCAGTTTGTGGGGGATTAATTACACCTTAGTTGGCCCTGGGCGTCGGCCAGTCTTACTTCCGGTCACGGAAATTGCAATAAACATCAGACGGGTTTTGGTTCTGAGTATAAGCGTTGCCATTTAGCTTAGAAATGCCGCTAGCATGCTGGACACGGCTCCGACGGTAGCAGGTATGATCCATCTTGATTATTTCTAGACCTTCGTCGATATTTGAATATCTCAGATATTGATTATGCTTCGTTGAAGTAGTTGTACAGTCTGGTGTAGTTTTCATTGTAATTTAGTTTTCATTTAATTACCGCAACACATATTAATACAGCAAGGAAGTAGAATGCTCTCACGCCCTTCTACCGCCTAACTGAATCGGCTTTGGGGTTTGCTATTGCTGTCTCTATAATATCAAGCAAAAAGAAAAGATAGAGCAATATTAAAGATAAGGCAGTTATAGTCAGGTGGTAGACCCTGCGGTCTCGGTGTTTCCCGAAGGAGCGCGTCGTTGGGAAATGAGTTTTGGTTTCGTCATCACTTTTTATTATTTGTGTTGAGATTAAACGTTGGCCCATTATGCCGTTTATTAAATGTATTCTATTACGATATTATAAGGATTTAGTTATATTTGTTTTGTAGTAGTAAATCTCTGTAAATTATATGTAAATATTCCTAAGTGCAAAATATATTTCTTGAGAATTAGGATTACTTAAATGGCTGAATATTGTATGCCGTTAAGTGCAGATAGTTTAAATTTAGAAACATTACGAAATATGCCTTGAAACGAATTATAAACGTATATGGTGGCAGGCAGGAGTCAGGCGACCGCCGCAATTTGCTGCACTTACTAATTTACTAGCCTCTGCCTGCTTGATCACTTGATTCCTCAGGGCTAGCGCTCAAACCACTTAGAAGTGACGGGTAGATTACTGCATTAGTTCTTATCGACAGATTAGTCATTACCTGCGACTTAGTAATAGTTGAAATCCACTTTTGTCAGATATATTTATGTTGATCACGGTTCATTATTCTAGTATTGTCAATTACGGGATATTTACTATGGTTAAATCGTGGAGTCACTATATTTTGATGCAGTTTTATGCACCAAATAAATATCGTTAACTCTCGCTCCACTAATCAACCACGCTAAATCCTTACTTGGACAATTTCTGAAGTATTGAAATCACATCATCATCGACAGTATCGTTCTCTTATTGTACAATCTGCCTCAGTTCTGTGCCTTCTGTGTGGAAGGTTTTGCGATGCTTACAATATCTATTACTCGAGCGATACTTGTATTCCCTAGCTACGCCTGTGTTGACTATCAGATATTATGTCTTGCTTGTCTCTTTTTATCTCTCTCTATATATGTAAAGACCTAATCATAACATCTCGTCCACAGAACGGGCTCCTGTCTTCGCTGCCGTACCTCGGCAAGTACCTCTGCGCGCTGGCGTCCTCAGTTCTGGCAGACTCGCTGCGCCGCTCGGGCCGGCTCTCCACCACCGCGGCCAGGAAACTCTTCACAGGGTTCGCTGTCGGTCTGCCAGGTACGTGTCACTAACTGTGGCTAGGCGTGGGTGAAATGGCCCTCGCCTACGGCTTCACACTGGATACGCAGAAAGGACATAATCCACAAAAAGTGATGTTTGAAATATACTATTTAAAAAAATGTGTATGTATGTGCTTTAATACCGCCCGGTAAAGTGAAAACTGAAGTAAGAAACTACTTTTAAAAGCTTTTGAATTATTTTAATAATTTAAAATAAAAATTATTAGAATCTTAAACATAGTAAACACAGTGATACGATTGAAGGACATGCGCCTGAAGGATTGATGATATACATATGTATAAAATAATTAAAAAAGCTACAGCAGTACTTACTCTGTGGCAGCAGATGACTATCTTTCTCGCTCTGGCACACTCGACAGTCCCGAGTTCACCCGAACATTTCTTTCATTTCCGACCGTAATGTTTCGCTTCATTCACAGCCCACAAAAACTGTGTGGTGCACCAAAAAGTTTTCACTTCAAGTAGGGACATTTTCAACCTCATCCTAGTACAACGCAGTGATTAGAAACTTTTTGAACGCAGTGTTGTTATTGTTTCGTTTCCTGGTGCAGGCATCCTCATGGTGGTGCAGACGCAGCTGTACGGCGACCGCGTGGGCTCCATCGCCATCTTCACGGCGGCGCTCACCATCAACGGCGCCGTCACCGCCGGCTACCTCGGCAACGGGCTCGACATCGCACCCAACTTCAGCGGTACACTCATACTTACATTAATCACTAGTCCTTACATGCAACATGCAAGGTTTAGTAAGTTACGGCTGGTGTAATCGGGTCTCCGTCCCTCTCCCCCCTCCAAGCCGGAAGGTTACGCGTAAATGCATTCCTTCACAAAAAAAAAAGGTGTAGTCGAGAGAACGGCAGCTGCCGATCCGAAGCCTCGGGTCCGAAATCCACGCGCACGACTGTCTTTTCGGAGTCAAGCGTAATGCAGCTAACTTAGGTAATTACGGTGAAGAAAAACGTGAGGAAACCGACATGTTTACCTAAAATCTTTTGAAGACATGTGTCGTCCACCAACCTGCACTGGGCCAACGTGGTGGGTTATAGCATTGACTCTGTCTTCGCGAGAGAAAGAATCATGTCCTCTGTGAACCTACATCTGTTCTTGGAAAAATACTCAGACTTTCAGTGCTCTCGCTACTAAGCCACTATTTGGCCGTATTAAGCACTTTTATATAGAGGGCAATCTTATGAATTCACGTCACCGACATATTAATATTAATTCCACAGCATTTAATGCTGTTTAATACTAAAATTCAGTTTTATGGGCAACACCTAATTTAATTTTTTCTCGTATTTGCAGGCACAATCTTCGGCATGGCCAACACGCTGTCGTCGATAGGCGGCTACCTCTCTTCTTTCATGGTCGGAGAACTGACGCATGATCATGTAAGTTTTTATTATACTCTCGGTCGCTATTATTTATCGCTATATCGACTATAGTCAATAATATCTTATTGATTAAATTACATAGTCTTGGTATAATCTATTTATTTATTCATTCAATGAGCACACAAAACAGAATGTAATAAACACAAACTATAACTTAAGAGTATACTGTACAGAACTGTATTACATTCCAAACTATGTGGGCCTAGAAACGAGATTTGTTTAATTGCAGTGGTTTGATAATAATAATATTAAATTAGGGATAATACATAAAAAAAATTAGGCCAACAGATCTGAACTTAAAACTAAAAACTAACATGCTTTAAAACAGTAGATAAAAAAGATATAAACATAGAACATTATAACACAACAGATAAGTAAGTACATAAACATTGTGAAACAACTACCTGGCCAAATTTCAAATTTATAAGAAAGAAAATAATCGAAAGTTTTGCTATTTGTACAAAAATCTTATCTAAGGTAGTCCATGAAGTAGTGGTTGATGTGAAAGGATTGACTAATGCAATAGGACCAAGATCTTTCAGTAAGCTAAATACTCGTAGTGAAGTTTGAACGACCGTAAATTGTAGCTAATGACGATCAATCAACATTTTTGTCATTGACCGGCAATTTTCATATAGAAGCAGATATTAGAATGAAAAATAAAAGCAAAATATGAGTTCTGAATTGCGTCACAGGTGGCGTTTTAATATTTGATTTTGTAATTCAACTTTCATATGTGATAATAGTATATGACAAATTTAAAATTTGACGTGTTTTTTTTCACCCATCTGTAATTATCAAAACGCTTTATTGATAATAATCGCATTTAACGCAGTTAAGTAAAGAATAAAGTGACATCAATCGTAATTGATCGTTTCCAAGATATTGTTTTAGAAAAACGCAACAAATATAATAATTGGCATTCATAGGGACTACTAATAGTGAAAACTTTTAACTCATAATTTGATAGATTGACGCGGGTTAAACCAGAAGGCGCTACTAGTCTGGAATAAACAATCAAAGCATTCTCGTCTAAATAAGTCTTCTTCTAAGCATAGCCTTCTAGACTTGATGGCTTCTAACCATGCCCGTCTAGGCTATGCCAACGCATGTCTAGATGGCCATTGTACTGAGCTTACCCGAAGATTTATTTCCTTTACGAGCGTGGCTCTTGACCTCAATTCCACGAAAAATCTGTGTGGTACGAAGAAGAAGAAGTTTCCGTATCAAAAACAATAAAAATATAACTTTTTCAATTTATATTCATCAGCGAAAATCCGAAACTATTTTTTTTAACTTTTATAAGTTTACACTTGACCACCATCTCGCCTGATGTTAAGCGATGATGCGGTCTACGATGAAGCGTGTTTACCTAGAAAAAACCGATTCACTCTCGATTTGAAGACACAAAGATTGTAACCATCGGGGAAAACCTGCTCAGGCAACATATTCCATAGCCTAGACGTTCTTATCATAAAAGTAGAGTCAAATCTCTTCGTTCGTGTCCTTGGAACATCAACCTTGAATCGATGTCGTTTTTTCGAGCTACGAGCATTCCGATAAAAAAAAGGGCAAGGTGGTATTAGACCTTGCAAATCAGTCGCACACTCTCCAAAATATATTCGATAAAAAACCGATAGGCTGGCAATTTTTCGGCGATGTTCAAGACTTTGAAGTCTTTTTCGCACTAGAGTGTCGTTGCCTATGAGCCTTTTTGCATGTCTCTCGATCGTTGTGTTATCTATATAACTTTCGTCCTCATTCCAGAACAAGCCGGAACAATGGAAGATCGTGTTCTACATCCTAGCAGCCACGTACATCGTTGGAGCCATCACCTTCGTCAGCTTCGGCTCGGGGGAGCTGCAGCCCTGGAACTCGCCCGCGCCCGCCGCGCAGAGGGAGGAGCAGCCCCTCAACGAAGAGAAGAAGGAGGAGAAAGCGTGAGGGGAAGAAGGGAAAGCGGAAAGGGAGTAGCCGTGGGGAGAAACTCACGGGAGGAACGGCGCTTACACACACCGGGAAAGACTCACTTTAAATAGTTCAAAAGGTGACATATAATCGTGAAAGTTTACCTTCTGAATTGGACCGCAGATGAACTATCTTACCGCCTGTGGTGTCTAATTTACAAATTACCCTCATATCTTGAGTTTTTATAACAATCATTAGTAAATAAATAGGAAAATGTATAGTGAAAATTAGTAAATCATAGAAAGTTACCTCGAAGTAAACAAACTCGTCGAAAAAAATCATTTCGTTACGTAACTTCGCCTAGACTCAATACCACCATTTCTGGAAATTGATGATTGGCGCCACTGCCGTATGATTACAATGATAAACGAAAGTTACTGTATAAAAATAACGTAGTTCTACAATTTCGTCATAACACAAGATCGGTGGTACAGGTCTTGTACCAAAATCAATTTCAAATAGTCGAGAGAGCAAGAGACAAGAATATATTTTCTCTCGCTTTTCTGTGGTGTAAAGCGCCATTCCCTATAGTTTATAAAATACGAGCCATTGACATCAATCTACAATAAAGTTAAGTTTTAAATAATACTAAAAATACAAACGTAGTATTATTGTAAAACTTAAACGAGACTTTGATTACTGTTTTGTGAGAACAAAACATTATATCGACGCTCTCTAGTAATTATTTATTATTTATATACTCAGTTGGGTAAGTACGAGTTAATCCATGCAAAGACATATCTAAATTTCGTCATAGCAGTAGTATAGTGATGGACCTGACATAAAATATATTAGTCAAATCTATCACTATTTGTCGCACTATGAAATATATCTCAAAGATCGCATATCGCCATGCCATCAATCTTAAAATGTCAGTTAAAGGGCGTTTTTGGTAGGTATGTCATTTTACTTACTTTTAGCCTGTACATTATCTCATTTTAACGTAACAATGTCTAATAATCGATGAACGCCGGTTGCATGCACGAAAAAGTGTCCCGTTATGTCCCGTTACGCTCATTGTACACTTGCGCCGCGTCTGTCAATGTTTTGTTATGACGTTGTCACGTTAAACTATCATCCGTAAAACAACGGACTTTACAGACAACCAATATTTTTCTCTCTAATAAGTAACAGTAAATGTTTCTTACAAAAAGATAGTTGCCTTAAAATCTATTCGATTTATCTAGGCAACTAAAATACTAATGATTTCAAGACAATTGCTTGCTCTCGCTCTATTTTCCCGGTCGACATTCAACAGTCATTTAATAGATAGTTCCCTCACTTTCTGGGTCGTCAGGCCGTATAGTGCCAACTTATCTGTAGAAGGGCCAAAAGCGGAACTACTGTCGCCCAACGATCACAGACAGAAGTTCTCTGATTTTCTAATAGGTGGCAACACTTTTCGATCGTGGCGCCGTCGCTCCGTTCTACAGATAATTTGGTTGTACTGTACATGCTATCAATGAACCCAGCTTGACTTTTACATTCGCCATTACCTGTCAAAAGTCCTAATGCTACAGATACGATTTGTCACATTTCATAGTACAAGCATCGATACTCGTACAAATCCCACGGCGTTTTAGTAGCAAATTCAAATGAAATGCCTACCTTAAGAAGGAAAACAATTCATGTGAAACTACGAAAATAACATGTAAATGTAATTATTTAGGTCAATTTGTTTACCTAGTATTGATATGTACCTACGTACTGTTGTGTGAAGTTGTTATTAAATTAAAAGAGGTCTAAATGACTAATGATTTGCAGAAGAAGTAGTAATAACGCCAGCTTTTTTACTTGGAGACTACACATTTAATACTTAAACAAATGACAATCCATTTAAGTAAATTTATAAAAAAATCAAAAAATTCTAGGTTGGACGTTCCATAAAAAAAATAGCATCCTTTAGAGATATGTCAAAATGGACAATCGAAGATTCGACTTAATTTCTGTATACAATAAGGGTCAAACTTCGATCGGGTCATTTTTGATATAGTATTATGATCTTTATAAATCCTATATTGCTACTAAAACGCCCCCCAGCGGCAGAGACGCTTTCAACTGAATTACAAATTCCCGAAAGCGTCCCTCGCGCTGGTGATAGAAAAAAAAAAAACAGACAAAAAACTCAAAAAAAGGCTGTTAATGTTAATGATGTTATTGTGATGTATTTGTAACGTGCCGGCTTGCGTATAACGGACTCACGGAACGAACGGGCGGCCACCAGACAGAACAGTAGCAGATTTGACAAAACAAATCATAAGTAAACATTTATCAACTACAAATTTCACGGCAACAGAAGAAAATATATAAAACTAGTTTGGTGAATGAATAGTTTGTCTTAGAAAATCGTTGATCAAGAAGTTATTTCACATAAAACGACATATTAATTACATTGTCCTACTAATATTTTAGTTGTCAATGTTTCGATGTTTGTTGCTTAATCACGTCGAAATGGCTGAACATAGATTATAAGATAAGATATTATTTATTATTACAAAATATACACAATTATCATTAAATATAATAACCACGAGTTGATCAGGCCTTGTCCCGCTGCCGACGGCGATCAAGGGTTACATTTTTATGCTTTACTAGGCGTGTCCAGCAGTGAAACCCGGGTCTTACCTAAACAACTATACCATGTCATTGTTTTTTTTTAATAAAAGTTTCCTAGGTTACCCCTTGTAATATCAGCTAACTGCCAGTGAAAGTCCCGTTAAAATCCGTTTTAGAGATTAGCCGTAATACATTTTTTTTAAATTGATTGATTTACGTACATATTGTAAATACTTACATATGCATTTAGTCAACAGCTGATAATTTAGAGTTACAAACGTACGCTTCAATGTTATTTATATAAAAATATTTAAAATTATTTTTTTAGTTTGAAAACTGAAATATTATTTTGCTCTTCTGTCCTGCAATCGGTAAAATCCGTATAGCAGGCCCGTAATATAATATATTGTTTTGGTGGTGGCCGCCCGTCTTGAGCGACAGTGGTGGGTTGCGGAAACCCGACTCATTGTTATATTAGTGGTAAGTAAGCATCAAGAAGTCGTCCGACAACACTCGGCCGCTGTATAATGTGGCTGGTGATTGTCGGTGATAGCGTAGTTGACAAATAACTGCAAGGTAAACGTCTTTCCAATGTGTAAACTATGGCATCTTTAATAACAATTGATTTCAATTTCAGCAGGACACTTGTAGTAAGCCAGAAATTATCGTTCTCATCATTATGACCAAATTTTCCTCCCAATTCGGAAAACACTTTATAATGTGCTGTTATAAAAATTATAATATCGAATCAAACACGGGATTCTTTTATGGAACAGTGGTTTTCGCGGTTTCATTGTTCGTCCTACAGTAAATCTAGTCGTAATGAGGGTAGGCAGGGTACTTGCTGCTTGGTTTAATGAGGTCTTTTCAAGACTCAAACCTGTCATAGATAGTTCTTAGTTTCATCATAGATGGCGCTAATATTTCATTTTGCTAAAAAATGCCACGAAATAATACATTGGCGCCACTTTTTGTTAAAATTAAGAACTATTTTTGACAGGTCTACTTGTCTCTTTGAAAACGCTTAATTGTTGATAACGTCATAAAATTCGGTAGTTATACACATAAAAGTCGTACTTACCAGGAATCAGTTATTTGTCTTACGTTGTAAATTACAATATACTTGTAAAATTTGCCTTCAATGAACTCGTTAACACGGATTGTGTTTTATTGTACATTGCAACGAATATTTTGCAGTATGTTGTGTATTCTACAGTAATATTGTTCATTATTAAACATGTCTTATTTGTTGGATATTCTATGTAGTTAGAATTGTCAAAATGACTAATCAAAAATATGTGAACATTTGAACAATATTACTGCGACTTTGTATTTTGCTGTCCCTAATTATAGTTTATATTAGCTATTTCGTACCAGTGTATCGTGGCGTATCAGTTAAATTATCCAGGGACCAAAGTTATGGACAGCAAAGTATTATACGAACCTGTTTAATTTAGAGTTATACTTGTATCAATTTTAATTGTTTTCAAGGAGGAAATGCTAAATATCGGAGACGTTATTTGGTGCCTTATTTCTGGTAGTCGATTTTCCGTCTCGCTCACTCTGGATGGATATGATAGAGATATAAACTTATCACAATCTAACGTTTTTAAATCTGTCGAGAATACTTCAATGAACGTATGCTGTTCCTTTAAACAAATTTTAAATAAATAACTGGTTAAAATAACTTTTTTTGTAACGAAAAGTACTCTAAAGTAAATAGCGTTCGTTCAAATTTGATTTCTTGATTAATTTTACATGTTCTAAGTATTTGTAGAAGTATCACTATTTATTTTTCTACGCTTTCGATTTATTTAGGAAAATTCAGAGCCATTTTTACCAGTGGAGCGGGAGTGAGGCCGAGGGTAGATAACTTCGATTGTTGCTTCGTTTTTCGAAACGTTAAAATTGAGCTTGTCTGTTCTGGGCCTTATGAGTTCCGCTGTGACCATAGACAATTCTCGTTTTTTTTTACCGTAAGACATAGAATTAAGATTTTAGCCATTTTCACACTTAGCTTTTGTGATCTCACTCGCTTGTATATTGAACGCGACCTCATGTTCTTGTCTTTTCTACCAATTTCGAAACTGATACTATAGTCTGCCAAATACGGAGGATATACACCTTTTTTCGCTAGTGTTGGCATAGCTTATTTCAATATTTATTGGGACATAGCAGTCGAAACTGCTCTTTTAAACCTATTAGTCTACTTCGATTTGAACTCACTATGAAAACGTTTATTCTGGTCTCAATGAAATCTATATATTATTTTATTGTCTCGTTATTTCGACCACGTTACCTAGGGCGTGGTCTCGACAACGCTGACAAATGTGTGGGTTTCGTCTCACTGAGAAAAAAAGATTTAGATCATGACTAAATCCTTATTTTCAACATGCATGTCCTGCTGCCAGTTTCATAAGTTATGTTTCACTCGCAAAAATGAATGTACAAATACTAGTCAACATTTTAAAAATATGTCACCCGTAATAGGCAAATGATTGTCAAGACGAAAACGTTGAAGAAGTGGTGTTGTACGCGTTTATAGCGAGCGTGTGGGTGTGTGCTACAAGTATGATGCATTGCGTTGTGTGCATTTCGACAGCTGTGATAAAGAGATTTGTCTATGGCCTGTTACGTCGCTAGTGTGTTTATTGCTAATAAAATTAATTACTGAATTTATTTTGGATCAGAACGGCTATTTGTAGTTCCTAAATTACGATCAGTATTCCGTAGCGGATTTTATTATTATTTTGGTTGGTGTAAGGAATATGTCTTTAGGGCCAACGACACTTGATTAACTAAGCGGTTGTATACTAATCATGTGTTTATTGTCAAGTAACTCTTAATTAATGCAATAACATAACGGTTAAATATAACGCTATCAAGTTAAAACGTGGCCTTATAACGACTAACATTCGAATTAAAGTTATTTTATAGTGTGTTACTATATCCTATTTGTTGGAATAATAATCTGATAGCTACACTTAGAGCTTCAGAAAATAGTCAAATTTACTCAATGTTTTGTTTTAATAGACTTGGATTTATTTATTCCCCTTACTATTCACAGACAATATATATTTTTCTGTATCCTTCCAACAATTGCAGGGTAAATGAATCTATTGAGTACATAGATCACAAATAATAAAGTAAGATATAACTTAAGCTGTCTGTGGAAAACAGCTAACTTTTCAATACTTATGTTTTAATTTTAAGTGGTATTTAAATATTTGTATGAGTTTATTGAATGATGTTGAGAGTTTTGATAACTTCTGTGCATTTCGTTGGCTTTGAAGAGATCACTTTTGTGTCCAGTTTTGTAAAACATATGAAATAATACAGAAATAATAAATAACAGCTAACTATCAAAAACAAAATCTTGTATTGGTTGTTTTCATTCAATAAATTCATATCAACAAAATGTATTTAAGTAAGCTTATAATTGTAAGCTTATCAGTTATAATTTATAACTATTATTATTGAAAATGTATTCTCGAATATGAAAAATGTTCATGTATTAGTTTAAGTTAACAAAACTAGTAATAACGACGCCATAAAAATGCTAACTCCATAAAATCACATTTCAAATTAGTTTTCGTGACAATTTTTCTGTCTATTTGTAATAAAACTTAGATAGAAAAAGGCAATAGAAACAAATTAACATATGAATAGGTGCTTACTTAAACTTAACTGGCTGATTTTAATTTTTCTGACTAACCGGACGGTTAAGTGAACTTAATCATATTGAAGTTTGTGAAAGTGTACCTCAGCAAAAAAAAAAACCAATCGAATTGGGAACCCCGTCCTTATGAACTCGGTTAAAACATAACTTATATAATTTTGCTATGAATTAAAACCAAAGAGTTTACATATACTACGTATAGAGTTAGATTTTCCGGCACGGTTCCTTTGTGTCAATCGTAAGCTGATGACGTGAATACTTTCTATGGCAACAGAGTGATGTGCCACGGCAAAAGTATGACTCTTCCACAAGAGCGACAAGGCAAGAAGGATGCTACCCGTGCTTTCGGTGTAAAGCGTTTGTGCCAACTCTTTACGTATTATGTAAAGTCTTTGATAAGAAAAATTTATTACTTATAATTGAATTGTAATTATCTGTATGTTTGGAAATAATGTTATTCTGCTACGGTTTGACGCCGCTTCAGGGTGGAATGTAAGACAATATTTGTACACATATTGTGAAATGTGAAAAATACCATATGTTAGTGTTTATGACAGCTCTTTTGTGAACTTTTTTTTGAAAATAAACATTTTACCAAATATTTTTTGTCAATTTCATTTATTCTCATTCCTTCTTCTTCTTATTTCTTATTCGTTTTCAGGCGAAGCAAAGCCGGCTTTTTATATAAATCTTTCAATGACCTTTAACTTTACGAAAATAAAAAAGGTTATATGAAGTGTCTGTCTGTGTGTAATATTAAAACCACATTTACTACATGCGTATTTGCGCTGAATGTATAGACGGTACATATAACAAAACAACATATTAATTTAAAAAAAATGTTTGTCTATCTATTTGTTTCGGCTAGTTTTCGAATCGACTGGATCAAATACAAATACAAAAATCTTTATTGCTGTTTGCAGGTAAGATAACGTGATACAAAAGTAGGACAGCTTACAAGTGACGGCATAGTGCTCAATTTTATTAGGGTCAATTCACACCGAGACGCGACGCGACGCGACGATACTCAAAGAGGCCAATGATTTCGCGCTACGCCGCGCATCGTCGCGAGACGCATCGCAACGTCGCGAGGCGCATCTTAAAATCGTAGCAGGACGACGCCTCGCTGCGCAGCGAGATCCCGCGAGGCGCAGCGGAACGTATCTACTAGCCGCGGGCGCCGCGCGGCCCCGCCCGCGCCTGTGTGATGTCTTCTTTTTTAATTATATTTTTGTAAACTTCTTCCTCTTCCTCTTCTGCAAGAAGTCCGATTATAACAAGATCCCAGTCTCATTATATTTTCAATCGAGCACTCGACCGAACTGCATCAATTCTAAACGAAGTCTGAACGGAAATAGTAGAGAAGTCGCCACAGCGGCCTCAGGCTGCGCCTCGCGGCGTCGCGCGGCACCGTGAGACGCAGCACCGCTCTTGCACGCCGCGCGTACCGGCGATGCACCGCTGCGTCACGATACGTCGCGCTACGCCGCGAGGCACCTCGAGGCGCAGTGCTGCGTGGTGCAACGTAATCTGAATTCTCACAATGTAAAGTGTATCTTTTCGTGTAGTGAATAAAGTATATTCTGAGTCGCTCTATGAAAAATGTGCTCGCAGCGTCGCGCCGCGTCGCGTCTCGGTGTGAACTGACCCTTACTTTATACCCTTCTATCATCCTACATAGGTCTCCTGCTATATCATATGACCCATAAATTTTGTTCACGGGCCTGCAGTCTATAATCACTATTGAATAACTTTAATAATTAAGAATAAAAATGATTACACATAAATTTAATAGAGTGCGATACAAGATACAACAGTGACAGCAGACATACCTTAGATAAAGAGTAAGTAAATAGATCAGTTTTTTCCGCACGGTTCCTTTGTACCAATCGTAAGCAGATGAGGTATGTTAGCTATGGCGACACAGTGATGTAAAAAACACACACACACGACAAAAGTATGACATCCACAAGAACGATCAGACCCTTGTTTTCGGTGTAAAGCATTTGTTCTAACTCTATACGTAGTATATTTTATGTAAACCGTTTGAGACAGATACTAGCTGACTATCTTTTTCGCTCAGACACACTCGGCTGTCCCGAGTTCACCCGAACGAATCTTTCCTTGCGAACTTGACGACGAGCTTCATTCACAGCCGCAAAATTTCGTGTGGTGCGAAAAAAACGAAGTTTTCACTTCAAAAACCCTTAAAATCCGCGTGATACCGCGAGCCTAGCTAGTTTAAAATATAGGGGACGAGCAAAGCATGCGGTCGATGGTAAACAACACACTTCCCCATAAATGCACAGTGCAACAGCTATTTGAGCATTCGTCACAGACCGCATATCACTACACCACCCTCGTCAGCTCGACGTCTTAGAGATATATTCCATTCTTATTCTATTCTTATATTAGCTGTTTTATCTCTTTGCAGGGCCGGATTTTGGGGGGTGTATTTCAACGTACGAGGTCAAGATTGTTATCCCCCGGCCCCGGGGCCTCCACACCCCTAAATCCGGACCTGTCTCTTTGATATGTACTTTATCTGTGAACATTGCTCTTTAAATCGGAACAGACCTAGGCACATACAATTGCTTGACAATGGAATAAGCCTTAGAGTGGAATAAAAAACATAAAAACATGAAACATAATTTATTTCGTTACCAAGTAGGTAAGTTGTTACAATATTTTGAGTTCCCTATCTTTTGCTTTAGTTCCAAAGACTGTGTTGCAAAAATCTTGCAAAAATCAGTGTCTCAGAATAATACAAATTTGCAATTAACGTATAGGTATATAAATAACCGGCCTTCTTGTTTTCTGAGAGATAGAGCAGAACTTTTAAGGTCAGTGAATTGATATTTTTGGATCATCGTTTGTCATCTTCGATCACACCATCGCTTACCATCAGGCAAGTTGCGCAGATTAGCTTTTGGTGGCCAAAACCGAATCAGCGCGATCATAAATAATAGTGCGAAAGATCTCCAGGGGAACCTATCGGATACACTTCGGAGAGTGTGCAACTGATCTGCATGATCTTATACCACCTTGCCCTTTTTACTATCGTAGGTACTTCTCGTAACTCGAAGGAGCGGTACCGTTTCATGGTGGATATTACAAAGACACGGACAAAGAGGTTTGACTCTACGTTTGTGATAGAACGTCTAGGCTATGGAATGAGTTGCCTGAGTGGGTTTTTCCCGATAGTTATAATCTTGGTGTCTTCAAATCGAGAGTGAATCGGTTTCTTTTAGGTAAACACGCTCCATTGTAGACCGCATCGTCGCTTAACATCAGGCGAGATGGCGGTCAAATGTAAACTTATTAAAGTTAAAAAAAACACAGTATAAAGAAATACTACCAGTAGTTCATAGCCTTTGACCTTGGGAGAAACGCGAAACGCCTATAATATCTAGACACGGTTAGGGTTATCGCAAACAAAAATGCTTATTACCAAAGTAAAATTAAAACACACGGAAGACGTCAGCCCGGAGGCGCGCTCCTGCAATACTCAATACTGAAATCTTTATTGCGTCATATGTACGAGTAGGTACAGTACATTCATACAATACTAACATTGGAATGTAGGCAATTATGCCGGAGCGTGCTTCCCGCGTCTCACGCGCTCCGCAGGGTTGCCCTTCGTCGAACGACTGTATGATTGAATAGACTGGACCTTTACGAGAGTTGAAGGGTTATGAACCGCTCGTGCCTGGACAGCTGAGTGTAGAGCACGAGTTTGGAGCATCTGGAGTCTTCATTCGGCGAGGAGGTGGAGGCCACCCCGCGGAGGTAGTACTGTGCTGTTCCGTCCTTCTCCAGAGGGAAGGTCAAGCCGCCGCCGGAGCTACCCGCGCACAGCGTGCTCGATGCATCTGGCAACAAATATGTTTAATTAAAGTAATTGTTGAATATTTCACTTCTGTCGGCACTCCCGCCCTTCTACGCTCCTATATACCGCTATATATACTGCTCCTATATACGCTCCTATCTAACTTAATCAACTTTGGTTTTGCTTTGCTAAGGTAAAAGCCCGAGAACCTTATTACTAAAGGTTACTCATTTAGTAGTCAGGATTTTAATAAATTAATTGAAAAAATCATAAGCGCAGCTAGTATCTATTGCTATACTAATATAAAAAGCTGAAGAGTTTGTTTGTTTGAACACTGGGATCTCGGGAACTGGTCCGAATTGAAAGATTATTTTTCTGTTGGATACTTCATTTATCGAGAAAGGCTAGATAACATTACGCTACTATCAATAGGAGCGGATTATGAATGAAGAATGTAACAAAAACGGGAAAAATGATTCCTTTTTGAGAGCTTTCGTTGCACGGGCTGACGTGCGCTGATGTCCGTGACAGCATATGTCTATCTTTTAAGGTTGCGTCATTATAACCGAAGCTAGCCAAATTTTATTCTAAATCTGAGTTGGTACGACCAATTTTAGGGTGCAGGGTTCAACTAATGTATTTTTTTAACACACTCGCTCATAAAGTGTCTCTAATATCATCGCAATCAGGCATGACTGTAGGTAATGAATTAATAGTAAGTCTTTATTGTTCACACCTTAAAATAATACATAAAACATACTAGGAAAATCAGTAAAACTAGTGAAACAACTGGCGGCCTTATCGCTGAAAGCGATTTCTTCCAGGCAATCTTGGGGTGGACAAAAAAAACTCGGAGAACTCAAAGCGTGGTGCGCAACAAAGTCTACTACTACGAGATAAACGTAGGTACATTCCAATTGTACCTATTAAGTACATACAAATACTTAAGCTACACAAAATTAAAATACTCGTACACTACAAATAAAACTAATCACATACATACATAAACATACGTAGGTACTACTAGTTGACAAGAAGATAAAATATTTTATATCCACAAATAGATGACATATAGATGACAAATAATTAACCGGGAACAAATAAATATATTATAACAGTAAAGAATAAGAATCTAAAATTTAAAGTGATCAAAGCAAGCAAGGAAAAGATAAAAACATTTTTATAACAAAGAAAAACAATTATTACAGAGATTATATGTAGTTTCGACAAATAAAACTATTGTAAGGCGACGATTGCAATTTTCGAATACAGACTGTTAGAACGTTCCACAATGAACAGCCTGAAAAGCGAAGGATTTGCCATAAAAAGTTTCAGAGCGTGTGAAATTGGGCAGGGCCATTAGGGTCAGGTTGGTTTTTGACCTTAGTGGAAGTTAATGACAATCCTATAGCAAAGTAAACCGCTCTCGGTGTGAAGGGGTTAAATAAAACATTCAGAAGGGGGAAAATATGTGCGCTACAACGTAGGCGAATCGGTAACCACTTGAGTTTAGTAATTAGTAAAACGCGTGAGGGGTTTTAATGGCGTCTCAGCGGTAATCACCAACATTACACACTTATAGCATAATCTACAATAATTTCTTTACAAATTACGGATAGGTATAGGTACAATTCACTCGTTATATTACGAGCGTAAACTTTCTGATTTTTTATTTGGTTCATTCAACGTCTAATATTAAGTCTATTACTAATTATTATAGTCAACAATTATAAGCACTGCCAGTCAGCGTGGTTTAGATGCCAACATGCTGGGCAAGCTTCCTACTAGTAGTGAGCTTGATCATTTTATGTGTTATTCCAGACTACATTCTAACTGTGTAGCAAATTTCAACCTTGTCCGTTTAGCTGTTTCAACGTGATTGAGCAATGAACATCCAAACATTCGTAGGGGAGGTCAGCTCAAAGCGGACACCTTAACTTCGACTTTAATAATAGATGACAAAACGAACGATATTCTCAAAGACTTTTTGATGAATAGATAGAGAGTTAATTATATTTTCACAACATGTAAGCCGAATCTCCAAATGTGCGTTTTAACAAAATGTTTTTTTTTAATTTGAAAAAGTTGTCTTAAATCCGCTTTGCCCAAGTGGTCGCCTAAAGCGGCCACAAGGAATGGGCAAAGTGGCCAGCACTATTTTTGACTTAATTAACAGGACATTCTTTGACTTTTTGACAATAAAACATGACGATATACGAGACTGAGTACATTCTCTTTGGACTGAGTCCATGTACTTGAGTTGAAGTAGGTATTTTAAGGATTAGATACTTTAATAATAATAATCTCATTTCACAGCATTGACTAAAACTAAAATAATAATCAACCACATTAAAAACATTCATTTCGGCGTCTACTTTACTTAACAATCCACAAATTTTGCGTTTTGTATAAATCAATAGTCGGATTTAGGAGTACTTCTTCAGAATAAACAAGACCAGGTGACGAAGATTTGTTGTCGATTAAAATAACAATATGTGAGTTTTTTTAATACCTAATCAATAGTGTTGCTCGTCCATAATCCACAGTTTGGGGTTTCAGTTTGTGATTACGTAGGTAATCTCATCACTTATGATATCAATTGATCAAATCAAATGCTCAGATATTGCAGGTATGGCAAAGCGGACAGTGGCCACTTTGCCCGGACCGCTTTGCCTTTTCAGACATTTTGTTTTCAACGTAAATTGCACCCACCATTTCTCTATTTTGAAAAGAAAGCAAAGCGACACGTCCGTTTGCAATGGAACAATTAATTATACAATTGAACCACAAACACTAAAATATTATAAGATTGGGCCAAATCAGCAAATATTTACCAGCCATTTTTTTTAGTCGCACGGATAAAAATCATACTTGTCACACCATGGCTCTGCGCATGCTGCGAATACGGGAGCGCGGCGACCCGGTGCGGGGCAGGGGATCGTCAATGCGCCCCAAATGGCAAAGTCACGCTAAAATTCAAGATAACCGAGTTATAGACCATGGCCACTTTGCCTCCTATGGCCGCTTTGAGCTGACTTCCCCTACTAATAGGTATTTATAATACTGGTAGGACATATCTTTTCAATATAGAGTTTGAAAGAAACAAGAACAAAATAAAAATAATGATTGACCTCCGACTACCTCGGATTTGTAATCTGAACAATATTCTACTAGTCAAGCCCTTTCATTTGATACCCGTATTGTGAAAAAAGATATGTATTTCGGCATTTTGTGGTAGCGGCCATCTTGGATTTGATATTTGTTATAGTGCATATTATGTATTCTACTAGTCAAGCTCTTGCATTTAATAACTATATTACATATTATTTATGTCGTAGTGAAAAAAATAATGTAATTCGCCATTTTGTGGTAGCGGCTAATGACTATCATGGATTAGAAATTTGTTATAATGTATATAGTATTCTACTAGTCAAGTCTTTTCATTTAATACATATATTAAGGTAGGTTGTGTAGGAATATCTTGTCCGCCATTTTATGGAGGCGACCATCTTGAATCAATATTAACCACACAGTCCACACATAGCTAAGAACATCCGCACAAAAATTAACCTTCAAATTAAAAAAATCGCGTCGAAATTGCATCAAAACTTATAGCATCCAGTCCAGTCCAGTCGGGGGTTAATAAACAGATGTCTTACCTTTACCAGAAGCGCAAAATTTGTCAGATGTGATATATTCTCGGAAACTGGCTGGAACATCGTTGAAGCACTGAGCAATAGCAATATATTGGACATCGAGAACTTCCAGTATCTGGCCGGAACCTTCTAGCTTCCAGGATGCAACCTGTATAATATTAAATAGTTTAATTTTGTTAAAAATAGTGAATATTTGAGCACTAATAACGCGGTCAGGTGCTGGAGGGAGGAAAGAGAGGATTGTATTAGTCTAGGATGTGAGGGGTTCAAGGTTCGGGAACCTCCACGTGGTGCACCTTTGGCATCACACAACAACTTGCTTCGGTGGTATCGGTGGTGGTGGCGATGGCGAATCCTGGCCGGAGCTGGGAACTTCTACACGCGCTCCTCACCTTCCTTGAGCGTTGCGTGTAGACTATAGAGGTTGGGGAGGGCGACTGGAAGACTTGGGAAGGTTACTCAGCTGATATATCGATCTAGTAACATTCCTAAGTTTTCCAGATGAGGGTCCTCCACGAGCACTCTGATTAGCAGAGTGCTCAGTGGAAAGACAACACAGACAAAGACAAGGCACTGTGGCTGTCCCAAGCCGCGGTGGTAAGGGCAGACCTCTCGCTGTCGATTATCTTCGCCATGAGAGATGAGACGAATGTATCTCGACAGTGAGAGGTCGTGTGAGTTAAGGAGCGAGAGTTGGAAATAGATATAATACTGAATTAACAAATTACGGTTTTCAAAACACAAAAACATGAGTAAATATTTGTTTAATTTGAAACTGGAATGTCTAACCAAAGAAGAGATATTTGTGATCAAGATGGCCAGTACGATATGAGATATGGCCCTGCGCCCAAAGTTCGATAACCAATAGAGACCACATTGAAGGCCAAGTGTCATAGGTTATTTTAAAAACAAGATTTTCAACGAACCTTTCCCAGGTTGCCAGGTTTGAGCTGGAACCTCTCGAGCCCCACGTCGAAGCTGAGGCAGGCGGGGCGCACGAACGCATTTATCTGCACCGGAGTAGCGAGTTTGAGGACTGCGATGTCGTCCTGGTAGTTCGTTATATCGCCGAAGAACCGATCGGGAACGCTGATTGAAGACACCTGCAAATTCAGAATTCAATTCAGGAGAAATTCGCACCTTTAACCTTACTATTGTATAACCAGAATGATGTTGTAACTACTGCTTCGTTTAATACGGTCAAAATGTTGTATGAAACAGCTGCTTTAAACGTTACTTCAGGAATTGACCAAAATTGTTAATGAAGTCGAAAGGCCTGAATTCTTCTCGGCTTAGCGTCGGTGAATGTGTAACCCAATAGTGGCGTTGCAGTGGACTAAAGGCAAAGTCGCTTCAGCAAGACCCCATTTCTTTCGTTCCCAAAAACTACCCAATAAATAATATATGTCTTACTAAACAATAAAGAACTAAACGACCATTTGAAATCTAGTAGCGTAGCTTATCAAGAGTTTAGAAGCATATGCAACATTATTTAAAAACTTGTGAAATTCCGGCTATGTGTATTAGTATGTATTAATTTCAAACTTCCACATAATGTATTAAGGCAGTGAATTGACGACAAAAACACATCGATTTCGTTAAAATACCAGACTAGCCTCTTAAAGGCTCTTAAACGGCTCTGACCCTACAAAACACAGAGTCTGATAAATCAATTAAATTTTTTAGGCAACTTTTGTTTTGGAACAAAAAAATATCTGTTATTAAATAAAAAAATACTTACGTCTGATTTCTGCGCATCTTCTCGAGGGTCCTTCCAGGGCCGGGATACCTTACCGAGAGCCACGGCGTAGTTCTTGGCCGGCTCCATACCGTTAGTACGGCTCCAGAAACAATGCGCCGCTGCGAATAGATGTTAACTTTTAGCCAATTCGTTGCGGAGGACACGGCAAGTACAAGATTTCTCGGTATGACATCGGAACCGTGTCATTTTATAACCATCGCAACTAATTTCAGGCGTAAAGGTCAATTGAGGAGTAAAAACATAAAAAAGGATATTTACTTTAAACATGGCGGACGGCATTGTAGGCGTGCCATCCATGGCGCTTGACATGGCTCCCATGTCACAAAATATTTGTTCGTCGCCACTGCTTCAAGTTTTAAAAAGCTACGCAAAGCTTAGTACCATGGAACTCAAGTATGTACTCGTATGTATGTATCGACTTATATAGTGGTCAATTAAATATAAATCATCTCCGATGACATAAGCAATGAAAATAATAACAAAAAAACCTTGTAAAAACCGAGATGGGCAAGCTTAGCAATAACCGTGAATTTAAATATTTAAAGAAATATTTTTTAATTGTTAATCATGTTTTGGACTGAATTTTTTTAGGCAACCAATTTGCAATATATTTGTTGACATATTAAATTACATATAAAACACTTTTCATCCAATAAACAGCTCGGTGAAGGTCGTTGTATAGCGGGATCTTAGACAAATTCCTTTTTGGGAGCTTTCGTACCGAGCGTTGACGTGACAGCATGTGTCTGAGATTGCGTCATTATAAATGTAATCCTTTGCTAATCAAATCTGTTCTGAGTTGGTACGTCAAATTTTCGACAGGTAGCAGGTAGCTGAAGAAGTTTTTTGCGTGACGAGATATTCTCAGGAATTACTGAAGCGATTTCAAAATTTCTTTCACCGTTGGATATCTACGGGATCCCTGAGTGCTATATATAGGATATGTAAGTACATGTACCACGGGCGAAGCCGGGGCGGACATCTAGTTATAGTTATATGACACTATAGCATTATGACCAACCATGTAACCCTGTTAGTAATCAACGATAAACGTAAATGATCACACATACAAATAATTTAAATTAGTTTTTTTGCTCACAATGGCAACATTAAATGTAAGTTTTTGTGATTCATAATGTAGCAACATTTTTCCGTCCCGATTTAAACTGTGGAAGCATAGGCACGCTTTTTCTAGTAAATTTTGTAAAGTTCACCACATAGACGCATTTTATGATACAAACGAGGATAGCAAAACTCCTGATTTACCAGATATGACAACCTTGGCGGTGACCAGGGTCCCTCCACAGATCTGCCTGTACGGCTCGGTGGTCTTCTGGTAGACGCCAGCGTGCCACGGCATGTCGCCGGCGCGGGCGTTTACGGAGCGCTTTAGTTGCGTGCCGTGCGGGGAGATGGTACCGCAATCTGGAAGGTACAATTTTTGAACTGAAAATTTCTTTGGGCGCGCCACAGACAAATTTTTCGTGGGCTGTGGATTGAATCCCAGCGTCACGCTCGGGAATGATAAGAAATCTTCGGGGTAAGCTCGGGACCATGGTTGGCCATCTAGCAATGCATCAGCATGTCTCATTGGCTGACGTATATCTCGATGGCCATGCTCATGGCCACGCCCTCCGGACACATCTGCGTAGTTTCCAAAATAAGCTATCAAATAATAAAGTTATATGTTTTCACTTCTATCGGCAGTTCCTATGACTGCCAATTTTTTTTCGTTTATTTTGAGTGTTACGTCTTTTAAAATTATTCTTAAAAACTTAACTCAAAAAAATTATGATAATAAATTTTTTTCGGGGGTTATAGTTTGGTGTGGCAGCTTCACAATTATCATCTCTATTCTAATTTAAATTATACTCTAGAATTAAATGTTGCCCTTATATGCGAATGAAAATGCGGGGGCGCTACCTACTAGTAATAATTATTGTAAAATATACAAACATATTTACAGATACTATGCACCACTCGTACCAGCTGTTCACGTCATTTTCTCTCAGTAAAAAGGATAAGGGCTAAGTATTATGCTATACTATTTTGTATAAAAATATTCAGTTATTCCAGACTATAAATAGTTTATCTGTGTTCCAAAAATCCAAGTTGATCCGTTCACGCATTTCGACGTGATTGAACAACAAACAACCACCAAACATCCCGATTTCGGCGTATTCAGTTCTTATGGCGGAATTGGGGAAATGACGTCTAACATTAATAAGTATTATTACTTATCATCAGTCGCTTAATACGTGTAGAGTAAGGTTGGCTTTCCATGAGAGATGTGCTATGCTACTAAAGTGCGAGGAAGCTAAGCTGGAAACTATGTGACCGCTTCCACATATTATACCAAGCTACATGACTTGGCGAGTAGATGTCGTTTGAACCCGTTATGTCCTGCGCATGGTGGTTATGAGTAGATGCTTTATGGCACCAGCAGCTGACGCTCATCGATTTTAAGAGGTTATCAAGTTAATAGTAAGTCATTATTTTATATATGTATATATTTTTAAGTAAATAAAATGTTATAGTTGTCTTACCAAGTGCTGCATGGTTGACGCCAATAGCGATCGTCCCTGAAAGTTAAGTTTAACTTGATGTAGGTAGTATCTTCTATGGTATTACTCTGAGCCGTGGGGGCTTAAAGGTGAAAACATTGGGCCCGGAAGCTGGCTATTGTAGGTTCGAATCCGACCTTCACCTCTGAGTAATTTTCCAAGCGTAAGATGTTCCACGACGCGAGGAAACCGGCATGTGCAAGGCGTCGATGACATGTGACATCTCAGTAAATTACTACCTTTAAGGGACCTTTTAGACATATTTTGTACCTACTAACTATTTTACCTTATTTATTGTGATATCAAAACGTACATTTACAATTTCATTAATATTCTAGATATTAGCCCTATTATTTTGTATTATGTTTTCCCCCTCTAATTTAATGTAAAAAAAAATGTATATGATATCTTCTCCTATACCTACATATAAAGATAATATATGAAGAATGTCATTAATCGCTATTTAATGACATTCTTGTTCAATGAGTAGATATACGACACAAAGAAATATCATTTAATTTAATGATAAAATCATTAATTATAAATTAAATATCAAAACATTAATTGCGCTGCATAGAAAAAAAATATCATTGACCTATTGATTACCTGAGAAGTTGTTTAGGTTCGTAAGACCCTCACTAACTCCGCTAGCCGTCATACTTATAGTCTTATCTGAGCCCAACGTTCATAGGTCCATTTATATGAGAAATCAAGAGAATTGTATCTTTAAATTTAATGATATTAATAAAGTGATATTTCGGAACTTCATACAGAAACACAAAACAGCGGCAATCTGCTTTTAAAACCAGTTTTTCCTCAAACATAACCTCGGATGAACCTGGGCGAATTAGTGGCATATCCCTTTCGAACGATGATTTTTATAACTACGCCTAAAGAATACATTTCCATATCAATTCTCAAGCGGTATGAAATTATGCACGTTACATATTATAAAATAAATACTTACCAAATATGAGTAACACAATTTTTAACATTTTCACAATGACTCTATGTCAGAAACTGTCTAAGGAGACGAACGACTCCTTTGAAGTGATGTGCTCAACTGAGTATAATGACCGAGAAATCGTATAAAAACAATTGTAACATAATTAATGGATTCACCGCATATAAAAACACTATAGCCTTTGCCTAACTTAAAATTTGCTTGTTGTTTTGTCCGCGGAAAACTTAGAAGGCTAGGTACGCTATGGTTCCTAAAAACATTTTTGGAATAAAGAGTAGCTTTACAATTACCTGTATGGGCGTCGCCAGAGGATCCGCCTCTCTTATTGGTGTGCTACTTCGGTTGGTGTACCGCAGGGTGGCGTCCTATCTCCCCTGCTTTTCGCTCTATATATCAGTCAATCAATCTCTCGTAATCTTACCACCTTTACGCAGACGACCTGCAATTGTACTGTCAAGCTGCGCTGGGTTGGCTATCAGAAGCCATCGAGACTCTAAACGATGACTTGCGGTGCATTTTACTGTGGAGTGTTTCTTTTGGCTTGAAGGTGAATCCTACAAAAACCGAAGTCACCGTCATAGGAAGCTCACGTAATATCCATCAAATTGACTTTAGTTCGCTTCCATGTGTTCTGGGAGTTATCTTTGACCAGAATCTGTCATGGGGGCCTCAAATTGCTGAAACTAGCCACAAATTATTTGCGTTTGGAGAAACTTTAGGTACGTAGATTACATCATTTTCGTCCAACTAGATACTACTAAGATTGCGCTTCCATAATCACTAATGCTTCCTATTTTAGATTATGTCGATGTCTGCTACCTCGATCTCGCAGAAGAGCAGCCATCTAAACTTGAGCGGCTTCAAAATTACTGCATCAGATTCATATTTGGCTTGCGTATATATGACCATATTTCTAACTACCGCACTAAGCTGAAGTGGCTGCCAATTCGTCGTCGCCGGGATGCTCACATACTCTCCCTCCTATACAATATCCTGTTTCTTCCCTCGTCTCCTCATTATCTTCAAGAGCGTTTTCAAATTCGCCAGTCTCTTCTCCGTAGATTGCTGAGGACTGCGGATAACCTTACGCTTGATATCACAGTAGGTACATCTTTCTACTCATCCTCTTTTACTGTAAGGACTATCACGTTGTGGAATGAGAAGAAAATTCCGTTAGAAATAAAGAGTGTCCAGTCGTTGGATGTTTTCAAGCTTCGGGTGAAAGAGTTCTATCTAAATTATTAGTTGCTACTACAAGTATCTACCCTTTAGTTGTTATGTGTATTTGTGTTTACCATTTCTGGTACTTATTTATTATCTTAATTATAAGTAAGTAAGTATATGTAATATTTCAATCGTGTGTTATGTATTTATTCTTATTCTATTGAAAATTGATACGTACCTATGTATTTGTATTTTGTATGCATTCTTAACATAAGTAGTTTATTTTTTACGTGTAGTTATTAGATACTTGCTGTTAAAATTTGTTGTCTTTTTTAAATATTAATTTAAAAACATATTAAGGGCCGGGTTGTTGTATAAAATCCTATCCATGCACGGTTCCCCTAGAAGAGATTCCTCTAAGCAATAAAGCCGCCAAATAAAATGTCATGCGTGTGTAATACTTCTTAGTCTCTTTTGTAATTTTTATTTTCTGTTATGGCTTTTAATAAAGAGTTTTCTTATTTTACGATAGGCTTAACAAAGCAAGACAAAAAAATATTAGTCCGCCAAGCCAGTTATATTTTATTGTATGATATTTATTTTTTGTTTTGTTTCAATAACAACAAGAACAAAATTAAAAATTTTGATTTACCCCCGATTACTTCGGTATTATAATCTGTACAACATTCTACTAGACAAGCCCTTTTGATACCCATATTGAGGGTGAGAGGGTGTTGTGAAAAAGAAATGTATTTCGCCATTTTGTGGTAGTGACCATCTTGGATTATAAATTTTTCATAGAGCATAGTATTCTAATAGTCAACCCCTTTCATTTGATACCCATATTGATGTAGGTTATGAAGAAATATTTTGTCCGCTTTTTTGTGGAGGCGGCCATCTTGAATCGATATTAACCAAACACAGCTAAGAACTCCCCCACAGAAATTAACCTTCAAATAAAAAAACCTCACCGAAATCGGCTCATCCGTTTGAGATCTACGGTGCTACAAACAGACACACACAGAAACAGACAGATAGACAGACATCAAACTTGGAACACCCCTTTTTAACCCCCGACAAAAAAAAAAGGGTGTTATAAGTTTGACGTCGATGTCTGTCTGTCTGTCTGTCTGTCTGTCTGTCTGTCTGTGTGTGTGTCTGCTGTGGCACCGTAGAGCTCAAACGGATGGGCCGATTTCGATGCGGTTTTTTTATTTGAAAGTTAGCTGTGCGGGTGTTCTTAGCTATGTTTGCTTAATATCGATTCAAAATGGCAGCCTCCACAAAATGGCGGACAAAATATTTCTTCACAATCTACCTCAATATGGGTATCAAATGAAAGGGCTTGACTAGTAGAGTACTAAACGCTATAACAAATTTCAAATCCAAGATGGCCGCCACCACAAAATGGCGAATTATATAATATTTTTCACTACTACCTCAATATGGGTATCAAATGAAAGGGCTTGATTAGTAGAATACTTTGCACTATGACGAATTTCAAATCCAAGATGGCCGCTACCACAAAATGGCGAATTACATTTCCTTTTTCACAACTCCCTTAATATGGGTATCAAATGAAAGGGCTTGACTAGTAGAATGTTGTACAGATAACATCTAAGGTAGTCGGGGGTTAATCAAAATTTTTAATTTTGTTCTTGTTTTGGTCAGGGGTTAAAAAATTACGAAGGTACAGTGCTGAGAAGTTTCGACTGACATCACGTCTAGATACACCTCTCACAACCCTCCACTCCGGAGGTTTTAATGGTCTATATCTTTATCGATTTTTAATAATTTGATAAAAAATAAGTGAAAACTAACGTGGTTATTACACGTTTTAATACACATACACATTAATACACGGGTAACTCACGTTTGATGTAGTCAGTCCAGTCCGACTCAAGTTTCGATCGCGTCCGGCGATCTTTTTCAAGGCGCGCGCGCGCGCGTGTTCAGTGCTAACGAGCTGCGAACAACTTTGTGTTATCCTCCATTTTGTGGCAACGGCCATTTTGCATCGATTTCCATCAAACATGGCTAAAACACTCGCGATTAAATTTAATTTTAAAAGAAAACGAAATAAAAACAGTTTATCCGTTTGGGATTCACGAAGCCACGATGCCACACACACACACGAGGGTAGAGAGGGGAGGACACACGAGGGGTAAACACGGCAAGTACTTATAAAACAGCCCTTTCGTCTCAGCACAGGTATTTTGAGTAAGTAGTTCGGCGGAAAAAGCTACTAGGTACTCAAACTTAACATGGATACATATATCTTAGACCGTTTGAGGAAAATACCTACATAATCTTGTTTTGTCATAACAGGATAAATATGACTAGTAGCATCCAGTAGACACGATGACCTTTAAAAACTTGTTTTTCTATGCAAGTACCTATATAAATTTATAATAATTATGTATGAGCCGACAGTTACGTTTGTAATACTATTGCGGTTGTTTACCCATCCATTTGTGGCGGCTCAAGTTTCAATAAGAAGTGAGGAGGTAGGCATACGCCAGTACGCCACGCCAACCTAGGCTCTCATCACGAAGTATTTATTACGTACCTAACGATCAAAGATAATTAGGTACCCATTTGACTGATCGTACGACTCCCCCTCCATAGCGTTTTATAAGCATAATTGCACATCTAACCTACCGTTGGACCCGTTGATTGATGTCTTTCTTTGCATCATGCTCTGTCCTTCGAAGTTTGCATAACTCTACCTCGTTTTGTCCAATCATTGGTGGAAAGTAGTGCCACGGACATGGAAATTCGGTTTATCACAGCGCGATTTTTTACCTCGTCCTGCGCCCCCGCTGGTGACTTATGAATTTAAGCAGATTCGTTTAATACCCGATCAATAGGGTGCTTAATCTATGCTAACGATAGTCGCCATACAAGTTGTAAACTCGGGACATTCTATTTTCCTAGTTTTTTAATAAAAATATATCCAACAAGACCGTAACGTTTTACCAGACATCCTCTAGCGTTACATACCAATACTTGAACGCTATGGATGTCATTTGGATACTAAGTTGTAATAGTCTTGAAAGCTTCTACCATGGATATAAACCACTGGTAAGCCCTCCCAAACTTTAGGCGCACGGAACTATGTATTAGTTGGGAAGAGTGAGCTCACTCTTTCCGTTCTAGTCGATCGCAGGAAACTGTGAACGCAGGACGTTTTTACCTATCACTATTCGATTTTGTAACCCCCCCCCCCCACTTATTAAAAAATTTTGAAAAATAAATCCTAGAGCCTCCGGTAAATATGAATAATGAAATACAAACAAACAAAACCCGAAGTCTAAAGGTACTATGAACGAATTGTGTAACGTATTAAGGTCTAGTGATAATATCAAGTCGTAAGAAGTTGTAGGTTTGAATTATTGTAGTAGTTAGTTGTATTATCGAAGATGTGAAGATTGGGTTGAAGAAAGAATTGAATTGGCCATGTGATCGTCTAACAGAATAGGACTCTACGTTGTGTTTGAAGGTAACCCAGACAAGTTTCTGTCAATCCTCAGTAAATCTAAATCCTAACTCTCAACGTCATTTTCCTAACAGAAGTAATTCCATATTAGCTAGATCTTAAATTCTTCACTGCTAAGTCTCCTAAAAGCTTTACAATAAACATCAGGCATTATTCAGAATGTCCTTAAAGTTGCAATTTATTATAAAACCTTTCACCAGTTTATTTAGAGAAAAATTACGTTATTGTTAATCTATATACCAAATCAACCCCCTCTATTGATGAGTTTCCAAACCAAATTAAAGCATATACGTTATGGATTTAAACATTAGTAAAATCAAGTTAGTTCAGAAGTAATAATATAGGTGGCGCTAAATTAAAATTTAATCCTTTTAGTTCTTTCTCTGTCTAAACATTGAATATCTAATATTGCCAGTGTAAGGAAATTATCACCTAACTTTGAGAAAAGTAATTTCCTATATAAATTAATTTTGAAGTTTATTAAATAATTCTTGAGAAAGTAACTTGCATGAATATTAGTTATAATTTATAAGTTCTTCAGTTCCATTAGGATCAGAATAATCGTTATATCTAACAGCTTATAAAATAATGAAAAATAATTTTCTACATTCAGTGTTGTTTCTGTCTAAAGGAGATTATGAGCATAGTTCTGAATGTAATTGGCTGTTAAATAGAACTTTTGCCTATCTGTGTTTTTATGATAGTGAAGAAAAGAATATATGTGATTTAAAGTCATTTATTTTTTTGACTATCTTAGTTTAAAGAAGGACCTCGAGAGAGTGCTCACTTCTGATTTCAATGACTCTACACCCATTCACAAGCCCTAGACAGTCAGAAAGAACGGGCAAGAAAACTGACCGCCATCTTATACATAAATATACATAACTATACACAATTATACAAATCAAGAGTACAACTCAACTCCAATTCTTTAAACACTTAGAAGTATAAATTTTAATGATAATCTTTAGGGTTTAAGATAAAATCAATAATGTTAAAATTTGTAATTGTACTGTAAGTTTCAGAAGAATACCTTTATGTCAGCATCATCCTCCATTTCAGCTAAGGATTTACTAACGGACACGGCTCTGCTTGGTCCGGCCTCCCCAAATCTTACAGAACAGAAATCTCTCTATCTTGGAGATAAAAGTCTGATAGTTATTATAAACCCAAAAGAGTTACCCAATGGAAAAATCTCAATTCTGTCTTTTTATTAGTAAGAATTGGTATTAAGCTGATTATGGCATAACAATCTCCTTCAGCTATAGTATACAATTTATACAAAAGATCTCGTGACCATAGTTAAACAACATTTGTATTAACTTACTATCCTTCAGATAGTCATTGGAATCATAAAATACATACTATTGATCAACATATTCATCAATAGGAATCTAGAGTAAAATTACATGTGTATCAGGTAACACGCAATCAGGCAATATAGTAGGTATTATCATCGACGTTTAACATCATAATGTATCATGTAATATCTACACGATATAATTTCAAACAGTTCCTATCGTAATATAACTTCTCATCAGATATACAATTCAAAAGTATATTATATTATACTTTAGAGAATAAAATGTCAAGTTAAAAGCTGTAATGAAATCATGAAACACAGTGGACAATTTACACACATTTAAAATACACAGAGCTATATGAAAATAAAACATACTGTACACATTGGTAAAAGATTCATACATGAGTTAGCGTTACGCTAGATAAATAATTCCACATCTCATCTTCCCATCAGTGAAGAATAACATATTAGATAGTAAACTTTGAAGTTATTTGCGTACTCTCATTAAACGATAAAACAGTAGTTGGCGTTACGCAGCTATATTAGGTATATGCGGTTATGTTATATTAAGCTAAATCTCTATCAGTAGTTGGCGTTACGCCGCTATATCAGGCATATGCTGTTATGTTATTTTAGGCGCTCAACATCAGGTAAATGTGGAAATATAAGATACGAATTCAACAAAAGTTCTAACACCAGTTAGCGTTACGCTGTTATATTAGGTATGGCAGTTATGTTATATTAGTTAAGTATAGAAATTTTACATCAGGCATATGTTGAAACATAAGATACCAAACTCAACACCAATTTGCGCTACAAAGTAAAATTTAAGTTTCACCGTTTTACATCAGTCAAATGTGGAGGTATTAATAACAAATTTATCAAGATATTCCTAGTCAAGCAAGGTAGACACAAAGTATTAATTATGCAACTCACCGAAGACTGCATCTCCAAATAGTTATGACATTACTTGGATTTTACATTTATTCACTTAAATTTACTATAATAGACAATACATTTACAGAAGTTATGTTTAATTTAATAAACTGCCCGTACTAAGTCACAAAATCAAAAAGCCAACCAGTCCGTTCTAGGTGAAAACGTCGAAAAGCCCTCTCTACCGTGCGTGATCCCTTATATACCCCCAGGAAACGTATTCAGCGATCACCGCGTCCTCGCCGACTCCAAGGAGTTCAGAGTGTTCAAAGAATATCTCGATTTCAGCGATTCCAGCGATCTTAGCGTATTCAGCGAATGTTCTGAACTGGTGATTCTCTTTCTCCCTCGCACTCATGCTCTCAGTATATCTCCGTCCCTTTCCAGCTAGCAAGCCGCCGTGACACGTGACGTCATCTCATCATTTCTAACTATTTCTCATACTGGAAGGATCTTTTACAAAAATGATATTGTACTAGAGTAAAGCTTATAATTCATTCATTAAGGTAATTAATTTTACTCCAAATTTCGCTAATTAACTCATTATATTCAAGATTTGCGTAGTATCATTCTATTTAATTTTATTTCTTCTCCTTTTTTTTTCAAGCTTGGCAATTTCATTCTGCCGTTATCTGTCATTCAAATTCGCGCTATTTTCATGTAAACAAATCAAAGTTGTTTCGTTTTCTTTCCCAGATATCAAATCGAATATGAGAAGTCTCCAATTTGTGAAAAATGAATTTCCTGCATTTCAGACATTCATATAGTGTGGTGATCAGTGTTTATCAACTCGCAAGGAAGATCTCATGTGACCAAATTCCTGATGTTTGTGAAATGTAAATACGCCGCCTAAGTTTCATAATCCAAGAAATATCGACGTCCCCAGCATACAAAGTAACCTCCAGCCCGAACCACCCTGGGCGAAGCCACACTCTGGACCTCTCAAGAGTCTCCGGATACTTAGCCAGCCACTGGCCCCAGACAAGTCTTCGTGCTAATGTAACATTTAATATTACTATCTCCTGAGGAAAAACATTATCATTAATTTCACATTATAATAAAATATTTATTTATTCTTAAATTAAAGTAGTTATTTATTATCAGTATTCCTTAAAGGACAATCCCTGTCTGATGTTATCCCGCTATTCCACTACTCCTGCTAACGAGGTCATGCCTGGCCCGTTACATTTTCAACAACCAAAATAAATAGAACCACAGCATATCTCGCCGCTAGTGATTCTAGGGATCAAGTAGATTGGTTGTATGTAAGTCTTAAACCACTTACGCTATACACAGAGACGCACTTTATTACCAATTTCAAGGTGCTCAGGGCACATCTACTGATTTATATCGATGGCTTCAACGCTCTATATCTCATCCCAAACAAAATTATGACAAGATGATTAAATAAATTGCAGTATTGATTGCGGAAAGTGAATAAAAGTCATATTACGAGTAACTTAGAGTAGTTTATTGAAGAAACATTACATGTTAGCACAGCCTAGCTGTCCCTATGAAGCCGACGCTTCCCTATTACAAGGCAGGTGACTTTACAGCTCTCACGACGTCGCTAGCCGGACAATGTGCGAGCATTTAAACTATTTAGTTGTCATCAGAACGTTCACTTATATTTTAAGATCAAAACGGACCTCTCATTCCCTATAACCAACAAACCAAAATCCAGCAGATTCTTATTAACATTTAATTTTTAATATATGCAAATTTATGTATGTGTCAAAAGTAGTACACGAATGAGCAAACTGTAGCGCCATTGTGCCATTTCATGAAATATCTCTAACGAAACAAAACATTGGCGCCACCTACGGCGAAATTGAGAACTATCTTTTGACATGTGTATTTGCGTCCTGTGAATTATTTAGAAGGCGATGAGTCTTGCCAGTCGATTCTGTATTAAACTACCGGAAAATCTATCGCCTAAGTAATTTTTTATGTAGTAGACTAAGTGCTACATCTAACGTGTTTGCGGTTTAAACAGTAATTCATTATTTATTTTCTGGACCGCGACAATAAACATACTGATCTATTAGTAAAAATGATATCAGATCATCACCAGACAGACAGAGAATCATTCCGTACTGACGGCCCGCGTTATTCTAAAACCAGCCTTACACATTAAGTATTAGGGCACAAAGTAGATAATATTGGTCTCACTCGTGCCAACCGTGAGTTGCATGAAGACTTTTTATTATTATCTCGAGGATAGTCCCTCAACAACAAGTAAAGCTAAGTATTGGACTGATGCCGTGAATATTCCGTTGGAGTCGAGCTCCTTCTCAAGTCTGGGAACAGAATAGCCCGGCCGCTACGTACTTGGTCATTTGTATACCCTACCTTTCACTATAGTAAAAGAACCAATCCCTCTCCATGAAATACTGAGAGGCTCTGAGCCGCTGACATTGGTGCTCCAAAGGTGATATAAAGGAGATAGTGATGTTTTAAATAAATACACGGGTAACTCAAGTTTGATATAGTCAGTCCAGTTCGACTCAAGTTTCGATCGCGTCCGGACAAAGGACTTTTTCAAGGAAAGTGCGGGCGTGTGATCGAAGATAAATAAATATTGGTGGACAATTCACACACAACACGAGATCGTTTGTTGACGTAACGCGCGCGCACTCTTCTTGAAAAAGATCGCCGGATGCGGTCGAAACTTGAGTTGGACTGGACTGACTATATCAAACGTGAGTTATCCGTGTGTTTATTTTAAAATGTGTAATAACCACGTTAGTTTTCATGCTAATATAAGTGATGTTGTCATTGGTTCATCAGGTTGTGTTTGCTTTTAGCGACGATTTTAGTTTGCTGGTTATCGTGGCTTTGTTTATTTATACTATTGTAGTTAGTATGCTTTTCTATTGATCTCGTACATTGCCCGGTTAACTGTAATATTAAAATTAGTGAACATTGTCTACGCTTCCTATCACAGGTCTCCGTCTATCTGTAGTACATTGGTGAACTAAGCGGCTCTATGCATTTATTCATTTTAACACTAACACAATTACACAATTTTTAAGTACTTTATAGGTGCTCCGAATACATAAACCCTCGTTTCACCATTTCTAAGTAAATATATTAAATTTACCTACGAATAATGCGGTGGAACTAATACTCTGTTCAGACTTACCTACCTGGTAAGTAAGTATTAACCTATTGTGGACTATTAGAATCCTTACTCTATTTTAATCTTGTAAGCTTAATGACAGTATGTATAGTATACCCACATAATGAATATTGTCCGTATACACAATACAATGTTTGATTTTAATGAGGTTATTTCAGAATACACATCTTCTTAATATATATAAATCTCCTGTCACGATGTTTGTCCGCGATGGACTTCTAAACTACTTAGCCGATTTTAATCAAATTTGGACACCGTGTGTAGATTGATCCAAATTAAAAGATAGGATAGTTTTTATTTCGATTAATGGGCTTTATGTGACAATATCCGAGCGAAACCGGAACGGGCCGCTAGTATATCTATAAAAGATAGTTCTCAATATAGCAAGAAAGTGGCGCCAATTTTTCATTTTTTTTATTTCTCTGGCAAAACTAAACATTCAAATAGATTGATGGTGTGTTAACCACTGTTAACCACGTACACTACACACAGAGACGAAGTTTATTACTAATTTCCAGGAGCTCAGGACACATCTAATGGTTCATATCGATACATGACAAAAAAAAAAGATTTTTGAGTTCTAGCTGGGAGTTCGACACCGTATTTGTGTAAGGATGAACAGAGTCTTTGTAGGTTTTTATTTCAATGTAATTTAGTCAGAAACAGTGAAACAGAGGGCAAGTGTTAAAATATATAAAACATGAACAGTGAATGCTATGCGCGTAATTATTTAATATCACATGAATGAGTGCATTTAATACTAATATAGTAAATTGTTTAGACACACAACATTACTTAGTAAATTATAATCTTAAGATTATGTTTACTTCAGCAACATTGCTAACACTATGACTAGGGTTGTACCAGAAATGAAGTAACTAAAATATGAACACGGAAATTTGTTTTATTTCACTAGTATTGTTGTTTATATTGATCGTGGTTACATGGTGGAACGAATTCCCGATATTTTGATGCAGTTTTTTGTGCCATGCTCATTGACAACCTGACAATACGTAAACTGACTCTTCGTCAGTTTATCATTGAACGTGTATAAGTATATGTAAGGACAAAGCGACTTGAAAGCTCTTTCATAATTAGAACAGCGAAAATGTGGAACATTCTGCTAGCAGCAGTGTTTCCTCACACCCATAATCTATGAATCTTTAAATGGAAGCGTAAATAGGTATTTCCTGGGTAAGCGCGTTATACCTTAGACCTGGACTTGTCCAAGTATTTCAAATTGAATCCAATGGAAATAAATAGATGTATTATATTATGTTATTTGTTTAGGCGAAGCCATGTCCATCCATGTAAGTCCATGAAAATAAAAATAAAAAAGGAACTAATCGCCAAAAAATTTAAAAAACGTCTGCTTTCTTATTAAACCAGTAATACTTTACTACCATCTCGGCTGTGCAGTCTACGATTGAATGTATTTGGGATAAACTGAATGACTTAAAGATGGTATCAATAATACTTTATCAGTTTTTCCTTCAGTAGACACAATGCAAGTATGACGGGAGAAATCCTTTCCTTACGCGCTCAAAATTACACGTTCAATTCTTGATCCCGTTATTTTCCTGGTATAAAAATCAGCCTACGTATTATTTTATATTATTATTAACTAAATCGGCTTTGACTTTGCGACAGTTAGTGCAGCGCCATCTGACGGGCTGGTTTGTGAATCTAAACCATTCTCGAATCCATTTGAAGGTACACAGAAAATTTCATTTAAATCTGTCCAGCCGTTTAGGAGGAGTTTAGTGACAAACACACGCATAAAGAAATCTATAATATCTATATATATATATATATATAAAAACGTTATGTTGGTTTGTGTACGCTTCAAAAACTCAAAAAGTTCTGCACCGAACGAGCTGAAATTTTACAATGATATATAATCCGCATCAAGGATTGTTTTTATCTATTTTTTGCATCACAATGTGCCACAGCGAAGCGTGGCAGACAGCTAGTACATTATAAAAATATTGCCCTAATAAAGTTACTTCGTTTCTGGCGATTCGACTAACTAAACACGATTCAAGTTTACTGATTCTTAATATTAGCGTTTGTACTAAAGCATGGTTTCACCACTCCGACGTCGCAACTCACGAACAAATGCTTTTCGATGCTGATTTCCCAACTTTTTACCAAAAACAATAATTACAAATTAGTTTTCAAACATCATCAAAAAAAAAAATGGAATGATATATGGGCAGAATACATAACTTTATACAGTTAATATTATTTACGTTACGAAGTCATTGTTTAGAACAATATCTGAATATATAAATGCATTACCAGGCTCTAAATATCTCGACCTAATAGCACAGTATAACGAAATACCAGTAGTTCATCGCCTTTGGTATTGGGAGAAACGCCGATAATGTCTAGACACGGGTAGGGTTGTCGCAAACAAAAACGCTTATTACTAAGAATAAAATGAAAACATACGGAAGACGTCAGCCCTGAGCCACGCTCCTGCAATACTAACATTGTAATGTAGGCAATGCAGGAGCGCGCTTCCCGCGTCTCACCCCGCACGCCCCGCGCGATTGTCCCGTCTAGACGGCTTCGTCGAACGGCTATATGTAATAGACAGTGCTAATAGTAAGCTTTAACGTTATCTCTTTAGAGTTGGTTTCACGTCGAAATTCTCTTTCCTTTTAACGTAGTTACGGGACATTCTCTGATAATGCATACATATATTTATATAATTTTACAATCAACACAAAGTGACGTAATACATGATCATAATAATCTACATTTGATAACGAAACACGGATAATATTTGCCCAATCCAGTGAAGAACCCTCGCCCGTTCCGAGCTTAATGACAAACCTTGTTCCCTCCCATTCTCAAAGAAAAACATTTCAAACATTAATCTACGTCGATAATAACAGCCCTTCTACCGCCTAATTAAACCAGCTATAGTTTTGCTATTGCTGTCTCTATCATTTCAGTTCTCATTGTATTTTAGTTTTGGTAATAAAGGATCTGCCCAGGTAAAAAAAAAAAAAAAAAAAAAAAAGCGAAGAGAAAAGAGAGAGAGCAATATAAAAGCTAAGACAGTTTTAGTTAGCCGGTAGACCCCAGGTCAGCAGTCTGATTACGTTAGAAGTCACTTGAAATAAAATGAATGTCTTGTTAGGTAAAAAAAACGATGAAAATATATAATAAATATCTTAAATTTATGGGAGGAGGCGACTTAAAAAATATAACAAATGAAGATGTCGAGTCGATTACTATCGGAATCCCAACCGGTAGTGATCGGCTCAACAGACGAAATCGGACTAGCACTAGAATTAGGTTGAATATATTGCCTACCCCCACTACCTACTATTTTCCTTTTATTCTCCTAATGCAAGATATATGTTAAAAAATAACCCAAATGACATGTGTCATTTGGGTTATCCAAGATAAATGTAAAAAATAATCTAAATGACATTTGTCATTCGGATTAAATAAATTGGCTCAAATGACATTTGTCGTTTGGGTTATTTTTTACATGGATTGGGACAAGAAAATCCAGATGCAAATTGACTTGTCAAATATAGTTCTAAATTTTGCCAAATGTGGCACCACTGTTTGTTTTTGTGAAATTTCTCTAACAAAATAAAACATTGGCGCCACCTATGGTGAAATTGGGAACTGTCTTTGACAGGAGTTTTTCATCTTGACAACGCCCCATTGTTTGCGTGATAAAGGAAAGCGCGACTTTATTGTGTTAAATTATAGATGGCGCTGGTTGTAACAACCTTATCATCAAAACTCACGCGCACTCTAAGAACGTCGTCTAACATCAGACACATAAGGTTCAATTTCAAGTGACATCTAATATTATCATACTGCAGATCCTCACCAAGGACACTATGATCTTTAAGATTCAAATTGGATTTGGACAGTCCATATAATAAGGATTCTTATTATTTTTGGGTTTGAATTTCGAGCGTACTCGTATTTAGCCCGTTTAATATTCATATAAGGTATTATTTTGTGTGATAGATCAAAGTAAGTTTTAGTACAACGAGATCAGAAATCTTGACAACACTTTAACGCCAACATTTTCAATAGCTAACGATTGGACCTGAGTACGTTTGTTTTGTCAAAACATTGGTACAATCGAGGATTTCGATACGCAACTTTTTTGAAATTAAAGCGAGACACAGAATTATATCTTTTGTTATATGGATAATAGGTTTTCACTTGACCGCCATTTCGCCTAAGCGACGATTCTTTCCACATTTGAATTATATTTTACGTTATATTTCATCGTGTCGCCGGTGGGACCTTAGCCTAAACATTTAAAATTCAAGAAAAAACCGTCACAATTACAATATAAGTGTAAAATTCACTAGAATATGTAAAATTTCATTTCTTTTGCACTAAGACTTTGCCTTTACTCTTTGGTCGAGATTACGGATCGGATTTGACGTTATTTTAATACGAAGACATTCAATTTTTTACCCTCATTTTGTTATGTAATTATTTTTTGCTTGTTTTTTTTTAATGCCAAGATTTTCATAAAAGGTATCTTAGTCTTAGTCCAAAAATAAATGTTTTAAATCCTAATTAACTTATGCATTAAACAATTTACGAACAACTATTAGAAAGACTAGAAATTAATACGAACAACATCGATTAGATACTAAAATAACAATTTTGGTCAATTAACACTTATGAAGAAATGTAATATCGAATACAATGGAATCAATATGAGAAAATTGGGTAATTGACACAATTAACTTGATATTTTGTGGATAATTCGTAATATTTAAAATAAAATGATTACGGTATGATAAAATTTAAATATTTAACTCGGTTACGCAAAAATAGCCAGTAACAATTCAAATTGATTCGATTCATTGCCTTATTCTGCAATGTATCTATTATATATAGTTATCTGGCTTCCATAGCATCGATGCTAGTGTGTGACCCAAGATATGTCTCGGGGGGATAATATCTTGTTTTGTTTACATAATCAATTAATATTATTCGTGGACATTTTTTTGACACACCACTACCTAGTCTCAAACTAAGCTAAGCTTGCGCTATGGAAACCAGTTCGCTGATACAATACCTATATAACATTAAGAATTTCTGTAACTTTGTTCCAGTCCATATATTCATAAGAATAAACAATTGTATTAGTTTGTGCAGCAATACATACTCGTTCAAACAACATGAGCATTTCGTCGAGATTTGAATTCGACTACAATAGTTTTATATGGATAATAGGCTATATCTCACGAAGCGACACGCGTCTTATTTGTTGTAACTAAGTATGAAAACACACTGAGTATGTGTGCGTGATAATAACTACCTACATCCACCCGCGTCTCGGACGGCACTGAGAGCGTCTGCAGTCATGCACACATTCACATCGTGTTTGTGAACATGGCTACCACAAGTAAAACTCCCGTCGCTTCGTGGGATAAACGCAAAAAAAAAATAGAGGGTAGTTCAACTTGACTGCTGCATCGAAATATCAAAGACACTCGACACACAACATAACTGCGATAATTATCCCGCAAATGATGACAAAAGTGAAATGAGCACACTAAATGATTGTGCTGTTAAATTTAAGATAGTTAAATTTTGCAATGAAGCTTGATTTTTTCAAGACATTCTGTTGTTACTGCAAAGTCTCATACTACCAATTATTATCAAGTTAGATCATTCTAGAACGTGATCTCGAACGCTGACTTGTGTGTAGACAGTATTTTGATACGAAAATCATCTGCACAAAATCGTACGAAACGACTTTCCGAGCTAGATAGTACATACATTTCTTTCGTAAACGTATTGTATGCACAACCCATGTAGTATGACTTGTGCAACGGTAACATTTGCGTTATCAAAGTTGTTTCAGGTTTGATCACTCAAAATTGGTAGGTAAATGATATGCAAAATGATTATCATTAATGACGTTTATGGCTGTACTTTTTTCGTTGTAGTTTGAAAAAATAAATCACACAATGTAGCAGATAATAGAATGAAAAATATCGTCAAAATCTAAAACATTCCTAGCTAAGATAAAGCGTGGTAGTTATTTATCTATCCACTTCTCAATTATTTTACTGAAACTAAAAACAATTTGAAAAAAGATAACCGAAAGCACCGTCGTCCATTCGTAGATCTAGTCTAGAGTATTTGTAGGAACTATAGTGGTCGTGCGAAATTATATTTAATGGATGAGTTTGTTTTAAGCGACTATTATCTAGTTATTTGTAGGTTTGTAACTTTAACGCGTGGTTTGTTCACCTCGAACTATTGAATTCGTTGATTTTTTTAAAGTATCAAAAAATAACACAAGCGACAAATGATATAGTTTTAGTATGAAAACTAACGTAGTTATTACATATTTTAAAGAAATACACGGGTAACTCACGTTTAATATAGCCAGTCCAGTCCGACTCAAGTTTCGATCGCGTCCGGCGATCTTTTTCAAGGAGAGTGCGCGCGCGGGTGCCAAACGAGCTGCGAACCCGCGCGCGCACTCTTCTTGAAAAAGATCGCCGGACGCGATCGAAACTTGAGTCTGACTGGACTGGCTATATTAAACGTGAGTTACCCGTGTATTTCTTTAAAATTACATAGTTACCGACAAACATCTTTTTTGATTGACCTATGGTAGTTTGCCACTGATGGACGTTTGGGTTAGCGCAAAATGAGCTGTACTAAAACCGACAAATACCTTTAACACTGATTTAATTTACCCGATGTCGTTCCTCGCGCATGTTGCGCCGTCTGTTTGCCTATAATTTCACAACTACGCATATTTAGGAAGTTTGCCGGAACTTACAGGTACAGTTAAACATAGTTTCAGAACTTCAAAGTTTTACACTTAGAAACACTGAGATACAAAAAATATCGACATTTTGTACACGATAATATATTGTTTTGTTTTCATTACGAATTCAATAATTCGACTCTTCTTATGTTTATTTGAAGGCATGTCATGAAAGCATCGTACAGTTTTAATATTAGTCTATTTTAATTGATTTACAACCTATTTCTAATTATTTTGTATTAATATAGTTTTTTATGAGTATAGCGGCGGGAATTCGTTTATTTATGTACATAATTTTTATTATAATGACTTTGAAGTTTTTAGTTAAGAGAACCAAACATAATAAAATATTGCTGTCTCTTACACAATGGTTCGTTACATCGAGACAGCAATATGTTTTTATTCAGTTCTGTTAACTAGAAACCTAAAATTTAAAGCCAACTTTATTTTTCTTGTAAAATATTGAGTTTTTATAAGCTCAGAAGTAGAATCAAATAAATTTAAAAGTTTTTTGTAAGACTTTGAGAGAGTTATTTATACAAAATTGATTAAGATTTAAAAGTAACATGTTTTTGTTTTGTTTTATATAATTAGCTAGTCAGGTGACCGAACACGATGATACAAGAAACACTACATTCAGGAAAAAAATGCTACCAAATAATTTTACAACCGATACTCACTAAAGAAGATACGAAACGTTAATTACCTAAAGCCAGATCAATTTACGTGTCGGCTTTCACTTGTGGTTCGACGAGAAACTACGAAATTAATCGTTAGTAGTTAAGTAGTACCACAAGAAATTTAAAGTTGTTTTGAAATCATGGCTCCTTGACAAAGCATTTTGCTAATTAAATGAATATCTTCGAATATTCTGACAACTTTGGGTTGTTATTCGGATATTTGTATCTATTATAATATTTTTTTTTAAACATTGACAAAGTGGAACTTTTTGTATGTCCGCGAGGACAAAACTGTCTTGGAGTACTGGCTTATGTTTGTATCATCCTAATCTTTACATAGTTTTATACATTAAATTATTTCATTTCATTAGACAATCATAACATTTCATCAAAGATCATACAGATCGAAGACTATTTTGTTATTTAACCCAGTTGTCATACCGAAACGTTTCGAAACGTTTCACATCTACGCTTTAGTGAGATCTCGTTTTTATGACTAACAACTGTAACAGAAAATATAATTATTAAAAATTTCGCGATGTAAATTGCAAATGTTCGTTCAGTCACTCCTTTGAGTACAAACTTTTTTTCACAGCAACAACGCCGCAGCACCGTTTTGCCGAGCAATCGCTCATACAATATTTAATTTTTCAAATGAACAGATAATCAGACTAATATTTTTTTATAAATTGAACAAAAATATATTTACATGCATAGTTCAGTTACAGTTGATAGTTATAATTTAAAAATGTATATTCGAATAAATTTCATAGATTTCGAAGTCCCCTAAGTAAAAATATGATTTAATCGATTATTTTGTTAATAAATTGACAAAAATGATATCCTAATTGACCGACAAGACAATGAGGTAGTCTCGAACTGATGTCTTTGTACATAATGGTGAACATAAAGGTATATGAGATTACATCAGCAAATTCCCGATAAATGTCATTTGAAGTGACTATATTAGGGATATGAAATTTCGAATCAGGATACGGATATGGATATAAGAATAAAATTATATCGGGTTCAGATATGGTTACGGCTATGTAGTTATTTCGGATTATCCGTTAGTTTCGGTTACGGATGTTCGATTTAAGTGAAATACATAAACACCAGGGTGCGGTGAAACAAAAACTTGTCGAAACATTTAGTTTTATTTAGACTCCGCCCTTATCCGAAACTTGCGAAACGGTTACGGATAGCTTTTTATTTCGGATATCCGATAGTTCCGGTTACGGTTACGGAGGTCCATAACATCCCTTAGACCTGTGTAACTTGGTAAAGCGAGGTCAAAAGTAAGCCCATTCAATACTAATTCGTTTTCATGGTAAACGTTTTTTTTCAGTATTGCGGTATTTCTATTATATTCTATCACAGAGATTAATTGTTAGTTATTGAGATTAATAATAGCCACTTCAAATAGTTTAAGAGGCTGAGGTAAATTTGTGGAACGAACAGGAGCATTTACAGACGCGTCTATCATGATCAACGTTCCCGCGCGAGCGTCTTGTGACCGAGATGTAATGAATATGAGGAGATGTATAACAGGATAGCGTAAGGAGCCATTCGGAAATGACATCACAAGAATTTTGTCATTTTTTGTACAAATTATAACTCTTATTATACTTTGCTAAATTTAGTGGGCTGAAGTCAGAAGCAAGCAATCCTTATTTCGGATTTTAGCATTCTGACTGAATTCTGTAGTAACTAAATTCAGTCGACTAAACATAGCCAAGTGAAATAAGCCTTTTGCCTTGTCCTTGTCTCAATTATTATAATTCATTGTTATTAATTTGAGATGCTCTTCCTCTCAGTGTGACGTCACAGAGTTTTAATTTAACTTGCAGGCAGTTTAAATAATTTAAACATAAAAGGTGTTTCATTGGCGTCAACGAATGATTTCAAAACGACAGATTTAGGGGGACCGTTGATGGCGTCGCTACTATCGCATTTCGAGCTATTTATGTGGAGGGATCACAAACTGTACACAACATTGCTTTTCAACTTTCGCAATTTGAAGTAATATTGAAAACCTTACGTGTGACTTTAGCGTGATCTAAATTATTATGAATTATTTCCCTACGGTATTATCGGGTTACTAAAGGCGTGTTTGTAAGACCAATAATAATTTAGATCGCAACCAAGACCTCTGTAATATTTTCAATATGAGTTCTACGTAAGCCCATTTGTCGCACATCCGTTATCAAATCAATTTGGGTTAGTAAATAGGTACATAGAAACTATGATTAGTAAAAACAAATCACAATTGAACTTAAACTATGTTTATTTCCTGAGGCATTCTGAGCGGAGGATTACCAAATAACTCTTGATTTGTCCTTAGGAAACGCCTCAGGAAGGACTTTGGTACTATGTATAATTTCTAATAATATACCGGAGCGGATGGAATAAAGAACGGATGGACCTTCTTTCTTTGGGTCGAAGACAGAACTCTGGATTTATATTACACAGCTGACCTAGCGAACTTCGTTTCCCTTTAAAGGTAATAAATGAACAAATTTAGGATTTTTACGGCTGATGTTTTTTGACTAATAATGTTTTTATTGACGCAAAACCATAATAACGTATTTTAATACTCTTTATGCCATTTCGGACGAAGACAAATCCAAAAACACAAATATCATTAAAAAAAAATGGTCCAGCCACCCATTCCGACATTTAAAAAAAAGGCAAATCCAAAAACATAGAAGTCTTAAAAAATATTCCAGCCGTTCTTGATTTATAAATGGTGCAATTAAGAGTCAATTGATACTAGCGCAGAGTCGATGCGCACCGAAGCGTCAAATTCTTCTGAAGCCCGAAGTTTGTCGAATTCGCGCGTCTTTTTTATATTTAAACAAATATGTGTATTATGTTGTGGAGATAAGGGTGAATTTGCTAAGTTAAGTTTCAGATTAACGCTTCGACTCTGCTCTAGTATAAATTGACCCTAACATGACTTTATTTTATTTATATAGATGTTTACAAGACTTCATGCGCGAACAATGATGACATGACAGAGCTAGAAATCTAGCAGCAACTATGATCGCGTCCCACTCTCTCCAACGGGAACGGCTTGTGTGTGAACGAGACGGAGCGACCATAGCAGCCGGGTGGGATAGGGCTCCGGTGTGTTACCTAGTGAGCGTCGATTGAGCGAGGTCTCGGGAGCGGGCGCGGGGCGAAGCCCCACTCGCCGGTTCTATGGTATGCGGACAGATTGTAGCACTTTACTGGCCTGGAATACAACAACACACACAGTTAACATATACACCCGTTTGGTACTGTTAGTATGGTAAGTATATGAAATGGTTTAAGGTATGTTTTGGATACGTTTCTAGGTATGTTTCGAGTATGTTCCATATGTAACGTATTTTTTTTTACATTTTTAAGGTTGACACTGGAGCGCCACCTCGCCTCACGTTAAGCGATGATGCGGTCTACGTATGAGCGTAAGCGTGGTTTCGTAGTGGCCTTGCGTCGTCTGCGCTAACTTCGGCAGGCGGTGGAGTGCGATTGGAAACCGCTATAGTTCCTTTCACACTATGTATACCTGGTATGTCGCGCGCGAAACGCTGAGTAATTGTGTATGTAGTGTGTAACGCTGACAGTTGTATGTAGTGTGTATGTTACCTCATACTCGCGCTCGGAGTCTAGCAGCCCGGTGACGGCTAGTAGCTGGTACTGTCGCGCGCGTAACGCCCGGGAGTTCCGTCGGAGCAGCCGCAGCGCCCCCTGGCACGCCGCGACGTTTCCGCAGAATATCTGACGCACCTGGACATGTTCTCTATTCAATACTGTTGTTTTCTATCCACTTTAATTCGCTTGTACAGTATTTTAATAGTCAAGCCCTTTCATTTGATACCGATATTGAGGGAGGTTGTGAAAAATATGTTTACCGCCATTTTGTGGAGGAGGCCATCTTGAATCGATGTTAACCAAACATAACTAAGGACAACCGCAAGGATACTGGGGTTCAAATGAAAAAAAAGCGCATTGAAATCGGTCCAATCGTTTTGCCTTTATAGCCACCAAAATCGTTTCACCTTCCAACGTTTGTAAAACTTTTACCTCTGAATAGTATTTTCCGAAAATAAACTACCGTTAAAAGCTAAAGTTAAAGCTGAACGCCCTTGATTCTCTCGTCACAAAAGCGAGTCCCAGCAATGTGACCATTTGGTTTTAGTAGTGGTAGGACTCTTGGCAGAGTCCGCCTGGGGAAGTACCACACCTTTGCCAGTTATTCTTTCAGAGTCAGATGGTGTTGTGTGAATTTTCCACCAATATTTATTCTACCGCCAAACAGTAATGTGAAAACATTACTGTGTTCCGGTTTGAAGGGCAATGTTTCCACAGAAATTACAGGGCTTAGAGATATAACAGCTTAAATCTCTGGGTGACGAGCGCAGTACAGTGCTAAGTAATGATTTGGAGTCTTCATGATCCAATAGTTGCGTGTCACTGTGCTGTTATGTGGCAGGCATGTTGCTTACCATCAGGCACATGTCCTGCTCGTCTCGTCACATTTTATTTAAAAAAAAATAAGCAGCTGACTGCTTATTTATGCTATTGCCGAGGCCGTTTAATTAGCATGATGTCTAAAACACTAATTAGCCCTTCAAATAGACGATAATCAGAAACATTGTTCACGTATTTTTTCTTCTATTTCACAAACGAAAATAACGAAGATACAGTCCGTAGAAGTTACGAGTGACGTCACTTCATTGTACTATTTTTATTTAGACGTGACGTCACTAGCCCCGCACTCCGAAAGTTTGATGATCTATATTTTTATTTATTTATTTTTTGATTTAACAAAATAAAAATTCGTGGTCCATATTTTTCCATATATTATAAAGCAAACAACCGCTAATATAATATACAACAATGAGAATGGGGTATGTAGCAACTATTATCGAACATTTACTGCTAAAATTGGATATATAAGTCATGTGAGGACGCAACAAGTAACATAATTTACGCAAGCAGTCGCCGTGGCCGAAATCGGCCTGGAATATATCATCATCATCACCTGCCTGACGGAGTAATCAAAATCGTTTATTTTTTACCCTGTCATCATCTTCCCAAATAATCGGTAGCCGCCTGAAGGGCCGGGTAACTTACTTGCGCCGGCGAGTGAGAGGGGTCCAGCACTAACAGCGTCGCCTTCCCGTCCTTGTGCTTCTCGTAACCTATTATTGTTCTCGAATGACCTGAAACATATACATATTATATTTACATATATTTTTATTTAATTTACTTTTACCTCTGGTCTAGTGTAAGTTACGGCTGGTCTAGTGTAAGTTACGGATGGTTTAGTGTAAGTTACGGATGGTCTAGTGTAAGTTACAGCTGGTTTAGTGTAAGTTACGGCTGGTCTAGTGTAAATTACGGGTGGCCTAGTGTAAGTTACGTTTGGTCTAGTGTAAGTTACGGCTGGTCTAATGTAATTTACGGCTGGTCTAATGTAACTTACGGCTGGTCTAGTGTAAGTTACGGCTGGTCTAGTGTAAGTTACGGATGGTTTAGTGTAAGTTACGGCTGGTCTAGTGTAAATTACGGGTGGCCTAGTGTAAGTTACGTTTGGTCTAGTGTAAGTTACGGCTGGTCTAATGTAATTTACGGCTGGTCTAATGTAACTTACGGCTGGTCTAATGTAATTTACGGCTGGTCTAGTGTAAGTTACGAGTGGTCTAGTGTAAGTTACAGATGGTCTAGTGTCAGTTACCAGTAGTCTAGTGTAAGTTACGGGTGGTCTAGTGTCAGTTACGGCTGGTCTAGTGTAAATTACCGGTGGTCTAGTCTAAGTTACAGGTGGTCTAGTTTAAGTTACGGGTGGTCTAGTGTAAATTAAAGGTGGTCTAGTGTACGGGTGGCCTAGTGTAAGTTACGGTTGGTCTAGTGTAAGTTACGGGTGGTCTAGTGTAAGTTACGGGTGGTCTAGTGTAAGTTACGGTTGGTTTAGTGTAAGTTACGGGTGGTCTAGTGTAAGTTACAGGTGGCCTAGTGTAAGTTACGAGTGGTCTAGCGTAAGTTACGGGTGGCCTAAGTAAGTTATGGGTGGCCTAGTATAAGTCACGGTTGGTCTAATGTAAGTTAAAGGTGGTCTAGTGTAAGTTACGGGTGGGCTAGTGTAAGTTACGGCTGGTCTAGTGTATGTTACGGCTGGTCTAGTGTAAGTTACAGGTGGTCTAGTGTAAGTTACAGGTGGTATAGTGTAAGTTACGGGTCGTCTAGTGTAAGTTATGGGTCGTCTAGTGTAAGTTACGTGTGGCCTAATGTAAGTTACGAGTGGTCTAGTGTAAGTTAGCTTAGTTAGCTAGTCGGGAGAACAGCGACTGCTGATCCAAAACCCCTGGATCGAATCTCACACGTACTACTATTTTTCGAAGGCCTATACATAAAGCCGCTATCTAAAAAACGGTGAAGGAAAACATCGTGAAAAAACCGACAAGTAACTAGAATCTTTTGAGGTCATGCGCCACCCACAAACCCGCTCTAGGCCGCGGCGGTGTATTATCTGACTCTCTCGTTGCGAGAGAAGTTCCCGAGTCCCAGCAGTGGGAACATTTAGTGGGCTGTAAGCTACCTTGGTGTTGCAGATAGAGTGGGGGCTTGAACCCGGCGGGGTCGGTGGTGAAGTACCGGAGCACCCAGTCGAACAGCGCGGGGTGCGCGCCCTCCGCGCTCGTCGGCTTGTGGAAGTCGATCAGCTGACACCTGCGGGAAAACATACATACATACAAACATACACTAAAAGGCATAATAGGCATGAAGACTGAAAAAATAAAAAGTCCGTCAATAGATTATTTTAAAATATTGTACACGTATTTTTATTTTGTTTCATAAACAAAAAGTGACGAAGGTATAGCTCTTAGAAGTTTCGAGTGACGTCACTTCATTGTAAAATTTTTACGAAGACGTTTTTTAAGAAGAGTGCAAAAAACCTACTACCATTTTTTTGGTTATTATTGATCGTAAGTTTCATAAGTGCCTCAATTTAGATTTCTTAGAGAACACTGTCGCCTCATCTATTCTGGTTTTTCATTGAATTGAGTTATTATCCAATAGATGGCGCTTTACAACTTCGAGAAAATGTTATAGATAAATAAACGTTTCATTTATGCTATTTAATTCACGTTACACGCGTGTGTCCAAATTTTAAAATTATTTCATGATACATAGAAATTAAACTAGGATAGTTTAATATAAGTCGTTATATTTTTGATTGCAAGTTATTTGTTTTTATATTAAGTAGCCGGAGTATACATATATTACGAACTGGTTCGCCATTTAAATTATGAAGATTATCACAGTAGGTACTAGGTAATATCGTAAGTAGAAAGGTGAAAATTTGCGTTTATCTTCCTCAACCCCTCACGTGCTTTATGTCAACAAGCGTTGCTTCCGCGAAGCTCAAAGTCAAAGTTCTTTATTGATAAATGTACAATTTACACGTCAATTTAAAAAAATAAAACAAAATACGAGCATACAAAGAGTATACATTCTCTGCTTCAGTACTCTCTATTGGAAGACGGATTTTTACATGTATACGTTTTAACACGTTATAATGTTGGTACTAGCCTGTTCGTAATTTCAATTACGCGAAATTTACCGCTAATACAATAGAAATAAAGCTTAATTTGGCCTAAACAAAATACGAATGCCACCGCGCCATTTCTTGATCGTCCGACAACATTTTGCCTCACGACGAAGAACGTTATTTAGCATATTATTATATAGCTATGACTTAATTAGGTCCTCACTTTATCCTGAGCGAGGAGAGCACAGTGACCACTTCGCAGGCGCCGATCCACTTCCGAGTGTTGTACAGCTTTGACCCCAGCTGTTCCGAACCCTGGACAAGAAACAAATTAAAATGTTGACTGCAGATCCCTCGGCGAATTGGACGTCGATGATGGACTTGAATGTAGTAGTCTGTATTCCAAAGTTTCGACCGTTCCGTTCATACGTTACGATGTGATTGAGCAACAAACATCCATCTATTTATTATTATCTATACTATATTTATATACATATCTAGTTACCGAATGTCAAGCAAAAATAAGTAAGAAACCGGATATGTGTTGAACTATACCATAAAAACTTGGTAGAAAACCGGCAATTGAAGCAAATTAAGCACAACGAGTTACCTGTGTATCGAAGCCTTTTTGCCAGGCCTTCTCCACGAGGAGCTGTAGTTTCGGTATGGAGGGCACGCACTCGCAGTCCTTCTGCGCGGGCGCGACGCCCGCCGCGACGCACGCGCCGTACCCCGGGTGCTTCACCAGCGATGACAGGACCATCTGCATGTTCCTACGATAAATATACGTTTTAGAAAGTTCGATGACTCAAATTAACTACAGTAGAACCTCGATAACTTAAAGTCCAAGGGAAACAAAAAATATTTTAAGTTATAGAGGTTTTAAGTTATCAAGGGTTTTGGTTTTGGGCTCTGATTGGATGAGAACATATTATTTTTTGAAGTTATAGATGTTTTTAAGTTACCGAGGTTTGAGTTATCGAGGTCCTACTGTATTATTTTTTTATAAAGCGAGATCGTTTCATAGTTGACGTTCCAAAGACTGGAACTCGAGTTTTAACATTTTTGTGATAAGAACGTCTAGGCTGTGGAATGCGTTGGCTGAGTGGGTTGATCCCGATGGTTACAATCTTGGTGTCTTCAAATCGAGAGTAAATCAGTATTTTTCTAAGTAAGCACGCTACATCGTAGACCGCACCGTCGCTTAACTTCAGGCGAGACAGCGGTAAAGTGTAAACCTATTATTATAGGTGTACACTTGTTGTAGGGGAACCTGTTGTACGTTGGACAGTGTTGTACCTAGAACAATCGTAATTTTTCGAAAATTCCCGCACTCTCAAATAATATCGTCCATGGCAGTCGAAACAGCCTTTGACAACTCTAACGTGAAGTTAGTTGTGATTCGCTGGCACCGCGTCAGTGCAAACAGAAAAGATACTTTGTTATTTACTACTCAAAAAAGTTCATTTTTTGCACTTTACTTCTTGCCTATTTATTTCTCACAATAAATATTTATAAAAAATCTTTTATTCCCAACCTAATCTCCATATATGTAGATAATAAACAGTATGGGTGTTTAAAGCTTAAGTCAATTTTAAGTGGGTTTATTTATGTAGTTTGACTAAGTTGTTGAGATGTTGTACGTTGGCCCCCCAACTGACTATGTACCTTGGACACTGGCCTAGGTACACCGTATCGATTGTACCATGGACACTAACCTACCTATATTTTTTTTTGTAGAAAAAATGCCGCTAAGTACCTATGATAAATATAATCCCATCAGATTAATGAAAGAGAAAAAGTTAACACTTCATGGAGCTTCACACACACCAGAAGAAGAAAGCGTTCAACAAGGCTGCTAAGGCATGCAGAAAGGTTTTACAGAGGGCTCGTTTTGACCATATTAGTCGAATATGGAACAAACTAGCTTCATACCCTGCGGGTAGCAAAGCGTTTTAGTCCCTAGCTAAATCGGTCGAATCGAACTTCTGTCGCCCCTCACTACCTCCCAATGCTAAAACCTGATGGGACGTTGGCTCACACCGCAACAGAGAAGGCAAACTTGTTTGCATCTCAGTTTGCGGAATCTTCGCTTCTAGATGCTGGTAGTGCGATACCTCCTACTCCACCTGGCAGTCCAACTGTAATGTCTGAAATACATATTCGCCAAAAGGAGGATACCAAAGTGCTACGCAATCTGGATGTGAATAAAGCCAATGGCCCGGACGGAATTCCTGCCATAGTACTGAGGGTTTGTGCACCCGAGTTGTCTCCAGTACTAACTCGCCTGTTTAGACTTTCTCTCCAAACTGGGCAAGTGCCGAAGTCGTGGAAGCTTGCTAACGTGCAACCTGTGCCCAAAAACGGTAGTCGTGCTGACCCTGTCAACTACAGGCCCATCTCAGTCACGTCCATACTCTGCAAGACTATGGAACGTGTCTTAAACCACAGGCTCCCGACATACCTAGAATCGAACGACCTCCTCAGTGACCGGCAATACGGGTTTCGCCGGAACCGGTCCACCGGGGATATTCTAGCGTATGTCACCCACATCTGGAGTGAAGCTATCGAGAAACTAAATTCTTGCACCAACTGGAGTTAACAAGTTGGATCTGTGAATAGTGCCTGAAGAGGAACTACTGTTACTACGATAGCTGCTTGTAATACTGGAGGAGGATTTATTCCTCCAATGCTCATATTTCCAAGAGTTAATTTCAAGGAGTTCATGATTCACGGAGCACCATAAGGCTATTTAGGTGCTGCAAATCCATCACGATGGTTAATGGTTTATTTAATTATTGCTATCTATAGCCATGTTTATTGTTGATCGCAAGTGTTGGTATGATCACCCAATTATTGTAGACATTAAAAAATAAACCGCCTACAGCAACCGCTGGTTTTTATCTTCATTTAATCCTCATGTGTCCAAAGTACAACTGGTGCGGTCCAAGGTACATCAGGTCTGTTGTACCTTGGACAGTTTTCCCTTTTTTTTTCTAGCGGCTTTAGTTTCTAGCTTCATATTAAATCCGTAGATTTTATGCACTAATTAAATAGCTGAATAACTAATCTTTCCATTGTTCCCATAATTGGTAGATTTTATTCTCATCGTTTATTAAAAAAAAATGAAAATGTAAAAAACTGACCTAGGTACAACAGGTTCCCCTACTACTATTGTTGTAGGACATGCGCCTGATGGTAAGTAACACGCCTGCCCATAACAGCACAGTGAAACACAGCTATTGGAACATGAAAAGTCCAAATTATTACCTAGCTCTGCACTGCGCTCGTCACCCAGAGATATAAGATGATTTACCTCTATGCCCTGTAATTTCTCTGGAACCATTGCCTTTTAGACCGGAACATAGTGATGGTTACACATAGCTGTTTGTTTAGAATAACTGGCGAATGTGTGGTACTCTGCAAAGAGTCCTTACCAATACAAAAATATAGTCCGTCGGTTAGTTTTTTAAAAAATACTGTCCATCTATTTTTTTCTTTCAAATCTCAAACAAAAATGCTGAAGATACAGAGTTTAGAAATTTCGAGTGATGTCAATTCATTGTACGGTTCTTACGAAAACGTGACGTCACAACTCTAGTATCTTTGTAGATTTCTAATAACTTGAGAAAACAAAAAAATACGTGTCTTATATTTTTTCATAATTTGTTATAATTTTGACTCTTTTCACCGCCACCCTTATTTGCACCCTTAAAAAAGGTGGATTTCGTCACAGTCATCTAATCACAGTTATTTGTGACACGCGGTGGCACGCAGTACCCCCAAAAGCACACAAGAGGCACACGGAGTTTCCAATGAATTTCACCTTTCACCTTTCGAGAATTAGAATGCCACAGAGAAGAATTGACAAAAAAGGCTATAAATATTGGTACTTGGGTATTTACCTATACCCGCAGCCCCAGCCCCTGTCCCCGTAGGTGCTCGCGTAGTGGTCCACGGCGCTGCAGAGGTACGTCTTGGAGATGGAAGGATTCTGCGCGTTCAGCTGCGCTATCCTCTCCAGCAGGCCTGGAACGCAGGCGTCTGTTCTCAGTTATACGGACACTTTTATTGTAAACTGGCTGACCAGGCGAACCGATACATAAGGCTGTAGGCCAGCGAGCAACACGGCAGGGAGTAGGCATACACAGCGTTTCCCCTCTGTCAAAGTACAAGTCCGCGTGGACCATGGCGTTTGATGATATATTGTGGCTGAGGGCGGGGCTAGATTTGTGAATGGTGCTTTATTTTTTATGTGTTAGTGATTTGGCTGCGTGAGTATGATCGGCAATGGATCGGTACAGGTATGTTTTGTATGTAATAGTGCGGCTTTGCGCTAGTGTGCAACTTTCCCCTCCCGCAAGAAATGACAGAAAGATGAACTATATTTTTTAGCTAAGCCTCCGTGCTTGCGCAGAATCGAGTTGCTCGATGCTGTAGGCAGATGGCCGCATTTCAAATTTCGCAATCGGACTGCGCGTTTGGTTTGCATTTCTATTGCAGTCGTGTCAACTGCATTCAAACTGCACCTGAACTGCGATTTGCGGTTGGATTGCCGTTGAAATATGGACCGTCTGTATAGATCCTAAGAGGCAATAAATAAGCAGATTTAGAAGTTTGACTGATGTTTTGACCGATCATTTTTGAAGTTAAAACTTCCTTTGAAAACTCACACACAGATTTTTCGAGGGCTGCGAATGGAGCTTTGAAATGAATGAAATGTTCGGGTGAACTTGAGACTGCTTGAGCGAGATAGTTAGCTGATGCGGAACACGGCCTTGGGGCGCTGGCATTATGTTTGGGTGGTGCTGTATACTATATATTTATATTCAATTTGTTATGTAATAACTTTTATTTTTAATTGTGCAAAATTATTTAATGGTTTTTAGTAATTATTTCTTCATTTAGTTTTTACTTCTGCCGTGCGGTGTTAAACACACACATTTTTTATTGATGAATTTCATATTTTAATGTTTATTATGCTATTCCGGATGAAGATAATCCTAAAACACAAAAATAGAAGCGCTCTGCTGTACACGGGTCACTTCAGGCTGTTTGTGTTATGAGGGCGTTTTCACAGAAATGTTCACTCTTGTACCCTCTTTGGGCATTCCAGAACATTCCATTTTGTTTCCAAAACTTGTTTCGAAACAAATGTAGTACTTGTACAACAAATCCTTTTATTCTCAATCTCAATCACATCGTAACGTTTGAATGGATCGGGGTGAAACTTGGAACACAGATAGATTATATTCTGGAAGAACACATAGGCTCCTTTTTATCCCGATATAACGGGAACTATGCTATATAAATCCGCGGGTCGCTGCTAGTTTGGTATAAAAGCTAGTCAAAAATGGAATGTTCCGGAGAGTGATAATAGGGAGTATACATTTTTGTGCAAATGCTATGAGATAGATGAATGAGTGACGTCACCGTCAGTTCGGGAGGTGCCCGCGTCGCGGCCGGTGGCACAGGCCCGGCGCAGGCCGACGCTCCGCTCGTAGTACCCCGCCACGGACAGCGCTCCGCTGTACACGGCCCGCTTCAGGCTGTTGGTGGCTCGCTCCTGGTACGCTTCCTCGTCTTCCTCCTCCATGCCATACTGAGCCTGTGATAGATATCATAGGGCACTGAGAGTTTTATGTCGGATGCACTTCAAACAGTGTGCAACTGAATTGTATGATCTAATACATTGCTCTTTTTCTACCGGACTGCTCTTAACTCGAAAAAGTAACATCGTTTCATGGTTCATGTCCCAACAACACAAACGAAGAGGTTTGGTTCTACATTTGTGATGAGAATATCTAGGCTGTGACGTGCGTTGCCTCAATGGGTTTTACCCCATGGTTATCTAGACGAAACCGATTCTTCTAAGTAAACACGCCTCATCGTAAACCGCATCATCGCTTAACATCTAACGAGACGGCAGTCAAGGGTAAACCTATAAAAGTTAAAAAAAATTTGAAAAACATGGTTCTTACCTTTACATAATATATTTAATCAATCCATTGGTAACTCACACATGGTATGATCAATGCAGTCCAACTCAAGTTACAGCCATGTCTGGCACTTTCCCACTGTGTTTTTGAAGCCACGTGTGAAGGTGAAGGAAAACATCATGAGCAAATCAGCATGTTCCAAAAATCTTTGTCACGCATCATCCACCAACTCTCACTGGGCCAGTGTGGTGGATAATGGCCACGAGTCCTAGCAAGGGATTCATTTAGTAAGGTGCTTATGTTTATATTCTGTACCGGGAATATAAACTTACTCTGAGCAAAGCAAACTCCTGTTCTTCCCTGCAGCGTTGAGCCTCCCTCTCTGCATCAGACAGCCCCGACGCACCGCTCTCCTCACCCCTCTCGAAATGCTCTTCTATGTGTTGGATCTAGAACAAATAGGTAGCTTTTCTATACCAATTGAAATAAAAATATGTTTAATTGATTATAGACTTATAGTATTTTCAGTCCATTACAATTTCTTTACACAGTGGTATTATGTCAGCACCTGTACTGTATGTTGGTGATAATATGGCTTGCAGAATCTCTCACAAGAAGCAAGTCAATGTCCAAAATGTTTCAAGGACATGTGTGATTCGCCAACTCGCACTTGACCAGTGTGGTTGACAGTAGCTTTGAATCTCTCCTTGCAAGAGAAGGTCTTGATTTCTATATGGGCTGTGTGTTTTTTAAATGATGCTACAAACACCATAAAGATTTCATACAAGAAAGAATGCTGTGCTATAATCGTCTTCCAAATTTTAACCCAATCTTTTTAGGCGTTCCAACATCATTGAGCGACAAACATCCAAACATTTATATTTATAATATTAGCAGGTTACCAGTTCGTGCTGAGAGAGTGGCAGCGGCTGGCAGCACACCGGGCAGTTGCTGACAGGACTCTCTTCCATCATCTCCACGTCACACGACGCATTGTCTACTTGATCCTGGAACAGACATCAGTACACCTCAATAATTGCCCTAAAAAATAGCACCATAACCTCTGTCCTCATACTGGAATGCCACAAAGCACTCCAATCCATAGCAGGGATGAATAGAGTAACTCTCCAATGCCTGCGGGCTTTCTTACTTTTGTTTTTTGGCTCATATTTGTAGGCAGATAGGCGCTATACATCTACGAAGCTTGTCTGTTATCGGATGAAAAATATTATTATATAAATTTATACATAGGTGCCTACTTAGACGTAAATAAGTAGATAAAATGAAACACTTAGAGACACATTCATAGTTAAGGTAATTTAAGATAAGAACAGCCTTTAGGATATTTTTTACAAAGGAGTTTTCTAAACAGTGCCAATCATTGTATAGCGAGTAGTATTTTAAAAGTGACTTTACATAGAAATGTAAACAAGGAAAAGCCAATGCCCTGATTATGTTAGGGATTAGCATCGCGGGCCGGGCATAAAGAGCCCGGACATAATAAAAAAAAAAAAATGCATTAAAGGATATAACGAATCACTAGGTAACGACGCAGTTGATGAACTGGCCAATAGAGGAGCAAAGGCTAGTTGGACCGGAACCTTTAATGACCTTAAGCCCAAATAAAAACATGACTGAAGGAAAATACTGGGAAAGCACATTCAACGGAATGGAAAAACATTGAAAGTTGGAGGCGAACCACAAATGTTATTGCGGTGGCATAAAAAAAAAACTTGCCCACAACCTTATCAGATTAAGCAGGGACAAAATCAGTAAAGTTATAGGTACTATGACTGTCCTCTAAACAAGAATCTATTCCACATATGTCTGACAGACAGCCCTCTTTGCAGAGGATGCTTGGAGGAGGAAGAAACGCCACTGCATGTGATTGTGGAGTGCAGCAGTGTGGCAGATCAACGGGCAGAATTCCTCCATTCCTCAGCAGCAATCCCAGAGTCTGGTCTTTTCGGATAGCCTGGGAAGTTTGTAGTAGAAGAGGCGATGTGCGGAAAAGGCCCTGCTTAACTAACTAACTAAGTAGTTAGTTAGTTGGACAGGGCCTTTTCTGCACTTCACAACTTCGCACTTCACACACCTCAATAATTGAGATTATTATAAAATTGTACTAGCAACACCTTATTGTTTTATCCTGTAGTGTTAATTTCTGTCATTTTTAAGCATTAAAAAGTAGCCTATGTGTAATTCCAGACTATGACGTAGCTGTGTTCCAAATTTCAAAATCCATTCAGTCATTTTAATGTGATTGAGCACCAAACATCCAATCTTTTACATTTTCAATATTAATAGTGTGTTTTAGAGCTTAGTTAGCACACAGGCGTTACCTAGGATCCAACAGAAATGTTCAATAAAGAAGCAGAGAAAATTAATTAAAGATTTAATGGAGAACATGAAACAAGTCAGTGAACAGAAAGAAATACTTAACACACCGAGAAGACACTCATAGAATACACAAGGCATTGTCATTCACCCAAACAAATGTTTAAGTACCTACCTTAGCCTTTTCTAAATTAAAAAAAAAAACTTTTATTCACTTAGCATACCTATTTTCAAATTCTTTCTACACCTCCGTTACTCAATTTATTAGTGATTTCGTCTAAAACTGTGTTTCTAAAGAGATTTGCAATCATAAGTGGTGTTGAATTCAGTTGAAATGAATAGACTAAGTATAATTTAGGTTCTTACCCTTTTCTGTGGGCTCAAAATATCTCGATGCTCAACATTGACGTGCATCTCAACATCCGCGCCGCTCACAAACTCTCTCTCACATATAGGACACTGGAATGAGGAACCGTGAGGGCCCGGAGACATAGCCATCGCTGCGGTCTTGTTATCTAAGAAAACTTGCGTGTCCAAAGTTATGGTAGGGTTCGACAATCCAAGAGTCTGATTTGAATTAGCATTAGCGTTTGCATTTCCCATTACAGTTGGAGATGTAAGGTCAAAATGAGCTCGGTTTATGTGTTCTTCCAGTTTCCGAGGACATGTTGATGTGAAATCACAAAGAAGGCACTGAAAACACAAAAGAAGTGTAAACATTTTCAATTAAAGTGATGTTTCCATTTTTTAGAACCATTTTTGTATTTTTAACTGGAGACTGAACGTATTTTTCATACCTCTTACTTATATTTTGTTTCTTTCCTTGTTTATATTCATTGAATTTGAAGCAAAAAACAAATTAATATTAGCAAAATAGTAAACAAAAACAATCAATTTTTGGCGGTCATCTGTCCATGACAGTGACAACATAAAAGTAACATTTCTGGCGTAGGACACGTTTTTTTATAAATTTTGGCAAGTAAAATAATTATCATTATTCCACAGCATCAAAACAAAGTGGTTGATCTTTACCTGCACAGTAGGACTAGGAACAGATGATTTCTTGGGTGTGTTAGGTTTTAACTTCAATGTGAGTTGAGACCTGAGAGGAGACCCTTGACCAGCTCCTGCTGATATAATCTGAAGCGAAAAGTACCGTAAATGAATACCTACTATACAGTCAAATGTGATAGATGTGAAATTATAATTGATAAATGTGAAATTAGAATTGTGTTATTATCATTTGAATTCCTAATTATTTAAGGTAAAAGTAAACCAAAGTAAATATTTACCGTTAAATCCTTACCTTGGATTTATTAGGTGATCCTTCGTAGCTACTATTATTATGACTAGGGCTAGAATGAGATCCTGAAAGTAAAAAGTTGGTAGGTATATCGTATAAACTTAGTAACTTTTATAAAACAGCGTTTCTCAAAGGGCGTCATTAAAACTTACCCTTTTTATCGTACCCGTTGACCTCATTTTCGGTGGAGTTTTGCCTGCTCTGCATCTTTTTGGGAATTACACCGTTATTAATGTTAATGTTCTTGAGCCCGTTGCTGAGGTTAATGTTTTTCGGCGACCGCGATAACTCTTCTTTCTCACTTTTATGATAATTTTCCTGAAAACACATTATATTATCTTAGAATAACATTCAAACAGTGAGTTATTAGTAATATTTATGATGATTAAAACAACATGGGTTACTTTGAGGCACTATACTTCTGAATGTAAATTCAAAGCAGTCCACTAAAAAAGTTCCCACTGGTCCGGGGCTTCTGGCTCAGTGCGGGTTGGGTAATAACGCATGTCTTCGAAAGATTCTTGGTACCAGCCACGTTTACCCACAATGTCTTCCTTCGCCGTTTTTAAATTAGCGGCATTACGCACATAACTTCGAAAAGACAGCGGTCTTTTCGTAGTCTTTTCGAACCAAGGACTCCGGATCGGCTGTCGCCGTTCTCCCGACTAGGCTAGCCGTAACTTGAATCCAAATTCAATGGACTACGAAGCAACTTTTTCAGTAGCTTGCTTTTCCAATTACTGAACTATATAGATTGGTGAACGACATAAGATTGTTCATACCATTATAAAATTCCCATGATAGAATCTATTCCAAATTTGGGGCAAAATAATAGTAATAATAAATAGTAATAGTATGTGAAATATCCATAATTACATTTATTTATTTAAAGGCGTTCTTAGTTTTTCCCATGTTAGTCATTACGGTGTGCGTTTTTACAAATATTTTTACCTGTTAGCCAATATCGTGTGCGTTCTTACAAAAAGGCTTACCTGATATCCATTATGGTAGGAGTTCTTTGAGATAGCGCCGTTGTGGTAGGACGAGGAATTGTCGGGGCTGTGCCAGCCATTCACGGAGCCGGGCGTGGTATAACTACAGCTGTCCGTCGTCGTCATCTTGGAATCCTCGTCGAAACTGTGAAAATTACCCCCTTAGAACATTCAGAGTTGTCGAAATATATACAACAACTAAAGCAATAGGGATTTGCAGACGCCGCCTCGGGAAATACCACATTTATAATGTATAAGTAGCTAGTTTATAAAGTTGTGTGCTATTATAATTAAGCTCACACTAGTTTATAGTGTATTTTAAGCTCAGTGTTTAGACTTCTGATGTTTTTTTATTTTTTGTTTCAGCAATAAATTTTCAAGCTTAAGTAAATTCGATTTAAAAGTCCTATAGGTACCTACTATTACCAATAGTAAATAAATAGATAAAATAAAAAATATGTTTATTCTTCTTAACAGCGAGGAGGATAAAGGGTCTAAAAGTAGAAGGACCTATCATTTTATAGACTTTAGTCTTGTCATGTGAGATAAATATATAGAGGCTGGTTGCCTGGAAGAGATTGCTCTAAGGCTTAGAGTCTAAGCAATAAGGCCGCCATTTTTGGTGATAGTTCATAAGTGTTCTACTGTAATATTTCTGTTTTTGTGTCACAATAAAGAGTTATATATATATAAATATTTTGCGACTTCGTAAAACTTCTTTCAAATGGCATATATGAACTCGATGTCAAGATATCAAGATAATACGGATATAAGGCACAGACTAAGTAGAGAGTGATATAAGGCATCATAGAAAATCGTTTAATTATTACTGTGGCCCATAATCCCAGTCCCCAAGGATTGATGGTCGCCTATAAAATATATTTTCTTCGGCAGTTTGCCAAATTTGTATTATGCTCGGAAGAGACGAGCGTGTTTATCCGAGGGGGAGGAAATTTGGAGATAGCGCATAAATATTGGTCTGTGTCCAAATAAGTCCGTCGTTTAGCTCTGTGGCATACAAAGAGATATTTGCAAAACCAAAATATTTGAGAAAGCTAAACACATGCAGGATAAAACAGAAGCGATGGATAAAAAAGGGCGATACAAAAAATAAAGAAAGAATCAAAGGACACACTAGAAAAACATGATGGAAGCAAAGGATAAGATTGAAAAACTGAGAAAGTCAAGGAAGAAGATAAGAAAAGTACGAAAGAATGACAGAAACTAAAGTTAGGAAATAAGTCAGGACAAAGGAAGAAATGACGATGTAATCAAAGTAATGCTTAGTGAAAAAAATAGAACTCAGGTACGTAGGTACATAGAAATAGATAGTTTCCTAAAGATAAAGTTCCCCTATCTAAGATTCTGGTCATCAATGAAGGCCATGAGCTCGCGTTCAGTCGTGACGTGAGGCAGTAGGTGGTGTCGATGAGTTCGAGCTGCAACACGATACCCTCACAGAAGGACCACTCAGGGTCGTATAAATGACAAAAGGTAGACGGAAAATGTTACCGGCTGGTCTAGTCAGGAGAACGGTACCTGCCGAACCGGGGACCGAAGTCATGTGCGTGATGCCGCTAACTTAAAACGGTGAAGGAAAACATCGCGAGGAAACCGACATGTACCTAAAACCTTTCGATCGAATCATCCACCAACCCGCACTAAACTAGCGTGGTGGATTGTGGCCTTAACTCTCTCCTTGCAAGAGAAGGCCCGAGTCCCTGCAGTGGGAACATTTAGTGGGCTGTTGATGATGAGATGGAAAAAACCCTTTTTTTTTCGTCTACTTTTCGTCATTGCTACGAGTAAACAGAGAAACATCGAAACTAAGGCGCTTTGAAAACGGCCGGGTGGGCTGTATTTATGCCCACGAAGCAATATCGACTGCAAACTCATTGGCACCGCAGTCTTTTCGTTCTGCATGTGCGTTGGTGGTGGTTCTCCTACCTCGGGCTTTGGTCATCGATGAAGGCCATGAGCTCGCGTTCTGGCGTGAGGTAGTGGAGGTGGTGTCTCTGCACGTGGCCCATAAGCTGATGTTGCGGCACGGCGCCCCCGCAGAAGGGGCACTCGGGCCGGCCCGCCACGTGGGCCTCCAGCGTGTGAGTCCGCATGCCCTCGTCCGTCAGGCCCTCCGCGCCGCATAGCTCGCACGTGTACGGGAATGGGCTGCTTGACATCATGCACCTAAACACCAATAAAAATTGATTGTCTGTAATGTCAGTTGATTTAAGGACGATAGTTTAACGTGACGTCATAACAAAACATTGATAGATGCGGCGCAAGCGTACCTACAATGATCGTAACGGGACAATGACCGTAACAGAACATAACGGGTCACTTTTTCGTGCATGCAGCCGGCGTTCATCGATTTATTAGACGTTGTCACGTGAAAACAAATTTCAAGTAAGGTCAATCGGGGTAAATGCAACTAAAAAATTTGAAGTTCCATGTTTGAGCGAACACAACTTTTTTTGTTTTAAATGATCGTTCAATATTGTGTTTTAGTGTATAGCATGGTTATTTAAGATTATTTTTGGCCTATCAAATATACAAAAAACGTAATAAATAAGTCATAATTGAGATATTTCCTCAAACTGGCAGCAAAAGTTACATTTACCCCTGTTTGGGGGTTAATGCAACTAACTGTTACTGCTCTTGATCTATTTGAGTAAGAACCACCAAAACTAAACAAAATAGAGTGTTTCAATAAAATTCATTGGATTGTCAACTTTCAGGATTTGTAGCAAGGTCTTATTTTGCGTAAAAATGTTTTAAAATAATAATGGGGGTTAATGCAACTGTTATTAGGAGAATCAGTGCGGGGAACACAACAAATTGGCATTATCGATAATTTTGGTGGCAATTTTTAGATATGCAACTTATGCATTGCATTAAACAAATATAAAAAATAGGTTAAAGGTTCCACTGTAACCCCCCAAATTACTTTGAATAATTAATTTACTTGCGACATACAGTTGAAACTTAGATTTTTTTACTTATTCTTGTAAAAAACAACTTTAGCTGGCCAGGGAGTGCAAATAGAATAAAACCAACTCATTTTAAATGATGTTAAATATTTACTATTAAAAAAAAACAAATGGATAAACACTATTTTACTAAATAACACATAAGTACTTGCTTAATAATATTCAAAACTTTGGTTCAGTTAACAATGCCACTCTATGGAACTTTGTATTTTTTTTTTCAAATATTAATACAATCAGCGACCAAGTACTTGAACTCTTTTTTGTCAGAGGCCAATTTTTTCTTCCCTTTCCTTTGAAAAGATAGATAGATAGATAGATAGATAGATAGATAGATAGATAGATTAACTCTTTATTGCACTTCACAAGTAAACAAAGTTACAAAAATATACAAAAACTAAGAAATAAATAAAGTTACAATTGGCGACCTTATCGCTAAAAGCGATCTCTTCCAGGCAACCGCTGGATGGAAAAGGAGAAATGAAGAATAAGAAGACGGGGAAGTACAAACAATAAGTAGATAAAATATATTTAGAAATCTGTATAAATGAAAATTAACTTTTTAGCATACTATTATAAATACCCTACAATACTATTAAAATACACCTACATATTAATAACTGTACATCCTAATACACAAATACGAATATAATATAAACTAATATATAAATATCATGTTTTACTAAAGGAGATATGGAATGAAATTTATATACTTAAATTATTTACGATTTAAATCAGAGTAGGTAATGACGTCAACTAAGTAAATTATAACGTAGACAGATAGTTCTGATGGATCAGCTGTTTGAAAACAGCAACTGACGGAGCTTGTCTAGTAGTTACAGGCAAAGCGTTCCAAAGCTCAACGGCTCTAAACGCGAACGATTTGCCGTAGAAATTTTCCCTGCGTGCTAATGGCGATTGGAGTGACAAGTTGTTCTTAGACCGGAGGGGCAGAGAGTGCGCATCGCTCCAGAAGGTAAAAACATCTTTCAAATAACGCGGTGACGAGGGGTTAAATAAAATATTATAGAGCAGAGATAAAATATGAGCATTCCGACGAAGGCGAATGGGAGCCACTTGAGCTGCATACGAAACTGAGATACGTGATCATATTTGCGCAAGCCAAATATGAATCTTATACAATAATTTTGGAGACGCTCAAGTTTATTTAGCAGGTCTTCATTGAGGTCAAGATAGCAGATATCTGCGTAGTCTAAAATGGGAAGAAGAAGAGATTGTGCAAGCGCAATTTTAGTAGCAGTGGGTAAAAGTTTCGTAGTCGTCTCAACGATCCACCAGATGCAAACAATTTACTACTGACTGCTTTCAGGTGATGTTCCCAGCTTAACGTGCGATCGAAAATCACGCCAAGATTTTTGACCGATTCGCTGTACGGAATTACTATTCCGTCGAAAACCACTTCTGGAATGGAAGCCCAGTCGACTCTAGAGATCATGTAAGGACTCCCAATCACTATTACTTGCGTTTTGTTGGGGTTAACACTCAATCCAAAAGAGTTGCTCCAGTGAACAATTTGTTGAAGATCAGCATTTACAAGTTCAATGGCAACTTTGAGATCTGAAAGTCGGGCCTGGGAATAAATTTGAAGGTCGTCTGCATAAAGGTGGTAGGAAGAATTAAGGTTTTGAGAGATTGAGTTTATAAAAATAGCAAAAAGAAGAGGTGATAGCACGCCGCCTTGAGGGACACCGGCATTTGTACTACACCAAGACGATAAAACATCGTCGAGGTGAATACGTTGTCGGCGTCCCTGTACGCGTACAAACTGTATTGTGAACCAAAAACTATGCGTCTAGTAGCTCCATGTACCGATTAGCGAGTAAACATTTTTGTTCACGCTTATGATCAAAGATAGCAATGATCTGAAAACGCATTCATAAAGAAGTTATGATAGGTAGTTGCATTCACCCCCTAGTTGCAATTAGCCGCATTGACCTTAACACAAAATTTTATTACAATTTTTTCACGATTGTTACCGTACGAACTACATTATCTTTGTTTTTTGCGGTCACTTGTATATACTAGATTTCTTAATCGCTCGTCTAGTCTAAAATGCTCTGCTTCTGTGTGTGTTTCAAATCTACTGTTCCGTTTAATTTAAATAGATACTCCTGATCGTAAATACCACACATTATAAAAATAATTCTCTATTTTTAGCTAATTTGAAAATCGGGACTTAATCTAGAATCTCCCATTCCGAACCACCTACCACACTCCCTTCACCATTCTAGTAATAAGCATAATAAACACAGTCGGTCTTCTACTAACGGCTTCGCATCGATGTGCAAGACTTTGAAGCATTTTTTGTACAAGGGAACTCGATATCTATAAGAAGCTGTCTATAGGCTTTTGGTTGGTTGCGCAGGAATTTATGCAAAAGTTTTCCATAATAATAAGTACAACCACTTATTATTATGGAAAACTTTTTCTAAAATACCAACTCTGTAAACACAAACAACAGCTGTTTCATACATCTCATCGGGACTGAGAGACCAGCTGATATTTATTTCACAGTACCTACAAACCCAAGTGAAACCGTAAAAATTTATTTATTTAATTCGTTTGCACTGATGTAGTTATAAGATCTAAATATTTAAAAATACACCTTCTTGTCCAATATATTAGTATGTAGTTTAGAATTTGAAAGTACACGGTATCATGCCGATTTCATTTCCCTCCACATTTTATTTTTCTGGCGCATTCATAAAATCGGAATTTCTCAAGCATGATTTACTTAATGGCCACTAAATCAAGTTATTTCCTTCACGAAACGGTACATTAAGCATGTCCATAAGCATGTCCATGTCCACATTAACATACCCACGATGACATAAAGTTGACCTTAACGATTTCCTCTTAGCTGTGACCCTGACCTCAATTCCGAATGGCTCTGAAATGAAACCCCAGACGAAAAAATTGATTTATTTAGGACTAGTTCTCATAGAAACCGAACACATTAGCGATATTGGAGTACAGTGCCAAATCAATAAAATTACCGCAGTTTTTTTTTCAAGGAAATTCTGGCACTGTTACCAGCCAGTATTTTATTAAACAAAAAAATTGAAAATTCTCTTTTTTTGTTTGAATTTCGAATTTTGTTATGTAATAACTGGTGGTACAAATAAAAACAATTGGATATATCTAGAGTTTGGTACTTACGATATCCGAATTTATTGTCATCAAAAGCGGGAAAACCCACTGTGTCACAACACTATCTAATTGGTACAACACTATCACTGTTTGTGGTTGCAGCTAGCATTTTCTAACATAAATTATTGGTTACAAAAATTATAGATTACTATATTTTGTGTAGGTTGTGATGGAGCGCCATTCATGACTTTTGTACATTGAAAAATCAGGAAGTCTTTTGCGCATGCGAAAATTAATTGCGACATTAGCGCCGCACGCGGAAGTTTTCCATAAACTACTGTTTTCTTCAATGAGTTTAGTGGAAGAGTGTTTAACTGTTTAACATAGTTTACATGCCAACCAATTTTAAATTAATACATTTAGTTATAATATACGTGTTTTCTTAACTTCTTTTGGTTTAAAAAATGAATTCACATAATTATAATTACAATTTCCAGTTACAATAACCTATTTGTAGCGCCATCTATTTGTTTGCTTAGGAATCAAGTAGGAACAGGAACAGTTCCTAGCCGGAATACTTCCTGACGGCAGACGGTTTGGTTTTTTAAGAAAATTTCTCGCATTTCAAAAAAGATGGAGGCACCGATAAATAATTATATTACATGACGAAAAGGACAATATAATTTCTCAAAATGCTCGTCTCGTTCGTGAGGCGACCAGGCGTTTTTAAAATGTCAGGCAAATGGAAAAATAAGCTATTACTTATTAGTTCTCAATTACACCTCAGGGAGCAATGTTAGTAATAATTTGACATAGGTACGTATTTTGAACCCGTCTGTCGCCCTGTCATTCTGAAAAACTGAAAACGACTCATTGGTGCTATTAAATCTATGTAATATAATACCTGCAGCCATGGACGTACAAAAAGTCGGACGTAGTCTGTGTGTCCATCGAGTCAGCCACATAATATGCACGTGTGCGCTGTTACATACAGGCTGACACGCACACATCAGTGTGTTTTTACACGCGCTACTTGTGTATATGTGTGCGTGTCAGCCTATCAGCGACAACCTGACAAGGCACACGTGTAAATGTGGCCGACTCTAGTGACACAGTTTTTTGTTTTAGCGAGACTACGTCCGACTTTTTAAACGTCCATGAATAATAGGCAACAGATTACAGAAGGTAGGTAGAGTGTACAATGTTTTTTTTTAATTATGCATAATCGTGGGGAAGAGTGAGCTCACTCTTTCCGTTCTAGTCGGTTGTAGGAAGCGACGTTTTTATCTATCGCTATTCCTTGTCAACAACAAAAATAAGTAGAACTACAACAGAGGTATTTATTTATTTGTTTCATGTAAAAGTAACATTACAGGTTTCGCCAATGCGTTACAATTATTACTGTTATTTACACATGCTTATACATAATATACAAGATAATTTTATCACAATAATAAATAGGACGACGACACAATTATACAGTATTTTTAGGTACATAAACACTTATAGAGTTAGATAGATACCTTTAAAAATATAAAAAAATACAAAAATTAAGTCTAATAAAATTTACAATACTTTTAGGTACCTATGTGGCCGCAAGCGATTCTAGGGGCAAGTAGATTGGTAGTTGTAAACCACTAGCCACTAACGCTACTCACATGGACGCAATTTGTTATTAATTTGAAGGTGCTCAGGGCACATCCATTGTTTAAATTGATTTACATCGATGGTTGGTAGTGTGAAGCTGTGAAGTGTAGAACTAAAAAACTCACTGCTGCCATCTAGGACATTGTTTTGTACTGCTTATTTTTCTTCTAAACGGGTCGAATGAACTCAGGACGACCAGACGGTCGTCATACATACATACATACATACATACATACATTGGTACCTACAATGCACCTTCATTTGTGAACAAGAACAAAATTAAAACAAAAAAAAAACACCCGACTACCTCGTATTTGTAATCTGTATAACATTCTACGAGTCAACTCCCTCAATATGGGTATCAAATAAAAGGGCTATCATTTGATACCCATATTGAGGGAGTTGAGAAAAAAGAATGTATTTTGCTGCCATTTTGTGGTAGCGGCCATCTTGGATTTGACATTTGTCATGTTGCATGCATAGTATTCTACCAGTCAAGTCCTTTTATTTGATACTCATATTGAGGTAGTAGTGAACAAAATGTAATTCGCCATTTTGTAGTGGCGGCCACCTTGGATTTGAAATTTGTTATATACTATAGATAGCCATATTGAGGTAGATAATGAAGAAATATTTTGTCCGCCATTTTCTGGAGGCGGCCATCTTGAATCGATATCAACATAGCTAAGAACATCCGCACGGAAATTAACCTTCAAATAAAAATAAACTGAATCGAAATCGGCTCATCCGTTTGAGCTATACGGTGCTGCAGACAAACACACAGACAGACAGGCATCGACGTCAAACTTATAACACCCCTTTTTTGGTCGGGGGTTAAAAATGAAAGATAGTCAAGAATGTCTTTGATAAAAGCTGTTCTATTGTACTGTCATTTCGTCGGATCCCGAAGGTATATATATTTGTATGTCACCGTGAAGTTATAAATATGTAATATAATAATTTTACGGTGTAATCAAGTTTGGCATTCCAGATACTAGGTATAGCGAAAAGGTATCTTTTATTGTGAGTGCATACGCATTGAGGTTCTACTGGGTCGCTATTTTAGCTCCTTTCCAACATAGAATGTCAAACAATCTGTATAACCTTACAATAACTTAATAAAATCAACTAACTCTTATTTTGAATGCATAATTTCAAGCACTGCTGGTGTAGTGGTATCATGCAAGATTCCCATTCTTGCGACCCGGGTTCGATTCCCGGGCAGTGCACTCTTTTTGCTGTCTTTGGCTTTGAATAGGTTTTTTACCAGACATAAACGAGTGCAAAGTTCTATTATTATCTTTCCATTGATAACAATATTTTAATAGTTTTCCAGACTGTAATATTATTCTATGCACCAACTTCTTCATAAAAGTTCTAGGTGAGTTTTAGTTATTTATAATGACAGTCATAATCACAATGTTCACCATGTTTTTTTTGGGCAAAGAATGTTTATGTCTTTGCTTTGAGAAAAACTAAAACCTTATGAAATCGGCACTATATAGGTACTTAAATAACTATTTACACTTACTCAGTACCTACATCTAAATCATCCGTAGTTCAAAGAAGGTTTAGAGACTTTCAAGATGATCAAGCCCGCTATCAGTAAGAAGCGTGCCCAGCATGCTGATGGTATTGCCACACTGAATGGCCATGAACCATAATCGGTAATCGGTCCAGTAGTTCCTGAGATTAGCGCGTTCAAACAAACAACCTCTTCAGCTTTATAATATTAGTAGATACATAAGTACATTTATACTATGTGGTATAACATTTGTAAAACTAAATAAAAAGCCATAGTAAGTCTTTTTTCACTAATAGGTAGGCTTGCCTGCCATTTCCGGTTTACGTAGGGATGCGATTAAGGAGACTCCTTTTAAACCGATTTACTCTCGAATTGAAAACATCCAGATTATCTATTAAGTCTTAGGGCTCACGAGAAATTCGAGTCTATCTCTCATGTTCTAGCAAACAAAAAAGCTGTTACCTAACTCCCCCTAGGCCGCAGGGTGTCCCCGATGGCCGCTCGCCCCGGACCGTCCCAAACGCTTCGTTATTAGCGCCCCGTATGGCGCCACGGGAATGGTCTAATAAGCACTGAGCTTATCTTAGATTTGGTCGGGTTGTTGCCATGAGTGACAATACTTTTATGTTTTTCAAAAAAAAAAAAAACTTGAGAGGTGTCAAGGGACACCCGGATTGAACGAAGTTCCTTTCGATTAATTAGTGAAGGAATTATTATTATTTTTTATTATTTACAAAAAACCTGTATACACTCACCAAAAATAATTATCGCGACACCACACTGTTCAATGCGAAATAGAAATGAAAATATCTGGCTTGCTTTCTATAAGAGAGAGAGAGACAGACAGAGAAACATGCGACGCCGCACAGCTTACAATAGCAAAAAGTGTCGTGACAACTTTTCGTAACAATTTTTTCCGTCTAGCCCCCTTTCACAACGCGCGATAAGGAACTTCGTTCCAAAAAATGTTAAAATTTTAGCGGCATTGAGTTATTTTTGGTAGGGGGAAATGTTACGGCTTCACGTCACCAACATGACATGCCAATGTAGTAGTCAAGTAGGCTGGTGAAGGCTGGCTGGTGAAGTAGTCAGCAGACACTATTTGAGACCAACACTGATATAGGTATAGTTGCCGGCAAACAAGTTGACCCAATGAAGTTAGCTGTGCATTGCTGCGCAGAAGCATTTTTAAGGTCTCTTTGGTGGAAGTGCACATGCGCGAACTTTCCCCTTCCACGTCACTTTTGGGTCAACTTGTTTGCCGGCCACTACACCTTTATAAAACACTAGCGATGCCCCAGGGTTTCACCCACGTAATTCCCGATTCCCTTATTTTCCGCGAGTGCAAAATTGACATAAGCAGCCTACTGAATTTTCCCACTGCTGGGACTCGGGGCCTTCGGTAACTTCAAAACCCATACCTACCCAAAAAATGTAATAAAATAATAGGTATAAATTTCGCCTAGCTGTTAGCTTGCGCTTGGGTGTGATGTGCTATGAAGCCATTTGTCATGTCTGCCATTGTGTTACACCCGTCGACCAACTCGGAACTCGGAGTCACCACGGTCTCTCTTGCTCGAAAAGAGCGGGTCTTATTAGCCACCACGCCAGCCTGAACGACATCATATATGCCGGGGGTTTTTCAACCCCAATGTCCCAGCCATACTCGAACCGCGTCTTGCGCGTGATGATGGCAAAATACCTGACCGCAGGACTGTTGAGCCTTGGAAGTTGGGTCGGCCCCTAGTGTGGGACGCAACTTGCGTCAATATTCTGGCACCATCACATCTTCCAGAGACATATAGTAGGGCCGGTGCAGCGGCTAATTCAGCTGAGCGACTCAAACGGCGCAAATATACAACCCTCGGAAGTAGTTACATATTTGAAACCTTTGGGGTTGAGACATTAGACCCGTGGGCGTGGGGGCCGGGAGCCACTCATCTTTAAAACCCTTTCCGACCGCTTGGTCGACGCAACGCGTGACCAAAATGCTGGCGTTTATTTGGCCCAACGCATAAGCATTGCCTTTCAACGTGGTAATGCCGCCAGCATGTTGGGTACGCTTCTGATTGGTAGTGGGCGTGAACATCTTGATTATATGTAGACCTACATTGGTTTATGGATAATTCAGGTGTGCTCAGTGTAAGTAGTGGTTAGATATGTAGCGTAGGTACTTAGTGCAGTTCTCTGTCCTTATTTTACCCATTCAAAAAAAGGGTATAAATTAATGTGTGTGTTATTTTAAATAAATACACGGGTAACTCACGTTTGATATCGTCAGTCCAGTCCGACTCCCGTGTATTTATTTAAAATGTGTTTTCATACTAAAATTATGTGTTATTCCAAAGTATTTATATATATCAGAGTCTAAAAAATTCTGAACGAAATGGACGACGGAAACTTGGCACTCATGGTGACCCCAGCATTTTGCTTGTTTGCGGTTCCGAAGGGCCTTCCAGAGTCGTCCCTCTGATAACCTGCCCTGATTTTATGTTTGTTTCTCTTCACTCGGGCGCCGGGCGCAATGCCCAATGTTTTGCTTATTTAAAAATATAATTTTTTCGCTGAACCCACGACTAAGGACCCCTGGGGCTTTGCATTTTTTTACAATAAAATATTTGCTTTGCAAGGGATTATTTGCAGAGTAGGAAAATTGGAAAATCCTTAAAACTGGTCGACAAAAATTAAAAGGAAAATATATTTTTTTAGTTTTTAAGTTCTTTTGGTGCGTTACGGAAAAATGAGAGTATTTTTTTACGATGCCCGCGCTTACCGTCACAAAAACCTTCACCCTGAAGTCACTAAGTCGACATTTTTAGTAAACGCTGTAATACATTATTATCTTGATTATCTGTAGACCTACAGTGGTCTATGGATAATTCATGTGTGCTTAGTGTAGGTAAGTAGTTAGTTAGGTAGGTTTGTAGTGTATTGTAGTTCTCATTGTATTTTAGTTTTGTTAATAAAGGCTCTGCCCAGATAAAAAAAATACGTTATTTATTTAGTCTATAGTAAGTTAGTCTTACACGAGGAATAAAGATAAGACGCATATACTTCTTGCGTGGATACCTACACATTTAAATACACACTCACTTTTGTAACTGAGCAAATAGTTTTAAAAAATTGACCTCACTAGTTTCAGTTTTGTGAATATAGATTGCCTGATTTATTGAAAACAAAAATTAAGAAGCAATAATTATCTCTGTCGGTGTAACGGCTCGCGGCCCGCATGTGGGCCGCCTTGTTTTCATGCGGCCCGCGACGCATGTTTCAATCGGGAAATAATGTCGGATAAACTCGAATAAACGAGTACATGCAATGCGTCTGGCAACTACATGCCCTCTATTTTTTGACTTGAAAACTGAACATATGTTTTTCTGCGGCCCTCCTGCTGTTTTAGTAAAATTAATTAGCCCTCGAATGTATGCAGTTTGGACAGCCCTGCTCTAGATAATTTAGTAAAACATTTTAACGGTTTCTCCTAGGTCAGGGAGCGCCATCGTAGACCTTATTGTCATTTAAAATCAAATCAAATCACTACCTAGTACCTACTGCACTGCGCTCGTCACTCAGATAAATACGTATTATACCTTTGCCAGTTATTCTACCGCCAAGCAGTAATAGGCAAACATTACTGTGTTCCGGTTTGAAGGGCAATGTTTCCAGAGAAATTACAGGGCTTAGAGATATAAGATCTTAGATCTCTGGGTGACGAGCGCAGTGCAGTGCTAGGTAATGATTTGGACTCTTCATGTTCCAATAGCTGCGTGTCACTGTGCTGTTATGTGTCAGGCATGTTGCTTACCATCAGGCACATGTCCTGATCGTCTCGTCACTCTTTATTAAAAAAAAAAAATATGTAAGAAGATTTATCTGTATGCCGTGTTATTACACGGCATTATTAGAGACTAGCTGAACCCGCTACTTCGTTCGCGTAAGCAGATGTTACGGACTTATACATTAGTAGCCATTGAAAAACAGAGTGAATTTGTTTTTTCACACAAAAAAATATTTAATTTCATCATCTTTGCCTCAGAAGCCTGTGTGGAATCAAAATGGTTAAAATTTTGAATTTTAATGTTACTCAAGCAAGTTGAACCCGCAAATCTAAGTCAAGTCTTAGTGAAATGTTAATGTAAGAATTTAATTGTAACACAAAAGAATCAAAGAACGAAAGAATCTAAATTCAGCATCAAAATCCTTTTAGCAGCAACAAACTTATTAGTACAATTTAGAATACCAGTAACGCCACCTAGTGATGAAAGAAAAAATACATACCACAATGGCAAAACATTGATTTAAATGGGGTTTAGTGCTTGAGATTTAAACTGACATTAGCGCCATCTAATGAGAATATAACGTTGCTTGTTATTTTGATTGTGCACCCAAAGCACCTGTATTATCTACGCCAAAACGGGGGTGCATATATTTATGGAGTTAAATGAAAATATAGACTTATTACCCCATGTGAAATTTTAGACTTTAACTATCTGCGTTTCGTATGTCAAACCAATTCGTTGTGTCGTTTTGACGGTAATATTTGTTTCCTTATGGCCACAGATTACGTACCTCCTTAGGGCCAATGCTTCTATTCGGGTTGAGAGGTAGTATATGTGGTATTTCAGACTATAAGTTATCTCTGTTTCATTTTTCTACCATATTTGCTTAGTATTTCTGACGTTACAGTAACCTATAAGTAACCGATTTGCTATTTCTGAGTACAAACTAAGTACGTGTGTTTCGAATTCCTTACAAATGTATTCAGCCGTTGTCGTTGTCCTGTAAATATTTTGAATGTCAATGTTTAGATGTTCGTAACTTAATTATGGCGGAACGTATTTAATGATCGGGTTGAAATTTGAAATCCAATTAGATTATAGTTTGAAGAACACATAGCTAAACATTGCTACTGCTCAGCCAAGATACAATGTGTTTGAAATTTTAACTCAATACATTCAGCCGTTCCAACGTAATTGAGCAGCAAAAATTTAAACATTGGCATATTTATATAATATTGGTAGGATAGGATTTTACAAAATACTAAAAAAAATAAAACCGGCGAGCAAGTGGGACTCGCGCGCGAAGTGTTCCGAACCATTAGCAAATAAACGTCTTCAATTGTATGGGAGCCCCCTTCATAATTTATTTTGTTTTATTTTAATTAATTACATTTAAAGAAAACATAAAACTAAATATTATGTGAATAGTTAAACCGTCTGTGACAGGTACGTTATTAGTATCGAGCCCCTCTTAAATAAATATTTATTTTATTTTTAGTATTCTTTGTTAAACCGGCAACAGAAATACATCATCTGTGAAAATTTCAACTGTCTAGCTATCACCGTTCTCGAGATACAGCGTGGTGACAGACGGACGGACGGACGGACAGCGAAGACCCAGTAATAGGGTCCCGTTTTTACCCTTTGGGTACGGAATCCTAACAACGGTCTGCTTTGGTCACCGAAGCTTGTTAAACACTACCTTTAAAGTTTAAACAGTATTTGGATTGAAATAATACGTTTTCTAATAAGTTACAACTGGTCTAGTAAGTTACAGCTGACCTAATCGGGAGAACGCCGACTGTTGATCCGGAGAGCCAGGGTTCAAAACCACGAGCACCACTATCTTTTCAGAGTCATGTTCATAATGCCGGTAATTAAAACGGTGAAGGAAAACATCGTGAGGAAACCGACATGTACCTAGAATCTTAGTTCTAAGTCATATGTCATCCACCAACCAACACTGGGCCACCGTGGTGGATTATAGACTTGACTCTCTCCTTGCGAGAGAAGGCCCCGACGCCCAGCTGTGGGAACATTTAATGGGTTGTTTATGCTGCTACTTATAATGCTAATATGTTTTCTCCTAAAGAACAAAAATCTACTTCAATGATAGGTAATTTAATTCTGTCATTCGACTAAATTTTATAAGAAGCTATGAAATATTTTCTCTCTAAAATGTATTTTCTCTAAAGTATTTTCAACCAAACAAAAAAAGCAATTATCAAAATGAACTTACAATTAGCGGAGTTATCGCGTAAAATAAAACCAAATATAAAAACATGCAACCCGATTGAGAACATCCTCCTTGTTTGAAGTCGGTTATAACCGAATGATGTTTGTTTTTCCACACAAAAATATATTTTTGACAATTCCTTTTTCATTCAAGACGACGCGGACGGGACGCGATCACGTGGGCACGTTCTAGAATCTAGAACCTAGATATTCTGTGGATCGTCTGTGATACACAGAATACTTAGAAGTTAGTATGGACCAAACGCGCCGCGTGTGTCGTTATTATTTAATGTTTGTGTAATTTCTGAACCACCAGACCGACAATGTTCAAATTTTGACGGCACAATATAAAAAATGTGTTCTTTCTAACAAAAAAAGAATTAATGAAATTAAACAACGCAAACATGAGTTACTACCAAATACACATTCTGACTTTCACCCCCTCCCGCAAGAAAACCGATCAGAATTTGGGGATCAAAAGTAGCCTACAGCAATGTCCTTAGTATAAACTAAAATTATGCCAAGTTTCAGCTGAATTGAATCAGTAGTTTCGGCGTGATGCGTGATCCCTATACAGAAAGACAGACAGACAGACAGACAGACAGACAGACAGACATGAAAAAAAAAAATGCATTTTCGCCATCAGTATCGACAATGGAGTGTTCCAAAAAATTTTTTTTCAAAATATCTTCAATGTACAGAATTCGACCCGTTACAGTTTTATTATCTAATATATATATATATATATATATATATCTAATATATATATATATATATATATATATATATATAAAATTCTCGTGTCACAGTTTTTGTTGCCATACTCCTCCGAAACGGCTTGACCGATTTTGATGAATTTTTGTACTTATCCGGTATCTATGAGAATCGGCCAACATCTATTTTTCATCCCCTAAATGTTAGGGTAGTCCACCCCTAAATTTTTATTTTATTTTTTAGACAAAATTTATAATTTCTTTTATTTTATGATACAACATACAAAAATACATACAATGCTCAATTTTTACCATTCTACGATCAACCCTTATTTTTTAATAGCCATTTTAGTAATTTAATCATTTTTCCTCTCCGGTCGAAAACTGATCAATCGTCATTTAATTAGTCATCCCCGCCAGTTGTCTACAGGTGTCACTTCTGACCCAGTAAACAGCACGATAATTTGGGGATCAAAAGTAGTCTATAGCATATATATAGTTAGTACACGGTAATCTCGGGAACTATCGGACCGATTTAAAAAAATAATTCACCGTTCTTTCATATGTACGTAATCCTTGAATGATGTAGGTTATATATATGTACCACGGGCGAAGCCGGGGCGGGCCGCTAGTAAGTATAGATATTTCTCTGGAAACATTTTCACATATTTTTGAGTTTTCTACTGTTTTATGTAATGTCTAATGTAATCCGGTGCCCTCATGAGACGTACCGTGAAAATAGAACGTTCCGTATTTCGGACCTAGGTAAGTAGAGTAGATCTTACTACACAGTATAACGGGCGTAATACATTTGGAATTTTTACTTATTATTACATTTATTCAGTTATTTATTCGCTCTTCTTAATTTCTAAGTTTTTTACAATAAGTATAAAAATATAAACATTATAAAAAACATAAAAACTAGCCGCCATCAGCGGGGCAGGGCCCAAGCTACCGTCCTTATACTGCCTTACTAAATCGACTTTCGCTTTGCTATTGCTGTCTCTATCATTTCAAGTGGAAAGAAAAAGGAGAGCAATATTAAAGGTAAGACAGTCCTAGTAGACCCCCGGTGGTCAGGGCTGCAGAGAGAGAGGAACCTCCTGACGATGCGCGCTGTGTCGAGGAAGACCGCCTTTTGCATCTGACTCTCGATTCAACCGTCTTATATATATTATTATTATTCACATATTCATTTATTTTCTTATTTTTAAGTTTTTTTACAATAGATATTAAAAATACCTATTTGTAATTTCTATAGTTATTAGTATTTTTTTACGATTTCACCGTAACAAAAAACTGACATCCGGAAGTTACCCTAGCCAACGTTTAGTAAACATTGTGATTAACTTCAGGTTAGGTTATGCACTTCTTACCTTGAAAATATTGCCAGTTTTGATCCTTACTCCCACTCTCTTACTTGGAACGACAATGTGTTATATTGGTTAATATTCCTAAATTCTACAGGTTCTACACCATCATTAAGTACTTAGATGGAGAAAAATACTCAATCCCACAAAACAGGACATCCGTACGACGATCAACACAGGACGCAGTGTCCACATCCAAAATGAAATTGAATATCGGTCACTGTTACGTTTTATTTCAACTTCCAACTTTTTTATTTAACCTCAATTGTCCCACAGCTGGGCAAAGGTTTCCCCCAATTCCCTCCACTTTATCCGGTCCTGTGCTGCCATCGTGCAATCATTTTTAAACGCTCCGAGCTCGTCCTTCCATCGCGTTGGAGGACGACCCTGGAGTCGACTGACCGATGGCGTCCACTCCGTAGAAACTCTGGCTCATCGATCGGGGCCAACTACCTAAGTTAATTTGTAACTTTAGTGATGTTCTGTGTAAGTATGTAGGTACTTTTCAAACACATAAAGATTATCATTATCATTACATTACACGGGGAATAAAAGTAATAAAAATGTGTAAAGATAACGAAAACATTCTGAATAATTTTAACAAAAAAGAACCGACCTTCAATGGAAAACTTATAAAGTAAAAAGGTTTTCCTCGATTTCAGATCCTGGTTTCCTTATCATGGTACCACCTATGGAATGTCTTCTTTACAACAAAAAAATCCTCAAAATCGGTTCATAAACGACGAAGTTATCCGCGAACACACATAAAAAAAAAACATATACACGGTCGAATTGAGAAACCTCCTATTTTTGAAGTCGGTTAAAAAAGCGACTAGACAAACTTTCACCATTATCATGTTGGTAAAAAAAAGTAGTTATTTGTAATCTCCTACCACGATTATACAAGCAAACAGATGGCTCAACGATAATGTTAATATATCTGGCAGTTATGCTTATTATCTGTGTTTTATGGACCGTTTCGAGAAAAAATGGTGAAAATACACGAGGAAAAGTTGCCCGTGAAGGGATGTGTATGGAAAATGTTTGTAAATGGCTTATTCCGGACGTTTCAGCCCTCTGTAACCGCATAGGGTGTTACAAAAATGCTCAGGACTCTGGAAGGGGTGTGTAGTTTAAATTTTGTTTGTCTTTGTTGTACACCCCAAGGTTGCTTGGAAGAAACCGCTTTCAGCGATAGTTGTTTCACTGATCTTACTGATTTATTACATTGTATGTTTCATTTAATAATGCGAACAATCTTAACCAATTTTCATTCAATTATTTTACATAGTCTTTTATTGAAAACAAATAGTTTTCTTTTGTAAACCTGAACCTGGTCATATTACACAGGATTTCATTGAAAAAAGAACTCAGCATATCCTACTATGGATGAATGTTTCCTACTCTTTCAAGTTAAAACTGCTGAATGGATCGGGCTGAAATTTGGAACATAGATAGATAATAGTCTGGAAGAGCACATAGGCTTTTTATCCCCAAAAATAAAACGAGAACGACGTGAACGGGAACTACACAGGTAAAACCGCGGACAACTGCTTGTTTGCAGAATAAAGCTTTTGCGTTAATCAAGACTGTAGCCTTACCCTTTTGGCCGCCTTTGTAACCATGTTACAAAAGAAGAAAATTTTCTCCTTCTTACTGAGGTTAAATTTTATACTGGACTAGCGGCCTGTTCCGGTTTCGCTCGGATAATAACCTAGATACCAACTGCAGCGCCATCTGCCGGGCTGATTTGTGAATCTGAACCATCCAGGGCCCTACCCAAACGTATACAAAAATAAATCATTCAAATCGATCGAGCCGTTTAGGAGGAGTTTACTTACAACAAAAAGTGGCATTGATTTTATATATATAGATTCTTTCAGTTCTAACGTGATTAATCAAAAAATTATCCAAACTCCCACTTTAAATAAATATTATGAGGAGTTAATACGATAAAGTTCTGCAAAAATAATCCGCAAATATGTGGGGAACCGCAGAATGGCAACCCGGCCATTGTCGTCACACACACGTCTGGAGGCTCTGAATAAAATGTATTTCGTTTATATTTTCGTGCTTTTTCCGTAATTTTCGTCCGGTTTTCCCGTTGTTGCAACGAATTTATGTGACAGGACTTTTTTGGTGCGTAAAGAAGTTCTATACAGACAGTATCTATGATTATACCAATATTATAAACATGAAGTTTTTTGAAGCAGATGTTTTTAAAGTGAAAACTTTTGGCGCAATACACATAGATTTAACTTGGGCTGTGAGTTGAGCCCAAGCGTCACGCTCCTGAATCAAAGATGACCAGACCTTAAGACTTATTTAGATGACAACGCTTGTAAGATTTATTTCAGACTAGTAGCGCCCTCCGGTTTCACCCGCGTAGTTTCCAAAGTGAGTTGTCAAATTCTGAGTCATACATTTTCACTTCTATCGGCAGTCCCTATGACTGGTAATTTTTTTGTTAGACGCATAGTCATAGTCATAGTAGCGCTCCGCTCAGGCTTTGTGGGCGGGCTGTTTCCGCAACTCGACGTCTTGGTGCGCCTGTTTTGCGTGTGGGGAAGTGGGCTTCACTCCCGCCAACCCAACTCCAACAGAAAGCCCAGCAGCTTCTTAACGTTGCCGCATGCTTCACGGAGCGTCCCCGGTGTGCCCAGGAACTTCGCTCGATGCGCCGCCACTCCTGTGCACTCCATGAGCACATGAGCGGCCGTTTCTTCAGCCTCAAGGCAAGCTCTGCAAAGAGGACTGTCGGTAATACCTAGTCTGAATAGGTGTTTATTGTACAAACCGTGACCTGTCAGTGCGCCCGTGACCAGTCGCAACTGTTGACGATTCAGGCTTAGCAGCTGCCGGGTGTACCGTGGGTTACGGCCCCCCCAGTGCCGCTCTGGACTGACTACAGTCCGACCTCTTGGTCCAGTTGTCGTTATGTTCTTTCAGTGACCTCTCTCGCAGCCATTTCCGTACCTGCGACAGTGGGAGCGGGACAATCGGTTCAGGGCCCTGAACCTGTTCCGCTGATGCCCTCCTCGCCAGTTCGTCCGCCGCGTCGTTACCTCTCGATCCGCTATGGCCTTTAATCCATTGGAGAACGATTTGATTGTGTTCACAAACCTCCGTCAGAGACTTGTGGCATTCAAGGACTAGTCCCGAAGCGATGGTGTTGCTCTTTAAGGCATGTAGGACCGCCGCGCTGTCAGAGAGTATGCGGATGTTATAACCCTGCACCCTCCTGTCGGTGATTATGGTAGCAGCCCTCGTGATGCCCACGCATTCTGCCTGAAAGACGGAGTTGTGGGCCCCGAGAGATGTGTGGTACCTGATATTCAAGTCTTCCGAGAAGGTGCCGGATCCAACGCCCTCGTTGGTTCTCGAACCATCGGTGAAGACCATCAACTCGGTGGAGCTATGATCCCCGGAGGGAGGCTCCTCGAGTTGAATTTTGTATTTCTTATCAAATACATACTGTTTGGGTATTCTATCACTTATCGCCAGCAGCATGGGTTGATGCTTCAGATTGTCTTGAAGGACCCGCGTGTGAGGAATACCTGTGTCATGCCAGAGACCGAGAGTCCGTAGTCTTATTGCAGACATCGCCGCCTCCTGCTGCACGTGTGAGTGGAGAGGAGGCAGATCCAGCATTATCTCCAGGGCTGCCGTTGGTGTAGTGCACATACCGCTGGTAGTCGCCAGACATGCCAACCTCTGGAATTGTTGCAGCTTCGCGATGGTTGTAGCCAGTGTCGTCCTGGTCCACCAGACCAGAGCCCCGTAGGTGATTATTGGCCTGATCACTGTGGTATAAAGCCATAGGGTGACCTTTGGGTTAAGTCCCCATGTCTTACCTATCATTCTACGACATTGATAGAAGGTGATACAGGCCTTGTTGATCTTGTTCTCTAAGTGCTTGTTCCAGTTCAGTTTGCTGTCGAGGATCATCCCTAGATACTTTACCTCGTCAGACAGCTGTAGCGTCACGCCATACAGACCTGGTAGTGTGTACAAGCCCAGAGAGCGTTTGAGTGTGAACATGACCAGTTCCGTCTTTGACGGGTTCACTGTTAAATCGTAGTCCGTACACCATCTCTCTACTAGTCTTAGAGCCGCGTGCATCAGGTCACAAGCGGTGCTGGCGTGGATACTAGTTATAAGTATTGCTATATCGTCGGCGTAGCCTATCGTGTAAAGCGCTGCGCGTTCAATACCTCGATTAAACAGTTAACCACCATATTCCATAGCAAGGGCGAGAGGACTCCCCTTGGGGCATCCTTCGCAACTAATGCTATTTTGGTTGCATTACCTGGTGGTCGTACGATGCGATGACTCAACATTTTTACTATCCAACCTGATAGTAAGGCGTCCACCCATGTTTGTTCAGAGCTGATTTAATGCTGGAGAACTTTGTCTTGTCGAAGGCTCCTCAATGTCTATGAAGGCGCCCAGACATACAGATTTGGATTGGATGGCTGCCTCAATTTCACTTACGATAGCATGAAGTGCTGATTCAGTTGATTTACCCGCACTGTAGGCATGTTGATTCCTGTGCAGTGGAGTCAATAAGAGCGTTGTGTCTCTAATATGCCTATCACATAGCCTTTCCAGCGTCTTCAGCATGAAGGAGGTGAGGCTGATAGGCCTATAGGACCTAGCGTTTGTGTAGTCACTCTTACCTGGTTTGGGAATGAAGATGACATTAGCTTCCCGCCACTTAAGGGGGATGTATTGGAAGGCCAGACACGTTCGTAGGATTGTTGTTACAGATTCCGCGAGCTCAGCACCCCCCCACTGCAGCATAGCGGGGAAAATGCCGTCCGGTCCGGCCGCCTTAAATGGTTGGAAGCTGTTGATGGCTCAGAGAGTTTTTTCATACGTTACTACTTTCTGGGCGGTCTGCCAGTCATTTTCTGAGGGCGAATAGCTGTCCGCCTCCCAGTTTATGCTCTGGGTGAGCTGACAACCTGGGAAGTGTGTTTGGAGTAGTACCTCATACGTCTCATCTAGAGAGACAGTATATGTGCCGTCGTTCCTGCATAGGGACCCAATGTTTTGTTGTGCCCCTGCGGATAGGATCCTCCTTACCCGTGCTGCCTCATTGCAGGATTTGATGTTGCTACAGAATCCGCGCCAGGATGACGAACTTCTGTAGCGTAGTCGTTTCTTGTATTGTGCTTTGGCCTCTTTGTAGTTGTCCCAGTCCTGGTCCTCACTGGTGTTCATGGCCCTGTTTAGGAGTCGCCTAACCTTTTCCTGATTCTTTCGAGCTCAGGACCCCACCATGAACTGTCTCTGTTACTGTTCCTGGCGGTTGAGGTTAGGGGACACGATGTGTGGTAACTTCCTATAACTATGTCAGTGAATAGGTTTACCTGTGTTTCGATGTCTTGTTGGTTGCCTGGCCTAGTCTGGAGCCGAGCCGACAACTGGGTGCCACTTAGCTTACCTTGCACTGTTTTGGCAAAAGTGGCCCTGTTAGTCTTCCTCGGGTTCCTGGTTGGCTCAGGAATCATCGTACATGCCTGTAGGTCGAAGCGGATCCATCTGTGGTCGGAACAAGATGCCTCGTCCGACACGTGCCAGTCCTGGATAAGTTCCGCCGCTCCCTCCGTTGCAAGTGTCACGTCGATGATCGTTCTACTACGTCTAGTGACGAATGTTGGTTTAGAGCCTCTATTAATAATAGCTAGCTTGGTAGAAAAGAGATAGGTAATCAGATCATCACCTCTCTTGTTGCTTGCCTTCATACCCCACGCTGGATGGTGTGCGTTGGAGTCTGCTGCGATGATCAGCTCCTGGGCTTGGCGCTCGCAGTGCTCGACCAGTCTTGATACCTCTGGTGGTGGCGCCGTCTCGTCATCTGCCATGTAGGCAGAGGCCATCACCAGGTTCGGGAGGCTCGAGCCCTGAGCCTGCAGGATACTGACGGTTACCAGATCCCTGGAACAGAACTCAGTTAGCGTATACACAGAAATGTTATTTGGAATTAAGATACAGGCTCTTGGTGCTTGTGGTCCACTATAAGCGAGTATCTTACCTCCGGTGTTGTTGAGGCCGCATATCTTCCCCCCTCTGATCCACGGCTCCTGGATCAGGGCGATGGCCCTGGTGTTCACCTCCAACCATTTGCGCAATTGAGCCGTTGCTGTGCGACTGTGTTGGAGGTTGACTTGCAGGACTTTTTAGGGTCCTGGCTGAAGGGGGTCCCGTCGCCATCGGACAGAGTGCCCTCCACCTCAAGCTCCAGCCTACTCATCCTCTTAGCCCAGCCCTCATCGTCCTCATCGTCGGATTTCTCCTTCGACTCGGTCTCAGTGGGCACAGGCACTGACAGAGGAGGCACCACTACCAACTCGTCGTCACTCCTGAGAGCGATATCAGAGGAGGCTGGTGGCGCCGGAGTAGTGTCCATGTCCTCTCAGTCCCCTTGCGGGGGCCGGGAGCGGTCACAGACTCAGCCACTAGGTTGGGTAGTTCAGTGATGAACTTCCCCTAGGGCCCCGAAACTTGACGTACGCGGAGCCCAGGGCTAAAGCCCAGTCTCCGGTCTCTGGACACTATGTCCTTGGCGACACCCTCTGGTATGCTGAGGACACAAAAGTGTCTTTTCGGTTGCGTCAACCCTCAGCAGAGTCCACTGGTCTACTTGGGCCCAGGGGTTCTGTAGCTTTAGCAGGCAAGCTATTACGCTTGGCTTCGGCCACGACCCCGGTACGACCAGTCCGCAGATGATTCTCTTGGGTATGTCCACCTGCCTTATCACGGTGAGCTTCTCACCTGATGGCAGGCACACATTCCCAATGGCTGACTTTAGCCAACTCAGCGTTTGGAGGTTTTCGCACCATAGCTTGACAACCCCATCGGCTACGATGGGTTTGTTAGACGCATTAATCTTAAGATTTTTTAACCCCCGACCAAAAAAAAAGGTAAATTGTTTTAAGTTTGACGTCGATGTCTGTCTGTCTGTCTGTGGCAACGTAGAGCTCAAAGGGAAGGGCCGATTTCGATGCGGGTTTTTTATTTGAAAGTTAATATCCGTGCGGATGTTCTTAGCTATGTTTGGTTAATACCGATTCAAGATGACCGCCGCCACAAAATGGCGGACAAAATATTTCTTCACAACTTACCTCAATATGGGTATCAAATGCAAGGGCTTGACTAGTAGAATACACTATAAAAAAACAAATCCAAGATGGCCGCCACCACAAAATGGCGAATTATATATTTTTTCACTACTACCTCAATATAAGTATCGAACGAAAGGGCTTGACAAGTAGAATACATTGTACTATGACAAATTTGAAATCCAAGATGGCCGCTTCCACAAAATGGCGCAATACATTTCTTTTTTCACAACTCCCTTAATATGGTTATCAAATTAAAAGGGCTTGACTAATAATTTGCTTAGTTTGGGGTCAGATGGTGTTGTGTGTGAATTGTCCACCAATATTTATTTATTTATATTTATTTTATTTATTTATAATAGAATGTTGTACAGATAACAAATCTGAGGTAGTCGGGGTAATCAACATTTTTAATTTTGTTCTTGTTTTTTATGTGAAGTTCATTTAAGCACCTGCCGCCATGTAGGAACACGGCAGGTGTGTCGGGGTCGGCTCCACTAAAAACTATCTAGAAATGCGTTGGCCAATGGCCATGGCCTCAAGTTTGCCCGAAGATTTCTTATCATTCCCGAACGGGACTCTAGATTTCAATTCACAGCCCACGAAAAATCCGTCTGTGGCGTGCCAAAAGAAGTTTTCACTTCAAAAATCTGCGATTACACAAAAAACGACTTCTATTTAAAATATTGACCTGAAAGACTCGAAAAAATTTCACTATTTTTAACCGATTTAAAAAGGAGGAGGTTATCAATTCGACCCCTATGTTATTTTTATGTTTGTTACTTGATTTCTCGAGAACCCCCGCACCGATTTTAAATTCTTTTTGTGTACGGATAGGTATGCTTCCCGAATGGTCCGAAATCCACCGGGTGGTTTTTGAAATATAAACCATCAACTAAAATTTGCTATTACGTGTATTGAAAATTGTACAATTTTCTGGATGACGTAGTAGTACATTTCACAAAAGTTATGAAACTCGATCCTGTCACTACGAAATTGTGTAAATGGATTACCTACTTAGTAAAAACTTGTTTAGCACTAAAAAGGGTAAAATAAATTATTTTCGTACAAAAAATTTAACCGACTTCAAAACCACAAATAGGCACTCAAAAGAGAAAAATAAATTAAATTCATAATTATAAGCGTTACTCACTCATCTATTTGAAGGCGGTGCCAGTCAGGTCAAAAAGTTAGTAGATTGATGCTAATTAGGCACATGGTAAGTAGGCACAGGTAAGTAAGGTAGTATTTATCCACTACCTGTTAGATTTGGCTGGCACCAACTTCAAATAGATGAGTGAGTAGCGCTTGTAATAATGATTTTAGTTTATTTTACGCTTTTGAGTGCCTATTTGTGGTTTTGAAGTCGGCTTCATTTTTTGTACGAAAATAGTTTATTGCGATTACAATTACGTCGTTCACATAAGAAAATTTTAGTTATTTGTCGATATATCAAAAACTTACCTACGCAATAAATAAAACAAACATCAAAAACGATTCGTAATTAGCTGTAACATTCATATAAAAACATACCTACAGGTGAATTGTGAACTTATGTCTTTTTTGAAGTCGGTTAATAAAGGAAAATCCTTACTGTCATAAAATCAGCGCTCCTTCCATGTAAAGGTGCTCAGGAAAGTAAGGGTAGCATGTAAATTCGTGGTTTGATGTAGGTTATCGGTAATCGCCGGTTCGATTCCGGCGGAGTAACTTTATATCGATGCTTACTTAGTGGAGGGTCTGAGGTTACCAGGTACGACCACTATTTTATTGGGAGCTCGTACATTTTACACTTCTCGACTTAGTAAATGATTTTTGTGACTGAGTTGGGATTGAATACGATATAAGTTTTTGATAAGTAATGATAAATATAATATTTTTATTAGAACAAAGTAAGTACATATATATTGTAGTGGTAGGACCAAAGACGTAAAAAAAAACGAAATCTATGGGTAGGACTCCTAGCAGAGTCCGCCTGGGAAGTACCACACCTTTTGCCAGTTTTTCACCCGCCAAACAGTAATGTGAAAACATTACTGTGTTCCGGTTTGAAGGGCAAAGAAGGAAGGGTTTTATGTTCCGATAGCTGCGTGCCACTGTGCTGTTATGTGGCAGGCATTTTGCTTACCATCAGGCACATGTCCTGCTCGTCTCGTCACTTCTTATAAAAAAAAAAGTATGTATTTTACATTATGGCTTAGAAGTAACAATCTTATCTTATCTTATACCTTTAAACGAGCAATTCTTGTAAGTATATATATATAGAATCTGAATCTCGGAAACGGCTCGAACGATTTTCATGAAATTATGTATACAGGGGGTTTCGGGGACGATAAATCGATCTAGTCAGGTTTTATTAAAAGAAAAACGCCGTTTTTTGCGCGTTTTTAGACAACGAAAAACTGTTACATAAAGATTAGAATGCGATGGTAAATTTCGCGACAGCGCGCGACAGTATATTAGCTCAGTCGGGAAGATGGGTGGTTGAAAATTATTTATGGTAGGTCCGGGTACGAATCCAACCGGCCGCGTTCTTTTTTCAAGTTTTTTTTAGAAAATCAGTATGTATCTAAGTAACCGAGCAAAGCTCGGTCACCCAGGTACTATCCCATTAAGTTCAATAAGCTTCAACGATTGAGTAATTTTCCCCAATTTCAAAATAAGTGTAATAAAACAAATTATAAAATAAGTCATTACTTAGCTGTAAAAAGACAACAAATAAAAAAACCGTTCCCAACACTAAACTAGTGTTTTTTTTTTAAGTAAAAAGGCGGGAATTATCGCATGAAAGCGGGAAAAAAGTTGTCGGTGTTGCCACGTTCATTAAATTTCCACCACGTGCCGGGTGAATATTCATCGCGGCACTTGTCTAGTCAATGCCCTTTGGTACATCTGCGTCGAAGGGGTTGGAATATGTTAGGGCAACTCGCGAGAATACAGACGACTTCTGAATTTGTTTAGAATGAGACTGGCTTTGTCAAATGTTATGGCATTTGTTTGTCGATTCCTATGTTTGGACGGATTTGCAGATACGTTTATTAAATTACAACGTGTACCTAATATAGGTACCTATACTTAAACAAGTAGGTAATGTTTTGTTCTCACTTCTGGGGTTCAGGGCAGAAACTTTAATTCAAAGTCCTTCATTGCACATTTCATCTTATTGTAAATATCTTTTTTATATATTATTTATAGGTTTGACCGTGACCGTGACCACCATCTCGCTTGATGTTAAGCGACGAGTGGTCTACGATGAAGTAAGCTTACCTAGAATAAATCAATTTCGGAAATACCCAGGCTAGAAAGAGAAATTCTATAGACATATGCTTTAAAATGTTAACATTAGGATTTCAAATAAAAATTAAAAGGTAATTAAAAATATGTAAAACATGTACCATGTACCTATATCACACATGGACGTATATTGCTTAACTAAACAAAAATAAAAACAGGTATATACAAACAGTCTTCTTTAATTATTTTTTATTAAAATCGATATCACTTACTTTACAAACAGTTTGAAATAGCTGAACTATGATAACATAATGTACAGGTTCTTGTTAAATTGACACTTTCATACCATTTTTTGAACCAAATTTGAATACTGAATGATACTATTTTAGGACAAGTAGTTCTGTATTGATTGGCAACACGCTTTTTTTTCGCGTTTCAGAACAGCAGATTTTGTGTAATTTGTGTTAATTCCATGATATTATAGATGGCGCTGCTTTACATTTATATTTGACAGTAATTTAGACGCAATATTCTTCGTATCGCTTGAGCCAACGGCGTCCGTTGACGGACGCATTTAGAGGTTTCTCGCAGCCGTAACCGCCGTTACCATTGGTCATCATGTAGTCGTAACAGTTGGTCACTCCGTCGCCGTTACAATCCTGGAATAAACGGGACATAAATATATAAAACTTGTAGTGCCACACGGTTTAACCCACGTAATGCCGCTAACTTAAAAACGGTGAAGGAAAACATCGTGAGGAAACCGACATGTACCTAGAATCTTTCGAGGTCATGTGTCATCCACCAACCCGCACTTGGCCAGCGTGGTGGATTGTGGCCTTAACTCTCCCTTTGCGAGAGAAGGCCCCGAGTCCCAGCAGTGGGAACATTTGCACATCAGTGCGAGCAAGCGAAGGATTCTAAAATTGAATCCTGAGCGTAGCAAGGGAATGCAGCTTTGCTTAGTTTGGGGTCAGATGGTGTTGTGTGTGAATTTTCCACCAATATTTATTTATTTATATGTAAGCTCTTTGATGGTGATACATTCATAGTTGAGTCAGATAATTTCTTCAGACCATCAGAGTATATTGGGATCTAGTATGTGGTTAGATTTTTCTCTTTGTGTACGTCTCATTTCATCAGCCAGTTAGCTTACCTTGCCTAGTTTCACTAAGTAAGCCTCTACTATCCGCTTGGCACAGCTGAACTCCCGGGCGCAGTCCTCCCACGCTGAAACATAATTAATTATTTTTAACCCCCGACCAAAAAAAGGGGTGTTATAAGTTTGACGTTGATGTCTGTCTGTCTATGTGTCTGTCTGTGGCACCGTAGAGCTCAAACGGATGGGCCGATTTCGATGCGTTTTTTTATTTGAATATCCGTGCGGATGTTCTTAGCTATGATTGCTTAATATCAATTCAAGATGGCCGCTCCCACAAAATGTTGGACAAAATATTTCTTCACAACCTACCTCAATATGGGTATCAAACGAAAGGGCTTGACTAGTAGAATACATTGCACTATGACAAATTCTAAATCCAAGATGGCCGCTTCCACAAAATGGCGAATTTTTTTTTTTCTCAACTCAAAACTTTTAATTTTGTTCTTGTTATTATTAAATCCTTGCCGTTTAAAAAACTGAATGACTGAACTACTGAACATAAAATCGATTTGTGAGATCGTGTTGCATCCTGCTTTTTATATTATAGAGTGTCGAGACGAGTGAGTGTGCCTGATGGTAAGCAACATGCCTGGAACATAACATCACAGTGACACGCAGCTATTGAAACAGGAAGAGTCAAAATCATTACCTTGCACTGCACAGCTTTCGTCACCCAGACATCTGAGGTGTTATGTCTCTAACCCCTGTTATTTCTCTGGAAACATTACCCTTGAACCTTTTGAATGTTTTTCAATTGCATAATTTACTAGTTTTTCGTCACTACTTGTTGTAATTATAATGATATCGTGAAAAACCCGGTGATCTCCAAAAAACATGTGCTCTGAGGATATTACTTTGAAGTTGAATTTATTTGTGTGAAATGTCTTATCAATATTTATTTTACCATGGTTTCTTTCAGGATCATCATCAGGGAGGACCACCTTCCCTCCTTCGACCCAGTAGACCCTCGATATGTTGAATGGTCCACAATAGCCGCCTTTACAGTCATTGTCCAGTCGATACCCCGTAGATACGTAGCTCAGGCAGCGGTAACAGGTCTCCGACAGGTTTGGGAGGTAGGTCGTTGCATCTTAAAACAGAATTAAGCACATAAATCTATCTTACAAATACAAAAACGTTATGTTGGTTTGTGTACGCTTCGAAAACCCAAAAAGTTCCGCAGCGATCGAACTGAAATTGAAGAATGATATATAATCCGCATCAAGGATTGTTTTTATTTAATTTTTGCATCAGTCACATATGCCCCACAGCGAAGCGTGGCAGGGTACAGCTAGTTTTCTGTATTTCTTCATCCAGATTTGTGTTTATGCTTGTTATTGATAATTTCAAAAACTTTCGAACTAAAAATTTGATTGACTAATAGAATGCTCCATAATCCATCAGAAACATAGGTTATATTGTTAATCGACTTAAGGGGGAATCTCTACGAGCCCCGGGGTACCAGCAGCGCGATTGCGGAAGATCACGTAACTGAAGTTATGCTCGAGAGAAGTGGAACCCTGCCCGCGTTTGTGTTAACTGGCGCATTCCGCCATCTTGACCAAAATGCTCGAAAATGAGAGATCTGAGAGATCATGGGAAGTGATGGTCTCCTTTGGCGAGATGATATCTTGTAGCGGGGGACCGAAGAATGAGATATAAATACTCTCTAGCATTTCCTCGGAGAAGCAGACAAGAGAGCGAACAACTATGATTCGTTATTCGTATCCTTTCATCATTTAGACGATTTGGGTGTTGGATGTGGAGACATCCAGCACCCAAGTCCTCCAGTCAAGATAGGTCCTCCGGAGTAAATGACATGGCGCCGGTTTCCATTCCAATGCTTTTAAATTCTTTTTGATTATTTGTTTTGGGTAATGGTTTCTTTACCTCTAAATTTGATTTTTAAGTGTCTATAAGACACTTAATTTATCGGAACATAGGATTAGCAATTATAAAATACATAATTTTTAACCGAGTTCAAAAAGGACGAGTTTTTCAATTCGTTTTGGGGTTTTTATGTATGTACACCAAATACGCTGAAATGTATTATCCGGTTTACGTATGCGCCTATTTATAAAAAAAAACATAGTTTGGCCTAGTAGTTTTCATTTTATACTTTTGTGTTATGTTACCATTGGAATTAAATTCACAATAATCAAAAAAATCTATTTTTTATAAAAGTGGTTCACATAAAACTTGTAACAAATTAAGTTCTATTTCATTTCATATCATCAATACGACTAAACATGAGCAAAACACGCGCGTCACAGAATGAAGTATTTATTAATCGACTCATGAGCTCAGACGACTATAAACTTAATGTACACAGTTTTTTTAATCGTATTTACAAGAAAATATACCTGCACAGCCAGTTATCCAAATGGCGAACACAGCTAACAAACAAACAGGTATAGCCAGTTTCTTGATTTTCCTCATTTTGGTCTGTAAGATTCAAATACAATAAATTATATGACGGCAACGATAAGATACACTAGTTAAGCTTAACAAATTAAGCTTTGAAATACGTATATTTTTATTTTTTAGTATGAGACGAGCAGTACATTTTCCTGATGGTAAGCAGTACGCCTACTCGTAACAGCACAGTGTCACCCAACTATTGGAACAAGAAGTGTCTAAATCATTATTTAGGATTGAACAGCGCTCACGGATATATAAAATGATTTAAATATCTGTCCTGTAATTTCTCTAGAAACATTGCTCGTCAAACCAAACATAGTGGTGTTTGCACGTTACTGCTTGGCCGTAGAATAACTTGGTATTTATGCGAAAGCATCTCTAACGTCTAATACCTTTACTTATGACAAAGCTTTTGACTGAACTCTCTTACATTAAAATCGATAATATCCCAGAATATCCCTTATCCCAGAACCAAAGCACTATTTTGTCCATTGGAGTACATCTATTCTGATGTCACAAAAGTCGAAAATAGATGTAGTAGTATTACCTACTTGATTGATGGGTTGTATGAATATTTAACTGATTTTAAACTTAGGAAAGCCTTGATTAAGCCTTGATGGCCTAAAGACCATCATTGAATACCGATAATAATACTCCACGGACTTTTTTTTTCAAATATAGATAAACAAGTTTGTCATCTTGACTGGCTTTAATTGCGAAGGAAAATGTCGCGAGGAAACCGGTAAATTCCAAGAAATGTGTCATTAACCAACCCACACTTGGCCACTGTGGGAATTTACAGACTTGATCCTCTCCTTGTGTGTGAAGGTCTCGAGACACAGCTTTATATTTTAATTAAATTTATTATTTTATTACATTTTAAATGCGGCTAGGTACTTAAGTTTTGTGTACAAGTGGAATAACATTGAGGAAATAAGCAATTTTAATAAGCGTCAGATCCCGTGATCTAATAGTTAAATAAGCTTCATCACAAACTGAAATATTAGAAAGTAATAGTAAAACATTAACCATTTTCAATATAAACTCACCTAGTATATATTTAAGTACTCGTAATAAAAATATTTCCAAACACTAAAATACAAGAATTAACATAAATATTTCACTCACGAAGAAGATTCGGTTCGTGTGACCTTCTCAGTTCAAAGAATACGACTGCCCATGCGAAACTGACTTCACTATGCACGCTAAGATTGTTATTTTTTATATTCAAAATGACGTAATAACTTAACGTCTATTTGAGGTAAATATTTTAATCATAGGTGTAACATCTTCAAAAAACTGACCGATCCTTCAAGGTCTATTTGTTGGTGAATGTGTAATTGCAAGAAACAGGTTATTACTTATGTATTAACACCAAAAGTCCTTGTTGCCGAAAATAATTTGTCTTCCAGGGCACTGGCATTAAAGACAATCATTTACATATTAGTAGGTATAGGTTGTGGGAATTACTTTATTAATTTTATTACTAAAATAGGTAAAAAAAGGTAAAAATCCTGCTGAAGCACAAGACGTTGGCGTAATTGTGCTCAACAAACATATCACACTTACATAGCACCACCGGATAGAAGCCAGAAATTAATAGCACGGATCACTATAATACTATAGACGATGCATCATATGACATATAATATTATGATGACATAAATATACAGATGACATGATATATATAAGCTAAAAATTAAAAAAAATAAGACTTTATCAGCTGACTATTACTATCATTGTATAAATTCAGACTAATAGAAATTGTGTTGCGAGACATATTGCATGCCTCTAGAATCTAGAAGAAGGGGCCAGTTTGTATAGGTCAACTTTTAAAATGTTTTGTCCTACCTTATGTTACCTGCAAACAGCAATAAAGATTCTTGTATTTGTGTATATGTTATTAAAATGTATACATACACATACTAGTGACTTTAAATTAAATAATAATCATCATCAGCCTAACTTATTTCACGATTGTACACAGGTCTCGTTCATGGCTGGTCACTCACCTCAATTATCAACTTTACGCGGGCATACACAGCCTGCTGACTTTCTATATCGTCACATACCAGTCACATACTGGAGTGATACCAGTTCCTGGTTTATTGTAAAAATTCGAAAAATACGGAAAAAGTCCTTTGACGTTAAATTTATCATTAGCGACACAGCGAATTTTTAGAGAGTGATGGCAAAGTTCCCATGAAAATGTAAAGAAATAAATTTGACATGGGTCAGTACAATTGTAATAAAGAGATATCATACTGGTATGACAGTTTTCATACAATAATTATTATAATATAGTAAAGTAGCCATTTTTACTTTTTAAATGTATACAATTTGTATGCTCTTTCTTTTGTTTTTATTTTTTGTTAATTGACTTGTAAATTTTACATTTATGAATAAAAATACTTTGACTTTGGCTTACATAATTTAAGTAAGCATGCTCTAAGTATTCTGTACTATGCGATATTGCTTAGTATTAGGCAATTTGCGATCAAGCACTAGCCTTTTCTTGTAATTGTAAAACAGACTTACTTACCTTTGGTCTCTGTGTCATATTTCTTATTTTCACACCAAGCTCAAATAGGTGTTTTAGTTTCTCTGTTAAAATGGTGTTAAAATTTACATTTCTGTTCTACCAAAATGCGCTTCACTGTCTGTCATGAAACACTTTGAAAGCGGCAGCGGCGCTCAACCTTGCCTCATCACACAAAGCATCCTCCTATGAAGTTGCATTATCTGTTAAAGCTGTCCGTTTTAGGAATGCTTTGCCGGCCTCTGTAGTTTACTACATTCGAAATTTCTAGAAATTTTAAGGGAAACTCAAAATATTCATGTTTCATTAAAATGGCGTGAACAATAAATACAATCATGACTTATGATAGGGGTACACGGTTTCTCGAGTGGAGACCGCAAATCGGTAAACGTAGTGCAGCACGCCCTGTAGAACTAGATAGAGTGAGGATTTGCGAACGACGGCTGGTGGCGGTTGGAAACGTAAGACGGGATCGGGAGGAGTGGCGTATTATTGGAGAGGCCTACGTCCAGCAGTGGACGAGCACAGGCTAACGATGATGATGATTCATGACTCACTACTCACCCCGACTCTTCTCTTTAGGTCTCCATCGACTGATGAACGATAGAGCTAATGATATAACTCTACATTATATATATAAAGCACTTTGTTCGTCTTTTCGAGATATCCACCATGAACCGATAGTCCTTGACTCTTGTATAGGTTACCTGGCTGATCGATAGTAAAGCGGATTTGAGCTATGTATCGGTATTTTATCGGATACACTTCGGAGAGTGTGCAACTGATCTGCATGATCTAATACCACCTTGCCCTTTCTTCTATTGGACTTCTCGTTCCACAAAAAGGCGACATCGTTTCATGGTTGATGTTCCAAAAACACGAACGAAGCGATTTGACTCCACGTTTGTGATAAGAACGTCTAGGCTGTGGAATGCGTTGCCTGAGTGGGTTTTCCCCGATGGTTACAATCTTGGTGTCTTCAAATCGAGAGTGAATCGGTTTCTTCTAGGTAAGCACGCTCTATCGTAGATCGCATCATCGCTTAACATCAGGCGAGATGGTGGTCAAGTGCGAACCTATTCTAGTTAAAAAAAAAAAAAAAAAGTATCTCCTATGCATAGTCCCCAAAAATTTCACGATCATCATCGTCATCGTCAGCCGCAAGACTGCCACTGCTGAACATAGACCCTTACTAACTACTTAGTAGTTAACTTTTACAATAATAGGGTGATATTTAAGCAAAACAGGGCACAAAGTTTATTATTATCAGTCATTTAAATACATTCATGATACAAACATTATCTTATGACTCTACCTTCTCCATTGCTACTAGAGAAAACATGTTATACGTACTCATATTTCCGGGTGACGAGAGCAGTGCAGTGCTAGGCAGTGATTTGGACTCTTCATATTCAAATCGAGGTTGAATCGGTTTCTTCTATGTAAGCATGTTCCATAGTAGACAGCATCGTCGCTTTGACACCAGACGAGTTGGGGATCAATTGTAAACATAAAACGGTTAAATAAAACCGGCCATGTGCAAATGGGACTGGCACACGAAGGGTTCCGTACCATTAGCAAACAAACGGCAAACATCTTTTATTGTATGAGAGGCCCCTTAATTATTTATTTTATTTTATTTGAATAAATTAGATTTAAAAAGATCATAAAACTAAATATTCTGTGAATAGTTACAGCGACTACCTGTGACCATTATTGGTATCGAGCAAGAAACGGTTAAAAAATCAAGTTTGGCGTATGTTAAATATTTATTTTATTTTTAGTATTTGCTGTTATAGCGGCTATAGAAATACATAATCTGTGAAAATTTGAACTGTCTAGCTAGCACCGTTCTTGAGATACCTACAGCCTGGTGACAGATGGACGGACAGCGAAGTCTCAGTAATAGGGTCCCGTTTTTACCCTTTGGGTACGGAACCTTATAAATGTAGTAAACATTGAAAGGCAAGGTGCGCTGTCGCTGTGGTGTGGTTCGTTTAAAATTGGCAAAACTCTTCATATCTCTGCAGCCAGCGGCGACCGTTGGGGGTGCGGTTGAGCGGCTGGGTGCAGCCATACCCGCCGTTCCCATTCACCATCATGTAGTCGAAACAATTCGTCACTCCATCTCCGTTACAGTCCTGGTCAAAGAAAAATAAGTCGAAGTGGCGATTTCAATTAGGAAATAAAAACGCCTGGTTGCCTAAGAAATGGGGACACAAGTCAAAGACAATTTGAGGCTAAAAATAAACCATCTTAGACTAATAAATCATGGGAACACTTATTTAACCTCTGTGGATAAAAACATTGATATGAATTTTGTTTTTAGACTTGTGTTTGGTTTAGAATATTGTTTAGTTAATAAAAACAAAATTCATGCCAGTCTTTTCATCCACAGAGGTTAAATAACTGTTCCCACGAAACGTAATTTCAAAGTACATGATCTACGCGATTAAAATAATAAAAAATCAGAAGAAATCCTAAATAAACACAGTGAATGGCAAATCCGTCGGCTAAGAGAAGGTAAAATTGTGTTTTTTTTTCAAGGCTTTTACAGAGGACTAGCTTTGCTGTTGGGACTAAAAAGAAAAAACCGTTATAAACTAAGCGAAAATCCCAGTAATATTTTTTAGGTTCCACGTCTCTTCACATATATGTAGTATTCATAATAGGCATGGTGTTTGAAAAACGAATTAGTGCATCGCGTCAGTTAAATTATTAAAAAATATTGAACACGCAATTTTTTTTGCTTCACAAACGAAAAAATACTAAGATATAGCTTAAATTTCGCTTAGAAGTTTCTGCTGACGTCACGTCTGTACGATTTTTATGTAGACGTGATATTACAACCCACCCATTCCCATTCGTCGCTTTTTAATAAATTATAATAAACTTGGCCCTTTTTTTCTATAATCTACCCGTCAAATGAATAACATTAAAATAGTAGATATGTTTTTGATTCAGTCGTCATCCTAATTACGGGATTTTAACTGTGTTTATATAGTAGAGACTCGCTCCACTGTTTCTTCAGGCGGATTTCGTAAAGTGTCACTGCAGAATTCACTTTACTTTTCAGTTCGACTTCTTTCAAGTGTAGTATTTATTAAGTCAGCCTGCAAATATTGGAACATTGTAAGCGATTACCTTGCCGAATTTTTCCAGGTATCCCTCGATGATACGTTTGGAGCAGTGGTAGTTACGAGCGCAGTCTCGCCACGCTAAATAAAACATTACAATATTTTAACATTACGTTTTTAAAATATTACAGGTACTCGTGCACTCGTGACCTAACTCACACATCGTGCTATCTCACGCATGGTGCTATCTCACACATCGTGCTATCTCACACTTGGTGGACAAGTTACAAAATCAAGGGTAACTCGACTCCGTCAGATGTGTATTTTAGTCCCAACTTTACACGTTAACACAAAGCCTGACTGTGACAGATAGTTATGTACTGGCTTTAACATAGGTAATTTGTATGTAGTTATTTTAATTATTTTTTTGACTTCATAGATGTAGATGTGTATAATACATGAATTCACAATCACACTGACACACAAACACACAGGTACACAATACACAGACAGATTCCTCAAACATATAACACCAAATGTCCAAAAACTGTGTCTGGGTGTTTCTATGTATAATAAGTATGTATTTACAACTATATAAGTATTATATCAGCCATCTGGCCGCCATAGTACAAGCTTTGCTTAGTTTGGGGTCAGATGGTGTCGTGTGTGTGTGTCCACAAATATTTATAAAAACTTGAGAGGTGTCAAGGGACACCCGGATGGAACGAAGTTCCTTTCGATTAATTAGTGAAGGATTTTTTTTTTTATTATTTACAAAAAACCTGTATACACTCAACAAAAATAATCGTCGCGACGCCACACTGTTCAATGCGAAATAGAAATGAAAATATCTGGCTTGCTTTCTATAAGAGAGAGAGAGACACACAGAGAAACATGCGACGCCGCACAGCTTACAATAGCAAAAAGTGTCGTGACAACTTTTCGTAAGAATTTTTTCCGTCTAGCCCACTTTCACAACGCGTGATAAGGAACTTCGTTCCAAAAAAAAAGTTGAACTTAATACGTTTACACAAACACTGACTGACGACTGTTGGGTACTGGCTTTGACATAATTTGTGTTAATCATTTTTTTTGACTTTATAAATGTATGTTTGCATAGTTTCACAATCACACTGACACACAGATCCTCAGCCATATTCCAGAAACTTGTAACACCAAATATTTTGCATCAGGGTTTCAAAATGACGCAACATTTACCGTTATTTCTTTCAGCGTCGTCTTCCGGCATGACGACCTTGCCGGCGTCCACCCAGTACACGCGGGAGATGTTGAAGGGGCCGCAGTACCCGCCCGTGCACTCGTGTCCTATCGCGCACTTCGTGGACACGTAGCAGAGGCAGCGGTAGCACGACTCCGTCAGGTTGGGCACGAAGGTGCCTGGAAGTCATATTATACTAGTAGTGTCAGGTTTACATGCGCAGCCGCAGTTCTCGTTATTTCCCCGTGCTAAAAAGTAGCCTATCGATACCTTAATTTGCAAAACGAATAACTCCTTAGTAGCAAATTTCACAGGTGCCGCTAAAAACTTAACATAAAAAAAAAATTTGCATCAAAAGAAAAAAACAAGCATCTCTCTGGAAATTGTGTTTCTTATTAACCAATAAACACTTAAAATAATGAAAATACCAGTTAAGCAATAGATTTGAGTGGTGATTTAGTGCGATCCCTTTGAAATTTGCCATTGAGTCATTCGTTTTGCAAATTAAGGTATCGCTATGTGCTATTTCAGACCATTATCTGTGTTCCGAATTTCAACCAGATCCTTTTTATTTCGATTGAGCAACAAACATCCAGACATCCGAATCCTACTAAATATAAATGCAAAAATTTGGATAATTAGATGTTTGTTGCTCAATAACGTCGGACTGTCTAGACGGATCGAGTTGAAACTTAGATTATAGCCATACTTTTTTATACGCGAAAGTAACGCAATACTTCTACAGCACCCAGTTCTATACCACCACAATCATATCATTAATTTACCAGCATACTACTACTAATGTTAGGGTTCCGTCAAAAATCCTGGGTCTACAAAAGTGTCTGTACGTTTGGCTTGTCTGCGGGGTCCATTCACCATTTTTTTTCAATAATGTATTTTAAGGGTTTTAGAGAATTCGTCATTCACACCAACTTTGTGCTAATCAGCCAAGTGTTTCCAAAACCATGATGTTTTGAACTAAATGGATTATTTCGAAATTGCAAAAAAGGTGAAAAAGGCGTATTTTTTAATTGCTAAAGATAGGAATTTTTAGTTTTCATGAGGATACATTCGTTAGTTGTCTTTTTACTAATAATAAAATATTTTATAAAAAATGATAATGAGAAACTAGTCACCTGCCGAGCCAGTTATCCAGACGACGCCGACGTAGACAGCGCAGAGGCAAACGGGTAGAGCGAGTCTTGCTTTTTTACTCATATTCTGCCTATAACATAAAGATGCGAAAAATAAATGTACTTAGATGCACAGGATGACGCGACATGTTGTGGTACAAACAGCCCACGTAATGTTCGCACTGGTGGGTCTCGGGGCCTTTTTTCGTAAGAAGAGATTCAAGCCTGCAATCCACCATAGGTATTGGCCCAATGCGGGTTCATACATAACCATAGTAACAAGATGTTACTTACTTAAAAACTAACTGATCCTAGCCCTGTCGGGTGCTGCAAGAACCGAAGAAACAGAAGAAAGGAGCATTAATTGATACAGCGAGCAGTTCAGACAAAATTATGTTTTGTCAAGGCTTAGATAATTTCCAAAATCTCATTAATTAAATTAAATGTCTGTTTATTTCATAAGAAATTGTTTCATTGATCGTACGACTTTTACAATATTTTCAAGCCACTCAAGATCCGGCTGTATAAATATATTCATAGACATGCAAAGCACTTGACGAATGCATTTTTAGATTGGACTTTGGAAGCACCAGTTTTTTATAGTTTGCTGCCAGTGGCGATTTAGGGTTCGTTTTTACAGTGGTTTTTTGTTTTCTAAAAATATATTTACATTGTAAAAAGCTAACTACGAGTGTGAAATATCTAATAAATGACTTAAATAATATTAATTATAAAGGAAAACAGTGTTTACTGATTTAGTTATCTGTGTATAAACAAGGATGTGTTCGGATTCCATTTGTTATTAGCTTCATTGAACTCATTAAGGATGTATGTTGAATAAGTAGTAGAAGGAACGTAATAATATTACTATGTATGTTATTATATAAACCGGTCGACAACAGGTTTATACAAAACGTCTGTAATAAGCAAAAGCGTCGATTTCATACTATACAACTAGACATACTCGTAAATATTGGTGGACATTTCCCTCACAGCATAATCCGTCTCCAAACTAAGTAAACCTTGTATTATGGGAGCCAGATTTTATACATAGCATAAGCAGCCCCCTAAATGTTCCCACTGCTGGGACTCTAGGCCTTCTCTCGCAAGGAGAGAGTCAAAGCCATAATTCACCACGCTGCCTCGACCTCGAAAGATTCTAGGTGGGTTCATGTCAGTTTCCTCACGATGTTTTCCTTCACTGGCTTAAGCTAGCTGCATTACGCTTAAACCAGCGAAGGAAAACATCGTGAGGAAACCGATATGTACCTACCAACCTAGTTCGTAGATTTAATACATAAATAATTGTAGGCAAATGTCTTCTTGCTGTAGCAGAGGTTGAGTTAGATCAGTGGTTCCATATCCAACCTTTCAAGGAATTAGGAACCTTTCCTTAAAAGTAGGATATATCCTCGACTCTAACAGTCTACCCGTAGTGATGGGATTTCGCGTAGGAACTAAGTTGTGCGAGGCTCGCCGCTCCTGTGCGGGCGAGCCGTGAATCAATTCGAATGTCACGGGCTTTCGTGTGTAAAGAGTGCCGGTCGGCAATTTCGTCATTGGTCAATTATTGACTTAGTCAGTCGGGCACTCTCTACAGCTCTAATACGAGTACCTTCGACATTGGAACGAGCGGAATTTTGACGGATGGCTAGCGTCCTGATGGTGCTATTCTAGTGCCATGGTCTCTAGGCAAGGTATTGGTATGGGACGCTACTTGGGTAGACACCTTAGCACTGTCTCATGTCAGTGATTCAGCTCGCAATGTCGGAGTCACAGCCGAACTGTTTAATACTAAAATTCTAAGTTGTAAGTTATCACTTCTACCAACTATCCTCATGACCGTCTTTTTTTTGGACCTATCGCAGTTAGTCTCAGTACAGAAACGACGCGGGTAAAACCACGGAGCGCGGCTAGTATATGAATCAATACATGCTTTAAGTATTTACCTACTCTTAACAATCATTAATACCTAGATACACTCGTACTATATAGTGCATTACCTCATAGCATTGTGAGAGGAATGTTCATCAGTATTATGTCAATTTAATTGACGAGTCGTTTTATTTCATTGGCTGAAATACAAACAATGTTAGTTCTTTTGCTTACGACGCGGAAATGCCACAAAATGTAGAGAAAATGAGAACCCCACCCTAACGGTCATCGGCTTGTATTTATGTAAAACCTTTGCAGACGGCGGATTTTAAACAGACGACAGACGTGACGAAATTCGAACGCAACCTTGTATAGACCACAGGCCCGTGACCAAGATGTTTGGGTCAAATGAACCATCAGGAGACCTATGAAGAATGATAGAAGGGTATAAAGTAATAAGACTCAGCACTATGTCGTGTTACTTGTAAGCAGTCCAACTGAGTGCAGTTGAAGAGGGGGGAGGGGGGTTGCAACCCTCGAGAGTTTCTCCTTGTCACATGGTTTTTGTACGGTGTTGCGGAATAATAGATTAAAAGAGAGAGAGAGATATACAAACGCGCTGTAGTCGGTCGTGCATAGATTCCACGTTTTGATAATATAGTCTTCATCAGTTGTACTATGACGCCCCTCCTCTACCCCTTCTCCGCCATTTTGTACGCGCTTCAAAGGAGTTACAAGCGCGCGTTTGTAGCGTGTTTTACGCGTATTAAATACGTGTGCTAGGGCCCTAAGCAGCCCACATTTTGTCACTAAAAATATATATTATACGCAGTGAACTGAGAAATCTCCACCTTTTTTCCTTTTTTTGGAGTCGGTCAGATAGTCGGAAAATGGCAAATTCTCGCTGCTAGGGCCGAGTCACCATCTTAGGGGATGTCAGGTTGATCCTTGATTCCCGAAGAAAGGAATACTGCCTGAGCCAGCCTAAGCAGAGAATAGGCATCGTGTACAATGTATCTAGGGCTTGTCGAGTACGGTAAGTGAGCATAATGTATTTGGATTGCTTTAGATATGCTTATTTATTGTAAATATAGACTGACAAAACAAGCATGACATACGCCTGATGAAAAGCAACAAGCATGCCTATTACACCCAAGTGCCTAGCTACTATTTGTACCTCTACATTTTGAACATGAAGCGTTCAAATCACTGCACAGCTCATCACTCGAAGATATAAGATAATTTGTCTCACTGCCCTGCAATTTCCCCTGGAAACATTGCTCTTCTAACCAGTACACGGTAGTGTTTACACATTGCAGCTCGACAGTATAGTCTAAGATCCGGCTATACAACGACCTTCACCGAGCTGTTTATTGGATGAAAAGTGTTTTATATGTAATTTAATGTCAACAAATATATTGCAAATGGGTTGCCTAAAAAATTTCAGTCCAGAATATGATTAATTAACAATATTTTTTTTTTTAATATTTCACTTAAATTGATTGAATTTTAGAAAAAAACTATATAACATAACTTATTATTTTGGCTTTACTCAGTGCTTACGAAATCTCATGCAAATATTTTTAAACAATAAAAAGTTTCAAACAAACTTTCATCCCTTATTTCACCCCTTTGGAGGTTGAGTTTTGAAAAATACTGTAATACATACATAATTCATTATTTTGATCATGCTCAATTCGCGCGAAATTTTATGCGAACACGTTTAAGGAATAAAATGTTTCATACAAACTTCCATCCCGTATTTTACACCCCTAGCTAGGGGTTGAATTTCGTAATGAGATTTCGTAAGCATTGATTAATAAAACCAAAATAATAAGTTATGTAATACAGGTTTTTTTCTAACATTTAATCAATTCTACTGAAACATTTAAAAAAAAATCTGGACTGAAATTTATTAGGCAACCCATTTGCTATGTATTTGTTGACATATTAAATTACATATAAAATAATTTTCATCCAATAAACAGCTCGGTGAAGGTCGTTGTATAGCGGGATCTCCTGTAGAATCGCTGATAAAGCAAAAACGTTATGTATGCCTTCGCGTATGCTCGAATATCATACGGTGTACGTACCTAAGTATGTGGATTAGTAAGTGTAGGCTAGTGGGGACCCTGAGCATTATGCGTAGGGACCACTTCTAAACTATAATAATCTAACGAACAAAAAAAAACCATAAAAATTAATTTCAATCAATTTCAATAAATCAATTTTGGTGCTGTGTGTGAATTATCCACCAATATTTAATCAGCGGAGCTATCGCGTAACATTTTTCCAAAAAACTACACTCTACCGAGTCGAGAACTTCCTCCTTTTTCAACCCCCGACCGAAAAAAAGGGGTGTTATAAGTTTGACGTCGATGTCTGTCTGTCTGTCTGTGTGTGTGTCTGTCTGTGGCACCGTAGAGCTCAAACGGATAAGCTGATTTCGATGTAGTTTTTTTATTTGAAAGTTAACATACGTGCGGGTGTTCTTAGCTATGTTTGGTTAATATCGATTCAAGATGGCCGCCTCCATAAAATGGCGGACAAAATATTTCTTTACAACCTACCTCAATATGGGTATCAAATGAAAGGGCTTGACTAGTAGAATACTATTATACACTATAAAAAAATAAAATCCAAGATGGCCGCCACCACAAAATAGTGAATTATATTAATTGTTTCACTGCTACTTCGATATGGGTATCAAACGAAAGGGCTTGACTAGTAGAGTACTTTCCACTATGACAAATTTAAATCCAAGATGGCCGCTACCACAAAATGGCGAAATACATTTCTTTTCTCACAACTCCCTTAATAGATAGATAGATAGATAAACTCTTTATTGTACCAAATAACACAAAAACCAAATCTTAAGAAACAACAACTTAAATAAGAAAATTTAGTAACAATTGGCGGCCTTATCGCTAAATGCGATCTCTTCCAGGCAACCGTGGTATGGAAAATTATTATTAATTAAGGAAAACGGGTTCACAAACAAAGAGCAAATCGAAAAAAATATGAGTAAGTAAATTGATACTACATACATTACTAAAACAAACAATGTTTTAATAATTGTTGACAATCCTAAATTAACGATAAACATACATGCTAATAACGTTAAATTCTAATATGGCTATCAAATGAAAGGGGTTGACTAGTAAAACGTTATACAGATAATCCAAGATCCGAGGTAGTCGGGGGTTAATCAAAATTTTTAATTTTGTTCTTGTTGAAGTCTTTTTAGAAATACTCAAACGTGAGATTCTCACCATTAAGTCACCACGCCTTCTAAGCTTCTGTGCCATTAACTAATATTAACTTTAGTCCATATGCTAATGAATTATGATATGACAGAGCACAGACTTCTTTTCTACTTTCATAGGTTTACATTTGGTCGCCATCTCGTTAAGCGTCGATGTGGTTTACGATGGAGCGTGTTTACCTAGAAGAAACCGATTCACGCTAGATTTGAAGGCACAAAGATTGTAACTATCGGGAAAAACCCACTCAGGCAACATATTCCACAGCCTTGACGTCTAGAGTCTAGATTAGTTAGACTGCCACGTCAAACATATTACCTACATTTTATAACACACTAACTGTTGCCTGAGTGGGTTCCCAATGTTTACCCTTTCGTAGACTTAATTCACCTGGCTCAATTCATCTGGGTGCATTAAGTCTACAAATCGTATACTTGATGCACCCAGGTGAATTAAGTGCATCCTTAAGTAGACTCAATGCACCTTATGAAATCGAGTGATTTAAGTACAATCTTGGTGTCTTCAAGTTGAGAGTGAGTCGGTATTTTCAAAGCCTACCTACTTCAATGTAGATCCAATCGTCGCGATCCAAAACATTGGCGAGATGGGTGTTAAGAGTAAACCCATATATAAGTCGGTACCTAATAGTTAAAAAATCATAAACACAGATATATCAGGTATAACAACATAACACACGTCAACGCCAATATTTTTATGTTCCAAAGAGGAAAAACGTCCGTTACTAACCTGTTATTGGCTAATTTTAATAAACAATATTCATTCACTGAGCTACTAAATCAAAGATACTAAATCAGCTTCACAAAAAACTCACAATTGTAAAGAAAAACTTTGTAATAATATGATTAAGTTACTAGTGTGTGTGACCTTCTCGGTCTAAGTTATGCGACTGCCCGTGTACTTACTTACTAAGGAAAACAGTACAAGTATGTAATGTTGATAGGAACTATGTATTAAGCTACGGGGACGTGGTTAAACCTGATCGGGTCGAATGTTCTTCAGACCAGAATCCCTTAAAGTGAGTTTCTTGAGACAGATTTTTTTAAAATATAATTTTGAGACAATTCCTCTTTTCAGTATTTTTTTTTCTATTCCACGCCCTGGCAAATAGGTCCGTATAAATGAGGAAGATTCTGATTTATGCTACGTAAATAATTTGCGAATACGAGGGTTGAACCATACATACTCGTGTTAGAAATAAAGATGTTTGTTTTCAATATTAAGTTGAAGTTGAAATTAACATTTCTACTTTTACATTACATTTTTTCCAACGTTTCTCCTATTTCTTTAATATTTTTAAGCTCTGCAAAATAAGCTTCTTTTTCCGAGATAACCTCTTCATTTGATGTGAATCTTTTTCCTCTTAGCCAGGTTTTCATATTGGGGAACAGAAAAAAAAGTTGGGTTGGCACCCATAATGTCTAAATATTCGATCAAAATTATTCCCTTTCCTGAAATATATTGGCTATACTAAAGAAATTTACAAATACACAAATATACAAATTTCATCCTAATCGAAGACCGGGAAGTGGGTCAAATTAAGATTCCAAGATTTTCTTACATACATAGTTACAAGTGAAGCTAATAAAAGCGTGTTAAAATACACTTTGTTCCTAAAATTTGGTCTAATTGAGATGGACAGTACACTGGTATTAAAGATAACGACGTAGTTATCTTCAGTAGTTGGAGTAGACGTGTTCTTGAGGGGAGACCACGAATCGGCAAACGTAGTGTAGGACACCCTGAGACTAGATGGAGTGACGATATACGGAAGACAGCAGGCAGTGGATGGAGACGTATAGGGCTGAGTGGCGAGCCATGGGAGAGGCCTATGTCCAGCAGTGGACTAAGATAGGCTGATGATGATGATGAAAGATAACGGGATATTTAGGCAGTGCCGGATTAAGCCAGCGCGGGGCCTGTAGCAATTTCTGTTAAGGGGCCCTTGGTTTGCTTAGGTTTAGGAAGGGTAGGGTCATGTTATGCAAGATATTTTCGCTACATATTTACAGTCAGACGTTGGAGCGCGGGACCCGTAGCATTTGCTATTCTTGCTATATGGCTAATCCGCCACTGTATTTAGGTACTGTGGTTTCATGGTGAAGCTTGTCCACATAATAATATTTTGATGTATTTTCTTGCACCGTTTTAGTGGATATGCAGTACAGTTATGTGGAAGGCATGTTGTTTACCATCAGGTACCTGTCCTACGTCTCATCACGCTATATTTAAAAAATATTTATAAAAAAAACATAAATATAAATAACTACCTACAGTACATAATTGAAATTAATTATACTGGTGAAAGACTGTGATATTTTAAATGAACACATTTTTGTCATGTTCCTAAGTTCCCAAAAACGAAATATCATTTTATTTATGGCTTTTATTAACTAATTTACAATGAGAATTACACTACATTCCTATGTACTTACGCTTACAAGGTCTTAAGATAATCGAGATGCTCAAGCCTACTATCAGTTGGAAGCGTCCTGGCGGCATTACCACGCTGAATGGTGAAGCTTAAACGTTGGGCTAAATAAACGCCAGCGTTTATGCGTCGCGTCAACCAAACGCTCGGAAAGGCTCTTGAAAATGAGATGAGCTCCCTGGAGACCGGGAGGTCTCCACGGGCCCAACGTCTAAATACCAAATGACTTTAATATGTAACCACTTCCGAGGGTTGCATATTTGCGCCTGTCTGACGGTTACATGAATATCAATTAATTAAATTACGGTTGGTCTAGTCGGGAGAACGGCGCCTGCCGATCCGGAGACCCCGGGCACACCCTGGACACTCCACTAAAAGTCCATACATGCGCCGCTGTTGAGTTACCTACTCTTCACACAACTACGCAGATGTCGTTCGTACACACGCGTGAATGTGTGCGTTAGCGTTAGGGCTACTGAATTTATTTTATTGAATAGTTGTGCCCCCTAGAGTTCACCTGGTGACGTAAAGTAGTCTATAAACTTGCTATAATGTTGAGTTACATAAATAGAATGGTGACAAATTATAATATTCTAATTAAAAGGGTATGTATTGCCGCGTAAAATCAAACGAAACCGATGATAGATAGGTAGGTACCTAGATATCTATTTCTGTTAGTAGGTACACATTCGCATATTATTTTACACTTACCCAAGAAGGAAACTTTATTCTGTCACTATAATTATTCCTCCAGGCATTATCAATCCGTGCCCAAAACTGGCTGTGTAAGTTACGAACTTTGAGTTAAAAATTACTACGTTATTATAAAGCAACGTTATTTAAAAGTTTCTAATCTTACGTTATTTTATCCGTAGAAAATTAAATAAAGCTTTTAATCTTGTCCCGTTTAGTTGACGGACAGCCGTAAACAGCACAACAACTCACCATGATGATATTTCGTTAGGAATTAGATGTTCGATACCAGCCCTTCGTTGAGTGCTCCTAGCGTACTCGAAACGGCCTGAGGGGTGAGGAAGCTTGAAATTGGCGGGGGGTGGGGAGTGTCAGTTCTATCTATATTATCTATTCTATGCCCCGGGTTCAAGCCCCACACGCACCACTGTCTTTTTTGAAATCATGTGCGTAATGCCGCTAACTTAAAACGGTGCAGGAAAACATCGTGAGGAAACCAACATGTATCTAGAATCTTTCGAAGTCATGTGTCATCCACCAACTCGCACTGGGCCAGCGTGGTGGTTTATAGCCTTAACTCTCTCCTTGCGAGAGTAGGCCCGAGTCCCAGCAGTGGGAACATTTAGTGGGCTATTGATGATGAATATGCATGTATAATATTATATTCTTTTATCGCGCGTAACGTGGAGCGTAGAGATACCGTAACATGGTTCATGTGAATACATCAAAACATCGAGAAAATTCACCACCATATAACCACATAATTTATAATCGTGATAAACCGCGACAGCTAAAAGCAATCTAACTAATATTTTAATGTGAAAGTTTACATGTACTCGTATGTTGCTCAATTATCTCGGAATGGAATGAGTTGAAATTAGGAATCCAGTCAGATTGTCATCACTTAGTAGAACTACGCGTGTAAAACCACAGGAAGCAGCTTATGTCAGATAAGAGTACGTGGTACCTGCTAGCCATATCCTACATTATACAATACTAGCGGTCCGCCCCGGCTTCGCCCGTGGTACATATAAAATATAGCCTATAGCATTCACGGATCACGGAACAGTAAGAGTTTTTGGGAATCGGTAAATTATTTCACGAGATTAGAGCGTTCAACGCGTTTTTTTTGTCCGGCCTCGTGGCTTAGTGGGTGGTAACTCAGCCTGCGAAGCCGAGAGTCGTGGGTTCGATTCCCACCCAGTGCAAATATTTGTGTGAAGAATTCAAATATTTGTATTGTGTCTGGGTGTTTCTATGTATAATAAGTATGTATTTAGAACTATATAAGTATTATATCAACTCTCTGGCCACCATATTACAAGCTTTGCTTAGTTTGGGGTCTGATGGTGTTGTGTGAACTGTCCACCAATATTTATTTATTGTACTTAAATTTTCAGCGAACTAAACTCTTCAGCTTTATAATATTACTTTAGATAAAAAGATCTTACTCATTGAGAGTGGTTATGGCGAAGTGTGAAAAGGATGTGGACGTCAGAAGTGAGTTCTGTTGATTGCAAGAGGTACCTATTTATAAACTACGTCTAAGCCTTGGCAATGACCGGTGAGCCTGGGTAAAGGAACCCTGGTTGGAGTCACTTGCAGCGTGAGAATGTATTCAGATAAGTATTCATTTATATGTATGACTAATATAAATACCGTAGATGCGAAACGTTGCAAGTTTGTACATATGTACTTAATACATGTTGGGACGTTTGGATGTTTAGATGTTAAATAAATAAATAATAAATAAATATTGGTGGACAATTCAAACACAAGACCATCTGACCCCGAACAAAGTAAAGCTTGTACTAGGGTGGCCAGATAGCTGATACCATGGTCGTATAAAAAGTCGGACGTAGACAAAAACTGCGTCACTAGAGTCGGCCACGTTTGCACGTGTGCGTTGTCAGGTTGTCACTGATAGGCTGACACGCACACATATGCACAAGTAGCGCGTGTGTGATGAATGACCCAGTGATGTGTGTGTGTCAGCATGAATGTGACAGCGCACACGGGCATATTATGTGGCCGACTCGATGAACACAGTTTTTGTTTTAGCGAGACTACGTCCGACTTTTTTCATACGTCCATGGCTGATACAATACTTATATAGTTTTATATACATAATTATTACAAATAAATACACCCAGACACAGAACAAACATTTGAATTCATACCAAAAATGTCGCAAAGAGTCTAAAAAAGATATGCAAAAAAATATTACAGCATAGCAAAAAGCGAATAAGGTCTAGCCTTTGATAGTAATCATATAAAAAGTATCTCAAAGATATATTTCTCAGTTTTCTTCTTGTCTTCCCCGCAAATTCGATTTAGCTATTCCCGACAGGCTTCTGTCGAAGTATAATGCCGCGTAGCTTCAGCGAAGTTTGTTTTGTCTGCGTGTCCAGACAGCCTTGATAAACTTATTACCGACGCTGTGCTGGGGACGAATTGCTATTGGAATTGAAGATACTACAGTATCATGTTACAAATAAATAACGGCTGGTTAAATAAACAATTAGTCGCGAAATGTTCCATATTCGATAATAGGAAAATTGGTTGTCTGTAAAGTCGGTTGGTTTAGAGACGACAGTTTAACGTGACAACGTCATAACAAAATGTTGATACATGCGGCGCAAGGGTACAATGAGCGTAACGGGACTTAACGGGACACTTTTTCGTGCACGCAGCCAGCGTTCGTCGATTTATTAAACGTTGTCAATAATAAAATAAAATTTAAGTTTATTATCGATTTAATGTACTTTTATGCATAATTATTTATGACAGTTCGATTCGCATCCGGTACAAAATTAATAACAACATATTTGTATGATGAAAAAATGTTCTTGTCTGGGTGTTTCTATGTTTAGGTAAAAAGTATCTTTATATTTACAGTTGTATAAGTAATATTAAGTAAGTATTTTGTCAGCTGTTTGGTTTCCATAACACAAACATTGTTTAGTTTTGGGCTGTTTGATGTTGTGTAAAGAATGTATATCAGTGTCCAGTATATTAATTAGATTTATCTGTCATAGTATTTCACGAGCTTTCCTTTTAGTGCCTCATAATACAAAATAACTACTTTTAATAGATGAAGCTAGCAAAATTCAGATTGAGGCTTACTTAATAGAAGTTAAAATACCTAGTTGCTTATCTTTTCATCCCAAATATTCGGCGAAATGAAACCAAAAACGTTTTTAAGCTTTATCTAGTGATTATTTAAACAGACTTGAATATTCAAATTCATTAGCAACTATTATTATTCTAGATTCGTTGAATTGAAGTCTTAGAAAAACAAAAGTATTTAACGTAACGAACGAAAAGAAGGATGATGCTAAAAGTTTCAATCACAGGGTATGAGTTTTTTATGCACCTACCTTTTATAATATCAGATGTCACATAATATATGTTAAAGAGTTTTTGGATACATAAATGCAATAACCGTGAGTTTAAAATAATAAAATTATTTATTTCAGACAAAGTCCATAACCTGGTTACATTTAAAAAAAACTTGAAATATACGCAAAAACACTGAAGAGAGTTAGATGAAATATGGTATCCACATAGATAGATGGTCTGGAAAAACGTATGGGCTATCTTTTATCCCAGAAAAAAAGGATCGGAAACTACACCGGGGAAACTGGGGAGAGCTACTAGTGTAATAATTGTTCCAACGATTTTAATAAAATTTGTGAGTAGGGAATTTCAAGGCAATAAATCGATCTAGCCAGGTTTCATTCTAGGAAACCTTGTCTTATACAGGTTTAAGCCGAGTACAGCTGAGTTAACCAGACTATCTTTACATAACAACATAGTTAAAATATAAATCCATTTAAAAATAACACAGCTCCCATACCTCTTCAGGCTGTTGTACCTAGTTATAAATACGTAATATATTTTATACTGAGTGGTAAGTAGGACGATAAATTTCCCGGATGTGGTTCTTGCGGACATTTTAATGCGCCCTGTACCGTTACAAGGACATTTGTTGTAATAATCTGGTAATTTCGGGGTAATTTTTGGAGTTTTGTGGGTACTGCCGCTTCGGTGTATAAAATATCTTGGTTTTTGGCGAATAAATGATCTGCTTGATTTACACTCATTAGATTATTATGGGGTTTTCACTCGCAACACTAAAACGATGGGTTGTTTTAAGTTTGATGTGGCTGTATGTGTGTGTCTGTACGTGGCATCGTAGTCCCCGAACGAATGAATCGATTCTGATTATTGTTTTTTGTTTGAAAGATGAATTAGTTGGGCGTGCTCTTAGCTGTTTCAGCAAAATCGGTTCAGCCGTTTCTAAGTTTTCAGCTCTTTTGTTAGCTGTAATAAGAATCTTAGATAAATAATGAGTATTTCTCATAGATTTGGTTCATGTCGATGGCATTTACTTGCCAACGTACTTGTGTGACCTAATATTTGAAACAATTCATATGAACGCTTAATTTATTCTTTCAATTATTTTGGAAGATTTGTTCTGGTTTTGTTGTCTTAAGCCCATGAATTCGATACTTTTATGAAAATAACAATTTTATCATATACCTATCCAATGGGGTAGTAGGTACACTAGAAAATTCGTATGCTAATTACATTATATCCAGGGCAACTACACTTGTTTTTGTTAGGTTTGCTAGTTTGTCTTCAAAAGTATCATTGGTAAATAGCCCACGTTATATTCCCAATGCAGGGATTAGGAGGCGTTCTCTCATAAAGCGAAAGTCAAGGCCTTAACCCACCATGCTGGCCAGGTGTGGCTTGGCAGACGACACGTCTTCAAAAAATTTCTTTTTCTAATTTCATATGGGGTTCCTCGGGATAATTCATCTTTAAAACTTAAGTCAGACTGTAGTAATGATAAATGAAACAGAAGGTGGTAGATGGAAACAGCGTGTTCGATAATTAGTTCTTTTATTTATCTGTCTATATGTGGACAGAGTTCCGTCTTAAGCTACGGTACGTTACAGAATAATTCCATCCCAAACTGCCCTGTGCGCACTATAATACCACCGTTCGCCCCACCGCAATTTAATAATTGACTCGCTCGTTTGCCGGGCTCGGCTAGGCTTTGGCATGGCAGGGCTTGACTTGGCTGGGCAAGGCTGGCTTGGCTTGGCTTGGCTTGGCTTGGCTGGCTCGGCTTACAGCTTGGCAGACGGCAGACCGTTACATAAATCAGTACATTTGGAGATTGGAAAATAAAATTGGCAAAGATGCTGACGAGAACCTACCTACTTAACGATTGTATTACACGGACGTTTTTCCCACTGAACCACTAAAGCTTTTTAATCACGACGTAGCCACAATTCTCTACTCTTTTCACCAGCTGTTACTAAATTTAGACGAAAAAAAAAACAAGTTTCCTAATTAAAAATTCCGATTCAGTACCCAGGGACGGATTAAAGGTACTCATTCTAGAACGTTCCTCGTTAATTACTATAAAAAGGTATTTTCATCAGACGGCGGTAGATATCGCAAAATCTCATTAGCGAAGAAAGGGACCACAAAAAATAATGAGTCAATCCGCCGAGCTATTCCTACCCCCATTATTTACAAAATAAGCCTTATTATCGTAGCAATAGGAGCTACAATGTGTTTGATAACATCTGAAATGAGGGTATAATTAAGTTTGGTGTCCAATAAAAGGACCGGAACTCGGTAGTGGAAGGAATGATGGGTACTTGGGGCAGTGATACTGATATCTTAAAATTAAGTTGAGGGATTCCAGCAAGGACAGTTAGATTACTAAGCTAAAAATAAAAAAATAAATTAATATTACGCCAAATGTCACAAGGCAACTATAAACAATCCGGAAAATAGTAACCATTGGATATATAGGTAAACATAGAGTAACAAGAACTATTAACAAATACGCAACCACAACTTTTACTTAATTTATTGAAGTCTTTAGCTAATTATTAATTCGCTTATCTTTATCTCGATATACGTAGAGTCAGTACAGCATGTTCTCTATCACCATTCATCTCTCATCATCATCTTCAGTGTACTTTACTCCACCACTGGACATACATAGGTCTCTCTAGTGGCTCGTCACGCAGCCCTATCCTCAGCTTTACCATTCGTCTCTATCATTCGTCAATTCTAAGTTTATTTATTTCCTAATCATGTCTTCTTTTACACACTTCATTTACGATTTTTAAGTAAGTAATTTATTCCTTATTGTCCATTAATTAATTCATTCATAATGTATTTATACGGTACGGCGGTCAGGGTTGTAAGCCAATTCAAATATTTGGGCCATCTGTTGATGGAGCGACTACTCTCTCTGTCAGAGGGAACATGCATGCTCGCCGATTCGCTAAATGCAGCCAGGACGTAAAGACCACTCTTTTTAAGACGTACTGTCTTTGCCTGTACACTTGCCAGTTGTGGACTACGTTCACACGGAAGTCATTTAACACGATAAGAGTCGAGTATAATGACATATTCAGGGCTCTTATGAATCTTCCGCGATACTGCAGTGCGTCGAGCATGTTCGCTGATGCGGGGGTTCCGGATTTCTTTGCTGTGATAAGATCTCGAGTGGCGGCCTTTTGGCATCGCCTGTGTCGGTCCGACAACAGAATACTTTTGGCTGTCTCTGACGGTGTGGACAGCCCTATGTTCAGGCATTGGGTATCTGTTCACATGAATGGGAATAAAAAGTAATTTTTAATTGTATTTGTAATATTGGTATGACGAGCACCCCTATACAGTGCGAAAAAGGTTTATTTATAATTAAGTATATATATGTCATTATTTTTCATACTACTGATAAGTTTTTATTTTTATATTATGGGTTTATGTGCCTGAAATAAAGGATCTATTATTATATTATATTATATATTATTATTATAATGTAAGATTATAGCAGTGAAATAATTTTTCTAATGGGTCCAATAGTTTCGGAGCCTATTCAATTCAAACAAACGAACAAACAATCAAATCTTTCTTCTTTACGAGTATCATATTTTATCGTTTATTCGTGTTGAATATTACCTATAACCACATTATACCTACTTACAAAATGAGTTTACAATACTTAATTTCCATGCCTAAATATGTCACAGAGTAAATATATTTTATACAGCATTCTTTTACATTGCCCTTTTTAAACATCTTAGGACTGCAAGTGTCTTACAGATTCCGGCAAAGCATTTCACAAACGGATATACTCGTACAGTTTTAAGAAAAACAAAATATACAAAACCTAAATGGGAAATTCGCTAAAAACTACGAGTACCATAGCTGAGCGTAAACACCGAGTATGTAATCAATGTTGTTACAAAATATTTACAAAGCTTCGTAATAACAGTAACTTTGCAAATTACAATAAAGATAGACAGATAAGATGGTACCTATTACTGTTTCTGAAGAGGGTGCGGATTTTAATTAACAATAATAAAATCCATGATTCACAGTCTCAGATTGCCAGGAAGGGTTGCCATTTTGCTAAAGCTGAAGGTTTGCTAAATCGTTGGGACTAGATGATTTTAATATTACACAAAAAATGTATGTTCAATTTTAAAGAAAATGTTGTCAAAGCCCTTTCAAATATTGCCTATCAATTTTTTAATTGATTAAAGTGCACGCAGTGAAGACATTGCACCAACCCATTTTGTATCAGATTGGTACCACGTCGTATTATCGGCCAATATGGTGTATTTTATTGTGGCTTTACATTCCACGAACAACTACGTTCTTAATTTTTAACACCAAACACAAAAAAAATAGTTATGATCATATCTACATGTGATACTAATTTTCCTGACTTTTACTCTACTTACATCAACATCGCGTATACATAATATGTCCGGATTTTCGCAAGCAGTACCCATTTACTAGTACAAGGCATGTGCCGGCCATTGTTCTCCCTCATGAAAAAATTGGTTGCCTGTAAAGTCGGTATACGGGCGAAAGTTTTACGTGACAACGACTTTGAGTGGTAAAATAATTTTACGGAAGGGACGCGTGCCTTTCACTTTTTATGTCTGTCTCTCTCGCTCTTAGGCGGGCTAACCATGCCCGAGTGGAAGGGACGCGTGCCTCTCACTCGCTCTCGTTGTGAGCGCATAACGTGAGCGGAGCGTAACGCAGTTTCTTGAAGTGTGACCCGGCAAACCAATTTATAAGACGTTATCACGTCAAAACGACATATTATGTAGTATAGAAATACTATATACATATTATGTAGTATAGAAATACTACATAATATGTAGTTTTTTCATTATATTATAATGATTTATTTGGTCTGTGAAATTAAATTAGATGAAATGTACATAGGTATTAGGTACTCGTATATATGGTATACATTTAACTTCATTATTTACTAAAATAATAGAGATACACGAAATAAAATAGGATTGTATTAAAATAAAAAGATTTGTACAAACAGTCATTCATTCTTATTGTCAAAAATAGTATGTGCTGCATTTCGCCGATTTCGAAAGTGGTGTCAATGTTTTATGCAGATCAATTTTATAAGCATACTTAAGATGTCCACAACAGTAATAATTTGATATTTAATTTTGCCAATTTATCTCTGCTATCTGTTGTTTTGAAAACGGCTTTAAAACATTCTAATTGCTATGCCGACAACCCTGTAACACAGATGATAGATAGGTGAATTAACCCTTTATAGCACTTAACTTTAAGAAACGAAATACACAGAACTTAAGATCTAAGAATTGGCGACTACATAGCTGACACTTCATTATGGAACGATATTTCCCATAGCATTTAGTGAAGAGAAGTGCAATAAGAAGAAGAAAGACTTTATCAGCCGACTATTATTATTATTGTATAAATTCAGACCGATGGAAACTATGTTGCCATACACATTGCATGCCTCTAGAAGAAGAGGCCAGTTTATGAGTCAATTTTAAAAATATTTTGTATCGCCTCATCTTACCTGCTAACAGCAATAAATATTTTTATATATGTATTTGAAGTACTAATGTCAAATTTGTACAAAACGCTGTTTTTTGCTACCATGGTAGTTTTAAATTTGTTGTCCCATGGCAAATGTAGTTAAATAAATATTGGTGGATATTTCAGACACAACACTATCTGATCCCAAACTAAGCAAAGCTTGTACTAAAGAAGTAGTAGTAGTACTTATATATTTTTAAATACATACTTAATTAACTTTAAAGAAGTTAAATCAATGTTCATCTAGCCTTACTGGTGCCTAAAATACGGCTATCTAACACTGAATAAGTACTTACTTCAAGGGTAAACGCCATTTTAGAAAACCGTCATCACGTCTTTCCGCCAGGCAAAGTTCGTCAGTCAAAAGTTCGCCCATTTCTCCGTAATCAAATAACCGCAACCCTTCTTTTTTAACTGATTTCAAAAAAAGAAGAGGTTCTCAATGCGGTTGTATGTTTTTTTTTGTTTTGTATGTTGTGCGAAAGTTCTGCCAATTTTTGTGAATCGATTTTGATGGTTTTTTGGTAGATGTAGTTCAGACACGCACTTAAGTAGTAAGTAGTAAGTACATAGTTCAGAGGTGGTCCTATAAAAAATATCGAAATCGAGGCGGTAGTTTTTGAAACAACAAGAAAAGAATTTAAATTTTAAGCTTACCTTTACCTAGACGACGCAGACGTTTCAATCTCAAAAAATAGAAATTTTGTCGAGTGTCCGAGTTAAATTATTCAATTTAATTGAAAACGGTTTTTTTCAGAAAAAATAAATTAAATAAGTATGTTAAGTTTTTTTGGCATTCTTTCAAGATGGTCGAATAAATTTTCTCTCCAAATTTTCAATTTTGTTCTTAGGCCAAACACCAGGGGTTTTTTGCAACGTAGGGACCTGGTATTTATTTTTTTGAATATGTTCAAGGGTGTCCCCTGAATATAAATCCAAGTTGATGCGGCGGGAGGGGGTTCGCTTCAGCCACCATCTTGGGAAACACGTTTTATTGAATATCTCGCGAACCGCGCATCGTACGATAAAAATTGTCGAAATCATTATTGTAGATAATATTTCTCACCTGTTTTATTTGAAACTTTTATTGTATAACGCATAGGTTTTTAATTAAAGCCCCCCAAACTTTATACAATATGGTTTTTACTAAATGTTTAGTTTATAAATTAAAAATAATGGTAACTAAAATTGTAGAGCATGAAATTACCCATAAATTTTACTAGAAACTTTTCCCCGTAGCATTTTTAGTTTCGGTGCTATAATGCTGTATATTCAAAACTATACTCAATTATGCGCCTATAAGTTGTAAATGTATAGGTAATTTCATGCTTTCAGATACCATTTGATTTTTAATTTATAAACTAAACATTTAGTAAAAACCAAATTGTATAAAATATGAAGCGCTATAATTAAAAACCTATGTGTAATGCAATATTTTTTTTAAATAAAACAGTTGACAAATTTTATTATCATCTACAATAATGATCTCCACAATTTTTATCGTACGATGCGCGGTTCGCGAGATATTTAATAAAACATGTTTTCCAAGATGGCGACTGAAGCGAATCCGCCGCGCCAACTTGGATTTACATTCAAGGGACACCCTTGAACATATTCTAAAAAAAAAAGTACGTTGCATTACAAACTTACTTTATTTGCTGCGGCGCTTGAACTATCTTGTATAGAATTTTAATACATACGTACCTAGAGTAAAAAAAATTGGGTCCGCTATAGATAGAATAGTAGTGGTAGGGCTTTTACCAGAGTCCGCCTGGGGGAAGTCCCACACCTTTGTCAGCTATTCTGCCAAAGCAAGCAGTATTCCGCAAACATTACTGTGCTCCGGATTGAAGGACAATGTTTACAGAGAAATTACTGGGCACATATTGGTGGGATGCGAGGTGCTCCTTAATGGGGGTCATTACTCACGGCGCCATGACAGAGTACTTGAAATCATACGTGAAGCCATGAGCCTTTCAGTAGCTAGAGCCCAAAAGGGATTGACGACAAACAAAAGACAAATTAACTTTGTAAAAGAAGGCTCAACATCAAACTCCAGGAACAAGCCTTACTCAATCCTGGGTACAGCACCTGATTGGACTATTTTAATGGACACGTATGAAAAGCACTACAAAATCCCAGAGGATGTGGGTGTTTCGTCATCCAGACCAGACATTTTCCTTTTTTCTAGAGCTACGAAACGCATAGTCCTTGTAGAACTTACCGTACCGTGAGAAACTAATATACCTAAAGACCACGCGATGAAACAAAATAAGTATTACGACCTCCTAAACGAATTAACAAAAAACGGCTATGTAGTTAGTTTATACGCTGTAGAAGTGGGAGCGAGAGGTATACCAGCAAAATCTCTCTATAACCTGCTGAAAGACCTTGGCTTATCCAGAAGTGCAGTAAGTTATATACTAGAACGAGTATCTAAAGCTGCACTAGTAGGCTCATATCAGATTTGGCTGGGCAGGGGAAAGAAAGACAAGTAGTGAAGGTGAGTGTTGATGTACGTCAGAAAGGGGCCCCTTAAACCTACGTCCGAGTCACAAGTCTCGGGAACTACTCGGGTTTTCTCTCTCTGCCACACGATGGACCCGACACCCGCACGGTGAATCCATGGAATGCTAAGAAAATCGTCTCTAAACTACCTTATGTCTCCGGTAACGAGCGCAGTGAGGTGCTAGGTAATGCTTTGGAATCTTCATGTACTAATAGCTGCGTGTCACTGTTCGGTTATGGGCAGACATGTTGCTTACAATCAGGGACATGTCCTGTTTGTCTTGTCATACCATACTCTAAAAAAGGTTAAGTAGTTTATTAATATGAATAAAGAAAGAAGAAGACAGAACTAAGACGGACATACATATATTCAACCAAATTGGTGCGCCCTGTTCTAAGTTTCTTAGCGAAAACAGTGCTGAAACTGGAACCGCTCTTGAAAATCGATCAAGCTACATTTTCCAGAATAATCTACACATATCAATAAATTATACATTTAATCTCTGTCGCATCACTAATCGCTCGATTCTGCCAATACACACAAATAGATCTCATATCTAGAGAGCTAGGTAAACTGAAATCGATTAAACACATTGATACCGTGTTTGCGATTCGATTAAATCGTAATTTGGCGATTCGATTCATTCCGTACGTGACAATTCGAGCACCGGATGTGACGGTGTATATATTTATTTTATCTGGTTTTATTGCTATCCTGCTTTTTTTCTGGGGACACTATTTTACTTTATGTTGATTATCAAAAACATGACAGAAGAACTGAAGATGAGGCAACAATTTCCTCAACGCAAAGTTGCGAGTCTATCGATTTTTTTATCGGATACATTCCGAAAAGTGTGTAGCTGATCTGACCACTTTGCCCTTTTTTCTATCAAACTGTCCGTGACTCGCGAAAGTGACTTCATTTCATGGTTGACATTCCAAATACTTGAACTTGAATTCACTTAGGTACACAGCAATAATATCTAAACTTTGGGATTGCGTTGCATTCATACCTGGGTATTTCCTGATAGATATTATTTAGGTTTCTTTATGTCTAGATTGTAACCATTGGGAGAAACCCATTCAGGCAACGCATTCGACAATCTAGACGTTTTTATCATAAAAGTGGAGTGAAATCTCTTCGTTAGTGTCTGGAACGTCAACCGTGTGTCAGTTACATACTCCCCGAAATGTATCCGATAAAAAACCGGTAAGCTAGCAATTTTGTGGCAATGTTTAAGGCTTCGAAGTATTTTTGTAATATACTATAGTACTATACTAAGGTACTAGGTTTAGGTACTAGGTTAGGTTTGTAAAACAGTATACTAAATAAAAAATACTAGGGTGTTGCAACCTTTTGACATATCCCTTGGTCAATGGCTTCCAGCTGGTACTTTTTAGGCGATCCATCCCAAAGGTGCGGACATTATTCCTTACAAGAACGAATCTGTGCCAGGTATATAGATATCTAACGTAAGCAACTGTTCCTAAATATCGACTTACCCTTAACTTGAAAACATCACGAATGTAATCATTGGGAGGCACCCATTCAGACAACCCATAGAAATGACGTGTTGCCTATGACCCTTTCGGCATGTCTCACGATTGATTGCAGAGCCTATAGATGGTAGGTAGGTACTTAGTCGGCCCAATGCTAGGAAAATTATATAAGTCTAACAACATGATCAACTGTTCAAACTTGCAGTAATGTCTATGTAAGAGTAGATAAATGAAAAATATTCGATTGCCCCTGTAATGACACGGCGTCGAACGCAGGTTCATGACGCGTAGGAAAGGAAACGTATTCCCGGTATGAAATGGTGTGATTTCCGGTTCGAAGTAGCTTCCACACAAAATGGCGACTATTCGATGGCGCGAAAAAATAGACGTCGAGTGTCATTGTATCGATAATTTTCATGGATGAATTTGTCATGGTATGATTGTGCAAGAATTTGCTAAATAACATTCTTTTGAATTCTCAGGAACTAACGACTGAGAATTAGCGTGACACAGTAGATTGCTTAAAGGCTTACTAGCACTTCTCTGAATCACTTAAATTGTAATGAGTTTTTATCTAAGTTTTTTAGACTGTCGCCATATGTGCAGATAGAAAGTCATTTTGCCGCCGTTGGATACTGAAAAAAAAACTTACGTTTAATTGTGCGTTCCAAATGCGTCACATTCCGGCACGCAGTTTTAATCTCCTGATACCTGGAACACGTTTCTTCCGGCGTCCTAATATTTTTAATGAGAGAACCATCTCTGTTTTTGTCTCCTTGTTGCTATCTTCACTTAAAATTTTGCAAAAAGATTGTAATGTGAATGTCAAATTCAAAGTTGTACATGATTTAATCTGGCGGTTTCTAAATCTGAAGTATCTTCCACGCAAGTATGGCACACCTTAGAAAAATAAACAACGGGGTAAACGCCTATTTTTAACCCCCGACCAAAAAAAGGGTTGTTATTTTGACGTCGATGTCTGTCTGTCTGTGTGTATGTCTGTCTGTGGCACCGTAGAGCTCAAACGGATGGACCGATTTCGATGCGGTTTTTATTTGAAAGTTAATATCCGTGCGGATGTTCTTAGCTATGTTTAGTTAATGTCGGACAAAATATTTCATACTCATACTCATACTGAGTGTGACAAAATGAGTCTTTTTGGAGTTTACCATAACACCGTTAGCACGAAACCATGTGTTTAAAATATTCGGTTTAAACTGTTAATTACAGTATTTAATATATTTCTAATTTCTCTATTGAAAGGGCGGTTACTATGGCAGCCACATTATTTGCATACTTATGTACGGCTATAGAATGTACTTTATTCGGTTACGATTGACACAAAGGAGCCGTGCGGAAAAAGTCACTCTATACGTAGTATAGGTATATTATGTGAACTCTTTGATTGCAATAGTTTCAAACTCTTCAAAACAAACTATGAAAGAGTTATAACGACTCTATGTAATGTGATTACACCTCAGAAGGGGCCATAAATAACAACCTCACATTACATTCAACACGTTTATTAACAATCACCGATTCACATAAATATATACACAAGTTCAATTAACCAACACATTATACTAACCTGTCCGTTCACGACGAGAGCTCGCTCTCAAGTGCCCTATAAGATGGCCGACCGGCCACTGGAGTGAAGTCAGCCAGTCACAATTGACAGCGAGTGACTTTGACGTTGACATTCAACATTAACGTTTAACACTTAGACTGAGGCTTTGATGTTTTTAAAGTGAATGTCGTACAGACTATTTATTTAACTATTGGTGTGCAGTTCTAGTAGCGTAACAGTCGGCCATCCTATAAGAACGAGTCCCTTCGTTCTAATTAAATTTTGCAGTTACAATTCTAGTACTTATTTCCCATCGTGTCCTATTTGTAATTATTTGATTATCATAAACGAATAATTTATATCTACGTACTTGTCCGATCATCTTATGTAATGTTTCCTAAGACCGTTAGGTTCTAACAATTGAAGATTTAAGTTTAACTCGCTAGTCACTAACAATTCTGTTCAGTTGTAATCGTAAAATATCGTTAATTAGCTGGTTTATCATAGTGCTGGACTCCACATCATCTTACTCATTCAATTACTATAGCTATGGTTGAGCTTTGTGAGAGCTACTTCCTTCACACTCACAAGGTCGACCGCGGTACTTCGAGCCACTCATGGGCGGCGAGTTCATACGCCAATCCTGCCCGGCAACGAACGCACCCTCACTGTTCATGCTATGGCTGTGCAGTGTGAGGACTACATCACTGACCAACACTCTGCACAACCGCAATGTCTTGAGCCACTCATGGGCAACGAGTTCATACGTTAATCATACCCGGCTCAACGACACTCTCACTAGGTCACTTACATACTAACTTATCATCATTACTCTATTGGTAGTACTCATATTAATTGCTGTGAAATATGGAATTTAAGTAGCTAATCAAGTCGTTGCTAACCAAAGAAATGTAGTTTGATTTAATTTCGCTTACTATGGAATTTCGGAATCTCCTGCTAAAATCTTATTTATTATATTATTATATCTAATAAGCCAATCATCTTAGTTTGTGTCGCTTTCATCGACACTATTTTCATTTGAGGAGCAAGCAGCAGTACCGAAGGCAAGCCAAGGAAATATTTTATCTATCGCGACAATCGTTTCATACCTCGCTCCCTTTCTAGTAAGTGGTGTATCTTCTACGAGAAACCTATCATTTGACAACACTTTCTTAATGCGATACGGTCCCTTACACTTAGCCTCTAATTTCTTGGATTGACCTGGTCCTGTCACTATAGCCCTAGCAATTCTTACCAGATCACCCTCGTGCTCGAGACATTCTCGAGCTCAAAGGAATGAAGTTTCATTTCGTCGACTTGAGTCTGCCGGCTAAAGTAAGCTACGGGTCGCCACGGATCAGATCCCTTCTTTTGCAACAAGATTCTTGCCAATCCGAACTTACTAGCATCTGTATGCAGTTGAGTATCTGCACTGTGATCATAGAGCGCTAGTATGGGCCTTTCCGAGAGCAAATTTTTTGATAGTCTCGAAAGATTTAGTTTACATGTCACTCTACTGCCAAGGAATGTCTTTCTTCAAGAGATTCGCCAGAGGCCTAGCTATTAAAGCAAAACCTTTTGCAAATCTCCTAAAGAAGCCGGCTAGTCCAAGGAATCTTCTCACTTCGTGCTGATTCTGTGGGGGTGGGGAACTTGGCTACCGCTTCAGTTTTTCTGGCTCCGGGCTTGATACCGTCTTTGTCTATCTCAAAACCAAGAAAGTCAATTTTCTCTTGAAAGAAATGGCACTTTTCCATTTTGAGGGTTAACCCAGCCTCGCGAAAGAAACTAAGTACCTCTCCAAGTCGTTCTAATCCTTTGTTGTTTTCCTTCATTTTGGGGCAATGAGGAGACTCGTGGCCTATGTGATTACAAAGCGTGCATTTGAGTATAGGTTTCGGACACTTAAAACTAGGGTGTCCTATGTTTTGGCAGTTAAAGCATCTAATTGGTCCCCTAAGGTTAGTATTATTGAATTTAGGCGCATTAGCATCAGTCTCTCGTATTTGGTTATTAACTGGTGGCAAATTACTGGAACTTTTGTCCCGATTCGAGTCCCTATTATATTCAAGCTGGATACGGTTCTGACATTTAATCGTTTTGAAGAACTCCAATACATCCTCAGGCCTGTCAAACTTAGCCGCCTGAGCACCTACGCGCACTCCTCTATCATCGACCCCATAGAGTAGGCAGTCTACTGCTTGCTTCCCAAAAATCTTACATCTATTTAGTAAATTAATTTTAGCGAAGTAGTACAGTTCAAATGGTTCTCCAAGGCGTGCCCGTCTATTTAGCATATCCCTGAGCAACTCCGCATAGTTTTCGGTGGCCGGGAACGATTCTTTCAACATCGCTTTCCATTCTGCCCAAGTGTGCTTAATAGAGGGCAGACCCTGGTACCAGGTCTTAGCGAGTCCAGTAAGTTTTGGTAGGGCGTAGTGGATCGTTTGCTTGTCGCTCCAATTATAAATCTCGGTGCACTCATCGACTTTGTCTAGCCAAGTATTCATCGTTTGTTCCTTGACCATCGGATCGAATTCGGGGATGACGTTGTTCAGAGCTGAGCTAGGAAACGATTCACTACCCCCCCGACTTAGATTTAAGTACATTAAGCAGTTCTTCAAAAAGGTCGCTTGATGCCTTAGGGTTCCTGTGGATATAGTCATCATCGTTGGATCGTCGCCTTTTTTGAAGGAGTGACCAGTGAGCGATCGCGCAACATACGGGCCGTTTCATGGCCACCAGATCCACTTTTACTAGATATCAGAATTTTCTGGTTTGCCCTGTCATTTAATCGCTCACGCTCCTTGCGCATTTCATTCTCGAGTAATTCGAGCCGTTCTCGCCTATAGGACAAGTCGCGTTCTCGCTGTCGTACTGACCGTGTTTTGCTGGGGCTCCTGCTCCTTCGGCGGCTGCGGCGGGAGTCCCTGTCGCGGCTCCGACTTCGCGTCCGTCGTCTTCGTGGTGTCTCGTCACCACGATGTGTACGGCTCCGGCTGCGTCGAGAGCTCGCTTGTCGGTCGTCGTAGTGTGGCCTATCTACAGCGCGAGCTAAGCTTCGGTCGCGCCGAGTCTCATCCGCGTTGCGATCGCTCATTCTCTGAAACTCATATAATGCATGATTATTGGTATTCTCTAGCACAGAAGATCGTTAAGGGTGAATGTAAAGGATTGTGAATCGCAAAACTCAATCCAAATCATATCTGTTACCCAATTAACTCAAATTACTGGGTCGTTAAGCACTAAATCGCCCAACTTGGCTTTAATGGGTATACGCGTGTTTTGTTTATATTAGAATTTATAGTCGCCACACTTTACGGTTTTGGTTTATTTTTCAAAGGCACTTCATTACGGTTTATTAACTCAGTTACTTATAGACACAATGGCAGCGTGAAGGAAAAAACGAAAAAAAAAAGGAAATGGAAAGGGTAGAAAAAAAAATACATACTAGCATAAAACTATTGAAACGTAGGTAGTCAGGCATTAAATCCGTTTGTATCTTGGAAATCACTCGTGCCAATAATGATTTGGCGTTTTTGTTTTGAACGTTTAATACGAATTATCGTGGCGTCATGTATATTTCTTTCCTAATCTAGGTCCATGTACGAGTACAATCCAATTCATCCGCTTAATGTGCAACTAAGTCGCCAAAATAATGATTTAAATGGTGGTGCAACTCCGTGGTGTTCTTTTATCCGTATATTTTCACAAGATAAAGCATTTTATATTACTTGACTGTCACTTAAACTATTCGGTTGTGGTCGAGCATGTGGGGTGGTGTGTGGCGTGAAATGAAGTTTCACGGTTCTATCCCACTTCTGAGATGTGATTACACCTCAGAAGGGGCCATAAATAACAACCTCACATTACATTCAACACGTTTATTAACAATCACCGATTCACATAAATATATACACAAGTTCAATTAACCAACACATTATACTAACCTGTCCGTTCACGACGAGGGCTCGCTCTCAAGTGCCCTATAAGATGGCCGACCGGCCACTGGAGTGAAGTCAGCCAGTCACAATTGACAGCGAGTGACTTTGACGTTGACATTCAACATTAACGTTTAACACTTAGACTGAGGCTTTGATGTTTTTAAAGTGAATGTCGTACAGACTATTTATTTAACTATTGGTGTGCAGTTCTAGTAGCGTAACAGTAATTTATATCATTGAATATATAAATTATATTTATATAATGTATATATGCACCACTGTCCAAAATCTTACAAATCTTGTTTCCTTATTAATCAAAGGTTATCTGGAAGAGATCGCTTTTAGCGATAAGATCGCCTTTTGTATCCATTATGTTTTTGTTTTTTATATGTTACTTATTGTCAACTTTGTTTGTGGTGCTAATATAGTGTTTTGTATTGTATTGTATCGACTCACGAATCACTAAATCAACAAAACGCAACCAAAGTGAGTGACGGAAATGAATGAACGAATGAAAAAAAAATCTCTATGGTTCACACCATTATAAGGATACATAAAATTTTGGAAAAACAGTGAGGCTAGGGAAACAACTGGCAGCCTTATCACTGAAACCGATTTCTTCCAGGCAACTTTGAAATTCCTTTGTCTCGACTAATGGTTTTTACAGTTTCGAACATCCAAATTGGTGTACCTACTTGATATTTTTAATAAAAACTTGTGTAAAATACGACGTTGTCGGTGGGAAAGGTCGCTCGTTACGATGTTCCTAATGATCGCGGGTTGTTTTGGGACTGGAGCTTTTGTTTGTTGTTCTGTTACGTATCTGGACTAGGGATTTGCTAGTGTGGAATAAAAGGCTGACAATTAAAACAATTTTAATCCTTTATAACCGACTTCCAAAAAAGGAGGAGGCTCTCGATGTGGTTTTATGTAATTTTTTCTTTTCTTTTTTTGTATGTACGTCGTGATAGCTCCGATCGATTTTAATATATTTTTATTTAATAACTTAGACACCCAGTTAAATCATACTTATTTTGAAAAGAAAATTTCTTTAGCACGATTTGAGTTGGATTTTTTTGTTGTGATTTGTTCGCATCACCGACATTCGTAATAATGGCGGTATATTTGTAGTTGTAGGTATATATGTGTCTATATATCTATAATATTAATGCTGTTTGTGTAATCATAAAATTCTAAGTTATACCTACGTTTCCTCTTCTATCAGCAGTCCCCACGATTAATTCTTTTTTAAGTTTTTGATGTTGGTCCAAAATTTTATGTAGGAGGTAAAATGTGATTTAATAATAATTATGAATAAGCTAAAATAAAACTCTTATGCCTCCTTACAATGTCGAAACCGCCATTGTTTGTTTTTATGGAACAAAGGAATACTTAACCTTAAAAAGGAGTTTTTCATTTCAATATAAACCCCGAAACGGTTCGACATTTTCCACCATGTTTACAATAATATCATATTTTCTGCTTCCCTTCCTCCCTTGAGGGCCAAAACTCACCATTACCAACTTAGAGCTAGTATCTACCCGTCAACTTGGTCCGTGTATACTTCAGAGTCCATGCTTACACAGGTTTGGTAGCTTTTGGAATCAACGCCTGTCATTGAAGCAATGATATAATTGGAATATAATTTGCAGTTGTAATGTGGGCGACTCGGTGCTGAAATTCGTGACGGTTCTTGGACCGTATATGTATTATACCTACGTCTCATACCAGAGAAATTAGCCTATTTGTGGTGAATCAGAGGTGATGATACTTCAAAAAATACTATTCTAAAACGAACTCTGCCTCATTAGAATATTTCGAAGTGTGCTTTCTGTATGGTTTTAGGTATTACATAATATGTAATACCATAATATGTACTTACACACATATTATGTGTGTAAGCACCTGTATGTAATTAGTAGGTTTGAGTTTACAGACCCCTGTACTTTCTGCTGTAGCCCAAAGCTCACCAGGGACTAGCGGCCAGCTAAGGCCAATTACCATAAGTCCTTGAAATGTTGTTTCGGAATAAGTTCTGTACCAAATTTCAGTTTTATCCATTCATATTCTATTCTAAGAAGCTGCGATGGAAATGGATGGTTTAACTGCGTGTTGCAAAGCACCGCATCGATCGGTACGTGGTCCGATGCACACCATATTTGACCGTCTGTAGATGCTATTACAGAGAATTTCATGTTCATCACACAAATATTTGTTCTGGGTGGGAATCAAACCCTCCTGGGTACCGTGAGCAGAGCAGGCGCGGCCCGAAGGAGGTGGGGTCACAGGGGGTTATGACCCCCCCAAAAAATCTAAATAATCGTAGTAAATATACTGTTTTTAACGTGGGAAAACAACTGGAACAATAGCTACGCGGATAAAATTATGGGGCGCTACTGTAAAGTATTTTTTAATCGATTTATTGTATTTCTACTGGTGACCCCCCAAAATCTGAGGCTGCGTACTGGTCACCCCCTTTAAAATTCAAGGCTGGTGCACCTGGTGCAGACTTACTAACGATGGAGCCACGAAGTCAGTCATGTACATGCGATATTTTCATATATATTTGTTCATAAATCGTGAGCTATAGAGCTTTAAAAAAATATTCTGCTACCATAATATCAGAATATCGCTGGTACCTCAATACTACCTTATTTGCCAACTCCTGGTGGGTTCCAGGCCGTGGGCTACGTAACTCGGAGTCACGTACAAACAAAGTCTACAAACGTTATTGTCGATATAAAAGGGATTATTTCGTTTTGTCAGCGCGTCGTTCGGTTGTTATGGCAGCGCTGGTGTAACGGCGGCCAGAGAGGATGGCGATGAAAGCAATTCTATAGCACTGGGATAAAGCAGCAAACCAAACACAATTACCTACCTACTTATATTAGTGGTCTCTTTGCAGAGTCCGCCTGGGGAAGTACCACACTTTTTCAAGTATTTTACGTATCACGGTACGAGTATCAGCTATCTGGCCACCATAGTACAATTTGGGATTAGATGGTGTTGTGTGTGAATTGTCCACCATTATTTATTTACTTATTCTACAGCCCATCAGTAATGTAGAAATCTTACTTTATTCTGAAGCAACGTATTTGGAGAAGTTACAGGGCAAGAAGATAAATCTCTGAGTGGCCAGTGCAGTGCAGTGAAGTTAAAGGAGTCACGAATAAGCAAAATTTTGCTGAAAGAGGCAAAATTAAGCTTAAATTGAGTTTTTAATTATATATATAGGTAATGGTAGGACTCTTTGCATAACATTATGCTTGTCCATAACAGCACTGTGTCACGAAGCCATTGGAAAATGAAGAGTCCAAATCATTATCTAAGCACAACACTGCGTTCGTCACTCAGAGATACTATCTCTATGTCAGGGAAATTCTAATAAGATAAGGAAAGTTATAATTGTATCCTATGGTCTGAATAAATGAATTGAATCTTCCTCAGCCAAAGACTCCTCAAAATTTTAATACTTACCTATGGCAAACATAATTTTAGGGAAATATAATTATTTTTCTAAGATCTCTGGTAAGGGCGACTCGAACCCAGCTGTGGTAAATGGGTTGTTGCGATGGAGCGTCTGAGATTGGCTCTTAAGACACGTCTCAGTGCAATAAAATGGAGTTGTGGAGATATCGCCGCCGGCACGGATGACGTTACGATTATTATTATGTACCTTATGGAGGGGAATAATAGAGGAAGGTTTCCATGAGAATGGAGCTGAAAAATATTAGTTTTTTTGAAGTGCCAAGCATTTTTTTGTAGAGGAAGTTATAATATTCGCGTTACTGCTAATGATGATCTGGACTTGCACGTGAGAAATTTTTGAGATAGGTGGTTTTTAAAGTTTAATGTTTTGTTATGTTTTTGCTACTCTGTTTGGCCTTTTTGTAAAGAGTTTTTTATTATTATTATTTATTATTTGACTGGCCTCGTGGCTTAGTGGGTAGTAACTCTGCCTGCGAAGCCGAAAGTCGTGGGTTCGATTCCCACCCAGTGCAAATATTTGTTTGATGAATTCAAATGTTTGTACTGTGTCTGGGTGTTTCTATGTATAATAAGTATGTATTTACAACTATATAAGTATTATATCAGCTATCTAGCCGCCATATTACAAGCTTTGCTTAGTTTGGGGTCAGATGGTGTTGTATGCGAATTATCCGCCAATATAATACATATAAATATATATTATTTTATGTGAGTTTACATCACCGACATGCAAAATAGCAGACTAGTAGAAAGAAATTGTCGCATACACGTAGGGTGCACTTCAAGTATACTCCAACGAGACTTTTATTCGTCTGTGAAAATAGGTTATTACAAAATTGTGTTAGTGTGTCAGAGACCAGAGAAACGTTCGCTAGTTTCCACCACAGATTGGTAAACAGACATTTCGTGTTGTTTTGTGTTTTTCCTAAAGTGGCAATGCTTGTAAAACAAAAGCACAAAATCCTTCGACGAAGTACGCCTTTTCTGTGCAGGCCTATACTTAGTAGAATACAATAAAAAACAAACAGTCTCCAGATCAGAATTCCCTCCACACGGCGGGATACAATAAACAAGGCGAGTTTGAGGAGTAACAGTCCCCCGATGCAATAAAAACAAGTCGTGAAGGTATCGTCTGCAATACACAATAAGATGACGGTTATTGTTATCTACTCTTCCAGAACAATATCCAATTTACAGTTAGAGGGAAAATATTGATAGTATTTTGATGTTCAATGTGGAGAATTTTCCAGGGGTCACTGGTAACGTTTATAAGTCCTTTATTTTATATTTGAAGTGAATACCAATAATGAATGAATAAATATGAATGCGGCCAGTATTATGAGGCACTTTGAGCGTCGCTCGGCGCGTGGGGGAGTTTTTATTTGACCAAAAACATATTTTTTTGTTACGTTTTTGTATTTTTAACCGACTTCAAAAAAAGGAGGTTTCTCAATTCGACCGTATATATTTTATAAAAAACTTTGATGACTTTGTAATTTTATTTTGACTATATCACTTAATTTTTTTTCAGTTTTGTATCAGCTTTTGGTAGGGCATACGTTTATGAGTTTGTGTCCTTGATATGCTTATGCGGCGTAGTATCAGAGCGGAGGCGTTGTGGCAGAACGTGCGAGTTAGACAGCTTTGAAGCATGAAATCTTGTCAGTTCGTGTCACCAACATAAGTAAAATCAGTATATTCTGCTCATTTGTAGCTATTCAGGTTACGCATTGTACTACATTAGAGCTGTTTAAGTAAATGCTTACGCAGCCCCAGTGCGCAGTCTCGAAAGAGTTGAGGAAAACCCGTTAAGGCCAGGTAATTCTGTCAAAGTAGGCATTTAACGCTGTCTTGTTCTCGCGACCGTCACCGACCGCGGAATCGGTTCCATAGTGCAGAAATAACATTAAAATATTGGACTATGTAATTTTAACTAATTTTTTGTTCAAGATTTGTTTATGTTTGTTTGTTTATGATAAGAGTTTTGTTGCTATATAAACGAAGAAATATTAAATTTATCTATACTCGTAGGTATACAAAACTCAACCTTTTCTTTTTTAGGTCACTCTATAAGTTGAGAACGGCTTTTCCAATTACATGCATCTTTTTAAAATGTTTTCTAATAATTCACAAGTTTTTTTTTTTTTTACATAAATACACGGGTAACTCACGTATAATGTAGTCAGTCCAGTCCGACTCAAGTTTCGATCGCGTCCGGCGATCTTTTTCAGGAGAGTGCGCGCGCGGGTTCGCAGCTCGTTTAGCACTAACGAGCTGCTAAACGAGCTGCGAACCCGCGCGCGCACTCTCCTTGAAAAGATCGCCGGACGCGATCGAAACTTGAGTCGGACTGGACTGACTACATTATACGTGAGTTACCCGTGTATTTATGTAAAAAGTGTAATAACCACGTTAGTTTTCATACTATAATTCACTAGTTCGTCAAAAATTTTAAAAAATGTGCTGAAACGTAATGAAAGGCCAGTAAAAATAGAAGGTTTTTTGGTCAACTTTGCATTAAATATCTAAACCAATTTTTTTCTATGAGGTAAAGATCACTTACTGAGCATAAAATTACAAAATGCTCACAGATCCAGGTAGAGCTTCAAACGCCAATTGTTGTTGCATCTTTTGTTGCTAGTAAACTTTTTTTGTAAAACTTACCGTTTACGATTTATAACCCATTTAATGATACGGTTGTGATGATGCCGATAATAGTGGATGAAAATGATGTGGTCTACGATGGAACTTGCTTCTCTAATAGAAACAAACACAGTGTACCTCGTAACCCCAAGGTTCGAACCTTCGACAAAAACCCACTCTGGCAATGCGTTTCACAGCTTAGTTGTTCTTATTACAAAAGTGGAAACCAAACTCTTCGTTCAACTCTTCAATCATGATGATGAACGGTGCTGTTTATTCGAGCAACGAGCAATATGATAGAATAACTTTAATTTAAAAACCCCGACTACGAAAAAAACTACACGTAAAAAAATATTACCTACTATCTAAGGACACTTTGGCGAATGAGACTAGTCTTAGAATATCTTAGTTACAAAAATCCATCCAGCCGTTTGGAAGATATGTGGAAATAAAAGTTTTACAAACATAAAGATACGCGCGAAAAACATAACCCTTCTTCCATTCCGGTAAAAAAAAAGAGACATGTTTATGCTACTGGGAACAGAATTCACATCTTATTTTTTTACATTGCTATCATTACATTGGACATAATAAATCGTAATCGGTAAGTTCGAAAAAAAGTTTACTGACAAAAAAAGATGGGAAATTTCATTTTCTACAATAATAATAGGCTTTATAACTTTTTCGGAATATCGGCCAAAAACGTTTTTTCGAGCTGGCGCTTGAAGCTCTACCTGGATTTGTTATTATTTTGTAATTTTATGCTCAGGAAATGATTCTAAACCTTATATAAAAAATACGAATCGGAAATTTAGTACAGAGTTAAATTCTACGAGTAATTTTACTGCATAAAAGGCTTCTTATCAAATTTGGTCGAGTGTCTAAATTTAATTTGAAATAAGTTTTAAATGAACGAAATTGGGTTTTTAGGGATTCGTAGACAAATTTTAAAATATACGTTATGTCTGTCCATCCGTATGTGACAGCCATTTTTCTCCGAAACTATAAGAAGTATACTTTTAAAACTTGGTAAGTACATGTATTCTATGAACAATATTAACATTTTCATACAAAAAAAAAAACAATAAATTTTGGTGGTGTTACAAACTTGAAAAAGAAATAAAAAAAATCTATCAAAACTATACGTGTATCTATGGATAGGTGTTCAAAAATTGTATTGAAGTTCCTAACATTTTTTTCTAAACTGAATAGTTTGCGCAAGAGTCTCTTCCAAAGTGGTAAAATCTGTATGTGAGGACTTTTCTTCCAAGTACTAAGTACCTTACTACCAAAGAATTTACCTAAATGGCATATAAATGCAAGTTAGGTATCATTTATGATACCATAATAATTTATGATACCATATCATAAATGATACCTAACTTGCATTTATATTAGGGATTTACGCAGGGAATTTCTCTCCTCTCATTATTTCCTTATCCCGATCTCTGATTTGACGGACGAATATTGTACCGATACTTATATATTTTCCATTGCATCCGCATTTAATTTTTTACTGATGTGTTACCGACGTCAGTTTTTGTGGTCTACAACATAAAGTAAACAGCGTACTAATTAGTATCAGCATCTATTTGCAATTCCAATGAAAACGGTATCAAAAATCAAGATCATAGCGTGCTTTACTAGTGATACCTACTGATATTGTTATACTGTGGCACTATGATCGTAATATTTAAAATTTATTGGTTGTCAAAATTGCAAAATCAAGCACAGGCCCGTCGTCCGTGAGCGCCGAAACGCGACTGATCAGGCCTGCCGAACGGCGCGCTATATATATGGTAGATATTAAAACATAGTGAATAACTGATACTTTTTATCAAGTCAAACTCTGCAAATGCATCTATAACTTTTTAGTGGCTTTCGTTGAGTACAAAAATTTAGTAAAAAAATTCATTAGTTTAGTCATAAACTTGAAAAACCTTTTTGAAAAGGGGTAACTTTGGGATTTTTTTCTATCAAGTAAAATTCATTAAATCGTAATATTGACTGCGAATTGCACTAGATTAGATCCTTAACTAATTCATATATTTTTTTCAGAGTTTAATATAATGTTTTAAAGGTCTTAAAGTTGTTTTAAAAATTCAAAATTACGGCCCACACGCCCTTAAAGCCGAAAAAGTTTATTTATTCCAATCTGACATAAGCCCACAGCGCTTCACTTTTAAAATGTTGTCCTTTTAATGTATTTTTTACTTTTGTATTATAAGGTTTACACTTGACCGCCATCTCGCTTGATGTTAAGTGACGATGCGTTCTACGATAGAAAACTAACGTGGAAGAAACATATTCACTCAGATTTGAATACACTAATATTGTAATATGTAATCAATGCGAAAACCAAAGAGTTTACATTTTATTATTATATACTAAGTATAGAGTTGGCACAAACGCTTTACACCAAAAGCACGGGTAGCTTATTTCTTGTCTTGTCGCTCTTGTGGAAGTGTCATACTTTTGTCGCGGCACATCACTCTGTTGTCATAGAAAGTATGCACGTCATCTGCTTACGATTGACAGAATGGAACCGGGCGGAAAATCTAATTCTATACGTAGTAGGTATATGTAAACTCTTTGGGGAAAACCCACTCAGCACACGTTACACTGTCTGGACTCTAGACGCTTTTATCACTAATGTAGAATGTAATTTTATTTTGGCCTTCTGCCAATATTTTTTTTGTGCCTCTCATTGTCATTGTTTAAATGGTCTTCGCACCATTAGGGTCCACACATACTTGCCATGCATTTGTCTAGGGCAGCCCAAAAAGATGTTTTTTCTTGTACAAATACGGTACTCATTTTACACGGGTCCCTAAAGTGGCACCTGTCCAACTTCGTTCACAAACAATTTAAAAAATGGAATCTGTATACATCTATAAACTTTTTTAAGTCATAAAAATATTAATTTTGTAGTGGTAGGGCTCATTCAAGACCCCGAAAAAAGCCTTTGCCAGCTATTCTACCGCCAAGCAGTAATTTGCAAACATTAATGTCTTCTGCTTTGAAGGGGAAATGTTTTCTGATAAATTACAGGCCAATGAGATAAATCTAGTAGTGATTTATTGCTGTACATTATTTTGATCTAGCTCATAGGGTTCGGCCAGCGTTTGCAGTGTAGGCGCAAAAATTGTATTTAATTATGACATTACATTAGAAACCTTAAAAATTATTCGTGTTATTATCGTCTCTTGAATCATTCTATCTATTTAAAAAACCGACATCAAAATCTGTTTGGTGGTTTTAAAGATCTAAGCCAAAGACTTTGCATATCTAAGATCTAAGCATATATAGGGACGGACAGACGCGGGAATTGACTTTATTTTATATTACGTAGTGATAAGAATAAAAATTAAAAAATGTACACTAATATTTTTCCAAAAAATAGTACTTACTTAGGCTGTCTCTGTTAGACCACAAAGTTACTCTTGATGATATTGATGGCTTATATGAGGCTCGGGAACTATAGATGGATAGTAAGGCGAAGGTAAATAAAACAAGAATTATCAAAAACACCGAACACTATATTAAATAGTCTAGAAACAACATTCATTTACCTAACATTGGATTAATATCCTATATTTAAAAACGATACATTCAAATTTCTTATGTTTTTTCCATACAAAATCTTAAGGCATTTTTAAATGTAAGAGGATGAGATGTTCTAATTATTTACAATAATTAAAACAATATTATGAAAATACAATTTCGTATCAAACTAATTTGATATGTTAATTTGTTTTAAATAAAACCAATGGTTAAATTAGAAATAGGAATAATCTTTTAACTATAACTAATTAGGTATTTGTTTTAAATAGTTATATAATAATAAATGTTTACACAATAATTAAAGCTAACATTGAATTTAAAGCTTGATATCGACTTACAATACAAACCATTCAAATGATTGAATTTATAACAATAAAATTAAATGATGACAACTATCTAAAAATTATGTACTTCTTTTAATTAAATTTCATCTTATCTATGCTGAATATGTACAACAAATACATAATATGTCTCCGCATTCTGCGTTACTTTGCACAAGAGATAAGTTTTACTATAAAAAATATACGACTGCTTTGAAAAAGTAAACTTGGAACCAAAATTTAACTCGTCACTTATATAAAATAAATGATGGACATAAAATGCACGATCATCTTATTATGATATAAATAATTCATCGTGTACTTTAATCAACAGACAATTTTTGACCGAAATGGTAGGCTTACATTAATTATCGAAAGGTTTACAATTTTTCGTTTAAACTTCTTTAGACTTGGCTTCGTAAATAAGCATGTACAAAGAGGCGATGTTGATAATTTTGTTAATCGTACAAATTCTAGATCCTAACAGCGTATATGGACGTGAATCTAACTAGCAAATGGACCTCCGTAATTTAGTATTGTCCATCATTGTGCATTTGATTATTTTTATATATTTACGTATATCACACACAAATAAAGAGCTTGCAATAAATTCACAAGCTAAAATAACCTTTGTGTCATTATTGGTCCTACATAAATCAACATTGGAGCGTACCTTAGCCTTAGATTTACATTATTTTTATAAAACATCAATTTAAATCACTTTTATAATTATCATGAAGCATGTAAATCTGGCAGTTGTTTAATTTATATGTGCGATGATTTAGGCCTATGTTATCTGAGCGTCTATTTGCCTTGCCTAATTGTCATTGATCTAAAACACTTACATTTTAAAACTCGTCAACTTTTTATTTTACATTATCACAGGCTCACGCTCAAACCCTGAGGGTTATACATTATACATATATTTTACATTGCACCTTATATTATAAAACTGATACATATCCAGGAAGTCCATTATATTTTCGTTTTCAAAAACCGACGAACTTGGTTCCACATTCACCTTTTAAAACTTACAGATTTAAGGTTAGGCTTTAGATGATCTCAATCACTTTAGTGTTTTTGATTATTTCGTTCAAAGAACATTAATTTTAGACGATCACTTTTGTTTCATTTTCGCTAAATCGAAGTAAATAGCACGTTTTATTTTAAATTATCCACTGTACTGTCGCACAGATTGAGGTAAGGCGTGTCACAGGGCACTATAGTAGGCCCGCTGCTTTTCCTCGCATGCACTTTGAAACTTAGTAGAGACTAGTTCCTCGTAGTTTAGTAGAAAGTTCTGGAGGGGCGGTGGTCGCCTAGCAGTCATGCGGCCACCGGGAAGGGTGGCCGGCTACGGATCACATAACACAGCAACTCTTCGCCCGCCCTTTTAGCTCAGCCTTCAAGTCACGCTTGCTTTTGCTGCGGCCCACTTGTTTCTGAAATATTAAAAGCAGTTCAAATTGGAGCTTCAAACATATTCATAAAAGGGACGTATTAAACAGCATTTAAAAATGGCCCACAACGATTAACGTTAAAATAATTTGTTTTATAGTTATTCACACACAATAAAATATAGTTTTTTTGTTTGCCTAGCAGTGCCCTGCAGTTTCACCCACATAGCCCCCGTTCCCTTTATTTTCCCACGATGGAAAGTAGCTTATGTGTTATTTCAGACTATAATGTGTTTTGGATTCGCATTTTCGTATCATTTTCAAATGATGAGGCAATCGTATTACCTATTGTCGATTTACTCGTATTAACTGACTTCAAAAAAAGACGTAGGTTCTCTATTCGGCTATATGTTTTTTTTATACTACAACATTATTTTTTCAAAAATTATTCTCCGATATCTGCTATAATAACCACTAATTTTGGTGTTTGTGAAATTTTACCAAATATTAAATCCGCACATTCTAAATCATTGGGATATCATAGCATTATCGTAAATTACTACAATGTTATAATAACAATCAATATTAGCTAAAATACAGTGATGGTATCGTACTGCAGTACGTAATTATTGTCGTTCAAATAATAAACATTTACAACTCTAATTCGATATCCAATTTTTGTAACAATTAATTTTATGTCCACATGTACCTAACCATTATTAGTAAAACTTTTTTTGGCAGTTCCGAGACCCTTGAAACGCGACCTTTTAAGTGACCTTGTAAAACTTTTATTACATTTACATTTTAACTTTAAAATTGATTCACTTCTAGTTAGTCAGAGATTCTAATAGTTCAAAAGAAAATTATATCAACCAACTTGGAACTGAATTAAGAATTATAGTCTCGATTCTTGTCTCTACAAATTTTTCGCAGGTACCATCACGCTACTTTTATAGATCTGATATTCAATTATTTATCCTTTGTAATAAACGAATTAAATATCTGATCTAGGGATGTGGTAAAAAGGAAATATGCATATCATGGGAAGCAGCATAAATGTCAGTAACAGCTTATGCCTGCAATCTTCGTAATATTGACAATAGACGAACTTAGTTAAGCCGGAACGGTATTTGAAAATACTTTTTCAGAGACTCTATTCTTTATTTATGTTAGTTGGGAAGTCCTTAAATTATTTATTAGTATCATAATAACCTGTTGTTGCTTGACCTGGTGCTTGTTGAGCTTTCCCATCGCGGCTAGAGCTGCCACCTCGAAGGCATCCCTCACTCCTTTCACAGACCCTCTCGCTGACGTCTCAACGTACGTTGTAGCACCCAACTGCCGAGCTACAGACAGCGCCTGCGAAGATAGAGAATACATTATTATGTGAACTGGTATATGCCCTAGCATTCAAAAGGTTATCTGGAAGAGATAGCTATAAGCGATAAAATCACCTTTTGTGCCCAAAATGTTTAATTTTATGTATAATCACTGTTTTTCTGTATTGTTTTGAGGTATAATAAAGTGTTTTATATTGCATTGTATCAAGGAATGCAGTCATGGTTATGGTCAAACCCCATTCATCGTTATCATCTGTTGTGGTGGTCATACCTGCCACTTTTAAAGACCAAATGAGGGTAAATTGAGATCTCCTCATTTCCCGATAAGACTACCCGCAATTTCTTTAGTTTTCTCATGACTACGGCGGTTGTAACGCTGCAGAAACTTCGAGGTAAATAAATAATATTATAGATTGTGTCCTGTGTAATGTTTGCTATTCATTATCACCAACACGATCACTCTAATTTAACGGGTGGGTAATATTATTGAGATAATATTACTACGTAGTAATAATTTCTCAAAGGTGGGGAAGGGTATAGCCTCACACTCTTTGACTCATGACTTGCTTTTACCGTCACTCCAGACTCTAGAGTTACGGTAAGATCAAGTCTAAAGGTATATGGCATTAATACTAAAAAAACGAAAGTTTGGATGTATGTTGTTCGATTATGTTAGCACGGCTGAACTGCTTGTGTGAAAATTTGGAATACAGTTTAATATTTTTTGACGTGACAACGTCTTATAAATTGGTTTGCCGGGTGACACTTCAAGAAACTGCGTTACGCTCCGCTCACGTTATGCGCTCACAACGAGAGCGAGTGAGAGGCACGCGTCCCTTCCACTCGGGCATGGTTAGCCCGCCTAAGAGCGAGAGAGACAGACATAAAAAGTGAAAGGCAGGCGTCCCTTCCGTAAAATTATTTTACCACTCAAAGTCGTTGTCACGTAAAACTTTCGCCCGTATACCAACTTTACAGGCAACCAATTATTTTAAATACAGAGTGACTAGACGAGCAGGACATGTGCCTGATGGTAAGCAACATGCCTGCCACATAACAGCACAGTGACACGCAGCTATAGGAACATGAAGAGTCCAAATCATTACCTGCACTCGTCACCCAGATATCTAAGATGTTGTATCTCTAAGCCCTAAAATATTAACTTGAATAGCATATAGGCTACATTTTATCGCGCGAAACTAACGGAAGCGGAAATTATTAGAGTAAAACTGCGGAGCACCGCTAGTGGCTCACAAAATGTTATAAAACCTTATTTTTCCAAGGTCACGTCACATTCATAATATCTGGCAATTTAAGGATACTTATAAAACAGTTAATAATCACGACAGGCAACATCGAAGCATCGCGAATTGATGCCCGGAACGAGTCCTGAATGAAATCAGCGCCATTTACGCCCCCGGATTTATATTCCACTCGAACATGATTAACGACAGTTTGTGCCTAATTTTAGATTTAGGCCGGTTCTAACTAGGCACTGATTGGTAAATTAGATTCAACGTTAAATTTTGCTTGCAAATTTGAAATTAGCTGCTATTTAAACTAAATTGTTTCTTACCTACAAATCCTACTTCCTGCTAATACATTAAATGTCAATGTTTGGATATTCGAATGTTTGTTGCTCAATCACGTTGTAACATGTGAACGGATTAAGTTAAAATTTCGAACACATATTATTGGAGGGGGTCACTAGTGTTTAGCTTCAGATGGGGCGGGGGGACCAGTAGAAATAGAATAAGTCGAGTAAAAACTTTACTAGTCTCGACCCACGATTTTGCCCGCGTAGTTGCCGATCCAGTGGGTTTTTCGCGTTAAAAAATAGTAGGTACATGTACTATTACATATTTTGTCATCATTATTTAATGTTAATAAAATTTAGTCAACATATACGATTTGTCTCATATCTCCTGTCCCTGATCAGTTTGAAATTCGGAATACAGTTAATTTATGATCTGGAATAGTACAGATATGCCTTTAATCACGGAAAAATAATAGAAACGGGTAAAATCGGGTGCTAGCAGATAATAGTATCGATATACTTCTTAATATGTGGAACAAAAACTTCTGTTTACGAAAATTTCGCGGACGAAGGTGTAAAGAGACCATCGCGCACTGACCCCTGCCCGAACGTGCCCAGAACACTCGCTGCGTTCCTCTGTATGGCCAGGGAGATCAAAAATAATAAATTAAATCAGTAAAATAAGCAGTATACACACTACTACGTACAAAATATCTACTCACACGAACACAGCATAACATAACGTACACACGAATAAAATATCTACTCTTATGTCTATTGTTGTTAAACTCTGAGGTCAAATTGAAAATGAAATAATATTGCTTTGTGCCAACCGATGTTGTCCAGGAATCTTTTCATGGTCATGATGATGGTTTCAGAGGTCATGTGTCATCCACCAACCAATCCCGTGTCAGCCATTTTGAGGTGGATTATAACCTTGATTCTCACCTTGCGAGAGAGTTCACCGAGTCCAGTCCTGAGTCAGCCATTTTCACGTGGATTATAGCCTTGGTTCTCTCATCGCGAGAGAGTTCCCCGAGTCCTAGTAGTTGGAACATTTCGTGGGTTGCTAATGCTACGTTTCTCACCTCTTCGCTCGTGACAGGGTGTGAGCTGAGTTTGGACAGCATAGTGAGAGTCTCCTTGTCGTGACGAAGGTCAGCCTTGCAGCCGCAGAGCAGCACCGGGGCTGATCCTCCGTGAGTCCTCACTTCTCGGTACCACTGGAATTCAAACAAACACTGTTAAAACAATGGAAAAATAGTTTAAGAAATAAGTGATGTTATCTTAGACATCATCGTACTTCTAAAGGTAGCGGTTCGCCCGGAGACCGCGACCGGAGACCGCGACAGGCGCTTGACACTATGAATTTGTATGGGCGCCAGTTCGCGCCGAGACCGCGACACAAGACCGAGATACACGTTGCGAGACATGATGGGTTACGGGGTCTCAAACTGGCGCCCATACAATTCCATAGTGTCAAGTGCCTGTCGCGGTCTCTGGTCGCGGTCTCCTGTCGCGGTCTCAGCGCGAACTTGTACCTTTACTAATATTATTAATGTCAATGTTAGGATGTTTGTTGCTCAATCACGTCGGAACGTCTGAATAGATCTGATTGACATTTGGAACTCAGACTATAGTCTGGAAGAATACATAGGATACTTTTTATCCGGGAAAAAGAACGGGAACGGGAACCGAGGAGTACTGCTAGTAGGTAATTTAATAAATAATTGGATGTTTGTTACTCAATCACGTCGGGACGTCGGAACAGATCGGATTGAAATTTTGAACAAAATAAGATTTTAGTTTTGAATAGCTAAGCAGCTACTTTTTATCACGGGAAAATAACGGGAATGGGAACTACACGGATAAAACATCGGGTTTGATATATTTTGACTCCAAAACCAGGTTTTTTTTACAGTGAAGTGGAGAGGACGAGCAGTACATGTGCTTGATGGTAAGCAACACCTGCATTTAGAGTCTTCATGTTCCAACAGTCGTGTGACACTGTGCAGTCATTAGATCATGAAGACTCCAAATAATTTAATTATATAATTATACGCGATGGAAGGACGAGCTCGGAGCGTTTCAAAATGATTGGACGATGGCAGCTCAGGAACGGATAAAGTGGAGGGACTTGGTGGACAATTCACACACAGCACCATCTGACCCCAAACTAAGCAAAGCTTGTAAGATGGCAGCCAGATAGCTGATATTATACTTATATGGTTCTAAATACGTATTTATTATACATAGAAACACCCAGCGACAGTAATTGGGGGAGACCTTTGCCCAGCTGTGGGACGGTTGAGGTTAAATAAAAAAAAGATGATGGGATGATCAAGTCGATTTTCAACCCACAAACTTTTCTTTCCTTAAATTAAATAAATATCAAACCTTTCGTCTTTTCAACTATCTCATTACCTAATCTTGAGTCCAATCTCTTCAATTCATTTGTAGTTATTCAGCATGATCAAAGAATTTCTAGTATTTCAAACACCTACCTAAAACTTTCATGAATTGAAGTTTCAAAATCAAAGTCGTCTAAGCTTTTCTAAAGGCACTTTAAGGTTTTTTGATTAATTTGTTTCGTCTCTCAGATAAGTCTCTTTCAATGATTTAAAGAGCTATTCAACGCCCGCTTAAAGAATTAATTAATTAGGACTGGGACCTTGTTAAGAACTCTCTTTTTGAGGGTGTGACATTTGGAAAAAGTACCTTAGGCTACAAGGTTTAAGGTAGATCTTGGAATGGGACTGCGGTGACGTATTTGTATGTCTATTTATTATCTAATTATTTTCTGTCTCGTAATCTATACTAACTAATATGTAAAGAAAAGGTTTTAGTTCTAATTAATTACCAATTAGTTATTCATCCAAGTCAAAATAGATCGTCGTGTAACTCAAAAAAAAATTAAAAAAAGTTAAAAGTAGTTTGAAGTAATTTCTGATCTCTTCATAGAATTACCTACTTACCAGCATTAGGTTATTTTTTATGAATTAGGTTTTTAAATAAAGGCTGTGATATAATAAACGAAGTGTCACTTAAGAACAATTTTGTAATTTTTTATTATCAATTTTAATAGTACTAATTAATGGTCTGTTTGGGTCTTACATACCTCTGTACGAGACATAATCTTCTGTAGATATCTATCGCCAAGGATGTACCATTTAAGATCAACGGGTGAGGCTGACGAGAACAGTAGTAAGTAGTTTAAAATATTTGAATCGACGGTAAAACAGTAGTCCGTTACCTTGGCTGCAGCATTGTCCAAGGACTCGGGTTCAGCAACGTTGAAGCACAGCATGAAAATCCTCGCATCTTGGTACGCCAGCGGCCGCACCGTGTCGTAAGCCGTGGTCCCTGGAAACAAGAAGAACTCTTATTACAAACGACATTAGGTAGAGATTCGATCTCAATAATATACTATTAAACAAAAAAAATGTTGGTCAATCATCGATGTACTTCCGATTCACAATAGGCTATATACTATTACGTAATATAGGTACCGCCGAATTAAGAACCTTCTCCTTTTTTGCAGGCGGTTAAAAATTTATGTAACTTCAATTGAGGGAAGCCTGATGGGAACATTTGGGCGTGGAGTGATTATTGTGGAGTGAAGATTATTTTAATACTTTTTTTTAATACATAAAATGTATATCTTTTTTTTATCTTACTATTTGTTTAACTTTTCATGTTAATGCTGTTCATATAATTTCCAAGTCATTAACTTTGTAGCACTTCAATTGTGATATAAAAAATGTCGACAAAATTTATAAATGCAAAAAGAGCTGCCGAAACCCGGGATTGAACCGGGGACCTTTAGATCTTCAGTCTAACGCTCTCCCAACTGAGCTATTTCGGCTAATGACACTGAGCTCGAAATTACAAACTGGTATCAAGCCATGTTTTTGTCTGTTTTGTATTTATGTACGTCATCAAGTCATGTTTTTGTCTGTTTTGTATTTATGTACGTCATCAAGTCATGTTTTTGTCTATTTTGTATTTAAATATACGTCAACGAATATATTATTTGCAAGTTTCACTACTATACAAGTTATGCTTAGGTTTACAACAGGCCTACATTTTTTCATTAGGTAATATGACGGAATCTCTCCGCTGATATATCAATAATATCACAAATCACCTTACTATTAACTGCGCCCGCAATTTTATCCACTATACCAATAACCTAAGAATCTTTTCGAGATACAATTTAGCCCACATTTTTTAAACCTGTTTTTTGAACTTTTGAACCCCCGCCGCAAAAATCGATGGGGTGCTATATGTTTAACGTGTCTCTATCTATAATACGCTACATATAACTACTTTCTAATCCAGCCATCTTGGATTGGAAAGCCATCACATTTTTTTTTTCACAGGGTATCAAATATCAATTTGTCCCTCAACAAGGGTATTATACCAAGGGATTCATTCATTCATGTGCCTGATGGTAAGCAACAATACATGGCCATAACTATAGAATAGATAATATAGACCATAACAGCCCAGCGTGACGCAGCTATTAGAACACGAGTCCATCATTACCTGGCACAGCACTGTGTTCGACACCTAAAGATATAAGATGTTTTATTTCTATCCCCTGTAACTTCACTGGAATCATTGCCTTTCATACCGGAACACAGTGACAACACATTACTACTTGCGGTAGAATAACTGGCAAAGGTGGTACTTCCCCAGGGGGTCTCTGCTAAGAGCCAACGCCTTCATTGCACAGCCACTGTAAAGTATCTAAAGTGTCATGATAACTCTGCTATAATATTTTCAAAAGGCATTTAAAACGCGGAAGTTTCGAAGTAATGTTTTTAACCTACGTTACAGTAAAATTTCATCCAAATAGGCAGTTAAGCAATTTTCTAGTGAATAAGCGTAATAAGCATCCTTCCATTTTCCCGAACATTTACGTTTATCACAGAAACGTGAGTGACCTGCTTGTCCAGTCAGCCGGCGAACACTACTGCGCGAGAGATATCATGCAGATTTATCAAAAGGCTTAGCATAGCTTTAGGTGTTCGGTTGCGTTCGGCCAGCGAGGATTTGTGGCCTGTTGTGACGGACTCAGGGAAAAATGACGGTGAATAGTATTAAGTAGTATCAGTTTTTCATTGTCGTCTATTGGACATAGTCCTCTCCAATTTTAACACTATTTAACCCCATCGACTTCAACTGACGGAATCAGTTGTGTTTAATGTATCACAGTGGCGTAGCGTGGGTTTTCGCCGCCCGGGGCCGACCGAAAATTTGCCGCCCCCTACTTTAATTATAAATAATTTAAAGTTCAAGTATTATATTTAATACCTAACTAATATAGCTATATCGTCCATCTTATTGCAACTCAAAATAAAAATATGGTTACATTTTTTTTACAATTTGGTTTAAAAATGTGTTATACTTTTTAGGGTTCCGTAAAACGTAAAAACGGAACCCTTATAGATTTTTCAAGTCTGTCTGTCTGTCTCTCCGTCCGTCCACATGTCACAACCACTTTTTGCCGAAACTATGATAACTACACTGTTGAAACTTGGTAAGTAGATGTATTCTATAAACCCCATTAAGATATTTATAAAAAAAAAAAAATTTTTGGGGATACCTCATACTTAGAACTGAAACTAAAAAGTTATTGAACTGAAAACTGCTTTTGGCACGCCTACACAGATTTTTCGTGGTCTGTGAATTGAATTTTAGCGTCACGCTCGGGTATGATAAGAGATTTTCGGGTAATCTCGGGATGCTAGAGCGAGAAACAAAATACAGTGCACAAGTTCACCAAAACGAGAAAGATAATATAGTCCCTATGTTTATTATATTTATGTCTCTTTTTCACGACATTAATTTCTTACCACATTAATTGAACTTGTCACGAAATAATAAATTTGCCATTCACATCCATTGCAAAAAAGTTTTTGTTGTAATATACTCGTATCACTGTTTTATCACAGCACTTACGAGTACACTACGCAAACACACAAAATCATATCTATTTTCATCACATCACTTCCACTTACACCATAACACAACATTTTTATGAATTTTTAGCGTAATACTTATAAAATAAATAAATAGCAAGTACAAAAAAATTTGCAAGTCAAAAGCTTTTTCCGACCCGCGTAATTTTTTTTAAAATATATTCTTCACCTTCTTGTTTATAAACTAACACACATTAAAAAAAATATACGATCGAATTGAGAAACCTTCTTTTTTGAAGTCAGTTAAAAACGATTAGTTTCTGATTTATTCCTTTGTATTTGATCCTATCTGGATGCCAAACTTGAACTTTTTAGGTCGTCTGGAACTGAGTGAAATCTTTTTGGTCTATACTTCAGTCCAATGTTAATAATGACGATTTTAGGACTTTAATATCTAAATAACAGCTTTAAGTATGTTATGAAATTTGGAACACGTATTGGTATCCCGCAAGTCTCAATAAATGGACTATTTTTAATGTGAAATAGTTTTTGCATCATGAGGAGGACAAAAGTACCTCAAAATAGTTCGTATACCTAGGCTATTCAAACGAGTCTAAATTTGGTGGATTTATCTTGTTTAGTTTAGGAGTTCCTATAACCACCTCCTGACTTCATCTTGGAATCAGCGTCATAGTACCATATTATTCCATTATTACCGAAGTTACGTAAGTAAACCAAATTTCAACCTAATCTAACGACGGGAAGTGGTTCTAATTTAACTCGCAAGATTTGTCTGATACTGACTTACTAACAAGGCAAGTTAAATAAATGCTTATAAAATACACAACGAGAGATACTAGTACCTAAGAAAAATAAGTAATGAAATCCGAGAAACTCTCTACCTACTTAACTACCTCACTTTTTAATTATTTATCTGTTCGAAAAGAAATGTTATATCTAAGGTTTTTTTTCAATCATGCAACGTATTATTTTCGTAATGCTCCTTTTCTGCCGCCCCCTTTCGTGTGCCGCCCGAATATGGGGCCCCCTGCCCCCCACGCTACGCCACTGATGTATCACGATGGAAAACCAAGTCATCATCATTCGTCTACCCTTATCCCTCTTGAGGTAGGGTCGGTACAACATTGTACGTTTATTTGTTGTACATATATTTATTAATAATTTCGTCAAGGGGTACGGTAGACTTGATGGAAACCTTATATGAATAACAAAACATTAAAAAATATAGATTTTGAGTCGACAGCATATGTCCACAAAATTCGGATTATGGAGAATTTCGTAAAATTCTGATGGCACTGACAAATAAACCGCTGTCGCCATATTTAGTGTAGAGCACGTTTGGTTCCATCAATCAACGCATTGCGTGCTTCAGTCGCGCCAAAAAAGTATCCATCACAAAAAACTGTGACTTATGTGATTACGTAAAATGAAACGTCTTGCCGCCGGACCGGAATTTTATTAGTATGTACTTAAATTTAGTATTATTAGCATTGCACCCGTGCGAAGCCGGGGCGGGTCGCTAGTAACTTTTATATTATTAAAATTATAGATAAGTACATTTCCAAACATTGTCATAGGTATTTGGCGTATTATGTCCGCTTTTATGGGATAAATTGTAGATATTAGCTTATTTGGAAAGAAATGCATTATTAATAAAGTCAATGTTGTTTATAGAACTGTGATTGATAGGTAGTGTATTTTTCTGAAGCAAGCTCTCAAATATGCACTTGGGTAGTGACATAATATGCTTGGAGTCGCCAAATCCATTTTCGACGTTGAATGTCCGATTTCGATTATTTTGAGAATCTGCTATTTCGAGAATCTGATATTTTGAGAATCTGATATTCTGAGAATCTGATATTTTGAAAATCTGCTATTTTGAGAATCTGATATTTTGAGAATCTGCTATTACGAGAATCTGATATTTTGAGAATCTGATATTTCGAGAATCTGATATTATGCGAATGCGTACATGTATTCATCTCTGTCATTCGTCATATTAGCTTACCCGTTCCATATTCATGTCGTCTTTCACGCGATCCATTTACGCTTTTTTTGGTCGACCTCTACCACGGCATCCATCTACATTCATATTCAAAATTCTTTTGGTTATGTGGTCTTCATCCCTACGCGTAACATTCCCAAGCCACGATATAAAATCAAGTTGTAGGACTATTAGAGGAAGTAGAAGATCAAGCTATGGTTATCCTATAAATGTTGAAAAACTAATTTTTTCGTCTCTGTGAGAGTCTAGTCATGTCTCGTATATCGGAGGATGCTATCTGATCAGTTCAATCAGCGTTTTACAGTGTTCGTCAGAAAATGTAGTTTTTTTTAATAAAACTTAGCAAAGTGAGCCACCACTACAGAACAGTTTTTATTTTTAAATAAAAAGGTATTGTTCTCGCATCATTTATTGCCTATGACTCCCTTACATAAAGCGGATATGTTAAACTTTGTTCCCCCTCATTTCTTTTAGTAGTGCAGTCCACCCCTGCGGCTATCATGTCGTCACGGATCTCGTCTGACTGGGATTGTGCAGTGATGCCTTCTGTAGCTGGACACGGATTGAGCGTAGTACACTTCCGGCACATAAAACAGCACATTGAAAATTACTTTTAAAAAAGAACAGATCTCAACATGTATTTTATTTATTTATTTATTTATTTATTTATTAATCAATTAGAACGGCTTAACGCCAATTATACTAATGATGTATACATTAATTTCCTAACAAAATATTGTGAAAAAAGTAAACAAAAAATGTAATCAATTTATGTCATGAGTCATGATACAATAATTATGTCATGTTATGATAATTACGCACATTCATATATTAGGCAAACAGAAAATAATTCAAATGTTAATTAAATTAAATTGATAAAAATTCTTTAAGATGTCAAAAATTAAATAATGATGTAAAAATAAAACCAAACAAAAATAACAAATCAAACAAAAATAACAGATACAAAAGCGATACATGAATCAAGAAAACACGCAAGTCAAAGTAAAATCCAGTTTCATGTTTTTTTAAATAAAGAGTGTCGAGACGAGTAGGACGTATGCCTGATGGTAAGCAACATGACTGCCACATAGCAGCACAGTGACACGCAGCTATTGAAACATGCAGAGCCCAAATCATTACCTAGCACTGCACTGCGCTCATCACCCAGATATCTAAGGTTTTTGTTCCCAGTCAACTCTTCTCCAAGTCAACTTATGTCTCCAAGTTGGCATTTATGTGTAATGGCATTTAGCTGTACCCTGCCACGCTTCGCTGTGGCACATTATGATCCAAAAATCAGATAAAAACAATCCTTGATGCGGATTATATATCATTGTAAAATTTCAGCTCGATCGGTGCAGAACTTTTTGAGTTTTTGAAGCCTACACATAACCAACATAACATTTTTATATATAGAGATTTGGTACAACTTTAGAGATGGGTAGTTTTTATATCGGTTGAATATCGATTGCCTTGTTGAAAAGTTCACTGGACACAAACAACATTTCTTAAAATCTTAATATATAAAAAATCACACTGGATTTTTATACATTAACATTTACCTAGCTGGGCTCGAGGTCTTAGCTGCTTACTAAGAAGACCATGTTCCTTCCATGCGCGGTGATGCCATTCCGAACGGTGCGGTCACAGAGGACATTAAAAACAAATCAAAATATCTTATATGTACATAGACTATTTATCAAGCGGGAAAACAAATGCAACGGAAACTACGCGGGTAAAATCGTGGGGCACTACTGTGAAGTATTTTTTACTCGATTTATTGTATTTCTACTGATCCCCCCAAAAATCTGAGGCTGCGTACTGGTAACCCCTCCAAAATTCGAGGCTGGGACCGCGCCTTGTTCCTTCATGGTTGAAGTAATGACAACCTTGGACATCTCCAACATGCGAAGTCCGAGAAGGGGGGGGGGTCACGGGGGACATGACTCCCCCCCAAAATCGTATACGTCGAACAAAAAAATCTAAGAAAATTAAAAATATCTAATAGTACGTACATAGACTATTTTTTAACGCGGGAAAACAACTAGAACGTGAACTACGAGGATAAAACCTTGGGGGACTACTAGTAAAGTATTTTTTTGTTCGATTTATTGTATGTCTACTTGTGACTCCCCCCCAAAACCTCAGGCTGCGTACTGGTGACCCCTTCCAAAATTCGAGGCTGGGACCGCGCCTGATCTCCAAGATATGTAGTTGGTAAAATAATAGGTATACTCGTAGGCGAGGACGACTGATGGTTTTAAGATTTTCGCCTCTAGGACACCCTGCGGCTAAATGATTTTGGCGTTCATTGCAGCCATTCCCGTGGCAGAGTAAGCTAACATGCGACTGAGCTCTCTGATCAACACCTCTGTATATCTCACTACATAGCACACACACACACAGATACCGATAAAACATCTTCGTGACAAAACACAATACCACAATCCACAATAGCCCACATTTATTGGCTGTAAAGATCTAAAAATTTACTAACCGAAATAAAAACACATACATATTTACACACACACACGTGTGGTACATATTTAAATTTAATTAAATTTAAACTAAGGCCATGGCAATTTTTTTATGCATATTAAAAACTTTACTTTAGAAGTTTTTTTTTTTTTTTCAAATAAAGAGTGACGAGACGATCAGGACATGTGCCTGATGGTAAGCAACATGCCTGACACATAATAGCACAGTGACACGCAGCTATTGGAACATTGGAAGAGTCCAAATCATTACCTAGCACTGCACTGCGCTCGTCACCCAGAGATCTAAGATCTTATATCTCTAAGCCCTGTAATTTATCTGGAAACATTGCCCTTCAAACCGGAACACAGTAATGTTTACACATTACTGCTTGGCGATAGAATAACTGGCAAGTTACTATAGATATAAGATTTCAGAAAATTTATTCGTCTAAACCTCGGGAAGTGACTTTCTTTTATACAAGGTTATTAATAATCAGCCTGCATCCTTTTAAGAGGTGAGTTAAGTGTTAAATACGTCAACTTTTGTTCTATAGTGTATAAAAATCATATACTTCTTTCTCATACAAAATAAATAAAAGTGGTCAAGTGCGAGTCGGGCTCGCCCATGAAGGTTTCCGTAGCAGCAAGTAACATAACACAAAAGTTCTTGTACTTCGTTGTTACTTTAATCAGTGTTTTAACAATAGTCAATTTATGACGTATTAAAATAAAACTACTTATTACTAGATATCATTCAAACCAATTTTCTTTGATAGTAGAAAAAACTATTTAGTTATTTAACTATTCAGTTTAGTTTAGTTAAGAAATATGTCAGAAACCTCAATATTATTTGTGATGACCTATTCATAGATGATATGATAAAAAAAATACCATACAACGTATGGTATTGATAAAAATTTTTTTGAGTTTCAGTTCTATGTATGGGACACCCCTAAAAATTATAGTTTTTTTTTCTATTTTTTGTATCAAAATCTTAATGCGGTTCACAGATTACATCTACTTACCAAGTTTCAATTATATAGCTCTTATAGTTTCGGAGAAAAGTGGCTGTGACATACGGACGGACAGACAGACAGACAGACAGAATCAATAAGGGTCCCGGATTTTGCCATTTGGCTACGGAACCCTAAAAACGGTGTATTTTCCGGGTTTAAAAGCATCCAAATCTTTGTAACAATTGGTAACGCTCGATAAATGATAGGCTGCAGTGAATAAACACTAAACAGCCGCTAACCAGTGCTAGAGAGCACAACAAACACTATTTTTTTTGGTATATGTACTTATTGAGTTTTAACAAAAGTTGTTAGTTTAAATATACAGAATATGCCTAAACGGATGCAGGATGATTACTAGTAACCCTGTATGACTAGCAGCGCCCTCGGTTTTACCATCATAGTTCACGTTTTCATACTTTTTTCGCACTTTATTTCCAAATTTCAAACCAATCCGTCCAGGCGTCCCGACGTCATTGAGCAACAAACATCCGTACTTTTCCGTACATTTGTAATACTAGCAGTATTTTATGTATTTTTTAGTACTTTATTTGGTGGGTTCCCAACGAGTCACACCAAACGAGTCACACTGTGACTCGATGGGATTTTTTTTCCCAACGAGTCACACTATCGTAACAGTGTGACTCGATGGGAATTTAAACTATTAAAGAAAGTTGCAACGAGTAACAGTGTTACTGGTTGGGAAAAAAATCCCATCGAGTCACAGTATGACTGGTTGGGACATTATCCACTTTTACAGAGTGGGAGAAGTGATCATGTTGATATTGGTAAAATAAATGAACATGAATTCTTTTAAAATAATAAAACCAAACAAATTATTTTTATTGTATAAAAATATATTTACACAATAAAAATTCCCAAAGTCAAATTGCAAGATGTAAGTACATCCTGCAAGGCTTTTCTTCGTCGTATTTTCTTTGAAATAGATTTTTACCGCATTGAAAAGTATGCTATTTGCTATTCTAGACTATAATGTAACTATGTTCCAAATTTGATACCAGATCCGTTCAGACGTTGCAATGTGTTTGAGCAACAAACATCCAACATTGAAATTTATAATATTAGACAAGATAATAGGATTTTTTTCTGTAGGTAAAGCTAATAACTCCCAGTCTTAGGTTAAAGTGACCCCCTCGTAACCAGGCAACGTGGTGTATGGAGTTCATGTTTAGTATTCCTGGAACAGATCGCTGATCCCATTACCCTCCAGGCTTTTGAGTTCGTCGGCCGGAGGGTTGGCACGGGGTGAAAATAACTGGCTTTTGACGTGACAACGTCTTATAAATTGGTTTGCCGGGTGACACTTCAAGAAACTGCGTTACGCTCCGCTCACGTTATGCGCTCACAACGAGAGCGAGTGAGAGGCACGCGTCCCTTCCACTCGGGCATGGTTAGCCCGCCTAAGAGCGAGAGAGACAGACATAAAAAGTGAAAGGCACGCGTCCCTTCCGTAAAATTATTTTACCACTCAAAGTCGTTGTCACGTAAAACTTTCGCCCGTATACCGACTTTACAGGCAACCAATTTTTTTAATATGGCTGCGAGATGAGAGTTGAGACGCTAATGATATCGTTACGTATCTATTTAAAAGGATTATGATAAAGCCGATTATATTATCTACCCGCCCTAGCTTCGCCAGTGATACATTACATATAGCTTATGACATTCAGGGAACACGTAAGTACATTTCCAATACTGAAACAGTTGAACTGAACAACAAATATTTTTTGAAATCGGTCCAGTATTACCTGAAATTAGTGTGTTCAACAAAAAATATCTAGGGCGTTATAATATTACTAGTGGTTCGTCCCGGCTTCACCAGTGGTACACAAATAGCATATAGAACTCACGTATCGTGATTTACTTATGATGTGATATAATGAGGGTATAAAATAATAAGATTCAGCACTGCCTGTACTCAGTTGGACAGCTTACAATTGACGGCATAGTACTAAATCTTATTATATTATACCCTTTTATATTTCTATAGGCGGTGATTATATAGGAGACATAGGTATCCCGGTGGTTCAAATGACCCATCAATTTTTTACACGGGCTTTTAATCCAGACTGCTATTGTAAAAGAGTTCACAAAAAACGTAACATGATGAGGATGATGATATCATCATTATGAGGTTTAACTACAAAACAAAATCAGCTCCTTACTAAATATTTCTAATTACGGAGATCGTAGGTACGATTCCCATCCAGGATAAATATTTGTATGACGAATGTGATGACTACGAGTGTTTGTTATGTACCTGCGAGTTTCTATAAATCATTAGTAGGTATTATTAATCAAATAAGTATCGTATCTGCTAACTTTCTCCCATAACACAATCTTTGCTTAGTGTGTGGCTAGCAGACGTTATGAGAGAAATGTCCAAAACAATATTAAAAGAAATAAATCACCTGTCAAATTACATAGGTCAATGAAATATAATTATTAATAACAGTTTCGTATGGTGGAGCTAATTCTCGATAGTTCGACGCTGCTTCAAGCACTCTACTAATATTATAAATGCCAAAGTTTTGATGTTTATTGCTCAATTACGTCGGAACGACTGAGCGGGTTGAAATTTAGAATATAGTTAAATCATAGAAATCTAGAATTGCTTTTTGTCGCGGCAAACTGTCGTGATTGAAACCTACACGGGTAAAATATTATAATGCTACTAGTGTAACCACAGAAATCTAAATAATAAGGTACTATTATTAAAATTTATGTGAGTGTAACACATAAATTACAAAATGCAGTCTTGTTCCAACGCTCATAAATTCTTAATTGGAACAACAAGTCAACTTGGATACCGTAATTATTGACTTATTCACAAATCTCAACGTGTTTTCGCGATCTCACTGTGGACGTGTGGGTAACCGCAGCGGAACAGGTGTAAGGGGATATCTCTACTGAGGTATCTTATATCCTCGGTTCATATGCATTGGGAATGGGACTTTTTGAAATAATTGAATTATTGTAATAAAGCTGTTAGACAAGGTAAGATAAATTACCTACACGATTTTTCTTTACCAACAAAATAGTGCTCTTAGCAATAAGTCGCTTTTGTTGCTGGTTCATAGTTGTTTTACAGTAAAATGTATGTTTGTTTGTGTCACAATAAAGACGTTTCACATGATTAAAATACATGGCTCATGATAAGCAACACGGTTGCCCATAACATCAGTGTCACGAAGCCTGCACTGCGCTCGTCACCCGGGATATATAGATAGGATGATTTATTATTGCACTTATATGCCCTGTGATTTCTTTGGAAACATTGATCTTCAAACCGGAACACAGTGATGACTGCATAAAAGACTGCAAAGAGTCCTTGCCACTATAAACATGTGTTTATATTTATACGTACGACGTAGTCTTTGGAACCACTATACCAATACCAATAAATCTTTCACAGTTCAGTTCTCCGGATGGTCGTAGGTTATATTTTATTGCTAAATCGACACAGCTATGTTATTGACGATCCACAAACCCGAACGAATTGGTTAACTTCACTTTCATTTCACAGATAAATAAATAAATAAATAAATATGGGTGGACATTTCACACACAACACCACCTGACCCCAAACTAAGCAAAGCTTGTACTATGGAAGCCGGATGGCTGATATAATACTTATCTATTTCTAAATACATACTTATTATACATAGAAAACACCCAGGCACAGTACAGATATTTGAATTCATCACACAAACATTTGCGCTGGGTGGAGATCGAAACCACGACCCACGGCTTCGCAGGTAGACTTACTACCAACTAAGCCACCAGGCTAGACAAATTAATTAAAAAAATGAATGGGGAAAAAGGAATGGAATACGCTGCTCAAGCAGATTGTCCTTTTGGAATACAATATGATTGTCTATTATTTGGTTTCTTTCAATCCATCATCGCTTTATAACAGGCGAGATAGCGGGCAAGCACAAGTATATTATTAGCTAAAAAAAACTCGGAGAAGGAACATACAAATACACCCGAAATTGTATTTGT